>OY728161.1:604026929-606594393 GCA_963277665.1 Viscum album | reverse complement strand
GAATAATAAAATAATTCAATTGGTTAAGGTTTAGTCAAAAAACCACATGCTTGAAGAAAACTGGGAAACTAAAAATGCTATGAAGTATTTGTACACACAATTGATTTATATATAAATTAAAAAAATTACAAGAAAACAATTTCCATAATGTGGGGAGAATATAACACCACAATTATTTAGAAACAAATTTAATATATAATGAAATGCAAGGAACCATGAGTATATATAAATCAAAAAATTATTAATTAATGAAGATAGTTATAACCAATCAATTGAAAATATTTTTTCTACTTCTATAAATTTAATTTCCAAAAATGCATATACATGGTTGTGATAAATAAGTTATTTCGAGCCCGATAGGATCATCATATTTTTTGGTGAATAGAAATTTAACAATATGGTGTAGTAGTGCCAGCTATATATGTACTAATAGGACCCTTATGAATTGTAAATAGTCAAGCTAAATATTAACCTCACCCATGAATGATTAAATTTTTGAGTCAACAAGGCTTTCCATATGAATTTTCCATTCCATAATACATGGGGGTTCTTGTTATGACATTAAGGATTTCCTTAAGACTTCACGATTACTTCTTGTTTTGAAAATCACAAACACCTTATCTCAAGGAAAAACTATTTTACCCTTGTTTTACTTATATAAGGAAAATTTCCCTTCCCCATGGAAATTTATCCTTACCTTGTTTCATTGTCCATATCATAATTTTTCTAAGTGAAAAATTTGGTTTTAATCAAAAAACATGGATTTATATAGTTACCTAGATATAAATCATTCTGTTTTAGAATCCGAATTCTCAGAAATCTGGATAAAAACTCTTCGGAGTTCTGAATCAGAATTATGATTAAGAATTATAGATATGAACTCTTTTGAGTTTTGAATCTGAATTCTGAATCAGAATTCTGGTTATGAACTTTCTACGTTCTGAAGCCAAATTCTAAATCATAATTATCTTTACAAAATTTCTTAGTTTTACCTCCGAATTCTAATTAAAAATTCTAGATATGAACTCTTCTGAATTCTAAATCAGAATTCTGAATCAGAATTCTTGTAACGATATTTCTGAGTTCTGACTCCGAATTCCATTTATGAATCCTGGTTATGAACATATCTATGTTCTAAATCCGAGTTCTCCTAATACTGACTCTGAAATCTTATGAGTTAGGACTCCAAATTCTCATGAACTCTGACTCCGAACTTTGTAAGTTCAGGGTCTGAATTATTGTGAATCCAGACACCAAATTTCCTTGACATTCATACTACATAATTAAATAGAATTCAGGTTCCAAATTTCTATAAAATAAAATCTGAATATCCTTGTACTATAGACTCCGAATTTATTTTTGGTTAGACTTAGAATTTTCATTTACTTACATTCATTATATCAGTTTTTGGTTATTCTTACACTTGTATTGTTGTAAAACGAATTCATGTTTTCCGTTACTCACTAACCATTGATTGAGTGACACATGGACAGGGCCATCCTAAATTCATTGAGAAATGTGACCATTAGAGGAGGTAGTTGACCAGTGTAACCATGCATATAAATAGTAACTCATTTGAAAAGATCTCAACACCGAATATTGACAACTTTTCTTACATGCTGTTGAAGTGATTTCTTGGGAGTGGGGCTATTATAAACTCCCAGGATTTGTGTAGAATGGTTGAAATGATTGTTCAAAATTTTCTTCATGAATATTTACTTCGTGCGACTCTGATTATTGTTCTGTACAATCGAGGGCATCCGGGGATAAGAAGATAGAGGTACCAACTACATGATAGTGGAGGGAATGCAGGGATAACAAGAGAGAATCTGATCTTCGTATCAAGGACATACCCTGGTGTGGGTTAGACAGACTTTCTTGAAAGTATAAACCATCGTACTTTTATCCAAGGTTGTTGGATACCCTTCTATCTGGGTTAAAAGACTTTCTACATACTACTTGTTTTGTTACAAGTTTTTCCACTGCATTATTAATGTTGAGAAATGTATAAGTTTCTTATACTTCCTTATAATTGTACTCTGATTTAGTTAGATTCTATATTTTTTAAAGTAGAATATTATTTGTTGAAATATTTTGTTATGTTTCAATTGCAGAATCACTTTTCCGGAATCAAGAAAGTTATTATAAATCAGAGGTGTTTTGATTTTTTGTTATTCAAAATTTCCTTAGGGATTTTTAAAGAATACAATTCACCCCTTCTTATATTTGTATCTCATTTTATATATTCGACCCTAAATTTGGTATTATAGATTATATCATACTCAGACATACCATCTGAACAATTGGTATCAGAGCACTGGTTACCTCTGAATTAATCTAATGATTAGATTCAGAGGTGAATTCTTCGTCTTATTACTTATCAGAATAGATTTTCCCGAATCATTTTTTCCAGATTCATACTTTTACGGAATCTGTTTTTCGGACTCATATTGTTCAGATTCATTTTTTTCTTAGAGGTACTCTTGTTCTATATTTTTCATGCATAGGAATATTTTCCTTGTTTATGAACATTTTTTTTATCCAATTATGTAGAAAGTATTTTAATTAAGATGAAAGGAATCAATATTGGTTCCATATACAATCTCAACCCAACCAGACCACTAATCTTTGATGGAAATGACTATGAGTATTAGAGAGATAGAATTAAGACTTTCATTATCAATACTGGTGTTGATAATTTTTTTATTCTTAATGGAGGATAAAAAATCCCTGACAAAGAAGTTAGTACCTTTACAAATCAAGAAAATCATGAATATCAACTGAATAATAAGGTACGCAATACATTTCTTTGTTCTCCGGATAGAAACCTATATATCCAAATTTCATCTTGTGAAGCACCAAATTCTATATGGATGAAAATTGAAGTTAATCACTTTTGAAGTTCCAATGACATTGAAACAAGAAGATCCATTCTTAGAGAATAATATCTTGGTTTTAATTTACCTTTTGGAGAAACCTTATGTAATGTAAAACAATGATTCATGACTATTGTGAATAGTTTACAATCAATGGGTGAGAAAGGATTAGATGATGATGCTCTTATTGATATGATGATAGACATCATGCCCAATGAGTGGGAATCTAAGATGACTTCTATTGATGAGAACATATAGGATACTCAAATTAATCTTGATAAACACTTTTGAACTCTTCTTGAGTATGAGACTAGAATGCAGAGAGATGATGAAAATGTAAAAAAGAAGAATGGAAATGGATGTGTTTCTTTTTCTAAAACAACTAATCATATGAGAGCCAAAACTCATGAGAGATTTACTAGATCCAAATCTACGAAAGTTGTTATCCAATCGGTATATAGAGGAAGTGAATCCTTAGAGAATGAATTATAAAATATTGCTCGAAGGATGAACAATATAGCTGGACAGAGGAACTTTTTATCTAGATATAAGAAGAATTTAAAGAAATATAAGAAAGATTCATAAGTCACATGCTATGAATGCAAAAGAGCTAGACACATAAGACCTGATTTTCCTATGATTAAGAGAAAAGAAAGAAAGGAAAGGAATTTTGAGTAAAACAGAAAGATGTATTACAAGGATAAATCTAAGAAAGTGTTGAAAGCAAATGACACCTGGAGTGCAAGTGGTAGAGTCTCTTCCGATGAATCTTCATATTATGAATTGTCTGGATAGAAGAATCTTGGTATGATATCCAGACTACCTATTGACAAACATTGATTAATGGCTAAGGTATATAATGATAAATCATTGACCAATGTTTATTTGAATTCTAATAATAGTGAATATTATAACTCTTCAGATGAAGAATCTTCTTCTAATGAAGATAATACTTTACCAACCTATGATTATGTTTCTTGGTTTTCCAAACTTCTTGAGATTGAGAACTCAAAACTCATGAAAAAACATGATAAGGAAAATTCTTGGAATAATATTTTTAGTAAGGAGATATCAAGTCTTCCTAATGATCTTGATAAGAAAAATACTGATTTTGAATGTTATTCAAAAAATCATGGGGAAGTATGTTCTGAAAGAATAAACATTCTAAAGATCATGAAAAAATAATTTCTATGAAAAATGTTTTGGAGTCTAGCTCTAGTCTAAAATAAAATGTCTTTGACGAAAAGAACTTGGTTATCAAAGTCAAATCCGAAATATTTTCCTTGAGGAAGTGTTGGTAAAACATTACCTTAAGTAAGGAAAATTTTGATAAAATGTATTCACAAATCCAACATCTGAGGGATAGTTCTGGTATTGGTTATAATTGTTCTAAACCTGTTTTTAATAACAATTACTTTGTTCCATAATGTGCTCTTTTTTTCACTAAGTGTCTGTGTTGTGGACATCGGGCAAATAATTGTTCTATAAAGAAAACCCAGTTTTTAGGATTTCATAATGCCTATTTTTCTAAGAAGTTGTGGGTGCTTAAATTTTATTTATAAGAATTCCAGATCCAAGAAGGTTTGGATTCTGAAAATCTCTATTTTTCTTATTTTCATGAAAATAGACAAAGTACCAATAAAAATACATGGTTCATGGATAGTGGATTTTCCCAGTATATGACAGGTAACAAAAACTACTTTCAAAGGATTATCAGGACAAAAGGAGGAAAAGTAACTTTCCGAGATAATCCTCAGGGAGAAATTACTATAATAGGAAACATTGTACTTATTGGAAAAAAATTGATTTCAAATGTTTTATTTTTTAAGGGACTTAAGAACAACCTCATTAGCATAATCCAATTATGTGATGAAGGCTACCTTGTGAAGTTTTGGAATCACAAGTGCATAGTACACAATTCCAAGGAAGAGTTTATTTCTTCGGCCCATAGGCAAGGGAATGATTTCACACTAAACTTAGAAGACATTAGGAGCCAAGACCTACCTTAACATAGTGCAATGGAAGATCATTCTTGGTTGTGGCATAGAATATTAGGACATTGTATCTATAGTAACTTATGAAATCTTTCTATGAAATGGTTAGTTATGTATCTACCGGAGCTTAGGTTTGATTCACCAATAGTCCGTGACCCTTGTAAATATGTCATGAAACATAAATCATGTTTCAAATCAGTCAGTGAAGTCAAAAATACTAATGCATTATAGCTAGTGCATATGGATCTCTTTGGTCCTACACAAACTGGAAGCATTGGGTGCAAGTACTATCTATTTTTTTTGTTGATGATTACACTAGATTTACATGGGTCTATTTTCTAGAAAATGAAAATGAAGGTTTTTCTTATTTCATAAGTTTTAGAGACCATTTCAAAAATGAGAAAAACCTTCCATTGAAAACTATTAATAGAGATCATGGAGAGGAATTTCAAAATTCTGATGTTGAAAATTTTTGTACGAGAAAAGGCATTACTCACATCTTTTCAGCACCCAGAAAACCTCAACAAAATGGTGTTGTTGAAAAAAGAAATAGAATTATTCAAGAGATAACTAGAACCATGTTGAGTGAGTATTCTATAGCCAACCATTTTTGGGCTGAATCTGTATGTACATCTTATTATACTATAAATCGAGTTTTGATTAGACCTTTTCTTAATACAACTCCTTATGAATTATGGAATGGTAGAAAACCTAGACTTTAATAATTTAAGGATTTTGGTTTCAAGGTATTAATTCTGAATACTACAGATAATTTACATAAATTCTCACCATAATATGATGAAGGAATATTCCTCGGCTACTCCATGACTTCTAATGCATATAGAGTTTTCAACAAAAACATTTGTACTGTTGAAGAAACAATACATTTCAAATTTGATGAAAGTGATCCTTTTGTTTTTAAACCACCCCAACCAACATCCTCATATTTGTTTTCAAAAACTAATTATCAACCTTTGATATATGATTCTTCTGATAAGGAAAATGTCTAATAAGATACTTTTAAAACATTTATCACTGAAGATTTCCTACCCTATGTTGATGAAAATGTTATACAAAACCAAAATCAGTTTTTTCTAAAGAACCATCCCTATGATAGTATCATTGGTGATGTCAATCAACCTTTAAGGACTAGAATATCCTTAATAAATGAAGTAGAACATCTATCTTCATATACAAATTAGAACAAAAAATAATAGATGAAGCTTTAGGTGATGATGATTGGTTTAAAGCCATTCAAGATGAACTAAATGAATTCGAAAGGAATATAGTCTGGACCGCGGATGAAATACCTAAGGAAAAATCTGTTATTGGAGTAAAATGGGTCTTCAGAAATAAGTGTGATGAGAATGGATTCATTGTAATAAACAAATCTAGATTAGTTGCTAAAGGATATAATGAACAAGAAGGAATATACTATAAAAAAGACTATGCTCTAGTAGCTAGACTTGAATCTATTCATATTTTAATTCCCTTTGCAGCATTCTTGAATTTATAACATTTTAAAATGGATGTGAAATGTGATTTTCTTAATGGTTATGTTCAAGAGGATATTTTTGTTGTACAAACTTCTGGCTTTGATGATACAAAATGTCCTGATCATGTTTTTATACATACCAATGCTTTTTATGGCCTTAAACAAGCGCCTTGTGCTTAGTATGATAGACATAGAAGATATTCGCTTCAAAATAACTATGTTA
Source organism: Viscum album (assembly GCA_963277665.1). NCBI lineage: Eukaryota > Viridiplantae > Streptophyta > Magnoliopsida > Santalales > Viscaceae > Viscum > Viscum album. The sequence goes on along the minus strand of OY728161.1, from coordinate 606,587,805 downwards.
AGGGAAATGCAGTTCCAACACTTTTTATAAAGAAAGATTAAAAATGATTTGATTGTTCAAATTTATGTTGATGACATTAAATTTGGTTCAACTGAACAATCTTTAACTGATCCCATAGAAGATATAATGATATCTGAGATTGAAATGAGTATGGTGGGTGAGTAAAAACCTTTCTTTGGTTTCTCCTCAGTTTTAAAATTTCTAAAAAAACCAGAAGGAATCTATATATCTCAACATAATTATGTTAAATATCTTCTTAAAAAGTATTGATATGAAAACACTAAAATTATAAGTACTCCATCTATACGTCAAACACAATTGATCTTGATGAAGTTGGGAAACCAGTAGATCTACCATCTTATAGAGGTATGACAGGAAGTCAGCTTTACTTAAAATTTAGTCTTGCAGACATAATGTTTTCAGTATGATTATGTGTAATATATCAATCCAATCCTATGAAATCTCATTTAAAGGAAGTGAAAAAAAATTCACTACTTAAAGGGAACAATGGATTTAGAAATCTTTTATACTTCTAAAAATGATTTTGTTTTAAAAAGTTTTTTGGATGCTGACATTGTTGGATGTAGAATGGATAGAAAGAGCACATCTGAAACTTTTCATTTCTTAGGAGATTCATTAGTTTCTTGGTCTTGCCAGAAGCAACACTCAGTAGAACTTTCTACTATTGAAGCTGAATATGTAGTAGTTGGAAGTTGATGTGCCAAATTTTTGTTGATGCAACACACACTCACAGACCATGGTATTATTTTTACCAAAACAGAAATTATGTTTGATAATAGAAGTTCCATTTCCCTTAATAAAAACCCATAAAATCACTCTCGTTCAAACGACATAGATATTAGACATCACTTTATTAGGTATAACACACAAAAAGGAGATATCATTCTTCAATTTATAGGAATGCAAGATCAAAATGCTGATATTCTCCCAAAATATTTAACCTCCGATAGATATGAATATATTAAACAGAAGTTAGGAATGATCATCGTTAGGTAATACTCCTCAATTAATATTCCTAGAAATACGAATGGTATGATTCTTTGTTGAGTTTTTCATATACATTTTACTTGCTGTTAGTTTCATTTGTTTTTAAAATTTCTCTGATTATAATTTCCTTAAATCGTAATATTTTTCCTTTTAAGACATCAAAATATCGGATTCAACCAAATTTTTCCTAGTGGATATCATTTCAACCATCATATCTGATCTGAATAATTCTCATCCATTGGATTCAAATGGGATTTTCAACTATCTCTTCAACACCTTTATAACGGGGACCCCCGATGGTGGTCCCACATCAATTTTCAAAGCTTGTGCGTGTTGACGATCTTCCCCTCTACAAAAGCCTGATCCGAACCTTTCAGAATTGCTCAATTCTAAATGTCTGAAAAAGTTCCCTCTTAAGATATTTCTTCTTTCAAGTCAATTGCAGAATGGAAAATATACTGTTAGAGGTTAGTTCATCTAAACTTCTTCAACAAGTATGACTCAATTATTTTCAAGAACATCATGATCAATGGATGGGAAATTGTAGCTATTTGAAAAAAATGATCTCAAGATGTTGTCTTTCCGGATCTTTTCATATAATTTTATGAATTAGTTTTCTTCTTAATAAAAGAAGGTATAGAAAAATTCTATTTTAAGAGTTTTGGAAAGACGTATAATATTTCATACAGCAGGGTTGCGAGCATGGTGGGGCTATCATCAGAAGGAGAAGCCCAATTTTTCTCCCACAAGCAATCGGATGTTCAAGGATGTTTCATAAAGGTGAAGGCTATGGAATGACTTGGACTTACTTATGTAATGTCAAAAAATACTTCCCATATATCTAACAAAAATCAGATTCTAATGTTATGGGTTCAAGGTTCCATCGTACCGAGAAAAGGTGAAAAAGACACCCTAAAGAAAAGAGAAATGTTTATCTTATATTTTTTTTGGTAAACCTAAGTAAGGTCAACATCATGAAGAATATTCTCATTATGATTGTTAATATCAATAATGGGAATCTGAGAGCTCATATAAGTATGTATCCTGCCTTACTTTCCAAGATAATAGTTTGGTGTCTTCAATCATTCAAGATACCTTAAATTTCTAAGATGAGGAATTGCAATGTAATGCTGATCAGAGATGACATCCTAAAGATAATTAAATTTTTTTTCTCCAAGGAGACAAGATTATTTTATAATCAGCCTGAGGATGAAGCAGAATCCAATCCAAAAAATACAGATGAAGTTGAACCTTCAATGAAGTCTGATAAGAAAAGAATTTTGAAGGAAGTAGTAACAGAAGGTGAAACCCCTAAGTCCAAAAAAGGTCCATCCACACCTCCTAAACCGAAGAACGAAAAATCCTACCCAGATAATGTTATTGAAAAATTGAAGGATGAAGTGAATAATAGAAAAGCAGAGGATCCAAAGATCAGTTTGGATCCTGCTGAGGCTAATGCCTTGAAATAATCAACTGCTGAAGAGAATGAGAAGCAAGCCCAGTAGAAGATACTTAAGAAGAAAATGTCTGAGGCCGAGATTGTGCAATCTATTTTGAAGTCCACTGTAGTTGCATCTGAACAAAGCCATGTACCGAAATCTTTCCTTGTAGAACAATTTCCTGAGACTCCGGGAAAATAATTCATGTGTCTGGAAAAACTGAAAGAGAAGGAAGTTCGGAAGGAAGCTGTGGAAGAATTTTAGGAACCTCAATGCTCTGAAAAGTTATCCAATTTTCTAAAGCAATTTGAATACTTTAATGAAAAGGAAAGTGCTTCTGATAAATTTTCAATCCGGACATCTCAAGATGGATCTTCATAAATTTATACTCTTGGAGTTGATGTGAAGGGTGAGGATGTAGAAGTAAAAAATTTGTCTGAAGAAGAGATTTTTAATCAACACTTTATTCATTCAAAATTCAATGAGGATGGATACGATAAAGTTAAAGCTAATGAATATAAAATTGTATAGTTGTCTGGGAGTGAGATTGAATCTCCTTATGAAGAAGTTATTCTGAAAATCAGTAAGGGTAAAAATGTGGTTGTTAATAATCAAACCAAAAAAAATTTGAGAAAGAAAGAAGCTGGAGGATGCTCTAAGAAGAAGTAGGTAGAGTTATAGGAAGATCCATCTAGAAGAAAAGTGTTTGTTTTGAAGTCATTAGCCTTAGGACATGATTTTGTTGTTCAGTCCTTGAAGAAGCTAGTGGATACCATTCTGATAATTCCAGAAATTGATTCTAGATGCCAAATGCTTCAGTATAGTATGATCAGAAGTCAGATTCCATATACATGGTGATGGATAAATGTGTTAAGATTTATGATGATCAAAAATATTTAATGATCAACTATGAAGCTCACAGATAAAAATCTAATAAAATGACAAACTGTTCGAAGAAAATTGTTGAAGATCTGAGAGAACTTGTTCAATTCCAAGAAGATGTCAATGAAGCATTTGATACTGAATACAACAAAATCAAGGATCTTACAAACAGCTTTCAAGAAAATATAAATCTTGAACAAAATTCCCGGATTCAAGATGTCAAAGATCTGAATGGGAAGCTGAGTTGTTTTGTCCAAATCTGAAAAAAAAGGATCTCCAACTTGAGATTCATGAAAATCTAGTGAAACAAGATGAATTGATAAATGTTCAGGAAGAGGCCATTAAATCTTAGGAAGATAGGATCGAAGCACTAGAAAAGAAAGTATAGGAGGATAAAAATGAGCTTAAGAAGCTAAAAACCATTGTGAATAAGCTATTTCCCAAGGAAAAAGAAGAAAAATAGATCCAATTCCAATATTTTGTTGCATATTTTTATCCCTGTATTAATACTTCCAATTATAATGAAATGGTGGTTAATTGTTTTGTTTGGATGTTTTTACTAATAATTCAGGTACCGTTTTTTCCATTCCCTCAAATATATTTTGAAAATCACAAAGGGGGAGAAGGAAAACGAATTCTAAAGGAGAGAAAGAAAAAAATTTATATCTAAAGAAGAACTATCCCTAAGTATGGGGGTGTTTATCTAAGGGGGAGTTAGTCATATTCACCATTGTTCATATGTAATGGGAGATAAGTATTATTTTCAAAGTCTAGAAAATTTAATCTAAGAACTGATATTCTTTTTTTAAGGATGTTTTTTCTTTCCTAAAAGGGGGAGACAATTGAGTTAAAAAGGCTTTCCTAGTGAATTTTCCATTCCTTCATACATGGGGGAGATTTTTAAGACATTAAGGATTTTCTTATGACATCACGATTCCTTCTTGTTTTGAAAATCACAAACAACTTATCTCAAGGAAAATCTCTTTTACCATTGTTTTACTTCTATATATAAAAATTCCCTTCCCCAAAGAAATTTATCGTTACTATGATTCACTGTCCATATCATATTTTTTTTAAATCTAAAATTCGATTTGAATAAAAAACAAGGATCTATATAGTTACCTAGATATAATGAATTTATTTTTAGAATCCAAATTCTCAGAATTTTCGATACGAAATCTTCTGTGTTCAGACTCCAAATTCTGATTACGAATTCTGGATACGAACTCTTCTGAGTTCTGAATCTGAATTCTGAATCATAATTCTGGTTACGAACTTTCAGAGTTCTGACTCTGAATTTTGAATCAGAATTCTGGTTATAATATTTCTGAGTTTTGAATCAGAATTCTAATTATGAATTTTGGATACGAACTCTTCTGTGTAATGAATCCGAATTCTGAATCAGAATTCTTGTTATGATCTTTCTAAGATCTGACTCTGAATTGTGATTATGAATTCTGGTTATGAACATCTCTGAGATCTAAATTCGAGTTCTCCGAATACAGACTCCACACACTTATGTGTTGTGTCACCAAATTCTCATGAACTCTGACTCTGAACATTGTATGTTCAGGTTCTGAATTCTTTAGAATCTAGACTCCGAATTTCCTTGAAATTTAGACTCTGGAATTCTATAGAATTCAGGTTCTAAATTTCAACAAAAGAGAATCCGAATATCCTTGTACTATAGAGTCTGAATTAATTTTTTTTATACTCTGAAATTTCATTTACTATCATTACAAATATCATTTTTTGGTTATTCTTACACTTTTTTTATTATAAAACGATGTCGCGCTTTCAGTAACTCACAAACTGTTGTTTGATTGAAACATGTACAAGTCCCTTTGAAATTCAAGGAAATATGTGACTATTGGAGGATGGATTCGACCATTGGAACCATGCCTATAAATAAGAGTTCATTCAAAAATAGCTCAACACTGAACTTTGACAACTGTGCATACATGTCGTTGAAGTGATTTCTAGAGAGGTAGGATATTATAAACATTCATGCTTTGTGCAGAAAGTTTGAATGGCTTGTTCAAACTTTTTTTCATGTAGATTTTCTTTGTGCGAATCTGATTGTTGATGTGTACAATCAAGGTATTTTGGGGATAAGAAGACAGAGGTGTCGACTACCTGATAGTAGGATGCATATGGGGATAGCAAGAGAGACTTCGATATTCATATCGAAGGATTACACTGGTGTGGGTAAGACATATATTCTTGAAAGTATAAACCAAGGGACCTTTTTCCAATGATATTGGATACCCTTCTCTTTGGGTTAAATGACTTTCTATCTGTTACTAGTTTTGTTACGAGTTTTTCCATAGCATTTGTATTGTTGATAAAAGTATAAATTTCTTATACTTCCTTGTACTTATACTATGATTTAGCTAGATTCTATATTCATTAAGGTATAATCTTATTTGTTGTAAACTTTTCTTAAGTGTCATTTCCAGAATCAATTTTCTGGAATCAAGCATGTTATTAGAACATAGAGGTGTTATGAGTTTTGTTATTCATAATTTCCATAGGGATTTTTAAAGAATAAAATTCACCCCTCCCCTCTTGTATTTGTATCACATTTTACATATTCCATTCTACATTTGGTATTATAGAGTATATCATTCTCAGACTTACCATCTCAACATAAATATAATTTATCCATCTTATATGTGAAAATTTGATCATAGTATATGTTAATAAATATTTTTAAATTTTTTTAATGATGTAAGCAATATTTCATTACAATATTATGTGAAATTTAATAATTTAAATAAGATGTATTTTTATAAATTGTTATCATAAATTATTGTGTTATTTCATTATTATTAAATGATAATTTCATGAGACATCGATTATTTTTCAAGGTATTATAAATTCAATTATAGTAATAAAAATGTTATTTTCCTAATAAATTATGATATTATGTAAAAATTAATTTTCATTTATTTTGAAAAATATTTTCGTAAAGTAGTGTTAATTTTTTCTTTCTACATGTCGATAAATAGTTATGGTGATGTTTTTTGATTTTTCTAAAATACTAGAATTTTTTGTCAATAGTGAAAAACAGTAATTTACCAAATACGCACCCTTCGTATAATCCCACATACAATGATTATAGTATTTATTCATAAGAACCAACACAATTAATTATTTTTAGAAAAATAATAAAATAATGAATAAAATAACAAAGGACCCCCTCTCCTCCACTATAAATACCACCCACCCCTTCTTCTAATCACATTTTTAAAGATTTCATAATTTTTAAAACTATTCCCAATCCTCTTTCCAAGACAATTCCCCACATCCAATACCTATTGGTCTCACCAAAATTCAAAAACAAAGGGCCTTAAAGAGGATCTCAAGGAGAAGAAATGTAGTGGTAAAAATTATATTTCCTTTTATTTTTAATTTCTATTCAATTATCTTTCATTTATTATAAACAATTGAACTAAAATTATCACATTGGAATAAAAAATCTATTTTCAAATATATAAATTAATATTCACATGTTCATGGAAAAAATCATCATCATAATTCTTCTCATCTCTATCTTATTATAAAAATAAATACACCACATGTGATGTGTCGATTTACCGATATGATGAATGATGTGTTATCAATTTATGTTACTACATTCATGTATAGTCATAAACCATTATAATAGATGAAAAAGATTATAATATTTATGATATAAATTCTTTAATGTTATTAAAGGAACATATATACCAGATATTACAAAAAATAATGAAACTAGATTGTTATTATAAAAAAACCTCCAAAATGATCTAAAAGAATATCACTAATGATTTATCTAAGGATTCCTTATCATATCTGGAAAAAAAATTTAAGGTATAATTTAATAGAATAGTAACATATTAACATTATTTAATTTCATTTATAGAGTTTCACTTCTCTTCATCAAGAATATCAACTAATAACCGACTATAGAAATAGTATAAAGAATGCACTAGAAATAATGGAACTAACATAATACAATTAACAAATATGTGGAATGATGTTATTAAATGATTATATATTGATTTAAGAAAACAATATTTCTGTATGATATTACAATAACACCTTTTAACCATTATACAAGAGGATTAAATTCTTTAGAAGTAAGATGAACCAGAGGTAAGGGAATTCATAACCCAGTTACAATTCATTGGGATGACCTTCTACATCCTTGAGTATGTAGTACCATGATTATTTAGGTAAATAATTTTGTTTATATTATGTTTTCTTCAATGTATTAGTATTTCATACATATATTCATTTCATTCGATTAATTCTCAATTCAATTATATTATTTCTATAAGGGACTTTTTCTTAAAAATCATCTTCTAAAATTTTGTTTTATAAAATTGAAATGAAATATTTTTATACAATTAGTCTTCTTTTCTGAATTTTTTCTGATTATTGGGGATTTATTATGATGAAGTTTGGTACCTATATCCCTCTGAAATACATTTGTTATGTGTATGTTGGAGGTCTTTCATACGGTTACTCCATGTTTAATTAGGATGGTTACACCATAAGGTAGTTGTGAGGGTTACATTGTAACATATCCATGAGGGTTAAATGTCATAAGGTAGCCACAAGGATTACAATATTATGTAAATAATGTCCCATGATACCTTTATGGTTTTACTTGTGTTTTCTGTAGATATGTAATTTTTCAAAAAGTTTTTTTTATACATTTTGGGTGTGGTGTATGTGTTAGGTAAATAATTTATTATGTTTATAAGTATTCATGGACCAATGGGTTCTCTCGTTAATTTTATATATCTTACTAAAAATGTTCTGCGCATCACAATTATTTTAAAAAAATTCATATGGTGTAAGTTTTTGTATGAGAAAATGGGAATCCAGGATAAATATTGGGATGAATTATCCTAAAAATATTTCACATTTTTATTTTAAATCATTTTTATTATCAAAAAACACTAATATTGTTTTAGTTGTACCAACTTTATAAGCTTGTGGGACATATATAAGAATTATTTTATTATTTTATAAAAATAAAAACTATGAAGTAATTTGGGAATGTAAATGGTTAATTATAATTAAATTGACTAGATTATGTATTGTTTTATGCAGGGTATTTATACTAATATTTAGGGATATGAATATATGGAAACATAAAACAAAAAAGTTTCTTCATACAATCATTGTCATATAATTTCCAAAGAATTATTTATTTAGGGGATCTAGGATGCCCAAAATAAAAACAAGAAGCTACAAAAAATTGTATTTCATAATCTAGTATTCAGCATTATGATGTAAAGTGTTAAATATTTTGGATCTGGGATATGTGTCCCATTAAAAAAATATACCAAATAGTGGTATTTTGGAGGATGAGAAAAGAACATAATTCAATATTCATCCATGAATAACATTGAGGTATAGATATCAAAATAAGACATTCTAGTGTGATAACATGAAGAGTGAAATGGTTAAATTCGTATCTAAATTCGTGGATTTGCAGTAGTCCAAGTCCAAATTATTAATGTCTATGTTTATGATGAAAACACTTCATGGAATGTTATGGAAATGAAAAAAACAAAACTAAGGATTATATTTCATAAATCCCCAATAAAAATAATGTAAATAAATATGTTTGGGTAATTGTCTAACACCTTATTAATTCTGAACATTTAATTATTATAAAGGATGTTATCTCTTTAAAAAACACATTATGAAATAAATATGGAATGTGGTATGATCTTATGGAGTACCAATTCCCATTGAATATGATCAAGATTCAAGGTATACCATGACATTATAGATAGTTATTCAATAGTAATCAAATAAATGAAATGATCCCCTCATATTCTTATCAAATTCAGTTATATAGTTTTCTTAAAATAACTATTCATTCCCTGTTGGATATGCCATGATCATGTCTAATGGATTTCAAGAGATGTTGGGAAAAACTCTTTCCACTAGTTGAGTTATAATATGACACCATTTTCCACACTATAATCAAATGTCACCTTATAATGGTATTTATAGGAAGTGGTTTTAGACTCCATCATATTGGTGTGTGTTAAATATCATAAGATTTTGGGGATTGATATTATCCATGATTTGAAATAGATGGTTCATTCCATCAACCATCATATGAAATTTGTAAAATGTTTTCAAATAATATATTCAGACTATCATTAATAAAAATTATAGTTTGAGGTCATTGAAAAAGTGTTACATCATGTATAACCATGAATGATTTTCATTTGGTTTGAGAAGAATGAATTTTTTTTTCGTAGATACAACCGAAATTTTGAGATCATTGATTATATCAAATATGTGGCCTTTTTAGTACAATCCCACATAACCTATCAAAATTACATGATGTGTTCATGTATCCATCCTAATAAATTACTCACTAATCCCCTAACATATACATAATCTTGATTTAATACCATTTTATGATGATCTTTTATATGTATAATAACATGTTCGGTTCTTATACTATAAAATAAAATTAATATGAAATTCGACACACCACCTAGTCATATTTATATGGAGTAGGAAAATGATTGATGAGGTAAAATGGGAACTATAAATGGTAATGAAATAGATATCCCCCATATTTTTTTTTGTTTTAAATGAATTTTTAATGGTGATATTTCTAAAGGGGTAAACAAAGTAATCACATGAACATTTAAAAATTAAATTCCCTTTTCCTCGAATAATTTAATTATTATATTAGGTGAATTTATAAAATAAATCGACAAAATTTGTAATTTTAGACTATAATAAATTATATAATTAATGATTTGAAATCCCATTAATAATTAGAACCATTTATAATATATCCATTTTATAGATATTGTTAAAATTATTATATATTAAGAGTTGTGATAAAATCAAATTGATACCCACTGATGTATTGATGGACTCAATAATTATAACTATACATTAATGATCAAATTTATTGGATACTATAAATGATTTGATATCATTGATATTTAACTTTGACTAATCCCATTATGATATTGAATAATTGATTCTAATGATAAAAAATTATGAGAGATGTTCAAGCTTATCATGATCATGACCCTAAAATTGTTTTCAAAACCACTTTATTAATGTACCACCATTATACACCATACCAATAGGGAGTACAATAGTGTAGTAAGGGATAATGTAACTATATCCTAGTAGAATGAATGTGTGTGTTTTATTTTAACTAAAAAATATATATTTTATCCCAATTCATTAATAATTTATATGCACAATAATATATGAGTTGATGACATTTTTTTATTCAATGAATCCAAAATTATGAAAATTGAAAATATATGGATTTAATTTGAGCCAAATTTTAGATAAATAATTTAATTATTTAATAAATATTAATTTCATATTATATAATTATTAAATAACACTTATTTATATAAAAATTATAATACTATTTAATGAAGTACAATATACATTTTAAAAGTGTGATAAAATAGTTGTTCTCTTAAAAATCATTATTTAAATTTAATGGGATATTTAATTTAAAGGAATAAATTATATTACTTTTAAACATATTTTGGTATATAAATATATTTTTTTAAATCTATATTTTGAATTTTTAAAATAGTGAATATTTATTATTTTTCAATATCAGAAGATTTTTTGTTTAAATATTAATTGCAATAATGAAATATGTTATATATTATTACAACATAATTGAAAAAAAGTAATTTAATAAATTAAATAAAATGAATTAAACTGTAAATATATATTAACTCTTTCAAATAATCAGTTTTTGAAATAATTTTTTCATTTTATAAACCATTAATTAATCATCGAAAACTGATATTGTATTCAAATATTTTATAATTAATTATTTATAACCATAATTTAGTGCCACCTAAATAATTGTATTAATTTAATGTGTTTAATTTGTGGCCTTATAGAATATTTGATTCCACTCCTCATTTTCTGAAACCCTACAAAAATTCCATGAAAAGTTGTATGATTATTATTATTCTATGATATAGAGTCCAAAACCTATGTTTATAAATATATTATGATTTCCCCTCTCGTTTTATATAAATAAAAATAAAATCTCTCATTAGAAATCAATAAAAATAAATTTATCCTAATTTTCACCTCCCTATACCTCACTAATTCGCACCTATGGTGTTCCCATGATCTTAAGAATCCCATTCCATAATTTGAGTATCAATCTATCATGGAAGGGATTATATACATATTCTATTTTAATTAAGATATTTTTTGAAAAAAATACATTTTATTTCTATTGAATCATGATTAATGTCATTTTTACACCCATATATTTCATAAGATTCTTAATTAATTGTATCCAACCTTTAACCCTCATCAAACCATTCCTTGAACATATATCTGCACCCATTATGCATTCAAAATTATCCTCTTATTTTCAATGCCAATCATTTGTATTGTGAATTCCCACCCCCAATTTCAACTAATGTTTAATTATCTAGATGTAAATATCGTACATTGACATGGAATTCCATGTATGTTACCTACTATCATAAAATACGGTATTAAATTTCACTAAATATGTTCGTATGTTATAATATATTTGTGGAGCAGAAATTTATTCAAGTGATATAAATATATCAGGATGGAAAAAAAAAATATTTCCTTTCCATAAAATGGGTGATGTTTTTTTCATATGAGATAACATTTAAACGGACACAATGTCATTATTTTGAAACATTTATCATATAGTTTTTCTTATGATATCAATTTTTATGTTTTTTCACATTCCCATATTGGCATTACATTATCATTATATATAATGTTTTGATATTCATGTGTATGAATCTCAAGGAACTATTCCCACATTTGTATGACTCTTTATACATACTTATTACATTCATGAAGTTATAATTTTTTTATTCCTATTTTGGGAATTATATGTTTCCCCCTCTTTTGTATTTTAGTAGGTTTTCTTGTATAGTGTTACAATATCAATTAATTTTTAAGATAATTCTATGGAGTTTAAAAAATATTCATTATATTGTTGTTTCATGTTAATGAGTTATGTTTCTAATTTACCAAAAAATGTATGACCCCAAATCAATTGGGATTAAATTATGTGAATATTTTTTCCATAATTAGGGTAATAATATTTATAAAATTCATTGATTTATATAATATCCCAGGGACCAAATTCATTTGGGATAACTAATTTATATTATAATCAATTTTGATTAGAAAATTTCCATATAGAATTGTTTCACAAAAAGTGTTATGTAACTTTCTGTTGTGTATTAATAATATATAATAATTCCAAGAAAAATATTAAACATAGTTAGAATCTAACTACAAAAGATAGTCATAGATTCATTTCTTGTAGTTGTTTTCTCAATATTTGGTAGATAAAGAAATATTTTGTACCACCCAATAATATAAGTTCCAAAAATTAGATCCATTAATAGGGATCTAAGAATGTATTTATCACATTAGTTCTAATGAGTTTAAATTTTTTATTTGATCCACATAAAATAAAATAAATTAAACTCTAATGAAATCCTAATTTTTTATGATGTATTCAAATACACATTATTATGCAAGAAATAAGTATTATTAGGTAAAAAATAGGGATGAAGATCATGTTAAATAAAAACCTCTCTTTCAATAAATTATAGAAGATAATGAGGAGTTGAGAAACCATATAAAATTCATAACTAAATACCACATTTAATCCACTGTGTACAAACATGATCATGAATTATATCCCATGAAAAAATATATTTCCCCATTAATTTACCAAATTGAAAAAGATGGGGAGTCTGAGTTGGAATTAATTGAATAAATAATATAATTTGAACTGATATTGACTTTTATATAAGATATTATTAAATAATATCAACCAGATAATACACATGTGAGAGATAACTAAAATTTAAGGTATATCGAAACCACTTTTTAAAATAGACAATGAAACATGATTATTCAAGCATAGGATATGTAAAACCAACTACACTTCATCATTATCTATATTTGGTGAAATACACCAATATTTTGGTGGTATTTAAAAGAATGTTATAAATTTTATGTTTTCTATCATCCATGTAAACTCAACTCCATGAGGTACTTACCAGTGAAGTGGTGATTGATGAAAATCCAAATATATGAGATTGTATTTTCAAAACCTTATATTATTCTTTTTTCAATTGTGTCGATAAATAAATATAAATTATTAGAATTGTCCTATCCCACCAAAACTTGGATATCCATTGATGATGGAGATAAATAAGTATATTTTCATAATAAGGAATTGATGAATATTAGTGATGTAATTGGCCATATATTAGAGTGAAATAAATGAATTTTCCGCCATATTTTCTTCATACATTATTTTATAAGATGTCCACCTATTGAAGGAATATTTCAAAATTGAGTTTCCTTTTCCCAATTTCATTCAAATATAAGTATTCATTGATTGTAATTTTTATAATTCTATTGACGAATCATTTCTTGATAAATCATTGAACGTGGGTGATGAATTTTACAAAAACGATATTGTCTATGAAAATGAATTAAAATATTATCTCCAACCATTCTATAAAAATTATATCATATTAAATTGGGAAATTCTAGATATAGACTTTCCAGGGGAAAAGTTACAATAAGTTTGAGTATATTTTCCTGAGAAAGAAGATTTCTTGGTGGGTTATGTCATAGAGAACTCAAAATACATCAGATTTGTGATAATAACTATAACTAATTGGATATGGGAAATAAAATATTTTTACCCGATTGGGTATCGATAAATGTTTTTAATTTTTTCATAATATTTATATTGGTTATGTTGCTACCATTTTAATTCAATACATATATGATAATAATCAATATATGGGCTAAAAATCACCACTAATGGATCACAGTGTGTTGTAATGAAAAGAAAGAGGTTGTACCTCAATATCATGTACTAGGACATAAATTATGATGATGAATAATGGTCCATATACCATGAGTCCAAAATTTGAAATGATATATTATTATGAATGGAAATAATGTAACATGAGTCCTCCAAATGAAAATTCATTTTTATAATTATGGGATAGTGAGCCATGTTGAAATAGAAATCATACAAGATGTGTCATATATATGAAAATATTGTGTTTGAGGGGTTTGATTTAAATTCAACTTGTAGATTTATCATATGAATGGGAAATGTTAGAAAGTTTTTGAATTAACTGGAGAGGATATTTTTAGTCCCACATTAATGTAGTACAAACCTTATATTATTTCTCATAGGTTCTTAACATCCCCACTACATGATTAAGGCATGTTGTGATATATAAGAGGAAATGGGTCATAAACCCTAGTGTTATTGTATGGATTCTAATAAATGACATTGAATCTACCATTGAATTCTCACATCATGACTATGTAATATAATACCTATGGATTCTCCCATAATACGTAGTTTTCAAATATTTTGTTGTAAGGTTCCATTATAAATATAAAAAACATTGTAAATAGTCTAAAGTGGAAAATATTGTAGTGGTGGGGTTTACTTGAATAGGGCCATATATCTTCTGATTTAATTTTCATTAAATAATTTTTTCATGTTTGGTATTTTTATATACATTTATGTTTTCAGTTAGTGTATTTTAGGAAATTCAATCAATGATGAAACTATTGATATGTTTAGTAGTGTTACATATTTTTTCCTCCATTCCAATTATTTCTAAAATAAATTCTATGTACATATATAATATGATCATGTTTGAATAAAAAATATTTGTAGGAATAATATTGTTTTTGGGGATGTTTTACAATATATTTTGGGTTTTATGTTTTATTGTTTTTTATTTGTTTGGGGGTTATGATGAATTTTGAGATTTATCTATAACTTTTAAAAAATCAATTTTTTATAGTTATTTTTAAAAATAATTTTTATATTAATTTATATGGTAATAAATGAATTATGAAACACAATTTTCTATTTTCATTTTACTTTTATCATTTAATTACATTTTTTCACCTTTGATACTCATTTGTTCATGTGGGGTTGACTATTTTATTTTCTTAACCTGAGTGTTTTTAAAACCCATTTCACACATTATATCAATTTTTCTTAATTTTTAGTGTCTTATTTTATGTTTTTAGATTTTAAATTTGATGTTTTCTATTATTGGAAGGTTGTAGAGTTCATTAATGGGGTCAATAAATAAAAATGAGCCATTTTGATATACAATATAATTATTAAATTTTATTTTCATGTCTTCCCTTATAAATGAACATATTATTAATATAATATTCATTTGGAAATATCTTTTTATAAACCCATATTACAATCCATATATCAATTTCAAAATTTATTTAAAAGTTATTTCATGCTTATTATTGAACTCTAGTGTTTACGAGATACATAGAAGAACAATTTTTTTCATTTTAATGTATATTTTGATGACCATTTTTTATTTTTCAATCATATTACAACTATTGGGTGGGATGAAATTACAAAAATGAGAGATTAAATGATAATTAACAGTATCATTAAAATGTTGTTCATAGTATTTCACCACATTTGGTATATATAATTATACCTCAATTTCTATAAATAAATTTTATATAATTATAATGTGAAAAGTTAAAAAGTTCTACTATAAAGGATTTAATTGGATAGACTAATTTTTTTTATAGATATTCAGATGATTTGAATTCCTAGTAGAATAAATTTTAATTTCATGGTTAATTTTTTCAATGGTGAGTGAGGAGAACACCATTAATTAGTATATATTGATATCATGAATTTTAATTTCTCTATGTGCCAAAATTTTATTAATTCAGTTTATGATATTATAATATTTGAATACAACCAACCATTTCTTATTTGAAAAACCTTTGTTATGTTTTTATTATTGACCTAATTTTTTAAAAATGTGTAGGGGAGATTTTCTAAATTCATTAAGCTCATGGAAATCATGAAATATATTAATTAAGAGGAAATTAAATTTTTATAACACATGTATAATTAGAGGTAAATTTATATTGATGTAGTATAAATTTAACTTCAAAATTAAGAGGGGTTCTGACATATTTTTATGATTAGTAGATAATTTTAGAATTCTAATCCATGAATGAGAAATGAAATTGTAATAATTTTCTATGTTGAATATGTTTCACTGAAATCCCGAGAAATTAAAACTAATCCTAGTATAGATGATTTTCCAAGTGTGAAATTTTAATGTGTTTGGAGGAATTTATAAGTAAATTATTTAAATAGTTTTGTATTTTGTTGATTTAATGGCACCAAAATATTTTTTATCTTATGATTTAATATTTAATTGTAATTAAAACACAAATTTTGAATTTTCAAAGAAATTTCCATTTTTTTCATTTACTTGATCTCATATATATTTATTTTAAATTATTTTAGCTTTCAAATAAAATATACATTTTCTATAATATACCAAACTTTAATACATAATTTTTTATTTGAAAAAGTTATGATACGAAAACATTACCATGAAGATAATGATTTTTAAATTAAATGTTAGATTACATCATTAATCATTATATCACATTAATGTTCTTAATAAATCATCATTATTTCTTTGATTTGGATAAAAAAAATTCAGGAGTTAGAAGACTTGAAAATGAATATTTCATTTAACCTTATCAACAAATAGTATGTAATTTGAGACAGAATATTATTCAAGACAAAATGGTATTTATTATGAATCGGTTTTAAACATTTTATTTTATGTTTTTAGAATAAATTGCCACCTACTTTTCATATAAACAATTATTCTTCTCATTTTATGGGCATGATAAATTGGTCAAGGATCTATTGGAGAAGAAAAGACTTTCTTTTGCTTTATTTTTTAAATTATTTATCTTTTTATGAAATATTAATGTACGTAAATTAATAAAAATTGTAGCTAATCAACATCATATTACTATTTCCTCTCTCTTACTCACTCCCTTTAAATATATATCTATATTTATATCTGACAATCATGATTATGAGTGAATATATTGACAAATTTTCTCATGGAATAATTTTTTCGTGTTTTATAAATTCTTATTCAAAACAAATTCGGTATATTTTATATTTTTAGTAAATAAATTGGTGCACTGATGGGTGCTGAAGTTACAATCCAAGATTATATGATATTACCAACTACATTATTATATTCCATACCAAAAATATATTCCCTTACTTCTCTCATCTAAACAAATTAAACAAGGTGGTTGAGTAGGATTTATGCCTGAAATAGTATGTGATGGAGTATGGTCTTGAAAGTGTTACACATATAAAGGAGTATGTTCATCATTATCGAAAATTGTAGGATGTGAGATATAGGGTTCCTATGTTGTATTCATGGAATTCTTTGTTTTAGACTCAACATAGTGATAATGGTTAATATATGATGTTATGGACTATAAAATTCAATTTAGAAGATAATAACATATAATGAATGATCCAATGAAACAAACCACATGACATCATTATTTCATGCCAAATTATTCATTGAATATGAATTTTTGGTAAGAATATTACTATCCAGTATATTATTAAAATTCATAAATACTATAATATATTTGAATTTTCTTTAAATATTTAAAATCCCTTAAAATAATAATTTCTCAGGATTAGTGAGATATTGAATTCAATTGCTCATTAGGAGGGATGAACAAAAGTTGTACTTTAAATTATTAGGAGATTATAAATAAATTTTTATAACTCTATAATAGGGATGTCACTACTTATAATTATTATGCGTGTTTATGGAACCCCCAATACATAAAAGTGTTTCAATTCTTACATTATCCGAATAATTTTTTTGTTACTTTTGTTTTCAACATAGTAAAACATTAGGATAATTGAAAATTTTATAGAATTATTGTTCATAAATAGAAGAGTTATTTCCAAAACATACTAAAAGGGATAATAATTTTGATAATGAATTTTTTTTAGGTTATTAAATTATAAGGGACTATAAAATAAGAAAATTTTTATTCAATTCATTCATTTCATAACAATAATTAATTTTAAATATAGGATAATCAATGGGTTCATGCTAAAGAATAAATCTACAATATTTTATCAAAATCTACGTTGTTTGTGCCCCATCTAATATCGTTATTGAAATATATTAGTCGGTGTTATTATAAATGAAGTACATTATTGATAAAATCATTATATAAATACAGTTTATTATACTGATCTTAAATAATGTAGATTTAGAGTACACATTGAGTAATTATCTTATTGATTTTTTGAGTTATATAATGGTACTTGGTGTTTAAAGAATGTAATGTTTATATTTTGTGGTTATAAAATTACGGTTTTTTTATAATTTTCAATAAACCCAAATGAGTATACTTCTGGGAAAATTCAATCAATCAAACATTTCAATATTTTCGTGTTTTTTTTGTTTTTTGGATAAATTAAATTAAACATCCGCCATGTGATTTTATATAAAACCATTTGATAAAGTGTTTCGATTAGAATATTCAAGTGTTTGTGATTATCAAAGAAAATTATAAATGTAATATTTCCGGATGGGATCTACATAATTGACATTAGAGGTGTGAGATCATGAATGTATTTTGTGACGTAATTTTTTGTTTAAGTAGTTTATAATCATGATGGTTGTTCCATTCAAAATGTCAATAAGGAACATTGTATGTTGTGACCTATTCAATTTCTATTAACAGAGAATGTTATCTATATAACCCAAAGAGGTCGATATTACCTAACCCCACTATATTATTATATATCATAGAAAGGATTTCATGAAGGAATGAATATTAATTTTAGGATTAGAGGGGGTCAAGCATTATTTTACTTTACAAGGACCCCAAATTAGTTTATTTTGACCAAGTTAAAGATAAAACTTAATATCCTTACTATGGATTTAGATGATTCATAAAATGAGTTTGTGAAGAAAAATTTCTGTACTCTAAAGAATTTTAATTTGTTTGTAAATAATGTAACTTTTTGTATAAAAATAATCTTAAAAATATGGATATATCATGAAGAAAGTGGATTATAAAAATGAAAATGAATTTATGATGGATATCCAATAATATCACTATGTGGTGAAAAATATTCTAAGAAAAGAATATTCAGAGGAGTTGTTCTAAATGGGTAACTGATCATGAAGCAGGTTGTTTTGATGAAAATGTAATACAATAACATGTACATCAACTGATGGATGAAATATAAGTTCTATGTCACACCAATTTCCTTGTGATACAATTATATTTTGATTCAAATTATTGAAATAATATACTAATGTAGTAGTGATTTTAAATCAATCAATATAACAATGAGTTATCAACTATTAATGGTTGTAATATAGGTAAGAGAATTAGTCACTACTGAATAATGTAAATTTTTTGGAATTTATTTATTTATGTAAAACAAAAAATTTCCTTTTATCCCCCTTATAGAAGATCAATTTGGGAAAACCATATAAATATTTAATGGGTTTCTTCAAATATTTATTTTTATTTTATATATTTAATTCGGTAAAATTTTTGCAACCCCACATTTTCATATATTACTATTACATCATTATAATGATAAACAACGGAATATAATTACACCATGAGTATCCAGAGGTTTATTTTCTTGTGAAAAAAATGATCATACATAACATTTACAACATTAAACATAAACATTTATGTAATTCCTTCTTCCCTAGTTTTTTTTGGCACTTTACCTTTCTTTAGTAAATGTAGTCACATGAGGATATACATATAAAAGGGTTGATCTAAAAGCCCAGTATGAGGATATAAATGAACAGTATAACAATGGTTAAGTGTAATCTTAACATAAAAAAATTATCATGGACACTAGGGGAATCATTAATAAATGATTTTAAATGTGGTAATGCATAAAAAATGAAACATCATGTATCAGTGGTTAACAAAAACACATACGTGTGAACAAACCTAGTATCTTTTTCAAACAGCACATAAATTTAACATATGATATTAATCACAATAACAAATTAATTGGAGCACTTAATAATTCTGGGCTCACCCATCATATTCAAATATTCATATTGTGCTATATAATTCCATGCTTACCTGTCACATCATACCATTATCATTATCATGCATGTCACATAAAACATATTTAGAAAATGAACCTAAATAAACAATGGAATGTAATGTGTTTCATATAATAAGAATACATTCATAAAAATTGGGTTTGTAAAATAAGGTTTGAATAACATACTTGGTATAATAACAATCAACATTGAGTGAGAAATAAAAGGTGTGTTTTTGAAAGAAGAGTTATTTTGAAATAATTTCTTTGAAATTAACTCTATTAAAATAATTTATATCACAAAAAGGTAATATAATGATGATGAAATTATATTTATGGTGTGGGAATACCAAAAATTAATTGAATGAGGGATAACCAGAAGATATAAAGTTGGGTTTGAGAATTTTCCCTTAACTTAAATCTGAACACTTTCTTCAATTTAATGTCCTTTATAACCCCATTATATTCATTAATTAAAAATTATATAACATTTTTTACTTTAATATTTTTCATTGTGATTTCATTATGTTTTATTATAGTCCTTTGGATGAGTTATAGATTTTAAAAAAATTGTTCGGGAATGTTCATTTTTATGGTTTTCTTGAGCGGTTCACTTGTATTCATAAATGAATGTTCATGTAGAAAATGGATAAACTTTCTGAATTGATATATCATGTATTTAATGATATTAAAGAAATTTATTTGATCTTATAATTCATTATATTATATAACATGTGTATAAATCATTCTATATTAATTAAATGGTGATTATTTCGGTTAATTTGGGTGGTTTTTCGACCACAACATATTTGTTTTGTTTAGTCACTAAGTAATATGTACATAATTTTGATCCAAAACATTAAGTTAGATATAATAGATATAAAATATTCAATTCAAACCATAAAAATGGTTTCATGACCATATTTGAATGTGTATATGGAAAAAAGATGTCGTTCTTGAAGGTGATAACTTAACACCTCCCGAAAAATGTTTTCTTTTATAAAACAAAAAGAAGGGGAGAATTTAGATTGATGATATAATATCCCATTACTATCATAAAATTATATTATATATATAATAATAGATTCACCATACCATTTTTATGAGGATATTATGGGATAGAATAATAAATGAATATTAAATTTAAATCAATTTAAAGGGGAGAGAGGGCGAGAGAGAGAGGAATTACCTCTTGAATCCTCCACACAAGATCCTCTTTTTAGAAGATAGGCATGGACTTTTTATGGGACAAGTAGCATCTTGGATGTTGTATAGGGGATATGGATTTTTCTTTGGTTAGAGTTTATACATGGCTTAAAGCTCAATAGTTGTGTGGGGATATGGATGATCTAAGGAGCTATAGGGGATATGGATATTTAATTCTTCATTCCAAACATACATTACCACATATATTGTCACCATAGTTATAGGGATTTACAATCATAAGAAATTTCTTACAAAACCTTGGTAGTACCCAGTTAATCCAAGAAAACTACAGATTTCTGTGAAACAAGAGGGCCAAGGCCATTCCCACTTGCCATTTTTTATAAGGGTCTATAGAAATTCCCTCAATTGTTATCACATGTCCCAAGATTGTGACTTGATTCATCCCATATCCAAATTTGTGGAACATGTCCTACACCTTCTATTTTCTTAATGATACCAACACATGTCTTCTCTGTACTCCACGTTCATACTTATTTTAGAGTATATGAGAATATCATCAACTAAAACTACCAAAAAAAATTTGAGGTTATGTCTAAAGACTCTATTCCTCAAATCCATGAATATTTCATGGGAATTAGAATGTCTGAAGGGAATCACCTGAAATTCATAGGTCTCATACCTTGTCTATAATGCAGTATTATTAATATGTTCCTTCTTCATATTTAACGGATGATATCCAAAACGAAGATCAACCATTGATAATTATTTAGCTCCTCTTAACTGATCATCCAAGTCATCTATCATTCGAAGATGAAACTTGTTACTTATGGTGATCATGTTGAGTTCCCAATAATCGATACCCATCCCCATTTTTCCATCCTTATTCATTAATAAGACCATTAGAGCACCCTATGTTGATGAACTGGGGAATATGAACCCTTTGTCTCGATGCGCTTGATGATTCTTCTTTAACTCCTCCTATTTTATAAGATCCATCATATAAGGACACCATGATATAATAGTAACTCTGAGTATGAGTTCTATTGGGAAATCTACCTCATGATCTGGGGGATGTATGGGAAACTCTATATGAAATACATCAATGTATTCCCTTATAATTAGAATTTCAGCAAGGTTGCCACATTCAATTAACAAAACAATTTGGGTGACGTGTGCTTCTTATAGGGAATCAACACCCAAACGGTTGATGGACTTCTCGAAGAATATTCATGGTTGTTTGTGAATTTTTAGAGGAGAATGGGATTGTTCAGTATATGAATATATATTTCATTTTCCATATAGTTGATACGTGCTCTCTATAATGAGTGTCAATCCATTCCAATTATAGAGTGGAATTCCACCAAGGTAAGTACTAGGAGATTCGCTATATGAATCCTCCCACATACGCCAAAAGGAGAAAATTCAAACACATGGGTTGAAATGATTTCACCACTTGTTGTTTTTAAAGATATTGTTACTTAAAGGTTTCCAAGCATCAATTCAATTGTTCTAGAAAACATGATATATATAATGGAATTCATATAAACAGGGTCAAATAAGACTTCTTCCATTATTGAGTGAATAAGAAGATTACCTTGTATAAATTCATTATCATTCTCCACTTTTGTAGTAGTGACATCATAAGCCTTCCCTAGTTCGTTTGGATTTGGTGTCTGCTAATATTGATTACCATTAAGGACTCGAGTTTTAGTGCACTGGCTTGCATAGTGGCCTTTCCCCGTATAGTTGTAGAATTGAACCATGGGTGTCTCTCTCCATTATTCCACTACATTCTTCTTTATTATCATGTATTTTCGGTATTATTGAGCATTGGGTCCCTTTTTCCCACACTTGAATAATTTCCTTATCCATTTGTGCCTGTTACCCTATAGAAAATTCCCACATTTCTAGCATGCAGGTCCTTGAGATTTCTTCCCACTATTATAATTAGACCCTCTGAATTGAAACTCCATCTTTTGTTTCTTATCATAATAGTTGTGGGACCATTCTCCAAACTCCATATCCACTTTGATATCACATCTAACAACTTCTCTATTGTAACGGCCCAAAATTTTGAATGAATTTTTTTTTCTTAATTTTGTGTGTTATTTTATTTTATACTCAACAAAACTATATTCATTAATTAATGATGTGAGTATAATTAAATTGAGATCAATGGGTTTTTAATATTATATGACCATTGGTCAATATTACTTTTGGAAACTAAATGTTGCGATTGTTGTCTCCAAATACAAGTGATCTTGGTTAATTAATATAGAAATAAGATTTGATGGCCTCATGCAGTAGCCTCAAGCCAATTGAATCCCATATTACCAAACTTCGGAAGGAGGTAGAACCCTTGGGCTTTTCTCTAGACCAAACCCAAGCCGAACTTCATCATGTGAAGCTGGAGCGGAATCACCTTTGAGAGAAGTTTATACTTATATAAATCACTACTCGGGAAATGTTGGACGAGAAACCCTCAGATTATCTCACCTTAGCACACCATACACTTAGGTCCTATGCTAGGGATATAAGAGGATATGTAATGAGACCATAGAAACTTTGTGAAATCCTTTGAGATATAGAATGTTGTGATTTATTCCTATGGTGATGTTTGTGTTTTTTCAGATGTTCAAATAAATATAGCATGTATATTGATGAATTTTTGAAAAAAGGGATATGTTAAAATATTTATGTAAACTGTCAATAATTAATGATATGTAATCATTTTCAATAAATGGTCATCTTGAAATGTCTTCAGTATAAAATTTGGAATCAAATAAGATCAACAAAACTTTTTGTGAATAGTAAATTTATGAGTAGTGATTTTACTCTTAGGATTAGAAATTTTACAAAATTGATTAGGAATCTCACTTAAATAAAGTATTAATATAATTTAGGCACCTTGATTAAGTAATGTGATAAAATAAAATAGGTAAATCATTGTCCTGGAAACAATTAGTCAAGTATTAGTTTTTTCAGGTGAATAGTTTTTTTAATTAAAAATTAAATTAAAAATATTTATAAATTTCTTTTTATAAAATGGATTTCATTTTTGAAATCAGAGAATGGATATTAGGTAAAGGTGATTTTTGGTGATTTTTCTGAAAAAAATGAATTTTCGGTTAATAGTTAAAATATTAATTTTAGTTTCGGGTGTTTAATGACATCATTAAGGATGTAATAATTATTTAATCATTCTGGTAGACTAATGATTAGTAAGATAAGGAATTATTTGTCCCATGTTTCAAATACCATGGGCAAATACCATGGGCAAGCCCATGGTTTTGCCAATACCACCGATGAGGTGTCCCTTAGCCATTAATGATTTGTCCCCTCACTTCTTCTATAAATACCATGAATTTCCATCATTTTTTTCTTTTCTGAATCCTCCTAAACTAAGTTATAGTATCCTTACCTCACAAAGAGTACTCCCAATGTTCCCTCAAGCCTCCAATGGTCCCGACTATCCTGCTTTCTAAGTTACACTCCAAGGTAATAGATCCTTTCACCCTCCTCTTTTAAGTCATTATTTTCATAATGTTGTGTCTTATAATTTCCATCTCTATATGATGATTGTATGCTCTTATATATTCTCATTTCATTGAGTTTCAATTCTAATTGTTTAGAGGCCTTCTCCGCTCTCATCAATTTGTTTTCTGAATTTTTAAGTGATGCCGTTAAGCTGTCGAATTTTTCGTAAAAGAAACTGCATCTTCTCTTTTAATTCATGTTTCCTCTTTTCTTGTGGTATGTCATTCAAATATTTAAACCATGATCTTATTCAGTAACCATACTGTTTTATGAGTAATTTAAGAGTGGGTGATCCTTATCCCCTCTTTTTTCAATGTTTTCTAAAATAGTGTTATATAGCCATTATGCTGCATAAATTTCATCTCAAAATTTCAATCTCCTTATCTAATGAAATTCTATTGATTATTTATGTGAATATGTATATTTATTTCATATCCACGGGTGTTAATAAATATATAAATATAATATATTTGATTCTGGAATAAAAATACCTATAACCCTCACTCCCTTTTTGTCAGTTATAAATGATATAATGATCTTATTTTAAAGCTCTTTTTAAATGTCACGATTTTCACATGAAACCCATTTCATTGATTCTATTTCTGTTATTTATGAAAAGTTTTATTATGATCTATGTGGCTCACATGAATGTAAAGACATATTAATGATGCACCCTAACAGTGCTCCAATGCATTGGGTAAAGATTAAATCTCTACTGATAACAAGTTTCACGATACCTTGGGGAATAAGCTTGGTAATTTTTTATGACACCTTGGGGATGGACCTTGGTGATATGTTCATGAATGTATAAATGAAATGTTGTATCCATATATTAATCTTATGTTTCAGGTTATTTTTATTATGATATGCCTATACTTCCATTTATAATATATTTATGTTGTTATTAATGTTCTTATTGATTTCACAAGTACACGGATTCCCTTGTTTATCCTTACCGGGCCTTCTGCTCACCCTTTCCTTTGATTTATGTCTTAGGATATGACATGCAGTAATTGTACTGAGGATTATGTTATGATGAAGACATATGAGTAGTTTATAAGAATTTTTTAGGTTGTATTTATGTTTTTGTTCGTGATTTCCAAGACACTAGACATTAATGATCCTTTATATGTAAAATGTAATGAAGATTTATTTATTAAAAAGGATGGATGCCATAGTTGGAATAAAAGGATAGTTTAGTTATTTATTGAAATTATTATATGAAAACATTATTAATAACCCTATATAAATGTTTAAATTTAGGGAAAATTTCCTGGTATTTTGTTGAGTATTGAGTATGTGTTTTATCAAACAAATACATCCCTGTATGGATACGATCAGGTAGAGGCAGCTCTGGCATATATGTACATAGGGGTAAAAACCAAAAACACCGTTTTGAGCTAGACTAAAATGGGAACTAGTGCACAACAACAGGCCTTGCTACACTATTGGTTACAACATTCCAGGGGGATATTTTTTGTTAATCGCTAGCTTTTTATGAATCATTTTAAAGGAATTATGGAGAAATATAATTTTTTGAGCATTATGTTTTACGAAGTAGAATCCTTTATAGTTAAAATATTTGTATATCAAACAAGTTTCTCACTAAGATGTTATTATTTTAGAAAATGGCAGGCAATAAGATAAACAATGAAAACGGTGACCGCAATAGATGATGTACTGAAGGCCCTCTGATGGATGTCGAAATGGAATCATTCATGCGAATGATGATCCAAATGACTCAAGTTATGAGTAATAACATGAATCAAGCTGAGAGGTCGATCACACCATGAAGGGAACAACATTTTGTTGAGTCCTTTATGCGCCAAAGACCACAAACCTTTAGTGGATCGACTAACCCATTGATTGGTGAGTAATTGATCACCTCTATTTAGAATATATTTTCTGTGCTACGTTGTTCAGAGTAAGAGATGGTCACCCTTGCTATCTATCGCTTAGAGGGAGAAGCTGATCAGTGGTGGTAACTGATCAAAAACATTACGCAAAGAGTGGAAGTTGAATCTATGGAGTTGGAAGAGTTTAGAGGGATATTTTTCAGTAAGTATTTCCATCGTTCCACGAGAACAATAATGGAGAAGGATTTTCTCGAGCTGAATCATAAGGAGAATGAATCTGTAGAAAGATATGACATGAACTGCAAAAGGCTTTCACGATATTCCTATATCTTTTCATGGATCTAAAAGGTAAGGCTGATAGATTATTTAGTGGACTCAGACATCATCTACAGAAGAATCTAGCCATCCAATATTATGATAGCTATGAGGAGATCGCGTGGGGTGCGATGAAAGTTGAGCTAGAGTTTGGTGAGATGTAGTGGTCTCATAAATCCAACGACAAGAAGAGATCGATAAATCCCATCTTAGGGAGGAATTTTGATCATGGAAGAGGAGGAAAGAATGTGCAACTTCCCACCTGTAATAAATGTGGGAATAAGCATTCGGTGAACTACCTGATCGAGAGTGGGAAGTTCTAAATGTGTGGTAGAGATGGACACATTGCGAGGAATTGTAATGGTGAGGTGAAACTCTACTTCCAAACACAATTGACAAGGAGAAGATGATGTAGGACCTACCTAATGTCTAGTGCTTCAAGTGTGGACAACGTGGTAACTTTTCAAATCACTGTCCAAATACGAGGGCAGTGGAGGGGAACCACCATTAGCCTTTTCAAAGGACAAGGGATCAAGGTCGGGCTTTTAATAACACGAAAGCTAAATTTGATGCTCTGAATGATGTGGTAGAAGGTACTGTTGTTGTCCTCTCAAAGCTATAAAGTACTTTTTTGGATTCTAGTTCTATGCATTCCTTTATTTCCTCCATGTTTGAATGGAATTTAGAATCAACCCATCAAATTGATTATATTAGAGTTATTAGTCAAGACTCCTGGTGGGACTATCCAAGAATCGTCAGTGTTTAGAAACTCTACTATTTAATTTACTGAGAAAAATATTATTGCAAATCTAGTAGTCATTCCCATGATAGAATTTGACATTATACTAGGGATGGACTGGCTCTCAAAGTATAATGCTAATATAAATTACTGAAGCAAGGAAATAACTTTCGTCTTCAATGGAAAACCTACAGTTATCTTCCAAGGAGATATATAGAAACCTCATATTTGTCTAAAAGAACCCCCTATATACTTCTTTATATAGTTCATCGGTGAATAAGAAGAAGGAGATGATATTTTGAAGATAGAAAATGTACCCATAGTCTTGGAATACGTTGATGTATTTCTAGAAGAGTTTCATGGACCTCCCCCAGAAAGACAGGTAGAGTTCCCCATCGAACTCGTACATGGATCTTATCTGATATCAAATATCCCATATTGGATAGAAAATGTGAAGCTGGAGGAATTAATGAAACAACTCCACATTCTTTTGGAGAAGCGGTTTATCCAAAAAGTGTGTCTCGTTGGGGAGAATATTTTGTGTTTGTGAAGAATAAGGACGGATTGATGTGACATTGCATTGATTATATATAACATAATGGGATCACAGTGAAGAAAAAATACCTTCTTCCATGAATTGATGACTTATTTGACCAACATCATAAGGCTCAATTCTCTCTAATATTGATATTTGATCTGGTTATCATAAATTGAGGGTGAAAAAAGAATATATTCTGAAATCTTCCTTTCGATCAAGATATGGGCATTATGAGTTTGTTGTTATGCCCTTTGAACTGACTAATGCGCCTGCTATATTAATGGATTTGATGAATAGAGTCTTTAAGGACTACCTTGATAACTTTGTGGAAGTTTTTATTGATGATATTTTGATATATTCCAAATGTCACAAGGAGCATGAAGATAATCTATGGGTTATTTTGTAAACTCTATGGAATGAAACGATTTTTGGAAATTTAAGTAAATGTGATTTCGGGTTACAAATAGTCGCATTCTTAGGGAACATTGTCACCAATGAAGGAAACATAGTTGACCCTGCAAAGAAAAAATTTGTAGAGCAGTTGCCTCAACCTACGACAATAATTGACATTTCTAGTTTTCATGGATTAGAAGGATATTATACGAGGTTTGTGAACAACCTTTCACGACTATCTAATCCATTAACCAACTTAACTCGAAAAGGGGTCAAGTTCATATGGACAAAAGAGTGTGAGGAATGTTTCTAAGAGATGAAGAAGAGATTGGTTACTACACCTATGTTAACTCTGCACTCATGTAGAGAAGGATTCATTATTTTTAGTGATGCATCTCTAAATGGGCTTTGGTTCATCATCATGAAAAATGACAAGGTCATTTTTTATGCATCTCGACCGTTCAAGATTCATGAGAAGATTTATATTACGCATGATCTGGAGCTGGATATGGTCATTTTTTCATTGATGATATAGAGGCACTATCTTTATGGTGAGAAATTTTTTATATACATAGACCCCCATAGTTTGAAGTATATTTTCACACAAAATGAATTAACCATGAGACAAATGAGATGTTTGGAACTTCATAAAGACTATGATTGTTCAATTCATTATCACCCTAGAAGAGGAAACAATGTTACTGATGTATTAAACCGAAAATACCCAGTTGTTCTTTCAATGATGAGTATTTTAAAAAGATCCATTGATCAATGAACTAGTAATGCTGGACATGGGAATTATAATGAAAGGGACATCATCAACCCTAACCCAAATTATTTTTCAACCGTCATTAATAGAGAAGATCAAGAAGTCTCGGAATTAAGATCCTTTATTATAAGAGAAGATTGAGGTTGTATGGGATGGAATGTTTCCTGAATTCAATATTGATCAAGTAGGTGTACTGATATTTCGTACAAGACTATGTGTTCCATTTATTCTGAACATAAAGAAGGAGCTGATGGATTAACCTCATAGCTCAACTTTTTCTATACATCTTGGAAGCATAAAAATGTGTAGGGACCTTCGTGATCATTATTGGTGGGATAGTATGAAAAGGGAGATTGCAGACTACACATCAATGTGCCTAGTATTTCAGTAAGTGATGGCAGAGTGACAACTTCTTAAAGGGATATTTAAACCATTACCCATGCTAGCATGGAACTTGGACAATATCACTATGGACTTCGTCACTGGTCATCTATGAACTTTTAATGGAAACAATGTGATCTGGGTTATTTTGGACGGTCATAACAAGACTTCCCATTTTATCTCTATTTAGGAAGATTTATCTCTTGATGATGTTTCCAGGGTTTACCTGAAGGAAGTTGTAAGGCTTCATGGAGTTCCACTTTCTATCATATCTGATCGTGATCCTAGGTTCACATACAAATTACGGAGAAGTCTTCAACAAGCTCTATGAACTGAATTAAATTTCACAACGACCTATCATCCCGAAAATGTAGGCCAATCTGAAAAGACTATTCAAAAACTTGAGGACATGATGAGAATGTGCTCAATGGAATTTAAGGGTGAATGTGATCAACATATCCCTTTTGTTGAATTCTCTTACAACAACAACATCCATGCGAGCAGTCAAATGGCACCATATGAATATCTATATGGGAAGAAATGTAGAACTCCTACTTGTTGGGATGAAGCTGGTGAGAGAATGATTCTTGGGCCTAATCATGTGAAAGATATAACATAAAATGTCTATGCCATCCAAGAACACATTAATGCTGCTCAGAGTCGAAAAAAGATCTATTCCATCAACCGTTCTATGGGACTGGGAGTTTTATGTCAGTGACAAGGTCATTCTTTGAATTTCACCTTATAAGAGAGTCTTGATGTTTGGGATGAAAGGGAAGATTATCCCTAGGTACATTGGCCCATATGAAATCCTCGATCATGTGGGATTAGTAGCATATCTCTTTGCACTTCCTCCAAATCTAGCACAAGTTCATGAAGTCTTTAGACTATCCCTCTTGAGGTAGTACGTAACTGACTCTTAACATGTACAAAAACCAGATGTGGTGCAACTGGAACATTACCTCTCTTTTGAGGTGTAGCTGGTGGAGATCTTGGATTGTAGAGACTAGGTTCTACACAACAAGACTAATCACCTTGTTACGGTGGTGTGGAGAAACCACAAATATGAAGAATCCATATGCGAACAACAGGAGTATATGAGGCAGAAGTACCCACTCCTTTTCTTTTCTGAGGATTCGAGTAAAAATTCCGAGGATGAAATTTTATAAGGGGGGAAGAATGTTATGCCCTGAAATTTTGAATGAATTTTTGTTTCTTAATTTTATGAGCTATTTTACTTTATACTCAACAAAACTATATTCTTTAATTAATAATTTGAGTATAATTAAAATGAGAATGTTGGGTTTTGTCTTTTATCTGACTGTTGGTCAATATGACTGTTGGATACTAAATGTTGTGATTGTTGTCTCTAAATACAAGTGATATTGGATAATTAATACAGAATGGAGATTTGGTGGCCTTAACGAGTAGTCTCGGGTCGATCGAAGCCAATATGATGAAACGTGGAAAATAGGTAGCACCACTGGGATTTTATCTTGACCAAACCCAAACTGAACTTCATCGTGTGAATCTGTAGCTAATTCGCCTTTGGGGGAAGTTCAAACTTATAGAAATCACTACTCGGGCAATGTTGGTATAACCACCACTGTATTCTCTCACCTTAGCACACCTTACACATAGTTCCTATGTTGGGGTTATAAGGGGATATGTAACGAGACCATATATAATTAGTGAAATCATTTGAGATAAATAATGTTTTGATTTCTTCCTTTGGTGAAGTATGTTTTTTTTCAGATTTTCGAATACATATAGGATGTATATTGATGAATTTTGGATAAAGGGGATATTTTCAATTATTTATGTAAACCCTAAATAATTAATGATGTGTAATTATTTTAAAAAAATGGTCTTCTGGAAATGTGTATAGTAAGAAATTTAAAATCCAAAAAGATCAACATTACTTTTTGTGAATAGGAAATTATGAATTGTGATTTTATGCTTATGATTAGTAATGTGACCAAATTTAATAGTAATCTCACTTAATGAAAGTATTAATATAATTTAGTCACCTTTATTAAGTAATGTGATTCAATAAAATAGGCAAATAACTATTTTTGGAAATTATGAGTCAAGCATTAGTTTTTTCATTTGAATAGTGTTTTTTAATTAAATATTAAATTAATCATATTTAGAAAATTTATTTTATAAAATTGAGTTCATTATTTAATTCATATCATCGATATTAGATTAACGTGTTTTTGGGGGATTTTTCTAAATAAATGATTTTTCAGTGAATAGTGAAAATGTGGTTTTTAGAATCGGGTGTTTAATGACATCATTAAGGTTGTAATAATTATGTAATCTTTTTGGTCAACATATGAATAGTAATATAATCTATTAGGTGTTCTAAGTGTCCAATACCATGGGAAAATACCATGGTCAAGACCATGGTTTTTCCAATACAACTGATGAAGTGCCCCTTGGACATTAATGACTTGTCCCCTCACTTCTCCTATATATACAAAGCCTTTACCTCATTATTTTCATTTAAAAATCCTTCTCAATGATGTTATCGTCTCCTTACCTATAAAGGAGTCCTCCAAAGCTTCTCTCAAGCCTCCCAAGGTCTCGAGCATCAAGCTTTCGAAGTTACTCTTCAAGGTAAGGGATCTTTTCACCCACCTCTTTTAAGTAATGACTTCCTTTATGTTGTGTATTATAATTTCCATATCATTATGTTGAGGTTATGTTCTTATATGTTCTAGTTTCTATCCATTTCATTTCTAATTGTTGTGAGACCTTTTCCACTCTCATCAATTTTTTTTCTGAATTTTTATGTGATGTAGTTAGGTTGCCAAAGTTTTCATAAAAGAAACTACATCTTCTCTTTTCATTCATGATTACTTTTTCTTGTGTATGTCATTCAAATATCTATACCATGATATTATTCAGTAACCATAATTTATTATGGGTTATTTATGAGTGGTTGACCCTTGTCACCTCTCTTTTCAAAGTTTTCTAAAACCATGTTACATAACTGTTATGCTGCAGAAATTTCATCTCAAAATTTCTATCTCTTTCTCTCAAAAATTCTATTGTTTATTTATATAAATTCCCAGACTTATTTAGCTTCAATGGGTGTCCATAAATATATAAATATTTTATATTTGATTCTGGAATCGATATACATATAACCATAACTCGCTTTACATGGGTTATAAATGATATAATGATCTTATTTTTAATCTCTTTTTAAACGTAACTATTTTGACATGAAACCCATTTCTTTGATCCTATATGGTTTATTTATGAAATGTTTATTATGATCTATGTGTCTCTCATGAAATTAAATACATATTAAGGGTGATCCCTGATAGTGCTTCAATGCATTGGGTAAATATTTAATCACTAGAGATGACAAGTTTCACGATACCTTGGTGAATAACCTTGGTATATTTTTATGACACCTTGGTGATGGACATTGGTGATATGTTCAGGAATGTCTAAATGAAATATTGTAGCGAAATATTCATTTTTGTTTTATGTAATTTTAATTATGATATGCTTATACTTCCATTACTCATATCTTTATGTTTTTATTCAAGTTCTTATTGGTTTTACAAGTACACAGATTCCCTTGTTTACCCTTACCGGGCCTTCTGCTCACCTATTCCTTTGATGTATGTCTCCGGGATAAGAAATGATGTTATTTTATGTAGAATTATCTTATGATCAAGACTTACATGTGTTTTAGAATATTTTTTTATGTTGTGTTCAGATTTTTTTCTTGATTTCCCAGACACTATACTTTAAAGATCCTATGTAAATGAAATGTTATGAAATGTTATATATTAAAAAGGAGGGATTTCACAACCATAACTCCCAATGTCTCTAATATCAAGAGCCATTCTATTGTGTGGTTTTAATCCACTGATGTATATATCAATTTTTCAATCATTGTTTATAACAAAACCAAATTTGTAACATTAATGCCTCATGAAATTAGCTTTATAGGTTGTGAAAAATTATTCTTTTCATTATTGATCTCTATAAATTATCTCTCCAAATTTATATGTAGAGTGTGTGGGAAATACTTATTAAATATAATGATCTTAAGGACTTCTCATTCCATGTCTTCAATTTCCTCCCTTGGCATCATGTTCATAATCATATACCACCCTTGATTGACCTATCCATCTATATGATAAATGGATAGTGTTAACATCCCAATCCCAGAACATTGAAGCACAGAAAATATTTTTTTCCATGGAGATGACCCATTGATTGATCAAATAAAATTCACTAGTTGTTTCCACATAAAACACTCGATAGCCAAATTCTCCTTCTTTGGGGAAGGAGGACATTCCACATTATTCAGTTTATTTTTCATAACCTCTTATGGTTAGTTAATCATCACCATGAAATTTTTATCTCCACATCTTAAATCATTGGGGATGTCATTCGGGAAACCATTGCATTGTCCCTCGCTCGATTTGCTGGCTGGGATTATCCAGGTTCCCATAATTTTCTAAAATATAATATGTTAGAACAAAACATAAGAAAACACGTAATGAACTAATAAATTATTTATTTGAATGATATACACTAAAAGAATAAATTATGGGATTTCTATAAAAATCATCTTGTGTGAATATTTTATCTTAGTCTAATGATAGAGTGTTTCTCTATGGTTCACAAATCATAATTCCCAAATTATCTAAATATTTCTTATATTACAAACTGTAATGACACAACCTTTTCCTAAATTTCTGTTAAATCATTATAATTTTAAATAACATAATAGTATAACACCATGAGGATATATAGGTCTAGTGTCGTGGGAAAACTCAGACAATACAAAACATTTTCAACATCGAACATAAATATTTATTTAATTCCTTCTTCTCTAGCTTTTAATGGCACTTGACCTCTATTTAGTTCATGTTGTCACCTGAGGATATACATCAAAAAGGGGTGATATAAAACCCAAGTAAGAGGATAGATATGAATAATATAACAATAGGTGAGCATAATCATTCGATAGTCATAGGATCATGAAATGTTAGGAATCATTAAAAAAGACTTGAAATGTAGCGACACATAAAAAATGAAACATCATGTCATAGTGGTTAACTACCACACATACTTGAGAAAAAACAAAGAATCATGTTCACATGTAATTTCACTTTAAATCATGATAATCATCACATTACCCAATGTATTTGAGCACTTTGTAATTCATGGAACACACGTCATATTCAAACATTCGTATTGCGCTATATAATTTCGAGTGCACTCATCACATCATAACCTTATCATTGTTAGGGATTTCACAAAGAACATATATAAAAATTAAAATAAATAAATTAAGGAATGGAATGTGTATCATATCATAAGAATAAATTCATAATCATTGGGTTCCCAAAATAATGTGGGAATAACATTGTTGTTACAATAACCATCATGTTTGAGTGAGAAATAAAAGGTCTGTTTTTCTAAAGAAGATATCTTTGGGAAAACATTTGATTGAAATAAAATGCTATGGAAAAACTAATATCCCATAAAAGTTATGATAATTACTGAAAAATGATTTTACTGAGTGACCATACAAAAAATATAGTTAAATAGGGAGAACCCGAAGAAATAAAGTTGTGTTCGAGAAGTTCAACTTACCCTGTATCCAGACACTTTATTCTCTTTAATGTCTGCTATAACCACATTATATTATTTAATTAACAATTCAAGATCATTTTTTAAATGAATATGGTTCATTATTGTTTATATATGTTATTTTTAGATCCTGTTTATGAGTTATAGTGGTTAAAACATAGTAAATGAATGTTCATTTTTATGGTTTTCTTGTGCAGTGTACTGGTATTCATAAATGGAACTTTTTGTAGAACATGGATATACATACTGAACTTATATTTCATGTTAATAATTATATTATAGAAGTAAAATTGAACTTATAATGAAATATATTATATACCTTGTGGATGAATCATTAGATAAGAATTACAAGATAATAATTTGGGTTAATTTGGGCTATTTTTCGACCAAAATGAACTTGTTTAATTTAATCATTTATTAATATGTACAAAATTTAGATATATAACCTTAAATAGTAATTTATAAATATAAAATATTCTGTGTCAACAATAAAAATGTTTTAATGACCAGATCTGAAGGTTTAAATGGAATGAAAACATGTCGATCTTGAAGGTGATAAATTAACACATGGTGAAGAATGTTTTCTTTTATAAATCTAATCAAAGAATAAAATGGGGTGGATGATATATTATCCCATTAGTAGTATAAAATAACATTATATTTATTATTATAGGGTAACCACAAAATTTTTATAATGATAGCTGGGGAGATATTAATAAATTAAATCGAAATTGAAAGGAATTTAATTGTTAAATAGAGAGAGAGGAATTACCTCTTGAATCCACCTCATGAGATCATCCTTAAGGAATATGGGGTTGGAATTTAAATGAGACCAGATTAATCTTGGAAGTGGAAGAGGGGATAGGAAATATTTTTGGATAGATTTTATACATGTCTTGAAGCTTGAGATGTGTGAGGAAAAGAGGGTGTGATTGGTGGTATTTTTAGTGGAGGGGAGAGAGGATTTCTCGATATAAAAATCAATAATTTATTATTTCTCCACTTGACAATGATTATTGAATCTTACATGACTAAATAAATTATTTTTATAATTCGAATCTGAAAAAATTGGTCTTACATCATCATAACAGCAAAATTGACTCTATAATTAGTGTATTTAGATTATTTTGTAAATTATGGTATTTAACTATTCATAAAAAATACAAGTATTCCATAAAAATCGAAAATATTCTACCTAACTATTTTTAGATTACAATAATCCCCAAATGATGTAAAATCTTCAAAATTAATTTTCTAAATATGATTAATTTAATTTTTAAATAAAATAATAATTTACATGAAATGTATAGTTTTTAAAATAAACTGATATTATAATGCTTACCAAAATTAAATAATGACTTATAGAATAATCTTAAAACATTAAGAAATATAATATTTTTATTTTGGAAAATAATTTAGGAATATAATTTTGTTTTAAAATTTATTAATTAATAATAATAATTTATTTGTGATATACAAAAATACCAACACTTTTTCTATCGTCAAATTGTCATTTAAAAGATGCCAAAATTTTATTTAATCAATTATTAGTAAGGTTATTATTATTTTGGAAAATTTACTATTCATATGTCATGACCCGTCCTCAGGGCCCGTTCCGTGACTACCCCAAGCCCGCCTTCCATAGGCCAGGGGCTGGCGACTAGCACCA
This sequence comes from Viscum album, assembly GCA_963277665.1. Lineage (NCBI taxonomy): Eukaryota > Viridiplantae > Streptophyta > Magnoliopsida > Santalales > Viscaceae > Viscum > Viscum album. Next base: position 606,550,461 of record OY728161.1, on the reverse strand, counting down.
AAGGCGTAAATCCTGATAACTGGGAAGGCATTGCCTTTATAAAAGTAAACAAATCACTACATAGTACAAGAGGAAGTAAAACACTAAGTACAAAGATATGTGCTGAAAGTTAAGTGGGCCAGAATACAAACCAAAATGAAAGTACAACTACAACTGGACAATGTACAATAGAAAAAGACAACAGCTGGAAGAAAGGAAGCAGCTCATGGGTCGTCCTCCTCGGATCCTACCTGAAAGGTTGGTATAGATGGTGCAGCTCCTGGTCGTCCACCACGGATCCTACCTGAAGGGTAGGTACAGATAGCCTCCTCAATGCTCTCTCTCGTCAACGTCCTCCATGTGTTATCTCGTCGTGTAGTCCACCTCCGGGTACTGCCTCATCGTGTAGTTCACCTCCGGGTACCATCTAGTCCTCGAACACTCGGCCTCCGTCAGCACTGCCCGTCGTCTGCAACCAACACAACGACGTGCGGGCATAGCCCGTGCAGGGGTGAGTATAACGATACTCAGTAGGGACCCCGAGACCCTCATGGTCTCACTAAAACCAAGATGGATAACCACTACCCAGGTATATGCCCATACATATACCTAAGTTATCAAGTAACCCATCTCAATCATTAGGTAACACAATGATTATGAAATCAACAGATAACCACTACCCAGGTATATGACCATACATATACCTTAGTTTTCAAGTGACCCATCTCAATCATGAGGTAAAAACAAAGGTCAAAAGTCTTAGCTCAAACGAGGATTTTCATTATCGAAACCGTAACTGCTGAAGAGCTCCGTCTCTGGAGTTTACAGTGGTCCTGTCACGACTCTGAGGTACTGCTCACTAACCTAAGACCGCTGAGGTAATCCTTCTGTCGAGTACTGTGGGCCTGCCATTACAACCAAGCACTTCCCACCATGGTTCTGCCGCTACAACCAAGCGCTCCCATGTACCGCTATAACCAAGCGCACCCATGTGCCGCTATAACCAAGCGCACCTCTTTCATGGGTCTGCCGCTACAACCAAGCGCTCCCCTGTGCCGCTACAACCAAGCACACCTTTGTCGTGGGTCTTCCGCTACAACCATGCGCTCCCCTGTGCCACTACAACCAAGCGCACCTCTATCGTGGGTCTGCCGCTACAACCAAGCGCTCCCCACTGGGCTATCCATAACACACCGAGTCGATCGGTCAATCAGTCGTCAGGTCTCAGCCGGCTTCACGGTCTCCGTACTCCGTACGCTCGTCTCTAGGAGGGTCCACTCCACGAGCTACAGGTCAATAACTCATGTATCTCAATGTTAAATGAAGAAGTATCCCAGAGGACTGCCTCGTCATAGGGGTCTCAACACAACAGACGGTGCGTCAAACAGACGCCCGGTCTGTGAGTTATTAGCCTTTTCGTCCCAGGGGCCTGGTTGGTTTCGTGAGCGATCCAACCCAGTCATATCTCAACTGTACCCCGAACTCTCATAGGGTATACTCATAGGGACCGTTTCTCGACGAGATCATCAGCATCGCTGACGGTTCGTCAAAAGAACGTCCAGTCTGAAAGATATCATCTTTTCTGTTCCAAGATCCCGGTTGGATTTCGGGTGTGATCCGAACCGGCCACTATCCAACTGTATCCAAAACTCGGGCGAAGTATTCGAAATGTTCCGTCTCTTCAAGAGTAATTCAATGAAACAGACGGTGCGTCAATCGGACGCCTGGTCTGTGAGTTATTGGTTTTTTCGTTCTAGGGGCCCGGTTGGTTTCGTGAGCGAACCAACCCGACCACAATCCGACGACATCCAAACCTCGAGCGGAGTAATCCAAAAGATCCGTCTCAGTTAGAGGAATCCATCAAAATCGACGGCACGTCAATCAGACGTCCGGAGCTCAAGATATAAGCATCTCCGCTCCGAGGGCCTGGTTGGTTTCGTATCTGAAACAACCTGGTCGAACCCAAAGTAATAGGAAACCATGAGTGCGATATACCGAAATGACCGTCTCGATCCAAGGATCGCGTTTACGCTGACGGTGAGTCATTTGGAGGCTCGTTGCTCATGTTACGGGCTTTTGACCAAAACTTGTCCGAAAACTGAGGTCTGGGCCCGGGCCGACCCGGCCCGAGCCCCCCTAGGTCGGCCGAACCGGTCTGACCCGGCTGGGCCCGGCACGGCCCCGCCTGGCCCGGTCCGGCTCGGTCCGGTCCGACCGGCCAGCCGCCGCTTGGCCAGCGTGGCTGAGCCTAAACGTAGAGCGGGGTGTCCCGCGCCCACCGCTAATTGAGGCCGGCAGCGTACCGCCCGCCGCCTCCCTTCCGGCGGCGCGCCGCCGCTGCCTTCTGTGGACCACCGGACTGCTCTGGTGGTCCGTTTCTCCTGCCGTCTTCTCCTATGGTTCTCCTGGGACCGGACCTTCACTGCGGAGGCCTCAAAATTACATTGCGGCCTCGTTTGTCATCGCCCATCAATCCGCACGTCAAAAACGAAACGCGCCATCTTCGTAGTTCTCCGGCGTGGCGCGTTGGCGCCGCTCCCCTTCGCCGCGGCCTGACTCATTCCGCGGATTTCTTCTGTTTTTTTTGACGCGGCGCGATGGCATCGCATCCTTGAATTCCTTTCCACGGCGCGGCGCGACGGTGCCGCGCATATCTACCGCATGAAATCGCGTGGTGCGACGACACCACGCTTCCTCGTACCAACCACAAAGAAAAAAAAGAGGAGGGTCTGCCGTGTTCGTGTGGTCCGGCCCCCCTCACAATAATCGTTATCATTTGGTTTCAAACCCCAAAGTTCAAATTCGATAACAAATGGTTTTTAACCACGAATATCATCAAGTCAGAAATCTCGAACAAATATAAATAATTGAATACAAACCCCTACCTTTGGTATAAGCTGATCAGAAGGAGGTGTCGTCGTTCGAGGTTCGTCGGGGTATGGCATCGCGAGGATGATGACGTCGAAGGGGGACGTCGGCGTTCGTCCGAATCGAGGGAAGGCGATGCCATCGTCGCTTGCTACCCGATTCCACTTCCGAGTTTGTTCGTCGAACCATTGACGATGAAGGGGAAGATGAAGATCCGTTGAAGAGTCTCTCCGCGGAAGGGGAGAAATTCCGTGGAAGGAAAACGAGCGTTCTTTTTCAAAGGTGGCATGTTCTTTGTTCGCGAAGATAAGATTCTTCACAAGTGTTGGGCATCGCGGTACTTTTCCAGCACTCCATCTCTTGGTGAAGCTGTCCCCAAACCCTCTCCCAAGATCCCTATATATAGGAGAGGGGGAGAGGTATGTAACCATTGTGGTTACATAACTTCTTTTTAAAAAAAAGGGGTCGGGTGAAATAAATTGCTTTGACGCAATTTATGAGGTCCGTTGGCACCACTTAAGAGGGGAGGGTGCCAAAGAGTTTCTGCCCATTTAATGGGGAGTTGAGGAATTAAGAGGCTCTCCCTCATTAATGAGGGAGATTTGAGAGGTTTCCTCTCCTCCCATTAGTTGGGGGGGTTAAGCCTCGTGTGGTCCCTACCATAATAAACCACCCACGGGAGGTTTAGTTCGGGTGGGCCACATCACCATAACCTCTCAAGGGAGGTTAAGGTGTGGTGGCCCCACCTCCAAACTCCATGAGGAGGTTTCAACCACCACACTCCCAATGGAGGATAAAATAAAATAAAGTGCATGACACATTATTTTATTATTACTCTTATATAAAGAAAACCCAAAAACTAACTTCCGCTCTCGATTAAATGCAACTGTGGAAAAAGTATCTATAAGGAAATACTGGCGTTGCGAGTTCATCGGTGCCCTCAGAATTCGATTCCAAGCACCGATTCAAAAGTTAGAAATACCCGCTCGTTCGTTCACTGAACGTACCCGAGCAAATCTTCGTAAATTAATTTCGGGCACACCGGGCCTTGGAATCAGGCGCCGTCAGAAACTGCTTTCTTGTAAAATTCCAAAGAAAATTTTGAAAAAAAATTTCCTTGACATTTCTGGGTCTTTACATCATATGGGTAATATTACTATTCATAAGGGTAGGAAAATATTCAATGGGGTATGTTACTATTCACTAAAAATTATGTTTGATCTATTAGACTCATAAAATCATCCTGAACATAGCTGTGTATGTCAGATTTTTGAAATTAAAAGCATATGAGTGGAACAATCATGTATAACGGCCCCATAATATTTAGTATCATGATCGATAATTATTATTCCTAATGTCATTATACTATAATGAATAATTATAAGAATATATTTCCATTGATAAAACATTGGGTCATTACAATAATTGAAATCAGTGTTTAGTTCAATAATGAAAAAGGAAAAAAGCAGAAAGTGCTTCAATTTATAATACCCCGATTAACACCCAATCATCTTACATAACCTCGTTGGTTATATAGAACATAATAATTTTTAATATTCACTCTTATGTATTTCATTCCTTTTCCAAATGAACTGTGTAGGTGAACGATTGAAAGTTAAATCAATATATTTTGATAAATTTAAATAATTATTTCATTTATAAATTATTTTTATAAAATTTAATTTAATGAAATGTTATCTTTTGATCGGAAGTCCCAATATAATATGTCAAAAAATAATAGTGTCTTGGAAAATTTTTAAATTAAAATATTTATTAGGATTGTTGTTTCAACAATTTTGTTTGGATGTGAGAAAAGGATTTTTGAATTATAATATTTTAGTAAAAATAAATAGGAAAAAATATGTTATCTATTATGTGATAATTGATTAGACCGTTGATATTTTATATCATATAATGATAAGATATGATATTTTTAATGAGTATTATGGAATCGTGATGAAATTATTCTTGAAAATTAATGGGATATATCTGAAAATTGATGATCTCAATAAAATTAGATATTGTAATTGTATATATTTTTAGTAATAATAATACATCTGGGTTTTTTTAAAATAATATTCTTTATATTATATTAGTGTTTATATAATCACATCTATATTATTATATGAAATTTTTTATTTATATTGTTATTAATGAATTATAATTATAATTCATTTTCTAGTCATTTCCAAAAAAACAATTGGAATTATTAAAAAATAATAAAGAAATAATATCAACTAAATGGGATAAATAAATTAATAATATAGGAAAACATCATCATGGTGGTAATTATTATAGAATTGTGAAAAAAATTATAAAAAATAATATATAATTATAAAACATCCATAAGGACACTTTTCTCCCATTACATTTCATCATTTGAATGGTTAGGATTCATTAGGACTATCTTTCTTCTTTCCAAAGGTTGTTGGCCATCACCCTACAGGTGATGGTGTTAGTTCATTGATCAGAATAGAATGATGGGATTTCATACACTCCTTAAATGGAATATAATGTGGAAATTTATTATTAAACATAATATCCCCTGTTGATTTATTATATGACCTACAATATCATTCTAAATACCATCATCTAATGTAAACACATAAATTAACTAAGTATATTCCGTTATTAGGTGAATAGCATTGGTTGGGTAGACTTGGTCTTTAGGCTTCAAATGAAATATATGTATATTTGGGGAATAATTAAATATCATCATCAATACAATAATGATATCCTTATTTGTTTACCATGAATGAAATCATAGGTTAAATACCAAATAAATGTAATGTTTTTTAAAAAAAAATATTTTTACCAAAAAATGTGTATTGGTCTTTTTAGTTAGGTAAATCCTAAATAATTTCCAAAAGCTACTCATGTTAATCATAAAATGGAATCCTATTCATGTGGCATAATGAAATATATAACCATGCCCCATGGATACCCTATATAATCATTAGAGACATCTTATTCTCATCATAAAAGGTATGACATTTGGTTTTTAACATAAAGATATAATGGAGTGACCACATGGTCATCACCTATATTTTTATGTTTGACACATAAATAATCTAATGCTTGTCACATGAGAGAGAAACATAGTATTTTCACCTTAGGTAAGAGGGATGATATTCAATTAAAATCAAATTCGATACTTATTCTCATCACATATGTAAACTTGTGATCGTCACATCATTTTTTCAATGCTCTTGACATAGGCCTAGTATTCTCATACAACACGTGGAATTCAAATTATGATTAATTTAAAATGGAAGGTAACATGAATAAGTTATAGTATGTATGGTACCACATAAACTCATCACATATGGGTGAGTCCTATGTTTATAACATATTGGGGAAGGTACCAAATTAGTTTTTCATTTATTAGAACATGATTAGATTGTAGAGGATAAAATGTCACATATAATAATCACACATATACTTGTAATTTGTTTATGTCATGTTGTAACACTAATGTCTACTAGGTTATTTTGGATTTCATGATGACTCTCTTGGTATACGTCATATAAATGATAATGTTTTAAATATACCACCTCTTGAGGGGCGTATGATATTGTAGAAGTGTCACGATTTATCCATAAGGATTCATCGTACATACCCAGCAGAATAATAGATCAGGACCCATAGAGTGTGATGTGTATATTTTATTTTTAGGCAACCAGATCCATCGATGTAATTAAATTTCTTGTGGTAATTATTCTTGTTCCATAAAAGAAACAAAAAAGTGATATTGTTTATATTATTATATATACTAACTAGAATATTGTGGAATGTAACTCATTCTTATCACATGAGGTATCTCATCTTCATATCTTACGAAATCCATGGAGCAATACACAAGGAATCCTATGGACATATTATAATATAAGATTACAAATTTATATAATCTATTTTGGATTTTGTGTATTCTTTAGTCTCTGGTGTCAATGAAATTCCTTTTAAGAGAAGAAAAAAATGAGAGATAAATTGTGTCCTACACATTAATATTTCGAAACAATATTGACATATTTTGTGAACAAGGGTATCATCCCTTAATTATTATTAAATTGGGTATTATACTATATAGGTGTCCCTAATGATGGTTAAAAATTCTGATAACACGACTGAGTCATACAAATATATTTTCCTCCCACACATGTGCTTTGGAGTTCATAAAATGGATTCTTCTGGGTACATGAGTGGTTTGAGGTTCTTGTGGGGGATGTTCCTATATATATGAGAAAAAAATAAAAAGTATTTCCAGGATGTTTATTGCTTCATCGATCCATGTTATAAGGGTCCTGGATACCGATTGTCCATATAGATTTTGTACAAGTAATCTATAAACATGAGTATACGGGGTATGTGAGCCATCAACATTCTTGTAACTATGTTTTGTGGAAGGATTCATCCAATGGGGACCCTTGTATGGGTTTCATGTAATTTTTGGGAATAAAAAAATATTCAATTTTATAATTATATCTATGTAATACGTTTTTTCTCTGGATTTCCATGTTATGGTTTACCTAAATGAACAAAATCACATGAACTAGATTTACAAAAATCATGTTATCCCTACATGATAATTGTAATTTCTTGATGGATGTTACTCAAAAATAATTATGAACGAAACCTAGTACATTAATGGACAATGGTGGGGTCATTCTCTTTAAAAAAATTCCAATTGGAATGCATTTTATTTGATTCACATATTTTTTAATGACTATGTTTTCAATAGAGAGTGTCGGTGAATTATTCCAATGGATGGATACCTAAATGAGGTTTTATGGGGTATTTGAAGACTATGTGTTATTAAAGGGATGCTTGTAAACAAATATGTTCACCGTATTGATTATTTTAGTTTTTTTGGAACTCCATAATTCATTTTTGAGTCATTAAGATTCATGAACAATACCTCTTTTGTCTTGGACTAACTCTAATCATCCCAAAATTTCACCTATTGGTAATTTTTAATATTTATTAATTCCTAGTGGAATTTTTTGTTTAAGTAGGTCCCCTATTAATTGAATCTAATGGAAAATAAGAGGCTTACAATATGAGGGTAAAACACAAAAATAGGCAATTATGGTCCCCCTATTCATAAAACATGTGTCGACATACAACCTATAAAAAGGGAAAAGGGACCCATGAGTGATTATATAATATTTATAGAATATTGTGTGATACTGTATTTTATTGAAATATAGAATTTAATAATCACACTAGACCAAAAATACTTTGTATTCATTAAACTTTATCTATCAATGATTAATGTTTTATGACTCGTTTATTCAAGAAATAATTTCAAGGAAATATGAATTTGTTGAAAAATACCTTCATGAAATAGAGGTAGAATAAATTCTAAATAAACTATTAAATTGGGAAATAAAATAGTTTTAGAGACTCTTGAATTTTGAATAGACATTAAAGATAAAATTGACATATGATCATACATATGGTCTTCTACTGAGCATGGAGACCTCACTGATCTATTTACAGTAGACAAAAAAGAATACCCACTATGCACAAAATTGTTGATATATGATGTTTGTTTAAGGGATGAAATTCTGATCCCTAAATTCCATAATAATTCTACTATTTATTGGTCAATGAGCTCTCTATGGTATTCCCAATGAAATATAAATCCATCCAACATCACATTAAGGGGACATAACCTAGTAATGAATCACAACATGTAGAACCATGTAAAGAATATTAATGATGAGGAAACAGTTGATGAGACATCTCTTCCATAATATTCCAAAATCATTGAGGTGGGATAAGAGGACTACAATTAAATATGGATGGAATAGTGAAAAATGTTCCTTATTGGTGTCTTAACTGATGAATGGGTTGTTGATAAGGTTTGTCATCAAATTATATGGTGAATTTAGTAATGAGATAAGGATGGATGGACTGTATTTAGTTATATAGGCATCCCATTTCTAAATCAAGATTCAAGAAAACATAATACCCTAGATATTGATTTAATGGTCACTTGAAATGGACTCATTTTATCATCACTATTGGTTGGTTATAATATTCCTATATATTTAAACAATATTAGACACATCCAGAATTTTTAAGAGATTTTTTGGGAATTATAATCAATAGAGAAGATGTTCGAGGATTAGAAGAATGTGTTAGTACATGAAAAATGAATTCCAGATATTATTGAAATTAACCCAACATAAAAACCTTATATTTCATCTAGAATAACCTTTTAAGGATTTTTTTAAATATTTTCATAAAAATGTCCAATGGATACCTTCCATGAAATCTTAGAAAATTACAAACCACTATTTGATGAATAAATAAGGGATAATAGTAATTAAATTTGAATGAAGGAGTGTATCATCTTTGGTGTTTTAGAGTAATAGAACATGACCCATGAGATATTTTGAGTAATTTTATAGAAAATCGTTTCACCAAGTGGATACATGTTGTTTTTAAATATAACATTATGTTGTGAATAAGAACCTTACCCATAGAGGACTAAATATTGGGTGGGTAATTTATAGACATCCCTATCCCATTATTAAATAAGATATACTAGGTGATGAGTCACACCCTAGGGGGGAAGCCTCCTCTGTGTGTCAAAAATATATTCTATTTATTATATAGAGAGTTATCATTCTCGAAGGGGGTTATAAATATATAGACCCCGTAATAACACAAAAATATACATTGTTGACATTATTTATATACATTTCAAGGAGATAAACAAGAATAAAAGATTATATTATTGTCATTTAAAGAGGTATAAGTCTGCAGTAGTTTACCATTAATCATTTTTTAATAATAAAATGATTGATTATAAACATAGACTAAGGGATATTTGAGAAAAAGTCATACCTATTGGCATTTTAGGGTTGGGGTATTGTTCACTTGTATGTATTCTAGTCCAATATATGATATATTTAATCCAAATTGGTTTAGTCTCCAGTTTCAAATACTATAGTGATTAAAACCACATTTCTACCATATATTGATTCTCAAATGATACATTATGGCTCACAGATAATTCGGGTAATTGTTCACATATGAAAGTGATTGGAAAATAAATAATTTTTATCCGAATGATTTTTTTATTAATTTATTCCTTTACTATATATAACCATGTGAAGTAGAATAATATAAAAAAATTATAATTATTTTAGTTATATAATATAATTTTGATAAGGAAGCCCTATGTATAAAATATGTGGGAAATTCTAAACTACAGGGATCATATCAACCAATGATGGGGGCCTGTGAGGAGTCTTATATATTTATGAGGGTGATTCTAAATATAATTTCAAAAAACAATGAATATATCATAGGGAGAGTTTAATTTTTATGTGGAAGACTCTATGAAAGGACGGAAAAGAAGACTCGTGAATCCCTTAGTATGACTCCATCCACACTCGATGTTTCTCAATGAAAAAACCTACACCATGATTTTGAAATTATATAATGTTACGTGATTTCAGATACATAGATAATAATATTATATAAATAGATTCACGTATCATGGAGGAGGATATGGAGATGGCAACAATGTAAATTTTAAAAAAAAAATTATAGTCCCATGTATTTATGATATTGGATTATTCTTTTAATAAATGATTATTAATATTACACAATTAAGGTGGAGTGGGTGATTAACTACTATAGATGTCAAAACCCCCTAACTGACTAGGATTGGTTGAAGCTATAAATTAAATCCCTTTAGGGACTTATGGGGATTTTGATAGTCCTTGATACGAAATACAGAGGATCAAATGATGTGGAATCATGGGATTGTAAAATAGTGGAGGACTCTTTTGAGTTGGGAGAAGTGACTCCTCTAGGAAAGGACAAGAACAAATTTCTCGTACAAAGGTAAATTTTATAATAGAATATATTTATTTATTTCACTATACATTTGTATTTAAGAATTTTTTATTAATATTTTAACCTAGGATTCAATTTATATGGAATAATGTGAGATCTTTTGTGAGTCATTGGATCATTAGGCTCACAATAACTCGGGTAAAAAATATAGGTTAATACTGGGTGGTAGATGGAAAGCCTTCTTATTTACACAATGGAACATCTATATATTAGAATTAAATAACATCTATCTAATGAATCACACACTCGCTACAAGGATTAGAAGATAGTATTTTGCATACTTCCAAATTTTTATGAATATGATATTTTTTCTTCATTAATTTATGCCTTTATTGGAAAATTTATTTCAAAGACAACTTTCCCAATTATAGTTTATTCTAATGCATGTATTGATGCTCCCATTAGTGAAAAGGAACCTCCAATAGTAGATCCAGCTATTCGAACATCTGGATTGTATTTTCATGTTGGTGAAATGGTTAGGGATGATTGAAAAATAAAGGTTGGGGCTAGGAAAATAATCCATCCCATGCATCATTTTGTCAAATTCAATAACATAAAAAAATATGTAGTTCATAATTTTCATAATTTGGTTTTATTCTCTCTGCTACGGGAATGATCTATACAAGAATATATTTTTTCAACATTAATTATTTAATTAGGATATAATATATCAGTGTATAACGAATCCTGAGGTAAATTTTAGAAGGTGAGAAACAAGTTTGAGTAATCCCTAGGGAACCGACCACAAGTGAGGTTTCAAAGACTGAGTAGGTCATAAAGCATTCAAAAGCTACAGAGGCCATCAAGATAATTAGGGTAGTCCAGTTTTAATAGACCGACCGGTCAACAGAATATCTCTATACATGACTAGAGATGTGGAATCATGTCTACTAAGGAGGCGGCCCTGAAGGCACTATCTAAGAGGGATTTATTTTTTGTTATTATTTATGCAGAGAAAGATAAATAATAAGATCCTCCCGTAGAAGTTTAGTTTGATATCATCTTCCATCACCATAATATAGACTTTATCCCTCCACTACATATGTATGATATAGTTTCTAATCAAGATATATACATTAATGAATGTAATACCACTGATGGGGAAGGTAATATTTTTTATATATGATCATAATGGAAACTTTATGACTAAGAATGGGTTGCATAGAGGAATTAAAAATTTCCTCACCCACATATCACCATGTTAGTTTATTTTTAGTTGAGGTTTCTTCACAATTGGATGGTGAATCAAGGGATCAAATTGCAAAAGTATCATAAACACCACTTTTTTGTTCATGATATTCAATAAAAATGAGATAATTATTAGTGGTAATTTATTTCATCATCCATGAATTTCCAAAAAATATATTGTGAAATTTATCATCGAAAAACTAATTTTGAATTTTTGGATTGTAGGAGAAAATTTGTTAGTATTGAGGTATTGGTACATCCTGATTCAGATGATCCAACACCATGATTGTTAACTATATGTATCCAAAATTTAAAAATATTATGAATAATATTACATTTAATATTGTCCAATTTAATAGGGTATGATCCAACTGAGAATTATTATTCCATTTCAATAATTATAGGATGAACATACAAATATGGTACAATTGTAATAATTACCGTATTCATCATGAAAACTTGTATTTGAGATTGAATATCAATCCATTATAGTGAATCCATATGTGGTCACTATATTTAATAAAGCAGAGAATCTGATTTTTAGATCACCCTACTTTTTTGAATGAAAAATATTATCAACTGTTTTAATCCCCAATTACGAAGGTTTCTGCCTAATAAATGTAATGAAATAATCCACAGAACTAATCCCCAAATATCCTATGATTCATGAGATGAGTGAGAAACAAAAGATAAGTTAAAGATAATATGGATACGTGACCATGAAGAATATAAATATTTGATTCATTATTAGAAAATTGTGTTAATCACCATTTTAAATTTTTAATGATGTAGTAACAAAGATATTGTAATATATAGTGTATTATTTTCTAAAAAATTTACTTGATACATTAGGACATAAAAATATGGCTATTAAAATTAAACATGTGTAATGTGAATGTATATATATTTAAATTATGAATTTTAGAGTATGTATCAATGGATGGATGGAGAACTCATTTGGAGGATGATGGTTGACCACATTACAATAATAGGTTCCACTACCCTACTATGGATAATTTATCCTTTCCGACATGCATTGTGGACGGGTAGTGGGACTCAGGATAGTCATTCCATCAATTTAGGGGACCCAATATAGAAAGGATTTGGGTGGATCCTCCATGCAAAGAACTATGTATACCAGTATAGTATTTAGAGCTTTGTTTCATCCCCATAGAGGAGGACATGTGGATATGAAAATGAATTCTCTTTCAAATAAGAGTATATAAAGTGTGTCAAGTTTTATTCTTAGAAACATGTTATGAAATATTTTTTTACACTATAATGAATTAAAGCTAACAACGGGGAAACAATAAAAATATAAGGCATTTGGTAATGATTATTATGATATAAAAATCCAACTAATAGATGTGAGAACATGGTTTAGTATATCTACATAGATTCAGGATTTATGGTCACATATCATTAACAAAATAGGATTTATTTTATTAGGAGGTATTCATTAGACCATAGGGGAATTCCTTTTAATGTCTGTGTATAGGATCATGAGGGAGGTTGACTATATTTAAATTGGGGAAACAATGATATATGTACTTTTACTTTATATGACTCACTAGGAAAACCCTAGGGGAAGGTGCATAGATTTTTATGGCCATAAAAATAAGTCTAGGTCCTTATAATTCAATTAAAATATATAAATAAACTCAGAAATGAGAAAATTTTTAGAAACATTACATGAATATTTTGTTCCAATTCTAATACAATGGACACAAACAGTGCATTCAAACTATTATGATCATAGTGATTTTACAAATTACACTATATATTGATCTAATTCATGAATATGAGAAATACTAATTCCTCAGTTAGAGAAAATATAATATTTGAATTATTAATGGACTCATCACCCCAACCATAACTAGTAAAACATCTCAAGTATATTTGGAACATTCACAAATGTAATTTCATTGTACAAGAGGAGAGATATGATAGAGAAATGAATTGATTCTATTTGAAATCATATGTTCTTTTATGGATAGAAATTATATTTTTTTATTTGTTTAGGAATACGATCATAATCATCAATATGTATACCATAGAGTAGAAATAAGGCCATAAATAGTTATAGAATCTGGTATTATTGGATTCGAACACAGTGAATACATTTTTTACATGGGAATGAAACAAGGTAAGATATAGTTTTTAGTAACGTGATGGGGATTATAATTTGTATTATTACATTATACATTGAATATGTAGAACATATAAATTAACATCATTCCATGATGATAAAAAGGAATTTATTTAAAATATTTTAAAGGGGAAAACAATAAAATAACATTAATGACATAATAGTGACACTCAATTTCTGGAATATGAAAAAATAGAGGGATAATCATGTCACATGAATGTTCAAACGAATTGATTGTATGGGGTTCAAAATCATTGTCTACAATTGAGAGAACATATAAAATATGGTGACTTATTTTTATATAAGACAAAATGGTATTCCATGATGAAAATATTCTAAAATGTACAAGAGGGTTATACAATGTGAGTTCTAACATTACATGCGATAATGGGAATTGATAATTGAAATTTTTTCATTCTAGTATTATAACTGTAGGGATGTTGATAGATAGGATGAGGGTGACAATTTTCTACAAACAAGTCATTAATTACAAAACCTTGTCATCTATATTTTTTTAGTATGTGAGGCTCACTAACATAATATATATTACAATCATGTGTCATCTCATAATGTTTCCTTAAATCTTTATGTTAATTTTCCTTACATTGGAGAAGATCCATTATGGGGATATTAAGTTATAGTATGATAGTCTGTTGGGACATGGAAAGTTGATGAAGAAATTAAAACACTCATGATCCAAATTGTGGAGATGAATGAGAGCTTTCAAATAGATGTACAATAACCCTAAATTTAAAATTGAATTTTCTATGAAAATAAAAAGTTTCACTGAGACACATGGAATTAAAGAATGAGAAGAGTTGTGGGAGAAAGTCAACTATGTTTTAGGGTACCAAAATTTTATGGTTATAATGTTGAGTTTATGGTCATCTATCATGGGCCTATTAGTGCTAATAGTTTGAGGTAATTGAAAATATATCACAGGGAAATTGGATTTCTAAAAATAGGAATAAGAAAGAACTGATGAGGAATGGAAAAAAATTTCTGTATAGATTATTTAAATTTCAAATTAATTAAGTTTATGTTCATGACTCTTAGAACAAATTAGTAAATCTATGTTGAATGTGATGGGAAAATATGATGAGATTTAAATATTTCATGATATTATAAACAATAACCTAAAGGTTTGACCATTGTTTATGGTCGGGACACATAGACCATAACGACGTTCATATTATGGTATTGAAACCTTGATCATGACTATGTAGTTTTACATCATGTGGAATGTACATGGGTGGTTTTTATTTTAATGTCATGATATTAGTATTAGGTTATAGATTCATAATATTTTATCTTATAATATTGAGATCCAATGTTCCAATGATTATAGTTTGGCTCATTGTAGAGATAGAAAAAATCCCTGACATTCTTAACATTATTTCCACCTATTTCATGAGCTTTCCAATATTCATCAATGTGTGTGACTTAGTGATGGAAATATTAATACATACTCATGTGAAAAATTATATATCTATTATATTAAAAATTCAATACACCTCACTAATATGGTTTATTAGAGTCATACCAATATTTCAACTAAGATACAGAGTGAGTGGTTACATAAAATTAACATGATGGTTGATGGGGTTTAATTTTATACATCACCATCCATAATTTTTTTCTAATATGTGGGGGTTTTTCTTGTACAAGAAGAAATATGGTCTATAAAACACCATAAATAGATTAAATGAAATGTGAATTAAACAAAATAGTCATTGCAGATATTATAATGTTTAGAGGAACATAGTTTATGGTCATGATTCATGGAACATAATTGAGATGTAGTATATGAATGTATAGTGTAGAAAAAATCTATAACAATGTATCAATAAATTTATTTTTTGAAGGTTAATGAATTCATTATAACAATAATCGGTGTTCAAGATAATGTGGGAGTGAAGGGATACTTGTTACTAGTCCTATGATGGGTGATTCATGTGTTACTATGTATCCATTGGAATGTGAGTCAAGAGATATATTGTTATAATGATTAAAAGAATTTATCATTGATTTTGACATTGAAATGAAGATTAAATTAAGGATTATGTGATATTTTGAATTGTTAAGCTCATTCCAGTTGAAAATCATTAAATGTCCAATTGTTAAGATAAATGGGGTATATGGGTGCAATTCCCATGGCTAGGCTTAGAATGTGAGATCATTCAATTACAATGAATATTTTGGAATAAGAATCAAAACACAGTTGTTCTATGAAATGGTGTGGTAGAAGAAACCCATCATATGGGTGTAATAATCTCATGTAAGATACTAACATATCACAATGTTTAATTTTAAACAGTATGTGAACATTCCAGATAGTTTAATGACAGGATGAAAGAAAATTGTACATTAATATCCATGATGTATGGTATGTTTAATAGGGAGTTTTATAATTTTCAAAGGAATATATCTATTATATTATTGGATTATTTCAGTGTTCTATTCAAAAAATATTACCAAATTTGACACAAATGGAGGGCCTTTGGGTTTAAAGTCATAGAAAAATCTTTTATAGGGGTGAGAACAAAATTTATGGTAATTATTCTGGACTAATGTGGTGAATAACTATTTATGATCATGTTGTATAGACAATTGGGGGTGTGATATTCTATTTAGAAATATTAGAGAAGACCTAACATGAATAGTGATTTATGGCCTCTAGTAGGCTATGTGGTAAAATTGTTGTTTTTAATATGCAAATGGATGATAAATTTCAGTCCCTAAAGCATGAAACATTGGGTAGATGTATTATATATTAAAAATTAAGATAGTACAACATGTAAAATTGTATCCCTACATTGATGATGAAATAGGAAACCTTTGGAAGGTTGGTTCACAGTGTTATATTGTGGAACATAGATAGTATGTGAGATAGTCTATTTAGAATCAGCTGAGGGAAAAACACAACAAGAATAAGAGGGGGCCAATGTAATTTTGGAGAGTATTTGTAGTCCAAAAATGGGATATATAGTTTATATTCATGTATTTGAGACCATAAAAAAGGTATTATATGCAGCATGAAAAGATCATTAACACATGATGTGATTAAAGTTATTCATTTCCATAATTGATAGACTCAATATGGGAGATTCCCAATATGTGGTTATATAACATTTCCAAGGGTGTGTTGGTTTATTTATTACTGAGAAAGGTATAATAAAAAAACAAATTTGGAATCCAGTATATATGTATAGATAGAATATAGAGTGGTAATTCGGAGTTTAAGAGTGCTAAAAATTTCCATTTAACAACGTAGTATTTACATAATAGGGAATTGAAAAACTACAACATGAATTACCAGAATAGTTTACAGTTATAGCAAGTAATAGTATAGGTTAAGAGGGGATTTTTATTTCTAATTTCATTATTCTTGGAATAAAGTCTTCTCCCGTCCCAAAAATATTTTGTAATCCATTATATGTATAAAAATACCCTTAAACCCCTAAGATCTTTTGAAACAGTTTTAGTGTCGTAATTGAGATGTACATAAACATAAATTGTTTATCTTTACATAAAACAATATTAGAATATGAATTAATTGGTCATTGTAAAATTTACTTTAGAATGATTCCCAATGATTGGGGAATCTATCTTAAGGAAATCCCCATCCAATCCATATTTCATTAATAATATGGGTGAAAGAATTAGTGATGTAACAATGAGATAATTGAACTATATCATTGTGAATGGGAGGTACATGGAGTAGATCATGAAATTTAGAATCTGAACCATGATGGTTTGTGACAACGAGGTTATGGATTACAAGTGATCATGTATTCAAAATTTTGGTTTGAACACCACATATTAATGGATGGGGATATGTAACATCCTGATCGACCACTTACCATGTCTTAAAATACAAATACATCTTATGTATCGACCAATATTTTTCTACATAAAATAACCCCAAAGGTTCAATGTATTTTAGTGAATAGTTACATAAGAATATGGTATAAAAATCAAAAATAGTGTATAAAATGGGACTTTTGTTGAAAAAATATTGAATTAAAATGTTGAGTTTACGGGATGTAATGAATATTTAAACACATTTGTTTTTACATTTTAATGAATTTTAGAACACTAACATGTTGTATGCGTATGTTATTGTCAAACCAATATTACGAGGGGATAATATTCAAAATATCACGTGAGTATAAGGAACCCAATAAATATTTATTGATCACCTTGAAATCATGAGTGAATTATATGATGATTGTTCATGGGGTTTTGATAAGACTCCATGTCACCACCATATCTACTAAAATATAAGAACATAGTTATATGTATTTATTTAAAGTGGTGTGGCTAAAAACAATATCCAATGTATGTTTATTTTTATTTGGTGAATATAGGAATCTAATTAGTAGTTGAAGTGTTTTACATATTGTTGTTATATAAAATTTTTGACTCCATGTATATGTATCCAACTAAGTTCAAATATAATATCATGATTCTCAGGAATTGTTCACATAGTTTAATGATATATGTTGAGGATGATATACCATGATATTTTGGTTTCTTTGATATAGAACCATGATCCATTATGATTTGGTTACTGTGACATAGAACCCTTCAATGATGTTTAATGTAATATGAAATGGACTTCTACTATGCAATATAAATTCCTCACGGTCATGATAAAAAATCATTATGATTTTCATGACTAGTAGATCTTGAGTAATGATTCATTTCAAGGAGGTGTGATGTGAAACCTACCAAATGGTATCAATGAGTATTCACTAATAGGGTATGAATTTTTTATGTAGAAGGAGTAATTTTTTTGAGATATGGATATAGAAGATTCATTCTGGGTTCCATTATTTTTCTCATGTCATATAGTTATTCTACATTAATGATGAATTAATGGAGTTCCAACTTGTTTAATTATTGGGAAGCATTATTTTCCGGACATTTATGTTATTAAATTCTTATATATTTCATTAATTTTGGGTCTTATACTCTACTATGATGACATGGAACGATTTTTAAATAATAACCCAATCTTACACACCTATTTAGACAAACAGAAACATATAATTATTGTGAAAAAGTTACTATCTTCCAAATACTTTAAAGTATATAATTTCTTTGGTTAAATCATGAGTTGTAATAAAATATTAACCTAGAAATTTAGACAATTTTTTAGAATAACTATTCTTTTTTTATTATATAATTTTTTTAGTATAATATTAGGTAGTTTCATTTTTAATTTCTTAATCTATATATGAACAAATTTATGACTGTATGAAATATATTTGGACTAGATTTTGTAAATGACCAAAGACTTATTCGGGTGAATATATTTTTTCAATCCTTATTTACATGATAATAATGTATGATATGTTATAAATATGTATAATGTAAAATTTTATGAATTTGATTACAAATAATGTATTCACCACCTTGAGAGGAATGCCTTCAACCTACAGTGAATAGAATTTAATAGAAGGTGGGATGATCCTATCTTTTTAGGATGTTACAAGAGGGTATGAATATGTAATTTCATGTCACCATGTAAAATAGGGATAATCATTCTGGGAGTAATGTAGATGATCTAGTGTTTTATTCATGGATTTGATGTGAATAGGGAATGCATGAAATTTATTATAAAGTCCATGTAGTAAAAAATCATAGATGGCCAAAAGTTCTCCAATATTAGAATATAGTAAGAGAGAGTATCTCCAATTTAATTTATCATCCATAACTTTGTGTGGACCTATTATTGAATATGGGAAATTTATAATAATTTAATAAGAGTGTGGTAAAAATAATGAAACATATGTCCGCTTGGGACAAGGGATGAGTAAATGTTATCACCGAGAAAAAATATTCTACATCCCTATATATTTTTTCACACCAATCTCAGTTGGACATAAGAATCCCTTAATAAAGTTAATAGAAAACTGGAGTTATCCAATAGGCTTATAAATCAACTATTGTTGATTTTAAAGGACCTTCCCTGGATTAAATTATTGTGAGATGATTCAACAGTCATCATTCATTACTATGTTTCATGGGGTGATCACCTACTGATGCACCATATTGATATTGTTGTTGTCTTTATTAAACTATGAAATTTGTAGATATGATCACCAATGAATCTTAATCATCATTTTGAGAAAATGGGATACAAGTTCCCTTCGAATCACAAGGAAACTTTTCTATCATATAATAAGTTCACTTGAGTGAGGAACATTATCAGGATTTCATATAGTGTAATTATAATGGTTTGATTGAAAAAAAAACCATAGATATAGTTACTGAGATAATGAACTAATAATTTTTTAAATTGAGATTATGGTCCAAAAATTAGATAAATAATCTAAATTTCCCCTTATTATTCCTATGTATAAAAATGTGGAGCCGACATTTGGGTTGAATAATTTCAATTATGATGTTTTAATTGATCTACATATCTACTCTTTACTCTACTATGGATGCATGGGGTGATTTTATACCACTAAGTTATTTCTTGAATAAGTAGTATAAAATTCTTAAACTAAGGTAGTCGATGAAAGTATCAGGAATAGAATGTTCAAACTCCATATAGTTTTATGTAAAACCATTTTTCTTCTACATAGGGAAAATGAATTATTATTTCTTCTCATATAGATACCACATGTCATTGATCAATATTGGGCTCATAAATTTTCCAATTCCAAATATTACTCATATTAGGTAATCCATAGGATTAGAGAGTTATTATTCAATAAAATGATGTGTTTTTACTTGGTTATCCTCATTTGAATCAAGATTAATAGAGGTAGGATATTTTAATTTGAATCTAAATGATGGTGGAATGGAATAATCAAAAAGTATAACATTATATCCTTATATTAATGTATGATATCCTTTGAGATTTTTGGACACCATGGTGGAATTGGTTGATGATCAAATTCCATGATGCCTCTTTCTATAGTTACCTCCTATGATATGAAGAAATGAGTCTTTATTGACTACAAGCATGTCAATACTTCTCTAAAGTTGTCATAATAGAGATGTAGATTATTGATAAAATATTAAACATTAATATTATAAATAGAGGGTTTTCTGGGATTCAAAGGCACCATACCATTACAAAATTAGGATAAAATTTAGATAACCTCATCTTCATATACACAATGTATTGTTTCCCGAGGTCGTGGGTTATCATCTTTAAATAATTAATTGAAAATTTGAAACTATATTTTATGTTATCCTATTGATCTTCTAGGAATGGTGTCTATTCGTTGATACAATTGAAAATCATTGGATCATTTAATTGGGGAAACATTAAAACACACTTTCTGTAACAAACATCATGAATATCAACTTCACATGTGTTAAATGGAATGAAAATACCACAAAATATCCCTACATAATCATTGAAGATGAATTTTATAACCTAGGGACATGATAGTGAAAAAGATGCAAAAATGTGGATCTTGGGCCATCCTAGTATGGCATTGAATGTGTTTCCCTTTGTTTCAACCACAGAAATAGAATTTTAGGCCACATATCTATATTGTTTCATAAAAAAACATCACACGAGGGTTCTTCTTTCACTTTTCATATATATGTATTGTTAACTTAGAAAGAGATTGTACATAATCATTATAACATAGAATACAACGTGTGAAAGGAGATACAATATTGATATCTGATATAGTTTCCACCACTCAACATACTTTTTTTTCAAAATTAACATTTATAGAGATGTAGTTGTGGAAGATGTGTCATTTGATGATTGGACACTCATTTTCATGAGAGATAAAGAGGATTTCCTGAACTTTTTCATGATCATGATCCTTAATATTTTATGTTGTAGACATCTTTAACTATATATCATGAAACAAGGATCCCTTCAAATACTTAATTAGCTTCTACCAATATAACTCCCCCACACATAACAACAAAATGGATCATGTATGAGGACTCTACTAGAACCCCAGAATGACTCCCCATACATCATTTACTGCAAACTAGTGTAAATGGTCTAAAAACATCACCAAGAGGATATTATATATAATATAATGAATGAAGGTAATCTATTATTCTACGAAATATTTTACATCAATCATTTATAAAAAACATATCCAAAATCCACATAGGTATAAAACTATGATTAAACAAGGCCTCTATAGTTTATAATATAATGAATAAATACTATCTACATGATGGTGACGTATATAATAGATAATAAACAAACAACATATAATATCATTAAAAAAATTACATTGTAAAAATTATTCATGTTATAAAATAATAAAAAAAAATGATAACATAGCCTCTAGACCAAGTCACATAAGCATCTTCTAGAATCCTGCATATTCATAGCTCCCAATACCTTTACCGGGTTTCTATATCAAATATATAAATGTACTTTATGAGAATGAACAATTATCATCTAAAAAAATTAAACAAGGCTATGTACATCGATATGGGGTGCTTCTAACAATATATTAAGAATACTAAACTCTATAAGAAAATATAATGATTAGATGTTAAATTTTATATGAATGATCTATATATATATAGATTTTAGACAAGATTATTATACTTATCGGCCATATAACATTACACATAATCACATAGAACCAACATTTGGGAAATCAAGTGAAAAAATGACACCTCATGTGCCATCCAAGATACATCAGTAAGTGTTAGAGTGTCCCTAAACATGTTAAACCAAGTACACAATGGAACCATGTTCTTCCAAGAACAATACATGAATATAAGTTCTAAAATGACCAATGGTGGATTTTTAACAAATAATTTACAGTGAACACTCAGGGGGACCAATTCTATCACATTATCTAGGATATAATTATCATACTAGAATTTACTCGTGTTACTATGTCTCTGAGTATGTTACATTCCATTATGACTATTATCATTCCCCTGACTAATTCATTAGAATCTTTATTAGGTTATCTTGTTGTATCATTCTTAATAGACCATTATGAGGTTCACAACCTATGAAATCAATATAATAGAACTTATCAATACAATGATCCATATAATTCATTCTAAAAAATGTACTTCCCAAACCTATATGGGGTTTTAAAAAATAATAAAATTATATCACATTAGAATCTATAGAGAATGTCTGAATAATTATAAATGGATATTGGTAGAAAAGCCATAATCTAAGGAGATGATTCTTGGCCTCACATATGTATAAATATATCATCAAAATCAGATCATATAACACATCTCTATGTGGTAAAACAACATCCCAAAATCATCTCAAATAATATATTTATCTCTTTTAGGTACACAACAACACTTTCCAAGCCATAATAAGAACTAACTAATGATTCAAACTAATTGAAGCACCTATAATAATCAAAATCCGTATCTCCCTCAAACCCACTATAGGATCAAAATACTACTAGGAACACAACAATCATCCCTTAGTGTTATCCATAGTATTTTAACCCCAATTGGGTTCCCCAATCACATATCCATCACTAGAACCCAACCCATTATTTATAGAATCTGAAATCTCAATATCTATAATGTAAATTTGGACCAATCTCTCACCTCGAAGGGGGTTTTTCACATCCCTAAGGATCAAAATTCTACTTTCGTTCAAGAAAAAACATTAGCTCTCTCATGATCAAGATAAATCATCATGAAACAAATGAAACAAAATCAAATATTAGTTATTAGAGAATATATTAATCAATCATTCCTTAGGAAAATAGGGCATCGTCATCATGAGGAAAAAGGGACCAAAATAAACCAAATCAATCCATTCCATATTTATTTCAAAAAAATCAAGAAAATTTAAAATTTAAAACAAATATAAAAATTAATCCCTTACTATCTTATTCACTATAGAACGTTGTCCAAGTATCTCAAAAGAATCATTAGAAAATAAATTTACATTTTGAAACACCATTTAAAACCCCATTATTTATGTCATTCATTTTTTATCAAATTACATTTAAATAAAATTCATTATTAGATATAATATTTTAAAAATAATTCATTATATTTTTGAAATACACATAAGATGACATAGAAACCAATTATTATGTACATTGTTACTTTTTCACCCATTACTACACCATCAATCAATTTGTTAAACTATGAAGGACATATTAAATGTAATGGAAATAAATATATGTCCCATCCCAGGGAGGGATAATAATATTTATTTTTCATAAATATAAATATAATTATCTTAAAACACAATCTAAATATCACCAATAACATATTATTGTCAAATAAAGTAAACACTACAAATATCTAACGAGTATGTTTCCTTTTAACTTTTGCCAAATATATCCTTTTGAAAATCATATAATAATTGTATAAAATCTATATATAGTATCTAATCAAAAATAAATCCATAATTAATTATTTAAATTTATAAATAATTATTAATTTAACGCCCAAATATTATAATATATGAACATTATTTTTGATAAATTTTTTGACAAACAACACATAGCATAGAAGGAAATATTAAATACAAATAAATTGACATATATATACAATTTTAAACAAATTCAATCTAGTATACATATTGGAATGAATAATTCCACAATTCTTTCTTATGTTACGCACAATAATGAATATCTTTTATAGCTTGTGATACACATAAGACCGAGTTTTATGAAACAAAAAAAATTCTTTTATAAATATTATTATATATGAATCATATCACCTAACCGATGAAATGGAGGATATGAATTAAATTAAATACAATATGAAAATATTAGGTTTAAAAATGTATATTTATTATCAACTAATTACTAAAAATATTTGAATTATTTAAAATAAAAAAAAAATATTTTTGGAAAATCCGTATGTTCCCAAAAGATGGTTTTATCGTGATTTTGGCAAATAAATCATTACCTATTATAGAAAATTGATAGTAAAATATTAACTTCAATTTTTAAATTTTAATATAATATTTATGTTATATTATATTTTTGTGTTTTTTTAAAATTTCATTTAATTGAATATTAGTAATAAATTTTGATATATTTCAATTTTTAAGAAAAATATTTATAATGTTAAACTATAATTTTAATTATAAATAATGGAAAAATAAAATATTTTTATATCATTTTATTCAATTTATTTCATTTTAATTATTTTAATATTTAATTTTGATATAAAAATTTCTAATCTTTTGTATATGATTTTATTAATCCCCCGCATTCTCATCCAATTGGTGGGATAAAATTTAAATTAACATTTTCCAATTGTAATAGTTCAATTTAAAAATAGGATACCATATTTGGAATCATCAAAAATTATAATTACTAATAATATTAACATCATTTTTGACGGTAATGAATTTTGAAAACAATAAAAATTTCTTACCATAGTTAAGGTTTAAACATATTTATCGAGGGTTAAATAAAGAAGATTAGGCTTAAAATTAGATAATAATAATCCATAACCAATTGAATAGCCATATTGAGAATTTATACACAAAGTTTAGATATTTTTCATTATTTTATGTTTTTCATGTTCAGAACATTTGAATGATTAAATATTTTCAAATAAAATCTTCTTTTTCACTCACATCACTTAATAATATCACATATTTAATATCCAATTAACACCGTTAAACTATTTTCTAAAATAATATCCCAAATAAGATCCAGAATTATTTTATATAATAATATTATATTTTAATTTTTTAGAAATCCATCATATGATGTAATTAGTTAAATCCTACAGTTCGGTCTTAAAAATTAGGTAAAGCATCCAACATGCATTTTAATTTTATTTCATCCTCCACCTCCTTTTATTAATATTAAAATGTTATTATATAATATCATAATTATATATCATATAATAATATTAGTTTATATTTATTTATTAACTTACAACCATCAACAATTCCATGGGAAGGTTCATGAAATATAGCATTCGTGTATATGATGGACTACCGCCTCACAAACCTATGATATAATTTTTTCCATTACCACCAATCATGGTTGGTTATGATTATGTTTATAAAGAGTATATTTGATACTTATAATATAATTACACCTATAGTTTAACCATATAATACATAACATTTTTTACATTCCATTCCATTTGATCTATAATATCGTCAATCATGTGTATGAAAGACTATCGCCTCACAAGGAGTTGTGATTCATCTTCCACAAATGCTTTATATAGAATGTGATAAAGTAGTGATTAATTATTATATATAATACAAAAAAATAAATTCGATATTAATGACATATTTATATATATGAAAATTATATATATATACATATCATTTTCATTATTATGTATTTTGTAAATGAAAGATGATAACACCATTCATGTACGTGTGGACTATTGTCTCCCCCAAATTGTGTGACTTTGTTTTCCTCACTACAACACATAAATTATACGAGTATGAGTTATTTATGAAATAATATATTATAAAAGATATTAGTATAATTATTAATGTATAAAATATTTATTGCCTCCATTCCATAATGATCATTGTAAAATGGAAATGGTAATCATTGTTCATACGACCTGCCACCTTAATGTTCAAAAAATACATCAATTTTCATAAAAATAACTAATTATTGGTTTTAAAAGAATTATTTATTAATAAATATCATAATTATATTATTATTATTATTATTATTGTATATAAGTTTTAACTATATAATATACTGTTGAACTCGAATGTTCACAACAAAACACGCATTAGAAAATAAAGAAATTAACCTACTAACTATTGAAAATAATGAATGATTATTTTCAAATAGCAGACAACATTTTATAAAAGGATGATTTATGATATTATAAATATTTCATTTAATAGTTTCATAAAATAATTAAAACCAGTATATTTAATGTAATTCATGTTGAACCCAATGGATGAATATGTTATGTGAATTTGTAACAATTTTATTTCATTGAGGCATTCTGTATTGTTATGAACATAAATTTATTTATAAGGTGTAAATAATTCCCATTTGACATATATTATAACAAATTAATAATTATTTGTTTTATAATATGTTTTAATTTGAATTATTTCATCTAATGGGGTTCGAAAAAAAATTCCATGTGGTAAGGAATTTCATAACAAAAATATCATTTACATAGGTTATATTACAGTTTTTTCTCTTTGATAATCTATGATTATGTTTTTAATGATATTTTATTATAATTTGTTTTATTTATAATTTTTTACTTTGATTTATAGTTGAAACACAAAATCCATTCATTATTTTAATCACATTTCAACTCTATAATCGTTGAAATGTTTTATCACACAATATCATTCAAATTGAGATTGTTTACCCTTGAATTTACTTTCATGGAAATTATGTGATAAATATTTAAAAAACCAATTTAATTTTCACATAATTTAGTTATTCATGATATTTTCATCTAATATTTTCTTTTTACACTCTTTTTCACTTAAAATAATTTAGATAGTGTTTTTATGAATGTCTGACATTATTTCTCTTTTTGGTTGGAAAATATTTTTCATCCAAAACTATGATTTCTAAAAATGATTCCAAAAATGTTATTTAATTTATAAAATGGTATAGTATATAATTATTTACCTATATTTACTTTTTACTAAATTTTTTGAACTTAATATTCAAGTCATTTTCAAAACAACAAACGTTTGCCTTTTTCAAAAATTGGAATGGAATATTCATTTTTACGTACTGGGAACGTATAAAATTTCCAGCCATCATAAACAGAAAAATATTTTGAATGTTAATTTTTAAGTTACATTTATTAATTTAATATACATTTATTTGAATTATTTTAGACCTTTTGGTTTTAAATAATTATTATCAAAATGAATGGATACTTTTTCCTTGATATTTTTAAAGGAAATTTTATTCATCAATAACAAGAACCCCATAATTTACACAATCTATAATGGGAATTTATTTTATTAACACCATCCTTATTCTTCTTAATTATGTTTTATTATAGTTATTAAAAAGGAAGGAATTCAAATTATAATAATTCATTAGTTTTTTCCATTAACATACCCTCGAACATTTCACATTCCAATGATCAATAAAATTTAAAATTCCCCTAAATATCCAAGTTAATATAAATTGATATATATATTTTTTAAACCATATATTCTATCAATATATAGCGTACAGAATATAATTTTTAATTTTATTTATAGAAATAATAATAATTCCATGTTATTTTCTCAATTTGGATACATGATGATAAGACACATCATTTGTGAATTAAAAATATTATTCGATATATGTGGAAATATTTGGACATTTAATCCAAGGTTGTGATCCATTAAATGATGTCCCCTTAATGTTTTGGTAGTATCAGGTGTCATTTTTATATAACCTCCATGATACATAATACCTAACGAGAATTTGACCTCATCCTTAAATTTTCTCATTCCCTAGAAATCCATGAAGTATACTATGATTGATATTATAGGATAATTTTAGGGGAATTATTTAATATTTGAAAAAAATATTTTTTTAATTTGTGATTTTATATGAAATAAATGTCTAAACAGTGTATCTAATTTACCAATATTACATATCTATTCAGTCCCATGGATGGGATTCCATGTATCTTATTCTAATGTATTAAATATGGAAGCTTATCCATGCTATATGTGTAGGGGTCGATTTAGTTTGTATTACTTAATGTTGAGTAGAATCCATGGGTACTAAATTCAAGGAAACATAGATATGGTAACATAACTGCAAGATTTTATATGGTTATACTTATTGAATAACATCTTAATCATTTTGAAAGCTACTGATTATGTGGTTTTTTTTGAAATATATCTCTTTTTGGATACTATAAGTGGTCGATGATCATAAAAATATATATCTTGGTTTAATAAATAGAAGATGATTAAATTTGGATTGACCTCACTATCTCCTGGTTCATGAGAATGAAATTTACTACACAAATAGATTGACACTCCTAGTAGATATCCACAGGTTAATTCACATATTTATTGCAAAAAAATATAAATGATTTGAATTGATAAATACAATAAATGTCATATTTATAACCATATACCATATAATGAACTATATTAAAATAATTCGGATAAAGTATTTAATAGGATTCCATATATAAATTTGTTGAAGTATTATATCATTTTTATTTTAGTATAATAATCATGAGTTATTTATATATTCCATAAAATATTATAATCCTATATGTCTTCATTTAAATTAGTATTATGAATTCCATCTTGGTTTTATGATTTTATGATTGATTATTTGTTCAAATCCATAATCCCACCTTTTTTGGTTTTAATTGAGTGTATTCTACCAATTTTAAGGACATTTCAATGAATTTATGTAATTCATATGTTTCATTAGAAATATTGTTTGAATAATAATGACTTTAAATTTTGTTTGAATAAGTTTTTAATGTTTTAAATACACATGAAATCTGGAATCTGAGAGATATTGTTCTAGGTAAAATTATTAATAAAAAGTTACACATTAAAATTAAAAAATTATATGGGAGTTTCCGAATCCATGAGTGAAGAAACAATCACATGTCATCATCCACCAATGATATAAGATGTTCAGGTTCTCTGAATGCCACATAATACATTATTCAATGACATCTCTTTTTTAAAAATAAAATGAAACATGATTGGCTTATGTATATGAATTTGAGACAATTAGATTATGTTGAGTGACCTAATTTATGAATTCATTCCACTAGGTAATAATCTTTTAAATTAAATTCTGAGAACATTCCCTCAGATACTTGAAATCATTTTTAGAATCTGATTCAATTAGTGGGCATGTAAGTTTTGATGAACTACATTTTTGATAACATACATCAATGAACATAATTCAACTTCTTATGAAATCCCCTTTCCAAAATAGTGATAATGTAAACCATAAAAATATATTTAGAAAATAAATCCTCAACCCAACAAAAATGGAATTCTCAAGGACCCAGCATCAATATTATTTTTAACCCACCTGTCAATTGGTGCCACCTATCTAACAGATCTGAGGACAATATGTGTTTGTTTACCTGAATCACCCAATAATCATAATACTTTAAGATAACCATGTTATTATGCATTTTCCCACCTGAATGTTTTCAGAACAATGTACCTAAATATATGTTGAAATGGTTCCAATGTGGATGGAGAGAAGCTTGGATTTATAGTACTTTTCTTTCCAAGACCTCCAGATAGATGCATGTATTGAAGCCACAACTTCCTACAATAGATGTTGAATCTGGTAAAATTTCCGATTTTTGTTGGGGAAAAAATGTTTTTCTTCAATTTTCCAACATGTTTTGATATCATGGACTAAAAAAATACCTGCATTCTTCATCATTGATCTTGCATATACACAGTCAATAAACATATGTTTTATTTTTTCCTTATCACTTATGAATAAATGGAATTTTAAGACATTGTATTTAAAAACTCTTCTCAATTCTCCATATTTGGTATTTTGTTTTTCTAGATAATATATAGGAGGGTAAATATATGGGTCAATATAAATTTAACCACAATATTATCATGAAAACATGGTATTCTGCTGGAGCATTCACTTTGTATCTTGTAGATATTCTTGATAATGAACATCCCATTTCAACTTCGCCTCCACACTAGCATACCAATATCAAGGAATGCTTGTTTTATAACTTCTATAGTATCCTACAGGGGAAAAGGTTGACTGTATTGTATTTTTCGATAAATTCATAAATTTTCATCTATATTTTTAGAAGAGATTAGGATCCTATACTTGAGGGGCTACTCAATAAAACATGTGTTGTACCATTTCCGATTATAATTCATTCTATCTGTCCACTTTTTTTTCATGATGTCATTAAAAAAAATTATTAATTCAGGGGTAGAACTATGATACAAAATAGAGTGAGTACCCATCAATCCTCCATCCCTTGAAACATTGTTAAATTCAAAAAAATGGTTACTAATGGTTAATAGACCCCATGTGAATTTCTCAATTAAAAAATCATTTAAAATGTCCTTGATAGAAAAGTATAATCTTATTATGTTTATATCTGATTAATTAGGTTGTTTTCTAATCATAAAAAATTTGTGGTTTTAGGGAACATAACTCACACAAATCATTTAATTTTTTTGTGATAAATTACCCCAATCACCCTATAAATTATTTATGATTTTGTTCCATGTTCATAACTATATATTCTACTGATGTTCTCCAACATTAAATCCTAGTTACGTATAATTACAAATAATTTTTTTACCTACATTTCTTTTTTAATAAATGGTTGTTTTATCTAATATTCTCTCTATGGGAGGTTTTCAGAAATGAAATATTAAAATATATATCTCTTAATTATTGAGATAATGTTTAAATTTTTGGGAATTTTTTTTAAGATGTTCATAATGTAACACCCTAAGAATTTGATAAATGAACATTTTATTTGATAGCATATATGACATAAAAAACAAAAAAAAATTATCAACTAAAACACCTAATGACATTATTATATATTTTTTATTTTAAATAAATTAAATCTATTCAATTTCATTGAATGCGTCAAACAATAGGGTTATCTTTCATTACAAGTAACAATGAGTTTTATTAATAATTTTTGTTTACTATAATACGTGTTTTACTAATGTAAAATATATTCATCAAAAAATAATTTTATATGGTTGTTATCACCTTGATTTTGGAATGGAAGATAGAAAAATAATTAACTAAATTATGAATTATTTTAACATTTATATTAGATATTTACTGATTTAAAATAAAATAAAAATAAAATGAAATTAAAATAATAAATTAAAAAAACTATATATGTCCTAAAAGAAGAATAATTGCACATTTTTCACCTTATTTAAAATTAATTTTATCCAAATTTATAAATTTTTTTGATAAATAATAATTTATCTATTATATTTTAATATCACAATTAACTTATGGAGAATTTATTATTTTTATGAAAAGGTTCATTTTTTGAAGAATATATTAATTACTAAATTATAAATGACGAAATTATTAGGAATAAATAATTTTTAATGATAATTTATATTTTATATTTTTTTAATGAAAAAAAATTCGATTTTTTATCAATTAATCTAATTTATATAATTGGAATCATTTTTGTCTTCAATTTAGATATAAAACATTAGTATAAATTAGATCTTTTTCTATTTTAAAACCTTATTTACCATCCTGTCTATGAGAATTATTTTAAATTACAATTTTCCAAATAAATTAATTGAATTTTAAAATATTGATCGAATTATTAGAATTATCATAATTTATAATTTCTTATATGATAAACATATTTTTTTTTCAAAAATGAATTTTAAAAAATTAGAAATTATTTACTATTCTTAATGTACAAACAATTTTAATCAGCTGTTAAACAATTAATATTATGTTTAAAAATGACCTACTATGTTATAAAACAAGTATTTTGTTGAAATATTTCCACATTATACATTATATTTTCTATAATTTATAATTTTCAAGCTTTTTATTTTTAAAAACATCGGTATGATAGAATATTTTCAAACAATTATAATTGGTCCCCTTACCTCGCTTATTAAAGGCCACCAGCTCTCAACATAACTTCACACTCAAAAAATAATCTGTGTCTTGAAATTACATACCCATGTAATATAACAAATTCATATATATAATTATAGAATCTAGATGTTTGGAATTAATAAAATCTAGGTTGGATTTAGTCAAAACCATGAATGGATATTTGTAGAAGACGTAACAATTTTAAATGATCTTTTTTATTTTATTTCTTTCCCCACCTCTTTGAATTATTAATAAAATATAATTAGAAATTAAAAAAATTATATAAAATATAAATAGATATATCTATGATAATGTTACGACTTACAACCATCCCCACCTCCATCAAATGGGTTATGAAATCATTTGTCATGTCTATAGAAGATTATCCCTTCACGAACTATTGTTGTTCATTTTACAATTACCGACTCTCTAGGTTGGTTATTAAGATGTATATAATATGTATAAATTTATTTATTTATATATATGATATCTATAAAACAATTATACATATTTATTACTTATATAATATAAAACATTTTTTACATTCCATTCTATAAGAGGTGAGACAATGTCACTCATGTGTACAGCAGACTAACTCTTTACAAAGCGATGTGATTCATACTTCAATAATTCATTAAATGGAAAGAAATAAGGTAAAGGTTAATTTTTATATATTAAAAAAATGATAAAATAATTATATGCAAAACATATGTATCATACATAATAATAATATATATATATATATATATATTATTTCTAACATTTTCACTAAATGAAAGATGAAAACGTCACTTCTGTATATCCAGACTACATTATTTAAAAAAATATTTTACTCTATATTTATCACCACACCACATTAATATTATATATAAGTATTATAAATGATATAATATTTTTATATAATATTATTTTAATTATTTAAGGGTAACATATTTCACAATTTCTTGATTTAATTATCATTTCAAAATGGAAATTTTAAAAATCTGTACATATGGCCTACCATCTCGATGATCATAATATACCTCAATTTTAAAAAAATTCATTAAGGTATGATTTTTAAAGTATAATATAAGTTACCAATATTTTAATTATTTCATGATTATTATTCTTGAGAGGATGGAATTATATAATATTTGCATGAACCAGAACATTCATAACAAAACACACATGAGGAAACAAGGAAATTCAAACAAAATAATGAAAAAAATGAAATAATAAAAATGAATGGGTGATAATATGTTATAAAAGTATATATGAAATTATAAATATTAATAATTTTTTTAAATTATTAATATCTAGTTTATAACCACTATATATTATTGCAATTAATGTTAAACCCAACCAAAAATTAATGTAATGGGTTTCATTAAATTTCATTTCTATAAGCCATATTATAATGTTTTACACATATTTTATTTTATATTTCCATAATAATACAAAACTTGATAATAAATACCATGAATAAATCAATTATAATTATATTTTATGTATTATTTTGAATTATTTCATTTAAGGTGATTTGAAATAAAAGATACCAAGTGATAAATAATTTTATGACACAATATCTTGTAATTATATAATATTTCCTCTAAAATATTCATTGATATTCAAAGATTATGTGAATAATTTCATTTTATTTTTTTCACTATATTTACGTTGACTTGTAGATAATATAGATAATCAATTCATTGTTTAATAATAACTTCAAATTTAATATTATTTTAATATTTTATTTCACATTCACATTCTAATTAACATAGTTCATTCTTGAATTTCAAATGAATGAAATTAATTTATAATTATTTAGTAAACATGATTAATTTTTATCCTTCATATATTCATTATATTTTATACTAATATTATCATTTTCACACTATTTTGTACTAAATATAAATGAGATAATTCTTTTACAAATGAACGACTTCATTTCTCTGTTTCGTCAGAAGCCTATTTTCCCCCAAATATGTGTTTTATAAAAAAATTCAGAAATATTTGTTTCATTTTTTATATAATTAATCAAATTTATATTTTACCAAATATAATTTTAACATTTTTTTAGAAATAAATATTGTAACAAAATCAAAATTATAAAAGAGTAACATTTTTCCAGTAGCATGTATGAAACAAAACACCAATTTTGAAAATATATGTGACCTATTGATAAGTTATGGTTTATTTAATATTTTAAATAAACCGAAAAAATTATAAATATTTAAAATCATGAAATTATATGTTATATTGAATCACACTCAATAATGAGTTTCTTTGATTGTCTGTATTAAGTGAAGACCAAGTTTTATATTACTACAATATATTATTAAAATATTATTTTTTACTATATAAAAAATCCATTAAATTAATGTTGAAGAATAGTATTTAATATCTTTATAAATTATATGTTCTATAAAAATATAAAAATAATTCATCTATAGCCAATAAATAAAAAATTATATAATTCAATTTATTATAAAAGAAATGTTTTTAATCTAACAAAGGAATTATTTCATAATATATTTAATTTATTACAATTAATAAGTGATATTAATGAAATTTATATTAATTAATAAATATAATATATTTTACATATATCTAATATATATTATAGTCGTAAATATAAGGAAAACTAGTTTTACACATAAAAAGTAATAACATTCTAATGTAAAATTTTCTATATTTTAATGGTGAACCAATTTTGAAAGCATTTTTTGAAAATTTTTAATTTATATATATATGTATATATGTCACAATAAATTAAAATTCTAAAATTTTAACATCAAATTTATCCATGTCATAATTTTTCACATTTTTCTGATAAGTTTCATTTTGTGATGAATAATGAAAAATATTAACATTAAATAAAAAAAATGTATTCATATAATTTATTTAATATTAATCATTTGTATTTTGATTAATTTTATAGTTGTATTAGATAAAATATAAATCAATTCAGAAAATTATGTTTATTGAAACCAATTTCATATTGAAATTGTAAATTAAAATATTCCAAACATTCGAACATTTTTATTTAAAAAACATTTTTACCATCCCACCAAGATGAATATATTTAAATAACTATATTCCACTTATGTTATTCTAATGTGAACAAATTATACCATATTTTGAATAATAATAATATATTTTGTATTTTAATTTCAATTTATTTTTTTACCAAAAAAATAATGACAGTAATTAAATTCAATTACCGTGATTGTGTGAAAAAATAGCTTAATTAAGTACTAAACCATAACCATATGTTCTGAATTAACCTATAAACATTTCAAAAATCCATTTTATGTTCATATTTAAGCACAATTATCCCATTAATATAATTTTTCAATTATTGGAGGCACTCTAAATGAGAAAACGTAGGTGGAATTCTCATTATAACAATTTACTAGAATGTCGGACCTCCTCCACTAAAAAAGGCACTCACCCCTCCCACTTACTCACACCTCTAATGAAATTATACTCACCCAAATGATACCCAAATATTATCTAATAACACCCAAGAACCAAATACAATAACTCTTAACATTTTAATAATTAAAAACAAGTGTGTCTTTTGGTTTAAACCAAATGGAGTTACATGAATAAGAAGTAACATTCTTCAATGATAATATTTTGATAAATTTACATCTCCACCACTTGAAATATTATAATTCCAAAAATATATAGCAGAACAATAATCATAAATATACTGATATTTTTTTATTTTATGGTTACAAAATAATTTTACACACACAAACATGAAATTGAGAACGAACTTATAGTTCGTGCAAGAGATACTACCACCCATGAAATGATGTCATTTTTTTCCACTACTACCTATCATGGATTGGAATTATGAGGGAAACATTGTATCTATATTATATGTTATTAATATTTATGTTACCTTAATAATTATTGATTTTAATATAAAACATACCTTCCATGTTTCCTTTTTTTAAATAAGAATACATCATTTTTTGAATTGTAGACTACTGCCTCCTCAAAGCAATGTGATTCGTTCACATAATACATGGAACATATAAAGGATGTTTTAAACAAAAATATGTGAAATATATGACATATATATGATATTTGGGATGTTATATACAAATATTTAATTTAATTTACATTATTTTAAAAAGAAATACAAATGAAAATGGCATTAAGATTTATGTACGTCCTATAGTTTCCATGATTGATGCATTTAATTTTCTACCAAAAATATTTGTATGGATTATTATAAATAAAAATATATTTAATATATATGAAATTTAGATAGTATTTTAAATTCATGTTATAATAATATCATTATCTATTAAGTGGTAGAAACAATTAAAAGTCAAAACATAGTAGACAAACTAGGGAATTAACATCCAAAATAGCGAAAAAAATGAAATTTTCATAAAAACATTCTAATAAAAAATTATAGAGAAATAATACATGATATTAAAAATATTATAATAGTTATTAAATAAGATATTTACATGATTGATATCATTTTACAAGAGGTTAATATATATTTACCTGAATTGAAACATAAAGTATAGGATTTTTATCTCACTTTTTTACATTTGTAAACTAAATTTAATATTTAGTACTTTCATCATTTTTTTGTTGTATATACATCTAATTTTGATATATTTTATAATTAATTATTTTATATTCCAGGTATTTTTGGTTTAAATTTTAATTATTTCTTCAATGGTTATTTGAATTAAATGTTACTAATTCTTAAGGAATTTCCAAACATGATTCCTTTTCATTTGGTTACATTATATACTCATTGTAGTTAATATTCTAAGAGTATGTGTGTAATAATTTTTATTATTTATTGTTTCATTTCAATATTAATTTGGATTTATATTTTATACACATAATATATTCATTAAATTATTTTCACATTGACGTTATCATCTTTTAATGATCTATAACGCAATCTCATTTGAATCAATATTTCTTATTTATGAAATGTAATTATACGAATTGATATGACCATTTTTAAAAAAACCCATTCAATTTATTAAAAATTTTTATTAATGAAAATCTTTGAGAGTAGTACCATTTGAAATTTGTTTTTAAGATTTTTATATGATTTTTTATTAATAATATCACACATCATTTATGTCTTTATTAGAAGAGCCTGTTTTATACAAAAAAAATTAATAGAAATTTTTTCAAAAAAATTTATACCATTAAATAATGACTTGATAAATACATTTGTAACTATATTTATATATTTAATTTTTTTACAAGATCTCTTGTTATATATTTTCACACAAGTACCCTTTATAACAATTTTTCATTGCAAAAGGACTACTCTATTACCTTATAAGGCACATTCATATTTTCTCATTGTCATTTCATTAAGTATTAATTTTTATTTATAAAAATATACATTTTTATGTAAATTTTTTATTAATAGTTATATACAATGAAATTTAATTTCAAAATTTTTTACATAATTAAAAGGATATTTTCATCAAGAATGTTTTAAATATATTTTATGATATTATTCTCACTCATCATCAACAAAAACCAATTATTTTAATCAAATTGGGTTTTCTTGCATTGATAAGAGATTTATTATTCATATATATTGTTTATGATTTGTATGGAAAAGGATTTTATTTACATTTACTTCTATGATTCATTT
This sequence comes from Viscum album, assembly GCA_963277665.1. Classification (NCBI taxonomy): domain Eukaryota; kingdom Viridiplantae; phylum Streptophyta; class Magnoliopsida; order Santalales; family Viscaceae; genus Viscum; species Viscum album. The sequence continues at coordinate 606,512,246 of OY728161.1, read as the reverse complement.
TTCATCCGCTTGAAATATTCATCATTCAATTATCATTAAACATTAAATATCACCAATATATATATATCATTTATCTAAGATATAATTATTGAATTAACATTATACCATTTTTTACATAAGGTTTTAACTATGTATGTTATTTGATATTATGGAAAATATTAATAAATTAACATCTTTTAAGCAATTTAAATATTTTTTAATGCACATTATTTCTGAATTAAATGGGTAATTTTTTATACGGGGAGTTATTTGGACAAGTTTGACATTGGTCATACCTATTTATAGATATCCCCTAGATGCATTGGTAGTATCACTATATGAAATTATTTAGCATACATATTAAATTTTTTTATTCACAATGTATTTTATTAACCATCTTCATAATGGTCCTGATGATGAAGGTACCATTTTCCTTGGAAAAATAGAATACAATAATTAATAATTGATTTCATTTTGATTTTGTTATTATTATCCATGATATTTTAATTATAAAAATGATACATTAATGCCTTTTATTACCATATTATTTTTTAAATGGAATGGTTTTTATTTATTACCATGCCATATTGACCATGCCTTATCCTGTTTTTTAAATGAAAAATGTTTTCAGTTATTTTCCTTTTTATATTTTTTTTGGAATTCATTCTCAGTTTATTGATTACACGGTATCTGTATCTTATTGTTTACAATTCCATAATGACAATTCTCATTTATTGGTTATTTCATAAACTATACCTAAACAATAATGAAGATTTGAGCTCAATATTTTTTATTTCTGTTCCCCATGAATCTATATGGTTTACTATGAAATAAACTTTAGGATATTCTAGATGGAAAAATGTTATTATCCATGATAGAAAATTGTTATATTATAATTTGTGTATTTATTTTTAATAAAATTCTCGATTATCTATATGGTTTCAAAATACGAAAAAACTATTTGGTCAATCGATATTTTATTACTTATAATCATGCTAATGTAATGGTATACAAAATTTGATTTAGTCCTATGAAGTTGTGTAACTATACTTGGCACCGAAGGTTGTTTTTTACAAAAATGTGAAATAGATTCATGATAACACATGTTAGGGAGCATAGACCTAAGGTAGACACCGGGGATAGTTATAAAATATCCTCCATGATTTTTTATAGTAGTGATTATTGGTGTCAGCCTACAATAAATACATATTTTTTAGATAGTAGAAGTTGGTGTGGTTTTGGAAGAGATATACATAGGGTAATGACTCAGAAATGGTGTTCGTGGCCTAACTCAGGAATAACCTTGTACATGAGATCATTACTTACAACACTACCTGTTTGATAATCCTGAGGGATATGATTAGGATACGGAAATTTTTTATATAATACATTATGAAGGATTTTAATAGATAAATAATATTAATGACTTCTGTTCAACATAAGTCGTTTTGGATTAAAAATAAGGTATTAGGATTAAGATAAAATACAAATGATTATACTTTTCTCATTATTCCAATTGTTATACACACTATTATTTTTGGATTTAGTGAATTTATAGGCCCTGAAGGGCTCATGTAAACATAGAACAAAGATGTCCTATTTGGAAATAAATAGATGAATTAATTCTGTATTGGGGTTATATTGAAAGGATATTAAATGATTAAATTTAAAGGATTTATATCTTATAAATTATAAAAATAATATTAATATTATTTTGTAAAAAGGAAAACATACATTCCACGTGACAACCCATCATATCTGAAAAGTAAGTGGGGCTGAGGCCCCTGACCGAAGGATGATATGGGTTTTAAACCTACAACTTGCCTACTTATTTTCCTTGTTAAATTTTAATTATTTTAAATGAACTAATATTAATGATGAACCAATTGGTATTAATTTTTAGGTAAAGTGATTAATTTATTAACCATTTTTTTGGAAAATAGTAAGAGAAATATATAATGTCAATGTTTTGGGTATTTTGATGCATAAAATGACATTTTTATGCTTCATACATGAGTGTTAATTTTTTGGATATATGTTTAATGGAGTAATGTATGAATTGGAATTTGATTGATGTTTCACCAAAAAAATGATATTCCTAAAATAAAATTGAATCATATAATGAAAGTATAATTACATATATTCCTCATTAATAAATTAACTATTAAAATTTAGAAAAAGAATCTTAGTTTTTTTTTGATCCTAATGCCTTCTTTTTTAATAAACTAGTAATCATTTAAATCAGTATAGATTTATGTTTTTTAGACTCTAAACATTATTATAACCCTTCAATTTATTTTTATTTTTTAAATCAAAAAATACCTATAGATATTTACACTATTACAACTTCTATGTATCTCCAAATTCTAGTAATTTGTTCCTACATAGAATCTTAGTTTTATATTCTTCCATGACATCCTTATACTTCTACTTATCTCTTATTAATAGGATATTTTATTAACTCTACTCATTATGTTGGATTTGTAAAAAAGTAATATTTCAAAAAATAGGTTTCCAATATCAATTTTAGATACAAAGTATATAATATATTTAAGGTGGGAAGAATGTAACAACTAAAAAATTTTATGAGGATAAGTTTTATTAAATCACATATATCCAACACAACCCCAAGTGTATAAAAAAATTTATCCTCATTATATTTTTTTTCCATATTTAACATTATAAATAATTTTATGCATTAAATATCATTCAATTCATCTAATTTTGAGCTATCTAGTTTTACTCAGATGATTGAGTTTCTTTAATATTTTTTGTTACTCACAATACCCAGTTTTGCTGAAAAACACTATACTCTTTAAAACTATCACTTAAGTTATAATATTTCCATCAAATTATAGGATATGAATAGTACTAAATAACATAAGAAAACATAAGGTTCATAAATATATAAAATGAGTTCATATATAACAAATTAATTTGAAATTAAAATTTAAATGAAATGAATATAATAAAAATATCTTCATTTTCAGAAATATATTTAAAAAATTGAAATAAAATATTTATTTTTTGTGAATGATATTAATTCTATTTATATATTATATATTTAATAAAATAATTTTTATATTATTCCAATATCTTTAACAAGTATATGATAAAACATACCCAATTTTATGGATAAAGAACATATTTTTCTAAAGGCAATTTTACCTCTTTTAAGTGGAAAACCTATTTTAAATCCACATTTTGGAATATTTGAAAATTTTATATATAAATTTTAAATTATACTTGTAAATTAGAACAAAGAAACTATACTATGGTTTTTTTTAATTTTATTGGGAAGTTTCTTTTTTTGATGAATAATGAAGAATACTGAATTTATATTCAACAACACTTTTTAGTATGATTTATTTATAAGGATGAATTTACATTATGATTGATTTTTAGGTTTATTTATCTCAATAATAAAAAACTTAATCAAATTTAGGTTATTGGATCCAATTTTAGATTAAAATATTATATTACAACATTTCAATATTTTAGACATTTTAACTTTATAAAACTGCTTTTTCGAACTGTCTGAGTGAATTTATTTAAATTAATTTCTTAAATATATATTATTGATATATTAAAAAATGGATTCAATATTTAGAATAATAATAAATTATTAGTTATATTATTTACACCTCTGATTTTTTATCAAAATTATTTGATTGTGTATGTAAAATTATTTACCACGATTTAGAGAAAAAATAGCTTAATAATGGACTATTCCTTAATCTTAAGATCCATAATGATGTAGAAAAATGTTAAAAATCAATTTTATATTTATATTTTTACCATATCCTCCGTTTTAATTGAATTATTAACCTTATTAGAGCTACATTACATGTGAAAATCATGGGTGGGATTACTTTTCCAAAAAGTTACAAGAATTTCAGTCATACTCCATTATAAAAGAAGGCACTCAACACTAACACTAATTATAACTAACCAAGATATTTGGATAGCCCATTATATACTCATATAAGCTCCCAAAATATGTCCCCTAATCCTATAATCCTCTCCTTGGTAATAATGGAAACCAGGTATGTCTTTCGGTTTAACCCAAAAGGAGTTAACAAATTCAAAGGCTACTTTTCTCAACGATCATATTTTTTTTAATTTACATATACAACACATTAATTATTATTATATAATTATTATTTAATAATAATAAATCCCCAATAAATTATTATTTTATTTGTTTTGGTGTTATACCTAAATCTACACACACTCCCATTAAATGGGTAACAAACTTACTGTTCATGAGGAACAATCTACCACCTCATGAAATGATATCATTCATTTTATCCATTACAACATCTCATTTTTGAGAATTATGATAGAAAAATTGTTATGATAATATATATATATATATGATACTTATTTTCAATTAATTTTTTATAAATATTTATATAACACATTCTTTTATTCTTTCAGTTTTTTTCAAATATGGTAACATCGTTTGTGGAAGTGCTGACAACAGCTTCTTCCAAGTGATTTGATTCATCCCCACTATAAATGTACCTCATAATGGGTGGTTATAAAAAACATATTTGATATATATAACATAGATATTATAATAGAATTATAATATACATATATACCATTTCCTATTCAATATTTGTATTCAGAAAAAATGATTGTAGTGTTCATGTGTATAATTGACCTACCCTCTCACTGAACAGTTCATTTCATTTCCCATATCAAAATTTAATAATTCTTATAAATTCCAATATATTGAATGAATGTGAAATTTATATATTTTTTTAAATTATCATGATGATGGAATCATGATCTATGTAATGTGAACAACATGTAACTAGTCAATACATACTAAAAAAGGAAAGTAACATATGAAATGGTGAATGTAGTGAATCGTTATTAACAAATGGGAAATAAGATATTACAAGAAGATAATATATGCTATTATAAATATAAAAGTTTTTTGGGTTAATCTAATGACCCGATTGAAACTATTATATAGGATTTTATATTACATTTATGAGAAAGGAAACACATTGGATGGGATTTTCATCGCACTTTTTATATAGGTAAAATAAATCTCGTATTCACTACTTTATTAATTTTTGTGATGAATATAATGCATATTATTAACTATTATATCATGAATTATATTATATTCATGTAATTTTTAGTTTACTGTTTAATTATTTATTTTAGGGGTTTTGAATTTAAACATAGGATGTGGTAATAAATTTCATAACTTGATTAATTTTCATTGGGTTATATTATTTCTTAATTATCATTAATATTATATGATTAGGTGCGTAATAAAATTTTAACATATATTCTTATATTTAATCATTTTTTTCTGGGTTTAATTTTAATTAACATATTATATTCATTTATTTATTTTCACATCAATGATAAGGTTGTTTAAGGGGTTTTTTCACAATCCCATTCTATTTGGGATTTTTTATTCTTGATATTCCATTTGAGGAATTTATATGATAATTTTTCATAAAAAAAATTAATTTTCTCTCCCTAGTTTATTTATGACCTTTTACATTTAATATAACAATTTTTTCACACTTTAGTATTTAGTTGTTTTTGGAAAACATCACTACATTTCTCCCTTATGTAATTGATACAGCTTTATTTGAGAAATCCTATTTTAAAAAAATGTTTACAAAAATGATTTTAACCATACCAAAAAATATTTTTAAATATATATTTACCTTTCTCAACTTATACAATGGTTTTAAATGAATATTTTTATCATTTTACGATCAATTCACTTTTCTAACCTTTTTACCTTGTAAAAGAATGTTCATTTACCTTGTAAAGAATCTACAGAATTTCCCTCTATCATTTATTTGAGGCATAATATTCAAGTCTAAAAGGTTAATTTATAAATAATATCATCTTATAGTGATTTTCAATTAAAATTATTTTCATAATGTTTTTTGAAATTAGAAAGACACTTTCCACAATAATGATTAAAAAATATCGTTTTTACAGTGTTCACATTTAGGAATGAGAATAACCATTCATTTTATTCATATTGGTATATGATGTAGTGATATCATCCTAATTATTAATCTTGATGGTATATATATTATTTTTCTAAATATTGCGTATAAATTCACTTCCCTGATTATTTTTTTGTAGTCCCCTTGAAATACCATATTTTCTATGTTCATTGACCATTAATTTTCACCCAAACAACGATTCTATTTTTTATTGTATATAATAACTTCTGAAGCTATATACCTATTTTAAATATGATGTTTACAATAATAGTTATTTAATATCTATGGAAATATTGATAAACCCATATCTTATACTCACTGAATATATTTGATAAGGAACGTTGTTCATGAATTAAGTCTGTTATTCATTATATGAGGAATTCATTATACGTGTATGACAAGTGTGGGCCTAGTTATAGATAGTCCCAAGAATAATATGTTTTATCAGAGGAAAAAAATTGTATAGACTATACTAATAATTTATTCATAAATTATGTTATAAAATATCTTGTGAATGTTGTTAATGGTAATGGTACCACACACCTCAAAAACAAGGTTTCTGATAATTAATCATTTTCCCAACATTAATTTAGTTATTAGTATATTTGAGATTTTCACTATGAAAAAGATATATAGATGTATTTGATTATATATATTTTTTGATTAAATGACATTGTTTTTACTTATTTACCTTTCCATATTTATTATTAATTATCTAGTTATTGAAATAGAATATATTTTCAGTTGTTAACCTTTCCATATTATTTATCCACTTCCTTCTCATTTTATTGAATACAAGGAATGTGTGTCAGGTCATATACAATATCATAATGATTATTATCATTATTTAATTTTTTATTCTACTATATGTAAACCATATTGGCAATCCCAACTCTCTATTATCGTATTTCCTTTCCCCAGGAACTCATGATATGTACTAATAAATATACTAAAGAATGAATTAGATGGAATAAATTTATTATCCAAGAAGTAATATAATTTGTTATAATTAGTTTATTATTATTTAATACATTGACCATATATGTACATTTTTTACCCTAACTAATAAACTCTTTTTTACTTCAGTATTTGATTTCTTTTAATAAATCAAATTTAGTGGTAGTAGAGACCATCTCTAGGATTTTGGTTTCGGTTCACTAGAGATCATTAGGTCATTTTCAAAATAATTCCTCTTCGGATTTTACTAAAATCATTAATGTTATATGGGTTATAACATGAAAATCATATAAAAAATATATAGTGGTCAATACCAAAAAAAATTAATGATTACTTTATTTGTTTCCAAAATTAATTTCAAAATAAAATATTTTTTTATATTTTTTAAAAATATTAATTTTTAAAATTTATTAAAAAAATAAAAGTATATTTTCTCAAGAATGTTTTTAATGAGTTTTTATTCAAAAACTACAAGAACCCTTTATTTTAAATATACTGTAATTTGTATATATTGAATTTATAACCTCATTTTTCTTCATATAAATAGTTCAATGTAATTTTGACCATGTATGTTTTTGTAATTAACTTCCATGATTGATTTGTTATGTCATTTACATCCTCATTATTTACTCAAATTCCTATGATAATTGAAAATATATTTACCCTAAATATACATATTAATTATCATGTGTGTGATTAATGTTCATTTCCTAAATCATTTCTATATATGATGTTCTATATTTAAATTAATTTTATTATCTGTTGAGATTCTTATAAATCTATTTTCTTTACTCAATATGTATACAAGATGATGTGACACTTTGTTTGTGGATTAAATACGTTTTTAAAAATATGTGGAATGATTGGACATGAAAGAAATGTACATGGATTGATTATAGATAGTCCATCAATCCATTGGTATTCTCAATGGATAAAATAGTTTGCTAGCAAAAGATAGATGGTTTTACACAAAATATGTTTGAAACTATCTAATAAATTGTATTGATGGTAAAGGTATCATATTACTAAAAGATATAATGTTCAATAATTAGGAATTTCAATAATTTTATTTATTATTATTGTCTAGGACATTAAAAAAATAATAATATCCCCTGATGCATTTTATTCTCAAATTTTTGGTTATACGGAATGTGTGTTCGGTTATTTACCATTCCACATTGACAATGTCATATACATTCTCATAGTCATGTTAGTTAAATGGAATGTGTGTTCAGTAATTTTTCATGCCATATTTATTATTATATATTTAATTATTATAGTCATGTTTATTATATGGAATGTTTTGTTAGTTATATATCCATCTATGGTTTTCATTCCATTTTTAAATTAGTTCATTTATTAATGATCTCTTCCATTGGACGTAAGAATTACGACAAATTTGATCTCACACTTAAATTTTTTCACTTACCAAGTAAGCCAGGAAGTGTAATACGATTTTAATGTATTAAATGGAAACATGTGGGTATCTACCTTAGTAATACATGTAAACTATTCGGTCCTCTAGTATACGATTACTTGTATCTTATTCCAATGATTTAAAGTACGAATAATATGAATGTTATAGGGTTTAGGTTAACATTCATTTAATGTTATTTTCTATTTTATAAGAAATGTTTCTATCAAATTTACTTACAAATAAAGCCGAAAACCCCACGCTGTGATATCGTTATGATAAAAGGATGACCAAACACACATGGAAAGTACAATCCATACAAATTACTATATATTTAGAAAAATATTTAACAGTTTAAATAAAATATATATTAATTTTAATATTATCTTATCGAAATACCATGGAAAAACCAATCGAGTATTTTAGATTCATTGAAGTGGAATGTGAAACATGAAATAGTCATCTAATGAAATTTTGTTTCAATGATATACCAAATCTCCAACAAAAAATTGATTATACCATTCATTGGTTGGTCTATAAAATCACTAATAGTGTAATACCCCATGGATATAAAAATAAATTGAAATTCAAGAAACACTTAGTCTCTATGAAATAATACATTGATTGAGGGAGCTAGTTAAACTATCTATTAAACAATATTTGGATTCTTCTATGATTTGAATTTCAAAAAATGGACATATACTGTTGTGATCAGTAGATTATTGGGAGTTTGATAAAAAAAACATGATTTATTGGTTAATAGTAATATAACATTATAAATATTTATATGATTTGTAATATAACTTTTATTATTAGTAAATCATATTATTAGTTTATTTTCTTCTTGTTATAAGGTAATTATAACTTGATTAATTTTCCAAGGTGATATAAAATCAGTTATATTTTATAAAAAATTTAGAATAAAATTGGAATTTATTTAAAAATTTATTTTATCATATTTAGAAAAAATATATTAATAAATGTAGTTCATTTAAGAATTCTAAATGTTGTAAATCAGTAATAGTAACAAAAATTATGAAATTCATGAAATTTTTAGGAATTGTAAAATACTGTAAAATAATGTATATATGAATTATTAGTTAAATACCCAATAACGCGAATCATGATTGATGTATGAATAATTGATTCAAACTAGAATTCTCTAATTAATATCTGGGGTCACATGAATCATGACTATACATGGTTTTGGACAAAAATATTACACTAATAATTCAAGGATTAGGAAACCTCTCCTTTCCTACACTATTAATAGCACCCTCACCCCCACTTCATATCACACCTCTCAATAATTGATAATTGTCTTAATTTTTCACAATACCCTTAAAAATTACCTTCCCCACTTACATGACCAGATGGTCTCACCAAAAGGCCAAACACAAGGGCTATAAGGAGGATCTCAAGGAGAAGAGATTAAGAGGTAGAGATCCTCTTTCATTTCCTTCTGTTTTTATTTAATTCTTGTCTTTTCTTATACTCTATTATCCCACACATATCACAAGGCATTAAATACCTATTATTTTATATATTCTATATTTTTTTCTTTATTATAGAAAAAATCATCCTCATTCTTCTTCTTCTCTTCCTCTTATTAAAAAACCATCATCTGTGTTGTGTTGATTTACCAACATCGTGAATGTTGTCTCTTAAATTTCTATTAATTACATCAAAGATAGTTGAAAACCCATTTTAATGATATAATAAGTTATTAATGTGTGTTAAATTACCTCTCTTATGTTATTTAATTAACTTATTATGATAATATTAAAGGTATATGATGAAACAAGTTTGTGATTATCAAAGAACTTCCAAAAAGATCTAAACAAATTTCACTATTTATATATCTAGTGATTCTTCCTCATACCATATAAACAATATTATATAAGGTATATTTAGTTATTATAGAAACATATTAATATCATTTCATTCAAATTCTACATTATCACTTCCATTTGATAAGAAAATCCTTTACGCACCAACCATGGAAATCATGTGAAGCACACATGAAAAACAATGGAAATGACCAAATATTTTTAATTGATGGTTTAGATAATGTTATAAAATGATAATATATGGTTCTATAAATATGATAATTATTATTTAAAATATTAAAAACTCCATTTTATCGATTATTTAGGAGGTTTAAACATGTTTTAATTAAGAAAATACCAAGGCAAGGGAATTCATAACCAAATTTGTGTTCTTTGGGATAACCCTCTACATAATTAACTATACGACACAAAGAATATTTGATTAATGAATTTCATTGATTTTTTGATTTATTATGTTGATTTATATTATATACACATAAATCATTCGGTATATTAGTTGTTGACTTAATTTTATGATATTTTTATGGGATATTCTTTTAAAATACACTTAAAATTCTATGTTTACAATTTTCAAAAGAAATGATTTTATAAAATTATTCCTATTTTATGAGTTTTTCTTGTTTTAAGTAATTATTTATGGTGAAGGGTCGGGCAAATATATCCCTCCAATGAAATTTATATGTGTATGTTTCTTGACGGGTGTATAGTTACTCATAATGTTATCGAGATAGTAACACTATAAGGTAGTCATGAGGGATACTTTGTAAGGTAGCCATGAGGGTTACAAATCATAAGGTATTTGTGATTGTTAGAATTTAAGTATGTAATTCCCCAAAGATGAAATTATGTTTTTATATATGTCCTCTATTATTTTATAAAAATATAATGATTCAAAATTTATTTATATAAGGAAGACCAATATTTCATTGTTAATATGATTTCAAATGCTTTTGTGTTTTCATGGACTAATGGTTGCATCCATTTTTTTTATCCCATAATATTATTTTTATGACAATACAATTTTTTAAAATTTATTTCACAGGTTATAAGGATGTGTAAGATAACTAAATAGATCAAGTAAAATTGTTTAATGTTTTTTCAATGAAATAACATTGTTGTTTTGAGTTAACAATATTTATTTTGGATTAAATGGATACTATATTAAAGCTACCCAAATAGTATACATGTTTTCTGATATGTATGATTTAGTCCTATCATTCTGAAACTCAAAAACTAGAAATTACATTGGTATTGAAATGAAGTGAAATTTAGTTTAAATAGATAGATTATGTAATGTTTAATGTCTGGTCCTTATAGTTTCTATCAAAAGACTTTTTAGGTAACATTAATATTTATTATGATATTAATAGAATGGAATAAATTATTTTTACCATAATTTTATATTGAAATGATATCATTTAAATGTTACCATGTTTCTTCATCTAAGATATGTTTTTAGAATGGTTTTCTAAAAAATAATCTGGGAAGCTGAAGTTGGAAGCAACCGAGAGGCAGATATCTTTTATAATCTGCAACTTGTAATGGTGGGAATAGGAACCATGTAGTTTCTAATAGTAATTTATCAGCTAATTAATGAAATAAAAGGTACTATATTTCATGAAAGTGAAAAACCATAGATACCATAAAGGAACGTGATGGTACTGGAATATTTTATGAGGTAACACCCCCATGCTCTCTGTGGATCTTCCTTCCCAGTAGCGGATAAAGAGTATAATAAATGCCTTGACACAAAATTTGATGATATGGGATATTTAAATAATCAAATGGTTATTCCTTTCATTTATTTTTATGAAGGTGAAGCTGATTAGTTGTGGTCAATCGTCAAAAATATTTGTGATATATTAGATATTGATGCATTGGAGTGGGATGAATTTAATGGTCTTTTCATTGAATTTTTTATTCCTATGGTGGTTTGAAATAGGTTAAAGAATAAATTCCTAGAATTGAAATATAATGTGGAGGATTCAGTGGATTTTTATGAATAAAACATCACACGATTGGAAAGGAAAACTCCAAATATCATTCTAGATCGTGATAAAAAAATGAACTGTTTTAACTTTGAATTGAAGCCATCATATCAAAGGGAATTAGCTTCCAAAGAATTAAAAATTTATGAGATTCATGTTTGATGTGGTGAGAGAGTAAAAATGGATTTCACTTATGAATACATCTAATTGTTGAAAAATGAGATGAATCGGTCTATATGGAATGTCATGGGAAAGAATAAATTAAATTAATTTGATGGTATGAAAGTTCAATTACCAGTTTTTAAAAATTGTTGTCAAAATAACCCTGGGGAATGTCTTACCAAAACTAGAAAGTGTTTCAATGTGGTACATTTTATCATTTTGATAGATATTTTTATTAAAAACATCTTAACAATGTTTTTTAAAAGAAAACCATAATGTCTTTAAAATATTGTTCGATGAGTTTTTTTTTAAATAACTACCTAAAGAATAATCCCAATTATAGGAAGCATCCAGAGTATAAGAAAAAAGGTGATGTGAGATCATCTGTAACTACATATATAGATGTTGAGCCATCCAATGATGTTGTATCATGTAGCTTGTTTATTTACTCAGATTTTGATAAATTATTTTCTGATAATAGGTCTTCACATTCATTTATTTTTCATAATTATTATGTTTAATTGACAATATAACCTAAAAATGAGATAAGAACAAGATGTTAAAGCACAGGGGGTGAATGATACTGAAAAAAGTCATTTTAAGTATCATCAAATTGTTATCTATTGACATAAATTACTTAAAAACTTATTATATTTTCATTAGTAGAGTTTGATGCCACTATGGTTATGAATTTAATTTTTGTTTATCATTACTAAATTTATTGTAGTGCTAAAAAAGTTGTTTTTGAGAATTATTTTCTATTTGTATACAATAAAAAACACATACAATTGATAACATATTAGGAATCTGAGAAATTTTTGAAAGATGGAAATTAATGTAAACATTATCATATTGTTGAAAATAGGGGAACCATTCATGTTAATGATGTGATGGTTGTAAATGAATACCTTCATGTTTATCCTAATGAATTACCCAAAGTTATACCTGACTGGGAAGAATAATTCACAATTTACATAGTACATGATACTAAGCAAATTCCAAATACCTCTTATCGAGTAGATCAAATTGAACTTCATGAATTCATAGATCAATTACATGAGTTACTCGGTAATGTATTCATTCATCCTAGAACATCAATATGGGAAGCTCATGTTTTGTTTGTTAAATAGAATGATGGCTCCATTAGACATTGCATTGACTATAGAGATTTTAATAACATTACTATTTACAATATGTTTCATTTTCCTCACATAGATGACTTTTTTGATCATTTCCTGGGAGCTAAGTACTATTCCAAGATTGACTAGAAATATAGGTACCATCAGTTGAATTTGAAAGAGGATAAAATTCAAAAAAATGAACTATGTAAGTTTATTATCAATTTTTTTAAATCCATTTTGTTTAACTGGTAAACCTATTATATTCATAGTTATCTTGAATATAATATTTCATCAGTTCTTGGATTATATATTGGTTGTGTTTAATGATGAAATACTAGAAAATTATATAAGTAAATGGGGTCATGGAAATAATCTATGGGTTATTTTGAAAACTATAAAAGATAAGACACATTATGGAAAATTCATCACTTTTGATTTTTGTTTGAAACAAATTTCTTCCCATTGTAACAATTTTTCTTATGAAGGAATATCTATTTATCCTATTAAGATTAATTTTGTTAAAGACTATCCCGGACCCACCAATATAACCTAGATTTGATGTTTTTGGGGTTTTCAGTCTTTTATTGATGTGTTGTTTAAAAAAATTCATGTTTATCAAGTTAATTGAGTAAGTGAACTCGAAATGTAGTTAAATTCATTTACACAGTAAAATGTGATGATTGTTTTCAGGAATTGAAATGAATATCCATTAATGATTTAGTTTTGATTCAACCTTTTAGAAATATAAAGTTTTTCATGTATAGTCATGCTTTTTTAATAGTATATGGTAGTGTTCTAATGCTGAGTGATCTAGTTTTATTGCTTGCATCTTTATTAGATAGAATTCAGAAAGTGCAGAAGAAACCGACGAGTAAATGAGAAATGTAGAATTATTTAAAATGGGAATGTTACCATTATTTTACATTGATAAAGATTTAGTTTTGAGATTTTGAAAATTTTGAAGTGTGCATTGTGATTCTCATTTAAAGAAAGTGTTTTTTCAAAATCTCATAGTTCCCCATTTTCAGTTCATCCAGGATGTAATATGATGTAAATATTCTTTTAGAGAGTTATTGATGGGGTCGAATGAAAAGAGATATTGAATATTTTACTATGAAATACTTGACATTCAAATAGGTTAAAGGAGAGTATCCATTATTGAAGGGGTTGATTCAGCCTTTACTTATACCATAATGAAAAAGGTAAAATATATCCATGTACATTGTTGTGGGACTAAAAAAAATTGTAGGTAACAATTAAAACTATTTTATTATCGATCGAATGACTAAATCTACTCATTTACATAAAATTCAATATATTATGTCTTTGGACTATATTTCTAAACTATACCTCAAAGGTATTGATTGGATATAAGGATTTACTCCATTCATTGTATATGATCATTATCCCGAGTTCATCTCAATAATTTGTAAAGGCCATCAAAAGTCATTATGAAGATAATTAAATCTTAATACAACATTTCATCATTAATCAAAAAGGCATCCATAACAGATCATTTAGGCATTGGATGATTTTATTCGATCTTCTTCAATGTATTACTAGGGATGTAGGGATAATAATATTTTTAGTTGAATATTCTTAAAATAATATTTTTCATTCCAATATACAGATGTAACATTTGGAAGATTTATATTGGAATTAGTGTCAAAGTCTATTATTTTGGGAAGATGTCAAGTAAAAGAAGTTTATGGAACAAAAATAAGTAGAAGAAGTGGTTAAGATTGTAAGGATGATCCAGCAACACATAAGGATATCTCAGAGTGGACATAAAGTTTTTGTACATAAAAATAGGAAATAATTATCTTTCCATGAAGGCAATCAATTTTTTTAAAATCTCTCTATTAAAATGTATTATGCGTTTTAGTAATAAAGGAAATATAAGTCAATGGTATATTAGACCTTATTAAATCCTAGAGAATATTTGACCAGTCGTCTACTGAGTAGACATTCCTCCATGGTTATCTGAGGTACATAATTATGTTCATGTTTCAATGTTGAGAAAGAATGTTCCAGATTCATGTCATGATTTCAGACCAAATGTTGTTCAGTTGGAAGAGTACCGTTCTTATGAAGTGAAACCTATTGATAATTTTTATTGAAGTGATCATGTATTGTGTAATTAATTAATCCACCAAATAATTTTTTATAGAGAAACCACATGGATGAAGAAGAGACATGAGGATCTGAAAATGCTATGAGATAAAGGTATTGTCACTTGTTTAAAATTTAAATAAAATAATGATGAAAAAATTTATAGAAGGTGGGGGAATGTAACACCCCATGGATTTATAATTAAATTGAAATTAATGAAACACAATTAATATAGGAAAAACAATTTATTTTGAGGATATAGATATAAATTATCCGTTAAACATAATTTTGTTTCTTTTATGATTTGAATTTTGAAAGACGGACATCTATAATTGTGATCAGTAGGCTATTTAGAGTCTGGTATAACCAACTTGATTTTTTGGGGAATAGTAACAGAACCTTCTGAATATGACTATGAAATGAATGATGACTGTTATTAATAGTAAATAATTTTTATATTATTTTATTATTGTTATAAAATATTGAGATGTTGATTAATTTTTCCAAGTGATATAAAAAAAAATAATGTTTTACAATTTTTTTTTGAATAAAATATGTATTTATATAAAATGAAATTTTCTCATATTATAAAAAATATTTTCAAAAAGGGGTTAATTTTTTAATTCTACATGTCAAAATATGGATAGAGTTATTTATTTGGATTTTTTTTATATTCATGAATTTGAAATGAATTGTACATTACGATGATATACCGTATATACACATTATCAATTAAATACACTATTCAAATAGTCATGGATGATGTATAAACACTCTTTTCAAACTCACATAATTTAATTAATATTTGGTGTAACATTAATTAAGACTATTAAATATCTTGAGTAAAAATATTAAACTAATGATTAAAATAATGGAAGACCCCTCATATCCTCTACTATAAATACCACCCTCAACACCTCTTCTTATCAAACCTATCAATTATTTAGAATTGTCTAAATTCATCCCAAACACCTTCTTATTGAAATTATACAAAACCATTTCCTACTTGTCAAACCAAAATGACCAAACAAAAGGGATTTGAGTCTGATATGGAGGAGAATATATCAAGTGGAAAAGACCATCTTTCATTATCTTGTTTTTTATTTTAAATTATATTCATTTCATATACTCTCTTTTCCTCCACTTATCCCAATGGAAATAAATCTATAGTATTATATATGTATTTTTTATTTTAATCATGTTTATGGTAAATTTCATCATCATTGTTTCTCATCTCTCTTTATCTATTTCTAATAAAAAAACATCATCCATGATGTTTTGATTTACCCACATTGAGGATGATGTGTCTAAATTTTCCTTTAAAACCATCACAGATGTTTGTGAAAATATGTTGATGGTTAAAAAAGATATTAATGTGTATTATGTGACCTCTATTATGTTCTAAAAATAACTTATAGGCATAATAATAATGGTATTTGGTGAAAGAAGTGTGTGATTACCGATGAACATCAAAATTGATTAAAAAAATATCACTAATGATTTATCTAATGATTATTCTGCATATCATACAAAATAATTTATTTATGGAATCATTAAACATTATATATAAATATTAATACCAATTTATTCCAATTAAGTTGTTTCTATTCCCTTTGATTATAAAATCCCATACGCACTGACCAATTTAATCTTGACATTCACACACCCAAAACAATGAAAATAACCAAATTTATAAATCAGTCAAATGATTTTATAAAATTATCATATAAAAATTTATATGAACTATCGGGATTATTTAAAATATCAATAATACCATTTTAACCTTTATAAAATAGGTTTAATCAATTTTGATGTATGAAAAAAATACCTCAGTTATGGTAATTCTTAACCTAGTATTCATTCTTTGGGTTAACCTAGTTCTTCATTAATTATGTTTTACCATGATTATTTTTGTAATTAATTTCTTTTATATAGTGATTTAATATGTGTATTTACTTTATATTCACCAAATGCTTTCCTTTTATTAATTTTTACATTAAATATAATATATTTGTAAGGGAATTTCTTTTTAAAATACCCTTTTAAAATTATCTCTTTACAAAAATGAAAAGAAATGTTTTTATACTATTATTCATGTTTAATGATTATGTTATCGTTCATTGGAGTTTTTTATGATGATTTTGGTACCTATATCTCCCTGCAATTCATTTCATATGTGTATGTTGGAGGTTAGTCATATGGTTACTCTAAGGGAAATTGTTATTGTTACACCATAAAGTAGTGGTGATGGATACCTTGTAAGGTAGTTGTGAGGTAACAATACATAAGGTAGTGGTGTGGGATACAATATAAGTATGTAATTCCACAAAGATACCTTTATGGTTTCAAATATGTTCTCTAATGTTTTATCAAAATAGTGTGTTTCAAAAATAATTATATAAGGGTGAGAAGTATGTCTTTAAGAAAATGATTTCATATTTTTAAATTTTTTCATGGGATAATGGTTTCATTCCTTTTTTATATATCCCATAATAAGATTTTTATGCCCATATCATATTTATATATTTATTTCATATGCTATAAGGTTGTGTAAGATAAATTAGTCAGTCATGATAAATGTTGTGTTTTCTTATCAATGAATTCATTTTGTTGATTGGTGTTAACAATTTTACGTTTAAAAAAATAGATATTGTTTTAATGCTACCCACATTGTATGCATGTGGGTTGATATGTATGTGTATTGTCCTAAATTTATAAAACTCTAAACCAAAAATATAATTCAGACTATAAAAATGTTAAATCAAGTTGAAATAGATAGATTGTGTATTTTTTATGGTTTGGTCCTTATAAATAGGGCCACTAAAAATCATAAAAGGAGAAGGAAGAAGTGGAAAATTAGGGAGAAGAAAAAATTATGTAAAATATATATTCAAATACACCTCATACCATAGAGAATCAAAGTATAATGGGAGGGAATCCCTCTTAGGGTTTCCATTTGTGAGAGTGATGAAAAATGGGACCCATTAATTATTCAATCATAGGGAGGAAAACATGTAATACTCCCACGTTTTTTAACTTGTTAATAAAAATTAAATCCACCAGGACCTGTAGTATGACATAGTGCTTACCCGGGTAGCTCTAGGAGAGATCACCAAGTTAGGGATGATGATTTATGGATCCCCCCCAACCATTTATGAAAATATACAATCACCCTTACTACCACTATTGGAACCTAAAATCCATGGGGGAAATAAAGGTGAGGTAACCCCACCACATTTTACAAAGGATTCCTCTAGAACCATAGTAATATATAAGATGTGGGACAAGCCTTGGTTAGCCAAAATAGAGTGACTAGTGGTACCAATCAAACATATACTTTAAAATAAATAACTTCCACCAGATCATTCTATTAATGATTAATATTAAAAATTCCTAGCCTTAAACACTCTGAAATCACAATTTTATTTTCCTGATGATGATACCATAACACAAAAAGGCATCACAAAAATTCCCAAAAAACCAAACAAATTATGAACCTGACTATTAGTGTAATTTAAATAGTGAGACTCATTAAAAACTAAATTGAAATTAATTATCATTCATGAGTACTGGAAAAAAAGTTCTCTAAAACAAGCTCAAAAAAACTACCACTATACTGATCCCATTGATAAAACATGGAAATCATTTATCTTGAACATAAATATTAATTGGGTCAGACATGTAACTATCATATATCTATTCTTTTAGTTATCCACACATATGTTTCCCATGATCCTATAAAATTTTCTAAATGGGTTATGTATCAATGACTAATTTAATGATCCCCAATATAGGAATACCCTTTCTAAATCCACCTTGATCCAAAACATTGCTTGTATTTCACCAATATACATTACATTACCAATTATATTTAATGGGAATGACCAACCTATTAATATATGAGTACATTGATGGAAAATCATTCTTGAACTTCAATTCCATTGATTGAATATATTCACCTATCACAAACCATAAAGTGTCAATAATAGATTTATATCAATACATATGGTGCTCCCCACAATATAAATAAAAAACCAAAAATACCCATTAAGAAATTAGAACAATGAAAATGAAAAGCATGGGTCTAATCATGGAACACACCAACACATTCCTATATAATCATGTCCAATACCAATAATATGTATAATGATCCCTCAAAAAATAATCCATCTCAATAAATACACATTTTCATTATATAGGTCTTTATTAAAACTATCATCTAAGTATTTAACAACCAAATTTGTGAAATATATTTTCTTATAGTAAATATTATGTAAATAGTATGGTACCCATGTGTTAATATTAATAAATTAAACCATGATTTATTAAAATGAAATATTAAAATTAATGATAATCTTTATATTTAGCATGTGTGAATATGAGTAAAAATATTACAATATATATATATATATACATATATACTGTCAATTTTATATAAAATAATGTTGTTCATTTTATTTATAAAAAATTAATTTTACTAAAATTAATTTATTTATAAAAAAATTAATTTTATTAAATTATTTTATGTATATTTTTATTTAATGATGATGATAAAAAAATAAAATATTAACTCTTTAATTTTTATTTTACCAGAACTTGAAAGAAATTAATAATTAGAACAACATTTATTTTACAAATTTACATTCATACAAATTCAATTTCTCATCAAATTTAAGGAAGTTATATAAATGTAAAATACTGAAATTTGAAAACCATAATATTTAAAATAGAAATAATTTCTATATTTATCAAAAATAGATTATCTAATGATTGTTTTTATATTTTTTTCTAAAAAGATTATTTTTGGGTAAATAGTAAAAAAATACCATTCTTACCAATAATGCATATTTTATGTAATTATCATTGTACATATATAACATCTAAATATATGAAATAAATATATATATTAAAATTTATTTTTTTAATGTGAACAATATAATTAAAAAAATATTTTCTTGAAATAGTTTTTGGATATTTTAGAACATAACTTCATTGTTTTTCTAAAAGGGATTTAATAAATTAAATATTTTTATTCCGAAATTAATTTTTTCAATTTAATAAATTAAATATATAAAATTAAATAATTGTTTTTGTATAAGGTCAATATTATAAAATAAGATCCATTTTATGTTTTTTTACTATGATTTACTTATGTAAAAACTGGTTATAATTATATAAACCGAAATGGTCAAATTGGTTAACCAAAGAGGGAAAATGCCTAAAATGATAAATACATATTTATAATTGTGTTGATTAGGTGTATTTTAATAAAATAAAGTTAAATATATTATTTCTATTGCTGGAGTGTTTATGAGATGTGAAAAACCACCTCTCATTATATTACGAGGAAGTATTAGAAAAATATCATTCCCACAACTTGTAAAGTGTTCTCTCTCCACCATTTCAAGACTACTCCCAAATTTTAGTTTTATATTTTAACTCATTCATTTATCCATACCCTATAATCATCAATCTCTACATTAATCTTATGGAAACATTTTTTTACCAACGTCTTCCATGATAAGTAAATCCATTCAGGGAAGATCATTGTTTTCAACATATGTACCTAATTGTCCATGAAATTTTTAACATTCAATAATACCATTGAAATATATTAGTCCCTATATTACATGATGAGTAAATTATTTATATTATTATAATTTTTTTAGGTTCTGTGAATTACAATTTACAACATTTATATATTTTCCTTGGACAGAACTAAAATGAAATTAATGCGTATGTATAGACCACCACATATCTAAAGTGTCTTGTTTTGGTACACATCCTTAGATTACATGAAATGTAATAACATTTAATTTAATAAATAAATATGATGATTATAAAAAATTTTACATTATTAAATGATAATCCATTTTATAAAATTATATTATTTATTCGAAACTGCAACCATTATCTAAGAAAATGTACAAAGTAACACATATATAGAACAATGTACTCTATTCTCCATCTAATACATTAATTAGTTTAATTGAGAAACAATTTATTGGATAAATATTATATGTATTAAATTATTTCGATCCTATTATAAAAATTGACAATCGAATTAATAATATTGTAGAAAATATGTTCACTTTAAATTTAACTATTTAAAACTAGAAAACAATGTGAAAAGATAATGTATTAATAAAATTTAATAGTTTTGTAAGAATTATCACTTATTATTGTAATATTAAATTAATAAATTGAAATTTAAAAAAATGATTAAAATATCATTACTCCAATATAATAGTTATAACATCACTAAAGCACTTCATAATCAGTTATTAGTTACATTATGTTCATGTTTTGGTTGGTTTATCAAAATATATCAAAAAATATATAAAAATATACAGTATATGACTATGGGAACTTAACATTTCATAATATTTTATATATGTAAATAAATAATGATTGTAGATTTTGTAGATTTTTAACATCAATATTAATCAAAATAATTATTTCACATTCACTCATTTTTTAAAAATAACCTTAAAATTTGCATCATTGATATCATCAATCAGAATGAAAAATAAAACTCCCATAAAGAAAAATTGATAAAATTAGAAAAAAAATTTATAAAAAACAACTATAGTTCCTTTTCGGATCTCTGAATATTGATCCTCATGATAATAATGGACAAAACCACTATTATAGAAATACTAATAAATAAAAGATATAAACTACTAATATATTTTTTAGAAAAGTGAAAATAATTAAATAATACAAATATAGAAATATAATATAATATAAGAGTATAAAATTTTATAAATATTGATAATTTTTTGAAATAATTTATTAACATAGTGATATTTATTATTCAATAGGATAAATAGAATTTGTAGAATTCAGAAACAAATTTATGTGTTTATATTTATTAAAATATATTTCTAAAAAAATTGTCATATTGTGCCCCATGATATCTCTAATCTATTGTTAATAAAACTTCTAAAAATATTTTCCCATATACCTATAATTAAATTTTTTTTATGAACTATATAATTTTTTTCAAATATATATCAATTCAATGACTACGAATGTTGAAATGGTTTTTGTTTTCTCTAATAAATTCATAAAGTTATAATTATTCATCTTCACCCTTTTTATTTGATGATTTAGTTATTCAATGTAAATATTATATTTCATAGAAAATAATGTCTTTTTATAGTGGTATCTTATATTTTAATTCAATTTTTACATTAATAATTTTAATTCTGAAAATGTATATAGTATTTGGAAAAAATCACATCCTCTATAAGGGTGATTTACCATAATTTTCTAAATCTTATTTCCAACAAATGTTCTCACTTATATTTATGAACAAAATTGTATCACATCTCATGTGATCTTTATATTTCCCGGATACAATTTTAAAAAATATTTATGTTTACTCTTTCTATAATTTGGAATTTCAATAATTATATTTGAAAATCATTAAATTATTTTAATTTAATGATGAATTATTATTTATTCCTCTAAATTGTACTTGGGATATTATTTATTTATTTATGAAGTCACTATTATATAATATTTTGTTTTTTAAAATGAAATGTTTTTCCAAAACATTTCACTTCACTTCATGAAAATAACATGTATATTGAACTATTATAATACTTCATTAAAATGTATTATAAAATCTATTATTACAATTTTATGTCTGAAAAAAACCCTTTTTCATTTTTACCATTCTATCTAATTAGTCATCATATCAATATACTAAATCTTTTATCAATATAATCCAACTATATAATGATTTTAAAATATAAAATCGATATTTAATCATCATTTTCTCAGTGATTTACCAAATGATATTAAAATGGTAATTTTAATCTATTTTTATATCCTCTCTTCATTCCTGTTATTTTCTATTACAACAATATTAACCTCATATCGATTCATTTCTTATCATCATCATAGTTATTATTGTAAAGTCTCAAAAATACCATTAAATTTTTTTTCTTAAATACATGGGAATTTTTTGAGTCCGAAAAATTTTACAGCGCTTGATTCTGAGTCCCGGTATGCCGGCAATCAATTTCTAATGTTTTTTGGGTACATTTAGTAAATGTACGAGTGGGATTTTATAACTTTTGAATCTGTTCTCAGAATTGAAATCTGAGGGCACTATTAAATTTGTAGCACCGATAGTCACTTATGAAGACTTTTACCTCGACGACAGTTGGTCGAGAATAAAAGTAATTTTTTTTTGAGTTTTTTAGATTAATTTAAATAAAAATAAAGTGTGACTTTATAATTATTCTTGGGAGTTAAAACATCAAGGAGGAGGTTAGAGGTGGGGGATACCACAACATAACCTCCCCTGAGTGGTTATGGTGGTGGGTCCCACCCGAACATAACCTCCCTTGGGAGGATAAATTTTAGTGGGGACCAAATGGGCTTAAAACCCCTTGGAACACCCCATTTAAGGTGGAGAAACTCTTTAAATCCCCTTTATTTAATTTTTTGGAACCCTTTTCACTTAATTGATATAAATCCACCCAATTAATTAAATGAGTTGTCTCATTTAATTAAACACAGGAATTTTAATTTTTCTGCCAATAAATAATAGAAAATGCTTTCCTCTATAATTTTCCATTACCTTTTGGTGGAGCTTTGGAAAAGAGAGAAATCTCTCCAATGAAGACCGCTCTTCCATTGAATAACGCTCTCCCGATGAAGAACACCAAAGAGGGATGTGTTCAACTACGAAGAACGACCCCCTCCAAACTTCTTCCTTAGCCTTCTTCAACATCAGATTTTATAGTCTACTACGGATCGACGCACATCTTTCCATGATGTCAACGAATGAAGAACGATGTAACTAAGGTAGGGGGTTTACATCGATTAATATCCATTTTATTTTTCTCACCTTCAGATGGAGTAGAAAAATTGTGGAGATTGAAAATAACAACTGAAAATCAACTTTTTTTACTTCTTAATGAGCTGATGGTTAACAACCTAAACACGGAGGGTGTAGGCCAAACCAAAATGGCCCAACCCCTCCACCGATATTCTTTATGATGAACCTCGACATTATGATGACGCGATGGAATTAAAAAGGAAGCGACGAAGGTCGCACTAACCGTGACCTCTGTGAATTGCACCGCCCCGCATGGCACACTGATGCTTTCAACCGAACACTACATGCCCGACTGGTGCCCGACCCGCCTGCCCACGCACTCTCGGGGCCCTCCCCTGCAAGTGGACCGCCTGCCCGCACCCTCCCGGGCCCCAGCTCGGTGCACCACCCACCTAGCCGCGGCCTCCCTACACCCTACCTGATGCCCACACAGCTTGCCCGGACGCTGCGGCGTCCTGCCGGTGAACCCGCGGCCTGCCCGACTTAGGTCGTGCCATGCCGGGTGCCCTTTCAGTGTCGTTGCGGCCTACCCGGCGCCCTATAGGCACCCATGCGGCCAGCTCGACCACCCCATGCACTGGCCGACACCCATGCGGCTGGCCTTGCACCATGCCGGTGCACCCGCGCCCTACCCGGCCCCTATCGCACTCTCCTCGGTGCCCTCGCAGCCTGCCCGGTGTCTGGCCAGCCTGACCACGCCCCACGCGCTCTGCCCTTGGAAACCCCGCCCCCCTCGTGGCCTTCCCGCTAGCCTCCCAGCCTCTTGGCCACTCGGGCCGAGTCACCCGTGTTGCGCCCCTCTCGGAACTGGCCGAACATGCCCCAGCCTTTGGTCCGAGCAGCCTACGTGGCGACATCCGGGCCGCACCATCCTAATTGTACACTAGGCCAAGCCCAGCAGATTAGGCCACACATAGCGGGCTGACCCACACTAAGGGTCCGGTCAGACCCATCGATTCTGACTGTGTCGACCCCGACTAGGTTGGCCTAGACTGGGATGGGCCAAGTCAGTCCGACCGGGTCGGGCTGGACCCGAGCCCACTCCTTACCCTATTAAATTTTTGGCCCATATATTTGGCACTAGATGACCGTTTGACGAACCATTAGCAGCATTGGTATTTATGGATCATAGCCTACCCTTTTAGTATATCATACAAGTGGTTGGGGTATAGTTGAGTTAGATTCAGGTTGGTTTGGACACGAATCGAACTGGGCCCCTGAGACTAAAAGGATAATAACAAACATACCAGGCGTCTGATTGATGCGTCGTCTATTACATTGAGACCCCTATGATGTGGCAGACCTTTGTGATAATTCTTCGTGGAACTTCACAATAGTTGGAGTATTTTCCCAGAAGCTCATGGAGCAGATCCATTCACCGATGAGGAGAAAAAGAGCAGAGACCTAGTAGTTGGAAGACCTGAAGACTGCTTGACAGTTTCGACTTGGAGTGATTTGACTAGCCTAGTGGTGAGGTCTTGGTAGTTTGCGGCAGACCCATGATAGAGGAGCGCCTGGTAGATGGTGGAAGACTCGTGGTACTCGACAGGAGAAGTACCTTTATAGGGTATTAGGGTGAGCGCCTGGTAGTTTTTGGTAGACCCACAGTGGAGGAGCGCCTTGTAGTTGGTAGCCGACCCGTGGTACTCGACAGGAAGAGTACCTCAGTAGTTCAAGGTTAGTGAGAGGCACATTGGTGTCGCTACAGGCCCACTATACTTGATAGAGGAGAAGTTATCCAGCAGCCATGGTTTTGATAATGAAAATCATGGTTTGTGATGAGTCAATGACTTTTGTGTTTTCCTCATGATTGAGATGGGTTACTAGATAACATAGGTATATGTATGGGCATATACCTATGTAATGGTTTTTCATTGATTTCATAAATTGTCGTTTATTCTTGTTATATTTAGCGAGACCTTGAGGTTATTGGGGTCCCTACTAAGTAATGTTATACTCATCCCTCCATGGGATATTCCCACACCTCATTGTATTGGTTACAGATTACAGACAACACTGAATATGTCAGAGACTAGCAGTACTGGATGGTACCCAGAGGTGGACCACTTAGTGGGATGGTACACAGAGGAGATGGAAGTATGTGGAGTGATGAGGAGGCCTTATGTACCTACCCTTCCTATAGGAACCATGGAGGACGACCCATTAACTGCTTTACATTTCTTCAGTTGTACTTGATTTCAGTTGTACTTTTACATTCCTGTTGGGATTGTATATACATCCCCTTTTACTTTCCAGCACTTCTTTTGTATACAGTTTTACTTTGTTTTTTTACTTCCAGTTGTGTACTCTGATTTGATTGTTTATAGATTTAAAGGCAATGCCTTATTAGTTTAGGGATTTACTAATTTGGTGCAAGTCGCCAGCCCCTGGCCTATGGATGGTGGGATTGGGGTTGTCCTGATACGGTCCATGAGGGATGGGTCATGACAAATGGGTATCAGAGGAGTCAGTTCTACCACATAACTTATAACTCTAATCTCTCTTTTCAATGAAGCAATAATTTTAAGGGTACTAATTGTGGTTTTCACTTCAGGGAGTCCAGTGCTGGTGCAGGCAGCTGAGATATCCAAACACCAAGACCCTGACTTCTGATTTCTGATGTAGTGCACGAAAACACCGATTATGTGTATGTTTCCAAAAGTTTTCTTTTAGTCAGATTTACTAGGTCAGCTCACCAGGTATAATCGTTTGACCATGTCACATCTGTCTCTTTTAGGATGCCTCCGCATGGATGACCAGTTAGAGCTGTGAGAGTCGTACGTACTGACAGCCCACCAAGCAATGAGGCCTTGGTGGAGGGCCATTTAATAGCGGATGAACCAGTGGTACCACTACTTATTAGGCCACCGATCCCACCAGCCCCAAAATCATAAGATGCACGCCACTTGAGCGCATTTCACGAGTTCCAGTTCCATATTCCACCCGGGTATATGGGAGAGACGGACCGACATGCAGTTGAGGATTGGTTGGTGGTTGTGGTTAGAATCTTCAGGCTAGTATGGACCCCAGTAGACTTCATGGTGATCCTTGCTTCCAGCCTCCATCAGGAACCAACACGAAGATGGTGGATCCTAATTCTCCAGGAGCATGATGAGGATATGCTACGATAGACAGACATTGAGAGCATGTTTTAGTTGGAGTTTTTCACATCCACCCTTTGAGCGGTGCTGATAAAGGAGCTATTGCATCTACAGCAGGGTAGAATGACGGTGGCACAGTACATATCGTGGTTCTCCATCCCATTGAGCTACTCCATGGATATGTTATAGGGCCCATTCATCAGGGCCCAGATAATCGAGAAGGGTCACAGTTGAGAGATCAAAGCTCTGATGATCTCACTGAGAATCCTAACATAGACGGGGGATTTAGAGAGAGCCCTCATGGTGGAGAGTTTCCTTGTTGATCATTTTTCATCAATGAGACCCACCACTAACTGACAAACAGTGGAATCATCTAAACATGGTAGTAGAAAGATGTCATTGAGGTCCAAGAGGACCAGACCTATAGGTGGTGGACCACACGACTCAAGATCAGCTGTGCATGGCACCCAGAGTGGAGACAAAGCCAGACATTCCCGGAGCAGATAGTGTTACTCATGCAGCAGGGCTTGGTCAAATGGCTTGTGACATTCCTACCCGCCTTTTTGACGACCTTTAGACAGTTGAGGGACCTCCCAAACAGAGGTAGAGGTTTGATCGAGGTGGTCCACATGGAGTAGGTGGTCCTAGCAGATGAGCTGGACGTGCAACAGGCAGTGGAAGAAGATTCGAGGTGCTGCAACCACCACCACCAGGAGGTCCACCCCGACAGTTGGGAGTGGGTGGACAGGGGAGAGATCAACTTTAGGAAGCTTAGGAATATTATCATGATGCTCCAATGATGATTCTAGGTACGATCTGTGTCTACTATACATTAGATGCAGTTCTTATAGACACAGGTTCTGGTCATTCATTCATTGTCACATCCCTCGTTCTGGGTTTGGAGATTCCAATGGAGACGTTAGTTCAATCCTTATGGATAGAGAATCCTACGAGAGCTGATTCGATGATTAAACACTAGTTATGGTAGTGCGAGGTTACTCTAGGAGGTGAGAGCATTGGCTGGGATCTTCTAGTATCAACGTCGAGGCCTTATGACCTCATATTGGGTATGGACTGGTTATATACAGTTCATGATCAAATTGACTGTGTTAGGATAAACGTGCGGTGTTTCCGCACTAATGGGACAAGGTATACCTTCACAGGTGATAAGGGAACCATTGCAGCACATTACAGACATACTCAGAGGAGGGTGCATCCGATCACTCACCAGTTGGATTGCCTTACCCTCGAAGCAGTTGATGTGGATATTCTGACTTATCCTATAGTGGTGGACCAGTAGGCGGATGGTTTCCATAACGATGTTCCAGGACTAACTCCTCGCAAAGAGGTAAACTTCTACATCGACCTATACCCAGAGACGGAACTGATATCTACTCTAGTGTATCAGATGCCTCCTGTGGAGATTCTCGAGCTATGGGTATATCTAGAGGACTTGCAGGGGAAGTGATTCATCCGGAACCATGTTTCTCCCTGGGCAGCCCCGATTCTGTTCGCTAAAAAGGTGGATGAGAGCATGAGGCATTGTGTTGACTACTGTTGCATAAACCATGTGACCGTTAAGAACAAGTACCCACTCCCGACGATTGATGATCTCTTTGATCAACTAAATGGAGCTCGGAGGTTCTTGATGATAGACCTCAGATCAGGCTATCAACATCTTAGATTTCGAGATGAGTATGTGCCGAAGACAACTTTCATGTGTGGTTGCGGCCACTACAAGTTCTTGGTTATTCCCTTCGGCGTAACCAATGCTCCAGCAGTGTTCATGAGTCTCATGATCAATATCTTCTAGCCATACCTTGATCACTTTGTCGTAGTCTTCATCGACGACATTCTGATCTACTCGACAACTAAGGAGGAGCATGCCTACCATTTTCATGTAGTACTGGACACACTCTGAGAGCACCAGCTTTATGGTAAACTCTCAAAGTGCTAGTCTTGGATTCGAGAGGTTCAATTCCTGGGACACGTCATCTTAGAGGCTGGAGTTATAGTGGATCCACCGAATATTTAGGTGGTACTTGCATGAGAGCCACCCAAGTGTGTGATGGAGGTATGTAGTTTCTTGGGTTTGGCTGGATACTAAACTATATTCGTAGAAGACATATCCAGAGTTGTAGAACCACTATCAGCCTTGAAAAAGAAGGTTAAACCCTACGTGTGGTGGGAGAGATGCCAGCAGAGCACTCATTATCTAAGGAAGAGGCAGACTAGTGCCCCCATATTGAGGATTCCAGAGGAGGGCGTAGGGTACATAGTTTACTACGACACATCAGGTACCGGACATGGGTTTGTATTGATGTATGAGAGAGCAGTGATTTCTTATGGTTCTTGGTAGCTGAGACATCATGATAAGAACTACGCTATCAATGACATGGAGTTAGTAGCAGCATTCTTCGCCTTGAATAATTTGCGACACTATCTGATGGGTGACTGTTTTATCATGTACTCTGATCACAAGATTCTTAAAATTATTCTCTCTTAGTAGGACCAGAACATGAAACAATGAAATTGTCTTAAGTTCCTCCAGGACTATGATTATTTGATATCATATACTCTTGGGAAGGAGAACGTTATTGCACATGCACTCATCGGCAAGACTAGTAAATTGATACTAGGAGACGCGATAGAGCAGTTGGCTACATTATAGGTATCTTTTGAGGACCGAGATGGACCACCCTTCCTGCAGTCTCTTACGGTCACTCCCCCACTCCATCAGCGAGTTATGGTGGCACAACATAGGTATGATGACTGTGAGACACGACGTGCTCAGATATCGATACGACAGGCACCTGATGGATTTTCTGAATGTGGGGAGCACGTCATCCTCTTCAAAGGATGTACCATGGTACTAGTGGAACATTAGGAGGAAGTGTTGAGGGATTTCCACATTTCCCCTCTAGAGGTACATCCAATAGTGGTGATGATGTTCCAGGACCATCGACGATAGCATTGGTGGCCAGGTATGAAGAAGGAAGCAGCTGAGTTTTTCTCACGGTCCTTCGCTTGTCAGCAAGTGAAGGTAGAGCACCAGGTACTAGTAGGCTTGGTTAAGACTTTAGATATCATAGAGTGGAAGTTGTATGAGATATCCCAATACTTCTTGATGGGTCTTCCACGTACATCCAGGGGTCACAACTTGATTTGGGTGATCGTCGACCGACTCACCTTGTCGGCCCACTTCCTACCGATCAGAGAGCAGGGTTTAGTAGAGAGCATGGGACGCATATATGTGTAGTAGATTGTGAGACTACATCGACTAACATTATCTATTGTCTCTGAATGTGACTCATGGTATACTTCCTAGCTATTCAAGGGGTTGCAAGAGGCTTTCAAAACACAGCTTCTCTTGAGCATCACCTTCTATCCTCAGAATGATGGTTTGACTAAGAGGACCATCCAGACCATCAAGGACATACTTCGTGCATATTTCCTCTACATTGGTCATAGCTGGGATGATGCATTTCATTTTCTAGAGTTTTCTTACAACAATAGATATCACTCCATCATAGGGATGTCACCTTTAGAGGCTTTCTACCCATGTCCTTGCAGATCACCCTTGTGCTGGACAGTCCCTGGAGAGTCAGCACTAGTGGGACTAGAGAAGCTACGAGCTACCACCGAGAAGGTT
Source organism: Viscum album (assembly GCA_963277665.1). NCBI lineage: Eukaryota > Viridiplantae > Streptophyta > Magnoliopsida > Santalales > Viscaceae > Viscum > Viscum album. The sequence goes on along the minus strand of OY728161.1, from coordinate 606,481,057 downwards.
CAAATCATTCCTGAGTAGATGAAGACTGCACAGAGCAGGATGAAGTTATATTTTGACAAGAGACGTCGGCCTCTAGAGTTTGATGATGGCGACCACATCTTTCTATGGGTCTCACATCGATGAGGTCTACAAAGATTCGGTTGAGGAGGAAAGTTATCTCTGAGATTTATCGGACCTTTCTAGGTACTCAAAAGAGTATTTGATATGGATTACCACTTTGATCTTCCACCTCAGTTTCACCTAGTGCCCAAAATCTTCCACATATCCCAACTGAGGATATATGTGCATGACACTTCCTAAATCATTGACCATAGAGAGTTGGACGCCGCCAATGGGGTGAATTTTATAGAGATTCTGGTGGAGATTGAGGATTGATAGTAGCGTGTCCTACATGGATGACTGATACCTCTAGTGAATGTATGCTGGAAGCACGAGAACCTCTAGAAGGGTACATGGGAGCGGGAGGCTCAGATGTGTGCGCAGTACCCCAATTTTTCCCCATAGTTTGAGTTATAGATTATGGGGACGTAAATCCCTTAGGAGGGGAGAATGTAAAGACATAGAAATTATGTGGGAATTTTTCATGTCTGTGAAATTTTACGGCACTTCATTCTAAGGCACGGTTTTCCCGGAATCAATTTCTGATGTTTTGTTCGGGTACATTCAGTAAACATACAAGCGATATTTTATAACATTTGAACTGGTGCTCGGAACTGAAATTTGACGGCACCGTTGAATTCGCAGTGCCTGTATTTTCATAAGAAGACATTCACATTGATGGCTGTTGTTCGAGAATGAATGTTAGTTTTTCAGTTTTTTAGATTAATTTAAATAAGAATAAAGTGTGACTTTATTTTTATTATTGGTGGTTAAAACCACTAAGTAGAGGTTAGAGGTGGAGGACATCACACTATAACCTCCCATGAGAGGTTATGGTTGTGGGACCCACACGAACATAACTTCCCTTGAGAGGATAAATTTAGGTGAGGACCACCCGGGCTTGTAACCCCTTGGACCCCCCCATTTAAGTTGGAGAAACTCTTCAACTCCCCTTTATTTAATTTTTTCCAACCCTTTTCACTTAATTGATCCAAATACACCCAATTAATTAAATGGGTTGTCTCATTTAATTTAAAAAAAATTAATTTTTGTCCCATCAAATAATAGAAAATTATTTCCTTTATTATTTTCCCCTTGGAATTTTGGTGGAGCTTGGGAGAACAGAGAACTCTCCCCAATGAAGACCGCTCTTCCGGTGAAGAATGATCTCCTGAGAAAGAACACCGATGAGGGATGCCTTCAACTATGAAGAAAGACCCCCTCCAACATTCTTTCATGGACTCCTTTGATGTTGGACGTGTTCTTCTACCACAGATCGATGACCATCTTTCTACGATGTCAATGAAGGATGAACGACTTAACTAAGGTATGTGGTTTACTTCAGGTAATATCCATTTTCTATTTCTCACCTTCGGTTGGAATAGAAACGTTGCGGAGACTGAAAATAAAAATTGAAAATCATCTTCTTACTTCTTGATGAGCATATGTATACCAAAATAAAAGCGAAGTGTACAGGCCAAACCAACATGGCCCGACCCCTCCGCCGATCTTGTTTATGATGAACCTAGGCATGGCGATGATGAGATGAAATGACAAAGGAAGTGATGAAGGCCGTGAAACCCATGGACTCCATGAATTGTGCCGCCCCCACGGTGCCCCGATGCTATCGGCCAAACCCCGCCGGCCCGGGCGGTGCCCAACCTACCTGCCTGTGGACATTTGATGCCCTTCCAAAAGCATGGCATGCCTACCCGCGAACTCCCGTCGCCCGGCCCGCATGCCCGCGGCCTCCAGGCACACTTCCCAGTGCCCCCGCGGTGTTCCCGGCTCATGTACTGCCCTGCCAGTGCCCCCGTGGCCTGCTCGGCACCCACGCGGCCTACCCGACGCCCTGTCGGTGGCCCCACGGCCTGCCCGGCCCCTGTCGCGGCTTGACCGACGCCCTTCCGGTGCCCCCACGGCCTACTGGGACTTTGTCGCGCCCAACCTAGTGGTCTCGTAGCCTGTCCAGCATCTAAACAGCCTTACCGCGCCCCGTACCACCTGCCCACTGGCCTACCGGGTCATGTTAGATGACTTGTGCCCCTCACGGGACTGGCCGAACCAGCCCCAACCTTCAGGCTGAGCCACCTACGTGGTGACATCCGGGCTGAACCCTCCTCACAGTCCGCTATGCCGGGCCCAGTGGACCTGGCCAAACAGAGCGGGCTGACCCACCCTATGGGACAGGTCAGGCCCAGAAAGTCTGACCGAGTCGACCCAGACCAGGTCGGGCTATACTGGGATGGGCTGAGTCGGTCCGACCAGGTCGGACTAGACTCAGACCCACTACCGAACACATTACATTCTTTGGCAATATATTTTTCTCTAGACGTCCATTTTCATAACCCTCATTGGCGCAGGTGTTCTAGGAGGGTTTTCTTCCATTTGAGTATATCTCACTAGAGTTTGGGGAATAGATGAGTTATGGCCAGGTTGGTTCGTACACGAATCCAACCGGGCCCCTGGTACTAAATAGCTAATATCTAATAGACCGGGTGTCCGACTGACGCGACATCGGTTGTGTTGAGACCCATATAACATGGTGGATCATTGAAATTCTTCTTCATGGAACATCATGTTAGTTGGAGTATTTTCGCAGTATCTCATTGAGTGGATCCTTCCACCGATGAGCAGACAGAGTGCAGAGACCTAGTAGCTGGCAGACTTGATGAATGCTTGACCGTTTCGACTCGGTGTGATTTGACTTGCCCAGTGGGGAGCGCCTGGTAGTTGGTGGTAGACCCACGGTGGAAGATCACCTTGTATTTGGTGACAGACCCGTGATACTCGACAGGATGAGTACCTCTGCAGGCTATTAAGGGGAGCGCCCCATAGTTGGTGGTAGACTCACTACGGAGAAATTCCTAGAAGTTGGCAGAAGTCCCACAGTTCTCGACAGGAGTAGTACCTCAGTAGTCCAAGGTTAGTGAGAAGCACCTTGGTGTCACAACATTCCCACTGTACTTGACAGAGGTGGAGTTCTCCAGCAGTCGTGGTTTCGATAATAAAAATCCTGATTTGTGCTAAGTTAATGAATTTTGTGTTTTCCTCATGATTTAGATGGGTTACATGATAACTTAGGTATATGTATAGGAATATACCTAAGTAATGGTTATCTATTGATTTCATACTTTGTGGTTTATCACTGTTGTATTTAGTGAGACCTTGAGGGTCTTGGGGTCCCTACTCAGTATCATAATACTCACCCCTGCACGGGCTACGCCCTCACCTTGTTGTGTTGGTTGCAGACGACGAACAACACTGACTGAGGCATAGAGTAGTAGGACTGGACGGTACCCAGGGGTGGACCACTTGGTGTGATGGTTCATAGAGGAGATGAACGGACGTGGAGTGCTGAGGAGGCCATCTATACCAACCCTTCTGGTAGGAACCCTAGAGGATGACCCAGTAGCAGCTTTACATTTCTTCAGTTTTACTTGCATTCAACTGTTCTTTTACTTTCCCATTGGGCATGTATTTTCGGCCCCTTTTACTTTCCATTACTTCTTTTGTATATATTTTTACTTATTGTTTTACTTCAAGTTGTGTACTCTGATGTGATTGTTTATTGTTATAATGGAAATTCATTCCTATTTTAGGGATTTACACCTTTAGTGGTAGCCGCCAGCCCCTGGCCTATAGAAGGCGGTCTTGGGGTAGTCATGATACGGTCCCTGGGGGACGGGTCATGACAATTATCATGTAACCCCTTTCTGTGTTGGCTAAATTATTCATTTATAGAATTATGTTTGTTTCCCCATGAGATACCTATAATTTTAGTAATATCATGATTTTCCCCAAATTTTACACCAATGAATTTGGTACTAATTATTCTCTATATATGACATGTCCATGACACCTTGATTCCAGACCTCTGAATTATGTACTTTTATAGTGTCAAAAAGTGTTGGTAATAATTTCTTGTACACCACAGGGATGATCAATAATGATATGCCTATAAAAATATCATGTTTTTTGTATCTAAATATCCATTCATTCTGTCATGTTCTTATTGTCATATTATTCCACATATTATTATGTTAGTATTAATTTCATAGTCTCCATGTTCTTCTTTTTATTATATGTTTTTTTATTTTTTCCTTATAATGGAAACCTCATTTATCCAATCTTGAATTATAAATAAATTTTTTTACATATAAATCATTTATAATTAGTTAACATTCCTTTATTATAAACTCATTCAAATATATTCACCATATTATCCCTTTTACACTATAACTATTATTTCTTATTGTTATCTACACTTGTAATTTGTGCCCAACACATCATTTTTTTGTATTTATCTATGGTATGAAGAAAATTTATTATGATCTATATGATTATTAGTGCAACATGTGTGGAGAATTTATTATAAATATTGAAGACTCATTATCTGATGAGTTGCTTCTTATATAGTTAAAAATATCTTTTAATTGAATTTGGTCAGGGGGGGTTTTATGTAATGTGTTATTCTAATTTAGTAAAACAATAAAACTAAAATATCCATAGAATCTATTTTAATGAAATATTTTATATATTTAATTTATTTATGTAATTTTCATGTTTTATATTTTATAAAATATGATGAAATATATATTAATATTACAACACCTTAGCAGATATATGATTAAAATTCATTCATACGATATTTTTTTCTATTAACAATTGATTCTCATGAGGCAACATGTCAAACATCACATGCCAGTAGAATGTGTATCAAGACACTAAGAAGCCAATATCATGTTATATATACAACCTAGTGGATCCTAGTTAGACCATGAAACTAATCTATTTTCACATTTATTCCATAATTGGTTTCATCATCCAATCCAATAAACCTATTATCCAAGAGTTTGTAGTCCTGACACAAGACATACCCTATATATTTCCATTTCAGTAGTTTTGATGCATTCCCTGAATTTTCTTGATCTACCACATGTGTCCTAACAACCTAACTTAATCTAAAACTAACACTATGTATTCTAAAAGCAATCTCAATTAGATATTTGTAACACCTTTTGAAACACTTCCCAAACAACTCCCATTAATCGACACTACATGATAACATGTATGCCTCACCATATTCGAGAGGCTTGTGAAAATCATTGAGGGGATAAAATTTACATGTGGAGATTATTTTTTAAATATATTTTATAAGGGGCTTTCTAGATTGTAATAAAAATTCAGGATTAGCTATACAAAAAAAAATTTAAAACCCTGTAGTCAAAAAAATGGTTTATTCAAAGGACCAGATATTCTAGAAATTAAAATAAAATATTATTGACTACATGATATAATAATACATAGTACGGTAGAAATTGATATGATACAATAAGATAAAAATGGAATATTATCTAGTGTAAATATGAAATAGTAATTAAAAATATACATTTTTATTCTCAAACATAAAAAATCACATGAAAAACTAATTTTCCCCTAAAACCATTGACTCATATTCCTTTTTTATACATACCATAGAGATATATACTATAAAATTAGCTGGATGGACCCCCCCCCCCCAAAGCTTGAAAACCCTATCGATTACATGGGTAGGGTGTGGGTCATAGGGCCTAGCAGGAATCCCCAATTTCATGAAAATATGGGATTATATTGTGATAATGTGGATGTAGATGACATACATATTTAATATGGTAATTAATATTCTTCCAATACATCAACCAGAAAATAAAACAATTAATCCCATTAAACACACGTCACATCATCTTATTACATCACAGTTACTTTGAGTGCCATACATTTCTCATCATGTTGCATAGTTTCTTTGAACATGTTATAAAAACCACTAAGGGAAACCAATTAATTTCCAAAAATAAAAGTAAAAATATAATAACTCATTTGACTGGTTGTGAATATTTTCTGAACATTTTACACCCACCGCTTAAGGGAAACGTAAAATACATAGAAATTGGTATTCAAATACCAAACCTACTTTGGTTAGTGTTGGAATGTCTTTGACCTTATAACATTAAAATAGAATGAGTATTAATACCATAAAATATACATAGGAACAATTATTTCTAGATATAGTAGTATCATGATAAATGGAAACTTAGTAAGATTATATCATTGGTATTCCGAATAGTATCACATATGAATCTAAGGAACATGATGAAGGAATTCATAACTCATTTTAGATCGTAACAAAAGGAACATTTTCAATGAATTCCTATCTAATAGCACATATAAATATAAGGAAAATGTAAATGTAATTATAAACTGTTATCAATTATGAAGGATTGGTCTATGGAATGGGTATATGGAATCCTTGGTATATATATACATCTCATTAGAAAGTAAATCCTATACATATTATCTCCCATAATTCAAGAAAAATGGGTTGAACAATTTCCTAATCCCATATCAAATAATATATTTATTATTTTTACATGAATTAATATTCAAAACCTTATCAATAATAATATCAATCTAGTAATTTGATCCTCACATGACACTTACATTCATCAACACCCATATCTCACATTCACCCTCTCATAGGTTATTAGACTATTGAGGCACCCAATAGGGATTATGAAGGTCATTCCAAAGCATATTTACCTCTAATGAGTTCCTCCATCATATTTTAATCCCTCAATTCATCCCTATAATTACAAAACAAAAAAACTCAGTGTTCATCGGGCTCCTACATATCTATCTCTCACCACTAATGAGGTCAAACACATACCTCTAGATAAAAATTCCAAGTTGTTACCAAATAAACCCTAATTGACCATCACATATAAAATTCGTCATCATAAAAAAATTGACATTAATGAAAATTAAAATAATGTGCTTCACATACATATCACTTATTCTCTTGAAAAATAATGTATCTCCTCCATGATGTTAAACTAACCAAAATAAACCCAATAAATCACATTTTGTATTATTTCAAAAAATAATTCAATCCCCTACTTAAAAACATTAAAATGTTATTAAAATCCATATTACACATTCTAGGATCCTTATTATATACCATAAATCATTATTTGGAAAATATCATTTCTATAATAAAACTAAATTTCATTACAGTTTATTAAAATTACTGAATTTTATTTAAATTCAATTTTAATAAAATTTTATTATTGATTATAGCCATATAAAAATATATTTATTATTATATTCAATATCAAAATCAAGCCACCATGATACCCATAAGTAAGGAAATTGTCAGTAGTTCATGATATGGACCACCATCTTACTATTTAGAAAAGAAGGCAGTCAATGTTGACTACTAGGTTTCTACGAGTCTATCCCAATCCATGGAGGTATCACATAATTAATGGTGACTACTAGGTTGTTGAGAGTCTATCCCAATCCATGGTGGTATCACACAACTAAAGAATCATTTTTCTTGATATATTACTAATAGACCACAATCATTAAATCAATTATCAGGTAATAAAAACAAATAATGTCATGTATGTCTTCCTCAAAAAAAAACTATTTCAATATTACTATTTTCCAAAAGCTCTAACATAATCTCTTCATTGAATCACATTAAATCCTAATCACCAGCCTATATCTATGAAATTCATTCGTTACATATAGAAATTATGAAAGTAATTCTTTGAAATTATACGAAAATTAATATTTTATTTACAAGATAATTAAATTATTAATAATGCCTAAAATAACACATTATGATTTCATCAAGTAAAAATGATGAGTCTCCTCCCATGGAATGTCATGGACATACCATTGAAAATATCTTATGAATACTATGTAACAAATAATATCAATTAAAAAATAATTTTTGTTTTTTAAAATATAAAACCCATACAAAACCATCTGGAAACAAAATTTTGTTTAGATGACCTAAACAATCATGAAATAATCCCCCATGGATTCCCTCATGACAATTTCGTCAAATTAACTGTAATATATGACTGATTATACCTAGATATGGTGAAATATTCACTCAAATAAATAATTCGGTCAACCAAAACCAAAGAGGAATATATATAATAATATTGTAGAAGATGGGTAATATCATCTTAAAATGACAATGAATCACCAATAAAATACAACCCAAACCATAGAAACTTGAGGAAGGAATGGTGGATTTTCATTGAAGATTTTTCATGCACAAGGATGAATTACAATTTTGGCATGGGAACATAAAAATCAATAGGATGAAAAAAGGTAAAAACATCAAATTTTTACAACTGGGAATCCCAATAAATCACTATAGAATGAAGTACATAGTTACAGAAAAAAATTCATCCCATAAGGATCACTACACTTTTTGGGATATAGAATTTAAAACTATCATATCTATGTTTCATATAGTTCAAAAATGTTCTTAGGCCTCCATCACAAGAACCAAAACAACTACAAGGACACAACTAAAACGGACCCCATCATCTTTTCACAAAAGTGACATATCATGGAACCATTGCTTTCTCCAGTATAAGGATATCCAATTTGGTAGAAAAATGAAAATTCAACCGGAAATATAATGTTTTGAGGGGGTGTGGTGAGCCTCATGTTTTATAGGCTCACCCCAGGACATCAAATCCCACTCCCAAAATACCTCTTAATCTATGAAAATTTCCCATTAATTGTTATAATTTTTAAAACTACATTTGGAGATTTATAATGAAATAAAATAAAAGTAGGACCCATGATATCAAATAAACTTCCACAATTTTTTTATTTATTAAATTTTCATACATTTCATAACCTTAAATGAACAAAGGTTTTTAACTTATGAATATTTTGATAATTAGAGGCCATAAATAATAATGATATTTTCTATATTGTCAGTTTTTTTCAAAATAACTTCAAAAATTAAATCTGGGGAATGTTATTTCTCTTATCCATTTTCTATATGATAGGAACAGTGGATGGTCCAACTATCTTTTATGTAAATAAATTACCTAAATTAAAGAATTTATTTTAGTGGTTAACTGATAGAGTCAATATATAATTCTAAACTAATTAATGTTGTTATGGTGATTCACTAGATGATAGTGTAAGGGGAGGCTAAACATACCAATCCTTGGGAAACACTCCCATTTAATTGTCTAAAGTGTAGAAAATATATTCCATGATAATACCAATGGTATTACGCTTATCTGATAGGTGTTTACCATTATATCATAAATTTAATCCAATTATATCTAAAGGATAAAATTTTTGTGATTCATGTATGATATTTAAAAGGTGGTCCAACAATTTGATTTCATTGATGAAGGGAAAATCATGTAAAACATTAAAGGATTATTTCAAAATGAGATAGGTTAGGGTACATCATCCATTTATGTTGGAATATTGTCAATGGGAATGTAGAAATGCTTACTACTATACAATGTTCATAAATTTATGTGTGATGCATGCCCCAATTATTTTAAACATTAGTGGGACATGAAGCAAATGGTTTGTGAAACATCCAAGTAATTATAAGCATTGATTATTTTTATATAACAATTTTATTACATGGATTATGTTCTAAGATAATATGAGTTCAAATATATGAATTTTTTCTTAATACCTTGAAGTTATAATCAATTCAATATTTTAAATAATAATTTTTAATTAAAATCATATTTTAAATGAATAAAATATTAATATTTTGAATCATAAAAACATTAATTTTATAATACGAATCATTATTTTTTTATAACATGAAAAATGATGATATTTGACATGTAAAACAATTAGGAAATAATATTTTGTTTTAATTATCTAAATTATAATATTAAGATGAAAATTTATTTTTAATTAATATATTACTCAAATTATTTAAATAAATTATAATTATTAATTTTTAAAAATATTATATGAATGTGTAACTATATATAATGTTATAAATCAGGTTTATATTAAAGGAAAAACATTTCAAAATATAAAAAAATTAAAAAAATTGTAAGGTATATTATTAAATGAAATTATAAATGTAATAAATTATGATATATTTGAATTTTTAAAAAGTTAATAAATTTAATTTCATTATTCAAAATTATGAATATTAATGTCATTATATTTTAATATAGAATTTGTATAAATTACTATAAAGGATGAATGTTAATAAATTTTTATTAAAATGGATATAAATGATTGAAAATTTTTTTTCTTATAAAAATTTATGAATTATTGGTAGTATATATTATAATAAAATGTATGAAATTATTAATATATATATATATATATATATGAAAGAATATTGTGAGTTCATAATTATATAACTAGTATTATAAAATAAAATTATAAATATAGTATTATATGAAATTTGGGGAAATTATTTTTTAATAAAATTAATTTTATAAATGTTTGAATAATATGTGGATATTATTATTGTAATATCAAAAGATTATAGGTGAGATGAAGAATGACCTCATTTTGGAATAAATTACAGAGAGATTCATTTTCCTTCAGAAAAACCCATCTTGGTGGAAGAAAATGGATGGGAATAGATTGAGCTTGGGATTAAGGGAGAATGGTGGGCCCTAGCGTGATTTTGAAGTTAGAGTAGGGATCGACTCCCATAAGATAGAAATCGAAGGATCGATCGACCATTAGGTCTTAGGATGTAGACCAATGAGTTGATCTCTTTTTGGGGTTCGACTTTTGATGTGGGATGTCGAGAGAGAAACCCGATATCCATTTGTTTTTTTAGATATTTTTTTCAGTAGGTCTTTGTGTATTGTTTATATGTCTCAATATTTCTAAGATCACCATTTTCCTTGAGTATTCTTCTACATTTATGTAAAACATATATATAATTTTATACATCTCATAGAAAATTAAAATAATAAAGTGGTATTTGAATAGACAATAGAAGTATGGTTTTTATTGTTATAATATCCAATCGTTCTATTCATTCATTGAAATTTTTTTCAATTTTCTTATTCTGTTCATAATCAAAAATCTATATCTTTAATATATTTATTTTCTTTTGCATCTAACCCTTGTTATGGAATTAGAACGCCCTCAAATTAATATATATAGATTACAATATATACATATATATCCTTTATATATTCAATTTGTAAAACTATTTTTGGTATGGATGTGGGATGTGGCATGAATGGGGGTGGATTTCATTTATTCTAACACAATTTATCTTCATTCATATCCTCTTAAATTTTTCAATGGATATATTTCACATTGGATTTGTAGTTTTAGTGGTGGAACAAATGTATAAATTCTATCTGCATGAATGGCCTCAAAAAAATATTTCCCCACTATAAATTGATTTTTATTTAGTTAATATATTGTTTTTGTATAGAGAGATAGGAATGGGAATTCAATAAAAGCAGTTGTTAAATTTTCATTGTAATGTGTATTGTGTATGTGGACTATAAGAGACTGTAAGAGAGAATGTGAATAATTATTCTTCTATTAAGAAGTATATTTCTTTTTCAAAAAAATGTAAGGGGAATAGACTGAATATTATATTTTACATTGGATTTCACATGGGACGGAAACTAATTTATTATCAAATTTTTATTTTTTTAACAGTTATTTTTATTCAAAATACCAAATATTTCTTGATGTTTATTTTTATATTTAATGTTTATATTTCTTCAAATGTATGTAATATTTAAAGGATATCATAATTTTTAGTAAATAGTAATATTAAAATTATGTTTTTGTTCAAAATAATGAATATCACTACTAGAATTAGAGGTATCTGTGATGGGCTATCTGTGATGGGATCCCATCACAAATAAGCTTTAGCAACAGGGCCCCGTCTCAAATAACATGTTATTGAAAACCATATCACAAATACTATTTTTTGACGGGCCTGTCGTAAAAAATATTATTAGCGATGGGAAAGTTTCCTGTCAAAAATAATTATATGATTATATACTTTATATATAAAATTTTTTTGGGATGGGCCCATCACAAATAAATTAGTAATTATATACATTATATATAAATGATCCTTTTTTGATGGCTCGAAACCCCGTCACAACTACTTTTTTTAAAAATATATTTTTAAAATATATGTGACTGGCTCCAATTGCAACAAGTCCCATAAAAATACTAAACCAAGAAAATATATATATAAATTAAATAAAATTATCATTAAGTAAAAAATTATAATAATATTACTAAAATAAAAAAATAAAAAAATTAGTAAATTTTCCAATAATATCAAAAAAAAATCATCAAATATGATTATTATTATTATTAGTAAAATAAAAATACATTAAAAAATATAATACTAAAATATATATTTAATAAAATTAGGATTAATAAAAAATAATTTTTATATTAATAAAATATAAAAATATTAAAATTCTCAATATTCACAAAAAAAATAAAAAAATCATAAATTATTATTAGTATTATTATTAATCAAATAAAAAAATATTAACAAATATAATATTAATAATAAATAATAAAATATTAAAAATGAAAAAAATTAAATTATGCAATATTCTCGCCAATATAAAAGACAGAAACTATAAATAGTTCATATTACAAAAAATCTTGAATTCAAATGTTTTTAACAAAAGAATATCATTGGGGTCATCTTCTAGAGGAGGTGGAGGAGCTGTAGGAGATGGTGGAGGAAACTCTGTCCCTAAAATCTGAGTCAGATTGGGCATGTATTCCATCTACTTGTGATGTTGTTGTTGCTTCCATAAAAGTATATTCTCCTTGTACAACTGATGTTATTGCTGCTGTTGACGCGTCTCTTTGTGTTGCTTCAACAAACCCTATATAAGCTCAGTCTGAGTTCGCAACTAATCATGATACTATGTGGTAGAAATTGATGCCTCTCCACGAGATCCTCCCGAGATGGATGTCGACATCACAACAGTACAATAATAAGTACCAGGAGTCAAATGGGAGTCGATACCAACTACTCGTCCCTTCTCAAAGCCATACAGAGTGACCTGCCTCCATGCTGCCTCATAAAAATGATGGTCATTAGTCTGATCAATCATCTTATCTAGACTCTCAACATGTTTCTGAGAGGTAACAGCCTCATTTGACTCCATCAATTCCAATTTGAAATTAAAATTCTGAAAATATTAGGTGCAGTTAATTATCAAACTAAAAAAATAATACTAACCTCAATTCGACGTTGGTGACCACCTCTAATATCTCCGCTGGTAGGATCACTATACATCAGCCAATTTACATTATACTCCATAATATCGGGATTCTCGATTGGATATATAAATATAAAATAATCTATTTATATTTAATGTTATATAATATATTTAAACAAGATACTTTTCAGATGCTCTTTATACGTACTAAATGTACGACTACGAGCTCGATGTGTCACCTCCTGTCTCCCCTGGTATTGTAAACCCACAAGAGACCTCCTTTGAAATCAACCACCCAACCAGTGTAAACATTATCAATGCCAAAAGTGAAAAGAAATGTACTCTAGCCGGTGGGCTATACAAGACTCATCAAATTCTGTCACTTATTCCATTCCATGTGGATAGCTTCACACTTGATATCATCGATGGGATACCATAAACACTAATAACAATTTATAATATCTACTAATTAATTAAATAAATTACAAAATAAATATTATTTATTTTCATACCATCCAGTGAATGAACATGTCGAGCCAAACATCCACAGGAATATTATCCCATGAGATCCATAGCTGTGAAAAATAATTCCGTAAGATAGCACTACCCTGTCAAATAGCTACATGCGCAAAACTGTGAACAATGAATAAATAATCAAACAATTATTATGTATATAAATAAATAAATGAAATTGAACTAAAATATATAGGTTACCATACCTATGTGTTCAAGGATCAAACCCAAGACATTGAGGTCGCTTGGGGATAGTGCGAGGAATCATCCGTCATGCAAGACCTCCCCCCTCCGTGTACCCCCTGGACTGCGAGAAGGATGAGGGTCAAATGATCCAAAATCCACCTCATCTAAAGGCAACTCAGCCTCCTCCAACGCACTAAATATATCAAGTTCTATCTGAAATACAAAATGATTTTCGTAATCATATAGTCGAAAATAAAGATTATATATAGATATATATTAGTTATAATTATAACCATCGTTTAACTATGTCAATGTTCATATTCATCATCACCTTCATATATGACGATGTCGATGTCTTCATATTTCTTCTCGACACCATCAATATCCAAATGAGTTTCAGTTTCATAATCTATTGTCTTTTTAAATTCTTTTGTAACATCATTAACATCTTCATCACCATCGATCCTTCATTGCGGGGTGTCATAATCAATATTCACGTCTGTTTGTGAAAATGATGGATTTTGAGTAGTCTCTTGAAAATTTTCAATTACGTCCACTTCGGAAGAACAAAATTCAGTTTGATTAAACTGAATTACCGGAGATTTCAATTTTTTAGGCTCCACCAATCACTCATGTCTCTTTAAGTGGAATAATACTTTGAGTAATAAAATCGATGTGCCTTTTGAGGCAATTAAAATGGGTCATTTACCGAAAGAAGACTTTTATATTTAATATCGACGAATCCATCAGTCGGATGAACACACAAGCCTCTCTCAGTAACAAACTACAAAAATTTAAACATCATTATATAATTATGTCCTAGATAACACAGCTAAATACTTTCATCCATAATGTCGTAAAAGATAACTTCAATTTCTCTTTGATGTGATCCTTTCAAGAAAACTACAATGTTCATTGTTTTTTTTGATTCCTCGTATTCTAATGTAGAAAATAAAAAATCATTAACCACATATGCATTATAATATTTAACCATATTTGATGGTGGGTTTGTAAAGACCCAGAAATTCCATGTAATGTTTTTAATACATGGGATTTTTATGAGTCTGTGAGAATTTACGGCACTTGATTCTGTGGCCTGGTGTGTTCTGAATCAATTTCTGAGGTTTTGTTCAGGTATGCTCAGTAAATGTACGAGAAGGTTTCTATAACTTTTAAAATGATGCTCAAAATTGAAATCTGATGGTACCGTTGAACTCTATGCGCCGGTATTCGCTGAAGGATATATTCATCTCTACGACAGTTGGTTGAGAATAAAAGTATGTTTTTGAGTTTTCTAAAAAATATAATAAAATAATGTAAGATACACATTATTTTATTTGAGCTACCATGTGGTTGACCGGTAGTTGAAACCTCCTATTTGAAGTTGGAGGTGGGAACACCACACCTTATCCTCCCATGAGAGGTTATGGTGGTGGGGTCCAACAGAACGTAACCTCCTGCGAGAGGATACGACGAGGGGACCACCTGAACATAACCTCCCGTGAGATGTTACGTCGTGGGGATAAAATGGGGCTAAACCCTCTTATTTATGGAGGATGTTATAACCTCTCAACTCTCCCTCATTAATGAGGGAGAGCCTCTTCACCTCCCCAAATTAATCATTTTGTCAAACTCTCATGGATTAATTAAGGGGAGTCTTGTAATTAATTCTCCAATTTGAACTGTTTTTCCAACAAAACAATAGACACACTCTTCCTTATATTATTTTCATTTAGTATTTCGGTGGATGTTCGGATGGAGGATTATTGGGAGAAGAGAGAATCCTACCAATGAAGAATGAAGAACATGTTATTCCAACGAAGAACGATGGTGATGATCCTTCTTTGACTTTTTTCCCGGATACTTACCAACATGGAGCCACCTCCACAACTGTCGTGTGAAATCGGAAGTGGAAGTGTGTGTCTGACGTGACGAACGAAGACTATGTCTTCTTTCTGCGACCTCACCATCGACGCCCAACAATCCATGTAGGGGGTTATAACATGTTGATGCTTTTTTTCTTCTCATCATTGAATGAAAGGAATAGATGCAATGTGTTGTAATTAATTTTTGTTCATATTCTTTTCTTGATGAACCAATTGATACCACCATAAATGTGGAGTTTGTAGGGAAACCAATCATGACCCGACATCCACCATCAATTTTTATTTCTTTTGATATTCTTCAAAGTAGCAACGAGGTGACGATGGAAGAAATGACAAAGGCCTCGCTACCCGAGGCCTCCGTGAAGCGCACCGCCCCCGCGAGACATCGGTGTTCTCGGACCGCATAGGCCCGATCCATGCCGAACAGGCCTGGCCGACCGCCTCCCACCGGCGGCCTGCCCCAGCCCCACCCCGCATACCTGCGGCCTACCCACGCCATGTACCGCTGGACCCTAGACTGCCCGCCGCCCTTTCGGCCTACCCAGTGTCCAGCCGGCCAGCAGAGGCCACCACCTGGCCTGCCCGACCGCCCGACCGCCTGCCCGGTGCCCTCCCAACCACCATCTGGTATACCCAGCGCCCTACCCAGTGCCTCGTCGGCCTACCGAGGCTAACTCCTGACCTGCCCGGTCATCTTTCGGTATGCCCGACACCTTGCGGACCTCCCCCGAACCCTGCCCGGCTACCACCCAGCCTTCCCGAACCGCGGCCCAGCTTCCAAGCCGAGTCGCCTGAGCCTCGCCCCTCACAGAACTGGCTGAACCGGCCATAGCCTCTAGGCCGATCCGCCTACGTGGTGACCTCCTGCCCAAACCGCCCCCGCAATCTACTAGTCCAGGCCTAGCAAACCAAGATGAACCTATCGGGTAGACCAGGTCGACCCAGACCGGGTCGGCCTAGTCTTTGCTGGGCCGAGTCGGTCCGACTGAATCCTACCAGGCCCAGGCCCACTACTGGCCATTAATTCTTTTGGCCATATCTTTTGCAATAGACAACGTTTTGACGAACCGTCAGCGACACTGGCTTTTTTGGAGCACAGCGGTCCCTTTGAGTATACCCTAATGGAGTTCGGGTTAATGTTGAGATACGGTCAGGTTGGATCGTGCACGAATCAAACCAATCCCTTGGGAATAAAAATCTTATAACTCAAAGATCGGGCATCCGATTTTTGCTCCACCTATTGCGTTGAGACCCCTATTATGAGGCAGACAATTGGGTTACTTATAACTAGTATTTCGTGACAGTTGGAGTATCGACCTATAGAACATGGAGAGGACCCTCTCAGAGATGAGCGAGTGGAGTACGAAGACCTCATAGGTGTATGAGACCTGAATACTGCATGACTGAATCGACTCGGTGTGATTCGACTATCCCAGTTTGGAGCACCGGGTAGTTGGTGGAAGACCCAGGGTGAAGAAGAGCTTAGTAGTTGGCAGAAGACCTGTGGTACTCGAGAGTAGGAGTACCTATGTAAGCTATTATTGGAGCACCTGGTAGTTGGTGGCAGACCCATAGTGGGGAGCACCTTGGTGTATGAGAGACATAGCCACTTTACTCGACAAGAGGAGTACCTCAGCAGTCCATGGTTAGGGGGAAGTGCATGGTTGTGGAAGCATGCCCACTGTACTCGACAGAAGAGGAGTTCTCCAGTAGCCGTGGTTTCAGCAATTTGAATAAAAATCCTAGTTGAGATGAGTGAGTAACTTTTGTGTTTAACTAATGATTTAGATGGATTACTTGGTAACTTAGGTATATTTAGTGTCATATACCTATGTGAGGTTATCTATTGATTTCATAATTTTTTCTTTATCATTGTTGTATTTTGTGAGACCATGAGGGTCTCGAGGGCCCTACAAAGTATCATTATACTCACCCCTGCACGGGAAATGCATGTACCACACTGTGTTGGATGCAGACGACAGATAGCACTGACCAAGGCTAAGTGTACGAGGACTGGATGGTACCCGGAGGTAGACCACATGGCGTGACGGTACATAAAGGAGAAATATGGACGTGGAGTACTGTGGAGGCTATATATACCTACCCTTCAGGTAGGATTTCCCGAGGGACGATCTATCAGCTGTTTCACTTTTCTTCTATTGGACTTGTTTCCACTGTACATTCAGTTTCCATGTACTTTACAGTTGGGCTTGTATTTCTGTCCCCTTTACTTTTTAGCACTTCTTTTGTACACAGTTTTACTTTGTGTATTTCTACCAGCCACCCTATTGTGTGTTATTATAATATTTAAATGCAATGACTTCCTAATTTTAGGGATTTACGATTTTGGTGCTAGTCACCAGCTCTTGGCCTATGAAATGCGTGCTTGGGGTAGTCACGACATAGGCCCCAGGAGACGGGTCATGACAAATTAGCATCAGATGACATTAGTTAAACCACAGAGCATAGAACACTAATATTTTCGGTGAAGGAATAGTGTTAAGGGTACTGAGTGTGGTTTTCAGTTCATGGAGTCTAGTGTTGGTGCAGCAGCCGACGTATCGATACACGGGGACCCTAAATACTGATTTCTGACTCTATGCATGAAAACACAGATTGTGTGTGTGTTTTAAAAACATTTCATTATGTCATATCCGCTAGGTCATCTCACCAAGTATAATATTTTGATTGTGTGGCATATGATTCTTTCAGAATGCCTCCCTGCAGATGACCAACTTGTGCCTTAAGAGCTGTATGCACATATAGCCCACTGAGCGACGAGGCCTCGGTGCAGGGCCCTCTTCCAGTGGAGGTAACAGCTGTACCACTACCCATTGGGACACCGATGCCACCGGCCCTAACAGTAGACAATGCACATTTCTTGAGCGTGTTTCATGAGTTCCAGCGCCAGAGGACACCTAGGTTCTTTGGACAGATGGACCCACATGCGGCTAAGGATTGTCTTGAGGCTGTGGTGATAGTAATCAGACTGGTAGGGACCGTAGCAGACCTTATGGTGATCCTTTCCATGAGTCTACATCATGAAGAGACTGACAGATGGTGGAGCCTGATGCACTAGGTCCATGACGAGATGATGCTACTATGGACAGACTTCGAGAGCTTGTTTCGGCCAGAGATTTTTCCATCCACCCTTTGTGTGGTGAGGATACAGGAGATACTGCATCTATAGCAGGGTAGTATGATTGTAGCTTAGTACTCAGCGAGGTTCATAGAACTATCATGTTACTCTATAGATATGGTGTGGGACCCATTCATCAGGGCTCAATCCTTCGAGTAGAGACATAGGCAAGAGATCAGGGCTTCAATTATCTCCCTCAGCAACCCGACGCAGAAAGGGGTGTTGGAGCGAGCCCTCTTAGTGGAGGGTTACCTTACTGATCAGTCTCTAGCAGCAAGACCCACCACTAGTAAACATGAAAAGTAATCTTATACACCTGGAAGTAGATAGATGTCGTAGAGGTCAAAGAGTACTAGACCTTTATGTCGACATCTGCACGACTCTTAATCGGTTGTGCGGGGCACCCAGAGTGGAGACAGAGCTCAGCTCTAGGTACCAGAGGAAAAAAATCATGGATCTCCAGAGATGATTCGCAGTACAATCAGTGTCTACTCCACCATAGAAGTAGTTATAATAGACACATGTTCCAATCACTATTTCATTGACACTGTGCTTGTGCGGAGCTCCGATATTCTAAAAGAGTCTTTGGCTCGATCCTTATAGCTAGAAACTCCTACGGGAGCAGACTCGATGAGTACGCACGGGTTCTGGTAGTGTGGGATTACTCTAGGAGGCGAGAGATTCAGCTCAGATCTACTCGTATAGCCATAGATGCCTTTCGATGTCATCTTGGTGAAGGACTGGTTATCTACCTTCCATTCTCAGATCGACTATATAAGGCATAAAGTGCGGTGTGTCCACATAGATGGGACGAGGTTCACCTTCCCCGGTGAGTAGGGAGATATTGCAGTGTAAGAAAGACTTACTCAGGGTAGGGTGCAGCCGATCACTCGCCTGTCGCACTGCCTTACCCTTAGAGAAGTTGATGTGGAGAGTCTTATCTATCCTATAGTAGTGGACTAGTGCATAGATGTTTTCCCTGAAGATGTTCCAGGACTACCCTCTCACAGGTAGGTGTACTTCTATATTGACGTGTACCCCGAGATGGAACCGACATCTACTCCAGCATATCAGATGGCTCCCACTGAGCTTCGTGAGCTGTGGGTACATCTAGAGGACTTGAAGGGGAAGGGATTCTTTCGGCCCAATGTTTTTCCCTGGCCAGCCCAAATTATGTTTTCCAAGAAGACAGATGGGATCATGAGGGTTTATGTCGACTACAGTCACCTGAACCAGGTGACCGTGAAGAACAAGTACCCACTATTGAGGATTTATGAACTCATTGATCAGCTGACGGGATAACTGTGGTTCTCGAAAATAGACCTCAGATCAGAATATCACCAGATCAAAGTTTGAGATGGGGTTGTGCAGAAGACGACCTTCATATGTCGGTAAGACCACTATGAGTTCTTTCATATGCCCTTCGGTGTAACCAGTGCTCCAGAAGTGCTCATGGGACTCATGAACAGGATCTTCTAGCCTTACCTCGATCTCTTTGTCATAGTTTTCATCGAAGACATTCTAATATTATCGACTACTGAGACGGAGCATGACTACCATTTGCGGGTAGTACTGGACACAATTCGAGAGCACCATATTTATTGTAAGCTCTCGAAGTTCCATTTATGGATTTGAGAGGTTCACTTTTTAGGTCATGTTATCTCGGAGGTTGGAGTTGTAGTGGATCCAGTGAAGATTGAGGTGGTATTTTCTTGGGATCCACCAAGGAGTGTGACTAAAGTGCGGAGTTTCCTAGGTTTGGCTGGTTACTAACAGAGATTCGTACCAGACTTCTCCAGAGTTGAAGAACCACTATTACCCTTGATGAAGAAGGGTAAAGCCTTCATGTGGCTGGAGAGATGCCATCAGAGCTTTCTAGAGTTGAGCATAGGATAACTAGTGACTCCATCTTGAGGGTTCCCAAGGAAGGCGTCAGGTAAGTAGTCTTCTACGACCCATCTCGGACCGCACTCGGGTGTGTCCTCATATAGAAAAGAACAGTGATCAATTATGGTTCTTTTCAGCTAAGAAATCATGAGTGGAACTACGCTACCAATGACATGGGGTTAGCAGCATTACACTTCTCCTTGAACATGTGGCGACACTATCTTATGGGCGAGCATTTTACCGTGTACTCTGATCACAAAAGTCTCAAGTATATCCTCTCATAGAATGACCTGAACCTGAGACAGGGATGTTGGCTTGATTTACTCTAGGACTATGATTTCATGATATTCTATACTCTTGGGAAGGGGAACATTGTTGCAGATGCACTCAGTAGGAGAACATGTATACAGCTGCTAGGAGAGGAAATAGAGAAGCTAGCTGCTTTACATATATCCTTTGTGGATAGAGATAGAGAATCCATTCTACAGTCTCTTACAGTCACTCCCCCACTTATTAAGTGAGTCAGGGAGGTGCAATGTAGAGACGCTAACTGTGAGATGTGATGTGCTCAGATATCGATAGGGCAGGCACCTGATGGATTTTCTGAATGTGGGTAGCATGTCATCCTCTTCAGAGGACGTACCATGGTACCAGTGTCACTTCAGGAGAATGTTTTGAGTGATTTCCACACATCTAATCTAGTGGTACATCCAGGAGTAGTGATGATGTACCAAGACCTTCGACGACAGCCCTGGTGCCCAGGTATGAAAAAGGCATTTGTAGAGTTTGTCTCTCGATGCCTCACTTGTCACCATGTGAAGGCGGAGCACAAGGTACCAACAGGATTGGTATAGCCTTTATAGGTCCCAGAGTGGATTTGGGTAGGATATCCATGGACTTTGTGATGGGTATTCCACATACATCTAGGGGTCATGAGATGACTTGGGTGATCATCGACCGACTCACCATGTCGGCCCACTTCCTACAGATCAGAGAGAAGGGTTCAGTAGAGAGCATAGATACCTCTACGTGCATGATATTGTGAAACTACCTGGTGTAACTTCATCTATTTTCTCTGATGGTGAGACATAGTTTATTTCCAGGATATTGAAGGGGTTGAAGGAAGCTTTAGCGAAGCAGCTTCGTCTAAGAACCACCTTCCATCACAAGATAGATGGTCAGACCGAGTGAACAATTCAAACCCTCGAGGACAAGATACGTGCTTGTTTCATCGACTTCGGTTGTACCTAGGAGGATCAATTACCTTTAATGGAGTTTTCATACAATAACATTTATCACTCTACCATAGGGATGGCCCCATTTGAGGAATTGTACATGCGACCTTCTAGATCACCCTTGTGATAGACAGACCCATGGGAGTCAGAAATTATGGGACTAGAGATGGTATGTGCTATCATAGAGAAGCTGCAGATCGTCTAGGAGAGGATGAAGACTGCACAGAGTAGGCAGAAGTCATATTCCGATAGGAGACGAAGACCTTTGGAGTTCGAGGATGGTGACCACGTCTTTCTACGAGTGTCATCATGATGAGGTCTATGGAGATTTGTCCAAGGTGACAAGATATTTCTAAGATTCATCAAGTATATCTAGGTACATTGTTGAGTAGGAGAGGTGGCTTATCACTTGGCTCTTCCACCTCAGTTCCACTGGGTGCACGACATCTTCCATGTATCCCAAATGAGGAGATATGTGAATGACCCTTCTCATATCATTGACCATAGAGATCTTGATGTCGACGATGGGGAAGCATTTACGGAGGACCCAGTGGATATTGATGATCGATAGGAGCGAGTCTTCTGTCAATGACCGATACATATGATGTGCATTCCCTGGCAGCATGCAAACCTCCAAGAGAGAACATGGGAGTGGGAGTCTCAAATGCATGCTCAGTACCTCTATTTGTTATCATAGTTTGAGTTGTATCTTATAGGAATGTAAATCCCAGAGGAGAGGTTAATGTAAATATTCAAAAATACCAAGAATTTTTTTAATACATGGGAATATTTCGAGTCCTCAAAAATTTACGGTGATTGATACCAAGGCCCGGTGTGCCCGTAATCGATTTATGAAGTTTTGTTCACGTATGTTTTGTAAATGTAAGACTGTGTTTTTATTACTTTTGAACCGGATCTCAAAATTGAAATCTGAGGGTACCGTTGAACTCGCATCACAGGTATTCAATTAAGGAGAATTTCACCTCGACGACAGTTGGTCGAAAATAAAAGTTATTTTTCGGGATTTCTTAAAAAATAATAAAATAATGTGATCTGAAATTTATTTTATTTGGGCCACCATGTGGGTGACTAGATGTTGAAACCTCCTCTTGGAAGTGATAGGTGGAACCACCACACCTTTACCTCTCATGAGAGGTTATGTTGGTGGGGCCCACCGAACATAACCTCCCGCGAGAGGATTAGACCTGGGGACTACCCAAACATAACATCCCGCGAGAGGTTATATTGTGGGGACCACAGGGTTCTAAACCCCATATTGATGTAAGAGGTTATAACATCTCAATTCTCCCTCATTAATGAGGGAGAGCCTCTTCACCTCCCATAATTAATCCTTTGTGCTAACTCTCTTGGATTCATTAAGGGGAGTTGTGTAATTAAATATCCAATTTGAACTATTGTGCCAACAAAATAATAGACAAAATCTTCTTTTTATTATTTTCATTTGGAATTTGGGTGGAAGATGGGAAGGAGGATTATTGAGAGAAGTGAGAATCCTCCCAACTAAGAACGAAGAATGCGTTCTTCCAACAATGAATACCGGTGACAATCCTTCTTCGACTTTTTCCTCGGACACCTACCAATGTGCAGCCACTTCCACAACAATAGCGAGAACTCAGAATTGGAAGTGTGTGGAAGACGCGATGAATGAAATCTACATGTTCATTCCGTGACTTCATTGTTAACGTCCAACAATCTAGTTAGGGGGTTATTGAATGTTGATGCTTTTATTTTCTTCTTCTCATCATCAAATGAAAGGAATTGATGAATAATGATGTCATTAATTTTTTTCCATATTATTTTCTTGATGAACCAGTTGATACAACCATAAACACGGAGGATACAGGCCAACCTAACATGGCTCGAAATCCGCTATAGAGTTTTCTTTTTTGTGCTGTTATTCGAAGTGGAAAATAGGCGATGAACACGACAATGAAAAATATCTCCCTACCCTTGGCCTCCGCGAACCACGCTGCCCCCGTGCCATACAGGTTTTCCCGGCCGAACACTGCCAACAAGCGCCAGCCCAAGCCACGCCGAACAGGCCTGCCAAGCTTCCTCCAGCTCGCGGCCTGCCCGTGCCCCCCGCTTCTTGCCAGCAGCAAGTCTGCGCCCCGCACAACATTTCCTCACCCAGTGCGGCATGCCATCGTCATGCACGCACCCCACAAGACCTTCCCCGCTCCCTCCCAGCCTGCCCGGCTCCCTGACGGCCTGCTCGGCTCCCTGCATGCCTACCTGGTGCCCCACCGGCCTTCCTAGGCTTCCCCTGGCCTGCCCAGCCCACTGACGGCCTGCCCTACGCCCTCCTAGCCACCTACCGGCCTACCCAGTGCCCTGCCTAGTGCACCCCTGGCCAACTCATGCTGCCCACCGGGCTACCTGACCGTCTTCTAGCATGCCCAGAAGCCTACCGACTTACCCGGCGCCCTGATCGGGCACCACCCGACCTACCCAAAACGCCCCCGGATTCCGGGAGGAGTCACATGACCTGCGCCCCTCGTGGCACTAGCTGAACCGGCCCCAGACATTGGGCCGAGCTGCATACGCGGCGACCTCCTGGCCGAACCGCCCCCAGAGACCGCTGTACTAGGCCAAATAGACCAGGCCAAACCCAGCGGGGTGATCAGGTCGGCCCAGTCGGGGTTGGGCTGAGTCGGTCAGACCAGTTTGGATTGGGCCAAGGCCCACTACTGAATGTTACTTCCTTTGGCCATATATTTGGCACCGGAAGACTGTTTGATGAACCGTCAGCAACCCTTGTTTTTTAGGAGCATGAAGGTCCCTTTGTGTATACACCGCTGGACTTCGGGGTAATGTTGAGATATGGTCAGGTTGATTCATACATGAATCCCACCGGGCCCCTGGGACTAAAAATATTATAACTCACAGACCGGGCATCTGATTGATGCTCCATATATTGCGTTTAGACTCCTATGAAGAGGCGGACCTTTGAGTTACTTCTACGTGGGACTTCGTGAAAGTCAGAATATCGACCTGTAGCTCATGGAGCAGACCCTCACAGAGATGATCGAGTGGAGTACGGAAACCTAGTAGCTGGATGAGACCTGAAGACTTCTTGAATGAATCGACATGGAGTTATTCGACTAGCCTAGTGGGGATCTCTTGGTAGTATGCGGTAGACCAACGACAGAGGAGTGCCTGGTAGTTAGCGGCAGACCCACAAAGGGGAGCACATTTGTGTGAGCACGGCACATCCACAGTACTCGACAGGAGGAGTACCTCAATAGTCCAAGGTTAGTGGGAAGTGACTGGTTGTGGTGGCAGGCCCATTGTACTCGACAGAGGAGGAGTTCTCCAGTAGCCGTGGTTTCAACAATGTTATTAAAAATCCTAGTTGAGAAGAGTTAGTAAATTTTGTGTTTACCACAAGATTGAGATCGGTTACTTGGTAACTTAGGTATATGTATGGGAATATACTTAAGTGAGGATATAAGTTGATTTCATAAATTGTGGTTTATTCTTGTTGTTTTTTGTGAGACATTGAGGGTCTCGGGGTCCCTACTGAGTATCGTTATACTCACCCCTACACGGTCTATTCCCGTACCTCGTTGTGTTGGTTGCAGACCACAGACAACTCTTACCGAGGCTGACTGTACGAGGACTAGATGGTACCTAGAGGTAGGCCACATAGCGTGGCGGTACACAGAGGAGACGGACGGAAGTAGAGTGTTGTGGAGGCTATCTGTACCTACCCTACATGTAGGATTTCTTAGAAGATGATCCAACATTTGTTTCACATTTCTTATATTGTACTTGTTTCCCTTGTACTTTCAGTTTCCTTGTACTTTATAGATGGGACTGTATATCCGACCTCTTTACTTCTCAATAATTCTTTTGTATGAAGTTTGACATAATTTACTTATGTAATCTACTTTGTTGTGTGTGATTATAATTTTTAAAAGCAATGCCTTCCTTGTTTTAGGGATTTATGCCTTTACTGCTAGTCGCTAGCCCCTGGCCTATGGAAGACATGCTTGGGGTAGTCACGGCACGGCCCTAAGGGATGTGTCGTGAATGGGTTACTCAATATACACTATCTCTTTTCAACTTTATCATCATGTTGAGACACATAAATTTTTTTAAAATAATTATGAATATATTAAATAATAAATGGAATTTTTATTAAATCATCAATAATTTATGTTACATGTTTTTGAAACCATTGAGAATTTTTTTTGGTCTGCATTCTTCAAGAGCATCTTCTGTAATTTGTTGAATCTTTTTCTTGATATGATTATCATATAACCTAAAAATAAAATAAGTTTACATACTGTAACATAAATTATAGAATAATTAATAGAAACACACACACTAAAAATGATTTCATTTCATCAATGTTTTGCAGAAAATATGTATGAGCACTATGATGTTCATCATCTGGAAGTCATCATTCATGAACTCCACTGAAGACATGATTTGGATGATTAAAAAATGATAATTTTTTTTCCATTTCATCATTAACATTCACCTCATTCTATCCCATGCGGTTTTGTTTTGATGGATAGTCATATTAAAAAAAATGAAAGTAGATAAAAGAAATTTTCTCTTACAAATAAGATTCAGCAATTGAGCCTTCAACTAATGCTTTGTTATGTTCTTTTTTCTTCATTTTATAAATGCATCTCTCGAATGGGTACATCCATAAAATCTATACTGAACCTCTATATTTATCTTCATGTGAAAAATGTAATATCAGATTTTCCTTTGAGTCAAAGAAAGCAAGTGGAATGATTTTTTCTAGTTTACATATAATTACAACAACATCTTCTTCCAATTTTCTTATCACATCCTAGTGTATTTTCACTACAAAAATGTCTCAAAAAATATGATATGTATGTTATCGAATCCTAAATCTTATAATTCAAAAATCCTATGAATCCAATATGCATATGTATTTCAATTATAACATGACAATCATGATCTTTTAATATGGTAATATAACCATTCTAAACAGATATGCCCAAATTGGAAGCATTTCCATATGAAATTCTCAAATCTGCAATCCACTAAAAAAATAATAAGTGACTCTTTATGGATAGTGTTTAAGCTTATTGTGGATTCATTAACCAGTGTGATCTGAAATTTTCAAATTGTTCAAGTTCTGGTCCTCCGCAAATTTGGGCTTGATCTAATCATGCATTTACAATATCTTTGGTCTTACATGGTGTATCCAAAACTATATGAAATAAATTATAAAAATAATTCTTCTCAATATGCATGACATCCAACATGTGGTATACCAACAAATCAGACCAATATGGAAGATCTCAAAAAATTATTCGTTTTATCCAATTATGTAATTTTCCAATGGCATGTATATTTTATGGGTTTTATATTATCCCAAATGTGATGGGAGGTAATGAAAATAAAACTGATTTTAAATGTGTACATGAGATCATTTTTGGTGGTTTATCACTTTCAATTTTACGTTTTCTGAAATGAGATTTGTTCCTCCAAAAGGGATAATCGGTTGGGTGAAATCTACGATGACTGTAAAAATAGAAAGGTTTTTTTCCATTGACGAGCATAAAGGCTTTTTTGAATTTCGTACAATAAGTATGTGATTTCAGACCATGTCTACTCAAGCCAGATAACATGCCATATGATGGAAAGTCACTAATCTTCCACATCAATGTAGCTTTTAATATGAAATTTTTGTTTCGCAACAACATCATTTGTATTAACATCATTACTCCACAATGGATTTAACTCATCAATCCATGGTTTCAAATAAACATCAATACTTTTTCATCATATGTCCTAGGATTAAGAAGTTCAATAAGATATAGGGATCCTTCATCAACATCCATACAGGTAAATTGTACGGAGTTATAAAGACTGACCAACATGAATATCGACTACCATAAGAACCAAACGGACAGAAACCGTCATTGGAAAGACCCAATCACACGTTTCAGGGTAATAAAAAAAAAGATAGATGTATACGGTCAAAATGTTTCCCAGAATCATCATCAGATGAATGATTCAAGCATTTATCGGTTGAAATCTTAGTTTTGATACATGAAATCATTGACGTTGCGTTCTGAGAAATAAATAAATGCTTCAACTTGGGTGTAAGGGGGAAATATCTCAACTGTTTTATAAGAATCGATCCAGACTTCCCTTGTTGTGCTTTTTTATACCTTGATTTCCCTCATGTGGGATAACTATCCAATGACTCATTTTCACCAGAATATAACATGCAATCATTTGGACATGCATGAATCATCCTATAATTAAGGCATAGATTACGAACCAGCCTCCTGCTCTCATAGTAATTTGTAGGAAACACACCTCCTTTAGGTAAATGTGTTTTATCCAAAGAAAAGATATGTTCAAAATAGTTTTTTGTCATTGTATTATAAGATTCAATAGCCATAAATTTTTTCTTCTACTTCTAATTTGCTAATCTTTTTACTAGGATATAATTCATCCTCCATAGACATCAACCACTCATAAAATTAGGATCATGCAAACTCATGAGTTAAATCAAAATCATCTTGAGTTTCAGTTTGTTTAACAGATGGACTTGTAGAATCATGTTCTAAATCATGGAACTGTGTTGGATCCGGAAACAAGTTATTTTTATCTTATACTAAATGGTGGTCATCGTGTTGATACTAAAAGACATAATCTGGTTGAAAACCAAATGGCATCATATTTCCCCCAACCTTTTCAAATGTGTCAAAAATTTTAAGAGCATGTTTTTTAAAAGGTCACTTTCTTGTGCCTTCTGAAACATATTTTGGTTTTCATAATGTAAATGATAAGAATGTTTCAACACCCTCAATATATATATGATTTAAACCAAAAGCTTTTGTATTTCAGTGAAGATTTATCCAAGTGCGATCATCTAATAATAATTGTTGTTTACTTCCTTGTACTATATTATTCTACAAAATATAAAATCCTTACTATTTTTGAAAATTTTAAAATTATAAAAACACCATCTAAAAAATGAAGATAAATAATTACAACTACTTCTTAATAATTTCCATTATTTACAACTGACACAATTTCCAGTGGATTGATGGTTACTCTTTTATCAGACGGCTCTTTTACTTGGAACTTTCTCAAAGGGAAATCATAATGAAGAATCTGCTCGGAGGTACACATATTCAATATTGTGAATATGAGAATGTATAAGCATACCACCAAGAAGAATCATTATTGTGATTTTAGTGTGAGAATGTTGAAACTAAAAGATTCTTCTGATAATAGAGTCCCATTTTTGTTGAAGAATCATCTTCTATCCACAATCACCACCTAAAAACATTATGAAAATTCGGGTCCTATAAATTCATATTCAAACTCCTTCCAACAGGATTTGATATTTATATGTAAAAGCATACATTTCATTATGTTTTGTGTCATTTAAAGTTGAAATGATAAGAGTCATCGAGTAAAAGGATTTCTGCCAATCCACTGGAATTTGTGCCAACTTATCACAAGTTATTCCTATTTATTGAAATTTATTTTATTCTTATTTATTCCAACTTTTTATTAGTATTTATTGTTATTTAATGTTATTTATTACTATTTATTACTATTTATTACTCTTTAGTACTATTTATTATAATTATTATTGTTTATTACAGTTTACTAATATTTATTACTAGTTATTGCTATTTATTACTATTTATTACTATTTATTACTATTTATTACTATTTATTTATATTTATTTCTATTTATTAATAATTATTACTAATTATTACTAATTATTAATAATTATAACTAATTATTACTATTTATTATTATTTATTACTATTTATTATTATTTATTTCTATTTGTTACTCTTTATTACAATTTATTACAATTTATTACTATTTATTACTATTTATTTCTAATTATTACTAAATATTACTAATTATTACTAATTTTTATTAATTGTTACTAATTTTTACTATTTTTTACTAATTATTACTAATTATTACTAATTATTACTAATTATTACTAATTATTACTAATAATTACCAATTATTAATAATTATTAGTATTTACTACTAATTATTTCTAATTATTACTAATTATTAGTATTTATTACAAATTATTTCAAATTATTACTAATTATAAATATTTATTACCAATTATTACTAGTTTTTAGTAATTATTACAAATTATTAATAATTAATACTATTTATAACTATTTATAACTATTTTATGCTATTTATTTCTATTTATTACTAATTATTACTATATATTCCTATTTATTACTTTTTATTCCTATTTATTTCTATTTATTCATATTTATTCATATTTATTCCTATTTACCCCTAATTACTCCAATATACCCCTAATTATTACTAATTACCCCAAATTATTACTAATTACCCCTACTTATTACTAATTACCAATAATTATGACTAATTACTATGTATTTCTGTTAATAACTGCAATTTGCAACTACTTACTAATTACCTCTAATTATTTATATACAATAATAATT
Source organism: Viscum album (assembly GCA_963277665.1). Classification (NCBI taxonomy): domain Eukaryota; kingdom Viridiplantae; phylum Streptophyta; class Magnoliopsida; order Santalales; family Viscaceae; genus Viscum; species Viscum album. The sequence continues at coordinate 606,450,588 of OY728161.1, read as the reverse complement.
TTTGATAATAGTTATTAATTATAACTAATTATTAAGGATTAGTAATTATAATCTTAATTTATTATTACAATTAAATACTGATAACATAATATTAAAATCTAAATTAATTATAACTATTCAACAATTATTATAATTAACATAATAAAAATTAAATAAATACTAAATTAAATAAAATTTAAATACCTTTAAAAGTGATTTATTATTGATGTCGATAAGTTCACAACTTCTTCATAAAAAAACTATCTCAGAGAAAATTTCACTCTAAAAATAGTGTTTAGATCGAGGGAGGAAGTGAGAATAGAGAGGAAGAGAAGAAAAAAATGGAAGGGGGTATATATAGGTTAGATTAGTTTCGACATGACTATTTTTGATGAGTTCCCATCTAAAGTATTATTTCTGCGACGAAACCCATCACACATACCTTCGGCTGCATTAATTACGATCAATGGTTAAAAGGTTATCTATGACGAGTCCCATCACAAATAGTTTCCTACCGACACAATTTTTTCTACGAGACAACATCCCGTCGCAAAAACATATTTACCTCTACCGGTATTTGCAATGGGACCCATCAAAAATACACTCTGATCGATGTGCTATTTGCGACGGTGGAATACCCCCATCGCAAATAGTTGCATGCCGACTCACTTTTTGTGAGGGACCACATCCTGTCGCAAAAAAAAACCAATTTATCGTTGCTAGTATATGTGTTGGGTCCCATCACAAATACCCTCTGATGGATGCAGTATTAGCGATGAGGGAATCTGCCCGTCCCAAATAACATTCCTACGATTTGGCACACAGACCACGCCAAACCATGCTTTTCTTTTTTGCGATAGAAACCCAAATCTAGTTTCAAATAGCCTCCCGGACGGACTATTTTGGATGAGAATTAATCCTATCACAAAAGGCTATTTTCCCGTAGTGTATACATGTTCTTAAATTTATAATTTCATTATTTTATAATGAAAAGACCTATTATTAATAAGTTTTAAAAAAAATTTATTTTTATTTAAATTAAATATTTTTGTTCTGAATTTTATTAAAAATAACAATTCAATATTGTCCAATATCTAAAAACAATTTTTCCATATAATTTTAATTAATTGAATTCTATACATATTTTAAACAAATAATCAATATAAATTTTGATATATCATGAATTTTAATTTCATGAATTTTAATTCATCTTAGCTTTAATGTCCATACTAGATAAATGTGAATGAAATTTTTTGAATTATTATTCGGAAAATTATTTAATTTTTAATGAGTTTATTTTAGTATCCTTTTAATGAAATCATCTTTTTAGGAATATTTATTTTTCATACATATTTTGTAACAAATTGATATATCAAATTTTGGAAGTACTAAAATATTTTTGGTTTTAAAAATAATGAGTATTTTAATATTTTGGATGAGTTTCTAAAAGAATGTTATTTTAAATTGTCGATCTATAGTAATTTTTTTAAAAAAATTAAATTCGACAATCAATGTCAAATGAGTTAATAAGGAATTGAAAGTGAAGAGATAAACTCATGAGATATTATCCTACTAGTAAAATTTCTTGTGGACAGAATGCTTTCATAAGATCTAACATGTCTCAATGTAATCCCTAAAAAATTCAATTTTTTCAAAAAAATCAATGAGAAAATACATGTGTTTTTGAATTTTATTTGGAATTTGATTTTTAAAATGAAAAATAATATTAAAAACTACATTATATGTCAAATATATTTATTTGAAGAAAAAAGTTCTAAAGTGAGTGTTTAAATAAGTATGTCTAAGGCATTTTCCCTAGTTTTTAAAACACCATTCTTGATATTTTTTTCTCATAAAATATATTAAAATAAAATTTACAGGACTATTTGAAGTTCTCAAATGATGAAATTCACTAATACAGTAAGTGTACATGAATAAAATTAGGTTTTTTCAATTTTATTTTTGTAGCACTATGACAAATTAAATAGTTATTTATAATTCTTTAGAAGTTAGAACGAATAATTTTTGGGGAATTATTTTTGAACAGTGTATTATTATGAACAATTATAAACATGATACTATTTTTTTTACACTGTATTTCGAAGAATGGTTTCAATGTAATAAATTTGTTATCAGAGAATCAGTGTAGACAACTATTTAGGATATGCATTGTCGATTGAGGGAAAAAATTCACTGATATAATTTTCTTCCTTAATTCTAGAAAAATAATTTTCATTATAAATTCTATGGTTTCATAATTTTAAAGATTAAATTTTTTAATTTTTAAGTCTAATGAACGAATTAGTAGGGTGAAATTGTTTTATTGGGGGGGGGGGTAGAATGTAACATCTTTTAATTTATAATATGAGTTTATTTTTATTTAAATATATTATTAAACATATTATTTTATTATCTATGATGACTTTTAATATAATACCTAATTGATGATATGTTGAATTAAAAACTAATTCATGAGTTGAAATCACATTTTTTAATTAAACACATAAATTAAAATTTCAATCTAATTTATTTTAAACATAAATGTATTAGATATTCCATATAGTTGATTATTTTTGTCTAACTGTAATTATGATTATATTTTAAAAGTAAAACAATTATGAAAAATTATTTTTTATTAATTATCAAAATTATAATTACACATTTAAAAATGTTTATAACTTATATATATATAAATTTATATAAATTATTTTTTAAAAATAATTTTAATAAAATTTATTTTAATTTTTAATTAAATATAATCTTAAAAATTATTTATTATAAATGATAAAGCATATAAAAAAAGAAATAATAAAATTAAAGTGGTATACATATAATTATAAGAAATTATAAAATTAATTAAATTATCATAATTTTGAAATTTTCAAAATATTAATAAATTGAATTTTAGTATTGACATTTATGATTAATTATGTCCATATATTTTTTTATAGATTATAATGATATAATTTTATAGATGAATATTAATAAAAATAAATAAAATAAAAAAGATATGATTTATTACACTCTGTGATATAACAATTTATGAATTTAATGTATTGATTTTTTTAGTAAAATGCTTGAAATGATAAACATGAATATGAAATATAATGTTTACTTTATAATAATATTAGTTGTGAAATTTTATAACATTATAAATATAATAAAATAATAAATTATGAAAAAATATTTATTAATACAATTAGTTTTATAAATTTCTTTATAATATTTGAATGTTATTATTATTAGATATTAATATAAAAGGTGAGATGATACTCTACCTCATTTGGGTTATACTAAATAATATCTTCATTTTCCTTAGGATAAAAGTTGTTCACTAAAACAGGAGATGTGAGTGCAGATCATGTGTGGGATTGGGTGAGGATTATGGGGCTGATTGTGTATCTGATGTTGGAACTAAGATCCAATACCTGAAGAGGGATATCAAAGTATGGTTCGACAACATGATGTTAACATACATACCATGGGGCCTAGATTGAGTGGTAATTCAACTATGGATGGAGGAAATTGAGTGATAAACCACATAAGCATCATTATTTGATTTTTATATATTTTTATGTTAGGTATTTTTGTTTGTTTTTTTGTTTTCCATGCATTTTCAAATCATAGACTTCTCGAATTATAATTTCCTTTTATGTTGGAAGTAACTATCATTATATTTATATTGCATAATCCTCCAGTAATAATTTTTTATTAGTTTATATTATGCATGTATAGTTCTCTATTAAAATTATATTCAATTGTTTTCTTATTTTGTCCAAAATTGGTTCAATTTTTAATTCTATTATTCATCTAGAATCTAAACAATTAACCTATCCATTTTATCCTTCTACTTACAATAGTTATGGACCAACACCTCTATAAAATAAATGTTTATAGAATAAGTGCCAAATTATTATTTTTTGGAATAAATTAATGTTTTTACAATTTGTATGTGTTGTTAATGGATTGTTATTGGGAAATGATGTTCTTATATATATATATATATATATATATATATTCATAAAAATAAAACTTTTCACTTAAGAATCAGATGAGTTGATGAAAATTGGTAATGAACTGAAAACCTCATGAGATATTGTCTGACCATTGGTATTACTTGTTCCATAATGGGTTTAATATTATATTACTTGTCTTAAAATAATCCATATATTGTCACGACCCGTCCTCGGGGCCTGTGCCGTTAATACCCCAAGCCCGACTTCCATAGGCCAGGGGCTGGCGACTAGGACCAAGGTGTAAATCCTAGTAAAAAGGGAAGGCATTGCCTTTGTAAAGTAAACAAACACCACAGAGTAGGAAAGCAGAAGTAAACACTAAGTAAAAACAGTGTACAACAGTAAGTGCTGAAAAGTATGTGGGCCAGTATACAAACCCAAACTGAAAGTAAAGTACAACTGGAAAGGGAAAACAGAAACTGTAAAGTAGAGCCGCAGCATCGAGCCGTCCACTGGATGTCCAACATGTAGGGTGGGTACAGATAGCCTCCACAGCTCCTCGGGTCCAGCCGTCCGCTCCGAGTACGTCCCGCCCAGGGGTCCTCCTCCAGGTACCGTCCTGCTCCGCATGCCTCAACCACGATCAGCATTGTCTGTTGTCTGCAAACAAGACAACGTAGTGATGGCATAGCCCCTACCGGGGTGACTATAAGCTACTCAGTAGGGACCCCGAGACCCCCGTAGGACTCCCAGAATCCACAAAGGATAATCCAAAAAGGAAGGATACAGTCATGAAGTAACATCCGTCACTACTTAGGTATATTTCCATACATATACCGAAGTAATCAATTTTCGTTCGGCTCTAATATCTGAGCCCAAGTACAACCCAGACCACATATGAATGAAAAATGTAATCCACATAGGATAGCTCAACACCATTCACAATGGGAAGCAAAACGTAATCCACACAGGATAGCACAACACAATCCACAAAGGAAAGAAAAACAATATTCAGCTCACACAGATATACTACATCGTATGACGATAGAGGTGATCAGATATTTTCAATGACTAATCTAAGCTGTCAGACCCACAAAGGATCGATAGGTACTAACCCCCGCAATGACCCACAAAGGATCTGACCCACAAAAGATCGATAGGTAACTAACCCCCGCAAAGACCCACCCAGGATCGGACCCACATAGGATCTGTAGGCGCTGGCTCACACAGAACCGCTGAGCACTGACCCACATAGGATCGGACCCACACAGGATCGGTATCATTGATCCACGTAGGATCGCTGAGTTTTGTAGTCGTCACCGTCGAATCCACCGAGGATCTCTGTATAGTCGTCGTCGTCACAGTCGCAAACGTAGCCAGCTCTAGGGTTCCCGCACACAGCAAGCTCGTTCGGGAGGGTCTGCTCCACGAGCTGAGAGGCTGATACATCAAATGACACATAGTCCATAGTTGATGTATCAAAAGTTCTGTATCGTCAACATGAACTCAACGTCGCAGATGGCGCTTCAATCGGACGCCCGGTCTGAGAGTTATTGGCTTTTTCGTCCCAGGGGCCCGGTTGGTTTTTAAGGAAAAACCAACCCGACTATACTCCACCTACGTCCAAACCTCGGGCATAGTAAGCCAAATGATCCGTCTCACCTAGAGAAATACATCAAAGTCGATGGCACGTCAATCGGACGTCCGGAGCTAAATATATGAGTGTTTCCGCTCCGAGGGCCCTGTTGGTTTTGTGTACGAACCAACTGAGCCGAACACAAAGTATTCTGAATCCTTGAGTGAGATATACTGATATGACCATCTTGATCCGAGGATCGCATCGCAACTAACGATGTATCGATCAGAGGCCCGTAGCACATGTTATGGGCGTCACACAGGAAGAGATTCAGTATTAAGGGGTTCAGGCCCGGTCCGATAACCCTAGGGTCGACCCGAACCGTGTCGGGGTCCGGCCCGCATAGACGCTGCCCGGCCAGGTCGGACCTGGGCGCGGCGTGGCCCGGCCCAGCCCGGCCTAGGCGCGGCGTGGCGCAGCCCGGCCCGGCCCGGCCTGGGCGCGGCCCAGCCTCGGCACAGTGCATCCAGCGCGCTGGTCAGGTTCTCGGCCAAACGGCCGAGCCGTTTGGAGTGGGGGGGCGCCTACCACCCTGGTTTGTAACTGTGGTCCCACTTAATGGTGGCCGCTCAGCTGGCCGGTCGGGGGTTTGAACCCCCGGATTTCCCCTTGTCCGGCAGGCCCGACCCGGCCAGCCGGTTTCTACCGCCTCGGGACCGGCGACGGCCGGTCCCCCCTGCTCTGACACCGGCGGCCCGGAACCGGCCGCCGGTCTCCCTGCTCCATCGCGGCTCGGAACCGGCCGCTGGTCTCCCTGCTCCGCCGCGGCCCGGTACCGGCTACGGCCTTGATTCGTCTGGCATGGCACGACGACGCCTCGCCCCACCACCATGGCCCCGTTCCGGCCATGTTGTCTTCGGGTTTCTCTGACGCGGCGCAATGGCATCGCATCCTTGTTCGATTTCATGGCACCACGCGACAGCGTCGCGCATTCCTTGCCGCATGATTCTGCATGGTGCGACGGCACCACGCCATTCCGTTCCAACCAAATTAGAAACAACATCAATAATGGGGGAGGGTCGGCCGTGTTTGTGCGGTCCAGCCCCCTCTCGTTAATCGATATCAATTGGTCGTATTTTCATGAAAAACGACAAGGTAGTATTCACGAACAAAATAAATAAATAAACCCCTACCTTGAGCGTAGCTATAATGGAGGTTCATCGAATGAAGATTCATCGCGGAATATCCGTCGTAGAATGAGATGTCGCGAAAGAAGATGTCGTCGACATCGCGGAAGGAGATGTCGCGGAAGGAGATGTCGACCTCCGAGGAATCCGGTGTTCTGCGCGTTCTTCGCGTTCTTCAGCGAAGTGGAAGAAGTTTTTCAAGATCCTAGATTTTCTACCAAAGGCTCTCAAAGCAACAAGACTCCATCCAAAAAAATAAAATAATCCCACACTTATTTTATTAGCTTGTCATTATTTTGAAATTCAAACACTCACAATAAACAATCTTCATTAATATGATATGTTATTAAAACATAAGTTATCAAATTTAATTGTGAGTTGAGGGAGTTAAAGAATGTGAAGGGGTGGGGTTTTTTTGGGCCCCACCACCCTCATAACCTCCCATGGGAAGTTGGGTAGTTACCCAACTTCCACCCAAAGCATAAATCCACAAAGAGAAAATAAAAATTGTAGTTAAATTTTTATTTTAACTTCCAAAATTTTTATCAACTTCTCTCGTAAAAATGCAACTCCGAAAAAGGAGTTCTTAAGAAATTACAGGCGCTGTGAATCCATCGGTGCCCTCAGAATTCAATTCCGAGCACCAGTTCAAAAGTTAGAAATTCCCGCTCGTTCGTTCACTGAACGTACCCGAGCTAATCTTCAGATAGAAATTCCGGGCACACCGGTCCTCGGAATCAAGTGACGTCAGAAACTGCGTTCTTTTAAAATACCAAAGAAAATTAAGAAAAAATTTCCCTTTAATTTTACGGGTCTTTACATTACTTCCACCTCAAGGCTTTACGTCCCCGTAAAGTTACATCATAAACTAGAGAAAAACATGTGGGTACTGAGCACGCATCTGAGCCTCCCGCTCCCAAGTGCTCTCATGGAGATTTCTGTGCTGCCATCTGATTCCCACTAGAGGAATCGACCGTCCACGTAGGACCCTCTCTTCTCGATCCTCGATCTCCACTGGGATATCCATAAAAGTCTCCACATCATCAACGTCTAGCTCCCCATGGTCAAAGATATGCGTCAGGTCGTACACGTATCTCCTCAGCTAAGATATGTGGAAGACTTCATGCACCCGGTGCAACTGAGGTTGTAGAGCCAGGAGATAAGCCACCTCGTCAATCTTGCTGAGGACCTGGAACGGTCTGATGAAGTGTGGAGACAACTTGCCGCCTCTTCCAAATATCCGTAATCTACGCCGAGGTGAGACACGCAAGAAGACGTGGTCGTCATCCTCGAACTCTAGTGGCCTCCTCCTCCTGTCAGCATAACACTTCTGCTGGCTCTGAGCACTCCTCATCCGCTCCTGGATGATCTAGACCTTCTCTGTCATGGCCTGGACCATCTCCAATCCCACATGTGCTGACTCCCCAGGGTCTGTCTAGCACAAAGGGGATCCGCAAGGTCGTTCGTACAACACCTCGTATGGTGCCATCCCGACGTTAGAGTTGTAGATATTGTTGTACACAAACTCCACCAAGGGTAGGTGGTCCTCCCAGCTATGACCAAAGTCGAGGACACATGTGCGGAGAATGTCCTCGAGAGTCTGAATGGTCCTCTCCGTCCGACCATCTGTCTGAGGGTGAAAGGTGGTGCTCATACATAGTTGCATCCTGAATGCCTCCTGCAACCCCTTACAAAGCCGAGAAGTAAATCGAGCATCTCGATCAGAGACGATAGATGATGGAACACCATAAAGCCTTACAATCTTCTGAATGTAGAGATGTCCCATGTTCTCCACTGAGCCCTGCTCTCTAATGTGTAAGAAGTGAGCTGACTTGGTGAGTCGGTCGACAATCACCCAAATGGTGTCGTGACCTCTGGAAGTGCATGGAAGTCCAGTAACGAAGTCCATAGATATCCTGTCCCACTTCCACTCCGGGTCCTCCAAGGGCTGTACCAGCCTACTGGTACCTGATTCTCTGCCTTCACTTGCTGGCATGTGAGGCATCGAGAAACGAACTCTGCCACATCTTTCTTCATGCCCGGCCACAATTTCTTTCATCTGAGGTCCTGGTACAACTTCGCCATTCCGGGATGTACCGCCAAGGGAGAAGTGTGAAAATCTCTCAACACCTCCTCCCATAATGCAACTGGTACCAAGGTACATCCTCTGAAAAGGACGTCGTGCTCTACTCCAAAGGAGAAACCATCATGTGCCTGTCCTGAGGATATCTGTGCACATCGCGTCTCACAGTCTGCGTCCCCATGCTGTGCTTCTATGACCCGATACAGTAGTGGTGGGGTGATTGTGAGTGAATGAAGGAAGGCTGCTCCATCTCTATCCAAGAAGTATATATGCAAGGCAGCTAGCTGCTCTTCCTCCTCCTCATGTAGCTCAATGCCCGTCCTCCTAATGAGAGCATCGGCTACTACGTTCCCCTTCCAAAGAGTATAGACTATCTCAAAGACATAGTCCTTGAGGAACTCGATCCATCATCGCTGTCTCAGGTTCAGGTCCTTCTGAGAGATGAAGTACCTGAGATTCTGATGGTTAGAAAAAACTGTAATGCGATCGCCCATCAGATAGTGTCGCCATGTCTTCAGAGCGAAGACCACTGCTGCTAACTCCAGGTCATGGGTAGCGTAGTTTCGCTCATGCGACCTCAAATGACGTGATCCATGGGCGATCACTGCCCGATCCTACATCAGGACAAATCTATGTCTGGTCCATGATGCATTGCAGTAGACTACGTACCCTACTCCCTCCTCTGGAAACCTCATGATAGGGGTGCTGTTCAATCTCTGTCTCACCTCTTGGATGCTTTGGTGACATCTGTCTGATCACACGAAGGGTTTCCCCTTCCTCCTTAACGTTCTGAAAAGCTGCAAAGATTTCTCCTTTGCCGAAAAGGGAAATATGGTCGCATCCCATGGATGAACCACGTTCCTTGCCTAATACAGTCAATCCCTCCTTGATTAGTTAATTCAAGGCATGGATGATGTAGTAAGGCCTCGATGCTGTTACCAAGGGATCCAACCGTTACTCTCACCTCCAAGGGTTGAGTCACATTGTCGGCATCAGTGTGTGGTCACTGGGTCTCCTCTAGTAAGAATCTCGCATGTGAGGGTCATGTCAACAGTTTTTAACCAGCACCTCTTAGTACTAACAAACAAAAGACAAGAAATATAATGTCACCAATGCAAGTGTCTTGTATTACTTCAACTAAAAGTACAAGGACAGAAGGAAACACAAACTACGAAGCTAGAGGAATTATGGGGATAGGCCTCTATGCCAGGAGCTAGTACCGAACTATTCCACCTGCTTATGGAGCTCCATGATCTTAAGCTTCAGCTTCCTGAAGCTGTACTCTCCCCTGAGGTCGGGGTAGACCTCTTGGTGGTGGTGGTGGTAGAGCCTCAAAACGTCATCCACCACCTGCTGCTCGGCCAGCTCCTCTACCTCATCCTCCTGCTCCCTACGGACCTCAATGGTCGATCCTCTGCCTCTGCCTAGTTGGCTCCTCAACCGTTTGATGATCCTCTGCATGGAGGGTTGGGAAGTCATGAGCCATGTGGCCCTGCCCGCCGCATGAGTAGCACTGCCTACCTCTCGAAGGACTGGCTTCGTGATGTGTTCCCCGCACTACTGAGCCAGTGTCCTGAGGCCGTCTGCCTGAGGGTCTGGTCTTCCTGGACCCATGAGTCGTCTATTGACTTCCTTCTACAGAAGACTCTGCTACCTTCTGCTCTGCGATAGGTCTCACTGCTGAAGAAGGCTCCGCAAGGAAGCTCTCGATCAAAAACGCTCGCTCCAGTACTCCTTCCTGGGTCGGAATGCTGAGGGAGATCAGCGATGCCCTGATCTCATGTCTCAATCCATGCTCAAAGGTCTGGGACCGGAAGAATGGGTCTTGTACCATGTCGGTCGAGTAGCGTGAGAGATCGGTAAATCTCGTCGAGTACTGGCCGACTGTCAAGCTGCCCTACCGCAGCTGAAGACGCTCCTGGATGCGCACCGCACGAAGGGTGGATGGGATGAACTCCGAGCGGAAGAGGCCCTCAAAGTCCGTCCAGAGGAGATATGCCTCATCGTGCACCTAGAGCATCAAGCTCCACCATCGGCCCGCTACCACGTGCAGTAGGCTCGCTGCTAGGATCACCATGAGGTCTGCTGGTGTCCTCACTAACCTGAAAACTCTCACCACTACCTCCAGCCAATCCTCGGCTGCCTAGGGGTCCATATCCCCATGAAACCTGGGCGGTCTCTGGCACTGGAACTCGTGCAGTTCACTAAGGTGACGTGCATCATCAGCGGCTAGGGCTGGAAGCATCAGTGGCTCAGCGGGGAGATGTACCGCCGGTGCCTCAGTTGTCAAAGGGCTCTGCACCGAGGCCTCGTCGCTCAGTGGGCTGTCGTCACGCACCACTCTTGGAACCCTAGATGGCTGCCGTTGTGGTGACATCCTGAAAAGAAATAGGTGCGCCACGGTCAAAACAATATACCTGGTGAGCTGACACAAGTAATCACATAGAAAACATGAAACACACATGCAACCAATGTTTTCGTACATTAAGTCAGAAATCAGAAGTCAGGGTCCTAGTGTACGGATACGTCGGCCTCCGCACCAACACTGGACTCCCTGGACTGATAACCACACCCCATACGCTTAACACAATTGCTTCACATAGAAAAAGACTAGAGTCCCAAGTTCTATTGTAGAACTGAACTCCTCTGATACTAATTTGTCGCGACTCATCCTCGGGGCCCATGTTGTGACTACCCCAAGCCCGCCTTCCATAGGCCAGGGGCTGGTGACTAGTACCAAGGCATAAATCCTGGTAAAAAGGGAAGGAATTGCCTTTGTAAATTAAACAAACACCACAGAGCAAGCAAGAAAAAGTAAACACTAAGTAGAAACAGTGTACAATAGTAAGTGCAGAAAAGTAAGTGGGCCAGTATACAAACCCAAACTGAAAGTAAAGTAAAACTGGAAAGGAAAAACATCAACTGTAAAGTAGAGCCGCAGCATCGAGCCGTCCACTGGGAGTCCCACCTGTAGGGTGGGTACAGATAGCCTCCACAACTCCTCGGGTCTAGCCGTCCGCTTCGAGTACGTCCCGCATAGTGGTCCACCTCAAGGTATTGTCCTGCTCCGCAAGCCTCAACCACGATCAACGATGTCCGTCATCTGCAACCAACAAAACGTAGTGCGGGCATATCCCGTGCAGGGGTGAGTACATGCTACTCTGTAGGGACCCTGAGACCCCCGTAGGTCTCCTAGAATCCACAAAGGATAGTCCACAAAGGAAGGATACAATCACGAAGTATCATCCGAAACTACTTAGGTATATTCCCATACATATACCTAAGTCATCAATTCTCGTTCGGATCCAATATCTGAGCCCAAGTACAACCCAGACCACGTAGTAAAGAAAACCATAATCCACACAGGATAGCTCAACAACATCCACAAAGGAAAGCAAAACGTAATCAACATAGGATAGCACAACACAATCCACAAAAGGAAAGAAAAACAGGATTCAACTCACATAGGTATACTTCTTCGTATGACGATAGAGATGATCAGATATTCCCACTGATGCATCTAAGCCATCGGATCCACAGCGGATCGATATTTACTAACCCCCGCAATGACCCACAAAGGATCGATAGGTAACTAACCCCCGCACTGACACACACAGGATCAGACCCACACAGGATCTGTAGGCGCTGGCTCACACAGAACCATTGAGCACTGACCCACACAGGATCAGAGCCACACAGGATCGGTAGCACTGATCGACGTAGAATCGCTGAGTGTTGTAGTCGTTGCCGTCGAATCCATTGAGGATCTCTATACATTCGTCGTCATCACAGTCGCAAACGCAGCCAGCTCTAGGGTTCCCACACACAGCAAGCACGTTCGGGAGGGTCTGCACCACGAACCGAGCGGCTGATACATCAACTGACACATAGTCCAGAGTTGATATATCCAAAAGTTCTGTATCATCAACAGGAACTCAATGTCGCAGACGACGCGTCAATCAGACGCCCGGCCTGAGAGTTATTGGATTTTTCATCCTAGGGGCCCGGTTGGTTTTTAAGGCAAAACCAACCCAACCGTACTCCACATGTGTCCAATCCTCGGGCGGAGTAAGTCAAAAGATCTGTCTCACATAGAGGAATCCATCAAAGTCGACAACACGTTAATCGGACGTCCGGAACTCAAGATATGAGTGTTTCCGTTCCGAGGGCCTGTTTGGTTTCGTGTATGAACCCACTTGGCCGAACCCAAAGTATTCCGAAACCTTGAGTGCGATATACCGCAACTACCGTATCAATCCATGGATCACATCGCAACTGACGATGCATCGATCGGAGGCTCGTAGCACATGTTATGGGCGTCAGACTGGAAGATATTCGGTATTAAGGGGTTTGGGCCTGGTCCGACATGACCCGATACCCCAAGGGTCAACCCGAACTGGGTCCGGGTCCGACACGCATGGGCGTGGCCTGGCCCGGCCCGGCTTGGGCGCGGCCTGGCCTGGGCGCAAGCGCCCAACGCGATGGTCAGGCGCTCGGCCAAACGGCCGAGCCGTTTGGAGTGGGGGGTGCATGCCCCACTAGTTTGTAACCACGGCCCCCTATAATCAGGGCCAGTCAGCTGGCCGGCCGGGGGTTTGAACCCCCAGCTTTCCCCTTGTCTGGCCGGCCCACCCCGGCTGGCCGGTTTCTGCCGCCACGGGACCAGCGACGGCCGGTCCCCCCCTGCTTCGACGCCGGTGGCTCGGAACCAGCCGCCGGTCTCCCTGCTCCTTCGCGGCCCAGAACCGGTCGCGTCCTTGATTCGTCTGGAACGGCGCGACGGCACCGCACCCCTCCACCGTGGCCCCGCTCGGGTCACGATGTCCACGGGTTTCTCCGACGCGGCGTGACGGCGTCACGTCCTTGTTCGATTTCCCGACGCGGCGCGATGGCGCAACACATTCCATGTCGCACTATTCCGCGTGGTGTGATGACACCATGCCATTACATTCCAACCACATTAGAAACAACATCAATAGTGTAGGAGGGTCGGCCGAGTTTGTGCAGTCCGGCCCCCTCTCGTTAATCGATAGCAATTGGTCGTATTTTCACGAAGAACGACATGGTAGTCTTCACGAAAAAAATAAATAAATAAACCCCTACCTTGAGAGTAGCTATAATGGAGGTTCATCGAACGAGGATTCATCATAGAATATCCGTCGCGGAAGGAGACCTCGCGAAAGAAGATGTTGTCAGCATCGCAGAAGGAGACGTCATGGAAGGAGACGTCGACCTCCGAGGAATCCAGCATTCTTCGCGTTCTTCGCGTTATTCAGCGAAGAGGACGATGTTCTTCAAGCTCCTAGATTTTCTCCCAAAGGCTCTCAAATAAACCAGACTCCAACCAAAAAAATAAAATAAACCCACACATATTTTATTAACTTGTCATTAGTTTGAAATTCAAACACTCACATTAAACTCATTTCATTAATATCATATGTTATTAGAACATAGGTTATAAAATTTAATTGTGAGTTGAGGGAGTTAAGGAATGTGAAGGGGTGGGGTTCATGTGGGCCCCACCACCCTCATAACCTCCCATGTAAAGTTGGATGGTTACCCAACTTCCACCCAACGCATAAATCCACTTAGAGAAAATAAAAATTGTTGTTAAATTTTAAATTTAACTTACACAATTTCTATCAACTTCTCTCATGAAAACAAAACAATGGAAAAGTAGTTTCTAAGAAATTACCAGCGCTGTGAATACATCGGTGCCCTCAGAATTCAATTTCCAGCACCGGTTCAAAAGTTAGAAATTCCCACTCGTTCATTCACTGAACGTACCCAAGCTAAACTTTTGATAGAAATTCCGGGCACACCGGTCCTCGGAATCAAGTGCCGTCAGAAACTGCGTTCTTGTAAAATCCCAAATAAAATTAAAAAAAAATTTCCCTTGAATTTTACGGGACATTACGTATATAAATTATAATTAATTTAAAATCATTTAAATGGAGAAATCCATGTTTTTCAAAAAAGATTTGAAATGCATTTTTTTAATGATAATGATTTTTGAAATTTAAATTACATCAAATATATTTATATATATAATATATTTTTTAAAAAATATTACTTAAATACTTAGATATAAAGGTAATTTTCACTTTCCATTAATACCCCTTATTGGGATATTTTTTCCTCACCACATGTTTTAAAATAATTTTCATCTGAATTTTAATAGTTATTATATTAATGAATTCTCTAATGGAGTTAGTTCATGTGAAAAAAATTATTTGATTTATTTTATTTATATAAAACATTGATAAATTGCATTTTTATGTCCAATAATTCAAAACCAAGACAGGAAAAAAAACTATGTAATGTTTATTTCAATGTGTATCGTTAAGTAATATTTTATAATAAACCATAATTACATGTATTGTTTTCATAGAATGTGGAAGTTATGGTTTGGTTATTTACTATGAAACTAGATTTCAAGGTCTTCTCATTTAGGGTTTAATAAGATTTAGTGAGACGCAAATTATTCTATGGGGTCATGTAATAAATTTCATTGCAGAAAAATATAAAACCTATATGCACTTCTGTAATAGACATGCTTCTATTCATTGAAATATTTATTATCTTTAGGCGTAGTATATATACACATGACATGCATTTAATAGTCACCCAATTATATAATTCCATAATCCTCCATTCCCTATATCAATTATTTGAAGAAAAATATTCAATTAGATTATTTCTAGAGAATCGTTGGTAGAGTTATTATTTGGAATGATTCTTTAAATAAACCCCTTGTGCATTCTAAATCTCAAGGAGATAGATCATGTTTCTCTCCATTTTTCATTGGAAGAACTATAGGAATTTAACAACAGTTAATTAATTAATCCAATTCCTCTACATGGTGAAGATGTATTTTGGAATATACCCCTAACATGATATACAAGTGATATTCACTACAAGAGATATTGATTTACTATACTTATTTATAAGGAACACCTAAATCCAACTTTGATGATTTATTAATGTATATATAAAAGATTATAATATTATTCTATCTTATTTTTAATATGGACTAATATGAAGTTATAAGGGAGGTGTTTGTTTTGTGAATTTAATTGGAACAAAAGAGAGTTGATACCTATAAAAAAATTCTACAAATCTACCTATATAATTAATTGATATGTGGATCAGGACTAGATCATCCTAAAAATTCTCCATACACATTCAAAATAAAAATTCTCATGTTTTTTTAATCAAGATAATATTTCAACCCATTCCAATATATAATATCATCAAAAAACATTCAAAGTCTCATTTTTCCCAATTAGAGAGGTTAGTGGAACTCATCCTATGGAATTCATTTCTGATCAACTTAATGTAAAAAACCTTGAGATCCTGCATGTTCATCATGGATCCAATTTCTAGAAGTATATTATCGATAAAGGTTTGGCCTTACATTTTCCAGAAAAATAACCATCACTAGGGCTCCTCCACCAAATCTGAGGTTACTAAAATTAGTCCAACCTCATATGTGTAATGAGAATGGTTTTGATCTGATTGAATACTATTGTTGAAGAGTGAGAGGCTTCGGTGATAAAATATTGTATTTATTGATTATTATCTATCAAAATTAGATATAACATCATTATAGGCTAAATTATATCTCACCATGTATCAATGAATTCAATGAGTTTTGTATTATTTCCTATTACATCATCAGGATGAACATCAGTGTGTTCCTATCCCTAGAACAGTTCTCTTGGATATGATATCGAGAGGTCAATATATAGTGGTGGAAACCACACTAATCTTTTATAATGGGATGAAAATAAAAATAATGGGATGTTACTCACATGATAGGATCCACCGGCCTAAACCTTGTTTCTATGAATATGATTTCCAACATAAATTATAGAATATCGATTGATAACTATGAGATAATATGGATCGAAATTATTTCTAATGGGATTATTATAATCATCTAACTACATTGGATAAGATCTAGAGTGGATCTTGTCGATGACCTATATACAAATCTCAATCTATTATAATTGGCTAATGAATATGAAATCTTTAATAGTTCCATATGACACCTTAGGGATCATAGTTGACTAAACCATCATTTTAACTCATTGAGGTTATGGCGAGTGATGATGAGAACCAAAATTGAAAAATTGAGTCCCAAACCAATATATATTAAATAATATAAAATAATGATTCATTATTTAATCAATAAATAAGATTTCTACTATTTGGATCTTCATTAGGTGCATCATCACTAACAACACACATCAATTCATTATGGGAATCATTAGTGTAAATGTTCACTCAAGTGGTTGTAGTGAGGGAGAACTACTGGAATTATCATTATACACAATTGGAGTA
Source organism: Viscum album (assembly GCA_963277665.1). Lineage (NCBI taxonomy): Eukaryota > Viridiplantae > Streptophyta > Magnoliopsida > Santalales > Viscaceae > Viscum > Viscum album. The sequence continues at coordinate 606,433,461 of OY728161.1, read as the reverse complement.
ACCTATTTCTAATATAGGGGTAGACTAAAAGTGAAGGATGAACATTATTCCCATCCCATAATCTTAAATTCAATCGATTCCTCTTCCATTATATAAAGAGAAACATTAAGGCTTTTTGTAAAGACCCATTATGATATATAATGGTTCCCATATGATTTAAGACATTGATCCAATGAGTGGTAAATGTTATTTTAATATTAATAGTACTAGATGAGGGAATATATGTTCTTATGAATTCCTACGTTGTCAAAATCATTTTAATATTGTATATTAATCTTCTATGAATGGGTTTATTAAGGAATTCTATGTGATTCTAAAAGAGAAACACGTTGTGGAAAAGTGATGGGGTGGAAGTGGAGAAAACACCACTGGTAATTAGTATTTTTTTTGGAACTATGATAGGTTTCATTGATTCTAATCATTATTTGGAGGATATTCCTTTTCTCGATTACCCAAACAATCCATTTGGGACTACCATCTGGTGGGAGGCTGAAGCAGCACAATTTTATTCTCCATTTGGACTTCATATTAAGAGTTATTCATTTGAGACATCCTTGATTTTTAGATAGAGTCATTTTTTTAGTTGATGAACGCCTCATGCGAATTGATGTTGATGGGGATAGAAATTATTATAGAGAGATACATGTAATTTAATCATGGATAATCTTTATATATAGTAATTTTAATACGTACATGAGTACCTTGTGAATATTAGCTTCATGAGTAGTCATACATAACTGATTGTTTACTTCCATAAGCTACTGGTGGTTGGAGATTGATTATCTTCCATGGATAATAATATTATTACAATTTATACTGATTAATTGTAACCTATGTATGGTTCACAAACCCTAACATTGATACTAATACAGGAGTTCACCTAATTTTATCAATTGACAATCATGGGAAATTATATCATTATTGTTGTTGTTAGTGTCATAGGGAGGAAACATACCATATTTGGTCAATCCCCTACACTATGGAGAATTTTCAGGGTGATGATCCAATTTAGAATTGGTTTTAAATATACAGTAATGACCAGTAATAATGGGAGGACCACTAGAAGGGGTTATTATAGGGATATGTTTTGTTTGTGAAAACTAAATATTCTTTGTTAGAGGCAAGGGTCTTGATACTATTTTCATTAAAATATCTCAGTTTGATGTAGTGGGAATGAAAATTTGGTAAATATGAAATTGTTAGGGACATAGGAGTTGTCAATGGGGAATTACAATAGGGTGGGATGGTGTAATTCATTTTGTGTTTTGAATATACAATATCTGATTGGGATTGTTTAGTATGATTGGGATAAACGTAATCCTCTATTGGTGGGGACTACATGTGTTGTCGGTGATATTGGGTTGTGTGGGCCATATTTTGAGAGTCCATTAATAGATATAACCTTTACATATCATTAATAGCACAAATCAAATTCAAATATGGGATAGGTCTATGTGTGTTTATATTAGATACTAAATGATATTATTAGAGTGGTAATGGGTGGGGGATTTCCTGCTACATGCTCTCTAACTATGCAGACATTGACATAGAACCATAACATTAATGTAATCATATTAAAAATCTCATATGGGGATTTCTCACACTTATTATACAAAATAAAAATGGCATTGATTACCATTCACTAAATGAGTACTAATGTGAATATGTAGTGAGGAAACTAAGAATCCATGGGAGAGGTTACCATCACATTTTGACCATAATTTTGTGGAATTTCAACATGATTAAATATCCTCCCCTGATCATTGTTTTTCTTGTGGATTTGTTTTGAAAATCGTATTTTTTTATAGTCTATAAGAAACAATTAATGATAACTATATGACCATTTTTGACGATAGTGATTTCTAACATGTAGTATGTGTTAAATGATAGAACACAACTCATCATTTCACTATCAAGATAGAATGGGTTAATGTTTTGGTAAATATTTCATATTATGAAATTTCCACTGAGACATTAATTACACATCATATTATATTAAACTACTAGTTAGAATCCATTGTCTCTATATTCCAACTTTCTAATGGAATGAAATATTCCCCGATTGGGAAAATTTTGTTGACAAATTGATCAAAATGAGATAATTGGAATATGACAATTCATTTTTTGGATATAACTATATGAATTATTGTATATTATTTTTCCCCATATATATTATTTATATAATCATGAATCACATTTCTAACAACATACCTACATAGTATCTAATTAATTAACTCATCAAAGACATTACAATGTTTTACATGAATATTTGGGTAGAATTATTGTTCGGTCATTGTCAGACATCCATTGGTATACATGGAATAATAATATATTATCCTTTGGATGGTACAAGAGAGAAACATATGTATACCACATAGGGGATATTATGATGGTGATGCGTGTAATACAAAAAATTTAACCTGAGGAAACATTGTATTTTCAAATGTGGAATCCTAGGCTTCTAGACTTGGTATACCCAAGCTCATCTCTAGAAGAATCATAAGTTCATAACCTGATGAATATATTTATGTTCACAGAAGGAAAACTATGATTTCAACATAGGTATTCCTTATCTCTTCACCCTAGGCATATTGTGTTCATTATTCATGGTATGAATCAGTATGTTACCACCCATGAAAAAATATATGAAAACCATGTTTTCCAATAAGTTTCTTATGCGAAAAACATAAGGCATCCCATTCATTTCACATAGATATATGGTTTTGATGAATCTATTGGGGTTATAAATATATTCATTATACTATGGAGGGTGAAATATTTAAATCATGATAGGGAAAATGCCCCATATTCTTTTCATATATGGTTTGTATATAGGTTTTTATTTTAGTGGGGATAATTCAACAAAAGATCATCATGTCTGGGTCAGTTAAAATTATAGTTTCCATTTATGATATTAAGAAAAATTATCTTCATGTATGGGATAGTTGTAGGTCAACATAAATTACTAATTTCAATGTATATTAAGATCATTTTTATGGTAAGGAGAAAGGCCTGATACACATAAGAAGGATGATCCGGATTTGAAGATACCATATCACGAGGGGATGATGAAATTCAAGAATTGTTAGTATTAATGATCAATATTGAATCCTACATATCCTAATAGAAAAAGGGGGTAATAATACACATTTATATTGACTAATAGTTTGTTGTAATGTGAAGGTACTAGAACATATTGATTAACATCATGTGATAGTGATTTTTTGTCGGAAAAGAAAAATAATGAGGTTTAGTTTTGGGAAAATTTTTTGGAATTCTTAGAATACGAGAGTGATCATATAATCCCTATCTCATGTTGAATCAAAAAAAATATAATCCAATGTTCACCATATAGGCTGGAAATGGAATATAATTTTTTTCACCGAGTAAGACAGTTGTAATTTTCATCATGCAATAAAGATTACCATGTAGGGAGAAGGGAAAACATGAGATGGATTTGGGATTACACATTATGATACTCCAAATTTTCATGTATTCATTATTAGAAATTGGGGGTTTCCATGGATAATTCCATGGTTTGAGATTATAAATGATAGGAGATCCAAGTGTTTCTTTGAAATTACAATAACATGACTGGAAAATACATATTTGATTTTCTACCCTGACTATTTTTGAGAGGACTATATATGGAGACTTCCTAGTAATTTCATGGTGATATATATCTTGTGTTGAGAGTTCTTATACATCAAATGAAGAGGCATAGTGATTTTTTATTCAATTCATGGTGAATCATTCATATGAATAAGGTTCATCAATACAAGTTTTTCATATGTAATTTTCTTTGGTAATCCAATGATTGAGTCTATGTTGGGTCGCAATCCATCAATTTTTTAACAACTATATTTGGTGGAAGGACGTATTAAAATGTGGGTACTAAATATTGGTTTTGAAAAAAAATTGGTCTTTCATGAAGCTTAGATTTTTGATATAATTTATTCATTAGTATACTTTTTTTCTTAGATATCTATGTTCTGAGTTTCACTGAATGTGTAGGTCTCATGAAGCATAGATTTTAATGAATTAGATTCCTCTTATGTGAGTTTTATCATAATGGATCGGTGTGGTGATAAAACCACAAAAATAACCAATAAATATAACTACCCAAGTTGTTTAAATCTTGTACGATATTCAACAATAAGAATTTGTTTCCATTGTTTAGTGTGTTAACACATATCCATGAATCTTGAGTGGAGATAATAATTCTAGATGCACACAATTAGAATATATTAAATGAGATGATTTTTTGGTATTATAACCATGGGGTTTTTACTAGATATAATTCTCAAAATGTTCCATCTTTACAAATATCTAAGTTTCATAATTGTCAATCACTTTTAATGAACCTATGAGATTTATAATCATGGAGCATTTTCTCTTTTACAAAAATTAATCAGCTCATAAATTGTTTGAATTGATATTTATTCTTCTAAATCCATATTTAAGGTATTTTTAGAATTATGGGAAATTGATATCGTCTAATAATTATTAATTGGAGTTTAATAGTAAATAATTCCATGAAATAATTTTCTTTAATATATGGATTTTAAAATCACAAATGATATTGAAGAACAAATTTGGATAAAATATGTCATAAATAATCTTTTTAAAATTGATTAAATGAATAAATAATATTATGGAGATGGCCAGAACCAATGCATTTTTATGAAGATTCATATTAGAAAATTAACATCATAAATTAAAATGTCATGGGATTGTATTATTTGAAGAAGACACTTTTCACGGTCATACCATGAAATAGTATTTCAAATGTGGTACGTTAAAATTTTTGAATAGTTAATATTAGTATTATGTGAGTATCCATTGAAGGATGTATTCATATTATATCAATTATCATATATATTTTATATGTGTTATTTATATTATAGAAAAAATATCATTTTAAACACTATCCAGGACAAGGTGTGATTTGGATGTGTGTAATATAGTAGTAAATTCTCAATAAATTTTTAGAATAAAAAAATTGAAAAAATGGTTTTAAAATATTAGTTGACTAATGGAAACTTTTTTATGGTGGTTAAGGTAAAATAAATTAGAGAATATAAAGAAAAATTAGTTCTGTCATTCAGATATACTATAGATAATACAAGAAATATTCTTAAACTATGTAGAGATAATTATTTGATGGGGAGGACATTATATGACAACCCCGCTTTTATTACAAACTTAAACATGATTTATTACAAAAAAAATCAATTGATACAAAAAAGAAGATCGAGATGTTTAGTGTCTTTGGGGATTATGATTATTAAATAAAAACTTAAAACATTAAATAAAACATATTTATTGAAAACTTCTTTTACATGACCACTAAATTCCCTCATACTTAGCATTGCATGGGATAACCTGAGGACATGCATAAGAAAAGGGTGACCTATAAAGCCCAGTAAGTGAGTACACATGGAATACCATGAGGAGTACAATAAATGTTACACAATAGGAATATAAATAGGGTATAAAAGAAACATGAACATAAAGCCATGATAAATCATGGTAACCATAACATGGAAATGTGGAAACAACACTTAACATGGAATTAGCATGAGCCAAGGCTCATTGAACATAGAGCATAAGTAAATCCTCATTGCACATAAAGCACAAGAAAACCCCCGTTTCAAATGAATTAGAAGGAGTCAACACTCATTAAACTTGACGTATCATCATACTATACTTTTCCCAATGCATTGGAGTGCTATAAGGGTGCACCGTTCATAAACATTTCATTTCATGCATAAGTGTGCCACATGGATCATAAAACATGGATTCATAAAACATAATAATTTATTACATGATAAAGGAATGTGTAATTAATACATGAAAAATTATAATAAATAATTAAATGTGCATAAAGTTGAATTCCCTTGATGGGGAAATGGGCATGGTATTCACTACACAATGACATTGGCTTAGAAAATCGGTGCGATTTCGGCAGTGTAACGGCGTGACATAAGAATTCATAAAAATGGTCGATGAGATAGAAATGGGTTACTCATAATATTTAATTGTAATGTACAGTTATTATGTCATATAGATACATGTCCCAACAATTGTATTGGAAATTAGATTCATGATACAAAAATATTTCTTGAATTTAAAAGAGGAGAGAGAAGTTCCTTTCGGAATTTCGGCATAGTAACGAGTGTACATGGGAGGAATTTAATGAGAGAGAAATGGGTCTCCCATCATTCAAACATAAATAGGGAAGTATGAGGGAGGTGAGAAACCATACCCCAACATTCATAATTGAAATTAAAAAAGAAAAACAACTTAAAGAAAATTGGACAAAAATGATAATGGAAGAAAAAACCCTTACTTGGAAGTGTGCTTCCAAATGCTAGAGAGGGGCTTCTGAGAGGCTTATTGGGAGCTTGGGGAACCTTGGGAGGATTCTATAGACAGTATATCAGAGGTTGGACGAACACCAAAGGCTTTGATTGGATAGGAAGTGGGAGCTTGGGTGGTTTTATATGGGAAAGGTGAGAGAATTCTTTATTATTTATGTTTGGGTACCCTTACATTACATTAATCCAAACCACAAACCATACCATGGTTTTTGCCAATGGTTTTTGGAAAAGGGAACATTAAAACATTATTTTATATGGACAAAGTGTGATCTTCTTAAAATATTAGGGTTCCTTATGTGGTGGTGAGTCACACTCCCATGAATATTAATTTATAAAAGCAAGGTGTTGAATAAGTATTGAGGGGTATATTAATGCTTTGAAAATTAATTCAAACAAACACAAAATCACATTATTTTAATTTTAAAACATATATTGGCCGAAAATAAAGAATATAGTATTTTATTACATCACTATCGGGTCATTATGATGTCATAAAACAAATTATATATTTAAACGGCATTTAATTTTTACCCAAAAATTTGACTGTCTCGGAAAATTATGAAAAAATCACTATTGGATAATTTCAATGTCCTGATTCTAGAAATGGAATTTATTTTATCTAAATAATTTTATAAATTTGTTAATTTTCACTTTTAAAATAAAAACAAACATTTATAAAAAATTCAAGGGTTTTGACAGAAATGGCTTTCAAACCATAATAATAAATTTTAATTGCATTCATAAAATTATAAGATAATATATATTTAATAAAAATTATTTTTATAATAATATTTTTATTTTATTAAAATATTTTTTAATTCAAAAATCCCTTATTTTAATAAAATAGATTTCATTATTAAATAATAATTTAAACACCATTTGTACATTAAAAATTATTTACAATTTATCAAAAATGACTAGAAATTATATTCATTATTATATACCAAAAAATAATGTACATGAACATAATACTAATTATTTGTTACATAATCCCTTAAAACAACCGCATAACACCTAAGGGTAAGGTGTGTGATGGTGACAGACTCTTGGGGTGGCTCAGATAACATCACTCGAGTGGTAATTTCAGTCAACTTCCACTTTTTCCATAGATGGTCACGTTCGATATTGACATGATGAAGCTCATCTTGGGCATGGAGAAGGGCGAAGCCCAAAGACGCCATGTCATCTCCGTACTCCGACAAATGGGCTTCGTATGGGGCAATTATATTGGATGAGTCCATCACTTCCTTTTTCTGAGTAAATTGGATTTGTTAAAGTCCTATATTTATACTAATCAAGTGATCACTGTTCAACAACTATATTAGCAATGGTCAAAATTCATAACATAAAACCAAGGAATTTGACGTTTTATATAAACATAATGATACATTTAATTAGGTCAATTGGGATTTCCATTAATGAAACTTTCGGTCGTTACAATATTCCCCCATTAAGAAATTTCGCCCTCAAATTTTTCCTTTTCCCACACTAAAAAAATGTGGGTAACTCAGCTTCATCACATCCTCCTATTCCCAAGTTGCTTCTTCAAACTTCTGGTTTCTCCACAACACCTTGACAAGGGGTGTTGTCTTATTTCATAGAACTTTATCTCTACGATCTAAGATCTTTACTGGTTGCTCCTCATAAGAAAGATCATCTTCCAATTGTACCACCTTAGAAGAGAGTACATGTGAAGGGTCAGGTATGTACTTCCATAAGAGGGATTCATGAAAGAAATCATGTACATTGGCCATAGTAGGTGGATGTTCTATTTGATAGGCCACAGCCCTGACACGATCATGAATTTCGATGCGGCCAATGAACTTTGGACTAAAATTCCATTTCTTTCCAAACCTCATGAACTTCTTCCACAGAGATATGCGTAGAAACACCGTGTCTCCAACTTTAAACTCAAGGTCTCATTGACGGTTATATGCATAACTCTTCTTTCAACTTTGGGCTTCCCTGATATGCTGCTGAATGGATTTCACCTTCTCCACCATGTCCATGACCATTTCTGGTCCAAGCAGCCTACATTCACCGACGGCATCCCAACATGCCAGTGTTCTGCACCTTTTCCCATATAGGGATTCATATGGTGACATTTGGATGCTCGAGTGGAAACTGTTATTATAAGAGAACTCAACCAGAGGAAGATGTTGATCCCATCCTCCTTTAAAGTCCATTGAGCACGCTCTCAACATATCCTCAAGTGTTTGGATAGTCCTCTAGGAATGGCCATTAGTTTGAGGATAATAGGTCGTACTGAAGTTCAGTTCATTATTCAGGGCATGTTGAAGACTCTTCCAAAACATAGAGATGAATCTTGGATCTCGGTCAGACACAATAGATAGTGGTACTCCATGCAACCTTACCACTTCCCTGATATATATCCGTTCAATTTGATCCAAAGAGAAATCCTCCTGAATAGAAATGATGTGTCCAGTCTTTGTAAGATGATCCACAACAACCTAGATTGAATTGTTGCCTTTGGATGTCCATGGAAATCTGGTGACAAAGTCCATGGTGATGTTATCCCATTTCCATTCTGGTATGGGAAATGGTTTCATCATCCCTTTAGACTTCTGCATCTCTGCCTTCACTTGCTAACACACCTGGCACTTTGATGTATATTCAGCGATCTCCTTCTTCATATTATCCCACCAACTATTTTCTCATAGATCTCGATACATATTTATGCTCCCTGGGTGAATAGTGAAATTTGAACTATGTGCATCATCCAAAAGTTCCTTCTTCAGCTTTGTACATGATGGATCACATAGTCTTTTCCCAAACCGCACAATTCCTTCTTCATTAACATTAAACTCTGAGGATTTCCCTTTTTAGATAGCTTCCACTTATTCTTGAATTCCCACATCATCCTTTTGATCATCCTTTAACCATTCCATAAGAGATGTTTGAGAAATCATTTGTGAAAGGATTGATGATGTTCCCTTCTTTATGATTCCCACATCCATCTTCATCAAGTCTAAGAAGATTGGATCCTTCTCAATTGTCATCATTGATATAATTGTTGGGTCCTTTCTACTTAGGCCATCTGCCACCTTGTTTGCTTTCCCAGGGTGGTAATGTATTGAATAGTCATAATCCTTGATGAGCTCTATCCATCTTCGCTGGTGTATATTAAGCTCTTTCTTTGTGAATAAATATTTAAGACTCTTGTGGTCAGAATATATCTCACATTTCTCTCCATAGAGGTAATGCTGCCAGATTTTCAAGGCAAAGATCACCGCCACCTACTCCAGATCATGCGTTGGATAGTTTTGCTCATGGATTTTCAACTGCCTTGAGGAAAAATATATAACTTTATCATTCTACATAATCACACACCATAAGCCCTTCTTTGACAAATCACTGAATACAAAAAAAAGTTCCCCACTTTTGGGTAAAGTCAGAACGGGCACAGTGATAATCCTCCTTTTCAACTCCTTGATGCTTTCGTCGCATTCATCACTCCAAGAAAAAATTACTCCATTCCGAGTTAGCTTGGTAAGAGGGTTGGTCAATCGTGAGAAATTTCTCACAAAACGTCGATAATATCCAGCTAACCCCAAAAAGATACAGATATCTGTTACCAATGTTGGCCTTGGCCATCCCTAAATTGCATATGTTTTGGAGGGGTCCACAGATATCCCATTGCTTGTGATGATATGGCCCACGAATGAGACCTCCTTCAACCAGAACTCACACTTGTTGTACTTTTCATAGAGCTTCTCCTTGAACAATGTCTCTAGTACATTTTTTAAATGCTCCTCATGATCCTCCTTGGTTTTGAAGTATATTAGAATATAATTTATAAAGACTACCATAGTTTTATCAAGGTAATATCTAAAGAATCTATTCATAAAGTCCATGAATATTTCTCGAACATTGGTGAGTCCTAAAGGCATTACTATGAATTCATAGTGCACGTATCGTGTACAAAAAGCAGTCTGGGGGACATCCTCCTTCGTCACCCTTACTTGATAATATCCTGACCGCAAATACACCTTGGAGAAGTATTGTGCTCCATCCAGCTGATCAAACAATTTATCGATTTGTTGGATATGATACTTGTTCTTTTTTGAGATTTTGTTAAGTTCACGATACTCGATGCAAAGACTCATTGACCCATCCTTTTTCTTGATTAAGAGGACTGATGCACCCCATGGTGAAGCACTTGGGCATATAAACCCTTTATCCAGATTCTCCTGTAGTTGTTTCTTCAGCTCTTCAAACTATACAACGGCCATTCCATATCGAGTCTTAGATATTGGTAGCACCCCAGGTATCAGTTCAATTGAGAACTCAACATCTCTTCTTGGAGGAAGACCAGACAGTTCCTCAGGAAACACTTCAGCAAATTCCCTCACAATAGGCATTTTTTCAAGGATGGTTTCTTCCTTGGACTCAATCATATGAGCCAGATACGCATGCTCATAAAGTAGTAATATCCATGCTTGAGATGATGGAGCTAAAGGTGATTCATCTTCCTCCGGACACATGTAAAGAATCGAGGGCTGATTCTCCATATGGAGTGTGATTTCCCTCTCCCGACAATTTATGTTGGCTCTATAAAAGGAAAGCCAATCCATGCCAATAATTGAATCGAATTCCACTAGAGAGAGTATGACGAGGTTCGCCAAGAAATTCCATCCATAGATTATAACAGGGGAGGACTTATATTCATGGGATGCAATGATTTCCCCATTTTCCATACTCACCGACATCTTCACTTCCATGATTTGTGGTGGTGCTGGGATTGTTCTACTAAAATTTCGATATATAAAAGAATGCGTGTATCCTGAATAAAAAAGTTCGTTTTCTATTCTTGAATGAATAACTAGCATACCAGTCACCACTTCGTAGTCGGGGTTCCCTTCGGTAGAAGTGATGGAAAAAGCTCTTCCTTACTGCCTTAGAGGTTGTTGGTTGTCTCTGAAAACCCTTGGATTAGGGAACTGATTTGCAAAATGACCCGGTTCTTTGCATATGTAGTGTTGAAAAACGCGTTGAGTTTCGAACGGAGCGTTCCTCTCCTCTGTCACAGTCGTGGGTCTTTCTTGACGCCAGTTAATAGCTAGGTGCCCTTCTCTTCCACACCTGAAGCATTTTCTTGTCCCCTTAAGGAAATTTCCATGGTGCTTCTTTCCAAACATTTGGAAAGTGGGGTGCTGGATCTTCTTAGCACTGTTGGATTTATCCATCGGACCACCAGCATTGAAGTCCACATTATGCTTCTTGTCCCCATGATACCCTTGTGTTTCCCCAATCTCCATTTCGACCTTGAGGGCACATCAGACAATTTCTTCATAGCTGTCGAAGTCACGGATCGCTAATTCTTTCCGCAAGCTAGGCTTTAGCCCACCAAAGAAGCTGTCAACCTTGAATTCGGGGGTAATGACATAGCCGGAAACCTATCATGCAATCCTTGTGAAGTTTTAATCGTACACTCCAACAGATTATTCATCTTTTTCATTGAGGGAAAGGAAGTCTCTTTCCATCTTAAGCTGGAGGGTGCACGGAAAATATTTATCGAAAGACATCTTCTGGAAATCCTTCCATTCTAATGCCTCGATAACCTCCTCAGGCTTCGTATTTTTTAACAATGTCCACCATTGATCAGCTTCACCCTCTATATGATAAGAATCCAGGAGAACCTTCTCTTGTTTAGAACATTGAAGGATGTAGAAGATCTTTTCAATGGAGTTGATCTATTGTTCAACGATCGTGGGATCGGATGATCCACTAAAAGTAGGAGGCCTTTTTCTCATGAAGCTCTCGATAGCGACTTGTTCTTTCTTAGGGGGGGTTGAATGTTCCTCTTGACCCGTGTTTCTATTCAAAACATGAGTTATCAGAGAGTGAAGAGTGACAAAGTTCTCGATTCCTGCTCCCATTTGATTTGGCATCTCATTAGTAGAGTCATCACACTGATCTTCACAATAGTTTTTAGCCCGAGTCCTCCTATTACCTGCCATTGGCTGGAATAAAAGGAATGTTAAGGGTAACACATAAAGGGTAATCTGAATACAAAAGTTTACGACTTATAAATAAACTTTCATTTCCTTAACTCATGAGTCTATAGGCTTCAATCTAAGCTGTTCATGATCTACTTTCTATCCTATATTCTAAGGGGCATTTTTTTAATTCCCTTAATAAGGGATCATAATAATCTTGGGAATTTATAAAAACATATCCCTCGAGAGTGTTGTACCCAAGAGTGCAGCAAGGCCCATTTTCGTGCACTAGTTCCCGTTCGAGTCTAGCTCAAAGCTGTGTTTTCAAGTTTTACCCCTAGGATACATCTGTTCCAGAGCCGCCTCTACCTGCTCGTATCCAGACAGTGATATATTTGTTTGATAAACCACATACTCAGTACTTACCAAAACATAGGGATGTTTTTATTATACTTAGTATTGTATCTAAGCCTTTACTAGGGTTTTCTAATCCTAATCCCCAAAATAACCAAACCTATCCTCTAATAAAAACTATGAAAACCCTACTTTTATTACAAACATAAACATGATGTATTACATAAAACATCACTTGATAAAACAAAGAAGATCGAGAGGTTTAGTGTATTTGGGGCTTATGATCATTACATAAAAACTTAAAACATGAAATACAACATCTTTATTGAAAACATCCTTTACATGACCACTACATTCCCGCGTACTTAGCATTGCATGGGATAACCTGAGGACATGAATAAGAAAAGGGTGAGCTATAAAGCCCGGTAAGGGAGTACACATGGAATAACATGAGGAGTACAATAAATGTTAGACAATAGGCATATCAATAGAGAATAATATAAAAATTAAAATAAAGGAATGATAAAGCATGATAATCATAACATGGAAATGTGGCAACAACACTTAACAGGTAATTAGAATGAGCCAAGGCTAATTGCACATAGAGCATGAGTAAATCCTCATTGGACATAAAGCACGAGTAAACCCTCATTGCACTTTAATTAGAATGATTCGACACTCATTTCACATGACGTATCATGATACTATACTTTAACCACTTCACTGGATCGCTATAAGGGTGCACCCTTCATAAACATTTCATTTCATGCATAAGTGTTCCACATGGATCATAAAACATGGATTCATAAAACATAATCATTTATTACACGATAAAGGAATGTGGAATTAATATATGAATCTTTATAATAAATAAGTAAATGTGCATAAAGGTTAATACCCTTGATGGATAAATGGGCATGGTATTCACTACATAATGACACTGGCTTAGAAAATCGGTGCGATTTCAGCAGCGTAACGGTGTGACATAATAATTCATAAAAATGGTTGATGAGAGAGAAAGGGATTCCTCATCGTATTTATATTTAATGGAATGTAATGAGGTCATATAGATACATTTCCCAACAATTGTAATGCAAATTAGATTCATGATACAAAATTTTGCTTGAATGTAAAAGAGGAGAGACAAGTTCCTTTCGGAATTTCGGCATAGTAACAGGTGTACATGGGAGGCATTTAATGAGAGAGAAAGGGGTCTCCCATAATTCAAATATAAAGAGGGAAGTATGAGGGAGCTGCGATACCATACCCCAACATTCATAATTGAAATTAAAAGGGAAAAACTACTTAAAGAAAATTGGACAAAAATGAGAAAGGAAGAAAAAACCCTTACATGGAAGTGTGCTTACAAAGGCTAGAGAGAGTCTTGTGAGAGGATTCATGGGAGCTTGGGGCCCCTTGGTAGGATTATAGAGAGAGTAGGGAAGAGTTTGGACGTACTCCAAAGGCTTTTAGTGGGGAGGAAGTGTGATCTTGGTTGGGATTATATAGGAAAGTTGAGAAAATTATTTATTATTTAGGTCTGGGACCCCTTACATTAAATTAATCCAAACCACAAACCATCCCATGGTTATTGCCCATGGTTTTTCGAAATGGGAAGAGGAAAAAAATATTTTATAATTCCAAAGTCCTAACTTCTTAAAATATTACCATTGCTTATGTGGAGGTGAGTCACACTCCAATGAAAATTAATTTAAAAAGGCATGGTGTTGAATAAGTCTTGAGGGGTCCATTAATGCTTTGAAAAGTAAGTCAAAAAAACCCAAAATAACATTATTTTAATGGTAAAACATATATTGGCCGATCATAAAGATTATAGTATTTTATTACATCACTATTTGGTCATTATGATGTCATAAAACACATTATATATTTAAACGGTATTTAATTTTTACCCAAACATTTGAATGTCTCAGAATATTTTGAAAAACTCACCGTTGGATAATTTCGACGTCCTGATTCCAGAAATTACATTTATTTTTTCTAAATAATTTTCTAAAAATGATAATTATAACTTTTAAAATAAAAACTGACATTTATCGAAAATTTAAGGGTTTTAACAGAAATGGATTTCAAACCATAATAAAAAAATTTAATTACATTATTAAAATTATAAGAACATATATATTTAATAAAAATTAATTTAATAAAAATATTATTATTTTATTAAAATATTATTTAATTCAAAAATACCTTAATTTAATAAAATATATTTCTTAATTAAATAATAACAAAAAACACCATTTTTACTTCAAATATTATTTACAATGTATCAAAAATTACTAGAAATTATATTCATTATTATATAGAAAAACATAATGTACATGAACATAATAATGCTTATTTGTTACATAACCCCTTAGAACAGCCACATAATACTTAAGGGTAAGGTGTGCGATGGTGACAGACTCTGGGGGTGGCTCGGATAACATCAATCGTGTGGTAATTTCAATCAACATCCACTTCTCTCATAGACGGTCATGTTTGAGCTTGACATGATGAAGCTCAGCTTTGGCTGGGTCAAGGAGAATCCCAATGACGCCACCTCTTTTCCATGCTCCGAAAAATGGTCTTCATGTGGGGAAATTCTACTGGATGAGGCCATGGCTTCCTTTGTCTGAAAAAATTTTATTCGTTAAAGTCCTATATTTATACTAATAATGTGATCACTGTTCAATAACTATATTAGCAACGGTAAAAATTCTTAACATACAACCAAGATATTTGACATTTTATATAAACATAAAGAGGCATTTAATTAGATCATTAGGGATATCCATTAGTGAAACATTGGTTCATTACACATTATATTTTAAATTGATCTGGGGAAGGATTTATATTTTGTATAAATTTATTTTATTTTGATAATATTACATATTTTTAAGTGTAAAATGTAATTATGATCATATTATTGATTTATTCAATTCTTATATTGTTGAAACAAACATGATGATAATATTGATTATTGAGACAAATTTCATGACCCATCAGGATGAAAACATATCTTAGGTCACTAATGAAGAATTAATTAACCACTTAATAATTCCTATAACTGGTTATTGGATGGAAACTAATGTAGAGCGTATAATAATAAAATATTTTTTATATTACACTCCTAATATTAAGTATTATAACATTATTCGGAAAATTATATATTATTAATATAAAACAAACAAACAATACAAAAATTTTGGACTTATTATTATATAAAAATAAATTAGAGTACACAAAATTTAACAACATCTACATTATAAACTATGAATTTAATTATCATAATTTTAGAAGATATTTTTGTAAAACCAAATAACCATCATTAAAATGAAAATAAGTAATAAAATACCTATATGTAGGGAAAAGCTTACTTATATACCTATAAATTTACCACATATAATATATTATTCCATTGTGGAAGGTATATATGATATCCAATGTGAATAAATATATAAAATGACTCATTAAATTTCATATAGAAAATATTCTACCATCATCAGTAATTTTAACTCACTAAAACTATATAAATGTACATTAATGTAGTAATAAATAAAATATTATCATAGAAGTTCACTTTACCTTCTTCCTCGATGAACAAGTCACCATCACTCCCCATATGTATATATCATTTTTCTCCCATCCATTTCATATCATCATGAAATATCCCCATAAAACATTTGGAAATATCCACATAATTATAAAACTATAAAACATACCATAACTATAACCACAAAATCCAATTATATAACCTATTCATAACCACACCACTTCCAAGTCACCTGATAAATAACAAGGCAACACAACACATCAAAAACAATATATAAACCCGCTACATCTAATTTTTTTGTAGGATATGGGTTTTAGTCATCAATACATATCTCTAATATATTTTATTTTGGTAGTGAAGCAAGAACCTAAGGCCACATATGGTTGATAGAAAGGCAACCTGCCTCATGTAGTGGTTCATATGAAATAAAAAATCATATGATTAATGTAACTGTTGGAGAAATTATCCACCAAGATCCCAATTCCAATGTATTGTCACTATAATAATAAATCATCACTAAATTATCTACACCATATAATCTTAAAAACATCAATATCAAGGCAGAACCCATGAAAATATTGCACCCATTTAATAAATAATCAACTTCTTCTGACATTATATTGAATAATAAATTTGGTATTATTGATTTATTTACAATATTGACTGACTAAAAGTATATATTCAATATAAATATATTCTTGTTAATTTTATATATATTTTAAATACCACCCAATATTTATTTACTTTTAATCATCCACATCAATCTATTAATTAATTCTTTAGTAACCAATTCATATTCCACTTAAAAAATTTCTTATAATATTCTAGTATATGTTCCTACAAAAATCCACTACGACACAATCACCTCACCAACTACATTATAATTACACAATAACAAACCACAATAACAATTATTTATCTACTAAATTTGGAAACGATATCAAAATAAATACTAATACAATAACAATTTATTAAATTTAAATTCATAAGAAAATCAAATTATAACCCCATTTCATCCTACCACCTATATAAATTATTATTTCATGCATAAATGAATAATATAAATTAATATTTTATCATTTAAATTTCTTTAATTAAATTGCATTATTATTTTATTAATTCACTATAAAATATGAATAATAATAATAATAATAAATCTTAGAATCAGGCTCAAAATAAAAATTCGTACAAAAACAAAATAATAATAACAATGGAATATTTGGACGGAAATATTGTTTCACTTCTCATTCTAGGTAAAATAATTAACTTCATTAGGGAAATTTTATCACATTACTCAATAAAAACTATATCATAATAATATCACGTCAATAGATTATGTAAATAATAGAAAATTTGAATCTGATACATTAAAAAATATGATATAATGACTATTCCATTAAATAATGGAAAACAAGTCCATAAAATAGAAAACTAACAATGAAATATCATTTAACTGTAACACATAAATAAATATTAAATAATTTATCCACACTCCATCAAAACTAAAAACCAAAAAAAAATTACTCAGGAAGAAATAAAATAATAATGAAATGGTATAATGATTATAAAGGTAATATTATAAGTAGAAATAATGACATCACATTTCAATTGTTGAAATTATTAACCAATATAATCAAGATGAAAACTTTTATGCTCTTATATCATTAACCATCCATCTCCCTCCTATTGGATAACATCAAAAGGTGACATCCCACGTAGCACAATCATTTCCACATTATAGTTTCACAGAATATAAGATATATCAAATTCAAAATGATACAAAAAAACAAAATATAATTGGTAATGAATATTAAAATATAAATGATGGAAGATATACTAGAGGCTTTTTATTTTTGAGGAATACACATCTCTCTTAGTGAAGAAAATAAAAAAAACTTATATATTGATAACTCTTTATCCATAAACTATAGATCATGATAATCATAATTACATTCATAAGAGAAAATAAACAAAGCCAAAAATATATCCATAAAATCTACTGTATCAATATTCAATAATGAACATCAATATAATATTCACAATATCCCATAATCATTCCTCCCACTATATAAATGTTTTGAATATGATAGATAATTAGCTTATATTTTTTGTTCACTAATATTTTCTAATGTTTTTATTCAATATGAAATCTTGTTCTATTATGGTAATATACTTATATTTTTTCACAATAAAATAGAAATTGAAAATTCATTTTAAAAAACATTTATGATTATTATAATATTTATTACTTTTTAAAAATGAGGAACTACATGTGATATGATACAACATTTTGATATAGGTGGCACTGTAAGATTATTTGAGGCTAGAAGACCTAAATTAATTCTACAGAATATTGAATAATCTTTTTTATAAAAGATAGAATGTATGGTTAATTATACTAAATTTCATGATATGTATCACAATTCTATAGTGTTTAGTAATATTTTTCATAATACATTACAAAAAGTTGTTCATTAAGTATTATGGTGTTATTTCCAAAAAAATCATAGATCGGTACAATATTTATTTCAAATGGCCCCCATTTTAATTTTATAGTGGGATTATTTTATATTTTTATTCGATTCAAGTGATAGATTAGTGATCTACTTGTATAATTAGTCAATGTGAATATAATAAATTTTATATTTTGAATCAAAAGTTGCAGAACTATTCACCATTGATATAGAAATAATTTCCAATCCCAATAAATCCTTTGTATTATTATCTATCTTGTATTTACCATAAATGTTTTACAATGAATGTTATGTTTTTCATATTAATTGGTGTCAAATTAGTGTAATGATGTTCGTTGATTATTTAAAAATAATATGTTTTGGTCCATTGATATTGAGGGGTGTCATCTGATGAATTTTGGTTAAAGATATATTCTAATGTTGGAAATTTTAGATGGCGTATATTGTGGTGATCACCTTGGTGTCTTTCAAACCATGTTATATCATACAGTGTTCCAGGACTCAACATTATCCTCAACTGTAGACTCATTTATTTGTACCAATTTTTTATTTTATATTTTTATTTACTATGAGTCAATATATTTGATGTAATAGAATATGAATCGGGAATAGTCTTAGTCGGCATGTATGATGTGTTATATTTTTTACATCAAGATAATGAATATGGATAACTATTTGAATTTGAATGATATTGATGTTCCACTAGTGAGAGTAAATTCTAGATTATATAGAAAGGAATGAAATAACTGACAAAAATGACTTTTGAATTTTCATTAAAATTTATAGGTATCAAATAATTTTTATCAAATATAGTAGGTGGACATAATCATAGAGATTATGAATGATCTAGAAGAGAAATATAATATATAATATTATATGAAGACATTCATATTGATTTGAAGGGTATCTGATATCTAGCTTCAAGATTGATGAAACTTGACTGTTCAAGAGATTTAATTTAAAAAGAATCTGGGATAACATGAATTAGTTACTAATAAATTCATGGATGATAATTTTTCAATTATATTATTATCATACTTCTGGAGTAATGTTATAGGATTATAACTACATTAATGAACTCTAACGGGAAGACTAACATATTGTTTGGAGATTCTATAAATTCTATTTTGACTGTTGAAATAAGACAAAGGTGAGTAATAGAATATTGAATAAACATGATAAATATTAATGGTTGAGGGGGTTTTCATCATCAAATTAGATAGAGAAAATTATAATATTATTACAATACAATAAGTTGGGGTAAATTGACTTGAACTTGAATGTCATATTGGCCATATAAGAAGAAAAGTATCTAAGATGATGTTTTTTTGGGTCACCTAGTAAAGACATGATGTTATTTGGTGGGATGTTCTTGTTATTATAATGGATTATCTAAATTGTGAACAAGTAAAAACTATCTATAAAAAATATAATGGAATGATGAGTTTTTTATTTGAGATCATAATTCCATTATATTCCAGAAAAATGATATATGATGGATTAGATATCAATAATTATTTTCAATGGTCACTTTGAAGATGATTACGATCTATAAGTCCTCAAAAAAATTGTTTTCTAAAATCTAAATGTAAAATATAACAATATTTATGTTTGGGTAAGTTCAATTCCTACTTTTCATGATAAGAAAATTATTATACTTAGTTAGTTTGATGAGGTGGGATTCAAAAGTAGCATCATGAATGGTTGATGTAAATTTTCAAATGAAAAAATATGTGTTTCCAGATGTGTAATAATTGTAAACTCATTTCTGAAAAAAAAATATTGATATTTCCCATTCCAATCATCATATCACTGAGAGTGAGAGTGGTTTAATTAGTGTTACATTTTTCTATTGTGTATCCCCATTTTATGAAACCTTATCCTCTGATCAACGAGTTGATACCATAATGAAATAAAATTAATCACACATCTATATAAAACCAAGAATTTCCAATAGTTACTACTATACCAGAGTAGATACACCATTAGTATTGTATTGAAATAATCAAATACCACACAATAAATTGAATAGAAAATCCTTTTGAATGGAATAAAATTAGTAGGACATGCCCTTACTACTCATGTAGCACAATTTTTAAAAAACAAATCCATGTGATTCATGTAGCAAAAAAGATGCAACAAAATTGGTGTAACTTACATGTTACAATGTTTCTTGATTAGACTTCACATAGAAGACATTAAAATAGTTATTCACATTATGGCCTAATCGTAGGTAATAGAATACATCACTTGGAAATGTTTATCATCTGATTTCTAGTCTGATTTCTCAATATAGAAATATATTTCTTTTATAATACTGCTGAATTTTTTTGAACATCTTCTTCCTCGGTTCATAAATCTATGTCTGATTCTTAGTTCGATAATCCATCCCAATATGATGATCAATTGAATAAAATCATCTCTCATCTACATTATATCTTATTTCTAGAAAACAACCTCAATAGTTCTTTATTTATAATATTATTCTATAGAGATCATCAATTCTTCTCTCTATATATCTCGAATAGTACGTCCATTATAATGTACAATGTAATTCCACAATTTATAGTAGAATATAAATCAATTTTGTGAGGATTCTAAATATCTTTCTCACTCAATCAAATTTCTTGAATCATCAATTTTCCCTAAAATTGAAAATGCATATTTTACTTATTCCATAATTCTAATATATAATTATAACATATCAAATATTTTAACATCTTAATCCCACTTTAGACATTCTTATCAATATTTAGTCTGATTAAGATTCCCCATTTGGATTTTTTCATTATAACGACGAAAACTGATTAAGTTTCTCCACACCCCTTAAAAAATAATAAAATTTCTTCTAATTTTTATACTCATATCACACAACTCATTAAAATTACATAACTATGATGGATATAATATATTCATCATTATGTTTCTCTCCACTAAATGAAACATATGAAACCCATTATTCAAAATCCTGTCAAACCTTTCAAGATCCCTTGAAGACACACTGAAAGGTATAATCCAATTATCATTTTCATATTTTCCTAGAATCATGATAATGTGGTTTATGAAGTTATATTTTTTAAATTCAATCTGATAGTCTTGAAAAAATTGATGAACACATATAATTGTTCTTATTCTTCTTGATAAAATCGAGATACAACTAGTAATATATCTTGATGAAAATGTTTGAATAAGATGTCGATTTTTATCGATATGATAATTATTTGAATTTCATGCATTGATCATACAAAAGTAAAATTAATTTTTGGTTATCATTTTTCCAAAACATTCACAGTAAAAGTGATTCTTCATTTGATGAGCAGTGGCACACCACGTCCAATGGACCAGTGGCATCTGCATCAACTTCTAAAACATTTATTATTTTATAATTATGTTTCTCATCAACCTCATTTTATGAATATTTATATATTTTTGACTATTTTTTATGGAAAACTGACATCCTATTCTTGTTATGATTCAACATACCTTCTCACAAGTTAAATAATTGATCATCCAGTGATCTCACATCAATTAACTAGGATGGGAAATCGTTGAAATCACATAATATTATCCTGTCAAAAATAGTAGCATATATCATGAATTTCTCATGGAATTAGAGAATTTTTATGACAATATTATCAAAATATGAATTATATGGAAATTATTGTATCATTCCATTACTCAAAAACTTGATTATTTTAAACTAATCTTTGATACAATTGGAAAAAATTCTTCACCCCTTTTGATAAAATATTCTAAAAAAAGTATCCAAAATGTTTATGACAGGTGTGAAATAAAAAACTGAAAATAAATAGTATATTTTCCTTGATTCTATGAAATCATAGAACCTCATTACCATCAACATATCAATCTGGACCCAAGTTGGGCCCTATTAGACTTTCTTTCATGAAAACATCTTCTGAATCCGATGGAACTTCTTAATAAATGTGAGTCTACTTTACTGAATATGATGGTTATTTTAGTTATCAACATTTACAAAGTGAATCTATTCCATTCATTAATAAATGAAAATAATTCATCTTCTTCAAAAACATCATTCATCTTGACAAGTCAACATCTCATGTTGTCACAATTCCATTAATATTAAAATTTTGATTTTTTGTCAACCACGATTTATAAATCACTAAAATTTGTAAGATTATGATACTTATTACTTATCAACTATTATAAGATTGAGTGAGGTAAAACACTGTTTTAAATAATAATTTTTTATAGCAAGACCATGTTTTACCAATGTAGAAACTCATGAAAACCTTTTTATCTATTCATTATAGTTTTCTTCACTTACATCATTTCATAATAAACATTACAATTTAAAATAGTTTCATAAAAACACTCCAACTAACAATTATAGTATTTCACACACAAACTTACTAGATTCATAGATTAACCACAAATCCCCCATTTTAAATGATACCTAAAATGTTTTATCACATTATATTGTGTATATTGATGAATCATGTAACAATCCATCCCATTGGTGCATGACCAATGAATGCATTAAGACCTCCACCAATAGGAAAAGGGATGGAGACCCATTCCGAGTAGGCATATCCCATAAATGGTAGGCCTTAGACTAATGTACAATCACACATAGACACACTCCTCCAAGCCCACAAAATGTTGAAATATAAAAAACCTGAAAGAATGCATTCATACATCTAAGATCTGACAACATCGTATGGAAATACGGTGTTAAAAACAAAAAAAAATTCCAAACCAAATCTATGAAGAGTAAAAACATCTCCATGGGGGAGGACTAAGTCCAAAGATCAGTCACAGTAAACTCCTTGCCCTATGAAGATCTATTTATGGTCTAAATATTCCATTACCTCTTAGGGTACTATAAAATGTTCCTCTATCTGCAAAAAAACATGACACATGTGGGAAAAGCCAGAACACTGGTGATTATAAGAAAACTCTATAGCACACCATGAAAACCCTAATCATGAATCACCAAGTATATTTATATCAATAGTGGATATAAAAAACTATATAGAAGGAAAAAAATACCCATATATACTATGATATGTCCAGAAGAGAAATCATGCCATCATGCAGTCATATCCATCTATCTTCAAAAGGACTCTATATGATGAAACACTTATTGTAAGAGATATCAGTCCATGATGTAATCTATCATCGAAGAACTCGATGAAGAGGTCTACCTTGGTGTGACCCACCTAAATAGAATTTACTCTTCAAATAATACAATTATAAATAGATTGGGGGTTATGCCTAGAAATATTAAGGGATACCACAAAACCCATATGGATAAACCCACAACATAAGAGAATGTGTGCCAAAAATTCTAAAAACCCTACTGATATAAAATGCTAATAGTGGGACCACCACCCTGCACTGGGAGGTCATGATGATTGAAAATACTCAATCTTGGAAATACATGTTCATAGAAGATCTTAATCTAGTCTCACTGAGGGGAACCATTTATATATGTAATACTTGGCCTCTAGAGGGAATCCAAATCTAGTGAATTGGATGTAATGTCACACCATACCCTCGAGGGAAGGAACCAGGGGAATAGACTCAACATATACTATTCCAAACTATGAAAATATATATCATCAAGTACTCTTGATGTAGTACACGACATGTCCCAAAGGGTACACAGTGTTTCTAGATATCCTAAGTCTTTTACCTATGGAAGAGCCTCACACAACAGGTATCCTCCATATAAATGTAATGAAGAAGGATATTAATGGAGTGTACAGACACATGACATCCTGTCAGTGTCACCTGGCCTAGTCCATGTATAGAATGTGTGTCGATGTACTGTTCTGTGTACGACATATCGTGTCGCAGGTTGGAATAAATTGTGTGTCCATACCCATGTACCACAACATATCTCTGTGTACAATCTAGATTACTCTCCGAGTCAACCCAAGATGGTCACTATCGATTTAAATGACATCACACATCTTGTTATCCTAAAATTCAGCAATAAAATTGGGCCGCAATTGGGAGACCCCCACATGTTGAGTAATCCTAGATTACATGTAGTGTTATGTGGATGTTTCAAAAAATGTGAATCCTCATCCAATGCACTTCCTCTACAAATCAATCCTTAGATCCATCCACTGCTTTCTAGAAAACTCAAGGATTCAATTAATTCTAGCCATACCATAGGAAATCATCAGGATCAAGAATCATATATGTTGGAAGAATGGGTTTATGATCTGTTCTTTATTATATGGTAAAAAACACCAATGGATGAAGAATCAGACGTCCTTCATAATCATATCCATTTCCATGACTATTATCGCTCCTTTATCATGTCATAATAGTTCTATATATTTGATATTGGATCCTTTCACCAAGAAATGGGTGTACAAGGATCGATTGATCAGGAATGGATGATCCTCAGGCTGAATGTATAACTACTTTTTTGAATTGCATAACTAGGGGAGAAACGCAGAAGAACCAATAAGATGAATTAATCTCAATATATTCTCCTGTTGATATAATTTTTTGTAAGATAAATAGTGAATATATTAAATTTAATTCTTTGAAATTGCCTCATAATAATCCCATCCTAAAAATAAGCACGATCTATAGATCTATCTATTGGTCGATTAATTTATCTTCATAATAGTAATAATGAATGAGGATGATATAGATATAAAAATATTACATGGATTCAGTTTGATTGATGATGATGAATGATAGTCATCATCTTCAATATAATGATCCATTGAATATGATGTTGTTTCCCTTGATCGATCAATTAACTTTTATCATTCTACTGAGGGGATTCTTCAATGTTCACTCTAAAGGACCCCTGACATCCCAAAGGATAATTGTCTAGTCATGGTAGTTTGGGATAATGATCTATTTAAAGATCCAATATTCATTACATTAGTGAAATGAGATAATATAATATAATTAAATATTGTTGTTCCTTTCCACACCCAATTTTATTTTCATTACAATGACCCACATTAACTACTATTAAGTCGTACCTAGGGTAAAACACCAATTCAAAACTCAATGGTGATATCTAATTTCTGATTTTGTAATTTATGTTGGAGTTATTGAACATTTTTATGAATTTTTCATTCATTTTATCTTGAAATATTTTAATATATTTGGAATGTCTTTTCTTAGAATAGATGGCCTCATAATGGCCTGATGTCTGAGTTGAAAGTATAAAAAATAATCCAAATAATTTACAAACAAATAATATGACTAAAATACAATACAATACATTCTCCACACCATGGGGCTTTAAATCACTGAAAAGAAAAAACATGTTTTACTTCAAAAGGATTGGATACTGAGAATGAATATAAGCCTCCCCCTCACATGTTATCTCCTCTAGATTCTAGTTCATTCATAGAAAACAGAACAAATGAATTGACCACCCATTATGTATCGTCTCATAGTGATACTTGATATCTAATGGGTAATCATAAATGGTTGTTTAAACCTTAATTTCCCTCCCACTCCAATTGATAATATGTTATGGTTTTTGGACATATCTCCTCAACTGCAACAAGTATTAGACATCAATTTCCCTATCTAACTATGGTGGTATTTTTTAGAGGAACTCCACCAGACAAACTCTATGTAGTATATGAAATGGAAAAATGGATCTCTGAGATAGCATGTTTCCATGTCCATGTCTCCCCAATCCATATCGATGTGAGCACCTAAGGAACACATGGTATCCTACTTCAAACTCAAAAGCCCTCATTTTACTATCAGCGTAAGATTTATAACATCTTAATTATATATTCATCCACTCTTAGATAATATAAAACTTCTTTGTTGTTTTTTAAAACTACACTAAGGTAAAGAGTTCCAACTCTGTTGGGTCATTCCAAAAAAGTTGTGACATATAGGGTAGCCCGTACAAATAGTCAAATAGTGTCATTCTAATGGTGGAATGGTGGTTTTTGTTTTACACAAACTATACATAAGTTTGGTGATCCACCAAACTAATTCTGAATTATAACATATAGACTCATAGTATGTTCTATAAAACTGAAAAGATCAATTTATTCTGGTCTTTATTTTCTAAGTTGAATGTTGTGCTCATGTATAGATAACTCCCAAATACCTATTGTAATACCTTAAAAAACAATATTTAAGTAGAGAATCATAGCCTAAAATGATATTAGATGTAACTCCATGGTTTTGAAATATATCCTGCACATAAAGGTTGACCAATATCTTTATTGATATCTGCTCTTATATTTCTAGGACGTTGGAAGACATGGAGAGTTTTGAACGATCACCCAGATGGAATAATGTCCTTGAGAAACATGTGGTAAGACTGTCATGAGATCCATTGATATCTTATACCACCTCAATTATTCCACCACAAGGGGTTAAGCTAATCCCATTAAATCTTGGTGCTTAGAATTAAGATGCAGACAATTAAGGCATTGAGAGATGAACTCTACAACTCCTTTCTTCATCCGTAACCACAAAAATATCCATTATATGTCCTGATACTTTTTACCGCACTTGGATGTACCACTAAAGGGTATATATGAAAAATTATAAAATACTCCCCATACAACAATACATGTACCACCCTCCATCCATTAAAAAAATTTCCACAAAATTTGAAAATTTATCAGAATAATACCATTTGGATATCTAAGCATTTAGGGCCTCACTGTCAGAATCCCAAAGTAGTGCCTCCATGAATCAATATAACTATGGAGTGGTGATAACCATAAATTGGATGTATGTTTCCCTTTTTCCATTTAAATATGATAATAGCAACGTTTCCAACACCTCTAATTCCATAATTAGCAACTGTGAATAAGATATCATGCTAAGATACTTTTCTACCACATTCTCCTCCATGGAAAAAAAATATTCTCAATGTCATTGTCATGGAGGAACTCTATCCACCGCCATTCTCTTGACTTCTGAAATTGTTGATGGTGAGGTTTTTTCCATATGAAATTTTCCCTTTCCTGGTGAAGGATTTCATGGGATATTAAACTTCAACAAATTCAAGTACATATCTATGATAGTACTTAGAAAATAAAAGGAATCTGCGCACCTCAATGACTTTCTTGGGAGGCTCCTATGAAATAATTGACTCAGCCATCACTAGATCCACTTAAACTCCATCCTATAAGATTAAATGTCCCAAAAATTGGATATTTCAAATCCAAAACTAAAATTACAAGATATTCCATTAAATTTTCATCTCTAATATTATGTCCATGATCATTCCTAACTGTCCTGCATGTTTCTCTTCAGACGACAAATACATTAGGAGGTCCTCAATAAAGACATCCATGAAAAAGTATCCGAAGGATTGAAATATATGGGTCATGTGTCCCAAATACTCATAGAGTCCATAACAATACTAGAAGATCATAGTTGGTATATCCTCATCGTGTACTCACAACTGGTGATAGCATGAACTGAGGAAAATCTTTGATAACTATAACGACCCATTAAAATAATCGAATAGGTCATAAATCCTCAGTATTGGATAATATTTTGACATAATACCTTTATTCAATAAATTGTAATCCATATATAACCTAAATCTCCCTTATAGCTTCTTAGAAATAAACATTGGGGATTTCCAGGTGGAAATGTCAGGACTCACATATCCCTTATCATAAAAATACCCCAACTAAATCCTCAAATCTAGATGCTCTATAGGATCCATCTTAGATGATGGTGCATATATTAATGTATTCATAGGAAGTAATTCAATGCATAAATATACCTCTCAATTTAGAGGTAGATAATGTATGTTCTCTGGATTGACATCCTTGTACTCCATTACAGCTTTGAGAAACTAAGAACTTGTAACCTTCATTGCACCAAGGGTTAAAATATACAATATATGACTAATCTACTTAAACCTCATATGAATGAGTCCATCATATACTTCCTGGGATTATTTTTCACCATAAAATGATAACCTAGTACCACAACCAAAGAAAAACCACACCTTATTCCTAAAATTGTAAAAATGGGCATGTAAAATTGATAACCAACCCATACCATGAATTATGTGGTAAGACCGAATTGCTACAATTAGGTGATCCCACACACAACTATAACCCATAACCATCATGTAAAATTTTTAGCACATGTGGGTGATCAGGGATCTTTCACCCGTAGGAGAGTCCAAGTGTAATGGTCGAATCAATAATTAAACATAAATCTCTAGGCATTGTTAAAAAATTATCGTAAGAAATGAATGACTAGAACATGTGTCTATTAGCACAATATCTAATATTAAAAAGACACATATCATAACTTCAATAATTCACGGAGCCCCATGATCATATGCCTCTACCGCTTGCAGTTATCCCTTCCCCTTTCCTCCATGTAACACCACATGTGTTTGTGAATTTTTTTTAAATAATTTAATAATTTTTATATTTTTTATTTAATTCAACACTTAAAATCGATTATGGTATATAATATAATTTTTTTTATTGCACTATATGAAAGAAAAAGTATCTCATATAATAAAATAAACATAAATTTTATCTTTCTCGATCTAGAACACTGACGTTATCCTGCATTACATGAAATACTAACTTTCTTTGATGGCTTTCATAACACAGAAGATTATGTCTTACTAGACAATGATATATAATTGAATTTTTATTGTTTATTATAATCTGATATAACCTAGACATTAAATAGAAATTATGATTAGTATTAAAAAATTTATGAAAAAATATTGTTTACAAATATCTTGTATAAACTCATAGGTAACCAATTAATTAAAATTGAATATGAAAACAGATTGAATGAAATGGAAAATTTTATTATTTTTATTGCTACACAACAATTTTAACATAATAAATTAAATAAATTATAATTACTAACTTCTGATACAGTAATAAATAAATTAATTACATTGAAAAATATTTTTTATATTGATTTGATAGATTTGATAGACATAATATAAGAAAACTCCATATTTTATGCTAAAAAACCATGATTTTTTATAAAGGAATTTTTACCACATATTAATGGATAATCCTTTTAATAAATTTTTTCACTGGTATAGATTTAATATTTCAAAATAATCATCGCCATTTGGATAAAAAATAAAATAATGTTTGGATAAAATTTTAGTATATTTTGGTAAGGTTTCATTTCCTTAATGAATAATAAAAAATATTTTATTTTATTCAAAAACTCATTTTATTATAATATGTTATAGGTAATATTATATTTAATTTTTTATTAAATGTTTATTTGGATCTTATTTTTATCAATTAATCCAATTTAAGTCAATATAATCAATATTACATTGAAGTTCGTTATAAAAACATAGCAAACTTTTAGACGTTTTACATTAAAACCCACATTGTCGTCCTATTAGTGGAATTAAAAATAAATTAATTTTTTGATACTCAATTATTAGAATTTCTAGAAATATAATATCTATTTGGAATCATCATAATTTATTTATTATACCACATTCAAAAATTGACACCAAAATAACTGGCTAAAGTTATTAAAAATAATTTCAACATTTAAGAAGAAAATGTAGGTTAATAAAGTACCAACCTTTAAATTAAAGAACCAAAAACACCTAGAAACATGTCCAAACCCATTTTATATAATATATTTAGATATTAACATTAAATTAAAGAGTATTTTTCATAATGACTTCTTGTAGTTAAAAACATGTATACACCTAACTCGTTTCCCAAGATGAAAAGTGTTTCATTTCCTTTCCATATAAAAGGCTACCAACACTCAATATTATTCATACCTATAAAACCACATAAGTTCACCCAATATATAAACAATAAATATACCAAAATCACTACCTTCATCCTAGAAGCCTCTCTTTTGGAATACATCAATCCAATGAATCTTTTTCTCCCTACCCAAAATGAGTTTTCTAATTAAGAGGAAACATATTCTCTCAAGCTCCTTTCATTTATATTCTCTCTCAACCCCATCCAATCTATTAATTAATTTGTTTTATAAACCAAAATTTATATTAAATATACTAAGATTTTATTAGGCTATGTTTTTGATATAAACTTACACACATTTTCATCTAATGAGAAACCAATATATTTTTTATGTGTACGGGGAACTAACTCCTCATGATTGTTTACTTTTATTTTAATACCTCTCATGGTGGAAATTATGATGGAAAATATATTTGTGAATGTAATATATTATATTAATTATGTTTTTAATATTATTTATTTATTTTACAACACATATATTTTTAAATTACATTCGGTGTAAAAATGAAAATTTCGTTTTAAGAAGTGTAGAATAGATACCCTCATGCAATTTGATTAATTCACATACTATATATAATGTATTAAGGATGGTTTTAGTGAAATTATATGATATATATATCATTGTAATAAAAATTTAAATATATTATATACATGTATAGATATATTTCATTTTCTTTTATTCATTCAATACGATGATAAAAATGGAAACAACAGTCACACATACACACTATTTTCCATCTCCCTAAACAATGTAATCTATTTCATTTTTGTATATTATATATATTATTATAATAAAAATAAACTGAATATAATTGAAATTTATATCATTTTTTACATTATTTAATAATTATACATGTATATGTTCCGAAGATATAAAAAATTAAGATACATGAGAAGAAGAAAGCTGATATTACCTGAGACACATTCTAGGTTATTCACCTATATTTTTCCATGATATGTATATGATTATTGTTATATTTTGATATCATTAATATTATTATTTTTATTATTTTTATTCTTTATTTAATTTTATTTTCTTTAAAGGGGAGTATGGTTCAATGTTAACATGTTGTAAGAATTTATTTAAACAATATCATCACTTCTTGAAAATATTTATGATTACGCTTCCTCTAATGAAATCATATGATCCATATCTAAAAAACACTCATTAATTTATTTATATTATTCTTATTCAGGTTATACTAATTTAATATAAAATTTTTTCTATTCATTGGTATATAAAATATAAAAGAATGTCTTTTTAGGATAGCCCAACTTTAACCTCTAATTAGTCCTAAATCTTTCTTCCTTTGAAAAAATGTTTTCTAAGAAGGTTTCCAAATAATATTAAACTATTATAACATATTATTTAATAAATATTTTTTCATTTTGACTTTTACCAATGTTTTAAAATTAATATATGTATTTCTTTCAGAATGTGGCATATTTCAATCTTTTTTCTGTGAAGAAAGGACTGTTCATTTTTACATCAAGTAGAATGTATGGAGATACTCACCATAAGTTCATTGAATATTTATTTTTATGTCTAAGAGTATAATATTTTTAAAAAAATTTAGATAAATTTTTCAATGAAATCTGTTTTAATGGGTTTTCTTGCTTCTTTTATTTGTTTTCATGTAAAATGGTTTTTAAACGGTTTTTTTTTATTTTTAACATCCATTTTAAATAAAAAATGATATTTTCCAAGATGATATTTTCAAAATATATTTCCAAGATATTTCCTATTTGAGATATAATATGTTGATGTTACTCATGGCCTTCTAGGAGACTTTGTCATGGTTATATCATTATTTCATCCTATGTTGGTTATGTTTTGATGAAATGATGCTTATCACAGTCGTTTCAATTTTGTTGGATTTTATGCTTTTAAAACCCATTTCTTGTAATGGGTTTTGATTTTAGGATATGATTATGAAACCTATCAGATTTCATTGGTTTTTGTCTGAATAAATGTCAATGACATAGATTTCATATCATGAGTTATAATTTTATGTTTATAAAACATATCTATTTTTATGGGTCTTGAAATGATGGGTATTTTATAATATTATGGAACACATATGAATTATATTAAAAATATATGGATGGGACCTATATCCCCTATTAATGAATTGGTTAATGATAATTTGTTTATGTGATCCATGGGTACACGGGTAGTAGCCCTAGCCTGAAAACAAGAAGTTACACGGGTTGTATCCCATGTGTAAAACCATGAATGTACATGGCTTGTTGATGAAGCCTAAAAGTAATAAGGAACCCTATTTTTAGCCCATGATTGAAAATAAAAAGTTATTTGGGTTTTACCTCATTCTAGAAAAAAGTTTATACATGTGTTATAAGACAATCCTACAAGTAATTGGGAACATGGTTATTTTCCCATTATGAAATGTTTATAAATCTCTGACCATGAATGATTTTCTTAATCATAAGACTCGATGACTAAGCCCCACCATCACATTGATAATCCATGTAAAAGGCCCCCATATAGAACAACCATATTATCTAATGGTTTTATTATTACATAGAAACTAAGGTCACCACATAATGGTCGTCCTAATCTACCTATGTGTAGGGATCCCCTCAAAACATGAGGGGTCCCAGTCACTAAATCTCATGAAGCACGCTCATCCTTCACCCCCCATTAGCCAGTACTACGAGTACAATATTCTTCTCTTCAGGTGGTGGTATGGTTGTTGCACCCCTTGGAGGTGATGTCTCTAGTACAATCTCATGTATTAATGTCTCATCACTAGGAAGATAATCTATGTGATCAAGCGATGGAATATTTACTAAGAGTCTATGCATTGGCATATGAAAATAATAAAAGAGTATTTATGGGAAAAAGAGTATATCTGTGGATATAAATTAAGATGACATAGAAAACAAAACAAATAATATAGAATATATGTACCATTATCATCCCTAAAAATGTTTTTATCATGTATCGAGATCAATACCATGAGATCAAAGTCTAATTGTATGCAGATGTTAGTTTCCACAACAACATCAGAGTCCCATGCGTAAAATATAGACTCGAAACACTTAAAACTCATTCACTAAACCAATACCACAGACTCCAAGTAAATAAATTAGAAAAACATTACATTGATACCACTCTCTTATTACCCATCCCAGAGGGGCCCAACCGATGAATAAAACAACACTTCCTCTCATAGGTCTAGGAATTTCAACTAGAACTGACTTAGTATGTCCCACCAATTGGAGAAATTATCCTAAAGTACAGGTACACTAACATACATATCCATTCCCATAAAATTCAAAAATATTAAAAAAGATAAAAATTAATTCATACATGTAATATATCAATACAGAGTATAAAGGGAAGGTGTTGAAAAAGGGTAAAAAACATGCCCAATAAAAAGCTGTAAGGAGTCTAACCTACTCCAATAGAGATTTCTATGTCAAAAGAGCACTCCTAGTAAGAAATTTGATATTTGAAGGTTTAGCTATGCTCCACTGACACCATATCCTCCTAACAAACTATAAAAATTGGTTTCATCTTTACAAGACATTACAGGTGTGGTAAAATCCTATGCAGGGGTGAGAATAACAAAACATAGTAAGACAACCCAAAACACTAAAAAAAGAAATACTATGTATAGTCACATCAATAAAAGATAGAAAAAGTTTAATTTCAAATCCTTAAACATTACAAAATCTTGTGATAGTTCAATAATTTTAACTTAATTCACATTGATGATATTTTTAGGATTAGATATTTAGGGAATTATGTCATAAATCATATACAATAATAGAAATATTACAAATATACACTTTTACTCACTATCTATTTTTTCATTGAAAAACACAAAAAAAAGATACGTGGTTTCATTTTATTTATCATCAGTGTAACTTTTCCATGATCCCATTATTGAATCTATTCTCTTATATGTCTTGTGAAAAACATTTCAAAACATGGGTTGAGCATAAGAATCTTTGTAAGGGAATCACAAAGAAGGAAAACTGTTAGTCTTGGAAATACATTATGATAATGTAATACTTTTCACCTTTAAGAAGTAGTAAATACACATTACTAAATATAATATATATTATTACCTTTTTTGAAATCAAGATATTACTTTAAGAAACAAAGAATGAAATTTATAACATATATAGGTTTCTTGGGTCATAATCTTAAATAAATGGAATAACTATACGGGTTTCTTCTACACATATCACTAAATGGAATAGCCATATGGCCGACATCAACAGAAAATTAATTAGAGGATATAATGTATCCACCCATACACAGTTTATCATTGAATCACCCATATTTGGATTATCATTTAACCACTAATATTTTTTTATCGTGTAACTAACCATCAAATTTCCATGTACAATTATATATTTAGAATACATATAAGATTGCAATTATCAACATTTTAATCATAAAATTTCATTTCCAATCACAAGAAATAATATGAAGTTATTGATGTAGTAAATAAAATTTAAATACCATTTACAATAAAAAATTACTCAAAAAAGTTCTATCTTTTTTCTTTTAAAAAACATTAAGGCTTATAGAGGAATCCAAGCCTCAAATAACCGTTATGAAAATAGTGATGTTTTTTGCACCAAAACGTAATAAAACTTTTCCTTTATCATATAGTAAAATTATTCGTAGAATTGTATACCATTTAAAACCATTGAATGAATGTAAAAGTAAAATGGGATAATTATACACTGTATAAAATAAGGTGGTGTATATCATCAATATACACCTCAATGAAATGATGTTGTGAAGAAGTCCCTTAGAATGATCAAATCATTAGAATAAGGATCAATAATTGTCATAATTATTTGTGAAAATTATATATACTCCTTATATATGTGTATATTAAGTGAATAAAAATAATATTATATTTAAAAATATTTGTGAAATAATGAACCCATTGGAATGGATGTTTTACTTAATGAACAGAGATTTATTTAAGATTTCACATACCTTTACTATGAATTGTCTCATATATTTTTATATTACTTAATAATAAACATTAGATAATTTATACTTTATTTATATCATTTTTATGTTTATTATTAAATTTATTTTACTTATTAACATCTTATAATAAATACATAATTATTTATGTTCATATCAGACATTTTTTGACATTCAGTACTTGAGTAAAAAATGAACATGTTTCCATATAGATTGCCTATGGGGTCAGAATTCCGTAATCTATAGATTATTATTCCTGATTTAAAAGTTATATATATCCAGTATATAATTTTTTAGAATAATATATTTTATTTTTAATTATTAAATGTTGTAAAACGTTCATGGATACTGTAGGTCGTACGTACGAATAAAAGCTAATTTCATTTCTTTTTCATATTAAAATAATAATAATTAAATGATATAAATGAATATTATAAAACCATTATTTTTTAGGTCACATATGTGTCATTTTTTTAATAAAACTATCCTATATATCTTCTATTTATATAAGGAATGATTCATATCACATTGAGGGGGCGGTAGTTCACACTTCCTTAAACAAAATTATCATATTTACAAAACATTTATAAAATGAAGGTATAATATAAATAAAAATACATAAGAATATATAATATATATATATATATATATTAAATTTCATATTCAAAAAATGGAGTTTATTATAATGACCCACTAGAGAGGTGGTAGGATAAAATTGAACTATAATAATTTCGTGAGGCAGTAGTTATCTATAAAAAACAACATTTTTATTACCCATTAAACTATGGTTTGTGTTATGGTGGATTAAAAAAATATCATTAAAATATCCCTTTATATTTAGGATATTCTTTTGTTTTGAAATATGTTTATAATAAGGGTTTAGGGAGTGCATAATGAAAATGAAATCAAAAAATATGAGATAAGGTATTACCTCTTAATCGGGTAACTATTGAGGTTTATAAGATAAAGGCTTTGTTGATAGTGTTTCTGCCAAAATGGAGGATTAAAGGATGAAGGTATGATTCTAGGACGATTTTCAGAAGGTATTTTCTATACCAAAGGGTTCTTTATGTGAGTGTATTCGAGAAGTAAGGGTACCTTTTTATAGAAGAGGGTCAATGTGCCCTTGGAAACTAATATATGTTTAAATAAATATAAATTAATTTTTTATTCAAATTGATTAAGCATGAGATATATAAAATATAAGTAGGTAATAGGAAAAATCCTCTCATACAATTATTTTTAAAAAATTTATTAATTATATTTTAAACATTATGTTTTATGTTTACCAGTAATTATTCTCTTTAAATTTTTATTTTTGAAAAACCATTTTTATTATAAAGAGGTTATTAGTTTAACTTATAAGGGAAAATTTTTCCATAATTGGCCTCTTAATTGAAATTTATACCATTACATGGTCATTTTTTATTATTTAATTATTTTTTGTATTTTTTAATGATTAAATAAATTACAATTTTTATAAAACATCAATTATATCAATTTTTACACTATTCAATTTTTTGAAATTATTAAATCTTTATAAAGAGATATAAATTAGATAAAAACCATCCAATAGTATTATAACATGAAATGTTCAACTAGAAAAATCATTTAGGACATTTATTATGTCAAGTCAGATTTATTTTAATATTTATAATATAATTTAATTGAATCCTTCATAAATAAAGAAACCACTACATTATCATTGTGTAATAATTATTTTTAATTATTTAATGTTAAAAAATAACAAATAAAATACCATAATATGGGAAATATTTTTATATTTATAATTAATATTTATAGTTAATGTGGTCACATATATAAGATGATATTTATTTTGTTTTAATAAGAAGATATATGTTCATAAAATATTTTCCTATACATTAAATTAAAAGTTATAAGAGTCATAATAAAACCCAAAACGATTCCAAAGGCAAAATTTTCATATCAATGGTTTATTAGGTCATCTATATATCATCCAATAGGATTCTGACAAGAGTTAGGGTATTTTTATATTAAAATGTTATTACTTTTACCCTTATTTACCTAATTTACACTTTAATTGTGGTACATAAAAAATAATTAATAATGTTACTACTCATCATGTCCAAACTAGAAAGTGTCATATTAACATAATTTGGAACTTTTGATTCCCAATATAAAATCAATTTTTTCCAAATTCAAATCACATAAGTTTCAGTAATTAATTTAAAATGATTTCTTATTGTCAAAATGAAAAGATGAGTTTTTTATAAGTAGAAATGATCAAAATATTGACATGTGTTTATATAAAATTTCAATATTTAATTATCTCTAATGAAGATAATAGTATTAAATGAAAATTAAAATAAAATTATTATTTCAAACCTTTTAAAATGATAATCTAGCTATATAAAAAAATTATACAAATTGAATTTCTTAACTATTATGCAGTATTTTTCACTATTTACAAAAACTGACTATTGTTAGAAAAATAACAAAATTAAACCAAAGAAACATATAATGTCCTTTTTCTAATTAGTATGACTATTTGGTGAAATATAAGATATACAATTGTTAAAAACTATATTTAAAATGGGATCACAATCAAAAGGCACAAAAAATCATATTTTGAAATATACTAATTTTATACTTACAATATGATTTTTTTATTATATATTGTCCTAAAAATATGTTAGAATAATGATTAACATAACATTGATTTTATATTTCTTTAATATAGTCCAAAAAGTGTGATATGATTTAATAAAAAAATTATTCGCATTTAAACAGGGTTTCATAAAAACAAATCCTTTATATTGAAATGGTTTTAATATCCAGTTCTAATAAATTGTTTTACTAATAAATCGTTATGTAAACTTGTGTAAAACATATTTTGATAATTATGTTAGTACCCATCATTCATGACATTCCAAAAGAAATGTTATAATGGTAACATTTAAATAATAATATTTAGTTGTTCATTTAAGTTCGATGAAGTGTATCATGTATGCTACTCACCATAGTGTTTCAATATTAAAACATAGGATGTTACATCCTCTCCATTTAATAAATTTTCTACTCTAAATTTGAATTTGGGATCCGTAACTGGGGTATGGATTTTTTAAATACCTTTATTGCAATCCCACATCATAAAAAACTGTTAATAAAACTACCAAATTAATAAAAATAAGGAAAGATCAAGGGTTACCCAAGATAACACACACTATGATTCCATATATAAAAACAAGGATATAGAAGAAAACTAATGGTTGTGTTATTATGGAGAGTGATAGAAAACATGATCAATAGAGATTTACAATTGGAAAAACACAAACTACTGATGGGTAAAACAGTCTCTGATATCACATTAAAAAAATTAAAGGAAAATGGTTTTTTTTTGGATCCTTTACATATTGTTGAAGAATTTATTTATGATCTTGACTAAGAACATTTGGAATAATATTTACATTCCACTAAAAGATTCATTATTTAATAAATATCAACCAAAAACTTATATTTTCTTCAATCTATTAGTATTCAAGATGACTTAGTCACACCTGAAGATCTACAATCAACATAGAATCACAAAACCCACCAAATATTTACTATAAGTTAATTATATGTTGAAATATTAACTGAAAACCGAAAGGATATGATATAATCTAGAAATTAACCCAAAAAATTAACCCTTGTGTGAATAAAAAATACTTTTAATCTTCAAAATTCAA
Organism: Viscum album; assembly: GCA_963277665.1. NCBI lineage: Eukaryota > Viridiplantae > Streptophyta > Magnoliopsida > Santalales > Viscaceae > Viscum > Viscum album. Next base: position 606,394,293 of record OY728161.1, on the reverse strand, counting down.
CAACAGTATCCAAAATTAAAAAATGACAATTTGATAAGTAGTTATTATTAAAATTCCTCAAAATAATCCTAACTATGATTGAATGCCAAAAATTAGATGGATTTGATCACATAGTCTTCTAAGATAAATTTTACCACTTATCTCAATATTACATTAAACACTCTTAATATCTCATTCCAAAAATTAATTAGCCTAAGAAAATTTTATCCAGGAAAGATTAATCACATACATAAATAACTATAATTACCATAAGTCTTTAATAGAAACATAGATTCTTAAGAAATTAAATTCCACCATTACTCTTAATATAAATTCCCATAGTATTCAATTTTCCATAAGCATATGTGGTCCCAAAATAGTGAATCTATTCTAAAAAAAGAGTGTCAATCGATCCCCATATCATTTTCAAATACCAAGGACATGTATTTGGTAAAACATATGTTCATAGAGTCAACATTATCTTATTCCATAAACTATTTTAACTAAAAATAAAAAATCATACTAACCTGGGACTTCATATAAGCTAGTAGTAGGAGATGCACCTTTGTCACCCTTCAAATGTGGGTTCGATCCCCATGGCCTGGTCAGAGGCAACACATTGTTACTAATCCTATTGGTTTTCCTTTTCTAAAACATTTTCCTTTTTATATAATACACCCATTATGTGATGGAAACCTCATAAATAACCATAACATGCATTATCCTTAGATGTTATCTTATACCTATCATTTTCATAAATATTCATAATAACCTCAATATCCCAATTAATGAATTATTTTATATATTTAAATAGTATTTCCTCCAAATTATTTAATAAAACTATTATCAAATTAAATAACAACACACCTTGACCATAACGTCAACTAGGCTTCATCCTCATTTTGTTCTCACAGATTTAAGTTCCATTTAATTCAATAGTTATTTAGAAGTTATTCAACATCATTGGCCTCTTTTTAAAAATAGTCCCTGTAAAACAAGGGTCATATGGAATTTAGGAGGAAAACAATTTAGAAAAATAATCATGTATTATATATTATTTCAAAGCATCAAATAATAAAATATTTTTATAATACATTAAGTCCAAGTATGATATGAGAATGTCAATAAATATTCCTTTTGAAATTCCATATTTTTGTGATAATTGACTATATTATAAAAGAAAATACAATTTTGTTGTGAAGGTTCAATATTTTAAAAATCATAATACATTTCAGAATCATCTGATAAGTTAAAATATCAAAATATTCCTTAATAATATTTATGTTTTCTGAAAATATGAGAATACAGAGAAAATAATATTTGATTAAAAACTTCCAATGACCCAAAATGGTATTATGGTATAATGGAGTTGTTTTTATATAAAACAACTTCATTCAAGTGATTTGTATATCATAAATAGTGATAGAATCATCCAAACATGTCTTTTCAATAAAAATTGCATAAAATCATTAGGAAGAAATATGAATGTTATTTGAGATCCTTCCCCTTCAATTTTTAAATGAGTTTCCTTGATAAAAAAAGTTAAATAGAAAATATTTAACTAAAATAATAGATATATAATGATAAACTATGTTTAACCAAAACTTATAATCCATAGAGTCATATAAACAATCCATTAAAACCCACTATAAATTCCTTACTATAAACATAATATAATATTGAGATAAGTCAATAATTTGACATTAATTCACATCGAGGATATTTTTAGTTTATTTTTTTAAATAATTAGGTAAGAAATCAAAAATAACAATGTAAATACAACATGTAGATACTTATACTCACAATCTATTTTTTTCATAAATAAATGTTTTCAAAAGTATCATGGTTTCATTTGAGGTTTAAATAACATATCGTTTAATTAATCCCATCATTTAATCTATTCATCATTAAGTCCAATGAAAATAATTTCAAAACATGGGATTAGTATAAGAGCCTCAACAAGTGATACAAAAATAAAAAAAATATAAGTCTTGGGAAGTCATGTAAACCATGATTACTTTATCATAATGATATTTTTTCATCTTAAATGAGTAGAAAGTTCACTTTACTGAATATTACCTCCCTTAATTCCCATTATGTAATCATGATAATACCTTAAAACAAGTTTAAATCAATATATATAATATAAAGGTAACATTTTATATAATCATACTTAAATATAATATCTATTCGTTCGACTTCCACACATATCGAAAAATAGAATATACATATGGCTGTCATCCAAATCCAATGCATTGGAGGTTATAACATTACCATAAGTACATGGTTTATCATGGAACCACTAATCTTTGGTTTATCACAAAACCACCCATATTTGGTTTATCTCACAACCTCCCATTAAATTTCCAAGTACTATTCTATAATCACATCACATAAAAGATTACAATTATCATCATTTCAACAATAAAATTTCATTGGGAATCACAAGAAATAATTTCAATATATTTATGTAGTAAATATATTTTGAAAATCATTTTTAATACCAAAATAGCACGAAATGTAATATTGAAAATTTTTCTTTTAGAAAATAGTAATGCTTATAGACGAAGCCAGATATCAAATAATGGTTACGGTGGAGAGGAGGCCATTATCCCTTTATACATTATGAAATAATTCCTTTTATCATATAGTAAAACACTTCATGGAGAAATATTACATTAAAAAACCATTGAAATAAAACAAAAGTAATAGGATATAATTTTACACCAGATAAATGAAGGTGGTTTATATTATCAAAATATTCCTCAATAAATGAATATTGAGACGAAGTCCCTTACAATGATCTTTTCATTAGATTAAGGTTAAATAATTTACAATATTAAGTGTGAAAAAATATAAATATAAATAATATAATTAGATATTGAATGTAAAACAATAAGATTTTATTCACATATATTTTTGGTAAAGATAAACCATTGACATGAATGCATAACTCATTGAATTGGGATTGATTTAAGATTTCACATACTTTGATTCCAACCTATATAGAATATTCATTATTTTGTGGAATAATAAAAATATTTAAGATTATAATTTCATGATGACCATTTACATGTTTATCACTCTATTAGTATCACTTATTATCATATTTTAAAAAATTACATATATGTTTAAGTTCATATCATACATTTTGTCAATATTCGATATATGAGTCCACAATGATCATGTTTTTATGTAAATTTTCTATTTGGTCAATAGTATATAAACTATAAAATAGTAGTCATGATTTAAATATAATATATATCAAGTATATATGTATTTATAACCATTAATTAAATTGGGATATATGAAATGAAATGCAACGCTCATGAGGACGATAGGTCATATATACACATGAACACAACATTCATTTCATTGTTATATTAATTGATAAATTATTAATTTATATAATTTTATGTTATAATAATGGTGTTATATTAATTTCATAAATGTATAATGTGTTTTATAAAGCCATTATTTATATTTTTTATGTATAGCAGGAATGAGTCATATCGCTTTGAGGGGGTGGCAGACCACGCATTTTGAGAAAAAAATTATTATATTTACATAACCTAGAATGCATAATGGTATGTTCTATATAGAAATTAAATAATTTTAGAGATAATATAAATAAAATATATATCATTGGTAAATACTAGTGTTCATTATAATGGACACCGTGAGAGGTGGTATGGTAAAATTGAACAATCATCATTTCGTGAGGTAGTAGTTCACCGTACACAGAAATAGTACATTTGTTACCCCTTAAATGGATGTGTTAGTAATTTTAGATCTAAAAAATAGAATAAAACATCAAATTATTTTTTTAATAATTTTGTAATAATTTAATTATGTAATAATAACTTTAAAGGGTTTGGACAATGGGAATGAAACTAAAAAGCATGAGAGAAGGTGTTACCTCTTAATCGAGTAAATTCAGTTGGTTTATACCAAAAGTCTTCCTTGTAAGATTTTATAATCAAAGGGATGATTCTAGGAAAAATTATGACCATGGATTTGAATAACTAAATGGTTGATGATGTGATAATATTTGTGAATATATGGTACCTTTTTATAGTTGAGGGAAGGGGCACACTTGGAAGCTCATTTAGTATTAAATTAATATAAATTAAATTTTTAATTAAAATGGATGAAACATGAGATATGTATACGATAAGATGATATAATTTATAAAATCTACTCATCCAATAATTTTTAGACATGTATTTATTTAATTTTTCACCTTACCTTTTCGTTTTAACATCATTTATTCTCTTGATTTTAATTTTTGTAACATCATTTTAATTATTAAGAGATTATTAATTTTACTTATGGGTGGTATTCCAGATAATTAGAAACATAATGAATATTTAGAAATTATAATAGCAATTTTTGGAATTAAAATGATTTTTAGGATTTAAAAATAAATTAATATATTACAAATTTAATAAAACATCAATTATGTAAAATTTTAAACTATTAATTTTATAGTATTTAAATAAAACATAAATAGAGATATAACATCGAACCAACAAATTTAATAGTCTTATAACATTACATATTTACCTATAAAAATTGTTTATGACCTAAATTATTTCATTTAATATATATTTTGATATATATAATATCATTTATTTGATTCATTAATTAGTAAGACAATCACTTTACCATCATTGGGGCACAATTAAATTCCAATATTTAATCTCTAAAAATTATAAATAAAATACCATGATCTTGGGAATATTTTTATATTTATAATTATTATTTATAGTTGAATATATCACTTATATATAACCATAATTAAAATTTTTAACACGAAGATATATGTTTATAACTTATTTCCATTTACATTAAATTATATGTTATCAGTTTCATAATCACACCCATGTGGTTTCTAAAGACCAAATTTTCATCCCAAGGGTTTTCAAGGACGTCCATATCTCATAAAATAGTTTTATGACCATTTTTAGGGTAGTTTTATATTACTATAATATCATTTTTACCCTTATATTCAAGACATACCCTTTAACTGTGGTATTTAAAATAATTAATAATTTGACTATTTATCATATAAAAAAATAAAAAGGACCTATTTATATAATCTGTACCATAAAATTTCAAATATAAAATCCATTTTTACAAATTAAAAACACAGAAGTGAATTTAATTAATTTAAGTGTAGTTTGGTTTTTCAAAATTAGAAAATGAGGTATTTAAAAGTAAAAAACATCAAATGATAGGCATGTGTTTATATAAAATTTCAATGAAACATTACCTCCAATGACTAAAATTGGATTAAATTATAAAATATTAATTCAATTACACTTTAAAACCAATAAAAAGGACAATATAACTATATCATCATTCTTTAAAGATGTCTGGGGAATTTGTGTTTCCAGGCATCATTTTTTGCAAAATTTTGGGTATTACAAAAAAAACATTTAAACCAATACCTTTGAGAAATTCTATGGTTACCCAAATCAGGAAAAAAGGTATTAAAAATAAAAAAATTACATAATATTTAGATAACATAGAATAAACAACCTAAGGTTTAACCAAATCATCACTAGAACACACCAACACGACACCATTAGAATACATATCCACCATCCAAACCTCTACCGCAATTATATGAAACACACAACAATACTTACTACAAAATCCAAACATTAACAATTCAAATATATATTTCAACATTTTTTATATTTTTTGAGTTTCCACAAACTCCAGTTTACTAATAAATTTCATTTCAAAATTGTAAAAACAATTTACTTACCATCTATATTCTTCAAACAAATTACCATAAATATATTTCAACCAAATATTATTTACATACCAACATGATATATTTTATATTAATCAATAAAATTTAATAAATTGTTAATATGGAATCTAACACAACTACAACACACCAAATCTCACCTGATTCAAATCAACCATCACCACAGTACCACCTCAGTTATTCCATCTAACCACAAGGATGATACCACACAACAACCATAATAAAACAACACAAAATTGAAACTACTAAAAACTACCCATCTCAATCACCACACATAAAAATCACAACACAACACAACCCCAAATAACTTCACAATTCAAACACAAGAAATAAAATCTACATTACATCATAATAACCACACAATTCCAAATATAAACCACTACATATCACAACCATCAAAAAACCAAACCAACACACCACTGAAAGTATAATCATTGACACATTACAACCACATCACAACACAAAAGTCATTAAACATCCCATCTAAAAAAACCAAGAATCAAAATAAGAAAAACCACACAAATTATCATTTATCATCTTTATGAAAATAATTTCAATGCATTACATTTCTTAACTTAATTATTATTCATGGATATTAAAACAAAAATAACTTTTCCCTTGGAATCCAATTAATTATCCATAAATTCACTCTTATAATCATAAATTGAGTGAAATAATAGAAAAAATCACAATTATTATATAACATACATATAAATTACAATAAAAAAGAAGGGTCATAGTTGTAAAATACCAAGTAAATGAAGAATAAGATATTTTTGTACTTATTATTATTTTTGAATTAATTATTATTTTTACTTTTAAAGGGTCTCTATGTTCGATAGCATACCTGATACGAAACAAAAAGTTTCTTTGAAATCTCACGTTCCACAATAATAATATAATATTATTATTTTAAATGGTAGTGAACTCCTAGCCGTTATATTGGTGGGAATGAAAATAACTAACTAATATATGATTATACATGTTTGGTAAATTTATTTACATTTATCCAATAAATGTTATAGGCTTAAAATATAAATGAATTTAATTTTATACATAATTTACATTAAAAGGCTGATTTATCACCCTTTAATGACAAAACCTTTTTAAATATAGTTTTAGTTACTTTTATAGAGTCTATATGACCAAATATAATCCTTATTTAGAATGTAGACATCAATATTTATTTTGTGTAATTTTTTGGAATTTTTCCGATAAAGTTCATTTTTAACGAATAGTGAAAATATTGTATTTTAATTCAAAACTATGTTTTAATCTGTTTTATTAATATGGTTAGATTAAATGTTTAATTTTTCTTAAAGTCTAATTAGAATATATTTTTACCATTTTATAAAATTTTGGTCATTGGAAGCGATTTCACTTTGAAATTGGACTTAATCAACTATCCATATTTTGATAGTTATTAATTCTTAAAAACACGATCTTTGTTTTGACAATAGGATTTAATTTTAAATTAATTAATGCCACATCTGTGTTTTGAATTTCGAAAAATGGATTCCATATTTTTATCCGGAGGCCCAAATTGTGTAAATAGTTAAGCTTAATTTTTAGACATTATTAATATTTACTTTAGTAAATATTTTATTTACCGTGGTTAAAGGGTAAATCAGGTAAATAAGGGTACAAAATAATATTATAATAATATACAATAACCCTTAAACATGTCCTAATACTATTAGATAAGTCATGGCCGACCATGGGTATCCTTGTGTCGATTTTGGGACCCCATTAAGCCACATGGGAGTGATAATGACAATTTAGATTAATTAACTTAATGTAATGGAAAAAATGTCAAAAACAAATATCTTTTAATAAATTAATTTTTACATTGGGTCATATAAGTTATATTCTAGACTATAAATATTCATTGGAAAATCTAAAAATATTTCATATGTCATGGTAATTTTGTTACAATTTTTGGACATCAAATTATTTATATTATTTATGACACAATAATGATGTAGTGTTTACCTCATTAATAAATAATTTAAATAAACAAGATTATAGTGATTAAAATATTATCCAAAACATGTCTAATTCCTATTGAATGATTTCATTTCAACGATGAGTCATCTAATCTTCTTCTATAATGATTTTTGGACAATTATAATCCGAATATCAACATATAATAAAATAATGTTTTCACACTTTCCTAAAGAGCCCCTCCTCCGCCTTATAAATGGAGACCAATTCTAACCAATTACTCACACCTGTGAAGCCATTTGTATTGTTCATACTCTTCCCAATTAATCTCCCTACATCTCTCTCCTCGCCTTAGAAGACTTACCTTAGTAATAAGGCACTTAATAAGTACTTTTGGTTCTAACCAACAGAAGTTACCAAAATTATATGTAACGATTTCTCTTAAATCGTTTTCTTTTATTTTAAATCTCCAACCCCTAAACCCTTTTTATTATTTTCTTTTGTAACAATTCCAGTATCCTCAATATACAATTATATTTTTATGAGGAGTATTATAACTACACATACACACACCTCCATCTAATATGTTAAGAACATAATGTTTCTGTGGATGGAAAACTAACGCCTCACGAAACAATGATTGGTCAATTACATCATGCCGCCTCTAATAGTGGCCATTATGATGGAACTGTATTTATATATGATATATATTATGTTTATGATTTCATTATGCTCTTGTATGTCCCATTTATATCATTCCTTTATGGTTTCCATAGTGGGTAAATACGATAATCTTATTTGTGGAAGTGCATACTACCACCCCCTCAAAGTGATGTAATTAGTTAATGCCTTATGTGGGATATAAAAATGGATTTAATGATATTATATATGATATTATACTATAATTATTATATAACTTTGTATAATTATGTTTTAATTCCATTAAAATAAGAAATAGAAATCAAAGTAGCGGTCATGCGTACGTACGACTTACCGTCTCCATGAATGGTGCATTTCCATTCTTACCTCCAAATGTTATGTACTATTATAAATACATGTATATACTGGATATATATGATATATAACATATCTAAATAATTATTTTCAATCTGTATATAATGGAATATTGTCCACATGGACAAGTTGTAAATATAAGGTGTTCATTTTTGACTCAAGTACCAAATATCGACAAAACAAATGTTATTAACTTAAATGATTTTATAATGATAATAACATGGTAATAAGTGATATTAAAGGAATAATAAACATGAAAATGGTTCCCAATCAAGTAGAAATTATCTTTAGTTTATTATTTAGGAGATTAAAGAATGATCGAGTCAAGTCAGACATGAGGTAAGGGACATCATCTCAATCTCCTTTCATTGAAGAATTTTTTGTTTTATACACGACTTTATTTTATACAGTGTATAAACCCCTTTTACTTTTTATTTTATTCAAAGGGAATCATTTTATAAGAAGTTTTTTACTAAACATCAAAATGGAATGTATTTTTATCTAAACTTTGACAAAGAACTTTCGGCCGCCACGAGTATTATTTGATCTTTGGCTTCCTTAACATGTCGTAATTTTTTTAAATGGAAAAATAAATAACATATACTCTTTTTATGTATTTTGTTATTGAAAATGATTTTGAGAATGGATTTATTATTTCAATATATTGAAATAATATTTTGTTAGTTAAATGTGGAAATGTTATCATTCTTTTATGATTATGTTTTGTGTTATGATCATGTTATGGTTCGTGGGAAATATTTATGTATATGAGTGGTTCTGCGATAAACCTCGGGCAGGTGAGCCCAAGATAGCTCTCTTATGCATTTGGTAATGTGATGGAGGTAAACTTGAATGTTTATCCTATGAGATGTTGGGAATATACTGTGATGGTTATTCCATAGTAACTCTCTATGTTGCTGTGATAGATACAATGTAAGTATGATATGGATGCCACAAGTTCCCTTTATGATTTATTATTTGTATGAATCATTCATAAATCATATGATTTCATGAGGTAAGTAAATGATTTCATGTTTTTATATATTTATGAACAAATGGTTTCATTCATTGTTTTGTAACCCTCACTGAGCCTTTGATCCTCGTTCCATGTTTTGAAATGTTTTCACAGGACATAAAGATGATTAGGCTCAAGGATGGGATCAAGGAAAATTCTTGTTGACATTAACATGGAAATAGACAAGAATTTTTTACCATAGTTCATGTTTTTTAAAAAAAAGGGAAACTGCGAAGAAGTTTCTACTTGGAATTATTTTGAGATGTAATAGTTTTATCCTAATTCTCTATAACTCTAAACATGACAAGATCCTCAATGTGAATTATTCATTTAATTCAATATTATGTAACGTTTAATGTCAGGTCCTTATAGTTGGTATCAAAGGTCAGTTTAGATAACTTTAGGAGTTATGGTATTTCTAAATTAATATATATAATGTAATTTATGTTAATATTGAAATCATATAGAATTTACAGATTACCATGTTGCATTGCCTAAGATATTTTTTGTGTTGAGAATGGTTTTCTGCAGAGGAAACATGGAATCAATGTTGGGACAACATCAAGAGTAAGACAGCCTTCCAAATTAGCAACCTGAGATGGTCAGAATAGGAACTGAACAGTTTGTTGCAGTGATTTCAATGATGACATAGGCTATAAATTGTGGTGGTATCCATGTATGAGATCAGCCAGATCAACCACAGAAGAACTTGTTAGTAGTGGAGAATTTCATGAGGCAACACCCTACATCATTTCGAGGATCATCTGACCTTGTGGTAGCTGAAGGGTGGATTAATGAATGGGAGTGGATTTTTGATTTCATGGGTTGTTCATAACATCAAAAGGATAGTTGTGTTGTTTACTGCTTCAAAGTTGAATCTGATCAGTGGTGGTCGATGGTGAAAAATATCAGGGATAGTGAGGAGATTGATGCTCTCAATTGGGATGAATTCAAAGGTTTGTTTCTTGAGAAATATTTTTCTACGGTGGTTCATCTTAGGATGGAAAAACTATTCCAGGAATTGATCAAGAGGATGACTCAGTGGCTTCTTATAAAGAATAATTTACTCGAATGGAAAGGTATACTCCAAATTTCATACAAAATCTTGATAGTAAAATAAACCATTTTTACTCATAATTAAATCCAAGGTATCGAAGGTCTTTATCTTCTCATGAGTTCAAAAGTTATGAAAAACTTGTCATTGTGTGGAGAAGGTGGAAATGGATTTTTCTGATGATCATGTATTTTTTGACAAATAATAGAATAAGTGGTTGAGGTGGCAAGTGAAAGGGATAACTCTTCAAAAATGTCTGATGGTAAGAAACATAAGTTTAAAGTTTGTAAAAATTGTGGTAAAAAGAATGTTTGAGAATGTATTTTTAATTCTAGTAAGCACTACCAATGTGGTATGATGGGACATAAGGCTCGAAATTCATCTGAAATGATCATGGTAGTGGTAAGACAAAATCTGACTTACAGTCAGTAAAATGATTTAAGTGCAATGAAATGGGTCATTATGAAAATGAGTGTCCAACAAAGAACTAAACCAATGGAATGTAGCCAGACTCCAATAAGAATGGGGTGTTGAAATCCTTTGCAACTACTTTAGAATATGTTTGGCCATCAAATGATATTTTATCAGGTACACTGTTCGTTTATTCAGATTATGCCAATGTGTTGTTTGATTCAGGGTCTACACACTCTATCATTTCTGTGATGTTTTCTAGTAAACTGTGAAGTCCATCTCAAGATATGAATAAAGATCTTACCTTAAAAACACATTGAGGAAATGTTGAGACAAAAATAAATCATAATAACATCCATGTCCTTGTGTGCGGAAAGAATCTACCTACACACATTATTGTTTTTCCTCAAGTAGAGTTTGATGTTATTTTGGGCATGGATTGGCTTTCTGTTTATCATTATACTATTGAATTCAGAGATAAAGAGGTTACGTTTCAGAAATATTTTCAGTTTGTACAAAAAATTAACCCTTACTTTTGATAACTTATCCTGAAGCTGAGAAACTAGTAAAAATTGGAAATTAATGTTACCTTGCACATATTTTTAAAAACAAAGGAACTATTCAAATTAATTATGTACCAGTGGTAAATGAGTAAGTTGATGTTTTTCATAATGATTTGCCTATAATTATACCTGATCGTGAAGTTGAATTTACTACTGACTTAGTTCTGATTCAAAACCAATTTCAAAACCCCCTTTTCGAATGGCTCAAGTTGAACATTTAGAGTTAAAGAATCAATTGCATCAGTTATTAGATAAAGGTTTCATTCAACCTAGCACATCACCATGTGGTTCTCTTGTCTTGTTTGTTAAAAAGAAATATGGTAAAATTGAGACTTTGAATTGATTATAGAGCATTTAATAACATCACTGGTAAGAATAAGTATCCTTTGCCTAATATCGATGATTTGTTTGATCATCTCTAGGGTGCTCAGAATTTTTTGAATATTTATTTGAGGTCCGGGTACCATCAGTTGAAATTAAAATAAGAAGACATTATGAAGACCACATTTCGTACTAGATATGGCCATTATGAATTTTTATTTAGGCCTTTTGGGTTATCCAATGTACCTACTATATTCATGGATCTAATGAATTGAATTTTTTGTGAGTTCTTGGATAAGTTTGTGGTTGTGTTCATTGATGATATTTTGTTTTATTCCAAAATTAAGTAGAAACATGAAAGTAATTTATGGGTTTTCTTTAAAACCTTAAAATAAATGAAACTTTATTGGAAATTCAGCAAGTGTGAGTTTTGGTTACAAAAAATATAACCAAGAACTATAGTTTTCTTGGTTTGGCTGGTTATTACCTGAGGTTTGTTGAAAATTTTTCACGGTTATCTAGTCCAATGTCTATGATATCTCGAAAAGGAGTTAAGTTCATCTTGACAAAAGAATGTGATGATTGTTTTGAGGAATTGAAAAGAAGATTGGTGAATGTTGTAGTTTTGGCACTGTATTCTATAAATGGTGAGTTTGTTATCTACAATGATGCTTCATTGAAAGGAATTAGTTGTGTCTTAATGCATAAGGATCAGTTAATTGATTATTCTTCATGCCAGTTGAAACCACACGAGTTAAATTACCCTACACATGATTTGGTATTAGCTTCTTTTGTATTTTCATTAAAAAATTTGGTGGCATCATTTTTATGGAGTGAAGTGTATAATATATAATTATCACATAAGTTTGAAGTATATATTCACTCAAAAAGAATTGAACATGAGATAGAGGAGATGGTTGGAATTAGTCAAGGATTATGATTGCACGATCCATTAACATCCAGGAAAGTCATATAAAGTGGCAGATGCTTTGAGTCAAAGTAGTAATACTTCATTAACCATGTTACGTTTGGAACACGATCCTTTGGTTTTTTATTTGTTGAGTGATGGAATTGAAGTTGTTGGTGCATGAAATTCATATGTTTTGTTTTAGGTGTCAGTGAAATCATCTCTTTCAGAGAGAATTAAGAAAGCGTAGAAGGAAGATAGTGAGTTGCGGAAAAATGTTTTGTTGGTTCAAAAGGGTAAGTTTCCTAATTTTATCGTTGATAATGATTTTTTTTTGAGACTTTGAAAGAGAATATGTGTGAATTGTGATTCACATTTTAAGAATGAGTTGTTATATGAAGCTCATAGTTCACCATTTTCAGTTCATCCTGGCAGTACACTGATGTAAACAGATATTCATGAGTATTACTGGTGGGATAGAATGAAAAGAGATATTTCTGATTATACTGTGATGTGTTTGAATTTTCAGAAGGTTTAAGTAGATTGGTAGTTACTGAAAGGGATGCTTCATCCTCTATCAGTGCTAGAATGGAAATAAGAAAATATATCCATTGACTTCGTTGTGGTATTACCAAAGACATCTCGAGGTAATAATGAAATATGGGTTATAGTTGATCGATTGACTAAATATGCTCATTTGCTTCCTATTCGAGATACATTGTCTCTAGATCAACTTTCTCTGTTATATGTTAAAGAAGTTGTCAGGTTGCATGGAGTTCCCCTCTCTAAGGTATCTCATCGTGATCCTAGGGTTACTTTTATCTTTTGGAAAGGCCATTAGAAGTCGTTGGGTACTGAATTAAATTTTTGTATAGCTTTTCATCCTCAATTAGATGGGCAGTCAGAACAAACAATTCAGACCATAGAGGATATGCTATGTGCTTTCTTGATGGATTATTAAGGAAGTTGGGACCAACAATTTCTTTGGTTGAATTTCCATATAATAACATTTTTCATTCAAGTATACAGATGGCTCCATTTGAGGAATTATATAGAAATTGTTGTCGAACTCAATATTTTTGGGATGAAGTAGGTGGGAGGAAGCTGATGGGACTAATATTAGTAGAAGAGATGGTAGAGAATCTTTAGTTGATTCATAAGCACATGAGAACAAATCAGAGTAGACAGAAAAGTTATGCATATAACCGGAGGAAGGATATCACTTTTGAGATATGTGATCATGTCTTTCTCAATGTTTCTACAAGAAAAACGTGTGATGCGTTTTGGTAAGAAGGGAATGTTTAGTCTGAGGTTCATTAGACCTTATGAAATTCTGGAGAAAGTTGGATCAGTTGCGTATAGAGTGGCTTTACCTCTAGGTTTATCCAACGTAGACATTTTTTTCACGATTTGATGTTGAGAAAGTATATACTAGATCCATCTCATGTTTTGAGCCCAGAGGTAGTTCAGTTGGAAGAGAATCTCTCTTATGAAGAACCACCAGTTCATATTTATAATGTAACATCCAATGTAAGTAAGGAATAATAAATATTTTTATCTATGTCTATTAATGAATTAGATAGTGTTTTAGATGCTTAAAATTAGAATAAATCCAATCATAAGCATGGAATACACTAATATTTTTAAAAGACTGTTTTACTGCCTTTTGATGAAAAACCATTTTTAAATATATATTTTGAAAATTTTATAAGCTATGTTTGTCAAAATAAACATATTCTTTATGATTGTGACATCAAAATTTACTTTGTGTGAATTTTTGGTATTTTTCTGACAATGTTCATTTTTTAATGAATAGTGAAAATTACTGCATTTTACATCAAAACTGATTTTTAATCTAATTTATTTATATGAATAGATTATCTATTTCATTGGTTTTAATGTGAAATTAGAATATATTTTTACCATTTAATCCAATAGTGGTCATTGGAATTAATTTCACTTCGAAATTGGACTTAAACTAGTGTCAATCTTTTGATACATATTGTTTCATAAAAACAAGCTATTTGCTCTGACAGTGGGAATTATTTATTAAATTAATTAATTCAACTTATATGTTTTGAATTTTGTAAAATATACATCATTTTTGAATTCATAATATCAAATATAGATTAGGGTGAAGTTTTGGTATTTTTCTGAAAAACATCAATTTTTCGATGAATTGTGAAACCACTAAGTGGTAGTTAAAGAAACTGATTTTTCATTTAAATGAAACTTTTCCACATCAGTGATTTGATTTTCAAAAATCCTACATACATGGTTTTAATTAAGAAGTAAAATGTGGTTCAATGGGATTAAAATAATGTTTTTGTGAATAGTAACATTTATGTTTTTAATCGCGATTAGTGGTAATTAGTGTAGTTTAAGGTAAAAATCATGTTTTAATAATATAAGATGAGATTGAAACATGTCCTACCCTCATTGGATGTGTCATGGACGACCAGGAAAATCTACTAGTCAACTTGGGGAACCCATGGAGCAACTTTGGTTGGAAAATGACATAAATAACTTTTTATTTAATGTTAAAGTAAAAATGACACAAACATGAGTTATTTTCCTAAAAAAAATTACATGGGGATATACAAGTCATATTTTTTATTATAAATAGTAATTGGAAATCTAAAAAGATTTACTACATCATTGTATTTTTTTTTAGAATTTTTAGATATTAAATAAATTAAATTATTTATGACATCATGATGATGCAGCGATTACCTCATTAATAAATGATTTAAATAAAATGAAATGATAATGTAAAATATATGACCTACACATGTCCAAAACCTATTGAATTGGTGTATTTATAACCCTTATCACCTTACCCTAGAATTATATCAATGTGGGGCCTTTTTATTCCGATAATCATTTTAAAATAAAGTAACATTTCTTTACTTTTCAAGAGTGCCCCTCCTCTCCTCTTATAAAAGGACCCCACCTCTACCTCATTACCCACACATCCAAAGCCTTTGGCTAGGCCAACCCCTTCCCATATTGTCTCTAAACGTCCCTCTTTTACTCATTAAAGCCTCACTTTGGGAAGAAGTCTTCTCAAGGAATCCTTTGAGAAAAAACCAAAGGGAGTTACCCGATTTTAAGTTAATGTCTTCACTTGAGTCCTTTTGTTTTATTTTACTTATCCAACCCCCTAAAAATTTTTTATTCATTTCTTTTGTAACAAATAAATTATCTTCAATATACGAGGTTGTTGTTATATGAAGTATTTGAGCTACACTTACACACACCTACATCTAATGGTTAAAGGACATACTATTTCCGTGGATGGCGAATTTCGGCCTCCCGAAATGATGATTGTTCAAAATTATTTTAACACCTTAAAAGGTGGCCATTAAGATGAAAATATATTTATATATGATATATAATACATTTATGTTTTCTTTAAGCTTCTGTATTTTTCAATTTTGGCATACCTTTATGGTTTCCATTATGGGTAAACGCGATATCTTCATTTAAGGAAGTGCGGACTACCGCCCCCTCAAAGTGATTTGATTTGTTAAATACCATATGTGGGACTTATAAAGGATGGATATATGATATAATATATCATATTACACTGGAATTATAATATACTTTTATATCATTATGATTATATTCTATAAAATACGAAATAGAAATGAAAGTAGCGTTCATGCTTACGTACGGATTACCGTCTCCATGAACGGTGCATTTCATTTCTTACCTCTAAATGAGTATGTATAATTATAAATGCAAGTATATAATGGATATATATGATATATATGATATATACATCATGATTATAATTCTAGATATAATGTATACATGAACAACTTGTAATTATAAAGGGTTTATTTTTGACTCAAGTACCAATGATTGTTAAATTGACCGTTATTAACTTAAATAATTACATAGAGTTCATGACATGGAAATAAGTGATATAAAAAGAATAATGAACTTGAAAAAGGGTCTTAAAAACGTATAAATTAACTCAAGTTTATTATTCAGGAGATTAATGAATGACGGAGTCAAGACGGACTTGAGGTATGGGACTTCGTCTCAATCTCATTTCATTGAGGCATAATTTGTTTTATACAAAACCTTCTTTTATACGGTGTATAAACCCCTTTGAATTTTACGTTTCTCAAAAAGGAATATTTTTTATATGAACCGTTTTACTAAATGACAAAAGAGAATGTTTTTTTGGTACGTATGCGACGACAACGACTTCTCCGCCGCCATGACCATTATTTCAGTTTTGGCTTCCTCTACAAGCCATACCTTTTTTTAAAAGAAAAATAAATACCATATTTTACTTTTATTTTATTTTGGAATTGAAAATGGATTTCATAATATTTTTATTATATCAATGTGTTGTATTGATATCCTTTGATTGAAAGGTGGAAATGTTATGTTTCCTTTATGAATGTTTTATATGATACGATTATGTTGAGCTTCCTGGGAATTATTATGAAGACGGGTGGTTCTGTGATAAACTAAGGGTGGGTGAGACCGATATAGCTCTCCATTGTATTGGGTAACACGAAGTAGTGAAACGTTAAGGTTTATCTGAAAATATTTAGGGAATATACTGTGGTGGGTATTCCAAATGTAACAAAGAGGATTACTCCCTACGTAAGAAAGTTATGAATGCCTCAAGTTACCTTTTATGTCTTATGATTTCTATGATTTATTCATGATTTGATGAGGTAAGTTAAAGTGTTTATGTTTTATGGGTAATATGATTTCATTCTTATGTATATATGAACTTATGTTTCCTTTCCATATTTTTATAACCCATACTGAGCTTTTTATTCTCATCCCAAGTTTTTTTGAAAGTTTTTTCACAGGTCAAGGGAAAGGTACATGATATGATGATAGTGTCAAGAAAGTGTCAAGAATGAATCCATGTTTTATTCTAAATATGTTTCCATTGATTTGAAAAATTAATACTATCTTTATGTAACCACTTTTTTTGTATGTGGAATGTAATGCATGTTTTATGTTCTAATTGTCTAAAACTCTAAACCTGAAAAGATCCTCAATCTTTAATCTTGTAATAACTCAATATTAAGTAAGGTTTAAGGATGGGGCCTTATATTTGCAATTAGATGTCGGTTTAGATAACTTTATGAGTTAGAATTCTATTAAATGATTATCGAAAAATATTTTTTTATGGTCAAATTGAAATGATATAGAGTTTGAAGATTACCATGTTGCTTCATCTAAGACATGTTTGTTCAGAATGGTTTTCGACAGTGGAAACAGGGAAGTAGTACTAGGAAGGAATACAAAAGGAAATAACCTTCCGAATAAGCATCCTGAGATGGTCAGAATTGGAACTGAATAGTTTGTTTCCGTAATGGTGCAGTTGACTCAAGATATAAATGGTGGTGGTATCCATGCACGAGATCAGCCAAATCAACCGCAGAGGAACATGTCAGTGGTGGAACATTTCATGAGGCAACATCCCCCATCATTCAGAGGATCATCTGACCCTGTGCTAGCTGAAGGGTGGATTAAAGCACTAGAGAATATTTTTTATTTCATGGGGTGTTCAGACAATCAAAAGGTTAGTCATTCTATTTACCGTTTGGAGGGGGAAGCAGATCAGTGGTGCTCGATGGTTAAAAATATCAGGGATGCTGATGAGATTGATGCTCTCAACTGGGATGAATTCAAATGAATGTTTCTTGAAAAGTTTTTCCTAAGGCTGTTCGACTTAGAATGGAAAAAAAATTCTTGTAATTGAGGCAAGAGGAAGACTCAGTGGATACCTATGAAGAAAGTTTCACTCGATTGGAAAGGTATGCTCCAAATTTTATCTAAGACCTTGATAGTAAAATCAATCGTTTTTACTCAGGATTAATGCCAAAATATCGAAGGGCATTAGCTTCTCGTGAGTTTAAAAGTTATGAAAAACTTGTTCGATGTGCTGAGAAGGTGGAAATGGAGTTTTCCGATGATCAAGTGTTCTATAACAACCAACAGAAGAAGAGAATGAGGTGACAGTAGAAAGGGAAGAATTATCTAAAAAAGTCTGATGGTAAGAAATCTAAGTTTCCAGTTTTTGATAAATGTGGAAAAAGTTATGCTGGGGAATGTCTTCTGAATTTTGGAAAGTGCTACCGATGTGGTAATATGGGACATAAGGCTCATTATTGCACTGAAAAAGATCAAGGTGATGGTAAGTTCATATTTGATTTACAGTTATTGAAATGTTTTAAGTGCAATGAGATGGGTAAATATGCAAATGAGTGTCCGACAAAGAGCTCGAGTGATGGGAATAAGTTAGACTACAAGCAGAAAGGGGTGGTAAAATCCTTTGCAACTACTTCAGCAGATGTCGGTCCATCAAATGAAGTTGTATCTGCTACTTTTTTTGTTTTTTCAGATTATGCCATTGTGTTGTTTGATTTGGGGACTACACTTTATTTCATCTCTGAAAACCTTTCTAGTAAAATTGGAATACCATCTCAAGAAATTACTCCTGAACTTTTGGTAAAAACACCTGGGGGAAATGTTGAGGCAAAAATAATTTATAAGAATCTTTCTATCCTTATTTGTGGAAAGAACCTACATACAAACATTATAGGTCTACCTCTAGTAGAGTTTGATGTTATCATGGGTATGGAGTGGCTCTCTATTTACCATAATAAGATTGAATGTAGAGCTAATGAAGTTTCATTTCAGAAAGACATCCAGTTTTGTACAAGAATGAACCCTTACTGTTGATAACATATCAAGAGGCCGAGAAAATTTTAAAAGATGGAAATAAATGTTACCTTACACACATCGTTGAAAATAAAGGAACTGTTCAGATTAATGATGTGCCAGTGGTAAATGAGTATACTGATGTTTTTCCTGATGAGTTTCCAGGAATAATACCAGATCGGGAAGTTGAGTTTACAATTTACTTAGTTACTGATGCTAAGCCAATTTCAAAACCCCCTTATCGAATGTCTCAAATTGAACTTCTAGAGTTGAAAGAGAAATTGTAATATTTATTAGAAAAAAGGATTCATTCGACCTAGCACATCACCATGGGGTGCTCCTGTTTTATTTGTTTAAAAGAAAGATGGTTCTATTAGAATTTTCATTGATTATAGATCCTTGAATAACATCACTGATAAGAACAAATATCCTTTTCCACATATCGATGATTTGTTTGATCAGCTCCAGGGAGCTCAGTATTTTTCAAAGATTGACCTAAGATCGGGGTACCATCAGTTGAAGGTAAAGGAAGTAGATGTTCTGAAGACTGCGTTTCGTACAAGATATAGAGATTATGAATTTGTAGTAATTCCTTTTGGGCTAACCAATTAACCAGCTGTATTCATGGACTTAATGAATAAAATTTTCCATGAGTTCTTGGATAATTTTGTGGTGGTTTTCATTGATGATATTTTGGTGTTTTCTAAAAGTATAGAGGAGCATGAAAGTCATTTAAGGGTTATTTTTAAAACCTAAAAAGAAAATAAATTGTATGGGAAATTCAGCAAGTGTGAGTTTTGGTTGCAACAAATTTATTTCCTTGGTCACATTGTTTCAAAAGAAGGGATAACTGTTGATCCTGCAAAAACAAAAGTTGTGGAAGACTAGCCAAGACCCACAAATGTAACTGAGATTCGTAGTTTCCTTGGTTTGGTAGGCTATTACCAAAGGTTTGTTAGAAATTTTTCATGGTTATCTAGTCCAATGACTAAGCTAACTCGGAAGGGTGTTATGTTTATCTAGACAAAAGAATGTGATCATTGTTTTCAAGAACTAAAAAGAATATTGGTGAATGCTCCAGTTTTGGCACTACCTTCCAGGAATGGTGAGTTTTTTATATACAGTGATGCTTCATTGAAAGGACTTGGTTGTGTCATAAAGCAGAATGATCAATTAATTTCTAATGCTTCACGATAGTTGAAAAATCATTAGGTAAATTACCCAACACATGATTTGGAATTAGCTACTATTTTTTTCGCTTTAAAAATTTGGAGGCATGATTTGTATGGAGTAAAGTGTGAAATATATACCGATCACAAAAGTTTAAAGCATATATTCACTCAGAAATAATTGAACATGAGAAAAAGATGATGGATATAATTAATCAAGGATTATGATTGTATAATTCATTACCATCTGGGAAAAGCAAATAAATTGGACGATTCTTTGAGTCGAAAAAGTAATTCTTCATTAACAATGTTGTGTTTGGAACGTGATCCTTTGGTTAAGGATTTGATGAACTTTTGAATAGAATTTGTTGGAGCAGGAAGTTATTATGTTTTGTTTCAGGTATCAATGAGATAATCTCTATCAGACATAATCAAGAAAGCACAGAAGAAAGACAGTGAGTTGCAGAAAAAGGTAGAGCTGGTTCAGAAGGGTAAGTTTCCTGAATTCAACATTGATAATGATTGTGTTTTGAGATTTGGGAAGATATTGTGTGTGCCTTGTGGTTCACAGTTGAAGAGAGAGTTGTTATGTGAAGCTCATGGTTCTCCGTTTTCAGTTCATCATGGCAGAACTAAGATGTACAGATATCTACATGAGTATTAATGGTGGGATGGAATGAAAAGATATATTGTTGATTTTACTATAAAGTGTTTGACATGTCAATAGGTTAAATCAGAGCGGCAGTTACCGAAAGGGATGCTTCAGCCTTTACCAATGCCAGAGTGGAAATGGGAGAATATATCCATGGACTTTGTTGTGGGATTACCGAGGACATCTCGAGGTAATAATGCAATCTGGGTTATTATTGATCGCTTGACTAAATCTGCTCATTTCCTTGCTATACGAGATAATTTCTCTCTAGATCAACTTTCCCGTTTGTATCGTAAAGATATAGTCTGGTTACATGGAGTTCCTCTCTCCATTGTATCCGATCGTGATCCTAGGTTTACTTCTAACTTTTGGAAGGGCCTTCAGAAGTCGTTGGGTATTGAATTAAATTTTAGTACAACTTTTCATCCTCAATAAAATGGGAAGTCAGAACGAACAATTCTGTCCTTGGAGGATATCCTACGAGCTTTTTTTATGGATTATTAGTGATGTTGGAACCAACAGCTTTCTTTGGTTGAATTTTGATATAATAACAGTTTTCATTCCAGTATACAGATGGCACCATTTCAGGAATTATATGAGAAGCAGTGTCGAACTCTAGCTTTCTGGGATGAAGTGGGTAAAAGGAAGTTGATGGAACCAGAATTGGTAGAAGAGATGGCAGAAAAAGTTCACCTGGTTCAGAAACACATGAGAACAGCTCAGAGAAGGTAGAAGAGTTATGCGGACAACAGGAGGAAGGATCTATCTTTTGAGGAAGTTGACCATGTTTTTATCAAAGTATCACCATGGAAAAGTGTGATGCGATTTGGTAAGAAAGGAAAGTTGAGTCCAAGGTTCATTGGACCATATGAAATTCTGGAGAGAGTTGTATCAGTTGCTTACCGAGTGGCTTTACCTCCGAGTTTATCTCAGGTACACAATGTTTTTCATGTTTCGATGTTGAGAATGTTTGTGCTAGATCCATCTCATGTTTTGAGCCCAGAGGTAGTTCAGATGGAAGAGAAC
This sequence comes from Viscum album, assembly GCA_963277665.1. Classification (NCBI taxonomy): domain Eukaryota; kingdom Viridiplantae; phylum Streptophyta; class Magnoliopsida; order Santalales; family Viscaceae; genus Viscum; species Viscum album. Next base: position 606,371,751 of record OY728161.1, on the reverse strand, counting down.
CTATCTTATGAGGAACAACCGATCCAAATTCTTGACCACATGGAGCAAGTGTTACGGAATAAGGTGATTAATCAGGTAAAGGTTTTGTGGAAAAACCACATGATGGAATAGGCAACATGGGAATCTGAAAATGCAATGAGGGATAAGTACCCCCATTTATTCAATATGTAAATAAATTACGGGGATGCAATGTTCTAAAGGGGGGAAGGCTATAACATCCCAAGTAAGTAATGAATAATAGATATTATTATCTATGTCTATTAGTGAATTAGATAGTGTTTGACATGCTTAAAATGTGAATAAATCCAATCTTAAGCATGAAATACACTAATATTTTTAAAAGATTGTTTTACTGCCTTTTGATGGAAAACCATTTTTAAAAATATCTTTTAAAAATTTTATAAGCTATGTTTGTCAAAATAAACTTATTCTTTATGATTGGGACATCAAAATTTACATTGTGTGAATTTTTGGTATTTTTCTGACAATGTTCATTTTTAAATGAATAGTGAATAATACTGCATTTTACATCAAAAATGCTTTTTAAAATAATTTATTTATATGATTGGATTATCTTTTTAATTTGTTTTAAACTGAAATTATAATATATTTTTACCATTTTATCCAATAGTGGTAATTGGAATTAATTTCATAAAAACACGCTATTTGCTCTGACAACGGGAATTATTTATAAATTAATTAATGCAACTTATATGTTTTGAATTTTGTAAAATAGACATCATTTTTTAATTCAAAATATCAAATATAGCTTTGGGTGATGTTTCGGTATATTTTCTGAAAAACTTCAATTTTTTGATGAATAGTGAAACCACTAAGTGGTAGTTAAAGAAACTGATTTTTCGTTTAAATGAATCTTTGCCACTTCTGTGATTTGATTTTAAAAAATCGGACATACATGGTTGTCATTAAGAAGTAAAATGTGGTTCAATGGGATTAAAATAATTTTTTGGTTAATAGTAACTTTTATGTTTTTAATCGCGAATAGTGGTAATTAGTGTAGTTTAAGGTAAAAATAATGTTTTAATAATATGAGATGAGCTTGACACATGTCCTACCCTCATTGGATGTGTCATGGACGACCAAAAAAATCTATGAGTCAACTTGGAGACCCCATGAAGCCACTCTAGTTGGGAAATGACATAAATAACTTTTTATTTAATGTTAAAGTAAAAATGACACAAACATGAGTTATTTTACTAAAACAATTTTTACATAGGGTTATACAAGATAGATGTTTGATTATAAATAGTCATTGGAAAGATAAAAAGATTACCTACATCATAGTATTTTTTTATAATTTTTAGACATTAAATAAATTAAATTATTTATGACATCATGATGATGCAGCGATTAACTCATTAATAAAGGATTTAAATAAAATGAAATGATAATGTAAAATCTATGACCTAAACATGTCCAAAACCTATTAGATGGGTGGATTTCGAACCCTTAACACCTTACCCTCGAATTATATCATTGTGGGTCCTTTTGAATCCGAAACTCATTTTAAAATAAAGTAACATTTCTTTACTTTAAAAGAGTGCCCCTCCTCTCCTCTTATAAAAGGCCCCCACCTCTACCTCCTTACCCATACATCCAAAGCCTTTGTCTCCGCCAAAATCTGCCCATTTTGTCTCTCCAAATCCCTATATTACTCATTGAAGCCTCACTCTGGGCAGAAGTCTTCCCAAGCAAGCCTTTGAGCTCAAACCAAAGGGAGTTACCCGATTTTAAGATAATGTCATCACTTGAGTCCTTTTGTTTTATTTTACTTCTCCAACCCCCTAAAATATTTCTATTCTATTCCTTTGTAACAACTCCAGTATATTCAATATAATAGGATGTTGTTATAAGAAGTATTCGAGCTACACTTACACACACCTACATCTAATGGTTAATGAACATAGTATTTCCGTCGATGGCGAATTTCGGCCTCCCGAAACGATGATTGTTCAACATTATTTTAACACCTTCAAAGGTGGCCATTAAGATGACACTATACTTATATATGATATATAATAAATTTATGTTTTCTTTAATCTTCGGTATTTTTCATTTTGGGCATACTTTTATGGTCTCCATTATGGGTAAACACGATATCTTCATTTAAGGAAGTGTGGACTACCGCCCCCTCAATGTGATTTGATTCGTTAAATACCATATTTGGGACGTATAAAGGATGGAGTAATGATATTATATATGATATTACAATGGAATTATAATATACCTTTATATCATTTTGATTCTATTCTATAAAATACGAAATATAAATGAAAGTAGTGTTCATGCGTACGTACGACTTACCGTCTCCATGAATGGTGCATTTCATTTCATACCACTAAATGATTATGTAATATTATAAATTCATGTATATACTGGATATATATGATATATATGATATATACATCATGATTATAATTCTGGATATAATGGATACATGAACAACTTGTAATTATAAAGGGTTTATTTTGGACTCAAGTACCAGTGATCGTTAAAACGACCGTTATTAACTTAAATAATTACATAGTGTTCATGACATGGAAATAAGTGATATAAAAGAAATAATGAACTTGAAAAAGGTTCTTAAACAAGTAGAAATTAACTCAAGTTTATTATTTAGGAGTTTACAGAATGACAGTGTCAAGTCAGACCCGAGGTATGGGACTTCGTCTCAATCTCCTTTCATTGAGGCATATTTTGTTTTATACAAAACCTTAATTTATACGGTGTATAAACCCATTTGACTTTTACGTTTATCCAAAAGGAATATTTTTTATGCGAATCATTTTACTAAATGACAAAACAGAATGTTTTTGTCGTACGTATGCGGAGGCAATGACTTCTTCGCCGCTGTGACCATTATTTGAGTTTCGGCTTCCTCTACAAGCCATACCTTTTTTTAATAGAAAAATAAATACCATGTTTTACTTTTATTTTATTTTGGTATTGAAAATGGTTTTCATATTTTTTTTATTATATCAATGTGTTGTATTGATATATTGTGATTGAAAGGTGGAAATGTTATGTTTCCTTTATGCACGTTTTATATGATACGATTATGTTGAGGTTCTTCGGCATTATTATGAAGATGGGTGGTTCTGTGATAAACTAAGGGCGGGTGAGCCCGATATAGCTCTCCAATGTATTGGGTAACACGAAGGAGTGAAACGTTAATGTTTCTCCAAATAGATTTAGGGAATATACTGTGTTGGGTATTCCAATCATAACCAAGAGGGTTACTCCCTGTGTAAGAAATTTGTGAATGCTTCAAGTTACCTTTTATGTCTTATGATTTCTATGATTTATTCATGATTTGATGAGGTATGTTAATGTGTTTATGATTTATGGGTAAATATGATTTAATTCTTATGTATATATGAACTTATATTTCCTTTCCATATTTTTATAACCCATACTGAACTTTTTATTCTCATCCCAAGTCTTTTTGAAATGTTTTTCACAGGTCAAGGGAAAGGTATATGATATGATGATAGTGTCAAGGAAGTGTCAAGAATGAATCAATGTTTTATTTTAAATATTTTTCCATTGATAAGAAAAATTAATACTATATTTATGTAACCACTTTGTTTATATGTGGAATGTAATGCAAGTTTTATGTTCTAATTTTCTAAAACTCTAAACCTGAAAATATCCTCAATGTGTAATCTTGTAATAACTCAAGATTAAGTAAGGTTTAAGGTCGGGGCCTTATACATAACCATAGAGAGAAAGTCTTGCAGAATAAGGTAATTCACTAGGTAAAGATTTTATGGAAAAACCATATGGAAGAAGAGGCAGAGTGGGAATCTGAAATTGCTATGAGGGATAAATACCACCACTTATTTTGATAAATGAATAAAAATTGCGAGGACATAATTTCCAAAAGGGGAGAAGGATGTAACATTCCATGTAAATAAAGATTAATATATTTTCAAACATATTAATATTTTTTAATTAAATATTATTTTTACTTTTAAAGGGTTTCTATATTCTATAGCATACCCGATATGCAACAACGAGTTTCTTTGAAATCTTACGTTGCACAATACTAATATAATATTATTATTTTTAATGGTAATTAACTCTTTGTCGTTGTATTGGCGGGAATGAACAAAACATACTAAAATATGATTATAAATTTTTGTTAAATGTATTTTCATTTATCCAATAAATGTTAGAGGCTTAAAATGTGAATGAATATAATTTTAAGCATAATTTACATTAAAAAGCCAATTTATCACCTTTTAATGGAGAACCCAATTTAAATATTTTTTTGGTAACATTAACACATTCTATATAATCATATAGAATACTTCGTTATAATTTGACATCAAAATTTACTTTGTGTAAATTTTTGGAATTTTTCTGATAATGTTAATTTTTAATGAATACTGAAAATATTGTATTTTAATTCAAAACTATGCGTTAATATGATACATTTATATGGTTAGATTAAAATTTTAATTGGTTTTAAAGTGTAATTAGGATATATTTTTAACATTTAATCCAATTTTGGTCATTGGATGAAATTTCACTTTGAAATTGGACTTAATCAAGTGTCTGTCTTTTGATAGTTATTAATTCGTAAAAACATGCTCTTTGTTTTGACAGCGGGAATTTATATTAAATTAATTTCTGTTACTTCTATGTTTTGAATTTGGAAAAATGGATTCCATATTTGGAATCAGGAGGCCCAAATCTTTTAAATAGTTAAATTTAATTTTATACATTTTAAATATTAACTTCAGTTAATATTTTATTTACCGTGGTTAAATGGTAAATAATGTAAAAAGGGTAAAAAATAATATTTTAATAAAATAAAATTACCCATAAACGTGTACTGATCCTATTTAATGAGTCATGTCCAACCATGGGAATCCTTGGGTCTATTTTGGGGTCCCATTGATCCACTTTAGAGTAATAATGACAATTTTGATTAATTAACTTAATGTATAGGAAAAATGACAAAAGAGTGTCTTTTAGAAAAATAATTATTACATGGGGTTATATAAGTTATCATTTGGACAATAAATATTCATTGGAAAGATAAAAATATTTTATACATCATGGAAGTTTTTTTAATAATTCGTAGACATCAAATAATGTAAATTATTTATGACACAATAATGATGCAGTGTTTACCTCATTGATAAAATAATTAAATAAAAAAGATTATAATGATTAAAATATTATCCAAAACCGGTCCAGTTATTTTTGGATGATTTTATATAGACCATGATTCATCTAATATTATTCAATAATGATATTTTTAATATTATAAACTGAATATCATTATATAATAAAACAATGTTTTCACACATTCCTAAAAAACCCATCCCCCCCTTATAAAAGAAGACAACTTCTAACTAATTACTGACATCTCTCAAGCCATTTGGATCATCCAAACATAACCTAATTAAGCACCCTGCATCCCTATCCTCACCCTAAAAGCCTTAAAATAGGCATTAAGCACTTAAAAAGTCATTTTGGGTCAAACGAAAACAATTTACCTAAATTAAAGGCAACAATTTCTCTTAAAATGTTTTCTTTTATTTTACTTCTCCAACCCCTAAACCGTTTTGATTCCTTTCATTTGTAGAAAAAACATTATCCTAAATATACTAGTATGTTTTTATGAGTAGTATTTGAACTATAATTTCACACACCTCAATCTAATGGGTGAAGAACATAATGTCTCTATGGATGGAAAACTAATGCTTCATGAAATGCCGATTGTTCAATTAAATCTTAACGCCTCTCATGGTGGTTATTATGATGGTAGAGAATTTTTATATGATATATATATATATATTATGTTAATGATTTAATTATCCTTCTGTACTTCCCATTTATAGCACGCCTTTATTGTTTCCATAGTGGGTAAATACGATAATCACATTTGAGGAAGTGCGGACTACCATCCCCTCAAAGCGATATGATTTGTTAATGTCTTATGTTGGATGTATAAAAGATGGAGTTAATGATATTATATATGATATTATACTAGAATTATAACATAACTATGTATAATTATTTTTTAATTCAATTAAAATAAGAAATAGAAATCATTGTAGTGTTCATGTGTACGTACGGCTTACCGTCTCCATCAATGATGCATTTCAATTCTTACCTCTAAATGTTATGTACTATTATAAATACATGAATATAATGGATATATATGTTATATATGATATATAAATAATGGTTTTCATTTGGGATATAATGGACCATTGACCACATGGAAAACTTTTAAATATAAGGTGTTCATTTTTGACTCAGGTACTAAATATCGACAAATCAAATGTTATTACCTTAAATGATTTCATGATGTTTATAACATGGTAATAAGTGATATAGAGAGAATAATAAACTTGAAAAAGGTTCTTAAGAATGTTGAAATTAACATCAGTTTATTATTCAGGATATTAAATAAGGATCGAGTCAAATCGGACACAGGGTAAGGGAATTCGTCTCAATCTCCTTACATTGAGTCATTTTTAGTTTTATACATGACTTTATTTTATAAAGTGTCTAAAACCCTTGTAATTTTCATTTAATTCAAAGGGAATCTTTTTATATGTAGAATTTTACTAAACCACAAAAAGGAATGTTTTTTATGTAAGCGGTGACAATGACCTTTCCGCTGCTGCAAGTATTATTTGATCTTTGGATTCCTTAACATGCCGTAATTTTTTTAAAAGGAAAAATAAATACCATATACTCATTTTACATATTTTGGTATAGAAATTGATTTTGAGAATGGATTTATTATTTCAATATCTTCAAATGATATTTTGTTAATGTAATGTGGATATGTTATCATTGCATTATGGATATGTTATGTGTTATGATCATGTTATGGTTCTTGGGCATTATTTATGCATATGGGTGGTTCCATGACAAACCAAGGGTGGGTGATCCCGATATAGCTCTCCAATGTATTGGATAATGTGACGGAGGTAAATGTGAATTTTTCTCCTCATAGATTTAGGGAATATACTGTGATGTGTATTCCAATGTAACTCTATATGGAGTTGTGATTGCTACAATGTAAGTATGATATGGATGCCATAGGTTACCATTATGATTTATGATTTCTACGCACCATACATAAATCTTATGATTTCATTAGGTAAGTAAAAGAGTTCATGTTTTGTATGTATTTGTGAACAAATGTATTCATTCATTTTTTTTAACCCATACTGAGCCTTTTATGCTCATTCCATGTTTTTAAAGGTTTTCACAAGACTTATAGATTAATATGGTCAAGGAGGGGATAAAGGAAAAGTCATGGTGCCTTTACCATGGAACTAGACATGACTTTTTTTCTCAGGAGTTCATGTTTTTTTAATAAAAGGAAACTGTGTAGAAGTGTCTACTTTGAAATCTTTTGATATGTAATAGTTATGTTATAATTCTCTAAAACACTAAACTTGAGAGGATCCTCAATGTGAATTATTAATTTAATTCAATATTATATAAGGTTTAAGGATGGGTCCTGATAATAATTACTACTATTTTATGAAATGTAAGAACACATGTGAAATATCATCGATAAAAAAAATTAATACATGAATTTAATATATCCACATACTGAAAAATTTTAGATTATCCAAACTATAATATTTATTAATCATATAAATCTATCCCCCAAATAGAAGGAAAATAAATTTAATAACCACACATGAATATAATATAGGAATAGAATGAGGATCCCCAACCTCAATGAATATTTTTCATTCACTACAAAAAATAGTTTGAAAGAGAAACAATACCAAATAATCAACAAAACAAGGAAAACCTTATATCTATATTAACCACACCATGGTATCATCAAAATTCATTAAAAACTCATTTTTAACGAAATTTAATTGTATAATAACATCCACTGTGAATCATTGGGAGTGGAAAAAATAATACAAGGTTATTGAAAAAATAACTCATTATAGATCCAATTAAAATTAACTATAAATCCCATGGATCAACATCGGTGGGGAGTGGATGTAGTATATTATAATGGATTATAGATGTTTTCCTTAACCTAGAGGTATAATAGGTTAATCAATGAATTTTTTGATGATATTAAACTCATAAAAATTGGTAAACAAATTTATTTAGGTATTTTATTATAGATTCACATTGTAATTGTTCACATATCCTCTTATTTTGAATTGTGGACAATGTTTAAATCATACAAAAATCTTATATCAATATTCATATGAAATTAATGGATCATTAGAGTGTTATAATTTGTTATATGAATTCCTTTCACATAATGAATATGGTATTAAAAGAAATATTCCCCCAAAATGAATTTTTGAATCACAAACATAGCAAGCAAGGAACCAACATATCATGACATGAATTAAAATTTCACATCATGAATTTATTATATAAGTTCTTTTTTAACCATTACCAATACCAAAACAACATATAGAATCCTCTTAAATATTCCAACTCCCCAACATGAAATTAAATGTCCCAATAAGTAAAAAATCATAATACATTCAATATAAAATATTAAAATAATTCATCAATCATCTGCAATGGGTTCAGTTTGTAGATTGCAAGAAAGAAGTACTATAAAAATCAATCATCATGAATTTTTTTTCATGATCATGTGATTTATATTTTCCATTGATTTATATTTTTAATCTACAATCCAATATTGTACTTTTAGCTTCTTATAAAATATGATAATTTTTAATAAAAATAACATCATGGGAATTAAATAATTGATATATCTCAGATTTTTTTATAAAATATATTCCAATTTTTATCATCAATTTCCATTATTTCTAAAAAAATAATATATTTTTGTCAACTCTATAAAGGTTATACAATATATAATGGTTCTTATTATATTCGACATATGGAGAAATTTCATCCTGATTAATTTTTAGATCTTTATCTTTATATTGAAGATAAATTAATTTTAAATATAGAATACCAAATTTCTAGTTTAGGGAAAAGGATTAATCACCAATTTAATTTATTTATTTTTAATTTTAATATATTATATTTTTGATGTTTTTATCTCTCAATAATGAATATCGATGACATCTATGATTTAATTCATATATTCTTTTCACTAGTATATATTTTGTCAAATAATTTGGGAAACCATAATTTATCGAATGGGTTACGACATTTTTAAATAGTTCATATATTTCACTTATTTTTCTTATAATATATATTTTATTAATAATTTTTAATTGTGTGATCCTAATTGAGAGAATTTTTAAATCTAAAGGATGTGTTTTAAAAGATGTTTTTTATTGATGTGGTACTAGCTATACCCTCTTTATTAATATGTTCCCTAGAAACAAAATATTGATCTACTAGTATGTAAAATTTTATAGTGAAATGTTTTTATTATTAATGTTATATTCATTATCTACATTTCTATCATTTATACTTTATTTAGTGGAATTTTATGAATTGATTAACCATGTTATATTTTTTGATGAGTTATATTATTTATAATATTATTCTAATTGATGATAAAATTTCATTAATATATGTATCTACATAAAATTTTATTTAAGAAAGAACATCAAATATTTATTTTATTATCAGCACTTGATCAATCCTTCATTTTAGTTTTCAATACTATTTTCTATCAACATTAGCTTTAAATATTATAGCAAAATTTTTGAATAACAATAACGGATAAAACATATGGGTAAACATGAGTTTCATTAATATTATAAGGAATACAATTGAACAAATATATATGAGGTAATATAAAAGTTCCCGAAATATATTAATGAGGTTTTCATAATATGATATTTTTTCAAGATATTATGAAGAATCATCTTTATCATTGCCTTCAAAATCCAAAATTCCTTTCAAAAGTTGTACATAAAAAAATTCTCTAGTTGAAAATCGTGGATGCATATATTTTACAATTTAGGAGTATTTCAAAATCAGAGAATATTTTATATTTTTCTTCACATTTAAAATATTCTGATAAACCTATATCAGAGATCATTATCTACACCTTTAATAACTCGAAAATATGTTTTTCTAACAACTCATTATTCGATCTTATTTTATCCATCATAATATATTTTTTATTTAAAAATATTAAATGACTGTAATTTTTTTTCTAGATTATCCATCTATTGTAATTATTCCTTTTACATATGATCCTCATTTTTTCACACTATCAATTTAGAAAATTTTATATTTGGTCCATAAATATCACAGAATGTTTTTTAGTCCCAACATTCTCAAGTCATTTTAACATACTATTGTATGGGAACATATGCATCTTATAAAAATATGATTATTTATTAATATTTGATTATTTTATATCTATCATTTCAATTGATATTTATTATTTTGTTGAGGAAACTACAAATGTGTTTTATTCTATGATTTTTTACAATAATAGGTTATTATGATTATTGAGATAGTTTTAGAATTGATGTTGATTTGCTTTTTATATGCATGATGATCTTGATATTTAATATTACATTATTTTATAAACATGTCAATGATTATTTTAATCATCTATTAGAAAAGTAGAATTTTTATCTTTACATTTCCATTTTAAGTGGCTTCTATATATGACCAAATGAGCATTAAAGTGATGAAATTTCAAAAAAAACAATTGAATTAAATGAATTTGAAATTATAAATAAATTTTTTTATTTATCACCATTTCTCAAATATAGAAATTAATTATTCAATTGAAATAAAATCCTACAAATATTGAAAATTTTCATGTTTTAAAATATTTTTATTTTTAAATGACAAATTTATTTGAGTTTTAGATTCAATGTAGATACTTTTTCATCTTTTGGTTAGTGTGAAACAATAAATAATTCTAAAATAAATTAGACATCATTAAATTCAATAATTTTTCCCAAGAAAAGGTAATATTATGAGAAATATTTATAAAATTCAAATTATTTACTACTCATTAGAAAATATATTTTGATCCTTAAAATTATCTAATAAAAATAATATAGAATAGTTCATAAGTTACATTTTGGAAACTAAAATTTTTCATATTCAAATTACATTATTTATTTATACATATAATAATACTTGTCATGTGATATTAATCTAGAATTCGTTAATTGACGATTTTTTTTATTGTCATTTTTTCTATAAAATATAATGACCAGAATAGAAAATGAGGAATACCTTATAAAAAACTACATGTGTTTAACTACTAATTCCATATAATGTGTCCAATATTATATAGGACCACATTTGTTTAAAGATATGGGGGAATTAATTTGTTCAATATAGATATCTAGATATAGAGAGTTAGATTTAATACTAATAAATCATTAGAAATGATATTTGATTTTAATGTAAAAATTAATTTTAAATTTTCTAAATAATTATGATTTTAAATTGATTATTAAAAATCTGTTTAAATTTTCTCCTAACAATTCAATGAACTAAAAATGGTTTCATAAATTTGGTAGTTATAATTAATTTATGAATGGTTTGGTATTTCTACATCAAAAAGAGTTCCAAAAACATAGGTTACAGAATATAGGTTCTTTATAAAATTAAATTTATTATATTAAAATATTAAGAAAATATAAAAAAATTGACTCCTCAAAACCAAAATAAAATTATTCAAATATTTGAATGAAAACAATTTTTTTTATTGTTATATAAAAATATAAATAATAATGAAACTCATAATAATTATTCATATTCTGGTGTATAGAAACAAAAATAATTATGGCCTTTTAGAAAATACAATTATCGTAATTTATAAGTATTTAGAAAAATTATTTATATCCCATATTTTTGTGGTAATGTGATCTTCATAGGAATAATGTTTCTATCAGAAAAAATATCTATATATTCTAATATATTTATCTTTGTTGTGTGATCATTTCTTTATTAAATTTTCTCATTATTGATATTTAGTATATAATGGATCATTATTAGGTGTAAACCCACTTTTGAGGTTGAAGAAATTATAATGAATTTACTTCCTAAATTGAATTTATTTATATATTTTAGGAATTTACTATCATATTCATCTGAAAGATTATTACCAATGGTTACCTACATCGTAAGCTTTTCAAATCATTCAAATTCATATTTTTGTTTAAAAATTTTTATTTTCCCAAGAGAAAGAATCATTTTCATTAACATTTCATTCATTTTATTAATTTTTTGTTTATATATTTAAAAATAAAATATCGATATTTTAATAATATATTTCACATAGGTATGAGGATTAATATCATTTTATTATGGCTTATCTAATCCAAAATAATATTTCATTTATTCTTTATTTTTTTTAACAACATTATTATAGACATTTAAAAAATAAATTTTCATTCAATATCATCATCATTAATATTAATATATCTTTTGTATATCTTTTTATATATGTATTCATATTCAGAATTATAATCTCTCATTTCATCAGTAGTTCATAGAGCCCATTCATCATAATATGATCTACCTAAATTTTCATTATTTGAATCTTATAGAGATTCAAAAATTCATTTTTAGGTTAAATTTATATTAAAATGATGGTCAACGGTTATTCTGGTCATTGATCATCTGTATGAATTTTTATAGAATCATCTATTTCTTCATCTATTATCACCTTTCTATGACAAAATATCTAAATTAACATTTCCTTCTGTAGGACCCATTTAATCCATTGATTTGATAATTTTGTTTATTTTCTTATCATAACACATTCTATATGTTCAGTTTTATGTTTCTTAATCATCACAAATTTTGTGAAATAGGACCAATTCTATTTGATTCTTAAAATATATGTCTAATTGACTCTTTATTTTAGAATTTCTATGTTTATTCTATCTACTATTTTAGAACAATTATTTTAAAGTTAATGTTATTTAATATCCACCATGCAATATATGAATGTTTTACTTATTTATGTAATCAGTCACTAGAATATATGTGTATTTTCTTCTTCTTCATTATGAATTTGTTTTATAATCTCTTGTATAAATAAATTTGATGCTTTTTAAAAGAAATTGTATTCATCGAAATCTAGTATCTCTATATCTATATTGAAAAAACTCACACCCTTCAATAGTGTTTTTATTTGACCATATAGACTATGTTTGGTGATATTCATACTACATCGGACGATATTTCATTAACATACCCACTCAAAATTTTCAATATTTATTACTTTTAGGCAATATTATCATATGATAATATTAAAATGATATTTAAGGTAGTTTACCATTTTAATGATTCCTACAAGTTTTGTACACTGATTCAATCTGAGTAAAATTAATATCTTAATAATATTATCTTATCATATAAAATATACATTAAAGAACTTTTAATGTTATAAAATTAGTAAAAGCATATTTTCTTTTTATTAAACAATCCATTTGACATGATGAAACTTAACTATATAGATTTCTGTTAATAGAATAAAAAAATACATTTTTACTATAATATTTTTTTTCAAAGAACATATTTTATTCTCTATATAATGTAGTAATTTATTTCACTAGTGAGAATAATATAGTTGCAATATTTATTGTAAATAATAAATATTTTAATCTAGTCTCTAATATTTAAATTCATTACCAACAACGAATATTTGTTTAGTTTGGATTTATATTCTCATTGGTAATAACAAGTATAACTTCCATTCTACAAAATAAAGAAATATAGATATGTACATTGGATCAAAAGATTAAAATATAATAATGTATTGAGAAAATAGGTTTAGTGTCAAATGTATGAACCACTGTTAATAGAAAATATAATATCAAAATTTATGTAGAGAGAAACATGTAGGGGTTGTATTGTAGTTTGAATACCATCTTTATTGTTTAAGCCTCCTCGAGTATTTAAGAAATCATAAATATAACTTTCAGATGTCCCAGATAAATTTTAAGAGTAATTTAAATGTAATGTATGTTAAAAATACAATTAGAATGTGAATTAATAATAAATGTAATAACTTCATGGTAAATTAATATAGAAAATTTTATCAACTTCCATTAAAATAATCAAAACAATGAAAATTAAGAAACTTGTATAATGATTAAAAAATTAACTCTAAGTGGATATTATTAAATATATACACAGTAACCCTACATGAATGGTAAAAAATAGACGAGTTTAAAGGAATTAACGACAATATTCATATCAAAAGGTATCCACTTTATAAACACTAAATATCATTATCTTAATTAATCAACCATGAAGCCCTATATAAAAAATGATTAACACCACACTACTAAAACTAATAGCTCTGTACTACTTTGACAAAATTAAGTATCTCATCACATCCTATATAATAATAGGTAGCTTTAAAAACTGACTACTAATAAATATACGTCATTAAAAATGATAACAAAATGAAATCCAAGATACTCATACAATTAATTCACATAGAATATAAACTATAAAATACACCAAAAGAAAATAATTTCGAATTAAACTGGTGAACATAACATTGATTAATTTATGTGATTACAGATATCAGAGTATTATTAATCATTTTATATTAGTACATTCCTTATAATTCATGATGTGTAACACTATTTATAGAAAATCATCCAATGATCTTTTTCTGAAAATATTAGATTTATTTATAACAACATCATTAGAATGTTACTATTTATCTTATGATGGAGTCACTGTCTCACCACATCTACTGATAATGATGTTTAGCACCATAACAATTCATTACTGATAGAAGTATAAATATTGATTTACATATCATTAATTTTGAAACTACAATTAATTTGTATTTTTAAATTCTTAATAACATCATAGTCTCACAAATATACTGAACATAATCTTTTCATAATACCTCTTGTTTTCGTATTTTCAATTAAAAAAATTAATAGAAAAAATATGAATGAAAAAAATTTTAATCATAAACATTATGACATGTAATGTGTTTCTCAAAACATGTGTATTATTAAATCATTAATTCAACAATCTTCACTTCAACAGTACATGAACAACATCCACCACTATATACACCACATAAAAAAGTACAAAAATATGAAAACCACATTATGAAACCCATTTTATTCCCATTATTTTATTATTATCAATTGATTAGTTTTAATTTAGTCAACTTATTAATTTTTCAGTATCATTAATTCCTGAAAATATATTAATACAATATATCCATTTTTATTTCGATTATTAATAAATATTTTTTCATCATTAAAAAATTACATCACCGCCTTTTTTATTTAGTTAGAACCCAATTAAATTTAATTTGAAAGATTTGATTATTTTTTTTATTGCATTACTCCTTATCATAGGACACTACCATAATCTAACCACACTAAACCCAAAAAGATACAATAATGTTAAATAAAAAATATATCTTTTTCTACTATAGTAGTTAACAACATTAATACATACATGACTACATAAAATTTTTCAAAGACCATTATTGACCATTTCAAGGATAAAAAAATCCTCTATTTTCCATGTATCATTTTTTATTGACCAATTATAGGATAATAAAACAATATATAAAATATTTTTTTTATTTCCACATCTACCAATAATGTTTTTAAATAAAAAATAAAACATTATTAACATTTCTAAAAATATCAAAATCGTCAAATTAGTATAAATATTATCCCAAACAAAAAATCAAATAATAATATTTGACATCATATAATGCATAACCAAACCACTTACAATTAACATTCAATTAATCATCATTATAATGATTATTTAATTTTTTTACCCAATGAAATGAAAATCATGATAATTACAAATTAAAAAAATTCATAATCTTGATCAATTAAGTGGAATGGAGAGTCAACGATAAAAAAACTATAAAATAATGAATATAATTTAAAATCAAAAAATCAAAAAATCACATTAAAATTATATAACATATAAATCAGCCAAAAAACCTTTAAAAAAAGTTATTAAAAATTAAATTATTACCTCCATGGACATTCCATGAAATATAAAATAAGAATATATAAATGGAATTATGACTGTGGGACTATTAAATTGAAATATATTGATCACATGAAGTACTGATATTTAATATATATAATTGTAAAATAATATGATATTCAAGATTGCCTAATCTTTAATATAAATAAAATTAATTTTGTAAATGAATATATTTGGATGAAGGTAAATTAAAAATATATGTCAAAAAAATAACTTAAGGATTGTGAAACAAGTGATGATTTATCTTGGCTAATTAAAGTATGTAAAATATGATATTCAAAATGGATTTTTCTCTTTAAATCTCAAATGATGATTACTTCCATAAAATAACCATGACCAAAATCAAGATGTATCATTCTTAGTATTTTATATAGTTCTTTTATATTTAATCTAATTCACAGAACAACCAAGGAAATATGATAAACACATCATATTTTCAATATTATTAAAAAATAGTTACTTTCCGCCCATTTATTTATGTTATGATTTTTATTTAATCCATGTCAGCTAATATTGGGAACTCTATATAAAGCACACTAGCTCATGACACCATGAAACAATCATCCACTAAAATATCTATATTTAATCAACCAAAGATTTTTTATAAAACAAGAACAAGAAAATCCCATTAAAAAACGAGGACAAAATCAAAAACAACACGATTTAGTGTGGTAAAAAGAATATATTATTTCCTAAAATATCTAAAAATTCAGATTTCTAATTAATTGAATCTTGAATAAACTCCTAAAAAACCAATCAGACTATTGAATTATAATGTGAAGAATGAAAAAACACAGAAAAACTATATGAAAATCATATATAGGTAAAAGGACACCCCTTACACTACTAGGATTCATTTTGGGAAAGGTACATATATTATAATGTTTGAAATACCATGAAATTATTATGAAATATGAGCTAATAAAATTGAATAGTCTATCATGAATTATGTAATGGAAATTTTCCACCTAATCTATCTCATTTACCATTATTACTATATTAATGGTTTGAACGATGGTTCAACTAATTATATAATAATATATGAAATTATTTTTTTGAAAATAGAAATTTTTTAGGGAATTTATTCTACACAACTATTCTATATCCTCATTTCATATCTAATCACAAAAATTAGAATCCAAGAATATATTCAATCATTGTGATACATAGTAACATTATTAGATATTTTTGTTCATCATGACATAATTGAAATCAATCATTAAAATTTTTTATTTGTCGTTATGTGGAAATGGTTTTATCTTATTGATGTATAGAATGATTCAATATATTCATTATTTGAGATATTATATATTAGATATTACTGTGAAATAACATAATTAATCAAAACCACATATATATAAAACTAATTGATCAATTATAATAATATTATTTCGAATTAAGTTGATTATAATGTATTTTTATTTAAAATATATATCACTGAATTGAAAGATGATAGGGGTAAAATGTATGGAAATCATTATTGATTCAATTTAAGGACATTATAATGTTGAAATTGGAAAACATATTTTAATAAAAAATTTATAAATCATAAATTTTAGAAATTGTAATTTATTAGGATAAATAAATTAATAATTTATTTTCCCTAAATATTAAGATTGACTAAAAATTTATCGTTTTATAGAAAATCACTTAATTTCAAACCATGAGAAATTTTTTAAGAAAAATCAATTTAACATCTTATATTTGATCTTTTTAGAATTATATTATCAGGGTAACAATTTCTTTAATATAGATAAATTGCATAATATCTTAATAACATCTGTGGTAATATGTGGATCATATTGGTTGTTGAAATGGAAATCATTGAACAAAATTTCAATTATATCAAATAATGGATATGTAATTTATCAAAAAACAATTAAATTAGAATTTTGGGATAGTGAAAATGAAATTAATTACAACGAATTTATGTAACCTCACTAAAATAGAGTTAATAATGTCAATTGAAATGAAACTGAATTATTATACTGAAATAAAATAATAAATATTATTATAAGGAAATGTTCTATAAAATTTCACATTCCAAATATGAATAAGGAATGAATCCAATGGTGTGTTACATGTATTTCTTCAATTAAGTTAATAAATTTAAGTAACTGGATTCCAATAATATATTTAAACGAATTTATTGAACCTATCCAAGCTTTATTTTTGGTATTTTTATAATTTTTTATAATTACACCATACATCCAACATGAAAGAAAACATATAAATCCAATTTTTTAATGTCATTATAAATTTTCAAAATAATAATATTATTATCAAATAGTGGTTCAATATCACCCATAAAATACCCTACTCTTGATTTATATTTTTACATATAATAAATTATATTCTTAGTAATATTTATATGTAATATGGGATACATTATAAAATGTATGAGTTAAAATGCTCAGTAGGGAAAAATAAAATATGTGTGTCGTGTATGATTTGATCAATATTTTTATCTATAATGTACATGGGGAAAAATAACTGATTAATGGGATAAAATCATAGAATTAATTATTGGGAAAATAAAATTTTAAAATATTGTAAAATTTTAAAACATAAGATTTTCATCAAATAATAGGAATATTATGAAATAATAACAAGTAACTAGGTATCAGAATGTGAATACATAATTATAATAATGATCTCTTGTGTTATAAAAATGGTATAAATAAAAATTATAGTTATAAAAAATCATTAAATATTTTAAATATATATAACAACATAAACATAAAATATTCAATAGATATCACTACTGATACACAATATCAAAACAGATTGTCAATTAGTACTCATATCCCATAGTGGATCAAGAATCTGTACTCACAACCAATATAAATATCATGATGAATAAATAATTTTAAAATTATTTATATGGATATGAAAATATTTAAAAACACATCAAAATATTATATAAAATACATAATTTATTCCAAATAAAAACAACGTTATACCATATACTAATTAAACTATGAATACAAAATGGGTTGTATAAATTTATTATAGTTTAGAACTCATGAACAAAATATGAATTGAAATTGATAATCCCAAACATTAAAATATACAATATTACTTTGAAATTATAGAATTTATAGTGTGATAAATCGATCATAAAAACATATATGATGGATCTTCAAGTGGTTTAAAGGATAATGGATGAAAAATCATGAATGAGGTTTTACTTGTATAATTTATTTTTTGTGATAATATTAAAAGTCACAAATAATATTCCAAATATGATAAGAGTACTAGTAAAATGTTATAATAAAATTTAAAAAATAAATTAATGGAGCATTCAAATGGAATTAATGTATAACAGTATAAATTTTAATTATAATATACAAATTAGTATGAAAACTGAATGGAAAACATTAAATATATTTAACTTTTTAAACAACTAATATTTGAGAAAGAGATATCAAGGATTATTTTTAATTCATTATTCATAATAAGAGATATGGAAAATATTTTAGAAAATTATTATGAAAAATAATAAAATAAAATGGTTGGTTATTAAAAATAGAGATATTGAAGACAAATAGGGTTTATATATGATGAAAATAATAAATCATAATTTTATATTTTCATTAAGTAATAAATGAATTTAAGATGTGTATCTTGATATTTAAATATAAAATTAATAGATAAAATTTTGGTAGTATAAATAAAACATGGAAATAGAACGACAATTAATAAATATTATGACTCAATTAAAGGATAATGAGTCAAGAAATATTATTAAAACATTAGTAACATATGAATATAAAGTTAATAAATGAGTAAACCTGAAATGGAATATTCAATATCTAAATTAACATGTAAATTATGATATAATAATCATTCAATATTTAAATTTAACATATATATCAAAATACAAGCACAATAAGAATGATGTCTCAATAAAAGAAAATTGAGATTGAAAACCGCATCTCTGGATTTCTACTTAGATGGATTCCATTAAACATCATGTATAATCAATCGAGCTTTATTATTTATCTATAAAACATATTATTTATTTTTTTATATTATCAAGTATGTATTCATTATAACATCACATTTCATAAATATTAATTATCCATTGTTAAAATAATATTCATGTGCTAATTGACCTGTCTCTTCTCTGAAGACATTACTATATGGATTTCTATCCATGAACATCTTTCATGTTTTCATAATATACAAAATTCTAATATTATATACATATATATAATATATTATTATTCACTTCCATGTATATTTTATATATGTTATCTTTATATTACCTGATGAGCATATCTAAATTATTCATTTTGGTGAATATTTTTTTTAATAAAAAGAAATGATTTTATAAAATAACATAAATTTGAAGTTTTTACATTTGAGAAATATGAGAAAATATTATCATATTTATAATTACAATATACTATTTTCATTTTAGTTTTGTTAATCATTAATGATGGATGTGTTATATCATTGTTTATATATGTTAAAAAATTGACACCAATAAGAAGGTCCTTTGATGATGGTGTAAGTTAAAAAATATTGTATAATTATAATATCAATTTTAAGATGATTAAAAATTTAAATTAAAAAACTTATGTATTATATCCTAATAATTAAGAGGTGGATAAGGTATATTACAAGAAATGATTACAGATATGATAAAATATACCTTGAAATCATATATCTTCTCTTAGATAACATCTTAAATATGATGATTATGGAATACTTATACTAAAAAGAAGAAACACAATGTTGGATAAAATAATTTAATTGATAATTTGGGTAGGAAATAATATGAAAAAATATTTTAGGATAAGGTTTCAGATAGGATGCTGGGGGTTGTAATTAATGCTGTTTAGATAGGAATCCAATGGATTAAATTAGTTCCTTTTTTGAAATCAATTACCCCTAGAGAACAATTATATCCATATTACCCCATTAAATAACTTATTGATTCATAAAGTTGATTTATGAAATGTGCACTAATAGGGCGTAATGTTCTCATGTTTATATAAATATGATGACATATTTAACATATTTCACCAAAAATATATTAATTTGACTATTTTTTAAATAAATTATCTTTCTTCTCCACATAAATAACAAGAAATAGTGAATTACAAAAATTGAACCCATTTAAATAATTGAATCCCCAAAAATTGGTAAAGATTAATTATTATATAAATTTTAAATGTATGAAAAATACAATTTTTCACAAAATATATTTTCAAACAATAATGATTTTATGATTTATCCAACATTACAAAGTTATAATTAAATTATTTTTATTTAAAATTTATTTAAAATTTAAAAAATGTATTTCTAAAAAAATAACAAAAATCATCATATATTGAGAAATACTTTTTGGAAAAATATAAAATTACAACATGAAAATATTTTATTCAAATTTCAATGTTATTTCCCAACAAACCAATGTTTATATTTTACTAATGATTTTTAAAAACATGACTTAATAAATTTTTATATACATTATAACTAATTCAATAAAGAATTAAATTTAATTAAAATATATGATTCATTAAAAAATATTTATTGATATGATGAGCTATATGTGTTCGATACCTCACCCATATCACCATGAATTATTAATATATTTAATTACAAAAGTGAATACATGTTCTGTAAAAATATTATACTATATGGGAAGAAATGATTAGAATTTTTAAGGATATAATACATAATATAGTAAAGTATAATTTTATAAGAAATAATGAAATAATTTTTCATGTTGAGAGTGCCTTCAACATGAGGTTTTAATCATTTTTTAGTTTCATTATATGGATGGTGAATGGCCCAAGTATTTCAAGAATGATTCAAGCTCTCTTCATTACCTATTATTTGAGATGAATCCAATTCATCTATTTCTCATTATCCAATTATTTAAATAAATAATTAATAATTTTTCATTCCATATTAATTTATGAAAAGAGTTTTTATCCATTAATATTCCCAATAAAATTTTGATTTAACAGGTGACTTCATTAAGGATTACATATTTCTTCAAAGAATTAATCATTTATCTAAACCTATAATGGAATACCCAATAATAGTATATCATTATTTCTTTAAAATAATACAAACATATTCTAATGTGAACTCATTATTTGGGTGGATATCATGACTCATTTGAATGTACCACACTCTAAATTAACTCAAAAAGACCAATAGATCTACCAATATCAAATGGAACTAATTCCATTAATTACAAAAAATCATTCAAAATAATGTATAGTGAAAAATAATTTTATCAAATATAATGAATTCAAACACATCTAATAATATTTTTGAGACCAGGTACCGAGACAACACATGGTTGTGAGGCCTCCAATGTTAAGAATTGATGTTTTAATTATAATAAATATATTAATAACATGCACACAAATATTCCATAAATAAAGTGGGGAAACACCGAATTAGGGAATTTAAATTCAAATATATTCCTTTTATTGAGTTTAGATAAAGGAGCATTCCATAGGTATGACATAACCACTGATCACATCAGATATTTGCGTTGGTAACCGTAGTGGGAAAATGATTAAATTAAATATTTGATTAAAATTATTAAATTAATTTAATTTTTATGACATTATTTTCAATTATTTTTTTAACTATGAGGAATTATCAGTCTTAGACACATAACCACAGTGCCATTTTGGAGAGTGTTATAGGATTGTTCTTTTTTAAAAGACTTCTTATTCCTTTATCATCAATCAGTGTTCTGTAGAATTCAATGATCCCAATAACGAAAACAGTGTGGTTTGGTGCTTCATTAGTGATCATTCTATCCTATGGTTTGATGTAGTTTTGTGTTGACATAGAAATTTATTCTTCCTCATTTGATGAATTCGAATCAATCAACTAACGAATTGATTGACAGATCATAGATATTATGTGTCTATGTTATATTTATCCTGGATTGGGGATTTAAATTTTTTATTATATTAAAT
The DNA here is from genome assembly GCA_963277665.1 of Viscum album. Classification (NCBI taxonomy): domain Eukaryota; kingdom Viridiplantae; phylum Streptophyta; class Magnoliopsida; order Santalales; family Viscaceae; genus Viscum; species Viscum album. The sequence goes on along the minus strand of OY728161.1, from coordinate 606,348,841 downwards.
CAATATTTTCATTATTCTAATGTAAGAGAATCGAGGAAAAAAAGGACATTGATTGAGGTCAGACCCTTATGTTTGTGTTTTGAATAATTATTCCCACATTATTATCATGATCATCCTCATAAATTCCTTATCATGTGGTTAAATGAAATAAATGGTAATAGATTACTACAAGGATATTATTTGGTGAAATAGATTAATATTGTGGTAAAGGCACATGATCGAGGAAGCGATTGAGATGAACTGATGACAGAATATGATTGAAGATATATGGGGATAGATTTATGATTCTTGTTACTCATGGTTAAATGGTGTAGCTATGAACAACAATTTTTGGATTATTTTGAGAAAAAAATTATGGAAAGAACATGGTGTTTAGAGATATCATGGTTTGTATAATCATAGATTTTTATTTATGGGTTATACGAGCAATTTTGATGGAATTGAATACAAATGTATGATGTAAATCTAGGATTTTGTGAAATTAAGGGTTACACAACATGTAATCTAGATTTCAACACAATGTGGGACTAACTAATATATTTAAAGGGTTTACATGAAGTGATAAAAAGGATATATATTGTGGTCCTTACCAAATTTCATTTGAAAAATGCTGACAAGATCGATTTGTAATGGGTTTAAATGACTAAAAATATGGGTTTCTTAAAACTACATATGGTCAAAGCCACATACTATTTATGCCCTAGAAATTTACTCAACATGTACAAGCGGCACACATCTTGGATTCCATGACACCCCTCACACTATGTGGGTGTCAACATGACAATTAGTAAGACACAGACACAAGCACATATCTTGTTACAACGGTAGGACCCTATGAAAATTATACATACAATGTACTAATGCTACACACCTTGTAAGCTTTCAAAGATGTCTTGGATCCGTTATTCTCTTTTGAATGGAACTAATTTTTTAGTGTACATTCCATTGATGTTTTTTATTGTTAATTTTTAAGCTCATGTAGTTCATAAGATGATGATTCTTTAGAAGGAATTTAGTATTGGGTTTGGTTTTATTAATCCCTCCATGAATCTCAGTCTATGAACAATTGTCATAATAATTTCTCTATTATGGATTCTAATTATCATCGTGACCAACACATTGTGAACATCGATACCTTGTATTATTGGATAATCTCTATTGTGTTATTTGAATAAACTATTGTCTTATGTGTGGTCCCCACCAGTGTATTGATGACATTGTAAATTTAAAATTTACTTCTTATTGAGGGATCAAATGAGTAAGACCTCTCATAAAGAGAAAATAAGTGATATTTTATTCATGGAGTGTGCTCTCCTGAATGAGTGTTATGTGGAATATTTCATCATGAATCCTAGGATGGATTCAGTATTATGATATCACCTTGTGATATTGTATCTATTATGAGCATATATTCTTGTTATTATTATACAATTCATTGAAGTGTCCCTGTGATGAGATGACTATTATTCTCGATTTTATAAGAGTTTTCATTTTAGGTTTCCCTATTGGGTATTGTTATACTAATCCCTTCATGGTATTTTCTTGCATGATTAATGTCACGTAAGGATGAATATACTTTTTATGAAGTCATATTTAGACCAGGACCTACAAGATCATAGTCATCCAGATAGAATAAGGTGAGTTTTGATTGTTAGAGTAACAACATTCCCCTCCATCATTATAGGTTGAGATTGTTTTATTTCATTTCATGGGATTTTATTCTATACTTGTAATTATAGTATTCTGTCTTTATACTTTTATTGTATCATTTTAGATATATTCATGCATGGTTGTTAGTTTATTTACATATCAGTACTGAATGTGTTTGGAGATGTGTATGTGTGTTAATATACATTAGGCTAAAGTATACCACATGTATGATATTGAAACATAGTCCTAGTCACCTAGAACTTCCTTATTGGAAGAATAATTAGGATAGCTGAAACATGGACCCCATTGGTCCATGCCAGGAAAGAGTGTTATTAAAAGAGTATGTTTTAACATAGGACATGTGTATATGGGATTGTTTTAGTTAAATAGTGACAAGTGTTTCGAGCCCGGATCTATGGATAGAGACACCAGTGATGGTGCAAATGTTGGTATATCCATATACCAAGACATTGAGATTCTACATGTTGTATTGGTATGGGTAAAATTTTATTTGCAGGAACAAATTGGTATATCCAACATAAATGATTGAGTTTTTGTTTCATTGTCCTTCAATGGATATCTCTTTAGATATAATCATCGATTGTGGTTCATATTTTATATTATAAGATCCCACCATGATGCATGCTGTCTTGGATTCAGTAGCAAGAACATGAGTATTATCCCCTTAGGGATGACGTTTTAGTCATAGGGACATGTTCAAGACGTGTAACCTATATTTGGTACACTAGTCATACCACCACCTATTAGGATGATGATGGAACGAAACCCCTCAGGGAATCATCTCAGTGTTTTGGGGAGATTTTTTAAAAAAAAATAAGTCCATGAATGAATTTGGTTGACATCACAGAAGAAGGTTTTCATGATGGCCCATTTTCATATATTTTTTTAAAAAAATTGGCCTCAAATTTGGGAGTTTATTTGTAAATGGAAGGTTTTCAACATAGTTGACCATGGTTTTTGTATCGCAAAGCATAGTTCGTAGAGTTTAAAAGGAGATTTGAGGAATGGTATTATATATTTAGAAAAGGAAAATTTCCATATATCAATATTGTGTTGGCCACGAACAAAAAATGGATTGCATGTGGATAGATGTTTGTGGAATGGATCATCATTTTCAAATGATATGTAGTGATTCATCTATAGAAGATATTTTCCACCACTAAGAAAAAAAGTCGCAACACAGACAATGGAGGGAAAATATCTCAAGGGAGGATTATAACCTATGATGATGGTTTTAACACGATAATTTTTTTTTCGTAATATAGATTAGTGGATTTTATAGATCAATTTTCATAGATAAGGACCGTTAATAAAATCATTACATAGAGATATTTTCATTAGAAACAAGTCATTGCATCAGAAGAAATTTAGAAAAGTTCAATGTAGTTCATGGGGGAGGATTCTGTGAAGTATACTATTTTGAAAATAGTCATTTCCGTGAATGGTGTAGTTCGCTAGAATGGTTCTCAAAATGATTTTGTGAAAAACTATAGCCTACAAAGGATAAAGGGTGTAAGAGTGTCATGTTTTTATGAAATATTTTATTTAAATAAGTTTTATTCTTCAGTAGATTACTTTTCACACAATTTTGAGTTTAAGAGAACTGTGAGACACCGTTTTTATAAAATTAACTTTTATAGCCTAACAGTTAGGTTATTAATATTAGTTATAATTAACTTATGAAAATGTATTATGAATTTATTGTCTATCAATTATTCATGATAAATAGAAATTAATTAGATATATTTATTTTTGAGTGAATTAATATTGGTAATGAAATTAATGAGATATATGTGTGTTATATACTTATTAAATTTTTTATATTAATCTATTGGATATTTTAGTCTTATAGTATGAATAAAACCGTATTTGATGTATAAAAACATATTTTTTAAAGGTTAATTTTAGAGCATAGAATGGAGAACCCCCTTTAAATTAGGATTCTAATCAATAATAATTTTAATTTAAAATAAAAACATTATTTTATGTGGTATATAAAAATTAACATTGGATGAATTTGGTATATATTTATGGTAAAATTCATGTTTTGATGAATAGTAAAAATATGTGAAATTATAATTGAAAAAAACTTCTTTCCCTAAAATAATTTATGTGGCTAAATTATATTATTTAATGATTCCAAAATACATATAGAATATATTTTTACCATTTATTACATTTTCGGACATAGGAATTAAATTTACATTAATTTCCTTTGTAAAAACATTTCAATTTTAAAAATATTTTATCTTTTAAACCCCATTTTCTCATTTCAACAATGAAATTAATTTTATAATAATTTCTGGAAATTCTCTGTTTTGAATTTTAAAAAATGGATTCATTATTTCTTATTAGTTTGTCAAAATTATTTAAATAGATTTATTTTACTTTTGGGAGATATGAATAGTATCTTCAAAAAATTTTATTAACACGTGAAAAGGACAAATAACACAATTAAGGGTAAAAAATGTTATAAAATTTCACTAAAACATGTCCTAATATAATTGGATGATTATAATTTTCCATAAAACATAATTGGGATGGTACGGTATCCATTGGAACCCACTTGGATATGATTACGACATCATATTTATTTTATTTAATAAAATATGAAATATATGTCCCACAAACGTTAATAATCAAAATAATTTTAAAATAAATTATATATAGAGGAAAAATTATATTATAAATACTCATTTGAAAGATATAATTTTTTTTCATTAACATGATAATTTAATATTTATTTTTAGACCATACATAATTAACTTAAAACATATATGTGGATGATATAAAATTATTTAATTGATGAGAAACCAATAAAACACCTTTTATTAAAATATTAATATCCATAAAAAAGACGAAAAACCAGACCAAACCTTATAGGTACAATATATCTTTACCATAATCATCCATGGGTCTACTTATAGACCATTTGGGGGCTTCATTAAGATATTATTAGACTTATATTATTTTATTTAAAGTGAAGACAAATTTGTGACCATCATGATTCAAAAGAGGGTAGAATTTTTAATGATGGGATTTTTCAGAATATAAAATAAATTAAAAGTATTCATTTGAAATATAATTTATTTAACTTCATCATATATTTTTTTAACTTTTAATCAAACGTATGTATGTTAGATAATTAATAAAATTGATGTTGTAATTATTTTATTAATACTATTTAAAATATTTAAAGAAATGTAATTTTTCATAATTATTATGTAAAATTAATTTTCTAGGTTACCATTACCCCTTAGGTATATCATATAGTAATTTGATCGAGGATAACTTCTTATTTTTATATTTTTTAATATCCATAAAATAATTAGTGTTTAAATTGACACTATTTATATTTTATCAAAATATAGTTTTCTTAAATTATTTAGAAACTGTAATACTTTGTTGAAAATATATAACAATTATAAAATAGTCTAAAATGTTATAAAGTATTCATTTATCTTCTTTTTGGATTTAAATAATTAAATATTTTACCCTTTTAATATTTAAATATTTGTTACCCTTGTTAAAAATTAAATAGAATATCTATGTTTTAATTAAAATGATAATGCATAAAATTAAATAAACACATGTATAAAATATATTGTTTTAATATATTACAAACCTATATCATATAATACTCTATGTTGGGAAATTTTGAGTTTTTATATAGTGTTTGAATTTATTATAAATTAAATTTTTTATGTTTCCCAAAGTGCCCCTCTCCTCAATTATAAAATGACACTTCCTCCCTAAAATCTTCACTTCAATTGATACATCAAACTCGACCATACTCTTCAAATTTACCTTATAACATCTTTATAGACATTATATATGTTTGGTTATTCTTCATTGACCAAATATAGTGCTGTATAAATAGATTTAGAGTAGGCCTTTTGAAGAAGAGTTAATATCATTTAACAATTTTTTTAAAAATTCTTTATTATTCTACTTCCACCTCATGAGTTGTTTCGTTATATAGTAATAACTATAGTAGTACATATATACTAACAAGTTATTATGATTGTGAAAAAATAATATAAAACCTTTGGTCTTACCCAAATTTACCAATGATTTTAGGGTTTTGCGGTAACATGTAGTTTAACGTGGGTTGTTGAATCCTCAAAGACCAAAAGAGTGACCTACAAAAACGTAAATTCTATGGATTATTTTTATCTATGAGGTTTCTATATTTGTTTTGAATTTAAATAGTGTTATTTTATCAATAAGATATTATGTTAATTCAAATTAAGATAATGATTTGATCCAAGCTTATCGCTTGGGGTGCATTGGATGAATTCCTTTTTATTTATTTCAATTTTGTTAACTCTTTAAAGATTTATTAAATGAATTCGAGCGTACATAATCAATAAATGTTTAGAAACATTCAAAAAAAAATCAAATCATCTATAAAACTTTAGGATCATTTTCATGAGCACTCCACAGTAAAGGATCTTACAAGACCATAAAAGTGGTGGGAATAAATTCAAAATGGAAGGGGAAGAGGGAAAATAATTGAATAAATGAAACTCTAATAAAAGAAATTAATTATCATTTAGAGAGTGATAAATAACATCCAATCCAACCCCATGATACTCTGTTGGATCAAAAAACAAAAGTGGTATCCCTACATTGATGACATGTTTTCAACATAAGTAGGATGTAGGCTTAGTATGGTGGAATTAAATATATAAAAACAACAAAATAATGATCACTCCATCGTTGTGTGATAAATTTCATAAGGTACATCATGAATAAATACAGAACATTAGGAAACACTGTCAAAGTGATAGCTATAATAATAGAATAACAGGATTGGACAAAAATTTATTATGAATCTAAGGTGAATTGAACAACATACAAGAGGATGGAATGTGATTTCAAACACAAAGTGGCTGCATAACACTACAATGAAACCAATCACCAAAGATGCACAACTCCACCACCACCACTTACATAAATATGAATTTATTAATCCTTGAGCCAATCCAGAAATAGTCCATGTATTATCAATTAATAATGGTATGCCAAGGTGGGTGGAATATTGACGGATAGTTGATTTTTCTACCCTTGAAAAAAAAACTGAGCCAGCATGCATGCCTTTGAAAGTTGTGTCCAAACAATGATAAAAATGACCAAGATGGGTAAGACATAGATGAAAAATATAATGATATGGATTTATCTTCCCTATTTTACTAATTTAATCCCAAACAGATTTTTTTATTTTCTAGATATTTGTAAAATGGAAGACTATTTTTTGCTAGATCGTAGAATCTTTCCTAGAATTTTATCTCCAACTTGGGCTGCCTAGAAATCTATTAAAATATCCAAATTAAATTTTTACACTATTTGTTAAAATATTAAAATTTATTTAATCTATATTTAGATAAATTTTTAGAATTATTGTTCTCAGATATAGGCTGCTACAATCTCATTATTGTGGTTCTGCCCTGTTCACTTCGCACATAATATTATTGGTTCAAGGTCCACTTTGCTGACCTTAAAATGTTAATATTACAATTATAAAAAATCATCAACTATTTCTTATAACATGGGATACATGAAAATAATATATGAAAATAAAATCAATACCATTTTGTTTTTAATGACATGTTCATGATTGTACAATGTAATAGTGAAATTAAGAGGGAATTACAATCGTAATAGGAAATAGTGATCAATGTTTAAAATCCACTAAATGGTGTTTATGAAAAATTAAGATAATAAATATTTAATAATATTAATAATGAATATTAGCCTATATTAGTGGATAATTACACTCCCCAACATTAGTTTTTCTAGTCCCAAGAAAAATATATCTCCAAAATAAGAAATTTGAATTCCCTTTTCCAAAAAAAAATTAACACACCATGGTCACCAAAACCCTTTAAACAAAACAATCATGAATCCCACAAAATCATTTAATAAAATATTGTTCCATAGGCATATCCAAATCCCAGTCCCATTCCTTTTATGAAATTCGTCTCCATGTTTCATCTATTATTAATTATGATGATGTGTTGTGTATCACAATAAAGATGGGGTTCAACATTTTTAATGGGGGGAAATGATGTAAGCCCTTGGTGGAATGGAATTTCAATATTATGATGAGAAATCATTTTTTTTTAATTTTTATTGTATCTTGATTTTTTTTTTAATTTTTCCATTGTAAATGAAATTTCACTCATCATAGTCAACCCATGTTGCGAGACATTGCGGAAGACTCCCCACCTCAAAGGCCATAGGGAACTTAGTAAAGACCACATACTCTCAAATCATCTCGAGTAAACATAGAAAAAAAATGAAAACTTATAAATAATAGAGATAAAATTACTATGGGTTAGACCACATCGAAGTCATGATCTCCATGTTCTGAAAGCGACACATTACATTATTTCATTTCTCTACGTGCAAATTTATTTTTTTAATTTATTTTTTTGAATACTCCTATTAAAACTGGAATGATCATCAAACCTACACTATTTATTTGGGGGACTCCATAAATATAAAATAATACCCTAAAATTTAGAGGACGCACATTGTGTTTTTTTATTATTAAATTGATGAAAATATAAATGGTGAAAAATTACATCTAAAACCGCACTATCCAAAAATATATAAAAACAAAATTATTCAAGAATTAATATAAGATTCATGGCATAAAAAATTATTTGATATTTATTTTCAATGTTTGAAATGTGTGTTATCATATTCAAGGTTAAAGGAACTTTTCCTTCCATTGAGGAACACTTTTATTTCGAATCATTTTTTTCAATCAAAATCCATATTTTTCATCTCCCCGCAAATTAAAATATACTTATCCATTCTGTTTGAATAAAAGATAATCTAGAAGGGGGTATAGGAATAGAAGAGGAGATCCAAAAAGAAAATTGAAAATGAGGATCATGGAACGAAGTCACCTGGTTATTGTAGTTCATGTTCTTGCTGCTCCCTTTTAAACCCTAGATCTCCATGTCAATCGGAGAAGCCTCATCATTGATAATTGTTTTTGTTTATTGTTATGTGATTTGACTATAAAATCAATCAACTTAGAATCCCCTTAATCTCAAATACCAACAGAATTGGAACACAATGGAAACATCTTTAGGTACCATTAAATAATAAAAAACAAAAGGAAAGGTAAAAATACATCTTTTTTTATTTAATAATACAAAAGGTTGATAATAAGAAAAAGTAAATATTAGAATAATATATATATGTTAATATAAATTATTAAATATAATTATATATATGAATACAATAGATGAAGTAAACCCAATAACTCCTAGGATAGTGGTAGGCACACTCCCCTATCTCCCATCAGTCCCAGGTTCGAGTATGCATAGCTTCGCCGACTGTGATGAGGATTACTCCATGACCTACTAAGTGTGCATTTAATTTAATTTTTTAATTTTTATTATATAATTTATTTTTATTTTAACCTAAAAACACATAAATTTGAAATAAAATGATGAGAAATAAAAATCTATTTAAATTTCATGGTATGTCATTACTCAAGGATCACACCACATGATAGAGATGAATATAGTGGTCCCCTTACTTACCCATACATACTCATTATAGAAGAACATGGAAATAGTATAAGTTAATAAGATGTTAAAATTTGAATGATTAAGTATATTTTTTAAAATATCAAATAAATTTATAATCTCTATTTGAAAAAAATATTGATTATTAAAAATGATCGGAACCATGAAAACTATATTATTCCTCCCATGCAGTGCTTTTTTTAACATCGTTATCCTAACATGGATCCTAAATCTATCAATTTTTTCTTGGTAAATAGGTTGTATATGTTAAATCAAAATATGTTTCTTATTTATTGAATTATTTAATGAATTGTTTTAACCTATTACCATTAACCTTGAAAATGTGACAACTTATGTGATCCTGAATCTCTACTACCCCATGGGGGTACACATGCTGCACTATGAATATACTTGACCATCTAGACCATTACATTCATGTATGTAAAATATGTTATGAACTATACAAGAGAACAAATTTTCCTAGTTTTATGTGTTTACAATTGAGATTACTAGATTGTTAGGCTTCAACTCTAACTTTATTTATCGTTAGATTTTTATAATCATCCATCCTAAGTTCCTCAAGTTCATTAAAATTTAATTTCCTCTTTTCTTTATTTAAAGAAATTCCAATGCTAATTTATTTTGATTTCCCAAAACTCATTATGGTCAATTTAAATCATAAAACTACATGATTCTCTGTAAACCAACCTATATGGTGACATGCCTGAGATGGGTTTGAGTGATGTACAATATGACCAAAGTTCATATAGGAGATTATCAGAAAAATATATCATAGAGGTTTTAAAAATTGTTTCAATAATATTATTAATATCTCTATCTTCTAACTCAACTAAACTATTTTATTTAAGGTGGTATAAAGTGGAAACATTATGATAAATTCCTTAAATATAAATGATTTATAAGAATGGGTGTTTGTAGAAATGGGTTCCTCGATCACTATTTATAATCATAAGAATTTCAAATTGAGAAAATATGTTCTCTTTCAGAAATCAGATGATAACATGATGGATGTTGAACTTGGTGGGAATGGATTCAACCAATTTAGAGACATATTCAACAACTAAGAGGATGTATAGGTATCCGCTAGAGTTTTTTAAGTGTCCCATGAAATCAATTTCTCAACAATTAAATATTTCAACAACCAAAATTGGAGTGGGAAAAAATTTATTTATTTTGAAAATGGATCCTAATTTTTTACATTGAGGACAATATCTATAGAATTGGATGGATTCCTTAATGAGGTTAAGCTAGTTGAAACCACTTTTGAGGAATTTTTAGTGGTTTTATTTGTGGAAAAGCGGCCTCCACAATCCAATCAATGAATAATATTAAGAATGGACTCTTTCTCAAACTCATAACACATCTCCTAATGATTAAATCAAGAAAGAACATGATAGGAATGGATCATCAAACACATAGTGATTGACATCAGAGAGGAATTTCTTCTTATCATAGGTCCCTAAGAATTTTTTAATGTCACATGTCACCAAATGGTTTTCAATTTCATCATAACATGGGAAATAACTCATAGAATAGAGGTTCTCACCATGAAATGAATTAGAAACATAAAGGAGATGTGATTGGTCATTTAATTCGATAATAGATAAGTGATCAGCTACATCATTTTAAATACCCTTTGTATCCTTAATGGTTAAATGAATCTTCTAAAGGATTAAGTATGACCTAATAAATATATCCATGGATTCTTGTTTTTGAAAAATGTATTTCAGGGCTAAATGGTTGGTGAAGACAATGATGTGTGATCCTAAAATATATGACCTGAACTTCTGTAAGGTAATGCAAAAAAGCGTGAATATCTTTCTCAGTGGTGGTGTTGTATATTTGTGCATCATTTAATGATTTTCTTTCTTAAGAAACGAGATGTGAAATTTTTTGACATCGTTTTCCAAAGACTCCTCCTACAGTGAAGTTACTCACATAACACATGTGGTCAAATGGAAGATTCCAACTTGGACATTGCATCATAAGGGAAGAGATAATATATTACACGATTGTAGATAATGATTCCTTATAGATATATATCCATAAAAAATGGAGCATCATTCTCCAATAGAGCTCAAAGTGGTTGAGAAATTGAGATTAAATTCTTAATTCACCTTCTACAGAAACAAACATGTCCTAAGAATGACCTCACTTACATAGTAGTTTTAAGAGAGGGATGGTGATGAATGATGTTGACCATAGTTTTATCATCTTCAATACCTCTACTAGAGATTAGATGACCTATAACATTTCCTTCCATTTCCATGAATTGTAATTTCTCCCATTTTTTGAGGAGATTCTTATCCTCGCATCATGAAAAAACCCTTTCAAAATTTATAATGAATCCCTCAAAATTATACCCATATATGGAGGATTTATCCATGAAGACCTCTAAATAATCCCCCAACATGTCTGAGAATATTCCCATCATGCATTACTAGAAGTTACTAGTGGAATTACATAACCAAAAGGTCATTCACATAAAGCAAAATTATCGAACATACCCGTGAATGTTTTTTTTCATGATATTCTAAGGAGAGCTAAATTTGATTATACCATGATAATCAATCATGTAAGCAATATATTTGATGATTCAATACATTATTAAATAATTTATCTATAAACGGAAAGGTAAATGGTCTTTATTAGCACAAGAGTTGATCTTCATATAGTTAAGGCAGACTCTCAATCTACTGCTGGTTGTTGTAGGGAGAAGGTCACCATCCTCTTTGGTGATCACTACGAATCCATCTTTCTTTAGGACAACATGATTTGGGCTTAACAACTTACTCTCTGCTTTGGGGTAGATGATACCAACTTTCAAAAACATATGATGTTCATTTCTTATCACATTCATATGATTTAGATTGATACTTTGTAGAGGTTGACAACAAGGTTTGAATTTAGATTCATGAACAATTATATAAGTTCCATTGTGTGTGATAGTCCCAAAAATATCATAAAGGGTCCATCCAACTACTTTCTAATAATTTGTTTGGACATCCCAAAGCATTATATCTTGATTGGATTCAAGAGATGAATAAATGGAAATATTAAATACTTGATTGTCTCTAATGAAGGCATACATGAGTGATGAAGGTATGACCTTAAATTAAATATTAAATTGGTTATCACCTTCCATGAAATAATGGGTCTTTGAATTGACCTTAGTTTTTTTATTCAATTTTCTTAATAGAATTGGTTCCTTGTGGATAGAATTTTCATCCACCAAATTGGCCAGATCAGTGTCATTAATTGGTATGGACTCAATGTTATTGATCTCAACAATGTTATAATTGATTTTTGATTCTATAAAATCATTTATAGATCTATCTAAATGGGATTGAGTCCAAAGAGAAAATTCCCATCATTTGAACAAATAAAATAAATCTCTTCTTGACTTAAATATCCTTTAGTAATACTTTGATGTTCCTCGAGGTATCTATCATCAATACCTATCCAATTACCCTCATGTATCTCTTCATCTTCCCCAATTTGAGAATTTTCTTTGTATATGTTCAGTTCTAGAATCATGTTTCTTATGGTGATGGTTATGATCCCTTTTCACACTCGAATTACAGAGTTGATTATTGTAATGAAGGGATGGCCAATGGTTTTCATCTTAGGACCTACGCTTTTGTGATTTTAATGAGAAATGATTTTAGATGGGTAAATTAAATTATCATCTTTCACCGAAACATCATTTAATATCCCCTTAGGAACTAGAAAACTATGATTAGCATGTTTATGAGTGATAGATATGGGTTAGAGTTCTTCGATCCCTAACTGACAATACATGGATTAAGGAATGATGTTCACACTGGCTCTTAGATTACAATGGGCTATGAAAACATCATTCTCTTCTAACTCATCATTAATGTATAGACATCCTTGTACATTAAACTGTAGAAGAATGTTCCCTTGAATGGTAGTAATCACATTAGAAGACAAATGGATTTGTTTTTTATGAGATGTTTTCCTTTTAAAAGTGAATAAGTCCATATGGTACTTTGAATATGCATGAATGGTTTGGATTTCTGAGAGATGGGGAATATACAACTTAACCTGAGAGAATATTTCTCTCATTGTTTTATTTGGTTTTGGTTTAGATTTTCCTCTCATGTGTTGACAATAGGGATTAGGTTGTTAGATTATTTTACATGGTTGTAGTTCCTCCACATTTTCGTTGGGTTTTTTGGAATCTTTAGGTTATTATTCATCATTTTCATTCATTGATGAAGCCATTAATGGTTAAATAATATCTTTTTAAGGCTTCTCAATGGATTTCCCACATCATAAAATAGTCACTACTTTAAATTTCTCATGAGAGGTTTCTGTGTAACTATATTATACCCTCAATATTGAGGATGGTACCGCCTATGTTAGAATTAGATACTTCTTGGGATTAATGGTTTTTAGTTTATGTTTATTAGATGACGCTTTAGATTTTATTTTCTCCATTTGGTTACACAACTGATCAAGTATTGAAAGACAAATATATTTAGTAAGTTCTTTTGATGGTTGGTTTATCCTAGGAGCATACTTTAGTTATTTGATTAGTTACATAATGGGATGATATATGGGTTTATGGTATTATATATGAGGTTTTTAGCCTCAGATTGGTTGTTGGTGGAACTGGTTATGGGTTTGAAAATTTTATGGATGGTAGGGATTTGCTCCTTGTGGTTGACTATGTTGTTGGCTGGGGTGTTGGTTATCTTACCAAGGGAATCATAAGTTTTCATTGTACATTAGATTAAATTTGTTTTGGTATTGTGGACTTTTGAAGATTAAAGAATTTACCTCTACAAGAGTTCCTCCTAGAAGAAAATATCTAATGGAAGGGATAGTAGGTAATTTTTCAATCATGTTGTCATGTTTGTATCAAATTGGTAAAACATGGTCAATGGTTTGAAATTTGTGGACCTTCCTTTGATCGATCTCATCGACCATCAATATTAGATCATCAACTTTCTTACTAACACCTTCCTCCACCATATGTGATCTAATTACACCAGAATTGTTTGTCTTATTATAATACATAGATGTTTCATATGTTTGGTTTGGTTTGGTCGGTCCTTCAAGATACTCCTATTCATCAATTGGGGATTTGTTTTTGAAGGTTCCATTACACATCATGTCAATGAATTGTTCATTTCCCAGAACAAACCGTTCATAAAAAATTAGAACATGTTTTCAGATTGTAAATCCATTGTGAGGTACCATGTTGAGTGTGTCTTTGATCATTTACCATGTTTCATAAAACGACTCCCCTTATTTTCCAAAATTGCTTTGGATTCTCTTTTTAAGTGAATTTTTTTTGTTATGGGGGAAGTTGTTTTTGTATAATTCTCTATGAAATTTGTCCTAGATATGTATTTATGAAGTAATTATATTGATTAATAAATTATTTTCTCGATCGCGAAGTGTAAATGAAAGAGCCTAATATTATCCCACTCATGTTTATGTGGTGGTCACATGGGTTCAACAATGTCGTTGAACACTTTAACATGAAGGTATAACAATATTCACTCCATCCCATAGAAGGATATAAGGTGTTTTAGGAAAAGTGTCTTGAACACATTGTGGGTTAATCCTCGGGATGAATGCATAATGAAAGAGGGTGCATTGGTCTAAGTAGGTTTTAGGTAGTTATTCATGGTATCATCGACTGCATTCCCTAATTTTGGGGCTCCCACATTTGGATTTCTATTTTGGTTCCCACCTGAATTTGTGTGTTGATTTCTTGGATGACCCTTGATTAAAATTGGATCATTTTTTGAATTTAGAATATTATAAATTTTTTTATCTAATGGTATGATATTACTAGGTGTGCACAACTCCCCATCTCCAGTACAATCCACCCAAACTAATCTGTTTGAGTTATGGCGGGTTTATGTTGACAAGCACCAAAGGAAAAAAATTATAAAGGGGAAATTTAAGGGAATTTGGGGTAAGAAAATGGAAACACGGGATAATGGAATGGGTGATAAGATGAATTACTTGGGTCCCTATCTATTGTTACAAAATTTTCACTTTCTCAAATTTACCCAATACTTTATAGTTAAGAGGTCGCTTGTAGTTTATCCTCGGTTGTTGTATCCTCATATACTTAATAAGTAACCTACAGAAATGTACATTCTATGGATGGTTTTGGGATATAAAGGTGACAAAATTTAATTGTTTTTAGATGGTATTAATGGATCACTAACATTTTAAGTTAATTAAAATTAAGATAATTAGTTGACCCTAGTTTATCGCCTGAGGTGGATTGGATTAATTCATTTTTTAACGATTTAATTTTCATTAACTCAGGTTGGATTCATTTAATGAATTCAAACTAACCATATCACTTTCCTGGTAAACACCTTAAAATACATTTTAATAACCTATACTCTTGTAGCATCATTATAATGAGATGTCCAAGTTAAAGGATCTTATTTTTACATAAAAGTGGGGTGAATAAATTCAATATAGAAGTGGAAGGGATAAAATAATTGAATAAAAGACACACAAATAAAATCCAATATAGCCCCTTTCTAATTAATTGGATCAACCCGTAAAAGTGTTATCCCTCAATTGATAACATGTTCTAATTGGAGGCAGGAAGTTGACTTATTTGGGTGGAATTGAAGAAGTTAAAACAACAAAATAATGAGCACTCCACTGTTGTGTGATACATTTAACATGGTATGGTGTGAATATATTTGTACCATTATGAAATAGTATCAATGTGATATAGATAATAACTGAATAAGAAGAATGGAAGAACATTTATTAAGAAACAAAGGTTAATTGAACAACTAACATTAGAAAGAAATGTTTTTACAAACACAAAGTGGAAACATAATACTACAATGAAACCAAGAACTATAAATACTAATCTACTCCACCACCACCACCAAAAATAGTTATTTAGATTTCCATGGGTTAAGCGACAAATAGTCCAAGTCTCATCAATTAATTTTGGTAGGCCAAGGTGTGTGGAATGTTTTGGGAAAGAGGTCTTTTCCACCGTTGAAAGAAAATCTGAGCAAACTTCTATTCAATTGACATGTGTGTCCAAACACAAATCCAAATGACGAAACATGGGTGGGAAATTGAAGAAAAATATGAAGATATTGATATCCATTAATTTTTTATAAAATTTCATCCCAAATAAAATGTTCTTTTTGAGATATCTTAAAAATGGTGGACTATTTTTTTCTGGGTGTCAGAATCTGGCCTAGATTTTTATCTCCAACTTGGGCCACTTGGAACTCCATTAAAATATCTAAATTATCTTAGTAAACGTTTGAATTGAATGTTTCCATTTATTTAATCTATTTTTAGATACATTTTTTTAATTATTGGTCTAGGATCTTGGCCTTTATAGTCCCTTTATTGGGATTTTGTCCAGTTCACATGGCCATGATTGTTATTGGTTCAAGGTCAACTTTGGTGGTCTTAAAATGTTATTATTAAAGTTATATAAAATCAGTAATGGTTCCTTATAAAAAGTGATGCCTTAAAATAAAATATTAAAATAAAATCAAAAAAAATTTGTGTTTTATGTGGTGTTCATGAATGTACAATGTAATAGTTCATTTTAAGGAAGAATTTCAATCATAATAGGAAATAATGTTCGAATAGTAAAATGGATTAAATATGATGTTTACAAATAATAAGGATCATGAATTTTATATATGTCATTAGTGAATATTATCGTATAATAGTGGATAATCACACCCCCAACTTTGGTTTTGATAGTGTTGGGCAAAATATATCTCAAAAAAATGAAATTCAAAATCACTTTTCCAAAAAAAATTATACACAATTGATCAAAAATAACCATTATACCAAAAAATTATTACACCCATAAATCAATTTTAACACAATATAGTATCATAAGAAAATACCAATCCCAATCCCATTCCATTGATCTAATTCATCCCCATATTTCATCCAATAATAATTTTGATGATGTTTTGTGTCTCACAATAGACATGGGGGTTCATCATTATTAAAAGGGGAAATTATGGAAGCACTAGGTGGAAATAAATTTCATTATTAAGATGAGTCTTCATTTTTATTATTATTATTTTGTTATTTTTTGGAAATTTTACTGCGGTAATTTAAATGGAACACAACATAGTCAACCCATGTAGCAGGAGTTTGCCGATGACTCCCATGCTCAAAGACCGTAGGGAACCAAGTGGAGCCCTAATTCTCAGGCATTATCTTGAGTTAACATAGTCGAAAAAATTAAATTTCAAACAAATAGATATAAAATTACTATGGACCATGAAACTATGTATTCACAATCCCCAAGTGCTGAAAACCAAGAATTAGGTTACTTCATTTCCCTATGCACAAATTTAATGTTTTATTGATTTTATATTAAATACTCATATTAAAACTAAAATGATCGACAAACCTATGATATTTATTTAGGGGACTCCATTAACTCAAAACATAACCCCACAATCCAAAGGATGTGAATTGTGTCTTATTTTGTTATTAAATAGATGAAAATATAAATGGTGAAAAATCACATAAAAAAACAACACATTCCAAAATCTAGGAACATGAACTTAAACATGCATTAATATATGAATCAAGGCAGGAAAAATTATTTGATATTCAATATCAATGTGTGAAATTTGTATTATCATTTTCAATGTTAAAGGAACTTTTCTTTCCATTTAGACACACTTTTCTTTCAAATCATTTCTTTTTTCACACAAAAGCTATTTTTTAATATCATCTACAATGCGACATAAAATAACACAATACCCAGTGTTTTATGAGATTAAAATTTAGAAGGTGGTATATGTAGAGAAGATGAGTTTATAAAGAAAATTGAAAATGTGGATCATTGAATGATGTCACATGGTCATTGCAGTTGATGTTCTTGCTACTCCCTTTTAATATCATGATCTCCATGAAAATCATAGAATCCAAATCAATGATGATAGTTTTTTATTATATTTCTAAGATTTTTCAAAAAAATCTTTCAACTCACCATCCCATGAATCTCAAACACCAACACAATTGGAAGATAATAGAATAAACTTTATGTCCCTTTAAATAAACTGAAACAAAAGGAAAGGTAAAAAACACACTTGTTTATTTATTCATACCAAAGATTGATACTTAGAACACATAAAAATTAGAACAAGAAATACATATATATATATATATATATATGTTGATATAAAAATATTATAATATAAAAATACATATAAAAAAAATTGATGAAGGAAAAAATATAAGTCATAGTTTAGTGGTAGGAGCACTCCCTTGTCTCCCTTAGGTCTGAAGTTCCAGTTACCAAGAATTTGCTGATTTTGGCGTGGTTTTCCCCCTGAGCTATGATGTGTCATTTTAATTTAATTTTTTTTAATTATTATTACATATTTTTTGTATTTTTATTTTAATATAATAAAACATAGAAATAAATTAAACTGATGATACATTGTCTTCTTTTCAAATTTCATTGATAGGTATTACTCAAGGATCACACCATATGACATGGATGAATATGCCACTCCACTTTCATACCCAGCCATACACATAATAGAAAAACAGGTCAGTAGTATAAGGTACTAACATATTAAAATTTGATTAATGAAGTATTTCTTTTAAATATCAAATTGATTTATTGATCTTATTTGAAAAAAATTATGATGATTAATAATGAATTCAACCTAGAAAACCATGGGATTTTTCCCATGCAGTGAATTTGTTTAACATTTTAGCACGACATGGATCATACATCTATCAATTTTTTCCTGGTTCATAAGTTGGTTTAGTTAAGTAACCCTTTGTTTTATATATATTGAATGATTCAGTGAATGGTTTAAACGTACGACCATTGACCATTAATATTTGACCACATGTGGGATATTGAATCTCTACTACACAATGGGGGTACACATGATGCACTATGAATGAATCTGACCATCTTGACCATAACATTCATAGGTGTAAATGAAGTTTTGAACTATAAAAGAGCATGAATTTTCATGGATCAAAGTGTTTTCCTTTGATGTTACTAGATTATTAGGCTTGAGAACTATCTTTATTTATCCTTGAACATTTATAATCATTTATCCGAAGTTCCTAAGGTTCATTAAGATTTAACTTACACTTTGATTTAGCCAATGAAATCTCAAAGATCATTTTCTTGATTTCCCCAAACCCTTTATGCTCAATTATAATATGTAAATTGAATTATTTTCAACAAACTAAAATATATGGTGACATGCCTAGGATGGTTTTGAATGTTTTATGATATTAGAAAAGGGAATCCAATAGTTTCTTAGACCAATCATTTTTACAGGGATTGACAGCTTGTCAATTATTTTCTCAATCTCTCTATTCTATATTTCAACTTGACCTTCGGTTTTAGGATGGCACACAGTAGAAACATTACGAGAAATCCAATACAAAGACCTGAGGGAAGTGAATGGGGGGTTTAAAAAAAGGTTTCCTCGATAACTTATTATAGTCCTATGAATTAAAAATTGAAATAATATGTGATCTTTTAAAAATTTGATCACAACATGATGGTCATTGGACTTGGTTGGAATGGCCTCATCCAAATTTAAAACATTATCAACAACCCAGAGGATTTAGAGTTATCCCCTAGAGTTTGGAATGGGTCCCATGAAATTAATTACCCAAAAATCATAGATTTCAATTACCAAATTGATTTTGAAAGGAATTTGATTCCTTTTGGTATAGGATCATAATTGTGGACCCTGAGGAATAATTTTCCACAATCTGAAGGAATTCGTAGTATGGTTAGGCCAATAAAAACCACATTGGAGGACATTTTCAGTGGTTTTCATTATAGTAAAGTGTCCTCTAAATGCTTCTCCATTACTAATTTTTTTAATGGAATCATCATCATACTCAAGAACACAACTCCTATTGTTTTGATCGGGACCGAACTTGAATTGGTATGGATCATCAATAAAATAGTCTTTGAATTTAGAAAAGAATTTACTCTTAGTTCGGGTCCCTAAAAATATTGTAATTACACCTATATCAAAATTGTTTTCTATGTATGAATTCAATGGGAAATCAATCACATAATATAGGTTCTCATTAGGAAAAGAATCATACACAGAAATGTGATGTGATTTGTCTTTGAATTATCTCCGAGATAGGTGATCCATTGAACAATTTTCAACACCATTTTTATCCTCAATGTATAATTCGAACTCTTGATGTATAAGGATCCACATAATCAATAATGACTTGAAATATTTGTTTTGGAAAAGGTATTTCATGGTTGAATGTTCAGTAAAGTCAATAATGAGTGATCCTAAGAGATATATCTGAAATTTTTCTAATGAAAATACAACATGAAAAACTCATTCTGAGTGGTGGTGTAGTTTATTTGATTATAATTTAAATATTTTCATGCATAAGAAATAACACATGGAGTTCTCTCACACTGTTTTCCTAATACATCTCCAATAATGAAGTCACTCACATTACACATGAGCTCAAAAAATGTTTCCAATTTTGAGATTCCATGATGGGAGGAGAGATAATAGATTACATGGGTGTAGAGAATAACTCCATACAACATTATATATATTAAAATTATCACATTTTACCAATGGATCCCATGGTGGTGGAGAAATATAGCATAAATTATTAATGAACCTTCTATAGAAACTATCATGTCCTAAGAAGGAGCTCACATCCATAACAGTTTTAGGAGAGGGAAGGTGACAAATGATGTTGAACATAGCTTTATGAACTTAAATGCCACTACCAGATACCAGATGGCTGAGAATAAGTTCTTTATATACCATGAATTGTAATTTTTCTTATTTCGTCATGAGATTCTAATACTCGTACCTTGAAGAAACCCTTTCATCATTTATAAGGAAACCCTAAATAGTCTCCCAAAGATATAGAATTCATCCATGAATACCTCTAAAAAATCCCCCACCTAGTCCTAGAAGATTCACATATTACACCACTAAAAGGTACTAGGGACCTTACATAACCCAAAGTTCATGAGATTTAAGTCAAAAGTGCGAAATGGAAATGTTAATGTTTTTTCCTTGATACTCTAGGAAGACCTCGATTTGATTATACCCTAATAATCCATCTAGGATGAAGTAGATTTGATGATATGCCACTCGATTGAAGACTTGATCAACAAAAGGCAAGGTTAAATGGCTAGTCATCGTACAAGAGTTGAGCGTCCTATAGTCAATAAATACTCTCCATCCATTACATACTATTCTGGGAAGAATGTGACCATCCTCATTTGTGAGAACAAGGATTCCATCTTTCAATTGGAAAACTTGAATTGTGCTTACCCACTCACTATCAACATTGGGGAAGGCGATACCAACATTTAACAACTTAAGAAGTTATTTTCTTTCCTCATCCATAATATTTGGATTGAGTCTCCACTGAGGTAGATGACATGGTTTGGATACAGATTCAAGAAAAATATTTTTGGTACAATGTGTGGGATAATCCCAATAATATTATAAAGGGTCCATCCAATTTATTTCTAATGCTTTCTAAGGACATACAGACACATCATCTCTTGATTGGATTTACAAGAGGAAGAAATTTTAATAGGAATGAATCAATTCTCCCCTAAGAATTCATAATTGAGTGATGAAGGTAGGAAGATAAATTGGATATTAGACTGGTTATTACATTCCATCAATGGATGATATTTTTTATTGAACTTAGTTACATTTTCAGATTTAATGAAATAATTGGTTCCTTGTGGACAAAATTTTCATCAACTAAATTGGCCAGATCAGTGTCATGTATTAGAATAGACAAAATTTTACTGATTTCACCAATGTTATCGTTGATTACTGATTCAAGGAAATCATCAATAGAGTTATCAGAAAGAGAATCAACTAATTGAGAAAAATTTATCTCATGTGAACAATGAAAATCAATATCTTCTTGACATAAGCATTCTTTAGTAATACCTTGATATTACTCTAGTTTAATATCAACCTTTCCAATCCAATTAACCTTGTTGGTCTCTTAACCATCCCCTATTTTGTATTATTTATTCTCGATGATCAATTCAACACTCATGTTTCCAATGTTTATGGTCATCTTCCCAATTCAGACATGAATAACATAGTTGATTGTTGCAAGGAAGGGACAAGAAAGAATTAATGGGGTTTTCTCCCTTGGACATTTTATTGGGTGATTTTCAAGGAAAAAGAAGTCAGCTGGGTAAATGAATTTTTCAAATTTTACTAAAACATCATTTAATATACCATAAGGAACTCGAACACTACGATCTGCATGTTCAAAAGTTGGAGATGTGTGTTGGAGTTCGTTAATTCCTAACAAAAATTTCATGGTATAAATAATGAGGTTCACACTAGCTCCAAGATAAAAATGGTCCTTGAAAAACAATTTCCCTTCTAAATCAAAATTGATGTATGAACATCATTGATCTTTCAAATATGGAGGAATGGTCCCATGAAGGGTGGTACAAACATTATCATCCAAAATCACTTGGTTTTTATGTGAAAATTTCATTTTAAAAGTGAATAAGTCTTTAAAGTAAATCGATTAGGCACAAATGGTTTTGATTTCATCAGTAAGTTGAATGTTCAACTTACCTAAGAAAATATTTCCCTCAAAGGATTAATCAGTTCTAGTTTTTATTTTCCTCTCATGTATTGAGCGAACAGATTAGGTTGTTTGATTGTTTGTGTGGATGTAGTTTCTTCACATTCTCATTAGAGTTTTCAGAATTTTTTGGTCCTTCATCCTCAGTTTCATGTGTTGTTAAATATTTTAAAGGTTCTAGAATGAATTTCTTGGGTTTTTAAGGTATTTAAAACTTCTTAAAATAGTCACTATTTTAAGTTGGTCAAGAGAGGTTTGTGTGTAACTAGATTCTCCCCTTAATTTTAAGGATTATACCTCATGTGTAGGCATGTGTGCCTTAATGGTATTAATAGATTGTATTTCATGTTTGAGGTATCAAACATATGAGCTCATTTTCTCAATTTGTTGACACAACATCTTAAGGATTAGAATAGGGAATGATTTAGTAGGGGCTTTTACTGGTTGGTTTCTCCCAGGAGGATACATTAGTTGTTGGATTGACTGTTCCATGGGTTGTTAGATGGGTTATTGGTATTGGATAAGAGGGTGTTGGTATGTGACTAGTTGTGTTTGGAACTGGTAATGGTGTTGAAATTGTTTTAGAGGGTAGGGGTTTGGTCCTTGTGGCTGACTAGGTTATTAGTTGGATTATTGGCCATCTTTCTAACAGAATCGTAGATGTTCATTTTACATTGGATTGAAAGTGTTTTAGTAGTGTTTATTTTTAAACATCAGATCATTTACCTCTTCTTCTTGTCCTCATATAAGAACATCTTCATTATAACAGAATTTTGGGATGTTTTCATTCTATTGGTTGTGTTTGTCACAAATTGTCCAATGTTGGTCAATATTTTGAAATCCATTGACCTTCGTAAGTCGATCTTCTGGACATTACTAGTGAGCAAAGAAAGTTCCACCATGAGGTTTTTTTCCACCCTAATTGTGTAAATTCCACTTTATTTGGGTGCTTCTCATATTTTGGTGACATACCCCCTGTTGGATTTGGTCGGGATGTCCTTCTAGATAGTCGTAATCATCACATGGGAATTTTTTTTGAAGGTTACAGTACACATCATGCCAATGAATTGATTGTTAACCAGATCCAACCCTTTATAAAAAATTATAACTTGTTATTGGATTTAAAATTCTTTTGTGAGGTACCATGTTGAGTGTATCTTTTAACCTCTCCCATGTTTCATAAAATGACTCCCCTTATTTTTCATAAATTGTTGGGAATATTTTTTATGTGTTATTGTTTTTTGATGGGGGAGTATTTTTTGCTTAATTATAAATGAAATTGGTCCCAATAGTGGATTGATGTTGGTATCAGATTTATTAACTAATTAATTTCTCGATATTTAAGTGTGAATGGAAATATCCTCATTTTAGCTGACTCATGTTGATGTGGTGGACACATGGTTTCAAAAATGTCATTGAACTCTTTGACATGATGGTATGTCATTTATGAATCCATCCCATGGAAGGTTGGAATGTTTTATAAGACATTAGGATTGAAAACATAATTGGAATACCTGAGGGCATAATTCCTACCGATAGAGGGTTCATTGGTCTAATAATTTGTTTGGTAGTCATTCATGGTTTTATTGACTGCATTCCCAACATCTGGAGTTGGCTCATTTTGATTTCAATTTTGGTTCCCACCCATATTTTTGAGATGATTTATTTTAAGACCCTCCATTTAAATTGAATCAATTTTTGAATCAATTGTATTTGGAATATTTGGATCAAATAATAATATACCCCTTGGTGCTCTAGACTCCCTGACTCTAGGACATTCCACAAAAACTAATATGTCCGAGTTATCATTGGTGAAAGTGGACATGCACCAAAAACAAATTGATAAACGAAAACGATAAGATAATTTATGGTGAGAAAAGAGAAATGTGGGAGAATATAATGGGGGTTGAGATGACTTTAATTGGTCCACAAAAATGGTTCTAAAATTTTGTCTCAATCAAATTTACCCAAGATTTTTGGGTAAAGCATTCTCTTGTAGTTTTACTTGTGTTGTCGAATCCTTAGTGACCTAAGAAGTTACCTACACACAAATAAATTCTATGAATTGTTTTTTGGCTACAATGTTTACAAATACAGGTTTATTTTAGATTCATTTAAAATATCACTTATATATTAAGTTAATCACAATTAAGATAATGTATTGATCATAGGTTATGCTCAGGGTGGATTGGATGGATTCCTTTTTAACGATTTCAATTTCATTAAATCTAGATATATTTAATAAATGAATTGAAAGTATACTAATCATATTATGAATGAAAAAATTAAAAAATACATGATTAAAACATATAAACTAGTATGATAATTTTAATTACACTACAAGGTAAATGATCTTATTATCACATAAAAGTGGGATGAATAAATTCAATATAGAATAAATAGAGGGAAAATCATTAAATAAAAGTAACACAAATAAAAAAATTATTAATATTTTAGAGAGTGATAAATAACATCAAATATAGACACTTGTTACTACATTGTATCATCTTATAAATTATTTATCCCTCTATTGATGCTATGTTCTCAATGGAAGTGGGATGTAGATTTAACATGGTAGAATTAAAGAAGTAAAAAAAATTAACAATCACTCCACCGTTGTGTGATAAATTTCCCAATGTAAGGTGTGAATTTATGCATAACCTTATGAAATGGTATAAATGTAATAGAGATAATAACATAATAATAGGATATGATGAAATTTTATTATGATACCACGGTGAATTGGAAAATTAAATGAGAAAGAATTGTGATTACAAACACAAAGCAGCTGCATAACAGTACAATGAAACCATGATCCAATTTCTCTTAAATCCTCCACCATTACTACCTTAAATAGTAACTTATATAGCCTTGGGTCGATCCACCAGTAGTGAACATATCTTCAATTAATGGTGGGTGGCCAAGGTGGGTGGAAGGTTGCGGGGGAGTGTACTTTTCCACCCTTGAAAAAAAATCAGAGCCGACTTCCATGCCATTGACTGGTATGTCCAAACGAACATCACTGTGATAAAATTTCGGGGTACCATAAAAGAACAATATGAAGATATGTATGAAGTATAAATTTTGGTAAAATATCATCTCAAATGGATATTTTTTTCTCAATATGTGTAAAATGGTTGACTATTTTTTTTAGGTTGATGATTCTTACCCATAATTTTATCTCCAAATTCAGCTGCCTAGAACCTTATTAATGGATCCTAATTAGATTTGTAAACTATTTAATGAAAATTTACAATTTATTTAGTCTATCTTTAGATAAATTTTAGATTTATTGGGCTCAGATATTGGCCACTACAATCACTTTATTGGGTTGTAGTTCAGTTCCCATCACCCAGAATGTTATTGGTTCAAGGCCCACTTCGGTGGTCATCTATTGTGAATATTAATGTACTAAAAAATCATGAAATGTTACTTATAACATGGGAGACCATAAAATAAAATCATATAATAAAATCAATAACATTTATTTTAATTATGTGCTCAATAATGTACCATGAAATTGTGGAGTTTAAGAAATAATTACAGTCATAATATAAAATAATGGTCAAAATGTAAAATGCACTAAAATCATGTTTATGAATAATTAAGATAGTGAATATAAAAATTATTAATAAATAATACCCTCTTATTTTAGTCTCTAATCATCCTTTTAAACATAAAATGAAATCTTCAATCACCATGCTTGCGTAATTACAACTCATCGTCTCCATATCGTGGTTTAATATGTTTTTCACAACCACCATACATGGATGGATGTAATGATAGAATTAATATATATATGATTAAAATAAAATTATATTTATTACAATATACTATATTTCATCCACATCAAAACCATTCAATAATTATGTGAACAATATCATCGCTGGTGTGTACATACGGCTTACCATCTCCATGGTGCGATGTCATTCGTTCTACATAATTTTCTTTAAGGAATTATTATATAAATGAATTGAATGAATAAATATAATATATATTATTATAAAACCATGTTTTAAATGATATAACAATAAATTAAAAATATAAATAAAAACACATCCAAAAAATTATCCATATAAACACAAAGTAGTAAATATCGGAATAACCAATAAGAATGAAATGTTACTAAAAATGGATGAAAATATGATCATAAATGATATCACAAAAATTATTATGATTCTGGAAGAAATTATTAAAATTATTTAAATAATTATATATAAGGTTCAGATAAATACAAAGAATATCATACCTATGGTAAGGGAAAACATTGAAAATCTCGTTTTTATCAGAGATTGTTTATTTGTAAGTATATATTGGGATTCATTTTTTGTAAACATATATGTTTCATAAATATTTATTTCAAAATACAATTTATATCCTTCTATAATTTTTTAATTTCAATTTTACTTGTTGGTAAATTTTTACTAAACGGTGTGAATGAAATATTTTGTCAATTTTGGTAAAAGTTACATTTTGATATTTTTGGAAAAAGTATGAGAAGATTATTTTTTAGCTTATATGGAATGAATGGATTTTTACACTTTCATACTATCTTACTAAGTTGATGAATACCCTACAATATTGCATTGTTATTTTCAAATTTAATGATTTCCTATAAAATTGTGTGTTATTTTGTGGTTGGAAAACAATTTTTAAGAAGAATTGATAATTCTCTCAAGAATTTATTTCAAGTGTTTTCTCACAATTATTATCTATTTAAAAATAAAATCATTAAATTGGGTTATATTTCTATCCCTGTTTTTACTATGATATTATTTTCTTATGATAGAATTTTTTTTATGTAATCTGTTTATTTTATTTCATTTTTTATGGAATTTTGTTTTAGAAATCCAATTTATTTCATGTGTTATGGTATGTTGAATGTTTTAATGTTTTTAAGAACAAATAAGAATGATTTATTTATTGGAATGGTGGGACCTATATCTCCCTCCAATGAATTGGGTAAGGATTTACAACTCTTGAGATGGACATTATTGGAACTGCCTGTAAATCAGGTTCAGTGATACAGGGCTGGAATGAGGAGTGAACTCAATTCATTACTGGACTTTGTCCCCTATGATGGTATTGGAAATTAGACCTGACTAATAATAAATGATATTATAATCATGTGTGTGTACAAAACGAATCTTCATGTCTTAACTTAATAATGTGGGGATTGCATTTCAATTTTATGATTTATCCCATGTAACAATATTAAGATATTATATATATATATATATAACAAGATTTTAAAATTTTATATTCTTATGATTATGATATGATTGATATTTTCCTTATTTTCCATTACTATACATTTTATCTCACACTTTTATATGTTTCATTTCCAAGGTTATTAAGAAGCGCATTAGGTAAGATATGTAAAAAAGAAGTTTAGTTTTGATAAAATTTGTTAGGGACAATGTATATATTTTATGAACCAATTGTTTATTATTATCAGTTTCAAATGAAAATAAACTTATATAGTCCTGGAATGATTTATGTTATCTCATGTAATATATATTAATCAATGTCAATGTAATATATAAATTTTATATATGGGTCGTTATGAAGGGTCTATGAGGGAGTTTACTTGTTTGGGACATGAGCCTTCTAAAGAGGAGAGGTGGTCCATACAAAATAGTACTTTCTGAAAAGTAGGTAATGACTCAAGAAGTTAAAGGTTGTCCATGTTGAACTCAAGCGATGTTGTGTGAGGTAGTTTACAGAGTAGTTTATGATGTTTTCGAATGGTCTAAATTATTTCTGGAAAGTAATTTCTATAAATTAATAGTAAATAGAAAAGTGGATTTCATATATTTACGGAAATGAGATTTCAAGAGAGAAACGATCTATAGTTGGGGATGTGTTCATTCATGAAAATGAGGGTTTATACATGTCCACAAACTGTGAGTGAATCAATTCAAATTGATATGAGAAAAGGAACAAGAAAATTATTATCCTTTCCAACATTATTGTTCCAAATAAAGATACAAAGAGATAATCATTTAGAAAAGTATTGAGGTGTCCCCAAACCATGTAAAGGCAATGATACTAGGCATAGAAGTTATCTAGTCAAAAATAAATTTATACAGTGGGCCTTAGTGAGATAGTAAAAATCAAAACATAATCATTGAATGCTCTTTGAATGTTTCCTTGTCAGGGGGAACGAAGTAAAAATATCATTTTCCTTGTGCTTTATTTATTTCTTTACATTCAGTGAATTATTATTAGATAAAATTGGAAAAAATATGATCAATATAAATAATCCCATGAAAAAAGATACCCTTATAATTATTTTGTCATGATCTAGTGGGGAATGAATACTTTTGAAAACAATATTTATTCCTTAATTCACCCCCCCCCACATTGTGTATATTTGCCCCTTTTAGACATAATAATTAGAATAAATGGATATGTTACATTTTTTGAGTCATTTATGTCATAAGGATTACTCAACAATTGGAATGAAAATTTCATTATTCCATGGAAAAGAGAATAACTACATAAGTGAAGAAAAGTCATGTGTTATTCCTCG
Source organism: Viscum album (assembly GCA_963277665.1). Lineage (NCBI taxonomy): Eukaryota > Viridiplantae > Streptophyta > Magnoliopsida > Santalales > Viscaceae > Viscum > Viscum album. Next base: position 606,319,432 of record OY728161.1, on the reverse strand, counting down.
TTATGGGATCATCTATAGAAAAAGTGTGATTCCGTCTAAATAAAAGAACAATTTACAAAAGAATGGCTGGGATGAATCAAAAATCAAGAGTTCCCTCTCATATAATTATTCTTAAGGAACGTGGAAATAACCTTAATATTCATAGTGATGATGGTACTACTGATGTTGTGGAAATTTCAAGAATAAAAAATGTGTAAGTATTCCATGTAATAAATCAATTTACACTGATATGATAGAGACGAATGATCTCAAGTTAAAGAACAGAAAATGATGTATACAAAAGTATAAAAACACTTTGATGGTTACAAGGGTATGAGTTTAAAATCAAAAGAACATTAGAATCAAGATGAAAAAAATGATGATCTTTTAATACATCAATCTGAATTAATTTAGAAGAAACAATTGAAATATAATTATATTTAATTATGTAATGACTCTTTTTCTCATAAATATTATAATATAATGGGTAAATGTGGCCTAATAAGTAATATCTACCGAGAATTGTATATTAAGGTAACTAGTGGGAAGACTATCATAAGAGAACAAAATTGTCAATATGAATCTGGGGGAAAGAAGGAATCAATAATTAGTAGAATATATATGTTGAATCCTAAAAGTAGTGGGGAAATATAATTCCATGTAAAATCCCATGGTTATAGATGCTTTTCAATTATTATTTTAGTATCCTTAAAGTGGTGATAATTAAATGAAAATAAAATATGTGACTTCATAGTAAAAACATAAAACAAATACCTCCTCTAAAATGGAATCTATTTTTTAAAAAAATTATTGTATATGAGGGTCAGTCATCGATACATAATTCGAAGATAGATGTGAGAATTTTAATAAATGGGAAAAATGATATAGATAATGGAAGCACACATAAAAATAATTTTACATTAAGTAATGACAACATGCACTATTTAATTGGAATGCATGGTAATTCTTCGTGATTTTAAGGAGTTGAAAAATATTTTAGGACGTGAATATAGAAATATATTTTAATAAAATAATCAAAATAGGTTATTTAGAATTCATAATGAATAGTCTCTTAGATTTAATTATTCTGAAATGATACTATTTTGGACGATTGTGACACACTAAGAGCATGTATCATGAGTCCAAAGGGATCAATTTCATATAAAGAACTTAGCTGCATCAACAAGTCAACCATGAATGTATAAAAAAATAATGAATTTAATAGAAGATGTGTTTTAATTTTTGATGATGGGAATTTTAAAAAAAAATCAATCAATATGAATGAATGGATGGAAAAAGAACTCAAAAGGTGATCCATTACACTAGCAGTGTATTATAAAAGGCCTATGTTGGCATAAAAATGGTAGGCTGAGAAATAGTTTTACCGAATTAGCGGAATCATAATGAACTCAATTAAAGATGTATCACTCACCTCCTCTATTACACTCACAACAACTCTATTGGAAAGAATTTGAACAAACTTGGATGAAAAATTGAGTAGATTATTGATTTTGGATTAATTAGAATCTAAATTCAATGGAATAATCAACCCCACAAAATAATGGATGGAATAACTCAAATAACTGATAAAATAAAAATGTGTGATGAATTATTTTAAAAATTCACAAGTAATTCCACATTATGATAAGTGATGGAAAAAGAAAGATCCCCCAATTGAGGAAGAAACTAGATAAGGTGAGCCAGGAAAATATTCAATCTCAATAAAAAATCATGAAAAATATTATATTAGTGGGGAATAAAAAAAATGAAAATTCAATCAAATCGGTTTAGACCCAAAATATTGAAAAGTATAGCATTAACAAATCCCAATATCATAATAAGACTCTTTATGTGGGTAAATAATTCTTTTATTCATATGGATAAAACTATTGAATATTATTAGGCTATTGAACCATGCACAAAAATAGCACAATGCATTGATCAAAATATAAGAGGGTAGATTCATCAGGATCAACCACAATCCTATTTTTGAAAATTCTAGAGGTTTCCCTATATTGATGTTTTTAAATTATAATAATTGATGCTCAAGTGATTCATGTTCAAGGGGTGACACAATCCAAGGTGAAGTGGCACAAAAATATTCAATGGGGTGATGTGATGTGAACAAAAATTTCACCTGATTTGAATTAGTTATGAGAGATAAATAATAAATCTTAAATAATTGATTAAAAGGGGTAAATTTATTTATGTATTCATGATATGTTTATATGGAATTGAATGCAATGAATAGTGGTTTCCTTATTGAATTTATAACTGGTTTCCTACACCGATTTTCTCCTAAGTGGGCTTAGTTGTTTAGTTGATGGCTCATTGTTAGATTTCACATATACAGAAAAGATGTAGGATAACAATAATGACATGGGTATAAACAAATAGTCCTTACAACTAAAAGTTATGTATATCATGGGAAATCATACTATATCATAATCAGATGCAAGATCTGCAATATTCAAAAATGACTATTTGTTTTTAGGAGGGCCAATTAGGGACATAGAGAATCATTCATGTATTTCCTGATTTTCTATTTTTCTCTAATAATGTCGTATTAGATAACTGCTTTCAGGAAACCAAGAAATAGTGAGATAACTTTTGAAATGGTTCAACTACAGGATATGAATGAAGATGAATGAAATGATTCCAATCATGTAGAAATTATCCTGAATCTCTAGCAACATAGTGAATAGTTCCTGGTAATAGTAACGAAGATGTAAGATCATCCGAGGGTGTTGTAGTATGAAATGATGATTTATAAGAAGATACTATTAATGATCCATAGGAAGAATCTGTATATGAGAATTGATTTCAAGTTAGGAACAAGTGTTTTACCAAATAAAAAATTAATTACTCATTGGAGATTATATTGAGGAAAACACATAATACTCTCATTTGAACTAAACAGGTATTTCACAACAAAATTAATGATTATTTTAGGGTATTTTGAAACAAAGAATAATGTTTTTCAAAATGTTACTCCTAGATATAGGGTATTGATATTGATGAAACATTTTCACATATTGTAATGATAGAGATAATCAGATTATTCTGGGCCATTTAAGTGTAAATAATGTTTACTGTTTTCTATATGGTTGTCATGTCAGCAATTATAGATGGGTTTATCAAAGAATAAGTTTTTATTGAGCACGCATGTGGTTTTATCATTCATGAATATGAGAATAAAGTTTTCCAATTGAATAAGTCTTTTATGGATTGATGCAATCCCTAAGAGAATTGTAATCAAGGATAGATCAGTTCTTGAAGAACATCATATTCCAATACAGTGGAGTTCTTTAAAAAATATTTGTTGAGAATGAAATTAACCTAATGATTATGTGGATTTTATATTTTAATTATATAATATTTTGTGGATCAGATGAACTGTGGTGTAGATAGTTTACTGAATTCTTGAAAAGTGAGATTAAAATGTCAATGATTGTTGAAATATCATTTTCCTTGGTGTAAATGTGACACAAAGAAATAATGTAATATTATTTCTCAATCTAAATATGCCATAGAGGTTTTGATAATGTATTGTATAAATAGTTCAAATGAGATGACAACTATGGTAGTTATCCTGATGAAACTATCATGGGATTATAAAGTAAATGCATTTAATGTTATAAAATATTAAAAAATTATTTGTACTATACTATTCTTGATAGAAAAAAGTAATTATACTGTTGTTTCTACAAGAAAAGAAGAATTATATAAAATAAATACCAAGGAATCCCAATTTCACGGAGAAAAATTATATTTTCGTTATAGTGGGGGAATATATGATTTCAGTTTAATGTATAATGAAAAATAATTACAAGAGTTATTTGGCTATACTAATCCAGATTTTTCCCATTTAGTGGATGATCGAAAATAAGCCTCATCTAGTGAATTCTATCTTGATGGACTGTTTATTTTATTACTAATAATGAAAAAGACTTCATTTCATTATGCACTATAGAAGCTGAATATATTACAACTACTCATGTGTGCAGACATTTGTGGTGGATAAAGCAACATCATTATGATATGAGTATTGTAGTGAATTATTTTATCAGAATCCATTGCAATAAATTCTTTTTAAAAAATATTAGAAAAATCCAGTTCATCACTCATGGACAAAGCATATTGAAATTAGGAATCATTATATTAGGAATATGGTGGATCATGGGCTTATATAGATGGAGTTTTTTCCACACAAAACTATATGTTGTGTACATTCTAAAAAGGCCATACCTAGAGAGATATTTTAATGATATAGAGTGGATCATGGATTTTAGTCAACTCTACACATATAATAATGTGTGTCTGTGGGACTACATCTCCTTAAGGTATGGTTTGTTTTTACTTAATTGAGTTGAAATGTGTTCATTACCCTATTTCAGAGTTTAATGAAGTGACCGTAATGTTAGTTAACAAAGGGGGAAAAATGTTTATATTAAAATAAATTAAATTTATTAATCAATAAACTGGGAAAGATGTTAGGTGGAAAAGAGAGATCCATGTAGTTGAGTTTTTTTGGGGAATTAACGAAATAGGGTATTGTTGGATATGATAATGCAAACAATGATTACTCAAAGACTATATATCTTTCAATGTGGTGTGTGATAAAATTAGATGAGTGGATTTGAAGTAGAATGAAGTGATTCATTGATGAAATTCTCATTATACACTTCTTTCTCATGATGATCACCGATTATGTGGGATTTAATGTTTTCAAATTAAAATAAGTGATGACCATATTAATTGCAATAAAAAATGACTAAAATAGATGAAAAACATTAATGATGTATCTAAATAAGAATAGTTATCAACATAAAAAAAGTCATATATTGTTGGGGAAGAATCACTAAAGACATACTCACAATTTATTGGGTTTATTTTTTATTAACAATTCTAGATGACCGCTAATGAGTTTGTTTGCGGTTTTCAGTTAAATATTAATGGTTGTGTAGTTTTCTAGTTTTTTTCCAAATTATTGGGCCTTATAATTGGGAGATTGTTTATGGAAAAGTATGGTTTTATGAAAAGGGGATAATGGTTTTTAGAATTCAATGTATAGTCCCAATATTGAAAAAATATATTCATGGATTGGAAGTAAAAATTCTTAAAAACAAAATTTTCATATAGAAACACTATGCAGTCCACAAAGACATTACGTAGACTATGAATGAAAGATGTTTCACATGAGGATCATGGTTCATGGGAGTTTGGATGTTTGGCAGATGGATCGTCATTTGTGGCTGAGATGTGGTAATTTTCTATTGATGGAATTAGCCACTAGAATGGAAGAAAGGTTATCTGTTGACTACGGAGGGAAAATAGTTCGTAGGAGGAGAATAATTTGGGGTGAAGAATGTACCACATTTAATATTTGAGTAAAATGTATTATTGGATTTTTTAATCTATATTTCTATATATGTAACTCCATTACAGTCATTATATTTTCATCTTTCCATTTTAAATCATAATTTCTATAAGAATAAATTCAGAAAAGTCTAAAGAGGTTTGCGAGGGAGGATTCCCATAAGTGTGTGGTTTATGGGAGATCATTACTATGAATGTGTTAGTTCATTGGAATAGTTTGGGAATGGGTTTTTTTTGTCAAATATATTCCAAAATGATGAAGGTACCATAGGGTAGAGGTAGTCTTTGAGAAGTCAGTCGTCTATGGGAGGAGTGATGGTCTGTGGAAGAAAAATGTGTCCAAAAATAAGGGACGATCCATGAAAGGAAATAGTTGTCGATGAATAAATCATGCCATTAATTGAATGTATGTTCATAGAGGAATTTAGTATGTTCATAAAGAGCCTAAAATTGTTTTTGAAAGTAATTTATATAAATATAAATTATTCTGAAAAGTGGAATTCATCTATAAGAGAAATTGAAAATTTAGTTAAGCATCAATCTATTGATGACAATGTGTACATTCTTTTAATTAAAGGGACACAGAAATCCATAAACTATGATTGGTTCCCTTATAAATACTTAAGAAAAGTAAGAGGATGATGGTGATCCTTCCATTGATGGTGAGACAGAGAAAAAGATTAAGGAAGTGTCCATTGGGAAGGAAAATTTCTAATTGTAATCCTTGTAATGGATGTAAGCTTGGAAATTGATGTGATGTAGATTGAACATCATATTTGGTATTGTACCTATGTGAATTTTGTACATTTGTAACATTTCCATAGTTTCTACATGGATATAGCATGGTTATTGTGAATAAAGTATAAATATAGTTTTCATTGTGCTTGATATGTTTGTTTACATTCAACACATTATCATCAGATAAAATTGGAAGGGATACGATCAATATAAATAGTAAAGAGAAAATAAAGTGACCCTTACAAAAAAGAGATCATAATCCTATGTGGTAGGATGAATTTTGAAATGAATATCCATACTCAGATTCACCACCCCCTCCCAGGGAATCTATGACCCATATGGACCGAACATAATAATATGGCAATAGAAGCACCATCTGATGACGTCCGTAGGATGAGAATGTTTCATGAGTTTCTATTACAGAGACCCTTAGGTTCCATGAGGTTCTATACCCCAAGATAGATAATGAATTGATTGATGATACAACATGAGTAACACTTTTTCTAAGGACAAATATGAACTTGTTGGATGTCTTATAAGAAATTATTACTAGTTGCTCCATAGTAAGATGTCCGGGCATTGTGGCCTAGTTTTATGATGATGTGAATCATTCATGGTCTGAGATCGACATCATTTTTAGATATAAGTTTTATTTATTTATGTTTTGGGAAGTTCTAATTGAATTTTGTATACATCTTCAAAACATAAATTTGATCATGAATAATTATTCATTGAGGTTAATTAACATATCTTGATACTCTATCGGTACAGATCATGATCTCTCATCTCACGATCATTTCATAGAGTGAGGAATACACAGAGATGTAACATATATCATAATTCCATTGTACAGTCATACCCATTCCAGTGGGTTGGATCATGCATTGGATGTAAATATTTTTTTAAATGAGAGGATTTAGATAGTTTTTGTTGGTAGAGGGAACATAGGAGATGAGACTTCAACATCAAGTAGTCATCAATAAACACATGTACGTATATCCGGGAGGCATTTTGGGATGAAATTCCATGAAATAGATACTATTGTTCCGGGAACATATGATTGATATAGTTATCCTTGGGAGAGGTTATTCGACTCATGTGAGGGTAAGGGATATCCAACATGATACTCCTTTAATTTATGTACATAAGATATTGAGATAGTGGATGGGCCGCATAAGCAAGGGCGGAAGTAGAAGTATGTAGTTTTATTGGGAGGTAGATATTGTACTGGATACATGATTGAATATGGACATTCTAGAATTTTGATTTGTAACCCCCATGTAGTCCGCACAAGGATTTGGGAGATGATGGTCATTGGTGAGGGTATTTGATTCCAGTTGAGGCTTACCACATAGAGTTTCTATGAATGTTATATTGTAGGATTTTTTATTCGATGAATTATATATTGTTTTTATAGATACATATGTAAGATAAAAAATAGTTCCACTACCCGAGTAATATATTTAGATATTTTGGATGAGCTATTGTATTGACCCATGAACATGGAAATTTTTACAACAGGTGACTTAGTGATAAAACACTTCTTCAAATAGGGGTACATGACTCTTGGAAGAGATATATTCTTTAGGTATATGTTGTAGTGGTGGTAAGGCATTATGATTTCGTCAATGGTATTGAATAGTTTTATATATTTCATTTAAAAATCAATTTTTTCATGATGATGATGTCATGTTTCAATTTTGATGAGATGTTTTTTTACATTGTTGGTGAGAAGGAAAAACTAAAGGATAAGGACAAGCATTGGACAAGGATAATTTATCTGATTTCCCATCATTTTTCAACTATGACTCTTGTTGTATTGGATTCTGTGAGAATACAGATTCCATTAGGGATGGTGTAGGCTAATGAAATCATTCCCAAGTACGTTCCACACATACTAACCCATCATGATATAGATTTGATCATTTAACTACACCCTAAAATTTCCCTACCATTTATTCTATAATATCATATGGATCACACATAGCCTCATGAGTTGAAGGTAGAGTTTTAGGACTAATAGAAAAAGGGGTTTATCAAGAATATTGTTTCACTATAGGAAGCCCCGGGTATTTCCACCAAGGAAGGATATTAGAGAATGTGGTTTTGTGATAATTTCATAAAAAAAACTGGTGACCCCAATGAAAACATATATCGTAACCGAGATGAATGGCTTGATTGATTAGTTTAGAGGCTCCTGAAGGTTCTCCATGTTTGACATCAGAAGAGGCTATCAACATAATCATGTATAGGAGGAATACATATCTAATATAACTTTTAGATATTTGTATGAAACTATGTGTTCGTGGTTATTCCATTAAACTGGATATATGCCCCACCAGTGTTCATGGTAATAATGAACTATATCTTTCTTCCTTTCTTCTACCATTTTATAATGTTATTCAAACAGAATATCCTTGTATACTCGGTGTCTATGTAGGATCACAGAAGACACATGAGGATGGTTATGGAAAGAATCCGAGAGCATCATATTTATTTGAATATGTCAATATTCTAGTTCTAGAGTTATGAGGTCAAATTTCTAGGTCATCTCATCTCTGTAAATAGTGAGAAGTTGACACAAGGAAGAATGATGAATAGTTTTCTTGGAATCCACCCAATAACATGTTTATGGTGAATAGAATCCATTGATTAGTAAAAAACAATTTGATATTTGTTCCTTATTTTTCTATGATAGGGTCTAACCTATTTTATTTGACCATAAATGATAGTCCATTCATTTTGGTTGTGGCGTTCCATCAATATTTTTGGGAGATGAGGTAGAGATTATGAGTGACTCTCATCTTGATATATATGGTGGATAACCTTGACTATAAAGGGTTTAGTGATCCATCAGGGACTATGATGGGATGTGTTTTGGTGAAGAGGCATCTAGTGATTTCCTATGGGCCACATTATTTAAGGACATATTAGCATAACTACACGAAACATAATCTTTACATCGATGGGGTAGTATCCAAACTATTAATATTGGGACCCAACCTTATAGGTGTGTGATTTCTAATCTAATATGACCATAAGAGTCTAATGTTTATCTTATCTCGGAGGGATCATAACTTAAAAGAGAGATATGATTGATAGAGTTCCTCAAGGATTATGAATTAATGTTTTTATATAATATAGGGACGAAGAACATGTTAAAAGAAACTCTTAGAAAGAGATAATGTTTTTAATATTCAAGTGAGTTATGTGATTCATTACCCTCTCTACAGTTATCAATTATTGACGAGGATGGAAAATCATACCTCTATTTTATGGTTATGACATATATGAATTTATAAATATTCATTAGGATCAACATTTTAAAACCATATACGAGACCCTACATAATCATATTTCAAATGGCCATGATTATTATGAATTTTATGAATGTATAGATCGTGTTTTTATTTTCATAGGATGGGTGATGGTACCATTTTTTCTAATATAAGAGGTGTTGAGGGAGATTCAAAATTTACCATTAAAGATAAATCCCTGTGTGGGGATCATATATCAAGGAAATCAGTGGTAGCTATGGTGTACCAGAATGAATAAAAGTGTTTCATCATTTTTCTATTGATTCCTTAACTTCAAATATGTAATGGCTGATCAGCAGGTTCCAACAGGGTTAGAAAAACCTATTGAGGTTTCAATAGGACTACCTCAATGCATTGATGTCTATAGTGGATGTGGTATGTGATATCTGTAGAATTCTTGATGTGGTTACCAATTTTTTGAGAGGAAACGATGGAATATGGATGATCATATACCAATTCACTAGGTTATCCCACTTACATGCTATTCTAGAGCACAGTTTATTAGAGAGATTTGGACACTTTACATGTAGACGATGGCCTAAATCCATGTTATTCCCTCAATAATAATTTTTTTTCCATGATTATTGCCTCACATATTAATTATGGAAGGGATTATAGGAGGCCAATTGGAACCATTTAAATTTGAGAAAAAAAATCCCTTCTAGGTATAGGACAAAACTAAGCTGAAAATTCAATCCTTTGTGGACATGCTGAAAGCGTACATGTTGGACTTTTATCATACCATGAAGGATCAATAACCATTGGTGGGGTTTTCATACAATAATAACTACCACTCCACCATATATATTTAACCATACAAGTCCTTTTTTCTGTGACACATTAGGTAAACACTATGCTAGACTTGCCTAGAAGATTTAACAATTATTGGTCTAATGTTAGTGAAATGTAATATAGTGGGTGTAGATCGTAGTAGAGTATATTATGACTACCTTGATCTATCATATTTCATACATTCTCCCATGAAATAGGCCATTGGAGTTCATGGAGTGAGACCATGTGATCCTAAGGGTCTCCCCTCGATGTGTATTGCGATGATTTTTCGAGGTTTGAAAGCTATCATTGAGATCCATTATCCCTTTATAGATACTATATAGAGTTTATGAGGTTGAATATCACCTAGCTCGGCATCTATATTTTGAATAGGTAACCAATGTATTCCATAATTTGTAGTTTAGTGGTTGCATGTATGACCCATCACACATTATCAATTGTAGAGTTATAGACATTAAGGATGAGGATACCTTTCAAATTACCCTACAGAGATCAAGTATAAACATATGTGGATCCCTAAATGGGGATCAATCCTATAAGCACAAAACATATTTGTTGGCTCAGTACACACGCCACTCTTGGTAGACAATTTTATAGAACATAAATCCCAATTGTTGGGAATATTTATTAACTTAAATGTCTCTATAAAGAATATTTTATTATATCCTCTATCATTTTTGAGAAATGGTTACAAAATGGAATTTAATTATAAGGCCTAGTGTGTTAGGAGTCAATGTTTGAAATAAATTAAATATATTTATAATATATTTCCATTTCTATTAATGTTGTCGAATAACTCCCAAAATGATAATCTTATTATAAATACATTGAATCAATTGAGTTTAGATAATCCATTTTATTATATTCATGAAAAAACCATGGAGTGAATCAGACTCTAATGTTTTTCACAGTTGTGGAATAATTATTAATGAAATTAACTAAATAATATAATTAATGTAATTTAATTTCAATTACATGATTTTTCCTATAAATATATGGTTGTGATGAAATATCGTGCTTATTAGTGGAAAAAATTAATTGTTGGAGAGGATTTTGGGGGACTATTACAGGGAAAACTATAGCCAGATCAATGATTATGGGTCAGTGTGTAATAGAATCCAAGTATCATTCTAACAAAAATGATACTGATTATTTATTCATCAGTGATCAATACATCTTGAGGATGTATGTTTTTATATGTGGATTAATCCCAATTTGGTTTCTCATATAATGTATAAAATTTTCCATATAATGTAATGATTAAAAAATATTATCTTTTATGGTATATAGTTAGATAGATCTGGGATTAGGGTTTCATATTTTTAAGTATATTATATCTCTCCTTTATTTATTCATTTTAAAGAAATCGATGATAAAATGAATTTGTTTAAAATTTGTTTCTTCATGTTTTTTTGTGAATTTGATCCACCATTATTCACAAATTCATCATGGGAAATTCTTGGATTGTGGTTCAATAAAATAAATTATACTCGATTATTTTGTGTCTATTCTTAAACACAACAGATTGATACCATAGGTATGAAACATTATCAAGGATGAAATTGAGTTGTGATTATGAATGAGTATTATTGGAGAAGGATGAGAGGGTATCTATGGTTTCTATTCATCCTAGTTCAATGACATGACTACAAATGGCACATGAGGATGATTTCATAATTTATTTGAATGCAGAAACTCAGTGACCAAGGACAACAGGGATAACTAACATAATATACCTATTAAATGAAGATATATATCACAAATACTATGTGATGTTAAAATTAAAGATGATGATTTAGGATTATTAAAAATCTAGGTTTATATGGCATGTAACACTGAATTACACACCATATGGGACCTCTTGAGTGGTGTTCTGTTTTACATACTAAGATAAGGATAAACCAATTAGTGGTCCCTACTATAACTTAAAATTATTTTATGAAACACCTTATTATAAATTAATTGAAATTATATATATGATTTTTTTACATGTAATTGATATTTTACCTTACATCAATTGAAATACAATTTTTTTTGTTCCTTTCATGTAGCATTATGTTCCATTGATTATTTATATTACATAAATGCCTGAGTCTTACCAGATATCAATATAATAATAATATCTAATATGACAGTCATAACCTAGATATTGTAATTGAGTGGAAAATTATTATTAACTAAATTATTTATATATTATTTAAAAATATTCATAAAATTATTTCTCAAGAGACCATTTAATTAGAAATGAATGTAAAATTCAAATGAATATAGTTATTCTGTTTTATGAAAAAATAATTATCATGACCATAAATAAATTATAAATTAATTAATTAATATAATAAATATTATTAATATATCTAAAAGAAATTTATAAATGATATTTTTAATCAAATCTATTTTCAATTAATCCTTGAATTTTGAAAAGGATAATTTAATAATAAATCCAATTTGTCGTAGAATACATTATATTTTCAAATAGTTCTTTTACCACATTTTAATGGAATACATGATTTAAAATTAAAATTTTAATCTTTTTGAATTTTTATTTGAAAAATAAAAATAATTCTGAATGACTAATATTAAAATTTACATTGGGGGTTTTTCGGTATTTTCTTTTAACTTTATTATTTTAATTAATAGTCAATGACACCGAGTTTTAATTGAATATTTCATTATTTTATAAATATTTTATAGTGTTAAAAATTATTTACAATTGCTTTTAAACTAAAATTAGGTCAATTTAATATCATTTATTCAAATATAGGTAAGTGGAATCATATTCGTAGTGATTTTAGATATAAAAACATAGGAAATATTTTTACTTTTCCAATTTAAAAACCTTCATTTCCATCCTATCTATGGAATTAATTTTAAATTAATCAATGCACCATCTATGACTGAAATTTTGAAAATAGGTTTAATAATCTGAATATTTATATTATATCTTTTCTAATTTTAAAAACAATTTTTAAGAGAAATAGTATTTAATGTAATTATAATTAATTATATTTACTAAATAATAATAGCATCATTAATGACTAGACATATAATATAATGTTTAAAATTGATCATAAATATCTATTAACCCAATTTATTGATATTATTAGTCTTTAAAATATCTTATATATAGTTGGGATCATTATTTTAGGGACACAACTAAAGGGATACCTCCCAATAATGTATACCATTTAATATTTACATGAATGTCACTACCTCTCTACTATGAAAAGATGCTCTCTCTCTCTCTATACATATTCAGACATATCATGAAAATTAGATTATCCAAAACCAGCACATATAAGATCCCGAAATAAATCCTTTCATTATATAAGCCTCATATTTTTCATAAGGAAAACCATTAAATTCATTCAGGGTAAACCAAAAGCTGTTACAAGAAAAAGAGGTAACATTCTTCAATGATAACTTTTATTTTATTGTTTCAGAAAACACAGAAATTATTTTTATTAATAAATTATATCAAAAAAACAGTATCCAAAATATACAAATAAGTTCTTATGTATTTTTTCAAACTACACTTACACACAATTCCATCAAATGGGTAAAAAGATCATATTTTGTGTGTTTAGCGAACTACTACCTCACTGAATGAATTCATTCATTTTTCCTTTACCAAAATTCATTATGGGAGTTATTATTGAAAAAGAATTTATAATTTTTATTTACGGAATTTATATATTATTAAAAATTCTATAATTATTATATAACACATACATTCATGCTTTCTATTTTTTGGTAATATGATAATATTATTTGTGGGCTTCTTGAGTACACCACCTCAATGTGACGAGATATATTTTCCCATTACATGGAATTTATTGAGGATGATCTTATTAAATATATGTGATAAATATTAAATATTTATGATAATTATTTCTTAATTATACAAATGTAAAAATTATTATTCATTTTCTTCTTTTAATTTCATGCACTGAAAAGGTGATAATGTCGTTCAAGGACATTTGGACTACCACCTCTTCAAAAACATTATTTGTTTTATTTAAAAAAAATCAAAATAATGATATATATAATAATATATAATTAAATGACATTATATTTTTATTATATTTTTTTTATATAAATGTGTTCACTACTAACCATATTTCGATATTGATATTTGATAAAAGGTAATGTTACTAATGCATTTGTTTGACCATTTGTCTATAACATTGTAAGGTTGTTTCATTTATAGTATCCATATATATTATATAATTTTAAAATTATAATTGATTTAAACATATGACAATTATTCCATTTTTATTGGGGTGTATATATTTAAATAATTTCTCATCGACCATTTTGGACCTATCAGTGTCATTTCTGACACATAAAACCAATCTGGAAAAAACATCTGAGTACAATATTAGAGATTAAATAATTTTATATAATTTTATTAAAATATAAAATAAATTATCAATAAGATTGTAATTTTTTTAAACAATTGAATAAAATACATAAATTTTTTCATCAATATTATAGATGACTTTCATGACAAATCTGACTCAAGGTAAAAGATTTCATACAAAATTTGAAATCTTTGGGAGAAAATTATAAGTTATTAGTTATGTTAGGCCAATAATATATGTGACATAGCCTATGATATTATTACAATGTATTTCAATTTTTTGGGGATTTAAAATTTTCACACATAATTATTTCCTTGATCTACTCTCACTCCAATGATATGATATTTGTAAAGGATTTTGCTTCAGTATCATTTCATTAACAAATATTATAAATCATTAACCTAGTTTATTTTTAGTGTTTTATTACTTCTCTAATGAAATTATGTATAAGGAAATTTATTTTATTCATGATATTAAATGTTTTCTTTGATGTAATTGAAGAGCCCAGATTAGTGTGAATCACCGAGAGGGGGAGGGGGTGAATCAGTGATCCCTTAAAACTTTTTACTAATTGATTCTTATCAATTAAACCTCTATGGTTGGTTAAAGCCTCGATCCACTCTTCTTGTGTCTCTCAACCTTTCCTAAAATAATGTTGTAAATATAAAGGCATTGGACACAAGGATTTACAAGGTTCGGCACCAAAGGCCTACGTCCTTGCAATGTTGGTTAAACACCCCAACATGGATTCTCCACTATAATCTGTCAGAATTACAATGGTCGGTATAGAGTCCCACTATACCTCTCCTGAGTCCCACAGGAGGATCTTTATACTTCTTCACACAGTGTTACCAGCGTCCCACTGGCCTGCTCCAGAATCCCACTGAAGACTTCTTCTCCCTGAGTCCCACAGGGTCTTCTCTTGGCTCCTCGAGTCGCACGAGTATCTCTTCTTCAATTTAAGCTTCATCAAGTATCTTCAACAGTCTGGGATAAAGACTGCTGGCCTTGCTCTGTACCTCTGATCACTTGAGTTGATCAGGTCTTCTCGTCTTGCTCAGGCTTTATCTCCTTCTTCTGAGGATGACCTGGCTTCTCTCCAACTACTGAATACTCAGACAACTGATTTCTTTAACTTCAGTCTGGTCCAGTATCACTTCAACTCTACTTCATGCACTGAGTGCATGGAAACTTTGCGTCCTCATGCACTGATAGCATGGCTTCTTAATATTCTTCAGGATCTTCTGGTCTTGAACAACTCAGATGCACACAACCATATTTGGCTTTGTTCACATGTGAATGTGCATGCATGCATGTATGCACTCCCCTTATTCTCTTCTTGGTGCAGTAAACCCTCAGAGGGTGTAATTCTTTTTAGAACACACCTTCTCAAACTTCACACAATTTATTCAATTTGTTTACACACACTTAATGTGTGTTATACTTTAGTGTGAGTATCCTCCTCTTCTTCTAAGTGTGTACACAGTTCTTAGTGCACACACTAGGTTCGGCCTTCTTGTCTCTTTGCACACAAAACTTCTTCACTTTGGCACACACTTGAGCTTGGCCTTCACACTTGTTACGCACACACAAATTATATAAATTTTTTCCACATGGGTGCTAGCATTGGCCTTGTTCTTTCTTTGCACATACTACTTGGTGTAATCTTCCTCCTTATGCACACACTAGGGCCATGACCTTCCACTCCTCCTTGCACACCCACTGCCCGTAAATGTTCTCCTTCACTTTGCACATACAGGAGGCAAAGCCTCGGCCTTCGTTTTGTTTAGAACACACACTGTAGGGTATTCTCTTTACTATGCACACAAGGGAGGCGTGCTAGGTGTGGCCACTATTCTTCACAGAGGCAAGCGGCCTTCTCTTCTTCACTACTATCGTGCAAGGTGTCAAGCCTCGGGTCTTCCTTTTTCTTCAAAGCGCGCAAGTCCAATGGGTGCAAGGCACAAGCATCTTGGTGCAAGAGCACAAGCGGCGCGCAAGTGCCTTGGGTAGCCACTACCACGCAAACCTCAAGCACAAGGGACGTGCAAGACCTCGGCCAACCGCAGGGTGCGCAAGTGATGCGGCCTCGGGTCTTCCTGCCGCGCAAGGGGAAGGCACGCAGGGAATCCTTCTTCTTCTTTCACGCACGTGTGCGCGAAAGGAACCTCAGCTACGCACGTAGAATGCACGGGGCTTCTTTCTTCGTGAGCCAGAGAGCCCTCACGGGACTTCGAATTTTCAACAAAGGATCAGCAAGAAATTCTATGTCTTGGGTGCTCCTTTTATAGGCAGAGGAATCCTCAAAACATCCGCGGGATATAAATCTTGAACCACCGAGATTTTCGGTTCTTTGAAAATCTTTAATCGTGGGCCGAGAATCTCGTTTCTTTCTCTCTTTTCACAGGCGAGTTCTTTCTTCTTTATTTTTCTCCTCCACGTGCATGCGACTTAGAACGCATGCACGGCCTTCGTCTAAGTGTGATCCATGGAAAATATTAACCTCGTGGCCTCGGCATATTTGTTTGCCTCGGCCGAACTCAAATTTCACCATTTGTTGCATGCAAGTATATTTTTATGCATGGATGGATTCAGTAGGGCCAGACGAGATCGAATATGTCTTCGGCTTGATCAACAGTGGTCGGGAGCTTCATTTCTTTGTTCGGGAGGCTCCTGGTTCGTCGAAGGCGTCGGGGGAGGCTTCGGCTGAGCTCGAGGAGGAAGACACCTCCAGCACCGTTGGATTGATCATTTAAATGATCTCTAATGGCCACAATTATAATGTGGCTCCGCGGATGCATCGGGTGGCCGAGATCTTCCGCGAGATCGCTTGGACGGCTCAGATTAGATCCCGCTTATTTTTCCGCGTCCCACATCGAATCACCTCACGGAATTTCCGAAGTTTAACATCCAGCTCCTGCCGCAAACCCTCGATTGAACTTCCAACCCTCTCGGTGCCACCCCGCACCGAGTTCTTCTTGCGGGCGTGCTCTTGCGCCCACCCCTCCACTCGGGCGCGCCACGGGCACCCACCATGCTTCCTTCGGGCGCGCTTCTGCGCCCACGCTACGCAGGGCTTGACACTCCCCTGCGTGGCCCTGCCGCCCTGGGCTTTCCCCACGGGTTCCCCCATGGGCGTGGTGCCTAGTGCCCACATGCCTTGTGGTTGAACCCTCAAGGTGCCCACGGCTGGCCTAATTTTTGGCAAAGGACAAAATAATACTTTGTATAAAAACAAAGTACTCCCAAGTGAAATATGCCAAATGCCATTCATTCCAGGCCATTCTTCTTCATTTCCTTAAGAACTCCTCATTCTTATTCTTCATTAAAATTCCTCCAATTCTCTTCAACATTGATTCATCACTTAGGAATGGAATTCAGGAAGGGTCTTCATCTTCAACTGAGCTCCTTAATCACATAATTTCTTCCATCTGCTTCGTTGATCTAATCAGAGATCAAATTGGTTCTTCTTTTTAATTCACATGCACTATGAAATAGTACATGGACTTCATTAGCACCACATTATCCACATAGTGATTGTTGATGGATCACTTCATCTCTTCATGCATTGTCATGACAATGCATGGCCTTCAAACATTGTTGTGACATTGTATCCTCTTGATACAAGTTCTTTGAACTTAAAGACCAGCTCAACAATCGTCTGATGTAATGATGATGCTCCATCATCATCCATTCTTCAAGTGGTGTAACTTAGTAT
Organism: Viscum album; assembly: GCA_963277665.1. NCBI lineage: Eukaryota > Viridiplantae > Streptophyta > Magnoliopsida > Santalales > Viscaceae > Viscum > Viscum album. The sequence continues at coordinate 606,301,145 of OY728161.1, read as the reverse complement.
CATCTTTATACAAGTATTGAAACATTAAGATCAGTTCAACAATCGTCTGATATTGTATGAGAATGTTTCAACCACAACATCATATGTCACTTAGTGAATCTCCTAAGTGACATGAATCTTAGTACCATGGACATTCTCCATTCATCACCAACACCATCATAGCCTTTGTCATTCACATATTGACTCCCCTTGACATCCATTCATTCATTGACATCATCTGATCAACAACATACCTTATTGACAACAAATGCAACACAGTGCACTTCAATCTCCCCCTTTGTATTTGTTGTCAATACACTATTCCTGCACATATGAATTTGTCAATATTTGTGCCAATATTTTCTCCCCCTTATTGGAAATCAAATTCAAAGGTGTGGTGTGGTTCTCTTCAAAATATTTCTTCCTCCCTTTGAATAGCATCTTCTTGAAAATCACTAAGAGAGGGATGATGTCACGTGTACACTTTAGCAAAGATCCTTTAGTAAATCATCTCTAAGTCTACTTGGGCTAACCTGGTGTAGAAAACAAGAGTGATGTAACCAAGGTTTTTCAATGATGTACACATTTTACTTTACATGTGAGATCATGCTTCAGGGGGTTTGGAAATTTTCAGATAAATCAATGAATTGCTAAATCCTTCACATACTCCACAAAACTCATTAGAAAGTTCAGTGCAAAGATAAATCTCCACCTTTCATCCATTTGTCATCAATCCATACTCCCCCTTAATTGACAAGATAAACTCAATTAAGAAACAAGGGATGAATGTATGATTGTAATACCTTCACTTTTCTCGAGATGGTATTAATCTCAGAATCCCATCTTCCTCAGATTGGCTCCCCCTCAAGGGGTGCACTCAATTCTTTCCAAACCATCCTCCAGCTGAGAATGATCATCATCTTCAATTCCCTGCAATGTCAGCACATGTAAATACAAGTGATTATGAAATAAGATGGAACCTCCTTGGTTCATCAATGTGAACAACAAGGTTGAGAAGATTCTCTCAACCGAGATGTCCCGTTTTCACCATTCTTCACACTTGCACATTTGATCTTCAATGATGTTTGTGCTGGTGTGGATCTCAATACATCTTCATGTGAAATATTCTTCTTCCCTTTTGCCTTAGCAATTACCAGAACATCATCTTCAGCTCTTTGCAGTTCTCTAGAATGTTGCAACTGATTTGGCCATATGACTAGTAAGTCACTTGGAAGTGTGGCCTCAGTTCTGGATATTCCACATGGTTCGTTTGATGCTGATAAGCTACCTTTCTTAGGCAACTTATTTTCAATCAATCCCTTCTGCTTCTTCTGGATTGATTGTCCTTTTGATTCCAATCTGCTTCTATTCAGTTCCACAGCTTGTTCACAAAGATCAATGGTGTGTCCTTTCATTCCACAGTAGAAGCATGTTTTCTTGGTGGTCCTTCTGGATGAATCAACCTTCTTGGATTTAGACTCCATGGACTTCTTTTCCTTTTTCAAAATCTTCTTGGTAGCATCTTCCACTTTCTTATGCTTGCTTCCCAAGGATTCTTTCTGATCCAGGTTCTGTGATCTTTTCTTCTTTTTAGCTCCGGATACAGTTGGAGATTGACATGTATCTTTTTGACCACTTTTGCAATCATCCCAGATGTTGTCAAGTAATCCAAATCTATTTGTAGTAAACAGATGTCTCTGGACCTGTGGATGCTGCTTCTTTTCCTCTCGCTTGCTCCCCCTTGGCATGGTCTTCCTTTGTGCTTTTACATTCAGTGGATTGTACCAACAATCTTTTGCACAGTTCCCATACTTGTTACAACACCAACACTGACCCACAAATCTTGACCTCTTGAGTCCTTCTGATTGTAGGGTACTTTTATTGACATGTTGTGCTGTTTCAGGAGAGCTCTCTTTCTTCATCTTCTTCATCCATACTTGATCAGTGTTATTCTTCCATCCTGTAATTTTTGTGGAAACAATTTTAGAAACATGAGTACAAGATGGGATGGATGGTACCTTCTTTTTAGAAGTTGTTTCCCTTTTATTAGAGGATGTCTTTCTTTTAGAATCATCCTGCTCAAGGCATACTTGAGTAGAAACATTTCTCCTTTCAGCTGACTGGGAGGCTTTGGCTTTGGGTGATTACTGATTGTTCAATATCACCTCCAGTTCTAAGCATTTCATATTGAGGGAGTTCTTCTCATCCTCAATAGTTCTTAGCCTTCCTTCCCATTTCCCTTCCAGCTGCTTTATCTGGTCTTCATGCACCTTATTCATTTCATGTAATGAGTTGTGAAGCTCCTTCACCCTTTTTACTTTGTCTTCAAGTTGAGTATCTTTAACAACCATTGATACTCTATGCCACTTCTCCAGTGCATGGTAAACATCTTTGATTATTACTTTAAATAATTCTTTCTCAGAAAGGCTTATTTGCAATTCTTCAGCAGTGTCTTCATATCGTTCAATGCAAAGAGAAACAGTTTCATCTTTAGCCATCACCAGCTTTCTGAGAGTGTTGGTTATTCCAACCCTTTTAGCCAACTGATCTTCCATTGTATTGGCTTCTTCTTCTAGCTGTAATTTTTCTTCTTGAAGATCTGGGATGCATGTAGCTATACACATTGCCACTTACTTGGGGACTGTCTTCTGAAGATATTCGATTGCACTTTGATGATCTTTCATTGTTCCAACTTCATCACAGCTAGGACAGACTTTCTTCATCTTCTTGGCCTATTTCTTCTTTCTATTTTTCTGAGTCTTGGCAGATATCTCCATTTGAGGCTGGTCACTCATTTCCTCAAATTTGCACTTCATAAAGACTCCCTTGGATCTTTTAGAGGGAACCTCCCTGTGATACCAATTGAAGTGCCCAGATCAGTGTGATTCACTGAGAGGGGGAGGGGGTGAATCAGTGATCCCTTAAAACTTTTTACTAATTGATTCTTATCAATTAAACCTATATGGCTGGTTAAAGCCTCGATCCACTCTTCTTGTGTCTCTCATCCTTTCCTCGAATAATGCTATAAATATAAAGGAAATGGACACAAGGATTTACAAGGTTTGGCACCAAAGGCCTACGTCCTTGCCATGTTGGTTAAACACCCCAACATGGATTCTCCACTATAATCTGTCAGAATTACAATGGTCGGTATAGAGTCCCACTATACCTATCCTTAGTCCCACAAGAGGATCTTTATACTGCTTCACACAGTGTTACCAGCGTCCCACTGGCCTGCTCCAGAATCCCACTGAAGACTTCTTCTCCCTGAGTCCCACATGGTCTTCTCTTGGCTCCTCGAGTCGCACGAGTAGCTCTTCTTCACTTTAAGATTCTTCAAGTATCTTCAGCAGTATGGGATAAAGACTGATGGCCTTGCTCTGTACCTCTGATCACTTGAGTTGATCAGGTCTTCTCGTCTTGCTCCGGCTTTATCTCCTTCTTCTGAGGATGACCTGGCTTCTCTCCAACTACTGAATACTCAGACAACTGATGTCTTTAACTTCAGTCTGGTCCAGTCTCACTTCAACTCTACTTCATGCACTGAGTGCATGGAAACTCTGCATCCTCATGCACTGATATCATGGCTTCTCAATATTCTTCAAGATCATCTGGTCTTGAACAACTCAGATGCACACAACCATATTTGGCTTTGTTCACGTGTGCATGTGCATGCATGCATGCATGCACTCCCCTTCTTCTCTTCTTGGTGCAGTAAACCCTCAGAGGGTGTAATTCTTTTTAGCACACACCTTCTCGAACTTCACACACTTTATTCAATTTGTTTACACACACTTAATGTGTGTTATACTTTAGTGTGAGTATCCTCCTCTTCTTCTAAGTGTGTACACAGTTCTTAGTGCACACACTAGGTTCGGCCTTCTTGTCTATTTGCACACAAAACTTCTTCACTTTGGCACACACTTGAGCTTGGCCTTCACACTTGTTAAGCACACACAAATTATATAAATTTTTTCCACATGGGTGCTAGCCTTGGCCTTGTTCTTTCTTTGCACATACTACTTGGTGTAGTCTTCCTCCTTATGCACACACTAGGGCCACGGCCTTCCACTCCTCCTTGCACACCCACTGCCCGTAAATGTTCTCCTTCACTTTGAACATATTGGAGGCAAAGCCTCGGCCTTCCTTTTGTTTAGCACACACACTGTAGGGTATTCTCTTTACTATGCACACAAGGGAGGCGTGCTAGGTGTGGCCACTATTCTTCACAGAGGCAAGCGGCCTTCTCTTCTTCACTACTGCCGTGGAAGGTGCCAAGCCTCAGGTATTCCTTTTTCTTCAATGTGCGCAAGTCCAATGGGTGCAAGGCACACGCGTCTTGGTGCAAGAGCACAAGCGGCGCGCAAGTGCCTTGGGTAGCCACTACCGCACAAACCTCAAGCACAAGGGCCACGCAAGACCTCGGCCAACCGCGGGGTGCGCAAGTGATGCGGCCTCGGGTCTTCCTGCCGCGCAAGGGGAAGGCGTGCATGGAATCCTTCTTCTTCTTTCACGCAAGTGTGCGCGAAAGGAACCTCAGCCACGCAAGTAGAATGCGCGGGGCTTCTTTCTTCGTGAGGAAGAGAGCACTCACGGGACTTCAAATTTTCATCAAATGATCAGTAAGCAATTCTATGTCTTGGGTGCTCCTTTTATAGGCAGAGGAATCCTCAAAACAGCCGCGGGATATAAATCTTGAACCACTGATATTTTTGGTTCTTTGAAAATCTTTAAATGTGGGCCGAGAATCTCGTTTCTTTCTCTCTGTTCACACGCGAGTTCTTTCTTCTTTATTTTTCTCCTCCATGTGCATGCGACTTAGAACGCATGAACGGCCTTCGTCTAAGGGTGATCCATTCAAAATATTAACCACGTGTCCTCGACATATTCTTTTTCCTCGGCCGAACTCAAATTTCACCATTTGTTGCATGCAAGTATATTTTTATGCATGGATGGATTCAGTAGGGCCAGACGAGATCGAATATGTCTTCGGCTTGATCAACAGTGGTCGGGAGCTTCATTTCTTCGTTCGGGAGGCTCCTGGTTCGTCGAAGGCATCGGGGGAGGCTTCGGCTGAGCTCGAGGAGGAAGACACCTCCAGCGCCGTTGGATTGATCATTTAAATGATATCCAATGGCCACAATTATAACGTGGCTCCACGGATGCATCGGGTGGCCGAGATCTGCCGCGAGATCGCTTGGACGGCTCAGATTAGATCCCGCTTATTTTTCCGCGTCCCACATCGAATCGCCTCGCGGAATTTCTGCGGTTTAACATCCAGCTCCTGCCGCAACCCCTCGATTGAACTTCTAACCCTCTTGGTGCCGCCCCACACCGAGTTATTCTTGCGGGCGCGCTCTTGCGGCCACCCCTGCCACTCGGGCGCGCCACTGGCACCCACCATGCTTCCTTTGGGCGCGCACCTGCGCCCACGCTACGCAGGGCTTGACACTCCCCTGCATGGCCCTGCCGCCCTGGGCTTGCCCCACGGGTTCCCCCATGGGCGTGGTGCCTAGTGCCCACATGCCTTGGGGTTGAACCCTCAAGGTGCCCACGGCTGGCCTAATTTTTGGCAAAGGACAAAATAATACATTGTATAAAAACAAAGTACTCCCAAGTGAAATATGGAAAATGCCATTCATTCCAGGCCATTCTTCTTCATTTCCTTAAGAACTCCTCAATCTTCTTCTCCATTAGAATTCCTCCAATTCTCTTCAACATTGATTCATCACTTAGGAATGGAATTCATGAAGGGTCTTCATCTTCAACTGAGCTCCTTAATGACATAATTTCTTCCATCTGCTTCGTTGATCTAATCAGAGATCAAATTGGTTCTTCTTCTAATTCACATGCACTAAGAAATAGTACATGGACTTCATTAGCACCACTTCATCCACTTAGTGATTGTGGATGGATCACTTAATCTCCTCATGCATTGTTATGACAATGCATGGTCTTCAATCATTGTTGTGACATTGTATCCTCTTGATACAAGTTCTTTGAACTTAAAGACCAGCTCAACAATCGTTTGATGTTATGATGATGCTCCATCATCATCCATTCTTCAATTGGTTTAACTTAGTATCATCTTGATACAAGTATTGAAACATTAAGATCGGTTCAACAATCGTCTGATATTGTATGAGAATGTTTCAACCACAACATCCTATGTCACTTAGTGAATCTCCTAAGTGACATGCATCTTAGTACCATGGCCATTATCCATTCATCACCAACACCATCATAGCCTTTGTCATTCACATATTGACTCCCCTTGACATCCATTCATTCTTTGACATCTTCTGATCAACAACATACCTTATTGACAACAAATGCAACACAGTGCACATCACTAATCCATTAACGTATCTCATGATTCCAATTTTACTCATCTTATAAAAGATTTTATAACTCAATTCCCATTAATTGGGTTTAAATTTTGTTTAATTGTTTATGTAATACCAATAATACGTTTAAAATTTAATACTATTAAATTTTTATATATTTCCTCTTTTATTGTGGGTATTTTCATTTTCCACCCAGAATTATTTGATTATTTTATTATCACTCTTATGAAACAATCACATATAAGGTTTTCTCAATGAAAAATTATTTCCTTAAGATATATTACATCCAAATCTCTTATTTTTTTGTTATGTATCTAATAACTATGAATGTATTCTATGATACATATAATTAAATTAATTGGGTTTTACATATCATTATGATGATTTATCATACATCATTTTTATCTTTTTTATGTAACCAATTTGGCAATGAACCTCTGTCAAATTTTTTTTTCTATAAGAAATAAGTTATGTTATAAAATTTTATTTTTTATAGGTGTATATATTTATCCATTTACATGATATATAGATAATCTCTTTATTCTAACGTTATTATATGTTTCTATTAATTTTATTTTTTCGTGGGTCTTCTGATTCAATTGATTCAATATGATATGGGATTATTGGGAATGTTCAAAAAATATTCTCATTTGGAAATGTATTAACATTTCATTATATTTAAATTCATCAACATCAACAAACCGTATTGTTACTTATCCTTCACTAGGGATATTTTTTATAAATATCATCCTCGTTCTTTATTCGGATGGATTATGACTTCTTCAAAAAAATTGTAAATCTTTTACCTTTAAGGGTTTAGTCATGTTCCAAAGAGACTGTTATGGAACCCATTTCTATTTTATAGGCTAATCTTATTTCATAGATATTTTTTATAGAACCCAATTATTTTTAATGTGTTTATTTTATTTAAAATAGATTATTATTCAAACAGTTTCCTTTCCATTTTTCGACAAGTTTCAATGAATATTTTTTTGAACTAATTTATTTTTCTTGTTTTAATGACGATTAAATGATATTTTTATTGAACCAATTTCCATTACATGGGTTAATCATGTTTTAATGATACTGTTATTGGACCCATTTCATTAACATTGGTAAATCATTATATAATACAGTTATTGTTTTATCTAATGAATTTATGAATGATTTTATTTGTGATGATTTTACAATGGTACATGGACCTTTAATGGATGGATCCATGAAAATCCAATGATGGTTAGTTCTGGCATATACCCATGATGGGTGGTAATATGATAAACTAATATTGGATGGTTCTGGGACTTCCCTCCACTGAATTGGATAAGGAATGCATCGAAATGGCTATTATATTTGTAATATTGACATGTATGGATGTGTGTCTTATAGCTACTGCATTTTTAAAAGTGACATATATTTTAGTTGACCACATGGATATTACATTTATAAGAATGAAAAGAATAATTATGTTCATCAATTTATTTATATTGTATCAATCTATTATATCAGTTTATAACATTTATAATGATAAAAATTAATTTCACATAGCTCATTATTACTCATTATTCCAACCCTTGACATTACCGTAATTTCATATTTGATGGACCATGTTTTTATGGGTATGAGTAATTTTTTATTCTCTCAATCACATTTATTATTTATTCATATCCTTATGATATATTTTGGTTCTTAATGAAATTCAATTGTTAATTCTTATATTTACCCTTACTGAGATTCCAATCCCACCCTTCTTATTTTTCCCCTTCCCTAGGTTTTATTGAATTATGTTTAATGATTTATGTCTATAAGATTCTTGAAATTGATGATGATGATGAACTAATGATAAATTAAAAATATGGTTATAATGGGAAATAATGTACAAATTTATGAACCAATTGTTTATGACACCATGTTATTGTGAGGTTTTTATATTGGAGTTTGTCCTAATTATATAAAACAGTAAAATCTAAAAGGACTTCTAGTATGCATGAGACCCACATTTAGATTTTGATTTAATATTATTTATATGTAAAATATGGGATAAATTATCAGCATCAATTCTGATAATGTCATGTTATAGATTTTATCATAGGATCTAGGAATGTAGGTACTCAGTTATTATAGTTAGTATCAAAAGATGGTTTAGATAACTATACAGATTAGGAATTTTTCATGTGATGTTATCATAAGTGTTATGGATATATTAATTGGAATATAAGATTAATGATGATCATAATGTCAATTTCCTAACACCAAATTGAGGTTTTATGTGATGAGATTGTAAATTTATTTTTGGACACATTGTAATTGGATGGTATATGAATAAACCATAATATATAAATTATGAGTTTTTTTGGGAGGAATTAGTTTTCATGAATAATGTAAAAAATGAATACACATATTCTCAGTGACAAAAAATCTCATCCAGATAAGTGGTGGGGCTTGAACCCATGACAGAAAGATGATAATGGTTGTCTTCACTACCATTGGGAAACAATATTTCTTCAGTAGCAATCCATTTTTCATATGTAATGATTTTGTTAGAAACACATTGGGTTGTATTATAAGATTAATGGTTGATTTATCTTGGAAAAATACATGAAACAATGCTTCTAATATTTTGAAATTAAAAATAGGTAGGCAATGTTTGAATAAGAATACATGATATTTTTTATGGAATAATTTAGTTTCAACATAGATTATTGTTTTTAATTTTTCATTTTTAGATAATCATATGAAGGTTACAAATTATGGGAATTAAATAACTTTTTCTTATACATGTTGGTTTTAATTAATGTCTGATATCATATAGAATAGAATAATTTTACTTTTATTGTAACGTTGTCATAAAATGATTATTATAGTTCATTAAGGCTTAAAAACCCCTATACGATACTAATAATTTGGGAAAAAATATGTTATTTCATTTGAAATACTTATATAAAATGGAACTATTGCGATTAAGTATGTATATTTTACTTTTTATTTTTCTTTTATACAATAAAGTATGATAATTCATACAATTTAGGAATATGATCTTGAAATTCAATTTTACCTTATTACCATGTTTTGTGAGGATATAAATGATCTTTTTATGCTTATTTGTCTTGTGGTTTTCTCTCCATTGACTTCTTCCTTTTCGTGTTCTCTTTCACTATAGATTATTCAATGAAATTTTTTTTACATTCCAAATCAATATTATAATTTACGACCAATGGTATACCTTATTAAAATACTATCTAATCATAACTACTAGTGTTATTTATATTTCCCACCTTCCCTTTTAAACGGAATGTTTTATTAAACCTTTTTGTGATTTCGGCTTCAATAATGTAATCCTAATAATGATAATATTATAATAACCATTACAAATTTTATGGATGAAATTAATTCAGTGGTAGGATGTAACATCCATAAATTATATAAATTATATTTTTTTAAATTATTTTATATTCCTTTATAAATTTTGTTACATGCAATAAATATTTTACCCTAAATAACATGAAACTATATGTTTATGTTTTTTTATGCAATATGATTTTCTATGATGACATATGTTACACAGAATCCTGAGTCATACCAAAGAAAAATAAAATTGAAATATTTAATATGATTATTATCACCTAGACATTCGAATGGTGTGGTTGAATATGAATATCAAAATTATTAAAATATGTTTTATATAATTTTATAAAACAAATTCTTTTTTTACCACGTAATAAGAAATGAAAATAAATATAAATGACATGTTTTATGAATTTTCTTTACAGATATAGTTATGTTTTTTACTTTTATATTAAACTTATAATTATTATTGAATTATATTGTTGAAATTTATTATTATACCCTTTATGAGATATTTTTTTTATAATCAATAATCAAGACAATTTTCAAATCATGATACTTCATATATTTTGTTTTATGTAATGATAATCATGTCAATTCATATTAATAAATGAATAAATTAAGTCACATGGTATAAAAAAATTCAATAAGTCCATAAAGTATTGATATTTATGTTTCAATATATTTTCATGTGTATATTTCCATGTAATTATTAATTTCACATAATCTGGTATCGTTCAATATAATACAAACACTTTGTATGTTTTTAAATGTCTCTAACACCATTTGGTTCAATGTCAATGATGAATGACTCAATGATGAGGGATCACTGATTGAAGAAGGAATCAATGCAGGACTCACCAATAGAAAAAAATAAAACCCCTTTGACAAGTCAGAGATTATCAGTCAATCCGATAGTTCATGTGACTCACCGATGGATGACACACCGATGGACATGTCACTGATGATCAGTCACACCGATTGTTCATGTGATTCATCGATTGGCGACTCACCAATCAGAAAGTCACCATCATTTCAACGGGCTTGTCAATTTGAGACACACATACAGTTCAATGGACTCACAGATAGAAGACTCACTAATGGGAAACACACCAATATTTCTATATGAGTCACTGTTGTCGTCTCACCGATGCCTGGATAGACCGATAGTACAAATGACTCTTTGATTCTTAGAGTTACCGATACCGATGGAAAGGACTCACTAATACAGTTTTTCAACGATACCGATAGAGCAATGGAAATGACTCACTGATGCATTTGAATCACCTACTGTAATAAAGAACTATTTTTTATGTATTTAATTAAATATTATATATAATTATCATATTAATAAAATTTAATTTTACTGATAATATATATTATTTTTTGTAGGATATTCAAGTGATAATATAAGGAACATGCATGTGGGATGTTCATTAAGTCTTCTAGACATTGATTTACAATAGAAATACCAACTGGATCATTCAACACTCATATAATTGCATTAAGAAAAATAATAATAACTCCAGAAACTCTAGATAATGCTTCCAAAATCCATGAACTCAAATGTAAGAACATACATGGATTTCATGTAATAAATAAACTCATTCTGAACTTATTTGATAATCATTCGAACAAGAACCAGAATATCTCATATTATTGGAAGCCAAAACACAGTGGCTTTGACACTCTATTTGGGAGTCAAGTTCCAGAAGATGTCTCAATCATCAATTCAAGTACAACAAATAATTCTACAGCTACACTGCATAACACACAGAGCCTTCTAAACCAATCTATATATCATTATCTCTATTGTTTTAATTTATATAAGTTCCTGAGTAATGTGTTTATCGGCCTTTAACACACACACTAACTCTTGTGCATAGATGGATGATACTTGTTATCTTTAATCTCACTATATATTTATCCATTTTTATACCACATATATCTATAGAGTATGTCGTGTGTGACATGTTTTTTGATTTTCCCACGATGAATTGTGGTAGACATCATCTATGAACTGGATAAAATTATTTTCAATTGTGAACCCCAATCCAGGGTGTGGATCAAATTAGTTTATTAGTTTAATCATTGTTCTGTGAGGTGATCACCAAGTGGAGAGGACTATGTATCAGATTTAAATGAAACTCTATTTGATAAATTACATTATGTCAATGGTTATTTTATTTTACTATTATTTATAGAAAATTTCATTTAAACAACTTAAAACTCGAATAGTAAGTTTAGCTGGTGTTTATAGCCATTTTGAACTAGTAAGTTAGTTTCAAAAGTTATATTGATCACTAGGATGGTATTATTGATAACTAATAAATATTGTGACATATTAATTTTACACTCAAGACTCTTATATATTAACTACAATCTGACTTGGTTTATATTTTAAATTTGTTGAAATTTTCTAAGAACTAATATTTTATAGAAATATTGAAAGGGACTCAATTCCCCCCCCCCTCTAGAGTATTCTACTCTAACAAACATCTGGTACAAGAGGCTTTAAGAATTTTGTAGTTTTCTAATGTTTTTAAAACATTTTCAACTATAATTTTAGTTGTACTTTAATGATCTTAAATTTTTTGTTAATACTATATATTTTATCTATTTGAAATATTTTCTAAAATTGTATTATGAAGAACATATTAGATGGAGATTCTATTAATAGACTACTTTTTCAATGGATGAAATTACGCTCAGTGTAATCTAAAATGAATATACATTTTGAAAGCATGGGATTTGAAATCGAGACTGCCATAGAAAGAAAATATTCTATCCCATATGCTGCTTGAAATACGTGAGATAAAGATACCATGAAATCCAATAATAATAACAATAAATAAATAAATTCATTATACTATGAACTAGGAGATGATAAATTTGATTGCATTTCTGCCTATAAAACTGCTCATGAGATTTGGGACACTTCACCTATTTCCAATTAGGGAACAACTAATGTAATTAAGATGTGAATTAATACCTATACTATTAAATATTCATACTTTAGACTGAAGACTGATGAATCTATTTATGATATGTATCTTAGGTTCAATGAAATTGTAAACATCATGATTTATTTAGGAATAGTTGTCACAATAAAAGAACAGATCATGAGTATACTACAATACTTACCAGAGATATTGTGAGGGACTTCAGTGTCATGACCCCCACCCCACAAAGTGTACCCCTCCTTGGGCTGGAAATGTGAGAAGGAAGATAATGACTCATGAGTCCCGCCTCCAGTAGGCCCCAGGTTGGTGACTTGCACCGAGGGTATAATAAACATACAATGGGAGGCATTACCCTCTAAGAGAACACATGCGGAAAAGAGAGATAAGATAGACCCAAATAAACTCCATCTCATAACTAAAACATAAAAGAAACCCAGGTACAAATATGAAATGTCATGCAAAGCTACTACAACTGAAAGGGAAAACTAAAATTACCCAAAAGAAAGTAAAACGGCAGCGACCACAAGCCGGAACAACTCCTCCTCCAACCACAATCTAGTAGTAACCAGCTTGATCTCCAACCTACTCCAAGTGACCTAAAAACCAGTTTATATATACATAGGGTGAGTATAACAGTATACTCAGTAGGATCCTCTCCAAGCCTCTCGTGAAAATTTAATGAAAGCATGCTAAAGCCCATTGAACAACAAGTGAAACTGACTGGTCACCTAAATAGGTATAATGAAGTCCCAACCTCACCATGGCCACTCTCTCCAAGTAACACATACAATAATATAGCATATAATGAAAAATATCAATAGTACCCCACTACTACTTCTCCACTGGTTTTCCGCTTTTCCCCAACGACATACGTCCTTTGCATCTCTCTCCAATGGCTTGCCCATAGACACCTGGGCTAAGCTCCACACCATCCTCACAACCAAAAGTAACCAGGTAAGTTCTGGGAGCCACCACATCCTGAATAACGTGTAACATACATATGGTATTATACCGCAAGACATTATATCCCCTACACCGAGTAGGGATCCTCAAGCCATCACAGCCTATACATGTTACACCTATAGTATTCCATAAGATAATATATCTAGAATAAATGTCTGTATAATAACTACAAGACATTACAACCATCTATACACATATATGGGGAAACTAACTTTTCTGCCCATTGGCACATGTATCTTCCAAGAAAAGAGAGCGGGGCCAAAGGGGGTAGGTTAGCCATTCGACCTCCCATCATAATGTTGGGGAAAACACCGCCTAGGGCTCAGAATCCTCAGGGTATCAGTTTCCCTTACCGAAATGGTGGAGTAGCATATAGAAACAAAAAAATTATAGAATATATGTATAACTCACATGCACACTATGGGCATTACCTAGTCTTAGATACAACTGCAGCTAACATCTCTCAGACTCCAGGCTGCTACTTTTAAGACGAGGAATTCTATAAGCACACAATCATTTGAAGAGCTTTATTAGATTACTCCATTCTCATTTTATCAGTTCCACTGTATGTAATTAATTAATTAACCATGAAAATTCCACATTAAACTGGAATGGAATCACATTAAAAAATTTCTCCTTTTAAAATTTACATCACCTTTAAATTCCTGTATCTCCATCCCCGGGGATTTTCACAATTTAATCAAACATTCTTTACAGAATTACTTTTCCATATTCCCATACATTCTATAAAATCATCATATGATTATAAACACAAAGGAGGCTCAACACAGTGAGTAGATATACAACCCGTCGAGTATTTGCCTCCTATATAAAGAGAATGGACCCATTCTCCCTCGAGAGGCTAAACACAGAAAGCACGTGGCATACCCCGCGCGTCTTCGCCTCCTTCAGAAAAATGGTAGCAAAACTAGCTGCCTTGACCTCTGGGGAAAAGCAAAGAAGATAATCATTCAATGAATCCACAAGCATCCAACAACCACATCCATCCCATTCCATTACCCCTAGTGTCCTCCCCAACAACCATATGCATAATATGATGCATCTTGCCACTCTAGGCATCATCCATTTCCACAACCACAGGGCCTCCATGCCTCCACATATCACAACACCCCTTCAGGGTCACATCACAACACAAGTGGAAGGAAAACAAAAATCATAACCATGGGCTCTTGACCCTTTAACAAACAATAGGGTAACTCAGAACTCTTTTAGAAATTCTCCCCCAATCTGTTCTTTAATCAATATTGAATTAGCAGATTTTTTATTCGTAGGATCCAATTACGGGAGACCTAATCTGTAAGCTATCACAATTAAACAACCGTGCTTACTTCCCTAACATGATTAACATCAAATTAGAACAACTACAACATCAACCAGAATCATTTACATGCCTCTTTATCATTACCGAATTAATTAACAATTAATTCTGGCTTTACGTTCATTATCAATTTCCATCAAGAACGAACAAAAAATCAAAGAAAACATAAATATCACTCTATCTAGCAAAACATGAGGCAAACTGTTATCACAGTATAAAGCATCAACATGCGATCAACCAATTCTTTTAATCCGGTTCAAGTATTTAATTAGGTCAATTTAAATGTGATCCAAAGGGATAAATCATGCCAATTCTACGATTTCACATATACAATTAGAGAATCCATGAATCCCCTACCTGGAAGAGTTCATGACGTCCTTTATCAACACAACGGGTCAAAATCCTCTTCTCATGACAACTGCATCCACTAGAAGATGCCACGGTACGATAGTACCAACCAACCCCAAGAAAAAACCTATTAGAATCTTGGAAATTACATGTTATAATATGGAAGGGAGAAAAAGAGAAGATGATCCCCAAAAGAACGATTATAAAACATACCTTATTGGGAAGATTGACCGACACAGCTCGGTTGCATCCAAAACAGAGCAAAATCGATCCTAGGAGTAAAGATTGATTGTGCAACTCCTACGGGAATTATTGAACGGTTATAGAGTCTCTTAGCTGAGAACAAAGGGAAAGAACAAGGGAGAATGATATCTCGTCCCTTTTTGAAGATTTAATGGGGCGACGGTTTAAGATCCAGTTAATTCTCCATTAAAAATGGATCGCATTAACCCACGCGGTTTCACCAAGTAAATACATCCCGACCATAGGAATAATTAATATAGGATTTATGGAATTTGAATCGGCCTTAATAGTCCTTAAAACTAGGATTTAAATGTATAATACGTCAAAGGAAACGTCAAATGGGGAAAAACTATAGGAAGCTGGAAACACTGTTCACATATTCAAAATTTGGCAAAGAAAAGAAAAGGTCGTCGTTAGAAGGTTACCGTTCTGGAAACACTATTCAAGCCTACGGATAGATGGTCACCGTTAGAAGGTTAGCGTTCTGGAAACACTGTTCAAGCCTACCGATAGAAGGTCACCGTTAGAAGGTTGCCGTTCTGGAAACACTATTCAAGCCTACCAATAGAAGGTCGCCATTAGAAGGTTATCGTTCTGGAAACACTATTCTAGCCATCCGATAGAAGGACACCATTAGAAGGTTACCGTTCTGGAAACACTGTTCAAGACTACTGATAGAAGGTCACCATTAGAAGGTTACCATTCTGGAAACACTATTCAAGCCTACCAATAGTAGTCCACCGATAGAACCTCACCGATAGAAACACTATTCACTGAACCTCACCGATAGAAACAATGTTCACCTACCGATACTGTTTATATGACTCGAAACACTGTTCACAGAACTGGAAATTTGGAAAAGTGTTGGGGATAAGTCACCTTGACCTCCGGAAGACCTCCAACACCACATTTTCTCAATGTAATAGACCGGAGAGGTCCGGGGAATTACATTAGATACCTCTCAAAACATTCTCATCCTCGAGAATTAAAAACCAACACAGAAAAAAGAGGGGTCCGAACAACCACCCCATAAGATACCTCCCTGGGGAAAACCACCATGAGTTGTTCGGAAGATGGAACAAAACTACGACATCTGAGTGTATGGGAACAAACAATCCATATCCAATCAATTCAATCATAACATCACATCAGAGGTACATAAATAAAACATGAAAGGTCTAACCACAAAAGAAACATCATTTCATGAAAGGAGTTAAACATTATACAACTCTGGGTACTGAGCATGTATCTGTGACTCACGCTCCCGTGTACTCTCTTCCATGCCACCGTGTCGCCACATGACACGAACTAAGGGGATAAACACCCACACAACACCTTCTCCTTGTGGTCTTGGATCTCCACAGGTCGCTCCTCGAAGGTCGCATCATCATCAATATCGATCTCTCCCCAATCGATAACATGAGATTCATCATGAAGATAATGACGGAGCTGTGATACATGGAAAAAATCATGTATCCGACTCATCTGAGAGGGAAGTACTACTCGGTACACCACAGCTCCAACATGAGCTAACACCTTGAAAGGCCCAACAAACCGGGGAGAAAGCTTACTTCCACGACCAAACCTTCGTTGCCCACGACGAAGAGTGTACTTTAGAAACACATGATCCAAACATTAAACTCTAATGGTCCCCTTCTTTGATCAGCATATGATTTCTGACGATCTTGCGCTACCTTCATCCTCTCACGAATCACCTGAACCATCTCTGTTGTATTCTGCACTAGTTCTGGTCCGAGAATTGCTGACTCTTCGACCCATGTCCCGCACAATGGAGAATGGCATGGCCGGCCATACAAGGATTCAAATGAAACCATACCAATGGTAGAGTGAAAACTATTATTGTAAGAGAACTCTACCAAGGGTAAGTGCTTCATCCATGAACCTCCAAAATCAAGAACATAAGAGCACAACATGTCTTCATGAGTATGGATGGTTCGCTCTATCTGACCATCCATTTGAGGATGAAAAGCAGTGCTAAGGCCCTGTTGAGAGCCAAATGCATGCTGGAGACCTCTCCACACCCTGGAGGCAAAATGAGGATCTCGATCAGAAATGATCATCCTAGGTACTCCATGACGTCTCACCACCTCTTCTAGATACTGCCTCAACAAAACATCCACTAACCTCGACTCCTTTATCACTATGAAGTGGGCCGATTATGTTAAATGATCCACTACCAGACATATAGAATCATGTCCTCCCACATCCACTGAGGAATCTCTAATTGCTGGAGAAGACCACCAGGAACACGGTGTTCAGCCTTCACCTTCTGCCAGACTAAACATCGAGACGCACACTCTGCAATGGCACGCTTCTGCCCAGGCCACCAAAACTGACTCTTCAAGGATCGTTACATATTTGTCACACCAGTATGTACTACCAATGGAGAACTATGGAACTCCCGGAGAACCTTCTCGCGCATCGCCAAGGGAACAAAAATCCTTCCATGATTCAACACTTGGTGTTGTTCATCCTCCTACCAACCATCAGGGGCCTCACCATAAACAACTCTGTATCTCCAAACTTCTACCACTAGATCACCCAACTGGGACTCTTCCACCTTCTGTATCAGGGATGACTACACCGTCATCTGCAAAAGTCAACCTCTACCCCCAACTTCACCCATATCAAGATGTAAAGTTTATAGCTCTTCCATCACTCTCCAGGAATCACCAGATTCAGGCACAACATCATTACGTGACTTTCGGCTTAGTGCATCAACTACAACATTCCCTTTTCTAGGTTTATACGATATTTCAAAGTTGTATTCCTGTAAGAACTCCATCCCCCAACGCTGCCTCAAGTTCAAGTCACGTTGGGAGAAAACCTACCACAAACTCTTATGATCGGTGAAAACCACAAAGTTCTCACCAATAAGGTAATGTCTCCACAACTTTAGAGAAAACACCACAGCTGCTAACTCAAGATCATGGGTGGAATAGTTGCGTTCATTGGGATGCAACTGCCAAGACCCATATGACACAACTGACCTCTGCCGCATGAGAACACAACCTAGCCCCAGATGTGAAGCATTGCAGAAAACATCAAACTGGACTCCCTCCGCTGGAAGACAAAGTACTAGATCACTTACCAACTTCTTCTTTAGATACTCGAAAGCTGCCTGACACTCATCAGTCCATATGAACGCTTTATCCTTCCTGGTCAAAGCTATCACAGGAGTCTCAACTCAGTAGAAATTGTCTACAAACCTCCTATAATAGCCTACGAGACCAAGGAAACTTGGCACCTCTGACACGGTCTTGGGGGCTGCCCAAGACACCACTGCTTCTATCTTCGACGGATTCATAGCTACTCCCTGTTGGGACACAACATGCCCCAAGAAACGAACTTCTCGAGCCCAAAACACTAACTTGCACAACTACCCAAGAAACTAATGTTGGCATAGAACTCCCAAAACGGCTCGTAGATGCTATGCAAGCTCCTCCTCAAATGTAGAGTATACAAGGATGTCGTCGATGAAAACCACAAAAAATTTGTCTAGGAATTCATGGAACACAACATTCATCAACCCTTTGAAAACAGCCGGAGCATTCGTCACGCCAAATGGCATTACAACAAACTCATAATACCCATGACGACAACGGAAAGCAGTCTTCGGGATATCCTCATCCTTTACACGCTTCTGATGATATCCTGACGGCGAGTTGATTTTTGAGAACCAACTTTCACCCTTCAGTTGATCAAATAGGTCATCAATCCGTGTAAGAGGATAGCGGTTCTTTATTGTCACTTTTTTTAATCGACGATAATTGACACACAACCGCAAACTGCCGTCAGCCTTTTTCACAAACAAAACTGGCGCTCCCCATGGTGACACACTTGGACAAACAAAACCGCACTACAAAAGACCATCAAGCGGAATACATAGATCTCGTAACTCAGAAGGGGAAATCCTATACGGAGACATAGAGATTGGAGACGCTCCTGGCTATAGCTCGATCGCAAACTCGATCTCTCATCGAGGGGGTAAGGATACAACCTCTTCTGGAAAGACGTCAGGGTACTCCTCCATGACCTTAGGAAACGCCAACTGCTGAACCTCTGATGAACATAGCACCATCCAAGACATTATGTATGATAAGGATGGAACTTTTCTATGACTCATCTGGGGATCTCGCTCACCAACAAACACAACTTTCTCTCCAAATGCATCAAATAAAATGACCTTCTTCCTATAGAAATCCACAATAGATTACACCGAATATAACCAATCCATGCCGATAATGACATCATATGGTTGTATTTGTAAACATAGGAAATCTCCCCAAGAGCGGTGTTCCCCAACACTATCTCACAGTCTCTACATTCTTCAAACAAGTCGGCTCTACCTCCAACTGGAGTAGTCAATGCCAAGGGAACTGGAATCCTCTCTACCTCAAGTCCTAAAGCACGGACAAGGGTAGGTGATATGAAGGAGTGTGTTTCTCCTAAATCAAACAAGGCATAAACTAAGGTAGAAAACAAGAATAGGGTACCTCGAACGACATCAAGATCACCTGGGGCTGGCAACGCTAGAGCCTGAAGCTGGCCATGACCTCCTCCATGGCCTCTCTGACCCTGATGACAACCACCACCATGGACACGCTCTACTCTCTGAGGAAGGGGAGCGTCATGGGGATGTCCTCTACCTGCTCCATCTACCCTCTGGTGATCCAATGCTGGTGCAACCTGTTGCTGTTGCCTCGGCTGGAACTTCCTCCACGGAGGAACCTGGAGTGGAGCACCTGGTGCATGATGACTGCTCTGAAACGTCGGGCACTCATGCTGCTGATGAACATGACAACCATAAGAAAAACAAGCGCCTGATCCCTTAGCATAGGCCAGAGAGTTTCTACCTTCATAGAAATGAGAAGGGATGGGCTGGGACCTACCCCCAGGTAAACGAAAATTCTTCTGCCCTGAAAACCGGGACCCCCAGACCACATCTTTTCTTCGTGACGAATCATGACGATTCCCCTCTCATGACAATCCGGTCCTAGACAAAGTCCTCTCAACAACCTCTTCCCTTGCCAGCACCTCAAGATATGTCTTTATCATAAATGGGGCGACCTGGCGCTGGATATATGGATGCAAATCCTCCTCGAAATGCCTCGCCATGGCCTCCTCATCTGGTAACAAGTCTGAAGCATATCATAGAAGGTTCTTGAAACGGATTCCAAACTCTCGAACAATGGAGCTCCGCTGTCGAATGGTAAGAAGATCCTGGCGACTGGACTCCTATGCAGTCGAAGAAAGAAACTCGAATCTAAACCTGTCTCGAAACTCCTCCCATGAGATCACTGACTCCTCACGATCCTCGAGGAAAAAGAACCAACACTGCCTTGCTGCTCCACGTAGCATCGTTACAACCAAGGACACCCAGTGTTTCATCCGAGCACGAATCGAACTGAAGCCAATCTCGACCTCCTCCAACCAGTCTTCTGTGACTGCATCCAAAACAGTGCCCTCATACTTCTGTAGACTCTGGCGCTGAAACTCTCAGAGTGTCTTCCTCCAAGTTTCATCTTCATCATCCTCTACACGGCGGCGATCTCCTGGAACAACCTGTTGGGAATCTTCTACGCAAACCTGACAAGGACGTCGACCTGGATCCATACCTGTAAAATAAAAACTGTTAGATCTCCTAAGCATGGAATATAGAAGACTCAACATTAATTAATTAATTGTTTTTTTATATTAATTTTAGGTTACCTATCCCAATGTTTACCCATTCAAACATAAGTGCAAAGAAGAATGATGTATGATCATTTCCTAGGTCTCTACCCTGAAACCAGTATCACATTGTTTAGTAGCCATCGTAAACTTAATTGTATGTCAAACAGATCATAGGGGGCCCTAAACGCCTATGTCTTTTCCGGTCTCCAGTGTTTACCCCACTTTCTAAACATGAATTAAATTGTTTCCCTACCATCCCATGCATCCTCACCTGTGCCTAACTCCAAACTCCATCCTATCCCTCAACCAGACCTCTGATACCACTCTGTCACGACCCCCACCCAACAAAGTGTACCCATCCTTGGGCCGGAAATGTGATAAAAAAGATATTGACTCCCAAGTCCCGCCTCCATTAGGCCCCGAGTAGGTAACTAGCACAGAGGGTATAGTAAACACACAATGGGGGGCATTACCCTCTAAGAGAACACATGAGGAAAAGAGAGATAAGATAGACACAAATCAACTCCATATCAGAACTGAAACATAAAATAAACTCATGTACATATATTAAATTCCATGAAAAAGTACTACAACTGAAAGGGAAAACTAAAAGTACCCAAAAGAAAGTTAAACGACAGCGACCACAAGCCCGAACAGCTCCTCCTCCAACCACAAGCTAGTAGTAACCAGCTTGATCTCCAACCTGCTCTTAGTGACCTGAAAAATATTTTCTATATACATAGGGTGAGTATAACAATATACTCAGTAGGATCCTCCCCAAGCCTCTCATGCAAAAGTAAAGAAAGCATGCTAAAGCCCAGTGAACAACAAGTGAAACTGACTTGTCACCTAAACAGGTATACTAAGTTCCAAACCTCACCATGGCCACTATCTCTAAGTAACACATACAAGAATATAACATATAATGAAAAATATCAATGGTACCCCACTACTACATCCCCACTGGTTTGCCACTGTACCCCAACGACATACATCCTGTGCATATCTCTCCAAAGGCTTATCCACAAACACCTGGGCTAAACTCCGCAATCAGCAACTTTTGCACCACAACGGCTTTCCCGAAGACACATGGGCGAAGCACCACAACATCCTCACAACCAAAAGTAACCAGGTATGTTCTGGGAGCCACCATAGCCCGCATAACATGTACCATACATCAGGTATTATACCTCAAGCCATTATAGCCCATACACCGAGTAGGGATCCTCAAGCCATCACAACCTATACTCATTACACCTATAGTAGTCCATCAGATACTATATCCAGAATATATGTGTGTGAAAAAACTACAAGCCATTACATCCCTCTACAAACATATATGGGGAAACAAACTTTTATGCATGTTGGCACATGTATCTACCAAGAGGATAGAGCGGGGCCAAAGGGGGTAGTCAGTCATTCGACCTCCCATCAGAATGTTGGTGAAACACCCCCCAGGGCTCAGAATCTCAGGGGTGTCATTTTCCCTTATCGACATGGTGGAGTAGCGTATAGAAACACAAAAAGTACAGAATATATATATAACTCACATCCACACTGTGGACATTACCTAGTCTTAGATACAACTGCAGCTAACTTCTCTCAGACTCCAGGCTACTACTTTAAAGACTAGGTAACCTATAAGCACACAATCATTTAAATAGATTTATTAGATTACTCCATTTTCAATTTATTAGTTCCACTATACATAAATAATTAATTAACCATAAATAATTCCACATCAAACTGAAATTGAATCACATTAAAAAAACAACTGCTCCTTTTAAAATTCACATCACCTTTAAATTCCAGTATCTCCATCCCCGTGGAATTTCACCATTTAATCAAACATTCATTATTGAATTACTTTTTTCATATTCCCAGGCATTCTAGAAAATCATCATATGCTTCTAAACACAAAGGAGGATCATCACGGTGAGTAGATATACTACCCGTCAAGTCTTTGCCTCCTATAGAAAGAGCATAGACCCATTCTCCCTCGAGAGGCTAAACACGAAAATCATATGGCATAACCCACGCGTCTTCGCCTCCTTCGGAAGAAGGGTAGAAAGACCAGCTTCCTTGAGTAGTGGGGAAAAGAAAAGCAGATAAAAATTCAAAGAATCCACAAGCATCCAACAACTACATCTTTCCCATTCCATTACCCCTGGTGTCCTCCCCAACACCCATATGCATAAACTGATACATCTCGCCACTCTAGGTGTTATATGTTGCCACAACCACAGGGCATCCATGCCTCCACATATCACAACACCCCTTCAGGGTCACATCACAGCACAAGTGGCAGGAAAACAACAATCACAACCATGGTCTCTTGACCCTTTAACAAACAAGAGTGTAACTCAGAACCCTTTTAGGAATTCTCACACAATCTGTTCTTTAATCCATAATGAATTAGAAGATTTTTTATTCGTAAGTTCCAATTACGGGAGACCTAATCATTAAGATATCACAATTAAACAACTGTTCTTACTTCCCTAACTTGATTAACATCAAATTAGAACAAATACAACATCAACCAGAATCATGTACATGACACTTTATCTTTTTCCAATTAAAAAAAAATTAATTCCAGCTTTACGTTCATTATCAATTTCCATCAAGAACGAACAAAAAATCAATGAAAACATAGATATCACTCTATCTAGAAAAACACGAGGCAAACTGTTATCACAGTATAAAGTATCAACATGAGATCAACCAATTATTTTTATCCGGTTAAAATATTTAATTAGGTAAATTTCATTATGATCCAAAGGGATAAATAATGCTAATTCTATGATTTCACATATACAATTAGAGAAGCCATGAATCCGCTACATAAAAGAGTTCTTGACGTCCTTTATCCACACAACGGGTCAAAATCCTCCTCTCACGACAACTGCATCCACCAGAGGATGCCACGATACTACATTACCAACCAACCACAAGAATAAACCCATTAGAATATTGGAAATTACATGGTATAATATGGAAGGGAGAAACAAGAGATTATGATCCCCAAAAGAACGACGATAAAACATAAATTATTGGGAAGATTGACCGACACAGCTCAGTTGCATCCAAAACAGAGCAGAACCAATCCTAGGAGTAAAGATTGATTGTGAAACTCCTACGAGAATGATTGAAAGGTTCTAGCGTCTCTTATTTGAGAATAAAGGGAAAGAACAAATGAGAATGATATCTCATCCCTTTTTGAACATTTAATGGGGTGACGGCCTAAGATCCGTTTAATTATCCATTAAAAATGGATCGCATTAACCCACGCGGTTTGACCAAGTAAATACATCATGGCCTTAGGAATAATTAATATAGTATTTATGGAAGTTGAATCAGCCTAAAGAGTCCTGAAAACAAGGCTTTAAATGTATTTTACATCAAAGGAAATGTCAAATGGGGAAAAACTGTAGCAAGCTCGAAACACTGTTCACATACTCAAAATTTGGCAAAGGATAGAAAAGGTCACCATTAGAAGGTTACCGTTCTGGAAACACTGTTCATGCCTACCGATAGAAGGTTACCGTTCTAGAAACACTATTCAAGCCTACCAATATAATGTCACCCTTAGAAGGATACCGTTCTGGAAACACTTTTCAAGCCTACTGATAGAAGGTCACCATTACAAGGTTACCATTCTGGAAACACTATTCAAGCCTACCGATAGAAGGTCACCGTTAGAAGGTTACCATTCTGGAAACACTATTCAAGCCTACCGATAGAAGGTCACTGTTAGAATGTTACCCTTATAGAAACTCTGTTCAAGCCTACCAATAGAAGTCCACCGGTAGAACCTCACCGATAGAAACACTGTTCACTGAACCTCACCAATAGAAACATTGTTCACCTACCGACACTGTTCATAAAACTGGAAACACTATTCACAGAACTAGAAATTTGGAAAAGTGTTGGGGATAAGTCACATTGACCTCCCGAAACACCTCCAACACCACATTTTCACAATGTAATGGACCGGAGAGGTTCAGGCCATTACATTTAGTATCTATAGGAATATCATGAGACATGGATAAACTAACAGTGAAGGAACGAATTAGGAAAATAATGATGATTGAAGAGGAACTAAAGTTGAATGAGGAGAAGGAAAATCACAAGAGAAAATCAGTACCCTTATAGTCTACCACATCCAATAGAAAATAAAAATAAAATGTAAAAGCTGTTGTTGAGAGAATACGTAGTAATGAATCTGCATTAGGCAATGATGATGAAATGGCTCAGCTGGCCCAAAGATTTAGAAAATTTTAGTAAAATAAAAATTTATTCAAGAATCTAAATATTAAAACAAATTATTAATAAAATTTAAATTAGAAATATTTTTGGAAGAAGCCTAAAAAATTATAAGAAATATATTTCTATGAATGAAAAGGGATAGACAATATCAAAGTTGACTATCCTAAATTAATGTATACAAAAGATGTATGAGTATAAAAACATGAAATATAAGAAATAAATGAATGAAATGTGGAGTGAAACTGAGGAAAAATCTAGTTAATATTCTTTTTAAAATGAGAAAGAGTATGTGGAAAACATTTTCTTTATGAAAAATACTTCATAGTTTCTCTTAAACTCTCTTATAGCCATGTACTATTATTCTAGATATGAATATGAATCTGAGAATTTGAAAAATGATGAACTATATGGGTATTGTAATATTCAAGAAGAAACAGGTGATGAATTGAAGGATATTCTTAAATCAATAATGAAATAGCTTGCACTCTGAGTAAATATTAATTATTAACTTATTGTCGAGAATGGGAATAATGCACAACGAATAAAGAAAAATAATGAAAAAAAGTTATCTAATGAGTAATTAAGGAAGGATCTAGAAAAGTTTACTAATTTTAAATACACACTTTCTAAATTACTTTGTTAAAATCTAGATCTTAGGTATACTACTAGAATAGGATATCATCCAAGAAAATGAAATTTATTTATAACACATTTTATAACTAAATCTAGAAACTCTGATTCTCTTTCCAAATGTCAATATTTTACTACAAGTCATAGTTCTGAAATAAATTGTACTACATCAATTTTATATCTACCATATAATTTTTTTTTCAAATACATTACATTCTAAATATTGTATTTCTATAAGAAAATTTTTGTTTCTTAAAGCTTTAATTACTGATGTTGCTAGACCCAGACAAGTATTTGTATCAATATATTTTAATGGATGATTTTTTTTGTAGGTAAACATCTAAAATATTTCTCGTATAAATATTTGGTACTAGGATAATAGATATTCAAGTAAAATGATATATGATTACTCAATATTCAAGAATCTCATTAATATTGATGGAGGATATGTAACATTTGGGGACAATGGTAAAGGAAAAATCATCGTCTTAGGCCAGATTAGTAACCGAAAGTCTATTTCAATTTTTAATGTACTATATATTTAAGGAATAAAATATATCATCCTTAGCATATCTCCTCTATGTAATGATGTATTTAATGTCATATTTGAAAATTATTCATTCTATATTTCTTATTTCAAAAATAACTTATTATTTTCTAATCGTAGAAATGATAATGTATATGTTGTCAACATGGGCACACTATAATCACATAATGGATTCTACCTGTCTTCCTTTCATAAATATTTGTGGCTCTAGTATAGATAATAAGACACTGTAATGTATACTCCCTTAAAAATCGACCTATAAAAGGATTATTTAAAGACCATCCCAAATAAAAGTTTCCAGAAAATAGAGTGTGCAATTCTATTCAATAGGGAATGAAACACAAAATATACTTCAAAACAAATAATGAAGTTACAATTTATCAACCTCTTGAGTTTTTTCACATAGACTTGTTTGGACAATCTAGTTTTTCATGTCTCAATGGGACGAACTGTGATTATGTTATTGTAGATGATTACTCTAGGTATACTTGGACCATTTTCTTAGTGTAAAAAAGTGAAGCTTTCTCTCATTTCACAATTTATGTTAGGACGGTATAAATTGATATTGGACATAGAATTAAATCCTTAGAAGTGACCCCGGCTATGAGTTTGAAAATCAAGGCATTGAATATTTGTTTCTCCCATAAAGGCTATAGGAATAGCTTCTCATCCCCTAGGACACCTCAACAAAATGGTGTGGTATAAAGATGAAATAAAACCCTAAAGTATATTTCCTGGACTATGTTCAATGAATTTTAATTACTGATTTATTTTTGGACTGGATCTATTAATACTACTTCTTATATAATAAATAGATTCTTAATCAGAACTATCCTTAAGAAAACACTTCATTAGTTTTGGAATAATAGGAAATGGACGGTAAATTATTTTAAATTGATTAGATGTATATTATATATTTTAAAATTGAGGATAATCTAGATATATTTTCCCCCAAAAGTAAT
Organism: Viscum album; assembly: GCA_963277665.1. Classification (NCBI taxonomy): domain Eukaryota; kingdom Viridiplantae; phylum Streptophyta; class Magnoliopsida; order Santalales; family Viscaceae; genus Viscum; species Viscum album. The sequence goes on along the minus strand of OY728161.1, from coordinate 606,273,519 downwards.
GAAGGAATATTCCAAGGATAATCAACATCAAGAAATGAATATAGAGTCATTATTAAAAGAACAAAATGTGTGAAAAAATCTGTATATGTCATGTTTAATGAAATAGATCCACATGAACATAATACCATTGTATACAATATTAAAGAGGATATGTCCAATATAGAGATTAATACTCCACCATCTAACCATCCTATAAAAGAATTTGTTAAAATTTTTAGTTCTAATAATTACCGATATTTTATCCATAATGAACCAAAACCATGCGATAAACCTTAAATAAGTAGACCTACTTTTATGAGACCAACTAGAATCCTACAAAACTATCACATAGATGTTGTAGTTAGACATTTAGACATATTATCACAATCTAGTGATTCCATGAGAAGTCATTTTGAACATCGAGCATTCTTGTCACAACATGAACATAAAAATATCATTGATTAAATCAATGAAGAATTTTCGGTGATGGATATGGATGATAAGCTTAATCATTTTGAGAGAAACATAGTATGGATGATTGTTGATATACCAAAAGATATGATGACTATAGGGATTTAAAGGTTGTTTAGAAATAAAGTAAATGAAGCTATAAATATAGTTTGAAACAATGATTGATTGGTTGCACAAGGATATAATCAAGAAGAAATTGATTAAGAGGAATACATTGCAATTGTATTTATTCTTGAATCAATTAGAATCCTAAATTCCTATGCATCACATTTTGATTTCAAACTTTACTAAATTGATGTCAAAATCTCATTTATTAATGGTTATATAATTTAGGATGTTTATGTTGAACAACCCCCAGGTTTTACAAATTCTCATGTTCCTAATGTTGTTTTCAAATTAACTAAAGACTTATATGGTTTTAATCAAGTTAAATGATATTGTAATGATAGGATAAGTAACTATATTATTTGTAAATGGTTTTAATGGATTTTCAGATGCCACTTTATTTATAAAAATAATTTTTAATGATGTCTTAATAGCTCAAATATTTGTAGGTGATATTATTTTTTGTTCTTTTAAAAATTCATTATGCATTGATTTTCAAAAAATAATGCAAAGAGATTTTGAAATGAGTTTTATGGGTGAACATATATATTATCATGGATTTAAAATATTTCAAAACAAATAATGTATTATTTATATAAAAGTAAATATATTAATGATATTTTAAAAATACACAGCCTTGTTAAAATTATGAGTACTGAAATACCTATGATTTATACATGTAAGTTAGATATTATTAGAAATGGGAAATATGTTTACCAAACTACTAATAAAGAAATAATGGGGAGTTATCTTTACATTAATTTTGGTAGGAAAAAATTCAAGTTTATTTTTTGTATGTGTGAAATATTTTAGGAAAACTCAAAAGATTCCCATTTGAATTATCTTAAAAGAGTTTTGAAACTCCACAAATAAATATATAATTTAGTATGGTTATAACCTATAAGAAAACCTTTTTATATGGTTAGTTTTTCGGATCCTGACTTTGGTGGGTGTAATTTATATAGAAAGAGCCTCTCTGGAACATGTCACTTTTTGGGAAAGTCTCTAATTTCATGGTGTAGTAAAAATAAAATTTTTGTTACACTATCAACTACTAAAGAAGAGTACATTGCTTGGGGTAGTTACTATGTACATATTTTATGGATGAAACAAACTTTATTAGAATATATATTTCAATTCATATATATCCCCATAAATTGTGATAATAAAAGCTCGATTAAAATTTCAACAAATAAAATTTCCCATTCTAGAAAAAAAAATATTGATGCAAGAAATAATTTTTTTAGAAACCACATCAAAATGGTGATATTACTCTTGAGTTTATTGGGACTGTACATTAAATTACTGACATTATCACTAAACAATTATGCTTCATGAGAATGAGCTACATTAGACATGAACTCATAATGATAAATTTATAAAAACTATCTATCCTTATTCCTTTGAAAATTAAGTTTTTATTTCACACCGATCATGTGAAACTGTTCATCTGAAGAAAATCAGATGAAACAGATCATGTAAAACTAATCATGTGAAACCGATCAGTTGAAACAGTTCATGTTTGGTTGATACCATTAGAGTTAAACCAATACATAGAGGGATATTTTAGTAAATATATTTTTTCTATATCATTAATTTAAAACGACATGGTTTCATTTTTCATACATTAACAATATTCTATTTTTCATTTTTTACTTAGTAAAAATCCTAAATGGTTAAATTGAATCAATCCAAACTAATTATACCCTTCAACCTTTCATTTTCTAATCTACCTCTTGAGCATTAACCATTAGACTTACTTTTGTGAAACTGATCCTTCCAAATGGATAGGAAAAATAATGCAATGGAAGGACAAACAGGATAATAATTGACCAAGCATCATTAATGAGAATAAAGCAGGTATGAATGTTCTATGAATCTGGAGTTGGGAATCCACTTAGTAACTCCTGAGAAAGAATTGTCTGCTAAATGGATATTGTTTATCATGTCTATCTTGCTAAATGTTTTGGAATCACAATGGTGGATTAGCTAGTTTTTAGATAATGAGATACTTTTAAATCCTTAGCTTGTACACCAATTTTATCTCCACTAGGATGTTTTCTTGAAAGGAGAATGGATGATTAGATGAAATCAGTGTTAGAGAGAAAGGAAATCTCATTTTCCCCAAAATAGTTGGATGAATGCTTGAAAATGCTACATGAGGTCATAATTGCTGACTACCAGGGTAACATTCCATCAACATAAGAGTTATTGTCTTATGAAAATGATTTCAATGAGTTAACTAGAAATTTGGATTCAAAGGGATAAATAACATCATAATTATATGGAGAGACCAGAATGCTTTTCAATTTTATCCAACACCAAATCTCCCCAACGGAGATTTTTCTCCCATAATGTATCTGGATGTCTTCCTGAGTTTTTGTTGAACAATGATGTTAATGTGAACTTGTGGAGATTTCTTATGTTACACATTTTTTAAATGATCAAACTCTCCCAAAATCATTAAATTTATATTATCCAAAGATTATTTTTTAATGATGAATAATATATGATGTATAGAGTATGAAGATGAGATGATTACTACATGTAGTGGTTTAAGCCTATACAAAAGAATATGAAAAATATTTTAAATAAATTGGAACCCATGCAGTTTAATTTGGGTAGATGAGGAGGGGGAATTGTATGCATATTATAATCCCATTGATCATCCTACCAGACCAAGTCATCAAGCAGGTCAAAGTCTTAAACCTGATGAGGAGGTTGTGTATTCAGAAAAGGATATAGTTGAGCATGAGCTACAATTCAAATAGGGGTCTCCAATAGATGATAGTAGTGACCCATATATAGTTTAAATCCCTATATAAATGTTATATGGACATGAAATTCCACCATTAGATTTACCATCAAATGAAAATTTATTAAATGATGATGATGTTTAGGAAGAGACTTAAGTCATTGTAGTTGAAGGTTATTTGAGAAATATTGATGGTGATGATGATGAAGATGATGATGATGAGAATGATGATGTCGATCAAGTTAGTGACTCACTAAAATATAGACAAGATGTAGTTAGTTCAGGTAAAGTGTTTGTTCATAAAGATGATGATGATGATGGTAGATAAGATGATGTTGATCCTGATGGAAAGGTTAATGTTGACGGTGTTGATCATAATGATAGAGTTTTTTGAAAATAGAAATGAAATTACAACCCTAATGATTCTTATAGAATCATTCAGGAACCCTCTAATATTATAAATGGATTTCAATAAGAATAAGTTGAATCACATATTGAACATATGGCTGAAAATGATGGAGAGAATTATATAGTTTGAGGTCAACAGGAAGACATTGCAGTTCAAATTGTACGAGTACCTCAGAATGATACTTGGGCAGGACTTCATGAGGTAGAATTTGTAGCTCATATTGTACTAATGACTCCAAATGAGGGGGAGCCTCGAGGTAGAGTTATGACAATAGATAATGTGCAGGTAAGATATTGGACTTGTTCAGATGAGTTGAATAGAAATCTAGTATATATCATGTTTAGTTGGGATAATGGTTCAGATAAGGTTATGGTAGCTCATCTTGGTCAACAAGATGATGTAGACACAAATACTCTTATTTAACGAGCTTTTCACTCGTACGATGAGAATGTTGTAGCTTTAGTGCCTCGTGACTTTGTCACCATGACAGATCTTGAACAATTCATGCCTTATGTGTATGAATCTAGGATATCATCTATTCCATTAAGAAATGAATCTTCTAATTCTTTGATTAATTCAAAGGTAGATGCTGCTCAAATTTCAAGAATCCTAATTCATGATATACATCATAGTATTATCACTACAGTCGAGACCATTGTGATAAATAATTCAATATTGGGAGAACAAGTGAATAAAATGGGTTATAAAATAAAATCTATATCATATGATTTTAGAACAATACTTGGTGGTGGTATGGAGGTCCATATGAACCATGTCACACATCTACTAAAAACATAATAGAAAAATTAAAGGAGCATCCTGAAAATATGATTTCTAGTGCACCCAGTCCTAATGTTACCAAACATGCTGCTGATATGGGGTCCTTTAGTACTATAATAAGAAAATAGATGAGTTCTTTTTAGAATTATTATGATAAATAGTCTCTTTATAAAGTGAAAAGGAATTGTGACCTTGTTTTTAACATGGTCAGACAATATGTAAATGAAGAAATTTTAGCTCAATAGAAGACCAGGGAAAAAGTGGAAAATAATTTTTCTAAAGTGCACACAATGGATGAGTTGAATAAAAACATTAAATACATGGCAATGAACCTCAAGATACCACCATTGGCTGAGTCATTCAAGAAGTAAGGAATATTGTTCAAGGATTTAACACCCACATTTGAGAAGTTCATGGAAAACAAAAAGGATTTGGAGATGTCAATGCAGTATGGGGTTGAAAAATTCAATGATCATATTATGAATTAGAATCCCTACCAACATGTACATTCTTAGGATATAGTGGTTCCTATTGTTACTTACATAATACCTTCTTCACTGACTACTTCTTAGAAGATGGAGTCTCAAGATTAATCTCATAATAGGCCAGTAATCCATGAGCAGCTTCATAGTTGTATTCTGTCAATGTCGAGACCTAACCTTGCGTCCACTATTCCTACAACCATTACTTTACTAGGTCCAACTAGTCAATCATACCTTCCTATATCACCATAATTTCATACTTTCCCAACTCATGGATCTTTATGAAAATGTAATTCTCCACAACGTCCCAAGACTTAGATGTGGGTCATTCTTGGATAGGGCTCTATAATCCTTTTTGATGGGTGTCTTTGGATGTTTATACTATTTTTTACTTTCATGAATATAAGTTTTCCTTCACTGTATTTCATGTTTCATTATTTCATTTTCTTTACACTATATGAATCTTATCACTTTTTTTCTAATCCCAAAAGGGGGAGAAATCTATGGATGGAATAAACTCATAACCTAAGGGGAAGAATATATATGGAAAAATAAATATGGGATGTAATCAACTTACTATGTGGGATCATGATTTTTATCTTATATAACTCTCTTGTATGAAATATTTATATATGCTCTGATAAAATTATTGAGGGGAGCATAGAAGGAAAGACCTTATGGTTATATTGAGAATTCACACCCACATTTTTATGCTATTCTATGTCATTTTTTATTATAGAAAAATTGTATAACTCATTTATCCCATGATTTGTGATTATCTAAAATTGAGAGAAAGTTGGACCCTTTGTGAGATAGTATTTTTAATAATCACAAATTTTAACAATATAAAAATCATGAAACGTAACATATGAGGTTTAAAGTAATGATAATCATGTCAATGAAAATTTATAAATTAATAAATTCTATCCCATGGTATAATATATTTCAATAAGTCAATAAATTATGGATACTTGTGTTCCAATAAATTTACAACTGTATATTTACATGTAATTATAAATCTCACTTAGTGAAATATTATTCTGTATAAGATAGTCACTTGGTATGTTTTATAAAGTCTCCTACACCGATTGGTTCAAAGGAGTCACTAATGTCTTACTCATCAATAAGGTCTCATCAATCGATCAAGACACTAATGGAGGACTCACTGATAGAACAGATGACACATTGATGGAAAAGTCACTAATTATTAGTCACATCAATAGTTCATGTGACTCACCAATGAATGGAACACTAATGGACATGTCCCTGTTGATTGATCACACTGATAGTTCAAGTGACAAACCAATAGGCAACTCACTGATGGGAGATGCACTGATAATTCAAAGGACTCACTGATGGGTGATACACCAATAGTTCAAAGGACTCACTAATAGATGACTCACTGATTGGTGAACCACCGATAGTTCAAAATGAGTCAGCAATAACGACTCAACGATGCCCAGACAGATAGATATTGCAAAGGACTCACTGATGCTCAGAGTCACTGATACCAATGGAAATACCTATGCAATACAGAGAGTCATTTGATATCAATTGAGTGATGATAATGACTCACAAATTCTTATAATTTACCGATAGTCATAAATATATTTTTTTATTTTTTTATTAAAAATTATATCTAACAGTCATATTTAAACAATTTAATGTTTCTAAAGCTATTTAATGTTTTTGGTAGGGTCTTCAGTGGACAGTATGAAGTACAGGAACATGAAGAGATCATTATATCTACTGGGCCTCGAAGTATGAAATAATTACTAGATAGATCAATGTACATGCACTTAATAGTAGTAATAATATGAAAACATTAGAACACATGAAACTCTATAGAATTGTTTAAAAACCCAAGAACTAGAAAGTAAGAACATACATTGAGATCCCGAAAGAAATCTAACCATGATGAGTTGATCTGTTCATCTTCCGAGTAAGACGCTGAACATATCATACTACTAGAAGCTATAACATAGAGGCTTCAACAATATTTTTTAGAGTAAACATATATAGTAGGAATCAAACTTTAATTCCACTACATCAAATGAGTCCAGATCTACACTGTATAACACACAGAGCCTTCTATACCAAACACTACTTATGTTTCTCTTTTTTGTTAATTTATTTACATTCATAATAGTGTGTGTATCTATATATTACACACACTGACTTCTATTCATAACAATAGGATACTTGTATTAATAAATATCATACTCTATTTATCCATTTTAATCCCATGTAGAACTGTGTAAGAGTTCTTTCTTGACCTTTTTTTTTGTTTTCTCCATGAAGAACTGTGGTAGAGCTCAAGTGTGACATGGATATCCTTTTGTGTTGTTTTGAACCCCAAAAAACTATGTGGATCCAAATGGATTATAAATTTAAACATCTTGGCGGTAGGTGATCACCATGTGGAGAAGACTATGTCTCATCGTGAGACTAAATCTATTGATTTAAATTTTTTTGTTCCTATTATTATTTACTTTTATAATGTTTTATAATAAATTTCATTCAAACAAAGACATAATATAATAGTTAGTTTAACATGTGATTATAAGAGTTTTGAATAGTATGTTAGTTTCATAGTAATATAGATCTCTATGTTACTATAGTGAAGAAGTAATCAATCTCTTGGGATATTAATGGATCATTCTGAATAATTATAAATTCACTATAAACAGACTTAGATTATATTTTTAATTGGAGGAAACTTTCAAAGAACCAATCATTAAAAAAAATTTATAGAGACCCAATTCACCCCAACATGAGTTATCAGCTCCAACCCACATTTATGTTTTACAAATTCAATAAATTCATATAACAGGTTTAGTAGGGTTAAGCTATGAATAAAACCAATTTTATGAAAAAAATATAATTTTTTTATTTAAAATTTTTTTACGCACTTTTTAATGTAGAAATATTTTAAAAATAAATTTTGACTGTTTTTTTGAAAAAAAAATCTCCATTTCAAAATTAAAATATCATTATTTACATTGGTTTTTTTTAGTATTTTCAAGATAACTATCATATTTTGATAAATAGTGAACGATATAGAATTTTAATTGATAATTTAATTTGTCTACAATTATTTATAGTGATAAATTATTATATTTTAGTTATTAAATGTAAATTCTCTCAATATTATATCAATTAATATAATTTAGTTCATTTTAATATTTTTGATGTTAATGTTATATATTAAAATATCGCAAACTTTTGAACATTTTCTCTTTAAAAACTCAATTTCTCATCCCGTCTACGGGACAAATTTTATATTATTTTATTTCCTTTATGTGACTAGAATTTTATAAAATGGAATCTATGTTTTGAATCATAAAAATTTATAATGTCATGTATAAAAAACAGTATTTTTACCATAAATATTTATTAAATTAATAAAAATATATTATAGGTATTAATGTTAAAACATAATTACTAAATGATTATACATAGTGAATAAGGTGTAAAAATGACCATAAACATGTTAAACCCCCATTGGATAGATATTATTCGACAATATATCATATTATCTACAATTTGTATCATTATTTTAGGAACATGATGTAATGGAGATGATTCAATAGTTCTTACCTTTTTATATTAATAGGAATGACGCTACAGAAACACTATAAAAATAAGTCACCATACCCGCTTCTTCACACATCTCATGCCATTTGGATCATCCATAACATTCCCAAATAAACTCCCACATTCCCTTCCCTTATCATAAAATCCATGATTTGGGATGAAAGAAATCCATGTAGGTCCTTTGGGGTAATCCAATTGGAGTAGCCTGAAAAAGTGGTACCATTATTCATAGATTACTTGTATTTTATTTCGTTATAAAACCACTTAAATTATTCTTATTATAAGATTACATAATAAAATTATTACATGAAATATACTAATATATAGTTTTTTTTAATTTTTTTACACACACCCACACATACATTATTAAAATGGAAATGAAATCACATTTCGTGGGTATAATGAAATATCGCGTCTTGAAACGATGTTTTTAATTTTAAATTACCACCTCATATGGATGGGAATTAAAATGGACATATTGTGAGGAATACAACCTCCTTAAAGAAATTTATAATTGTTTTTTCACAATAACATCCCATGAATTATATATACTGTTATATATAATTATAAAATAATTTATTTACAATATGATGGACAATATGGGAAGATAATCATTAATTACCTACATTAAAAAATGATCATTGAACAAATGAGAACATTTTTCATGTGTATGTATGGGATACCCTCTCCACTATCGTAACAATTATTCATTTTTCAAGACCTTATTTTTTGTATAAATTTAATAGTACAACTGATGAAATAATATATTATATTATATCATGGTTATTATTTTTCGAGATATTTAAATAATGACTGCATTGACTATTGTTGATTTGGATACCTATTTATCACCTTATATGACAATTAAATATTTGTATGTATATTTCCAAAGCTAAGTGATGAGTCTGCATGTGATTATGAGACACTGTATTCCAAAAATTAATTTCATAAAAATGTTAAATATATTTTTTATTAAACCGAAAAATATTCTTAAATAAAATGGTTACAATATTAAATAGACTATTGAATAATAAATATTAGATAGAACATTATTCTGGAATGTGTTTTTTATCATCTTCATGATTTAAAACGTGTCCACCTAGCGTGTTTAGCCTCCCCCCTCATTAGAGGTACATTAAGTCAGTTAATTATTTATTAAATTATTTATATAATAAATTAAATTTTTGAAATAAATAAAAATTTAAAATTATTTCAACATGGAAATTTTTCCAGGTCTATACTCATAGTTCTAGAATTTAAAAAATAACACTCCTCCCACCACCATTGTTGAATATAATTGGACAATGAAAAAAAATCATATCAGATTAGAACAGGATGTTCCAAATGCAATAGTTTCTCCAGTTCATTAGAATACATGTTCATCAAAAAAGAAAGAACCATAATTGTGGTAGGACAAATAAATTGGTGTTTTTAATACCCTTTTGAATAAATATTATTAGTAAGTTTATCATTGTTCTTCTACCTATGTCCTTTTTATCCTTAGCATGTGACCATGTACATAAATATTGATTAACTTCATTTGTTTTCTAACACTGGGACCATATTCATGATCAATTTTCCTAGAACACTTGGCATCTATCATATAACATATTTTGGTTATCTTATCCCATTATGCTTCATGTTCATTATTGGTAGGACCCTATGGCCCTGGTTTTTTTTCAGTTGGTATTGAGGCTGATCATTACCCTGGAATCACAATAGATCTTGAAACATGGAACTAATTGGTGGTCGAGGACAAGATTTGGGAAGCTTATGAAGAATAGATGGAATGTTTTATGGGGTGATATTGTGCAATAAAGGGTGTATGGTGTGGGAAATGATATATACATCAAACAAAACTATAGAGCTAATTCATGATGAATGGTGGATGAACTATATGAGCCATGGAATGATCTACCAGTTTCGACTGATGTAAAAAAAACATTGAAGATGGTGTGGATATATTTGAGGTGAAATGTCACAACCTCCTCTCTCTCCAAGGATTCCCCTCCTAGAAAAGAAATGTATAATGGGGGATAATGTACCTTTTCTCTCACCTATAGTAGGTCATGTGGTGGTGACCATCACAAAGGGTATATAATCCCTCAAAATGCATGTCATTTCCCTTTTAAAGAAAACAAGATTGTGAGATATGGTGGTCCATCGGAAAAATACTCCAATTATAATAAATAAAATAAGGACAAAATACATCCCACATTTATATTTAAAATACATCTATTATAAATCCATCAAAATCTCTAATGTAAATTCTCAAAACAAGTGTAACCAGCATCCTGAGAAATGTCCCAAATTTTGAGCAAATAATGCGCATTATGGTCCATGTAGTCCTCATATAAACCTAATTTTAGTTTTATATACCAATGTTGAGAATAAAATTATACTAAATAGGAAAAAAACTCTAACATGCACATGTGGAGGAAGCATACTAATGCCCATGTGAGAAAATATTAGAACCAAAAAAGCACCTATCAAGGTATACTATCCAACCTAACCTCACCAACGAGCACTCACCAAATAATGTAATTCAAGTAATATAATATAACTCACATCGATAGGAGGGTACCCTGCACCACATTCCCACTGATTTTACATTCTTTTATCATAATGTATAATGTCCTAGTGCTCCCACCTCTTCTGAACCTACCAAACCACAACACACCCACACAAATCTGGGCTTCCCAACTAGTCCTTCCACCTAGGAAAAATAAGATCATCAAATCATGCACGTAACCACCTAGGCCACATTCCACAAAACATCCCCCAAAAACAACTAGGAAACATAACATCCCGCATATCACCTGCAAACACATGGGCCACAAACCACAACTCATCACAAAGAAGAATGGGAAATAAAAACACATCTCATCTTGAAGAAACCATGGAAACACAACTCACATGTAGACACATGGGCCTCAGAAACCAAAACCTGTCCAAGAATCATGGGATATCAAAAAATGAAATTAAAAGCAGTGAAGATCGAGTTCCCAACCATCCATCATACCACAAAAATGTTTGGTAAAGACAGCCTCCCCTGGGATGATGAAGATTTTTTTTTAAAAATAGATCACAACTAAGGTGGGGTGCATATAGAAATATAAAATGGAAAATACATGTATATATATAGATGATAAAAAACCATCATAACCAACCTATGGGTTTTCATCCAACCACCAACTCATGATACCTCCTTTTCTAGTACCTTTAAATGAACAACCACACAACAAGTCACAACTCAATTCATACCCCTAGCCAATTCATTAATCCAATTATAATTCATTATCAAAGAATTTAGTTATTTATTCCATCACTACATCAGGAATCTACATAGAACAATATATAACAGGAAAAACAAAAAAATTCTCATATAGGCATACAAAAGATGTTAAATGTGCCCACTTCACACATCTTCCCCATTTAATACACATTCATGTCATAAAAACCCGATCCCAAGGCAAATAGTGATGATTTGGGCTACTCATGTGGAATCAAAGGGAAATTTACCAATACGAAACACTTCCATGATCATTCTTGAAATTCATGTCAGCTAATCCATCTTCTCATCAGAAGAAACACCCCCAAATTATAGCCACACACAAAAATACCTCATATCACAACCATTCCTAGAAGCTCCACTGTATAACCACACCACACCCATCAACACATAACCACACATCCTGATCATGTACCATATATATAAAACATTTGTTTAGTTGTCACCAAAACATAAAAATCACAAAAAACCATATGTCACAACAATAGCACTACTTGTTATCTTTTCACAGGGGGGGGGCTATTGTTCAAATTCCACATCATAAATTTGTTTTGTGACCACAGAAACAATAAGATCATGGTGAATACATTTTATAGAAGAATATGAATGAATAATAGAATACATGCATTTTATTATCGAGATTTATAAAAATATGCATTCATGAACATTTTGTGAAAATCATTAACCACGAATAGACATGATTTTGAATTGTCATATAGAAAATTCAATTAAAAAAATAAACAAATAACTAAGAGGAACATAACTCACCTTTTCCGACACCACATTTGGATATTAAACCAATTATATTATCTTTATTTATATTTTATTTTCTTATCATCACAGTTGACAAATTTATATACCAACAACACATGATACATAAATAAAAGGGATATGAAGGGATCCCTACAGGGAAGAATAAAGGATCAACTATTCTTTTATACACTGATGTAGGGAGCCCATGCATCATCAATAGCCTTCAAGAAAAGACGCGATCAAAAAAGGTGTATCAAAATATATGAATCCTATTAGAGGAAAGGATATGGGGGATATTAAATATCAATAGTAATGGGAATCATGTATGGAAGAAAGGGTTTCATCTCTGTAATGGAAAAATCATATATCAATGGATTAAATGGGGTTTTAAAAAACATTAAAGAGAGATATTGACCAAGACAACATGTTTTGGGTGTCCAAGGAAGTGTTGGATTATTTGAAGATATATACTGTTTGAAACATCCCAAAAAATAAATAATATAGTGTTTGACTCATTTATCATTAAATGAAGCATTAAAGGGGTCAAAATAAAAAAACTAGTGGGAAATTGGAATTTATTTCAAATTGTTGGAAATGACTCACCATTAGGTGAGTCATTGATGGGTGTCATTGGGGTGAGTTACTATTGTGAGTCCCCGGTGCAAGCTACCATTGGGAGTCACCACTGTGATCTTCCAGTGTGAGTCACAGGTGAACGATACCGTCATTGACTCACCATCAGAAATGCCACAGTCACGATCCCCCATCTTGAGTCATCGTCACAACACATTTCTAGAGTAACAGCCACATGAGTCACTATTGAAACCCACTATCACAACCTACCATCGTGATTTACATTTCCTGACTCACTAGTCTTGACCCACTATTGGAAAAGTCACTAATAATTGCTACCTGTGGACAACTCCCATACATGAGAAACTAGTTCATGGATCACCATTATATGCTTCAAGTGGATGACTCACCCATAGAAGAGCTACCTTTGGAAAATTATATTTTGGGAAAACACTATAAATGTGTCACCTTGACCACCCCCAAATACATAAAACACCATATTTTCCAAACGTAATGAATCATAGGGGACTATTCAATTACATAAGATTCTTTTCAAACTATTCGATCCCTATAGAATTCAAAATATATCCTAGAAAAAAGAGGGGTCTAAAAAAACACCCCACGATATATCTCTCAATGATCTGGCCACAATTGAAACGCAACTGATAAAATATTGGTTCATCGAGAAACCACCCAATGCTGGTAAAAAGATGGATTGAAAACTCAACATTCAATATCACCTCCTCTAACATCTTCTAACCGAACTGATGAAAAAACACCACCCAATCATAAAAACCACACTTTCTGAACACACGAATATGTAAATTCCTTCTTCCATGTCAAAATACTATCCTCTCTTGGGAAATTGATTAAACCACATGAGTCAAATCACATCAATATTAATGAGTATTGATTAGGAGTACTTACTCAAAGGGTACAAAGAACATGGGAGAATACTTACTCCCTTTTTCAAAATGTCTCCTTCCATTTTCTTGTGGAAACATTATATAAAAAATGATCCCCAACCACGAACAACTATGCTCTCCTACTACAATTGGAATATGACTTCATCTAGTCGTGGGTTGATTTTATCTTCTCCTAACCCAGATGAAATTCTCTATTGTGAGTTACACTACGTCAAGACCCATAACATCAATATCCCCAAGCATTTTCCATCTTAAATGTGAATGACGTCACCTTCCTTACAAAGATTATAATGGTTCATCGCCAATGTAACATTGATATCTATTGTTTTAAGAAAACTCAACCATGGGAAGGTGTCTCACAAAAGAAACCCCATAGACCAAGACACATGTTCACAACATTTACCTCTATTATATGGATGGTCTTCTCCATCTACCCATCCATCGGAGTGTGGAAGTCAGTGATTGGAGATAACTGATTTCCAAAATCATGTTGCAATCCCCATAAACTAATGAGGTAAACCAAATATCCTGATCTTAAACAATGTATCTTGAAACATCATGCATATACACCACCTCATCCACATATAACTTAGCCAAGGAATGCACTCTTACTGAATCATTAATTTCTATGAAGTAATAAATTTTTTTCAACCAATCAAATAATTCCTAGATGGTATTGATGCCTCTCTTATCTCTCCATAACCCTATGATGAAATCCATTGAGATGTCATCCCACTTCCACTAGGGGACATCATTACGATACAAAAAAGCACTAGTAACATGGTTCTTATCCTGCAGTTGTTGGCACACTAAAACATTTTCCACAGCTCTACTACTTCCTGTTTCATCTTGGGACACCAAAACAACTCCCTCAATAATTGGTACATTTTGGAAACTCAGCGGTTTACCATAATGGGTGATCTTTGAAACTCACGGAGGACCCCTCAAGAGTTTCCACTAGAAAAATCATCCTACCATATAAAAACATCCAATTCTGACCATCCTCCATCCATACCTATGGATAATCACCATTATGAAAATGATGATGCATCATATCTTCCTCAAACTCTCCCCACTAGCACTCCTCCACCTACGACATCAGAGAAGACTGCACCATAATCTGAAATAAACTACCATTACCACCACTCATTCCTACATCTAAATAAATGGATCCCAACTCCTCTTTCACCTTCATACTATCCAAAGACTATTGACAATCCTCTTTCTGCAAATTCATACTCAAAACATCAACCTAGAAATTCACTATTCCGGAGTTATAGGAGATATAAAAATCATAGCCTTGAAGAAACACCATCCACCTCCATAATATCAATTTAAGATCTCATTGAGAAAATAAAAAACACTAACTCTTCTGATCTATGAATACCACAAAGTGATCACCAATGAGGTAATATATACACAAAATCAAGGAAAAATCGACTTCAGGTAACTCCATATCATGTGTGGCATAGTTATGATCATTGGGATGCAAATTCCAAGACCCATAACAGCTCACTTCACACTGATGAATCAAGATGCATCTGAATCCCAAAAAAAAGGCATCACAAATCACCTGGAACATCCCACTATCTTTTGGAAGTTAGAGAACTAGAGGACATACAAACAGTCCCTTCAAATAGAAAAATTATTCTTAGAACTACTCTCTCCAAAAAAAATCATGATCCTTCATGGTTATAGTTGTCCACTTTTCTGCAACTCAATAAAAATGGTGTAAAAACCTCTAGTAATATCCTTAATGTCTATGAAAACTACAATAATTTTCAACATTTATGGTTTATACCCATTATAAAACTACTTCATCCTTTGATGGGTCCACTCTTAGACCATTATAATAAAATTCATTCCCATGTGAATGCACCTATCGTGTACAGAAAATACACTTGTATAACTTCTCATAGACTTGAAGATGTTGATGTACCTACAAGAGAATAATGAAATGGTTGGTATAATCCAACTAAAAATTCATGTAAAACAGAATTTCATCGATTAATATGATGATGAACTGGTCTAGGAACTCATGGATGAAAGATTTTATAAGACTTTTGAACCCAAATATTGTGTTCGTAACACAGAATGACATTACTATGGACTCTAAGCAGCCATACATGTATCTAAAAGTAGAATTTGGGATATCAACCTATTTCACCCTCAAATACTTACATCGAGTCCACAGATCAATAATTGAAAACCAACATAATCCTATAAACTATTATAAAATATCATCTATCCTCGGGAGAGGTTAATGGTTTGTGACGATCAACTAATTTAACCTCTGGTAGTCTCTGTAAAAACTCAAACCACCATAATCCCAATATTCAAACCACACAAAACCACCCTATGCTGACACCCTAAGCCAAATAAATTCCATATCATCAGGTTATCAGTCACTATCCTCAACTCCTGTAAATCATAAGGTTTCATCCGATATAGATCCATCGAAACCAGAAAATCAATGGTTTGTATGTCTATCCTGAACTGAATGTCTTATTGAGGGGGTAGAGTCACTACATCATTGGATAAAAAATACAAGAACTCTCCAAAAACACTTGGAACAAACACCATCTAAGTAATAAATGATCATATTGATAGGTAATCCAAAAATGAAATAAGTGGCTCTACATGAAAACTGCCGACCAGACATCTCTTCTCTCCAAATTATGTCACATATTTTCAATACATTTCTAATGACGTGACTCTTATCCGAAAGGAAATTGATTGTGTCATGTAGGGAATTCAACCAGTCGCTGCTGATAATGAAATTCAATTGTTGAATCAGTAGGATGAATATATTTACATGGGACTAATATTGTCACATTATCAGTCTACATCCCCAACATACATCAATGAGGTTGATCTGAACTCATGATGGTGTACCCAACACTAGGGTAACATTAAATGTCTATATGTATAGTGTTATAAAATATGATAGAAAGAGTGTTAGAAATAGTTAGAAACTCCTGAATCGATCAAATCACATTAAAGGGTACTAAATAAAATTAGTGTACCTCTACAAATCTCTGTCTCTACTGGAGATGCTGCATCTATGACATGAAATTGAATATTCACATATCCTATTCCACTCTATTAACAATGGAATCCATAACCATGCCTAGCTCGAGATCCCTAAGGAAAACATTGAGGTTAGAATCCAATTTCTCTATCTCCCCTTGGTGGAGTATGGGCAAGATATACCTACAACTGAAATGGACTAGAATGAAATAGTTGTTGAGGCTGGTTCTCAACATTTACACCCCAATATAAAAAATCAAAATGACTTATATGTAGTGGATTTTATGATTTACATAGACTCCACAGATGAAAAATGTCATCCCCAAACCCACCTAAAATGAATGAGGACCAAAAAGGAGAAATAGAATCATCTGGGTCTAACTTACCTCTGGTAGGAACATCGAATGCCCTCGCTCCTGAGACATGTTTCTGGTAACCATTATATTTTAAAAACACATTTGATTCCCCTCTCATGGTATTCATCCTCTCATGTTCATCAGCTCAATCACTAGTTCCTTATTCAAACCTTCCAAATATGTCAGCAACGTAAAGGCATTAACCATATACTTGATATAACAATGATGTGGATCCTCTAGGAATCTAAGATGAGACTCCACATTTGGAAAGAGATCTGGAAAAAAATGTGGAGATACTTGATCATTATCGCCCTCTCATCATGCCAGCTCTATGTATACATTTCTGAATCACTACCCTAAAACATACCCAGAAACATCAATTGGAAAACATGTAACATTCTATGGCATTAGCCATCATCCCCCACTAAATCAACAGTCCAATAATACAATATATCAGCATGATGAGACTCATCTGACTGAGAAAAACATGGAAAATTACTAGTTTCCATAAATAAAGAAGGTAAACAAGGAATTATTATCCTTGAGTATTAAGGAATTTTATTTAAGAACAATTTTAACTCATTTTACATATTTATTATCCATTCCCAATTCCCCAAAAGAAAACAATTAAGATAGTAATAGAATTCATTTGACTTGATGTACCTTTCATCTGTTCTCTTCTATTCATACAAGGTTGTCTCAGTTAGTTGTTCAGTAGGATCAGATTCCTTTCATTAGATTATGTTGGACCCTAAAATCCTTTTTCCTAGTAGGTCTTCACAAGCCTATGTCATTTAAGAAGATCAACTAAAAATATTTCCCTACATACCCATGAAATCCTCTGTATTCTTGACTATAAATTCCACTTTATCTCTCAACCATCCCCTCAGATACCATTATATCATTACCCCTCCCTCCAAATATAACCCCTTAAAATAGAAATGGTGAAAATGGGGGAATAACTCATTAGTACCACTTCTGGTATGACCCTAGGGGGAGACCATTACCACGGGTACATAATCTCAAAAAATGCGATGAATTTTCGTTTTTTTAAATGATCTAGAGATAAGATTTTCTATCCAAAAAAACTCTAAGGAGTATAAATTAAATATTTCCATAAATCATCACACATGCATATATATAAAAACAAAGAAAAATAAAATATAATCTCTAAGGTAAATACCAAAAATAATGGTATGTTTCATCATGAAAAGTGTCCTAATGTCCAAGACAGTAATGCCTATGATATTCCATGTATTCTTCCTAGAACCCAAAAATATGTTTTATATACATATGGTGAGTATACAGGTATAATCAATAATAAAAAGAAAGTATATCATGCAAAAGGGGAGGAACCATACTAATTCCCATTTGAGAAAATAGTGGAAAAACACCTAACACGATATACTTTCAACAAAAACTCACCAAAGCAGTCTCACCAAATTTTTCATGTTATGTAATATAATATAATGCACATTGATGGTAGGCTACCCCCAACACATTCTAAATGATTATAATTTCTCAAACACCAAGTAAACATGTCATGACACTTCCAACTCGTCTAAACATACAACACCACAACCAACACTCACAAACATGGGCCTCACAACTAGTCACATCAGATGGGGTAATGAATCTCATCACATCAATCCAGTAGATAGATGGCCCACATACCACATCACAACCCCCCCCCCCCATCTAAAAAATCATGTAAATATACTACATCACATCTCACACGAAAACATATAAGCTACAAACCACACCTCATCCTTGTCACGACCTGTCCCCTGAGGCTCGTTCCGTGACTACCCTAAGCCTGACATTCATAGGCCAGTGGCTGGCGACAAGCACCAAAAGGTAATTTCCATAAAACAGGGAAGACATTACCTTTACAACCTGCAAACTCACGTAAACAAGCACACAACATGTTACGAACAATAGAAAATAGTATAACCAAAATATTGATGAAAGTAAAGGGGAAATAATACAAGAGCAACGGTAAAGGTTCAAGTACAACTGAAGTACAACAAAACTCAAGAAATTGAAAAATGTAGCTATTGGTTCTTCCACCAAGATTCCTACCTGAAGGCTAGTAATAGATCATCTCCACATCACTCCATGTCTACCGATCTTCTCTGCGTACCGACACCCCATATGGTTCACCTCCAAGCACCATCCAGTCCTACTACTCTCAGCCTCTGTCAGCACTATTTTCTGTCTGCACGCAACACAACAAGGTGCATGCATATCTCATCCATGGGTTAGTATAATGATACATATTAGGGACCCCAAGACCCTCAGTGTGTCACAAAATCCACCAAGGATCAATCAGAAAATGGGAAAACAAATGATAACCCTACTTAGGTATATGCCCATACATATACCAATATTATCAAGTAAACATTTCTCAATAATGAAGAAACACAGAGGTCCTGACTCAGATCAAACTAGGATTTATTCTTGGGGTAGTAACATATAACATTCCTAATCACATCGTTGAACACCTCGGCTGCTGGAGAACCCCTCCTCTTACGAGTATAGTGGGCTTGTCGTCTCACACAGAGATTCTTACCAATAACCATTGACTGCTGAGGTGAACATCCTGTCAAGTACTGTGGTTGTACCACATCATACATACGCACATCCCACCATGGGTCTAATGTATCACATATAGGCACACCCCCTCGTGACTTTCTGAGGTACTCCTCCTATCGAGTACTATGGGTCTGCCGCGTCACATAGAGGTGATCCACAATGTGTCCTTCTTAGGTACTCCTCCTGTCATTTATCATGGTTCTGTCGCATAACACAGAGGACCTCCCCACCATGGGTATACAACATCACACAGAGGCGCTCCCCACTGGGCCTGTCCAGTCACTCCGAGTCAAAAATATCAGCAGTCATCAAGTCTCAACCAGCTTCTGGGTTCCAACACTATGCTCACTTGTCTCCAGGTGGATCTGATCCACAAGATACTAGTGGATACTCCAACTTCCAAGAAGTCCCATGAAGAATAATCTCAAAGGTCTTCCACATCATAGGGGTCTCAAGGCTATAGACGAAGCGTCAATCAGACGCTCATTCTGTGAGTAATTACCATTTTGTCCTAGGGTCCCGTTTAATTTGTGCTCGATCGGACCTGACTGTTCACCATGTTAATAAAAAACTCTAGTGGGGTACACCCAAAGGGAATTTCGGGAAAAATGATTTCTATCACCACTGACAGTTTGACAAACAGACATTCAATGACAAAGCTAAGGCCAAAATAAAGAATATGGGTCGTAGTGGGCTCGGGTCCGGTCTGACCCGGGTGGACGGACCCGACCCAACCAAGCTCTAGTCGGCCTGGTTTGGTTCAACCAAACCCATTGGTTTTGGGCCAACCTGCTGGGTCTCGATCGACCCTTGTGTCGCAGCCCAGCCTACTGGGCGGTCTAGCATGACACAAGGGGTTGCGGGGGTTCATTCGTAGATGGCACAAGGCTGCTGGGTGACTCGGCTGGGGGGGGGTGGGTCTCGGTGAAGAGTGCAGAGGCCTTGGGGCGGCATAATCGGAGTAGTTCGGGGCCGCAGTTTGGTTCGGTTATAGCTGATCGGTGCCATGGGACGGCTCAGCTAGAGCAGCACAGTGAAGCACAATAGGGCGGCTCAGCCAGAGTGGCGCAATGAAGCACAACAGGGCGGCTCGGAGGGCGGGGGCGATCTGGCTCGGCTACGGGTTTTGGTAATGGTTGGATCCTAAGACGCGGGGTGGTTCTATCATCGAGTGGCGGACTGGTTGCAGGGCGGCGGTTCAGCCACGGGGAAGCGTCGTTGCGGTGTCACCTTCATCGTGGCTGACAGTGTTGTCGTCAGCCATTCTCGAGCCTCCATGGTTCCCAAAATCCTACTCTGGTTGCCAATACCAAGGAAATTTTCTCCCTTCATAAAGGGTACACTATTCAGGAAGAATGGAAGAGTTTTCAGGTTGTGTTTGTTCGTCCCACACCCTTCGCATTATAGTGGTAGCAAGCGGCTCATCCAGAACGTGAACATTGAATGTAAAATCCTATCCTCCCACAATGATTGTTTCCAACCCACAAATGAAATCATCTGCATTCATTTCTTTAAAAAGTTATGAACATGGAAATATAATCATACCCAAATTAAACCCATACAATGAATTGTTTGTTGATGGACATCGTGAGGGAGGATATGACATTGTTGGGGAGGGAAAGAAGATCGTTGATCGAAAACGTCCCACACTGGAGGATTTCCTGAGGAAGAATGTCGATGTTGGTTGTTTTTTTCTTCGTTGGAGAGCTTTCCCCAAATTCTCCAATGCTCTCCACTTTTCCAACCCTTTTCCCCAATTCCACCACAATGAAAAGATATCCAACTTATTAATTTATGTTTTTAAATTAAATTATGTTGTCACATTTTCAAAATGGTTTAATTAATTAATTGATGGGTGGGATAATAAATTATGGGGAGTGATGTCATAATTAAGTGGGGATCTCAAGAGACTTCTACCCATTTAATAGAGAGTTCAAGAGGATTCAATTATCCGGTGGTACCTACCACCATAACCTCTCATGGGAGATTAGGCACGGTAGTTCCCACCTCCATAACCTCTCATGGGTGGTTTTAGTTCAGGTGGTCCCCACCTGAGAAATATCCACATGGGTCTTTACAACAAATAAATAAAATGTGTGATTATTTTATTTTATTATTTCCACAAAAAAACACAAAAAATAAATTTCACCCTTGACTAACTGTCATCGAGGTGAAAGTATTCATAAGCGAATACTGGCACAGTGAGTTCAACAGTGCCCTCAGATTTCCATTCCGAGCACCAGTTCAAATGTTTGAAAACCCCTCTTTCACGTTTACTGAACGTACCCAAACAAATGTTCAGAAATTCATTACATGCACTCTAGGCCTCTGAATCACGCGCCACTAATTTTATGCGGACTCATAAAATTCCCATATATTTAAAAAAAAATTACATGGAAATTCTGGGACATTACATTCTCCCCAACTGAGGGCTTTATTTCTCTATAAGCCAAATCTTAATATAAGGGAACCAGTGGGGGTACTAAACATGAATCTGAGCCTCCTACTCCCATGTGCTCTACTAGAGGTTTCTGTTCTACCGTCGAATGCGTACTAGAGGTATCGACCTTCCATGAGGTACTTACTCCTGTCAATCCTCAATCTATACTAAATCATCCGTAAAAGTTTTCCCATCATCGATGTCCAGCTCGCTATGGACGATGATGTGAGAAGGGTCATGCAGGTACCTCCTCATCTACGATACATGGAAGAAATACTGCACCATGTGCAACTGATGTGGAAGATATATGCGGTATGCCACCTCGCTAACATTGTGGAGGACTTAGAAAGGTTCGATGAACCTCAGAGATAACTTTCCACCTCAATAAAATATCAAGAAACCATGTCGTGGTGAGACCCATAGAAAAACATGGTCACCATCCTCAAACTCTAATGGTTATTGTATCCATTATTCATATGACTTATCCCAAGTCGGTGCAGTCTTCATCTACTCCTAGATGATCTGCACCTTCTCGGTTGTAGCTTGTACCATCTCTGGTCCCACGAGTGCGGACTCCCCTGGGTAAGTCATGCACAAATGAGATCTACAAGTTCACATGCACAACGATTGAAAATCTGACATCCCAATGGTTGAGTTAAAACAGTTTTTTATGAAAACTCCATAAAAGGAAAATGACCCTCCCAGCTGCGAACGAAGTTGAGGATATAAGCACGTATCATGTTCTAGAGGTTCTGAATGGTCCGCTCAGTCAGGCCGTCCGTCTGAGGATGGAAGGCGGTGATCAAATAAATTTGTGTCTCGAAAGTTACCTTTAACCCCTTCCATACCTGAGAAGTAAGTCAGGGATCTCGATCGGAGACAATCATTATGGGTAATCCATGTAGTCGTACAATCTTTTGCACATAGAGTCATCCCAAGCTCTCTACTAAACCCTACTCTCTAATCAGTATGAAGTGGGCCGACATGGTGAGTTGGTAGACGATCCCCTAAATTGAGTCATGAACTCTATATATATGTTGATGTGTTATCAATTAGTCCCTGGATATCCCTTCCCACTTCCACTCAGGGACCTCCAAAGGCTGAACCAAGCCTGCTGGTATATAATGCTCCACATTCACTTACTGACAAGTGAGGCAATGAGAAACACACTTCGCTACTACTTTCTTCATTCATGGCCACCAGTGATGTCATCGGAGATCATGGTACAACTTCTCCACTCATAGATGTACCAATAGATGGGATGTGTGGAACTCCCTAAACACTTCCTCGTGAAGTGGCACTGCTACCATGTTATGTCCTATGAAGAGGATGACAAGCTCCCCACCTTCATAAAATCCATCAGGTTCATGTCTAGTGGATATGAAAGTATATCGTGTATCGCAGTCAGTGTCCCCATGATGTGCATCCCTGAATCACCGATGGAGTGGGGGAGTGACTATATGATACTGAAAATAAACTGCTCCATCTCTATCAACAAAGAATATCTGCAAAGTATCCAGCTGCACCATCACGTTTCCTAGTAGCTATATACCAGATCTTCTATTGAGTACATCTACAGCAAAATTACCCTTCCCAAGATTAGATACTATCTCTATGTCATAGTACTGGAGTATCTCAAGCCAACATCATTGTCTAAGGTTCATGTCCTTCTGAGATAAGATATAATTGAAAATCTTGTTATTAGTGTACACTTCAAAGTGCTCATACATCAGATAGTGTCACCACATATTCAAGGCGAATACCACAACTACTAACTCCATGTCATGGGTAGAGTATTTCGTCTCGTGTTGTCTCATTTGTTGAGAACCATATACGATCAGTGCTCTCTCTTACATCAGGACACATCCGAGTCCAGTCTCTGATGCATCACAGTATACTACGTTCCATATTCCCTCCACTGAAAGCCACAAGATGGGGGCACTATTCAGCATCTGCCTCCGCTTCTGAAAACTCTGTTGGCATCACTCCAACCACAAAAAGGGTTTCAAATTCATCTTCGAGAATTATAGAGGTGCTGAAACTCTAGAGAAATCTGGCACATATATGTATTAGTATCCAGCCAAACCCAGGAAACACCATACATCCGTCAAACTCTGGGGTGGCTCCCAAGAAATTACCGCCTCAATCTTCACATGATCCACTCCATCTTCAGCACCTGATATGACATGTCCTAGAAATTTAGCCTCTCGAATAATGAATTAGCACTTCGAGATCTTACCATAATGCTGGTTCTCTCAGAGTGTGTCTTGTACTACCTAAAAAATGATAGACAAGCTCCTCCTCAGTAGTCGAGTAGATCAGAATGAAATCGATGATGACTAATACAAAGATATCATGGTATGGATGAATGATCATGTTCATGGGACTCCTGAGCACTTCTGGAGTGTTGGTCACACCGAATTGTATTACCATGAACTCATAATGGACATTCTGACAACTGAAGGTTGTCTTCTGCACATCCTCGTCTCACACTCTGAGCTGGTGATTTCCTGATCTATGGTCTATATTTGAGAACCAATGTGCTCCATTTATCTGATCAAAGAGTTCTTCGATCCTCATGAGTGAGTACATATTCTTCACGGTCACTTGGTTCATGCTCCAATAGTCGACACAAATCCTCATGCTCCCATTCACCTTCTTGGTGAACAAAATCAGGGTTGCCCAAGGAGAAACTATGGGCCGAATGAATCCCTTCCGCAGAAAGTCCTCCAAATATACCTGTAAATCATGAAGCTCTATGGGATCCATTTAATATGCTAGTGTAGATATCAGTGCCTTATAGGGGTACAATTCAATGTAAAAGTCCACCTCTCTGCGTGGAGGTAGACCTGGAACATTATTCGGGAAAACATCAACATACTGGTCCACCACTATGGGATATCACAGACTCTCCACATCAACAGCTCTGAATATAAGTCTATCCAACTAATGAGTGATTCGATGCAATCTCCTATGGGTAAGTTCATAAAGCGCTGCATAGGCTCCATTCCCACTGGTAAAGGTAAACCTGGTCCCATCCTTATGGACAAACCGCACATTACGCCTAACATAGTTTATCTGAGACTGGACTATAGATAACAAGTCCATGCCCAAGATGATGTCGTAAGGCCTCGACGCTGCTACTAGGAGATCCCAGCCGAAGCTCTCACCTCCTAGAGAAATCCAACACTACCAAAACCAATGTGTAATCATCAAATCCGCTCCCGTAGAATTCAATAGCCAAAAGGATCTAGCCAATGACTCCATCAGATACTCTGAATGAGGGAAGTGTAAAAAAATAATGACTGACACAAGTGTCTCATAGAACTATAGCTAAGGTGGAGTAGACATAGATCGTACCTCATATCATCTCCAGAGCATCGTGATCATATGCCTCAAATTCCAGGTGATGTGATCACCCTTTTCCTACTGCTTCATGTGTTCGGGGTGGACCTCATAGTGATGGTGGTTGTAACATCTCGAATCGTTACCCACAGCCAGCTACACGGCCAGTTCCACTGCCATGTCTGTCAGATCCCTACGGACCTCATCGGTCGAACCTCTGTCTCTACATATGCGGTCCTTTGATCTTGTAAGGATCATCCCTACAACGGGTCAGACAGTCATGAGCTATGTGACAATGCACGCCGCATGACTATCACTGCATGATCCATTCCAGACTGGTTCCGCCTCTGGTGCCCTGCACAACCAATCTTGAGTCACTTGGTCTTACACTTGTACATATGGTCCTCTTCAATATATATGATTTCTGTCTACTGCAAGCTGCAGAAGACTCCACTATGTGACAACTAGTGGTGGGTCTCACTGATGGTGACTGCTTAGCAAGGAATCTATCTACTATGAGATCTTTCTCAATCACCCTTGCATGTTTCGGCATGCTGAGTGAGATCATGAAAGACATGATCTCCCACTAATACCCTGATCAAATGTCTGGGTCCTATATAATGGGTCTCGTACCATATCCATGGAGTATCATGATAATTCAGTGATCCTCACTGAGTACTGAGATACAGTAATGCTACCCTACTGTAGTTGAAGAAGCTCATGTATTATAACTGCGCGAAGAGTCCCTGGGACAAACTATGCCCGAAATATGCTCTCGATGTCTGCCATGAGAAGCATCACCTCGTCATGAACCGGGGTCATCATGCTCCAACATCTTCTCACCATTGCCTGTAGAACGCTGACGGCATGGATCACAATGTGATCGAATGGTGTCCTTTTGAGTCGGAAGACTATCTCCAAAACATCCAACCCATCCTCAGCCGCATGTGGGTTTATCTCTCCCCTAAACATGTGTGGCCTATAGCTCTAGAACTCGTGAAACATTCTCAAGTGGTGTGAACCATCTTCTACTAGGGGTGATGGCTTCGGTGGACCAACGGGTAATGGTACAACAGGTGCCTCTTATAGAAATGGGCCCTGAACTGAGGCATCATCGCTCGGTAGTCTATCATTGCATACAACTCTCGTAACCATAGCTGGTTGTACATGTGGAAGAATCTTGAAAATAAAAAGGTGCTCCATATTCTATAAGTTATACTTGGTTAGCTGACTCAAGAGATAATAAAGAGAACTCTTGGAAATGCACAAGCAATCAGTGTTTTCATGCACTAAGTCGAAAATCAGAAGTCAGGGTCCTAGTGTATGGATACATCGTCCACCGCACCAAAACTAGACACCCTAAACTAAAAACCACACTCATTAACATGAAAATTATTACTTATTAGAATATATCAGAGTCTTATTTCTTCAGTATAACCCACTTCTCTAATACCAATTTGTCACGACCTATCCGCCAGGGCCCGTGTCGTGACTACCCCAAGCACGCCTTTTCTTGGCCAGGGGATGGCGACAAGCACCGAAAGGCATTTTACCTAAAATTGGGAAGGCATATCCATTATAACATGCAAACTCACATAACCAAGCATACAACAAGATACAAACACAAGAAAACTATATAACCAAAATAGATATGAAAGTAAAGGGGCCAGAATACAACCCCAACCGTAAAGGTACAAGTACAACTAAAATATAATACAAATAAGTAAAGAGAAAAAGGTAGCTATTAGGTCGACCTCTGATGTTCCACCTGAAGTTTTGGAATAGATAACCTCCATATCACTCCACGTCAACTCGTATCATATGTGTACTGACAAGCCGTATAGTCCACCTCGAGGCGCCATCCTGTCCTGGTACTCTCAGCCTCAGTTAGCAATGTATGACGTATGCATCCAACAAAACTAGGTGGGGGCATATACGGTGTAGGGGTGAGTATAAAGATACTATTTAGGGACCCCAAGACCCACAAGGTATCACAAAATCCACATAGGATCAATCAAAAAAAAGATAACAACAGATAACCCTACCTAGGTATATGCCCAAACATATACATAAGTTATCAAATAAACACATCCCATTCAACATGAAACATAGGGGTTCTGACATAGCTCACACCAGGATTTATTCTAGGGGTTGTAACAAGTAACATCCCCATTCACATCGCCGAACACCTCGGCTGCTAGAGAAAACCTCCTCTAATTTGTATAGTGGGTCTACCGCGTCACATAGATGGGCTTCCCACTAACCTTGGACTACTGAGGTACTCATCCTGTCGAGTACCATGGGTCTTCCGTGCCACACAATGGTGATCCCCACCATGGGTATGCAACATCACAGAGAGGCTCTCCCCCTTATTACTTGCTGAGGTAATCCTCCTATCGAGTACCCTGGATCTACCACGTCACAAAATGGCACTGCCCACCATGGCCTACTAAGGTACTTATATATTCATGTACCATGGGTCTGCAACATCACACAGAGGAATTCCCCACCATGGGTCTACCACGTCACACAGAGGCACTCCCCACTGGGCCTGTAATGTCAATCCGAGTCGAAAAGATCAGTTTTCGTCATGTGTTAGCCAACTACTGGGTTCCCACACTATGCTACCTCATCTCCAGGAGGATCCCCTCCAAAATCTATTGGTCGATACTCTAACTGTGATAAAATACCATGAAGAAGAATCTCAATGATCTGCCACATCATAGGGGTCTCAGTGCAACAAACAACGTGTTAATTGGATACCCGATCTGTGAGTTATTAGCCTTTTGGACCCAGGGCCCCGGTTGGATTTTTGAAAAATCTAACCTGAATGTTCCCCCTCAAAATCAAAAACACGAGTGTGGTGTACTCAAAGGGACCGTCTCAGTCCAATATTGATATTATTGTAGATGGTTCGTTAAACGGATGTCTGATTCCAATGTAATGGCCAAAACAAATTATATAGGTCATTGTGGGCCCAGGTCCGATCCAACCAGGTTGGACAAACCCGGCCCGGCCCACAGTGTGGCCCGGCCCGTAGGGCCTAGCCCGACCCGCGTTCGGCGGCCTGGCCCACTAGGTGGTCCGGCATGCCGCGAGGGGCCACGGGGGTTCGACCGCGTATGGCGTGAGGCCGCAAGGGGACCTGGCCAGGGTGGCTCAGCTAAGTGGGCCGACGCCACGGGGTAGCTCGGCCGGAATGGCGCAGGGCCTCAGTGCGGCTCAGCCGGAACATCACAGTGCTGCGGGGCGGAACATCCAGAGCGGCCTAGCTGCCGGGGTGGCTCGACCTAGAGCGACATGGTGAAGCGAATCGGGCTGACTCGGTGGGTTGTGGCGGTGTGACGCGACTGTGGGGTTCGACTGCAGACGGCGGCTCGGCCACATGGAAGTGTCGTTGCACCATCCCCTTCAACGTGGCCAGCGGTGTTTCCATTCGCTTTTCTCATGACACCTCGTTTCCCAAAATCCTACTCTGTTTTCCATCAACAATGGTGTCTTCTTCCATCTCGAAGGGTACACCATTCATGAATAATGACAGGGGGTCATTCCATGTTTGTATGGCCCGCACCCTTTACGCCAGATTTGTAGTAAGAAGATCATCAAGAAAATAAACATTGAATGACAAATCTTATCCTGCCTCAATTGTTGTTCCCAACCTGCAAAATAAATCAAATGCGTTCATTGTTTTAAAAAGGGAATAACATGGGAATATAATCATGCACAAATTAAACCCCTACCTTTGATTGTTCGTTGATGGAGATCACAAGGTAGGAGATAATGTCTTTGGGGAGGTATAAACGATCATCCATTGAATATATCCCATGCCATACGATGTCCTACGGAAGAAAGTCGATTTCATGCATTGGAGTTCTTTGTTCGGGTGCTTTCCCCCAATTCTCCAAAGCTCTCCCATTTGCCAACCATTTTACCAAATTCCACTAAAAAGAAAATGTTGACAACTTCTTAATTTATTTTTACAGATTAAATTATATTGGAACAATTAAAAAATGGTTTAATTAAATAATTGATTGGTGTCATATTAAATTATGGGGAGGGTTGTCATAAATCAGTGGGGAGATCAGGGGGTTTCTCCCCATTTAGTAGGGAGTTCAATTGGTTTCAATCCTCAAGAGGTCCCCACCACCATAACAGCTCATGGGAGGTTAGGATGGTGGTCCCCACATCTAGAACCTCTCATAGGAGGTTTTAGATCAGGTGGACCCCACATTTGAAATATCACATGGGTGGTTACAACAAATAAAATAAAATGAGTGATTATTAAATTTTATTATTTCCACAAAAATCAAATAAAATTACTTTCACCCTCGACCAACATTCATAGAGGTAAATTTTTTCTTAAGCGAAAACTGATGTTGGTATTTCAATGGTGCCTTCAGATTTCAATTCTGATCACCGGTTCAAATGTTAGAAAAAACCACCCGCACGTTTACTGAACGTACATAAAAAAAATTTCACAAATTCATTCCGGGAACTCCGGGTCTCAGAATCTCACACCATCAATTTTCCTATAATTGTAAAATTAACATATATTTCAAAAAATTACATTGAATTTACAGGTCTTTACAATCCTTAAAAAACAAGGGAATGAATAACACCTCTCATCACAAAGACAAATGGGAAGAACAACTTTCCCACAGACACCAAGGGCTAAACAACTAAAACCTCATCAAAGAATCATGTGTTATCCCCACCTGGAAGAAGTTGAGAAGAGAGAGTGGCTAGCCCTCCATCCTCCCACCAGTATGTTTGGGATATAAACCTCCCCCCACCATGATGATGACGTTGTTCTCCACATAGTTCTTAACTTGTGTGGGGTGTATTTAGAAATAAAAAAAATAATATAATTGTGTGTGTATATATATATATATATGATACTAATCCCTCAATCCCAACCTATGGGTTATCAATACACAAACAACTGAAAACACATCATTTTTTACGACATTTAATTTCACAATCACAGAACAAGTAACTACTCAATTCATACCCCCAGAAAATTTATTTCACCAATTTTATTTTTTTATTAAATAATTTTGTTAGTTATTCCATCCATACATAATAAAACTAACAATCACATCACAAAATATACATCACAAAAAATTGACATGGTGGAAAAAGAGTCATGATAAATTAACCCACTTCACACATACTCTCCATTTGACACCCATTCATGACATAAAAAAAATTGATCCTGATACATGGAGTGGGTTTTGGGCTCCTGATGGAGAAAATACAAGTGAATTACCCATACCAACCACTTACATATTCATTCTTTATATTTATTCCACCCAATCCATCCTCTAATAAGAAAACCTCCATTTTACTAACACATCCAACAATAAATAACATCACAATAGTTATCGGTAGCCTTACTGCATAACCAAACCATACCTATCAACACATATCCACACATCTTGATCGCATCCCTTCTATATAACACATCCATCTAGTTTTACCTAATACACCAGACACACAAAAAATGATGAATTAAAACCCTATAAAAAATTACTTCGGTTTTACAAGGTGGGTGTTGTTAAAATTTCACTTCTTAAATTTATGGTATGAGCATAGAATCCATAAGATCCTTGGGTATTCATTTATTTTATCCAAATTTATGTGCTTAACATATTCCATGAATTTATTTAATTAAAAGTATATAAATATAAATTTGTAAACATTGTGTTTGAATTCAAGGACCACCAATGCATAGAATATTTAGTAGGAACATATCCAACACTATTTTGAAAATAAACATATAAAAAAGCATATCATAAGTAACTTTTCCCAGCCCCACAAATTGATCTTAAACTAAATAAATTTTATTTATATAATTTCGAATCAACTATTTTTATAAGTGTAACTTTACTATACCCAGTCTACATGATACACAAATAATAGATAAATGAAGGGATAAAACCTATAATAAGAACATGTCATCACTTCCGTAATTCACCATAGAAGGGGGCACACACACATCTGGAATAACGTTAAGGAAAAACTAGATCCAAAAAGGTGTAGCACAACTCATGACCACCTAGAGGGTGAAATATTATTGGAGATGATCGGTATCAAGGGTAAATGGATGTATAGAAGGACAAATGAGTCTCATCATTAGAAATTACAGATCATATATCATTGATAGAAAGTGTTTTTTTAATCCATTAATCACTGATCATGACCAAGACCATAATATTTCGCATACTATGGATGTGTTATACTTTTAAAAGATAATTATTCTTTGAAATGGACCTAAAACCCTTTAAATATGGTATTTAACTCATTTAACATCAAAGGAAATATTTATGTGGTGACATTAGACAAATTGGTGGAAAATAGAGTTTTGAAAAACTGTTTGAAATGACATTTGGTTGGGGAGTCACCAGTAGGAGTCACTAGTGAAATTTACTATTGTAATTCACCAGTTTGAGCTACCGATTTGAGTCACCGGTTTTTTTCTAAAAGATTGAGTAACTAGTTAAAGCTACTTTTAATGAATCACCATCGGAAAAGACAACATCATGAGCCACCATCATGAGTAACTATCACAACTCACCACTAGAGACCTATCAGTGTGAGTAATTGTTTATAAATCACTATCAAAACCAACCATCATGAGTCACCATTACGGTCTCATTGGTCCTGAAACACTATTGTAGGAATCACCGGTCCAAGCTACCGGTTGATGAATCACCATCATGCGCTACATGTGCATGACTCACCGTCATGAGTTACTGGTGGACAAATCTCTGTTGGATGAGCTACCATTATAAAACTGGATTTTTTGAAAACTCTTCAAATGAGTCACCATGACCTCCCAGAATACATCAAACACTATATTTTAAAAATTTAATGGACCAGATAGTCCCAGGACATAACATCAGATACATATCAAAATATTATCACCATCAAGAGTTCATAACCAAGCCTAGAAGTTAGATAGGTATAAACAACCACCACAAGAGATACATATCAATTATCTCACCACACTTGAAACTCTAATGATGAAATCGAGGATGAATGATAAATCAACGTTTGTTGTTTGAAAGATGGAGAGAAATCATGGAATCCAAGAACACCTCATCCTACATATTCTGACCCAACTGAATAGAATGCACACAACACAATAATAACAACCACACAATCTGAACACATGAATCAGGGAATTCATTCTTTCATGTAATGATATTATCCACCATGGGAGGCACTGACTCTCCCACAAGGGGTTAATCCCATCAAATTTAATGCCTATTGATTAGGAATAATTTTCTCCCATTTCCATATGTCAGGAATTCATCCTATATTATGGAACTAGTAAATTACTCATCTCATGGTAAACAAGGTTGTAATATCACATTTACAGAGAAAAAAAACACACTAAAACTGAAACCAACATTGGGTATATGGCCTATGTCTTCTATTCCCACATCTAATTACACTCCTCGATGCCATTGTGCCTCCACAACACACAATCCAAAGGAATGGTATGCCCATTTATCACCTTCTTCTGATGATACTGGATAACTACAGGACACTCCACAAATTTTGTGTTGTATACGATATCAAAATCTACCCATTTAATGAAATCAGAGTCATCATGATGATACCAATGAAGTCGAGAGATTGGAAGGACATCATGGATCCCCTCTAACTACGGTGGTGGTGCTATCTAGTCTGTCACATCACCAACTTGTTCCAACACCTCGAATGGTCAGACACACTTGGGAGAAATCTTACTAAAACTTCCAAAATTACACTTCCCTCATCATGGAAAATATTTCTAGAACACATGGTCACTAACGTTAAACTGTATGGTCCTCCACCTTTAGTTGGAATAAGAAAAATGTTGATCTTGTTCATATTTTTTGTTCTCAAGAACAAGATGATCCTTCTCTATTGTAATATACACTACCTTGGGACAAATAAAAAATGTATCCCCATCCTTTATGCATAAAAATGATGAATGAAAAGACATTATGTACAAGGTTTCGAATGAATCCATGCCAATGGAAGAGTAATAGATATTATTTTAATAAAACTATTCCTCTGGAAAGTGACGCACCCAAGATCCTACAATATCCAAGATGAATTCTGGCATCATATCCTTCAACGTCAAGATGATCCACTCCATCTACCAATATATCTGAGGGTGGAAGGATGTGGGGAGGTGTAACTGATTTCCAAAAGAATGTTGCAATCACCTACATAATCATTAAGTAAAATGGGTATCCCAATATGAGATATTGGATATTAGAACAATAGGAAGCCACACCAACTCATCGATATACAAGGTGGAAAAGAAATCCCATATGACCAAATCCATGATTTCTACAACGCAATAAAATTTCATCACCTGATACACCACTACATAGATAGAATCGTATAATCCTTGAGCTCTTTTTATGCTTGTGATGAAATCCATTGAGACTTCATCCCACTTCCACTAAAGGACATATAAGGTCTCCAAACAACCATCCTGAAAACGATGCTCATCATTCACCTACTAGAACAAAAAACCACTTCACCACAAGAACTTATACATTCTGTTTCATCCTCGGATATCAAAATGACTCCCTCAAACCACGGTAAATTTTGGAAACTCATGGGTGTTACACGAGGGGTGAGTATTGAATCTCATGGAGTACTCTTTAATGGATTTCCACTGGAAAAAGAATCCTCCCACATAATATCATATGACTATAAACATTCTATGACCACCCCTCTAGAGTACTGTTATGGTCAAAGTGATACCACATCACCTCTGCCTCTACGTATCTCTATTGTGACTCCTCCACCTAATGCATCATATAAGACTATACAATCTTCTAAAACAATAAAGGCTCTCATACCATCTATTAATATATCAACGTACAAGGATTCCAACCCATCCATCACCTTCCGATGTTCCATAGAGTCTAGAATATCGTCTTTCTACAACTTCTTGATAAAAGCATCAGCCACGACATTCCCATTTACTGAGGGGTTGGAGATCTCATAATCATAGTCCTGAAAAACTCAAACCACATATTCTATCTCAATTTCAGATCTCATTGGGAAAATATATACCTCAAACTCTGTTGATCTATGAATACCACAATGTACACCCTAGTGATGTAATGTCACCACATGTTCCATGAAAACACGAATGCTTCAAGGTCCAAATAATGGGAGGAAAAGATGAGTTTGTGGGGAAACAATTTACTCAACCCATATGATACAACTACTTTCTACATCATCAAGATGTACCCCAAGAAAAAATGAGATGAATCAAAACACACCTCAATCATAACACCCTCATCTTGAAACAGGAGAACTAGATCACTGACCAACATTCCCTTTAGATAGTAAAAATCTTTTGTGAACTTCTCTATCCACACAAAATCATGTTCATTCCCTGTCAGATCTGTAAGTGGAGAGGAAACTCAAGGGAAATATGGAACAAACCCACATTAATATCCTACAACATCAACAAAGCCTTAAAACTTAGAAAAATTCATAAGTGCTTCAAAAGAAACAATGGATTCAAGATTTTAATAATCTAATCCTAGACCCTTTTGAGAAACTACATGCCCACAGAAATGGACCACTCATGACAAGTAGATAAACATGGAAATATTTCTATAGAGGTTGTGTCATTGATGGTCCTTCATGATAGTTATGAGATGATCAATATACTACACCTCTGAAATGATTTAGAACATGATTTCATCGATGAATATGTCAATTAACTTGTCTAGGAACTCATGGAGCATGGATTTCTTGAACCTCGTAATCACGAATGGTTTGTTCGTACCACTGAAAAGTGCTGTTATGAACATGAAGTACCTATACCAATGTGTAAATGTATTTTTTTAGGATATCACCCTCTTTAACCCACAACAGGTCATATCCATACAATTTCTCGAACATAGAAAAGAATCATTCTCCAACTAACTCGTTGAAAGGATGATCTATTATCTGGAGAGGGTAACAGTTCTTGAACGTCACATGATTTAACCTCTTGTTGACTTTTCACAACCTCAAACTACCATATTACATCACAATAAACCACACCATAGCACCCCAAGATGACACACTTGTCCGGATAAAACCGTTCATGACTATTTCATCAATCTGTGTCCTGATATCACACATATCATAATGTTTCATCTGATAAGAATCCATTGAAACTAGACAATCATATTTCCATGTTTCTATCCCAAAATCAATGTCACATCAAGGGGGTGTAGTTGAATCCTCCTTACATAAATAATCAAAGAACACCCCATGAAAACTATGGGAACCTCCACAATCTCAGTATCCAAATATCTTTCTGACATCTCAACCAATATGGAATTAGGGGACACAACATGCCAAATTTTTACCTCAAAACTACACTAAGAAATTAAATCCACATGGAGGCCATCCATGTTATAAAACTAGACTCTTATTCCGAAATAGTCGATAATGGCATGTATAAAATAAAACTATTAGATACTGAGAATGACATCATATGGTTGAATCTATTACAACAATAGATTCGGTTGGGACTAATGTGTTCCAATCATCAGTCTACATACTTAAACAACATTAAAAAAGATTGTATGACCTACAACTGGCATAATCAACAGAAATGGAATTGGAATCCTATCAAAATAGAATCCCAGTTCATGGAGAAGTCTTGGATAAACAATGGAGTGAGAATATCTTCAATAAAACCAAGCAAAATAAAGGGATCCTAAAAATATGATCGCACATATAACGATATTTGGCCTTTCTGGAACGGATACATTTTTGGCTTGAAACATACCACCCCAAGATCCTCAGCCCTACTACTGTTGACCTCTTATGAGGCCCCTCATAGGTGGATGTCCTTTACGAACACCTTGAGGTCAACTTATACCATCCCATCTCCCATTTGTGGAGTATGAACCAGTCATCCCTATTGCTAAAATGAGATAGCAGTCAACTAATACTGAGGCATGCAAAGAATTTGTCCACCTATACCACAATGAGCTTGAATAGCCACTAGGAACTACATCTAATGATTCCCATAGACTCCATAGATGTAACAAATTCACCTCAAACCTATTGGGGTAGAATCTGGAGTAGAAGTTAAAAATTGAAACTATTGAGGTTGACTCCCCACCGATGGGAACCTCGAAGGCCCTGGTGCCAGATACCTAACGCTAGTAACTATTCACTATGAAATAGTATTTTCACTCCCCGATCATGATATACATCTTCATTCCGGAATCCTCTAAATCAATTCCACCTAATTCTGAACCATCATATATGTTGTAAATGAAAAGGGAGTAAATGCATACTCGAATGAAGGATGAAGTGAATCCTCTTGGAATATCATAGGAGAGTCATCATCCAAAAAGAGATCCAAAGAAAAATATAGGAGATCCATTAACATCATACCCATAATATTGAGCTATCTCTTCTTCTCCACTTCCAAAACATCACCCTGATACATTCCCATATCTTACCACTGGAAAAAATGTTATTTTCTCTTCCTCTGGTCATCCTCTCCCATGGGATCACCCCTCTGCTGATCTACCATATCATTCTACTGAGCCTCAACATCCTGAGACAAACATAGTTGACAATTGGTTTCCATTGTTGGAAATGATAATGAATGAATTCCTGGTCCCAAGTATTATAGATATTTTATATTCATTTTCACACATTTATATCTTTTTTGGTATCTTCTCCATCAGCCCCAAAACAACCCTACTATGACAAGAACAGAAGTTATTATGACACATGTATCATTCCTAGGGTCTATACCTTTTAAATTGTGTAGCATCACTTAGTCCTTAAGTAGGCTCAGAGTCCTTGCATCAGATCTCAGTGGCCCATAAACTTCTATGATCTAGCCAGTCATCCCTTGCCCATGTCACTTGACAAAATCACATGAAACTATTTACAAATAAACCCATGCAATCTTCACTGTGAATAACTCCAAAATCATTCATATATATTGACAATCACCACAGATTCCATTCACTCATCACCCCTCCCTCCAATAATACCCCTCCTTGACATGCAATGGAGAAAGAGGGATAATGACACTATAGTCATGTCTCTAGTTGGCCCTAGGGTGGTGACTAGCACCAAGGGTATATAATCTCACACAATAAGAGGTATTTCCCTCTTAGAAGAAAAAAATGATTTGAGATAATATGGTTTGTCCCAATAAAAAATCCAAGTACAATAAATAAAAAATGTCCAAAATCCATCCCACATGCATGATTAAAAAAATTACAGATTCAATAAATAATCCATGGTAAATACAAAAACAAGGCAATGCAGTTACTACACAACATCCCCAATGTATGAGCTAGTAATGCCCAATATAAATTACGTAGTCTTCTAGGAAACTTGAACATAGTTTCATATATGTCGGGTGGGAATACATATATACTCATCAGAGAAAACAAATGTCTCACATTAACAATTGGAGGAAACATAGTAATGCTCCTGTGAGAAAATAGTAGAATCCAACATTACCTAAAATGAGATACAGGCCACCCTAACCTCACTAATTAACCCTCACCAAATAATGAAATCAATGTTATATAATATAATGCACATTTATAGTATGATAGCCCACAACAATTTTCCACTGATTAGATACTATAAAATCCAAATAAAAATATTCTTGTTTCTCCCACCACGTTCGAACATACCACACCACAACCCTCCCACACACACCCAAGATTCACTGCTAGTCCTATCACCTGGGAAATGATGCTCATCACATACCTACTCATAGTCACCTGGGCCAAATACCACATCACATCGTAGAAAAAAAAATTGGGACACATACCACATAATATATTTCCCAAAAATACATGGGACAAAATGACACCATATCCGGTTAACATCTAGGAAATGACATCACATCTCATTCTAAAGACACCTATGAAGTACAACTCGCCCGCACACACCTGGTCCTCAAAAACCAAAACATGCCTGATGAATATTGGGTTATTAGAGAAAAGATGAAGGGGTAGGGAAGAGCAGGTGGCCATCCATCCATCCTACCACTGAGAAGTTTAGAAATGACACGACCCCCCTAATGATGGGGGGTGTTCATTCGATATTGCTCAACAAGGGTGGGGTGCGTATAAGAATCCCTATGGAAAATAAATGTATATATATATTACCAAACACTCAATCCGAACCTAATGGTTTTCCACAAACAACCATTTCAAAACACCACATTTGCTTCTATCTCTAAAAACACAACCAAAGTACAAGTAACAACTCAATTCATACCACCATACATTTTATTTAATCAATTATTATCTCTTATTAAATAATTTAGTAATTTATTCCATCACTATCGATGGAAACTACCAATCACCACACATAACCACCCAAATAGAAAAAGTCACATTGGGTATGAAGAACAACAATAAATTAACCCACATCACAATTATTACCATTTTAACACAAATTCATGTTACCAAAAAACATATACCAATACATTGAGTGATGCATTGATTAACTCATTGAGATACTCTGGGTGAATTAACCATACCAAGCACAAAAAAATCATTATTAAAATTCATGCCACTAAATCCTTACACTCATTAGATCAATCCTCAAAATTACAACCCCCCACATGAACACATCACATCATAACCATTCTCAACAGCCTCATATCATAACCATACCACACCCATCAATACATAAATATGAATCCCAATCAATATCCTACTGTATGACAGTTCCATCTAGTTTTCAACAAAATAGAAAACCCATAGAAAACCACATATCACAACCATATGATATCCTATTTAGTCATCACTTTTAATCATTGTTCAATTTACAAAAATAAATTTAGTGGGTGATCATATAATCCTTAAGATCAGGGGAATCTATTTACTTTATCCTAATATATGTGATTAACAGATTCCATTCATTTTTATAATGAGAAGTAGAAAAACATGTATTATTAATAATTTTATTACGCAACCAAGGACAACCAATGTCCAACATTTTTAGTAGGAATATAACCCATACAATTTATATTATAAAAAGACAATAAAAAAGAATAGAAGTCACAGTTCCAGGTTGCACATGTTGAAATAATTTAATTGAATTATCATTATTTATTTGGTAGTCTTCTATCATTACAAGGGATGCATTAATACACTCACCCTCCATGATACATGAATTAAAAGTTTTGAAGGGGTCCCTTCATGGAATATGAACTGATCAACACTTCCATACAGTGCAGAAATAGAGGGCATACAAGCATCTTGAATGTCATTGAGAGAAATAATTGATCCAAAAAGGTGAAAAATAATGCACAACTCTTCAAGGATGAATTGTTTTGGGGGGTTTTGGTATCAAGTGCAACTATAAGTGAAGAAGGATGACAGGGTACTAGATTTTGAAAGTCCATATTTTATATCAATAAGATAAACTATTTTTTAAAATCCATTGAAAATGGATCGTGACTAATACCATGGTATTTGGAATTGAATGGAATTTCATTTTTTATATGATATATATTCATTTAAATGACCAAAAAACCATTAAATAGGGAATTTATCTCTTTTAGTATAATTGGAAACAAAAAAGGGCTGAAACTGGATAAATAGAGGAAAACTGGATTTTGTTAAAAACTACTGGAAATGACTCACCATTAGGTGATTCACCAGTGTGAGATGCTGGTGTTAGTCTCCTATGTGATCAATTGATGGGAGTCACTAGTGCGAGCTACTATCATGGACTCACCATTGTACAAGCTTCCATCATGAGCCACTCTCATGAGTCACTATCATTACTGCCTTTTGGGGACCTACCAGTGTGAGTCAACAGTACGAATCACTATCAAAACCTATCATCACGATTCACCATTATTAACACTCCAGTCCTGAAATATTTTTGGATGAGTCACTCATTCGAGCTACCTGTGGATGAATCATCATCCTGAGGTATCAAGGGAGTACTCACTATCACGAGCTACTAGTGGATGACTAACCATTAGACGAGCTTCCATTGGGAAACTCGATTTTTAGAAAACACATTAAATAAGTCACTATTACCTCCCTGAACAGTTTAGATGCTGAATTTTTACAATGTAATATACCAGAGTAGTCTATCCCAATATACGAAAATATATTACATGAAAATATAAAAAAACCCCTTATAACATTCCATGTTCATGGATGAACACCAAACATGTTTCCCAGTCATTGGTGGAAGATTGGGTTTTTATAAAACATAATGACTACATGATGTCTATCACTCCAACCCAATATGTTCCCCTTCCCCGAATGTAAAAACATTGTAAAGGATCACATGGGAATAACATTGTGTGGGAGTAAAATATTAGTAATAGGGTGGTGTAATCGAGTACATGGACATGACTGGGAAACATGGGTGGCACCACGTCTAAGGAAACAATTAGTGCATAGAGTAAATGTGGTGTGGTATAAGGGCACAAGGTCATATATAGGGACACTGTGAGAAGGACGTGAACCAGTCCCGGTTCAACTCGACAAACCCTTCATCCGACATACATGGAATGTAATAAAACATTTGATAGATCTATGTGCCATCCAAGGACACCGATCGGCTGTGGAGGGGGACAACACACTATCTAGGTTCCCTCACAAGTTGTGTACCCTTGGTTACATTTATAGGAAACATAAAAAATTCATATATCCTTCATTTGAACTCATAATTCAATCCCCCCGAGTATACTATCCTAATTTATTTACCGTATAGAATGTGATGGTTTCATTGGTGTGTATTTGGAGAAACCATGTGAATATTTCAATTATAATGCATGGTTAGGCTATTCTCGCAGATGACAATGATAATGTAGGATGACCAGATCCTTTCTGGGTAGTACCCTCTAGTATGGATAATTAGTGGACTCCTCGAATGACCATACCGAGTGAACCCTCTAGCATAGTTTGGAAACGACAACCTCTACATATACTATGTTGACCCTCCAACACTGTTGGGCAGTGGAATCCTCCATGGATAAATATTTTACCCTCCAGTACATCTGGGTTGTGGACTTCTTGATGGGTATTGAAATGATCCTACAATATAGCTGGGAAGTGGCATCATTGATAGGTATAGAATTGACCCATCCTCATAGTTAGGCCATGGTTCCCTCTATGGATATTGAGTTGACCCTTTGTTAGAAGTGGGTAATGGAATCCACGAAACACACTATGTTTACCCTCCATCATAGCTGGGTAATGGGATTAGTAATGGATTACATGGTGGAACCCACTGATTTACATGGTTATAGGTCCTATACATTTATTTTACAGCCCTATAACAATGCATCTACGTGACGAGGAATACTTAGAATTGGATGGTTACTTTCAGGAAGACAAGTGAGATGCCAAGCAACATTGATGGATAGTTAGAACTATTGGATATTATTATTCTTGGACAGATTTATGAAGTGGAGAACACCTTTGTCACTCATTTGGTATTCCTTTGAATGAACACATATATACACAGCCATATATATATTGAACTATGTATCCACACATTGGATTAGGTTACTATACTTCTAGAAGATGCAGAGATGTGTGAGGAATGGCACAAGCTTTCTGTGACTAGCTTCACATAGTTGGATTACTCTAATATCCTTAAATTGTTAGTGAATACTAAACTGGATATTCACATACTCACCATGTTTATTATATTATGTTTGGAAGATCTTATTTTCAGTCTCATTTTGGGTTGAACGGATATATTTGTTTCTATCTGGTTTCTATTGTCGTCGAATCCTTGTTTTATCTATTACTACTCCCATAATATTTTGGGGAGTCATCCTAGGTATGTATATATTCACCACATAATGTTCTTTTCGAACATGTTACATTTCTTATGTACACAATGGACAAGTCAGTCATGACATTAAGGAAGCTTTGGGATATTGCGTGCTTGGACCACATGTAGGGGTGAAAAGATTGGGATTCAGCAGTTGGGCTCTCTCACATACTTACTTTTCCTGTTTTTAGAAAATGAGAAATAATTATGGTTGGGGTTTTATTTTCTAAAATAATTTCAGTTTACACAAACATTATTTATTAATGACTATATGTTCCTGAATTCTTCGTTAACATTATAGAAATGTCGCATCTTTATCTTTATTCCCTTTTCACTTTTTCAACAAGATTTTTGTATGTGTGAAAACATGTACATAGAAAAAGGAAACCATGTGGTAGGTATCACTTTGAAACCTGTCTCGAGACCATGTAATATGGATTTGAGCTTTGGTTTGTAGAGGCTATAGAATCTGCTTATGTTGGGTCATGATAGTCAATAATTCAATGTCAGTTTTGTGAGACAAACCGAATATGGTCAAAACTTCTGACATAAACATTATTTACTAATTAATTATATACATATTTATTATAGATGAAAATAAATAAATATAATACTTTAAATTATTATGAAACTTGTAAAAAATTTATATAATTTTTTTATCCCTTATGATACATGGCATGTTTGACCAATCCGACATAAGGTCAGTGATATCATAAATAAATCTCTATTCATTGGTTTAAATTTCTAGGTCATTGTTTATTTTATGCCATGAATATGTGTTAAATGAAATTATTTTGTATTATAATTTATTTCCACTTAATTATGGATTTATATTTTTATATATAATAATTTCATTGATATATTCTCTCTCATATGATACAATCTATGTAAGGGAGTTCGTCTCAATTTCTTTTTATTGAGGCATATTGTCACGTTATGCACATAGTTTCTTTTTTTCATGTATATAATAATATTATGACATGTTTTATCATTAAATTTCTTCAAAT
This sequence comes from Viscum album, assembly GCA_963277665.1. Classification (NCBI taxonomy): domain Eukaryota; kingdom Viridiplantae; phylum Streptophyta; class Magnoliopsida; order Santalales; family Viscaceae; genus Viscum; species Viscum album. Next base: position 606,229,797 of record OY728161.1, on the reverse strand, counting down.
AATGATATTAAAAGTTTTAATGGATCTAATTATTTCATGGATAAAATGATTTAAAAATTTCTATTGTTGTAAGATATTTCCTAACTCAATTTCCATTCAGTATGTTTAACTTATTAGTTAGTAGTTATGTTATTCCAATAATATGTGTAAAATGAAATATGATAGTATTATTCTATATTTGTAATTTTTTTGGGGAATTAAATTTTTTCCACATAACTATTTCATAGAAGAATTCTCGCATGAATGATGCAATCATAGTTAAGGGTTTTCTCCCACTTTTATTTCCCTGTGATATATTACATATTCACTATTTTTTATGTTTATACACAGTCCATGAATGTATTTTATGCAATATATCCATAATTTTTTGTATACATGTACATTTTTTTATCTCTCATTGATAAGGTCTTTAGTCTCAATATTATAGAATCGGTAATGGAGCTTTGTCACATTTTCCATTCATTGAAAAATTGGTTTCATTATACAACTATATTATTTTAGGTGTTGTATATACATATCCTTTAAAAAGTTAAATAATGGATCACTTGATTATAATTATATTATTTGTTTATAATAATGTTATTCCTTCATGGTTCGTATGATTCATTTGTTTCAAAGTGGAATGAGATTCTTTGGAATGTTTAAACTTTATTTTCCTCTTGAATGTTACAAAAGACCATTTAATGGTATTTATTTTCATCAATATCTACAAACATTGATATTTTATATCCTCCAATGGGGATATTTTGTACTGATACCATCATCAATATTTCTTCATATTGATTATGAATTTTTCTAATAAATTATTATGGAAGGCATTTCCATTCCATGGGATATTCATACATCAATGATATTGTTACAGATCACATTTTCTCCATGGGTTAATCATGTTTCATAGATATGTTTATTGAACCCATTTATTTTCCATGGGTTAATTATGTTTCATGGATATTTGTGATAAACTCATTTATTTTCTATGGGTGTATCAGTATTCAAAGTTGTTGTTATTGAACCCAGTAATTCTACATAGGTTTATCATGTTTTAAAGAGATTTTTATTGAACCCATTTCTTTTATATGATTTAATATTTTTTAAAATTTATCTTCATTGGAACCATTTCTTATACATGTGTTAATCATTATATGAACGGGTTATTGGATTCTCATATGAATTTTTATATGGATTTTATTTGTTATGATTTTGAAATTGTAATTGAAAATTTTATGGGTAGTTCTATGATAAAGAATTGATGGGTGGTCCCATGTTAAACTAACTATGGCTGGTGAAGTGATATATGAGTGACCGGTGGGCCTTTTACATCTCTCCATTGGATTGGGAATCAAATATGGACATTTTGATTTTCCATTTGTAAGAGTGACATGTATTGAAGTTATTAATATCAAAATAGAATTTTTAATAGTGATCGGTTGGGATTCCGACTTCACATTTATTCCATTTATAAGAATGAATAATTTAATTATGTGCTAATATGCCACTATGTGTAATTTATGCATGCCCTCAGTTTATAGTGTCTCTAAGGATCGAAATTAATATCACATGACTCATGAATATTATATCTGATGACTATAGTTTATTCCTTGTTATGATATTTTATGGTATATGTATTGTTTGGTGTAATGTATTTTATTATTTGTCATGATCATGGATAATTTCATCAAACCCTTATGGGCTATTATGCTTATTGATGACAAGAAAGTGTTAATGATTATGTATACCCATATTGGGAATCTGATATCACCTTTATTATATTTCCATTTACCCATGTACTAAAAAATGATGTTGAATTATTTATGTGTAGAATGGATTTCACATGGTTGATTAGGAAGAAATAATGAGAAATAATCAAATCTAGGTATAATGTCTGATGATGTTCAACATTATGAACTAGTTTTTTTGTGTCAATGTAAATTGGATATTTTCATGTAGAACATATTTATTATTCGGTAAATATATAGACATTAATGTTCCTCCAATATACATGTGATCAATGTTTTCATATTGATGATTTATGGTGTATATGAAATATTTGGCTAAATATTATCAGCAAAAATGCTGGGAAATTATTTTTTTTCATTTCATCACTTGATCTGGGAGTGTGGGTTCTAGACTATTATAGTTTGTATCAATAGAATGTTTAGATATATTTATATATTATGATTATTTCATATGATTTTATCTTAGGAGTTATGGATTCATTCATAGGTCTATATGATTAAATATGATCAAATGTTAAATGTATTACTCACCCCATTTATATTTATGGGATGTGATCTTAATGTTATTTTTCAATATTCATTTTAGAATGAGGAATGTTTAAAAACTATTCTCTAAATGAAAATTTTTAGGAATTAATTTTCTTAAATTTTATATGAACAAGGACAACCATTATGTTTGGTAACATCACATCACATCCTACTAGTCTGTTGGGAGAAACCCATGACCAAATGATGATAAGGGATTCATGTAATTCCACTAGCCCACATGATGTCTTGAATAGTAAGAATATTTTTAATAAGTATTGATTATATTTGAAAAACAAGAGATTTCATTTGAGTAAAAATTGTCTATTTATCTTAGGATGCAGTATGATCAATTCCTTTTAAATTGTAGGTTTCAAACATATTTAGAAAAGGATTGAAGAATCATCAGGTTAATTATTTAAGGAATAATTAATTTTTTACTTGGGTAATTACATTTTAATGTTTAATATTAGTATATAGTTTGAATGTTTTCCTATCTTGGGATGTATTTGACTATATTATAGACATTTGGTTTTCGGATAAATCATATGATTGGTGGAATAACTTGATTTTCCCTTGTATGGTAATGTGGTCTTAAAAAGCTAATTTTAGTTCTTCAGGTATTAAAATATCACCTTTAAAACTCATCATTTAGAGAAAAAGTTATGTTTTAGGGGGAAATATAAAATTGGATTAAATTATACCTATCATGTATGTACATTTATATTTCCCTTGAACTATATTTAAAGGGAAATCATTTAGATTTGGAAGATGATATAGATATAAAATGTAATCATATTGACATTTTTTGATGATATTAATAAAATTTTCCACAATTATTTGGTTTAAGTATTTTTCATTGTTAACTAACTATTGACCATGTTCTCGGTAACCCTTAATTAGTCTATAATAATTAATTTCCATTTGAAAACTGTGTTTTAATTTCCAAAAAAAAGTTATCCCTTTGTAGAATAATTCTTATCTGCAACACCTGGAGAATTTAATGTTTCCCAGAATACCTCATTAATAGTATGTTTTAGTAAACTATTTTAATATATGGGTTCCAATAATGGAATTCCAAAAATTGTACCTTACGATCACTAAGACTAATTACTAAAATGAAATCACTTTGAGGGAATAATATGTAACATTTCAAAATTTTATGAAATATCTTATTTAAAATTCTTTTAAAAAATTAATAGATTGTGTTATATGAAAAATAAATTTTTCTTTGCATCAAATGAAATATAAATTTTATGTTGTGTTTCAGGAGACATTGATTTTTTTATGACATGTGTTACACACAAACTGGAGTCTTACCAAACAATATAATATGAATATATAATATGATAGTTATAACATAGCCATAGGAAATGTGTGATTTAATGTGAATAACTAAATTAAAAATACAATGTCTATTGGAAGATTATTAAATTAATTATTTATTCATGAATTATTTAGATATGAAAATTTAAATTAGTTGAATAAAAGTGATGTGTATTTTGAGAGAATTTTATAATTACCATGATTGTATTACATATTAATAAAATAAATAAATCACTATTATTGAATGATATTTGTGAAATTAATATTTTTTAAATTAGATAACGTAGTTTTCAATTTATTAGATAAGTATGATAGGGTCAAGATAAGAATAAATCTAAATTGATACATAGAAAGATGTATATTTTTAAAAGTAGTTCTACAACCTTTTGAAGGAAAAATTGATTTAAAAATAAATCATTAAACATTTTAATTTTTTTTTGAGAAAATAATCATTTCGTTAAAATTGGAATATTGAAATTTTATTTAGATTATTATTTGGTTTTTACATGAAATTTTATTTTTTTATGAGGAGTGAACAACACTGAATTTCAATTGAAACCATATTTTTCGTATATATAATTTATAATGAAAAATTTTATTTTTATGTATATTTAAATTAAATATAATTCATTTATATATCATTTAATTCCATTCAGATCCTTTTAATAATTATCATAGTGTTTTTGGATATAAAAATTTATTGAGTTTTTGAACATTTTCATTTTAAAATCCATCATTGTAGTCGTGTATACTGGATCAATTATAAATTAATTTTTAAAATTCTATGATTAGAATTTAAAAAATTGTTTTTACTTTTTCAATAATTAAAGGTCATAATTCATATTAAAGAGATATTATTTTTTTAAAATATAAGTGAAATTAATCAAAATTAATCAATGTGATAAAGTTAAAAACACGTTTAATTAATTACTAACCTAAGAAGTTTTGTAGAAAAAATTATCTTATACATGAAAAAAACCAATTTAATGTATATTATTCAACTATATATCCTATTGGATATAATTTAAACAATTAATTTACTAACATATGGTTATAGAGACCTCCCAATACTATTTTCCACTTTATATTTGTATGAATTATACTCCCTCTCCTCTATTAAATGTCACTCACCCTCCCCACTTATTCACAACATTTAAGATTTTTTTGAATAAATACCAGACAAAAAAAGATACCAAAATAATAAATCTCACAATATATTCCTTATATTATTTATAAATAAATAAAATTAATTCCATTAGTTTAAAATAAATGGATTTACCTGAAATTGATGTATCATTCTTCAATGTTACTTTTGATTTCTTTCTTTCTCAAACACCTTAAATTAATATTTTCCATTGATTATATAAAAAATTTAGTCTCAATAATATAATAAGATGTTTTAATGTATTTTTTACACTTAATTACATACACACTTCCATGAAATTTTTTCTGAAGTCACTATTAATGTGTATGGTGAGCTACCACCTCACGAAATGGTGTATTTCATTTTTTAATTTAACACCTCTTCGGCATGGAAATTACGATGAAAATAGTACTTTTATTTGATATAAATAATATTTATATTGTATTAATATATATATAATTCGTTTATATCAAAAAATGTTTTGACTTACATATTTTGGAATATGATAACATAATTTGGTAAGGTGTGGACTTCAATCTCTTCAAAACGATATGATATGTTACCCCTTTACATAGAATGTACAAATTATTGGGAGAATAAATAATTATAATATAAATAAAATATTAACTATTTTGATGAATAATTTATCAATTCTTACAAAAAAATATATCATTTTATTCTTTCCAGTTGACACATTGAAATAGTGATAATGTCTTTCATGAACGTGTGGACCACCACCTCCACAAAACAATGTTATTCTTACTTTATCATCACACAACACAAAATTTATATATATGATTATGTATAATTAACGAATATTGTATTATCAATATAATTTTAACTATATTAATATAAACATCACAAAACATTTTTCTATAATGATCATTGAAAAATGAGAACCCCAGTCGTGAGTATGTACGAACTACCGTCTCCATGATCATAATTTTTAATCAAATTCCGAAACCATATTTACTATATAATTTTAATATTATTATAATTTTATTAGTTTTATAATTACTTCATGTCTATTACTATAGTGAAAAAAAAATAATGACCTCATTGACCATAATAAACTTATCAATGTCATTTTTGGCACAGAAGCTAAATATGGTCCAAACATCAGACATATTCATTATTGATAGTATAATTGTAAATAAAACTATTATAATTGAAATTAAGGCTATAATAAAATTTTAAATGGTAATTAAATGTGGTAACAATTGATATAAGTTTATTATTAAGGAATATAGAGTAAAATCACACAAAATAAAATTCAATATAAGGGATTTAATGAGTTAATTTTTATTCATTACGTTAATCTTTTATGTTGTTAGTTATGTTTTACCAAAAATATGTCTGAAATGGTTTATGATTGTATTATAATGTATTTGAAAGTTATTTTTACTTTCCTTTGGTACATATAATTTCATCATTTATCTATTCTTCAGCTAATTATATGATCATTGTAATGGATTCGGTATCAATGTAGTTTCACTGAGGCGTATTTTAATGTTATGAAAATAGTTTTATTTCAGTGGTATATATACATTTCATAAGTCATGTTATATATTGAATATAATTTTTTTCATGAATTTAATTTTTTTCATTTATGTTCTAATTTCATTGATCACTTGATTCATTGGTTCCTAAAATTGTATGGGATTTTATAGCTTAATTTTATTTATAGAACTACTCTTCTATGTCATTGATTATGCTATGCCAAAAATATGTGTGAAATATCCACCAAATATATTATTATTTATTTTTTTGTTATTTCTTATATTTTCATTAGACATGTAATTTTATTTCATTGACTTATTATCACTAAAATTATAACATCTTTGTAAGGGTTTTCCTCATATATCTTTTATTTATTTGTGATATATTCCATATTCAAAGAATATTTTGTTTGTGGTAATTATATAAATGACATTATTTTGTGTGATAAAAAATGTCCCTAAATTTATTATGTTTTACATATCCTTTTTATGATATCTTGTTAATCTGGTCTGTTATTGTGAAATTTCCAAATAAGTAATGGAATTTTTTTCACAATTATCATTATTTGAAATATTTATTAAATTATACTAAAATAGTATTTTATGAGGCATATATACATTTCCTTTCACATGATATATTATGAATATATTAATTCCCATGGTATAATATGTTTCTTATAATTTTATTAATTCATGGTTCTTATGATTCAAATGTTTCATTGTGGTATGGGACTCTATGTAATTTTTAATTATGATTTTCCACAATAATGTTTTCAATGTGTGTTTAGTAATTTCCCATTAATAAACCTCAAAAATTCTTGTTGTTACTTATCCTCCAATGGGAATATTTTTTATTGATACCATCACCATTATTTCTTCCGATTGGTTATGATTTTTTATAGTGATTGGTATGGTACCAATTTCCTTTCCATGGATTTATCATGTTTCCCCAATATAATTATTAATCCCATTTATTTTCCATTGGTTAATAATGTTTCAAATATATTTTTATTAAACCCATTTATACTGAATATTTTTATTCACATTTCAATGATATATTTAATTAAAAAATATGTTTCCATTGGTTAATCATGTTTCAAAAATATTTTTAATGAACTGATTTCCTTTAAATGGGTGAATCTTGATTCAAATAGTTTTTTATTGGACTCGTTTTTTATGGGCAAATAATGATATTAATTTTTTTGTTATCTCTAATCAGTATAATATATCCCTAAAATTAATTGGATAAAAATATAGATAAATGTTATTTAATTTATAGGAGTGACATGTATACAATTCATTTGTATGGCTATTCCATTTTTAATAGTGACAAGTATAGTAGTCAACCACATGGTTATTCCATTTACAAGAATAAAATGTATACTTATGTCCCAAGATACCATTACATGTTATCTATGATTCTTATAATATTATAATGTATTTAATGATTAATATCAATATTACGTGGTTTATTATTATTCATTATCAATACTTTATAAACTTCCATATTTCCATATTTCAAAGTCATGGTATTTAATGATACGAGTTTTTGGTTTATTCTATTATGATCTTTTCTTATATCAACATAACCTTTTTTTGTATTATTATTTTTCATGTTGTTCAATGGTTAATGATTTTTTCCCTTACTGATCATCTTCACTCATTGTTCTTCTGTTTCCAATTCCAAAGGATTTAAAGAATTATGTTGATTGAATTATTCCAATAATGGATATTGAAGGAATTATTTTAATGAACTAATGGGAAACAATAAAATATAGGCATTATGGGTGACGATTTTAAAAGTTAGGATCAAATTTTTTATGAGTCCATTTCAATATGAATTGTTTTTGTTCAATTTTTTCCTAATTCAATACAACTGTAAACCTAAATGTTCATCAAGTATATAAGTTATGCATATTTTATTTTTTATGTTGTATGGTTTGGATGGATTTTTTTTCTTAAAATAATCTAAAAATATAGAAATGTAATGTTATAAATTTCAGCATAATATCTATAATTTCATATTCAATGAAGTTATACCTACAAAACATTGTGTGACCCTTGGATACCAGCTCGATGTGTACATGGTGTACACACCCATGATTCTATGTGGTGTTATATTTTATTGTGATACAAGACACACACCATGTACAACCGGGTAGACATCACGACGTGTATGAGGAGCGCATGACCTGGAGACTTTGTGGCCCCCCATAACAGTTTGTTGGCTATATTCCATTTAGTAAGCCATGGACATGGGAACAATACATGTTTTATGGGTAGGACCCAATGCCAAAGGGAAACATCGTATAACAACCCAAATAAATACAAGATCCCTTTTATTATTCATCATAAGAATTTTTAATTTTGGTATGTTCCCTTAATATTTTGATTGATGGTATATTATGGAATCACATATAATGAAGATTCTGGTGACTCCTTTTAAAGAACATTATTCTTGGATGGATTTTTGGGAATCCATCATTGTGACATGTTTTCAGACCCTCTATCATCATCCTTTCTCATTGTGGGCATCTTTTTATAATCACGACCAACATTAGATGAGAGATGATCCATTTACATAGTGGGTCAGTCTAGATTAGTTTGTTTGTATATGCCATTATATTAGGAGTAATCCCATTAATTTTATATATCTATTCAAACATACAAAATGTAATTCATATGGAATGTCTCGATGAGGATGAACACTCATAGGATTGGAATCCATTATATTTGACTCGGGGAGTATGTTCCCCCTAATGATTTCTATATGGAACCTTGAATCAGGATTCTTGGGATGGATTTATGGTTATGATAAAATTTATGTCTATGTGTCTATTATTATTATATCCTGATTTTATTATTTACTTGTATTGAACTATAACTATGATGAGATGATTGATATTATCATTTTTATTTGATTAGTTACTTACAGGTGTCCTAACAAGTGTTTTTTATACTCACCCATATCTAGGTATTTCCCATATGTTTCTTGTATTTTGAATAATATTTACCTTTTGGTGGAATCATAAAGGGAATTGGACCATGAGTTTCTTAGTGGTCCATACATATAGATTTCTATTCTCGTAGATACAGTGATGACAGTCCTCTATTACATTAGAAGTTGCACTTGTATGGTTTATTTTGGTTGTACTATATTTTAGGATTCTTTATAGTACAATATAATTTTACTCTTACCATGTGATTTATAATATTATGTTGATGGTTATTTTTTTATATTACAACTGTTTATGGGCATGAAAATGTCAATATTTTTATAGGTACATTAGGTGAAGGCCTCCCACGTGTATGATATTCCCAATCAACAATGGTATCCATCCCATGGCCTAATAGATAAAAGCTTTGGGTAGTCACATCATATACCACACATGGTCGTGTTGGGACATAGAAAATGATAAATAATGATTAATATTTTAGGAGCTATCAAATTAGATATGATATCAACATTAATGTTAATTATTTATACAAGACTAGTATAATCAAACATTAGAGTGAATCTTATAAATATTATTTCAATATTATTTCAATAATCTAGCGTTGAATTAAGATATAACATAATTATAAAATCAATTTAGCTTCAATAATTAATAAATACAAATAAATATTGAAACATAAGCCTTCAAAAATAATCCATTAAACCCAAATAGTCATTAAGTTGATCATAATCCAATTAAATCCTTATATATATATATCATTCATATGATCTTATTTATCCAAAAAACTATCTTAATCTTATATAAGACTTCACCATTTTATATTATTTAGGAGGATTTATATTTATCTATAACCATTTACTATATTTTGGAGTCATTTCTTTTATCCTTGACTTATCCATACCATGTTAGACTAATGATTCATAAGAAAATGAGCATTTTTAAATTCTAGTATTGTTCATATTTTTATCCAATGTTGAGGGGTGTTCAATATATCACAATTCAATATTAATTTCACCACTTTTTATATAAAAGGGTTAATATAATATCTTCAAATCCCTTAAAAATGTGGGATGTTAGAAATAAGGAATTGATTCTAGGAGTTTATTATACTCATTGATTTCATTATCCTAAACATTATAGTGAATACCTCTAATGTTATTCTCAAAACCATCAATAGTCGTTATTCCATCACCCGAGAGAATGGATGGAGTGTCTAAAATTATATTTATTTAATAATAGATAATATGCTTCCATTTATTAATTAATCTTTCTTTACTAAAAAAAGGGAGAGATATTCCATTATGGCCATTTTTACATTAATAAAAAATATTCAGAATCTTCATATGGTAAAAAAATATACATGTATTTTTAAGAACATGAACGGGTCCCGAGTCACCATTTTCTATTCAAATAGAAATTTGGATTGGATGATTAAGATACAAAATTAGTGATTTTTTTTCTGTAAAATATAATATGGAGATATTTTATGTTTCTATTTCTAATGAAACATGAATTTTAATTAACCTCACAATGGAAAAAAGTTCAATCATCTATATAATAAAAAGAAAAAATATAGAAAATTATAACCAATCTAAAATAGTATGGGACTCAAAATATAAAATTATGTACAGAGACTTTCTGGAAATTCATAAGAGAAAATCCAATTTACAAAAAAACACATGAACATATGATTTAATAGTGATTTTATAAAAAAATTATAAAAAAATATACAATAACTTAATGTGATAAATATTTAAATCAATGAAGTAAAAGGATTCTATTTTATTTAGGGATTGTTTTGAAAAATTATTCATTTTTTATATTTACCATCAAGAATAAAAAATTACCAAAAGTAAGGAAAATTACCTCAGTCATAGATAATTAATTCAAAGGGTTTACCAAGTTCTTAGGATTATTCAGATAAAAATAAGGTTTCTATTTATTCAATGTAGAATCAATCATCATTGAAACATATTTATATGAAATAAAATTTGTGAAAGTGTGAAAAAATGATTGGTAATCATTGTTTATTTCATAAGTTGTGTACATATAGTGAATGATTCATAATAAAATAGATATGTATTATAATATTTTTACGTTTTATAATAAAAATATTTAAAAAAATATTTTTTGAATATGTTATTTATTTTATTAATAAAAACATGGTGAATTCCAAAAATATAATTATATGAAAAATAGTCAAGTCTACCATATAACTTGTATGTGTGAGATAATAATTGTCCTAGTCTTGGTTGGTGATTAAATAGAATAAGTCATCTAGTTATATTAATGAAATTGAACATCCACCATAGAAGATTCTAATTAATTCTTCTTTTTAGGTTCATCATGTAATTATTTTTGGGAAAACAATAATGATTATACATCCATCCTAAACATTAATGCAGGTGGTTCAAATGAAATATATTTAATGTTTAATTACCTGACATATTTTCTCCTAAATAAAATGAAAAATATAGATACATTTATTAATATCAACCATATAATTGATTATTATATAATGGTCAAATTTTAATTGAGTATCTAATATATTTTGGACAAATATTATAATTCAATATTTTTATTATTCTTATAGGAAATAATTTTATATAGACAATGGTCTTACAAGTGTATCATATCTGTATATATATAATGAATGACCTTAAAAATTTCCATATATACATTTAACAAATATATACCAGTCATATTACATTCTAATATATTAATTTACATACTTCATCAACATTACACACCATATATTCTCATTTCAAAAATACATATGTTTTCTGTATTTCAAATAAAATCATTCCATAATTTGTAAATAAATGGGGTGTCGTTTTCTTGTTAGATCTAGAAAATTAGTATATAGAATTTTTAGTTTTTTAATCACCTATGTTTTTATTACATTTATAATTATCCAATTTTTTTTCTTTTATTTTTTTAATTAGTTCATTTAATATTTTAATTTAAATCTTTAACAGTATAATTAAATAATCATTTTTGTTTAGTTTTGTGTGTAAAAGAAGATATTTTATAAATGGGGTCTATTTAAGAGAGTTTAATACACTAAATATGATGTGTTACAAGTAAATAGATTATTAAATAATTATGATCAAACTATTAATATTTATAAATGAAAAAATATCATTATTTATATAAGCTTTTAGTTCACATTGTCATAATAATTTATACCCTCAAATAATAGTATGTTACTTGAATAAAAATTTTTTTATTTAAGTTTAAGTCCTAATTTTTTTAATTCAATGGATGTTGTCGGATAATATGAGAAATTAATTGAGGACATAATTATAGAAAAAAGATACATGAATTTTTAAAAATAAAAAATAGTCATAATTTTTAGGAACTCAGTGATATATATATATATATTCAATTTAAGAACAGTTGATTATATCAAAAACAAAATAATTAAATTTCCCAAAATAGAAAATATAATTTTATATTTTTTATGAAAACTGATTTCTAATTTTATGTATAATAGACATTAAAAAAAGGTGTTTATGAATAATTGTTTGGTAAAATATAAGGAATATTTATTGTTGTTAAGGTTTAATATAATGATGAAAAAAAAAGAAAAAGAAATAAATGAGAGAACTATTCCATATTACTATATATTTATATTTTTTGATAAAAATGTTTATATTCATGGGAATATATTAGTTATTAATATCTATAAGAACAAGGATTAAAAGTGATTGTTTTTATAGTATTTGAATATTAAAACGTGAAGGGTTAAATAATGGAAGAAACCTACTCAAAAAAACATAAAATAAATTAATACAATAAGTAAATTATATTTTCAAAAAGAAAATAATATTTGTTATTTTTGGGGCATTTTGAGGAAGAAGTGATAAACATGGTTATACTATTAGTTAATGGATAAAAGTTCTAATGAAATAAAAAAATTAAAAAATATAATTTACTGTATATTCAAAATTATATAGTAATATAGGAAATATAATTGATAATACTACTAGACATAAACAATTAATAATATACAACCATGGATTTTTGTAATGGCATGTTCGTCATATATGACTATAAATAGTATAATATTAACAAATTTTATATTTCATGAGGGATAATTCATAATAATTTGAATGACGGATCATTAATAATTAATTTAATTTGAAACAATTTAATTGTTAAGAAATAATAAATATAAAATTATAGTCAATTGTTTATGGATTTAGAATTAATTTATTGAGGGTTTCTTAGTTGTATTAAAATGGTAATAATATTTTTTTTAAATAAAAGTTAAAACTAATGAAAATTTAGTTATAAAATTTACTTGTTTCGTGAGAAAAAGTTCTTTATTATTTATTTCATCAAAACTAGATGAAATATTATGGAAATTCAAATGAATCAAAAAAAAATATTTATGGTATAAAAAAAATAATTTGATTTATAAGGAAATAATAGGAGATTTAAAAACTATGAAATTATAAATATTCATAAAATTAAATGGCATAAGTTTAATTTATGTTAATATTCCATTATAGAATGATAGGGAGTAAAATGTATAACTATATTTAATTTACTAAATGAAGGATCCTTGAAGTTATTAATGGAGAAATATCTAAACTAAACTGAAATAAATTAAAAAAGTTATATATAATTTTTTTATTACAATAATTAATTTTAATATTAAAAAATATTCATGTTTATTTTTTAATGAACATTTGAATTATAAATAAATGAAATATATTTAATATTATATAATATGGTTGTGGGTCATTCTATAATATTATTTTTATTCTATTATGATTCCATGGTTTAAAATATTGAGTTTAAGTAATGTTATAAAAAACATAGAATACAACATCAACATAGATCTCAATATACTCCATATCAAATGTTTTTTATATGAATAATTGAGTTTTAGTGAAGAATTTTTCCCAAAAATTTATCATACAAAAATACTTTAGGGAGAATATATAGTAATATTTATGCTTGAATAAATTATATTTCTAACATGATAAATATCTTATATGATTCAAAATGAGTTATGGTATGGTAAAAATTTCAAATTGATTTATGTTAATATATATCCCATAAAAATTACATTTAATTAAACATTTTTATGTATTTTTGAAAGATCATAAAAAGGGATTTCCCCTGGTTATACAATTAATTCATGTTTTAATAAATGTTTTAATAATAGTATAATAAATATTTTCAATAACATTGAAGTTATAATTGTTTAGGATGATATAAAAAAATTAATTTGACGAAAATTTGAATATATTATGAATTAAAGAAAAACAATATTATATATATAACAGAAATTGAAAAAAAATTAAAATGATATATGATTATATATAACAAATCATGTAGATTATTATTGATAAAAATATCAATATATATTTACAGGGTCACAAAATATAAAATCCTCCAAATAATTATTTGAAACATTAATCATGGAATAAAAAAAATAATGACAAGGTATGCTACTATTGATAAATTATAATTCACTATAAATGACAAAAAAATTATTGTATAATACTAATATAATCAAAAAACTCAAATTCTAAATTTTTATTTGATTGAGAAATGTTTTTTAAACTGTTAGTCGAGATCTTCTCAGTGTCACGCAAAATGTATACAAAAAGTAATATGTAGAAGACATAAAGAAATTATATGAAAATATTATATATTTTTTTAAATCACCCAATATACCTTCTATTTAAATGTTATGTCCATCATCTCGAGGTCGTATTATATTATGTCCTTGAATAAATTGACCATATTTTCCCATGTATTTATAATTTAATATAGTTGGATTTTATAATTATGTAATCCATTACTAAAAATATTATCTTGTTAATAATCCATTCATATTATACCACATTTCAGATTAATTATAACTCCCTTTCATACATTCTGGAAACATCAATATATTTTTATTTGATAACTAATGACTCCAAAACTGTTCCCTAGGAATTATTACAATGTATAATTTATACACTGACTCTCTTATATATTCTAAATTTTTTCAGTCCTCAGTGATTCTATACTTTTTAGTTAGACATGAAAAAGTTTGCCCCTTTATATCCATTTTATCTTCCTCCACCCTTCTTAGTAAAATATCATGTATAGTAAAATATTGATAGAAAACCCCCCTCAATGTCTCATTAATGGTCGATTCGCCCTGCGAAATTTATCCTTAATATTTCAACAAAATTTGGTGTGAATATATATAGGTAAAATGATTTTTTTTCATTTTTCATATATTATTTCTTTTATTAATGGTGTAACAAACAATAATAAATCCAATAATTTCAACATTCATTTTATCTGAATGGAATGGAATTTACTGACTACATATATTATTTATCAATGTAGTGATACTTTGGAGGGACATATTTCCAATAAATAAAACAACATGAATAATGAGTTACTAATTTAATTAAATATTTTAATTTTAATGTGAAAAATAACAGATATATTTATTCTAGAACTAATGGAAATTATTTTATTATATAAAATGGTCTTTCCCAAAATAAATAAATTTAAGAATGGAGGGAACAATTGAAACATGGTTTTTATTGTCTATCCTCAAAAAATGATAATATTGGATGAGGATTTCTTCTATTTATTTTCATTTTAATCTATTGAAATATTTATCAAAATTTATTAATTTAGTCATGATATATTAATAATGGTTGATTTTTTTTCCAAATGGTGGTCATGAAGTTCACATACATATTTAACAAAAGAAAACAACTCTTAAAATTTATTAAAGAAATATTATATCAAGTAAATGTATACACATTAGATAAAATAAAAACCATATGTTTTTAATTAAATGAAATATATAATTCTTGATAGATTCAAGTATTAATGAATAAAAGTAATTTATAATGCATATCTCATATAAAATATTATATCATAATAATTTAGATTTTATATATTAATTGGGTAATATATGTTAAGGAGGAAAAGAAATCATGTGACCTTTTTTCCACCAAAATAATGTTTAAAATTATAAATTTAAATATTTTTTATGATGAAATCAATATTGTGATAGTAAGAGTAACAATTAATAGACTATATATTTGTTTTCACAATATATATAATCTGACATGTATCAAAAGATATTTATAATAAATTACTCAGTTTAGGCTTATATATTTTTTACAATTGGGTATAAATTATCATAGGGTAATTATTATAATATTTTACATCAATATTAGTTTTGAATAATTTTTTTAGTTGATTATATAATTAAATAAAAATATGAATATTTTTATAATAAGTGTTTATTTAAATGATTCCATCAGCATCTAGTGTAATATCATATTGTTCTGGTAAAAAATAATATATCAAATGAGGAAAACTGTTTAGTATTTTCCCAAATATTATATAATAAAATACCATTAGTTATATTTATATAAAGATGCTTATCAGGAATGTTATGTTTAATATAACAATTATGCTTATTTAGGGTTGATATTTATTAGTGGAAAATATCTTACACGTTTCCTTTTGTTGAAAAAATTATTACATTTTCTAATTATATTTCTATATATATAATAAAATATCAAGATAGTTAAATGATAAAATGTCATGGTGACACAATAATGGTCATCAAAATGGGGATTTCTAAATTAGTGTCTCTTTAAAATTCCATTAAATTTATGCTTTACAAAATAAGTCTGGGTAGAATTTTTGATTTGATCTTATGGAGATAAAAAAATCCGCAATGACAAATGAATCAAAAATATAATGAACAAATGAAATAAATAAAATTTTAAAAGGATTAGTTTAATCATGATATCCTAATCCTTTCTATGCATATTTTTTATCTTTGTCCTGGGGTTTTTTTCTACAATGAATTATAAAACCAAATCATAGATTGTTGAGAAGGTTATTTCTACTCATACAGTCCATATATTCCCACTTTTTGGATGTTATTAACACTTTTCACTCTGTTTTTAGTCAGATAAAGATGCATTATTTTGGACTAACAACCAATTTCTTGATATTTCATCCACAATAGAAATATAATATCCCCTTTAGGCATTCAATGTTTTCCATATATGAAATTCATCACCTCTTCATGAAAACCATCTACATATGATACCATCTAATAAAATATGTGACAAATGGTCCCCGCCCAGCAGTTGCCCTGCAGACACGTGGGCCCCATCGTAGGTCCCGCCCACTTGCCCGAACGGGTTATCTAACTAATGACAGTCCCCACGGGCCATCACATGTCATTTCCAATGTGTTTTGTCCTCACTCACACACACCCTGAGAAAATTCCTAGGTGGCCACCCATCCTGCTCACTACTCCAGACCAAGCACGCTTAACTATGGACAAATGGGCCCTTCCCACATGTTGCCTCGCAGACACGTGGGCCCCACCGTAGGTCCCACGCACGTGCCCGAACGGGTTATCTGACTAATGATAGTTCCCACGGGCCAACACATGTCTTTTCCAATGTGTTTTGTCCTCACTCACACACACCCTGAGAAACTTCTCAGGTGGACACCCATCCTGATCACTACTATAGACCAAGCACGCATAACTATGGAGTTCTAAACAGACCGGCTCTCTAAAAGGAAGGTGCACCTTGTTGACATGAATCATATCATTTAGTAATTTAACCCTTTATCATTTGGGGATGTTAAAATCACCCCTCTTTAGAGAACAACGCCCTCGTTGTGGTCCTTATATCTCAACCCAGGCAATGCACCACACATAAGTCTAGGTACCAACTCTGATTCCAAATGTTACAACTAGGCCCCACCCACCTGTTTCCCCGCATACATGTGGGCCCCACCGTAGGTCCCATACACATGCCTAAACATGTTATCTAACTAATGACAGTTCCCACAGGCCAACACATGTCTTTTCTATTGTTTTTTTCCTCACTCACACACACCCTAAGAAACTCCCCAGGAGGTCACCCATTATGATCACTACTTCAGACCAAGCTCGCTTAACTATGGAGTTCTAATTAGACATGCTCTCGAAAAGGAAGGTGCACCGTGTTGGCAAGAGTCATATCATTTATTCATTTACCCATTTTTCATTTGGGGATGTTACAAATTATGTTGAGTTAATCGATTTTCTCTATGTGCATATCTAAAAAGGCATTGTTCTTATTAGTATAGAATGATTAAAAAACAATTTTTCAATTATAATGTTATTCATATATTCAACATATTATTATTCTTATTCTTAAAGTGTTATAGACCTCAAAAATCCCTTCTTTTATTTTTCTAGTATTAATCATCTCTATCGTCAATACAATTTTTTTGTTTACATTTGAAAAATTAATTTCATTTAATTGTAACTATAATATAAAATGATATCTTAGAATATGTGTCCAAACTAAAAAAATACTTTTCCCGAATAAATTTAATTAAAAAACACTCGAGTATAATCAAAATGTAATGAATATATAAAATAATTCACCTAAAAATTCATTTAGTAATTCTATATTTAATGAGTAGAGATTTCTTCATCAATCTATTTGATCAACCTCTATCAACATATTCTTCATGATACTATTGACATGTTCTCTTTTTAAAAATAATAAATTAATTATCACCCATTAAAATCTAAAATTGATACACTATAATATATATTTTTTCATTATAGTAACATCAAATATATATTATATAAATATTTTATTAACTATATAAATTACAAAAAACACACCAACTATGTTATCCAAATTTTCTGTTTTTTCCTTTTATGATCGTGGTGTTATTGATGTAAAGATCAGAACCCATTGTTCGATATTAATTTTCATTTTGATGTTTCAATATCTATAAATAATATTTATATTCATATTGTTTAAATTATTTATTACATATCATTCTGATAATTTCTTAAAAGATTTATAATATTTGAACATGATATTTAGGGGTTGTTGATAATTCAAAGATGTAATATATGAATATGGACCATATGATGAATATTACATAATATAATAAAGTATATTTTAAATTTAAGCTGTTCTATATAGGTCTTATGAACCATTTAATGTTCATAAAAACTAATATGTTGAACTATTTTGAGTTACACATCTCCATGGAGCTCCATAGCAGCACCTTATTATGTCCCAATATTGAGTTGATTCATTTATTCAATAATATATTTTCATAATCTCTATGATGATAAATAATATAAATTTACGAAATTAAGGAACCAAAAATACATAAAAATGTACCATAAAATTGGATTTGATTTAATACATTATATAATTTAAGATCATTACACTAATGAATATCTGATTTATATGGTTTTTGTATATGATGAAGACAAATAAAAAATGAAGTTGAATGAACTCATTAATTTTTGGATAAACTATATGAATTTTATACCATTAAATAATGAACAATAAATTTAGAATATATATTTAATAATGTATGCATAAAACTATTTCAATCCATATTAGGATTTCATAAAGATTCTGAAAACAACCCAAACATATTCACACAGATATCATCACCTTTTAATGAGTCAGAAAAAATTGTTTATGAAATATATAAATCTTATATAGTTATATTTTGATATTAAATATCCCATTTTGGACTTCATATAGACTACTATAAACAATATTCTACCCATCTTGTCAAAAAATTTCACTTATATGAGAATTCTCAATTATCATGCGAATAAACAAACAAAATAATTTACAAAATGATATATATCATTACACCAAACTAATAGATAAGGAAATGTTTTTAGATTGTTCAAACTCTCAATGTAAATGACTTATTGTCACATGAAATAGAAGACCTCCCCATAAATTCAATCTTATACTCTCTACATTTACACTTTATTCATAAATAAAAACTATGTTAGTTGATTAATAGGTATTGAATTATCTGAAAAAACTTCCTTTGAAAAAATTATTGTTCCCCTGTTTCCATTTAATAGTACCACACACCTTCCAAGTGATTTGGAAACATTATAGAACCCCTTCACAATATAAAACAACTCTTTTTAGTGGTGGTGTTCCTAAAAAATATATTATATTGGGGGAGGTTGATAATATTATTTTAGACACAATTTTTGAAACCCCTATCTTATTATTTCCATGGTAAAAATATATACAATTTTATTTTTAGTGAATTTGTTTTAATATTTAACATCATAATAAGTCAATTTCTCTAAAATGAAACATGATATTATATCAATGTGATTTTATATTTTATTTTTAATTGGATTTTTTTAATGATCATTACAACTTGTAATATAGTAAATTATTTTAAATATATTCTTAACTAATCCAGTGACAATTTCATTCATACTTTCAATATATAAGAATTTATTTCAATTATTAATTAAATATTATATATAGTCAATGATATGGATTTATACATCTTTATAAATAATTGATACATAAAATTCCACTAGATTTGTTGCTCCCCATTATGTGCACCCTGTTTCACTAGAATCTCTTGACTGGTCCATATGTATATATATATATATATATATATATATATCTATCCATCATAACAACAGCTCTATTTTAATAACATTAGGTGAACTAAAATTTGTTTTTTGTAACATCTCCAGATTATATTATATGAAATATTGTTAAACTCATTTGGATCACAACCATATATTTCCCACCATGTCAAAATAACCTCTACATCATGGAAAGAAAATGTCTGGTAATGTATGATTTAGATATTTTTCTTAGATTAATTATGTGTAACTCTCTTTCAAAATTCATCCACTGTATTTTTTTTCAATATTTATGGGATTAGAGTGTCCATAAAAATCTATCATGCATACTATAGTCAATATTTCGTACATTTTTTAATATAGTAAAATTTGATGCTCTATTTGAGAAATATACAATACTATTAGAATGTTATATCACCAAGAAATCAAATCTCAAAATAGATTGTCATTTCATCATAAATGTAATCCCAATGATACTCTTAATCAACATCATAAATAATATCTTCAAAAAAATTATATATACAACAATACCTATGAATTTCTCTTAAAAAAATACTCTATCAACCATTCCCATTTAGAATTTAACTCCTTCTATAAATCTATACATCATTACATACTAGTATCTAGGATCATATTATAAGATAAATGTGTCCTTTTTTATATGTATACCATTATTTTGTCATATTAATTGATAAAATACACTTCATATTTAATATATTTATTTATGAAGGTTAATTGTAAATCCATTTAGTATATAATTTAATTTTTATGCTATACCACACCCATGAACATAATAAATATCTGAAATTTTATAATTGGTAAAAATATTTATTCAAAATCATCCCTTTCCAATTGAGAGTAGAATTTGGAATCTTTCAATGTTTTTTATTATCACTTCTCTATTTTATTTATATTATTCCTATAAATCGTCTATTTGTAAAACACATTTTTTAATTCACATATTGTACGAGGCTCCTGTGTTGAATTATTCTAAATATGTTTATGTTGATTAATCGTACTATTCAACTATTATATATACTCAACTATCACATAAATATTGTTTAAATCAATCTATGATATTAATGTATTGTAGCTATCCAATCCCAACCTACTTAATTTTGGGATAGATGCATTCTGATTTCTTATATTTTTTCATATAAATATTCATCATTAATCTCTGATGTCTCAATATCCGATATATAATTTAAAAAATTCATCACCAGTATTATATTAATTAAAATAAATGATATCTCACACATTTCTAACTTCACTATCAATATGTTTTTCTAAAATAGGTATTCAACAAACTATAGTCATCTCATAACATGGATCAATTACACCTTTATTGTCTGATGATGTCTATTTTATCTTGAATAATAACATATAATATGTTTTTATCCTTTTATTCAAGTGATTTTATCTACTTACAGTTGTTGGATATCCCATAAATATGGATTCTTCATAATTTTAAATAAACATTCCATGATTTCTCCATTAATCATCATAAAACAAAGTCTCTCAATGACATTAAAGTAATTTTCAAGTGGATTAATTTTATACCACATCACATCTCATGAAAAATGAGATTATGGTTAAAAACACCTATTTTAAATCTTCATATCCAAGTAATTTTCTTTAATGAATAAAACTCTAGGATATTTAGATTTAACTAGAATAGTCCCTTTTATATAAAAATGATCCTAATTTCCTCCCAAATATACTATTTTATTTTGTGGTTGTATGGGTTTCTATATAAATATCACTATTTGTTGACATTATGACATCCATATATATTTAAGAATGTTCTTCAATATTTTGTTTTGAGGGTGTGAAATTATGTGGATCTGTGATCCAAAAAGGGATAATACAAACATATTTATATATTACACCACATATATTTTTTTCTAAAATAATTAAATTTAATAAAAAATGGAGTATCATATAAGAAATATGATACAAAAATTGATTCAATAATATGTTTTTTACCCAATCCATGATATATTGTCTTTCAATATTAGGTGTTTGACTTGAGCACCATTGTTGGGGAGAGAAATGGAGAAATATTTTTTATTTAATTAATTATTAAATTTAAAGCCTAAAACTATATATATTAAATAAAAATACATTTATTCCAAATCTATAGGGTTAACCCCATTACCCTTGGGTTGATATATGATCCTTTGGAAGATAATTTTGAAAATGATGATCGATCAGGCCATGTTATCAACTTATCAATGATCAATTTTCCACTGGTGATCATTGATCATGCTTGTGGAGAAAAAACAAATTTATTTTCCTCAGTGATCAATAGAAATCAATGTTGGATATTTTTGTCAATACTATCCCTATATACTTATCTCTTGATGATCATGAATCAAATCATTAAAAATTTGATTCATTGATCGATATTTGATTATGGTAATTAGTTCAACTTCATTAAAATAATATAAATTGTATATTAATTATGATTGTTTGTTTATTCCACTTTCTTTTTCACTCATATAAAAATGAATGAAATCCAATAAAAATAGTGTTCATTATTTTTCACCATGTTTTTGATATATGAATTTCTTTTTCCATTCATTTCATGTTCATCACTACTATTTCATTTTGATATTGGCTAAATAAACAACTGATAATATATTTTTCTAAAACAAATAATTGGTGAAATGGGAAGACTCTATGGGTCCATATTTTAGATGAATAGTATGATAGATGTGGGATGTGTTTTAAGTGGAGATTAGGGATGGATTAGAGGAATTAAATACTCCCATATGAGAAGTGGATGATGGAGCATGACCCACCTTTATCCTCTACAAATGCAGGTAGTGGTATCCTCTCCCTTATTATTAGTGGTAGAAACAACAGTGCAAGGAGACATACATGGTGTTGGTGCATTATCGAAAAAATGCAGGAAATGAGAGTTGTGAAGAGGTCCCCAATGATGGTGGATAAAATACAAAATCCCCACAAGTTACCATGATTTAATATTAATGGGTAATAAAAAATATAAAAATGATAATAATAATAACAATAATAATAATAACAAGAATAATAAAAATATTATTAATATTTATATTATGATTATGATTATTATTATTCGATCTTGTATCTGACACATCTTATACATAAAAATTATGGTTGATGAACATTATATAACATCATAGACTTGACGTTGATGCGTTCGATTCATGACCAATGTTGCGTAACAAAATTGGGATTGTGTCTTGGAACCCAAAATTACCTATCAAACATGTTACATTGAATTTAATTATTTGAATGTATTTTTTTAATGTAAATTGAATATCCTGAGTGATTTTAGATGGGGTTATTAATGGTGTGATCTATTTATCGACTCATAACCTCTTTTCATGAAATATAGGTGGGTTAATGTTTTATCCCTTTGAGATGATAATGTTCCCATATGGTTTTAATATTTTCTAGAGTCATATTTAATCATGTGAGTAGAATATCGTGAGTAGTATGTCATAAATATGGTGATTATTTCCTTTGTTTTTTATTTAGATATATTATGCAAGCTTGTTATTGTGTGATGATTATATCATCTCTCCTTTTTTAGATTCATTAGGGTACATTCCCTTGGTCTGTATCAATTAGAGAACATTATAAAGATTATGATCCCATCAATTGGATAATACTCAGATAGAGTTCTTGGGGTCCCCCAAGGACTTATTTGGGATACCCTATCCTATTATGTAATGTGAGGTGTTTATTGAATTGGCATGACAAACCCTACCAAGGCATCGATCCCCTACATCACAGGTTATTTCATGTTAGGTTTTTAGTATATGAAATGTCTCTTCATATGATCTCTCATTATTTTATTGATCTCATGTAAATTCTATCATGTAAATTTTTGGAGTGAAACACTTCATGTGTGAAATATCTAATGGATTTGATTATTTATATTAGTCTCACATAGTTATTCCTCCTAGGTTAGAGTATATTTAAAATGTGAACATGAATCATATGATATGAACTGGGTTGTGACCGTACCATTTTATGTGGTGCATGCCATGAGATTATATAGATGTTTATTTTTTCATAGTTTATATTTTGGATTAATATGGACTATGTGATTAGGGGAATACTCTCTTGATGCTTTACACATGGAGATTTCATGGTGACCTACCAGATAATGGAATAATCAAAACATCGTGTTCTTTTCTAACACATTTCATGTATAATGTATATTATATGATTTTTGATGAGTTTCTTGGGGGACCAAGAGAAGATAAATTTTATTCTAGGCTTCAAAGTCCATGGCGTAAACCCATAAAAACATTTTACTATTGTCTACTCATTCTTCCAGGTAAGACATATTTATACTTTTGGTTATACTATATTTCTCCCAATATTAATTCCTATATAATTTTTATAAATTTATTGTATGATTTATATGCGTGAATTCATTGGTATTATTTGGTTTTTCATTTTATCATAGTACAGTAATTTATAGATTTTTACATGTGTGTAGGTACCACATGCTATTGAATTCTATTTACAAAATATTCTATATCATGATTGAGACTAGCACTAATAATATCAGAGTAGTTCATGGGGTTTTCATATTTGGATTACCACTATCCAAATGAGAATAGTTGGGTTCGGCTAATGTGGATTGGTATCGAAGTGGTGTTTTATCATAGACTCATAGTGTGGAGTTTTATCATGTTTCCAAGGAATCTATTGTGGATGTGTTGTCTAAAATATCCATTAACTAAGACTCTGATAATGCCCTTATTGACTCAATACATGAATAACATAATAGTAAGGAATGAATTGGTAAATTCATCTTATACGAATGTGTTTTTCTTTCCATATACATTTTGAGTCATCTCCCTCGATATAATATCTTATCACAAGACAGCATAACAATTTTCATGATGTATATATGATTATTATGATTTTGAGATAGTGTTTTATTAATGACTTATTGAGTGATGATGCATCTGTATAAGGACATTTTCATTATTTGTTTTGTCCAATAGTTAATATAATATTTCTATAATCAAATTTTTGCTGCATCCATAATTCAATGGATCTGATGGATGATCAATGAAACACTGAGTTGCTGATAGATCCAGTATGGTATGGAAGTAATGTGAATTAGATTCATTAATTATGTGATTTACAATATTGGAGGCCACTATAATTATGATTCATGATATACAATCATTACTAATGGATTAGTTAGTGGGGTGTATTGTTGTTTAAGGTTTATAGTGATCCTAGATGGCCAGTTGTATGGGATGAAGACCATTATTCTCAATGAGCAGTAGTTAGTCTTAGTGGTACCACCAGATGATGTACCACTACTGAGACTCCATTGAGATTTGTATTGATTGAGGAATACTAGACATTGTGATTTCCCATACCACTTTTGGGATGTTGAGTAATTCAATGATATTTTAGTGTAATTGTATAAATTGATTAGAATGCATCCTAATAGTAGTTATAGTAGTTGGACTTCTCCACGGAGATATTTGGTGTTTCTAGAGCTCTATTTTGTTTATGTTTAATCTGAATTCAGGAGCTATGAGAATATGAATTCCTCTCCCATTATGAATATTTCCTATAACACTATACAATACCATGAGGGTGACTTAGTGACACCCAAAGCACAGAGTATTTGTTTTTTGAGGATGAATTTATTTGACTTCAGTGTTTACGATCCTTCTGATGTGTTAAGGTGTCAATGATAGCCTTGTATGTAGTGAATATGACGGAAACAAAAATAAAATTTTTAGGTAGTTGATTCATGGGACCTAGTGGAATTAGTTAGTGATCAAGATATGAAATCCATATTATGTACCTCAGTGGCATATTTAATTTACTTTAGCAAGTCTCTATCTCTAAATTCATACCTTTCCTGAGGTCTAGTGGTTTTTATATAACCCATTAGGATCAACTGTAAAACAATACTCACTTATAGAGTGAATCATTTATAACACACAATTAAGGATATTATATCATTATGCAAGGAGGAAATACATCCTCACATAAAATCTTTTTGTAGCATTGGTGAGGTCTTATGATGTTTTTTATATGTGCAATCCAGTTTCCAACAATCCATTCCTTATTTACTTTTATATGTTTGGTTAAAATTTTGCCGAGTTAGTGGGATAGAATTATACATATTTGTTCTAAAGAGGTCCCTGGTAGGGAAATATGATCTTCTGTACGAGATGATAGAACCAATTTCATAAAAGTTGTCTTGAATGACACTTGGATGTATGTATATGATGCGATTTAAATTCCATGATTTATTAGAGGAGTACATGGACACCATGAATGATGATGTTACATGTTTACCACCATATAAAATGTTTTCATTACACATATTTATGTGGCCAGGGATAAACTAATATTTTAACGGGCACATCAGATGGACCCATTGAGTTGTGAAGAATGAAGGTTCATTTGTAGGATCTGTAGAGGATGTGGTATTGATAGACCTAATGTGATCATCTAGAATACCCAATGTTGTTATCTTAGTAGGTGGATGTGATTATGATATAGAATATCAATTTATGTCACATTAACTAGGTGAATATCAGGGATGGGAATCCACCATTGAGAGTCAATTTTTTTCGCACAATGTATAGGGGGGAGCTTGTTCTTAGAGATTGACCTTTGTAATGCTTGTCAGCATATCCGGGTTCATGTTGACTATATACTGAATGTGTATTTATAATGCCTCTATGATTAATATTAGTTAAAGGTGATACCTTTTACAGTGATGGACTCTTTGGGGTGTTGTTAATAATCATGAACTAGGTCATTCTTCTTTTATTGAGTCATTATAGTGTTCTCAATTGATATACATTTGTACTTAGTGTTAGTAGTGGTTTAGGCGAGATGTTTGAGGATGGTTACATAATTTTTCTTAGAGTAATACGTTTACAAGAACACCTCATTGTACCGGATCTATATATTAGGGGTCTCATTTTTGATATTTCCCCTTTAATATGGAATCAAACATTTTCATACCGATGGTTGAGGTAATTATAGCTTGAGAAATAAACAATGTAACAACCATACAAGTAGATTATCAAAGTAATAATTTTTTTATGCTTTTGTTGAGTGTGGTGGTGAAGCATTTGAACAATTTTTTATTAAAAAGAAGAATTAATATAGTGCAACATATCTCTAATTTTTTATTTTCACCCCACTACTACATCAAATATATATTTGGATATAAATGGATATATATAATATGAGTTCCGACATTAAAAAATACCAAATAAAATTTCTTAATCGATTTACATATGTTGTGGAGTACATAATCATTCCAAGTGTGGATGGTGGCAATATTCACACTATAAGATGAGGTGTTGAGAATGTTTCATTCCATTATAAATACATCTAATAGAGAAGGGGTTGTACCAAGGTCCTTTGGAAGCATTTTTTTAGATATGGATGGTTTATATTGTTGTTGAGTTTAATTGTTTATGGTACATCTATAAAGGGTTGAAGAATGTAATATCTTAGTTAAAATTATGGGATTATTATGCATTTGAGATGTAATCCATCTTCTAGGAATACCCTCAAAAATTGTTTAGAATAGTAATTATCACCTAAATTCAATATTAGGAATAGAATGATGGTGTCTTTTGGTATAAGTTGTTGTTGATAATTGATTTTAGACACTAGAGAATTAGTTATGTAAAGTGGATAGTTTAATTTATAGAGAAAATTATTTCGTATTGGATGTTGTCATTAGTCCATAGAGGAGAGTATCATCTACCATCAGAGGAGATTTAATATAATAATAGATATAATTCCATTATCAGTGTAGCAATATTTTGAGGTATTTTCAAGGAGACCATGAATGTAATTTTTGTACTAGTTAAAGCCAGTAGGAGAAAACATTTGTGTCCATAGAGTTAGTTTGAATGATTCATATATAGGATACATTTCACCCTAAGAGTATGCAGACTTCTAAATAATGATAGGTGTTCTTCTTGGTCTGAATACAATATTCATTTGTTTTAGTGATATGTTCATGTTTTATGAGTGATCTTATAGTATTTATGATTATGTATATTTTTATTGGATGCTAGTTTACCTACATGGTTCATTGGCACGTTTATGGATGCTGTTTAGGGTTACTAAGGTGAAATAATTCTAGATCTATTGGGTAAATTTAAATTATGTTCATGTTGTTTTACTTGTGTCAAATCTAAGAGGAGATGTTAAAAATATTTTTCATGATTTCTACATAAATGATATTGTAATTAAGGAAGGAATTTACTTTTTGAGTGTCATCATAATGTCTGAGTTATGTCCAGTGAAGACCCTTTATGAACATTTTTCCCTCAGGGGAATGGTTTTTGACTTTATGGGAACCATTAGGGGAGATCAGTAGAAAGGAATGCCCAATTGATATCTTAGTACCCTCCCATGTGATTATTATTATTTAATTTTTAGGGAAAAAACTATGGTGGGTGATATTAATACAGTTATTTTTTCTATATAAGGATATAGAATTTTGAATGGAATATTTTCAAACCCTAGTACTATGGTAGTGTAAAATTATGCGACACTATCATCCTAGTATTTATATAAAAAAGAAATTTTACACACACAAACACACACACTCAAATATATATATATATATATATATATATATCTTATTGTGTTGGTGTGAATCCTATATAAAATTATGAAATTATACCAAAATGGGGCCTCAGATCAGAATAATGATACAATAGTTGACTCTAGAACATCAGTTTTACAATAAGTGTGTCATAATACTTATTGGTGTTGGGTGTTCTTATATAGATCTGTTGTGGGTGAAATATCTAAATAAACTAATTATTATATTATTTATTATTTAATTTAATTCCTAAACATATAATCCCTCTATGAATATATATTTATTCCAATACCGTACTATTATCCCTATAACCCTTATATTGAGAGAGTATATGTACCCAGCCTAATTATATTACATAATATTGATTTTTAGTAAAAAAATAACTTCCATTAATATTGAGTATTTTTTTCAAGTTTAGAGTTTATGATAATTGGGATATAATAAATACATATCTTTCTAAACATATATAGTGAAGATATGACAAAAATTGTCTCCATTTATTACAAAATATAAATATTTTCAAATAAAGCATGATATCTTTGAAAAATAATCATGAAATTTAAAATGGCTTCCATATTTATCTTATAAAACATTATAAATAGTGTAAATCATTTAAAAACATAGGATGGGAATTATAAGCTCAGTAAGGGATATAAAAATAGGAAAAATAAAATATTATCTCATGAACGTATGAAATCATTTATAGAAAGACATACTTGTCACCCATATATACATACTTTGTGAAAAATTAGATTTATATGAGATTTCATCAAACATAAAGAAATAAAAATTAAAAATAATGTTATGTTGGGGTATTAATTTCTTATAATTAACAGTAGTGGCTACCTTATGATTTGAAACCATCGCAGTTACCTTACAATATAACCCTCACTATTAGCAGATGTTGTAACCATCACAGTTATAAATTGAGTAACAATGTGGCCGACCTCCAACATACATGTAAACAATGAATTAGAGAGAGATATAGGTACAATGCTTCATTGTAAAAAATTCCCAAGAACCACATCACAATCATACAACAAGAAAAATTTCATAAAAACATTGCTTTTCAATTTTGTAAAACTAGAAGTTTAATAATGATTTTATAAGAAAAGTCCATTTAAAATAACATATAATAGATATAAAAATAAATATAATGAAAGTAATATGTGTATAAACTATAAATACACATAATTAAAGTTAATATAAAAATGATTCACCACATAAATGTTATTAAAACACCACAATTAATGATGTATTAGTTTAACCCAAATACTGCAAATTGGGTTAAGTAGTCACTAAACTCAGGTTTTTCTTACATCAGACTTGTTTAACATACCTGTATAATGGTTAAAATAATTTTATTAATATCATACATTAATCATATTCATGGTTATTAAACATTATATGATCATTTCAAAACAACATTTTACCCTTTAATTGTTAGTATTTCATTCCTTGAATTGTTTTATGTGAGTTCTTTACATGATTTCCATGGACAGTTTGTATTTTTTTTCTTTTCATATGAAATTAATTTTATAAAAGTGTAAAAATCGTATTAATATGCGCCTAGAATACTAAATGATTCTATAAATCATTTTGTTATCATATATGATGATGAATCATTAGGTAAAACATTGATGACATTTATTTAGGTAATTTTTTGTGGTTCCTAAATAATCATGAACTTGATTCATTATATAATTTAATTTCTTGCTTAAAAGTTCATTCCAAAACATTAAATAGGTCACATAATACATACTATATTATTTTTTTAACATTTAAAGTATTTTATGATCAGTTTTTATGGATATAATAAAAATTCAAAGCACATCGTCCACAATTTTAGTAAAAGACACATCAAGAACAATGTTTTTAGAATAAAAGTATGTGGAGTGGAAGAGAGATGGTGAATTTTTGACATTAACATGATAAAATATTGAATTTATAAGATTATGGAGATATAAAACCTCATGGATAAGTGGAGGGTCATAGAGTAAAAAACAAACATGAATTGACAAGAAAACATATGAAAGGGAGAAGGATTCTTACCTCTTGATCTCTTCCCCTTTAGATCCACATATGGTCTTTCTTTTTTCCCTTTTGTAGAGACCATTAGGTCTTCAAAATGGGGAATATCTTTGGCGAGGGTATATGAAAAATCATTGACAAAGATTAAGGATTGATAGTTATGAGAGGGAGTGAAGAATGAGGTGTTATTTATAGTGGAGGATAAGAGGGATTTTATATTATTTTAATCATTATTTTAAAATTTTAGTCCATGATTATGAATAGAAATCATTATTGAGTTACAAATATCAAATATAACATTTTATATTGAAACACGTGGGAATACATTATCCATGAAGTAAAAAATAATGTATTTAACCGATATTTCATATATGCGGTATTTTACCATATTCCACTATTCATAAAAAAATACCATGTTTTTTGGAAAAATACCAAAATTAGCACTAAACATTTTTCAAAGAGTTTAATAAAAAATGAATTCCATTTTATAATAATATTTTTGTAAATATTATTAATTTAATGGTTAAATTAAAACATACTTTATTCAAAAAATATCAATTTTATATATATAACTCCTTTTTTATCACCTTCAAAAATAAATCAAAATTTCATTATCCTAAAGCCTTATGATAATATAATAATAATACTATTTACTATTTATTATGGATAAATAACTATTCATATGAATATTCCGAAGGTTATATTACTATTAAAATAATCAAGATGGATCAATAAAATTTCCAATAACATACTGATCATAACAATAAAGTCCATTTTTTAAAATTCTAATCATAGAAGAAAAAAAATATATTTAATGGATAATTATAAATATATACTTAAAATAATGTTTCATGATATTCAAATTAATTTTAAAACCTTGTGGAGTTACATTCTATATAGTTTCTGGGAATCTCAGCCTTATATATTTTTTATTTATATACATATTAAACAAGTGAGGGTACATTTCCCTCAGTGCATTTTAAGACTCCCATGATGATTCTTAAACCATGTAATTTCCCCACAAATCCTTTACATGTAATATTACCTTATTCCAAAATATTTGATCACTTCGATCAAGAATATAAAATTTTTTCTCTTCATAAGAATGGTTCTCTTCCAGGTGAAATACTTCTGGGCTGAAGACATGAGATGAATCAGGAACATACTTTCTCAACATCGAACCATGAAAAAAAATTTGTACATGAGATGAACTTATAGGAAAAGATACTCTATAAATGAATTGTACAACATTATCAAGGATTTCATAATGTCTAATGAAGTGGGGACATTTCTTTACTTTCTAACTAAAATGAATAACACTTTTCCATAGATATTCTTTGAAAAACATGATCAACTACCTCAAAAGAAATGTCTTTCCTATTGTTGTTTTTAGAACTTTTCGAACTACTCTAAGCTATCCTAATTTTTTTATAGATAATTTTTTCTTTCTCTGCCTATTCCTCTACTAATTATGGCCCCACATACATTCTTTCCCCAATTTTATCCCAAAAGGTTGGAGTTTCCCACCACTAATTATACAGTGACTCGATATGTGTAATATGTATAATGGAATTAAAAATATTATTATATGAATACTATAATAAATAAATATGTTGATAAAAACTACATAGTTACATAATTGAACAAGATCAATTCATCTCATCTAAAGTCTAAATATTACATTCTGACTGCCCATTTTATTGTGGGTAAAAATATGTACTGGGATATAATTCTTTTTCAAAAAACAACTCAAAGACCTACAAACAATTATAAGTGAACCAAGGTTTGCAGGAAGATT
The DNA here is from genome assembly GCA_963277665.1 of Viscum album. Classification (NCBI taxonomy): domain Eukaryota; kingdom Viridiplantae; phylum Streptophyta; class Magnoliopsida; order Santalales; family Viscaceae; genus Viscum; species Viscum album. The sequence continues at coordinate 606,196,709 of OY728161.1, read as the reverse complement.
CAATATAAAGAGGAACTCCATGTAAATGAAAAATATTTTTGAGTTACATTTGAGAAATATTATCCAATGACATTATATCTATAATAGAAAGGAAATGTGCAAATTTAGTAAGTCGGCCCATATTGCAGTGTTACGTCGAGATGTATTTGGTAGTCCCACAACCATTTCCATGTATATATTTTCTGATATCCACTCTGGAACTGGTAAAGTCTAAATAACCCCCTTCAATAATAATTACTATACATTAACCTATTGACAGGTCGAGCATTTTCCTCTAAATTCTGCAATATCTATTTTCATCCCATCCCACTAATAATACTCAGGAAGGTCATTGTACATATTAGTAGTAACCTGATGAAATGAAAATGGAGAATTAATATCTTCACACAATTATTCCTTATTCAAATAGGAAACACAAGGAACAAATAGTATTATTCCAAATATTCGAACAAAATCATTATCAATGTTAAATTCATGAAACATTCCCATTTTAACCAAATCTATATTTTTCTATAGCTCACTATCTTCCTTCTGCAGTTACATTTATCTACCTAATAAGGTTGACTACACTAAAATGTAAAGAAAATAGGTTTATTTTCCTCACCAACAACTTCTAATCCAAAATACATCAAATAATTAATTAAGGGACCATGCTCCAAACAAAACATGGTTATGTATGTCTGATGTTATTGACTAAAGGGATCTTCCACATTGTTTTATTTTCATCGATAGAAATTGATCATGAAATAATAATATATTATAAATTAAATAAATATTTTATGGCATATATTTAATACCTTCTGAGTGAATAGATACTTCATACATTTATACTCAGTATATGCTTATCATTTGGCTCTGTTTAAATGATACCTCTAAATTTTCAAATCCACAATCACAACTAAAAATTCAAAATCATGTATGGGATAATGTAACTCATGAGATTATTTTTTTTTTGATGCAAATGAAATTTCATAATCATTCTACATAAAAAACCAATTATCTTCAATGAAGAGTCATTGTACATGATAAAATCTTCATTTTTGGAAGGTAGGGCTAAAACAAGAAAACTCAATAATGTCTTCCTCAGTTCATTAAAGCAATCATCACATTCCTCTATAAAAATATACATAACCTAATTATTATGTTAACATAATTATTATGGTAGATAACTATATAATGTTTTTAAAAAACCATCAATATTACCCTAAAAATCTATAAAAACTACTAATCTCTAAAACATTTGTAGGTCTGGGACCATCATCCACCACTATTTTTTGGTAGGGTATACCTCTTTTCCATACATATTTACAATTTCTCAAGAATAGAAATATGTTTCAACCATAAATCACACTTTCTTAATTTGATATGTATTTTTTTCCATTTATGTTTTCAAAACAACCCTTTAATGTTTTTCATGTTACTCGTCACTCTTATAAAATGATAGAAATCAATTACTAAAGGCAATAACAAACATATCAAAGATCTAAAGAAATATTCTATTCATAATATCCATGAATACTAAATTTTCATTATTTATCCGAAATGGCATAAAAAATATTCATATATACCATATATAGTGAGAAAATATATTTTTCATGATGTCAACCGCTTTCACCTTCAGATGATGGTATCATAATATCATGTCAATCTTGGAAAAGTACTGAGATCCTAGGATCTAACCAAAGAAGTCATTATTATGATTCCATGGACACATTATTTATAATTGTTATGTTATTCAGGTCCATATAATCAAAGTAATTTCCAAGGTAACTATCTTTCTTTTTAATGAAAAAATATAAGCACCACATGCTGAATTTATAGGATCAAGGATTCATTTACCAAAAAAATCCTATAACTAAAATTTCAAATTAATGAGATCCATTTGATACATTTGATAAGGGGGGTTTTAAATTTGATTAGCATTTGGAAGTAAGTTAATTCTGAATTCAAATTATCCTTAAGGTATAACATTGGGTTACTCATTAATGAAACATGAAGATATTCATTCACCATTATAACATGATTAATAGGAATAGTTCTCTTATTATAAATAATAAGAGAATGATAATATTGTTTTTGATATTTCAACAGTATTCATCTATATAATATTTTATAAGTAATACGAGGTAATTTCTATAATCAACCTAAAACTCATCCTGAAATATTACTTCTTTAGCTATACAATCAATCTTCGCATGATAAACATACAATTAATACATACCAAAAACTAATATCATACTATATTAAGGAAAAAAATGAAAACAGGAAATAAATTTCCATATACCAAATATAAATATTCTTATACTTCATATTTTTAAAACTTTTCCCCATAGTGCTTTATCAATATGTTCTTTTCCATTTCATGAGGTAGTATTTCATATTTTCCAAAATAATTATCTCAAATAATATAATGTATTGATCATGTATAAAATAAAACAATTGAATAATCTATGTAAACATACAATGCATCAGATACATCTTCATTGGATGGCCTGAAATTTGCTAATATAGTCGTAATGTATCTCACTACACCTTTCTACTTATAGTCTAGCTTCATTGCATCATTCGGACTATTCTTAGCGAATACAATTTAATAATAACCCATATAAATAAATTTAAAACCCATAATAGTTTTCTTATCATGATTATTTTTATGATCCTTTTCATTACAATGTATGTCCATATTTCCAATCTTACTACATCGAAAACACATCCAAGTTTTGGTAAGGCATTACATAGGTTTCTTTTTTCACAAGTATCTCAGAAACTAGAAATTTGACATTCATGCCTTCAAGATTAATTGATTGATTCTTATCCATCACATTCCATATGGACCTATTCTTCTCTTTATTTTAAATGTGTATATAATCAATAACAGACTCCATTTTTCCCTATCAGCATATTTGAATTTTTTTTCAAATTTTTTGAATTCACTAGAGACCAAGTCCCTTCGATACATGGGCTTCAATCCTGAGCAAAAACAGTATATTCCTCTATCAAGATTCATAATAAGAATTGGACCATACCTCCCTAGTCAGGGGAATATCACATCATACACAGACACTAAATCTTACATCTTATTATTTAATTCAAGAATAGCTTCTTGAACATATGTTTAACCACCATTGGAAAATATTTTTCAAGGAAAATACTTCCAAATTCATTCCACACAATGTCCTCAATGTTTTCTCTATCGATGATATTTTTGATAATTTACCACTAGTAATTGAATTCTTCTTCAAGAAACTAATTGGAATGACATTACATTTGATTATCTTAACATACCATAACATCAAATATCATTTCAAGGGCTTCAATCAATCATTTTGTTACTATTGGGTTAGAAGATCCGCTGAATGTGGGAGGGTGTTGCCTTATAAAATATAAACTATATTCAGGTTCCATTATGGTAACTTTAGTTTTTCTGTAGTATACATGTCACTACTATTTATTGAATATTTCATCTGATCCATTACTATCACAATATTCGTGGTTCTAATCCCTACAATTACATGGTGATATTTTGGAAGTACATTATTCCGTTAGTGCCTCTTCACTTCAGCCTCTCTATTTCTTATGTGTAAAACCATTCTGAACAAATATATCATATTCAATGAAACATTGTAAAATTTTAATGCAAAAATATTTAAAATTAACCATAGAGTAAAAAAATCATTTATGGTATTATTTTAAATTCATCATATCTGCTATGATTATAAAAACAATCCTATCATACCAACTCTATGGAACCTAACTTATTACATTACATAATATTGTATTTTAGTCAATAAATCAAGCCTTTAATATTGTGGATCTTTTAATGTTTATAGATTTAGAAATTTTTGGATATAATACATTCATATTATTACTCATTTATATAGAGCATATACCACACAAACTACATTCATTTCTTCCAAAATATAAATCTTTTCAAATATAAAATTATTTATTTTAAAAATATTAATAACATTTAAAATGGATTCCTTAACTGTCATACATTTACATATATCATGAATAAATCATTTAATTTTTTTTGAGCTTAGAAATTTTATTAAGGGATATAAAATGAATAAAAGGAAACATTTTTCCATGAACATATGAAATAATTTTCAAAAATACATACTTTTCACAATATAAACTTACTATGTGAAACATGATATTTCAAAAAACAGAAAAAAAATAAGTTGAAACATAAAGTTATATTGGGGAATTACATACTTATATTGTGACCATTGTGCTGTATTTTTATTTATAATCCTCACGGATACCTTGGAATGTAATCCTCATGACTACTTTATGGTGTAACTATCACAACTCCACATGGAGTAACCATATGGCCGACCTCCGACATAATCATACCCAATTAATTGGGGAGACATATATGATCCAAAACTAACCATATATATTTCCCGTGAAACAAAAAATAATCATACAAAATGTATAATTTCTTAAAAACATTTCTTTTTAATTTTGTAAAAAAAATAAGAATAAAATAGTATTTTATATGAATAACTACTTACAAATAAAATATAATTGAAATAAAAAATTAATAGAAAGAAATTAATATGAGTATTAACTATAAATTATAAAAATAAATCATAATATAAACAATAATTCAGCCAATAAATCATCTCAAACCTACACAATTAAAGAAGTATTAGTTTAACGCCATGAATGTAAATTTTGTTATGATGTCACTTACATTGGGATTGTGTTACTAAAAAACTATTTGAAACTCATGTATAATTGATAAATGAGTGTTATTAAAATCTTAAAAAATAATATTATTGTTTATAACACCTTATATGATAATTTAATAACATCATCTCGCCCATTAATTATTAGTATTTGGTTTCATCCATTGTTTTGGGTGGGTTCATTACAGGATTTCCATGGATGGTTTGTATTTTATTTCTATGTCATATGGATAGGAAATTATGGAAGTAGAAAGAAATGGTACTCATATTATTCCATTATATATAATGATTCCATAAATTATTTTGTTATAATATTTTATTATTAATCATTTGATAAAATATTAATGATATGTATTTCAATCAGTTTTGGTTGTTCCTAAATAATCATTAACATGTATCATTATATAAATTATTTTAAGGTATATAAATTAATTAAAGGATATAAATTAGGTTAAATTGTATAAATTAAATTAAATTTCAACTGTTAAAATGGTTTATGATCGTCTTTGAAGGAAATAATGTAAATAGAAAGCACATTGTTCACAATTTTGGTAAACAACACATCACAAACGACATTGTTTTATAATAAGAGGAAGAAGGTAAGAATAAATATGATGAATTATTTAGATGAAAATGATAAAATAAAGAATATAAAATATTTTTATATTTAATACCTCGTAGATAAGGGTAGGTTAATATAGTATAAGGAAAAAATGAATTGAAAATATAAGGGATGAAAAAGAAGAGGATTCTTACCTCTTGATCTAGTCTCCTTGAGATCGTCCTTATTCCATTTGTTTTTTGGCCTTTTGGTGAAACCAGTAGGACTTATATGAGGGGAATATCCTTAGGGAATGGATTAGGTATATCATAGTCCATACTCAATGCTTGAGTGGTGTGAACGGAATAGGGGGAATGAGGGCTATGTTTATAGTGTAGGAGTGGGGGGATTCTACATTATTTTAATATATTTTTCCATGACATTGAATAGTCTAAATTATTATGATATAAAAAGAAAATATATCATAGGAGTTAAAAACTGGTTATCTTAAATCATTATTGATGTCAAAAATTTCATATTTAATTGATAAGATTTATAAACAGTATTTTACTATTTTTCACTATTCATCAAAAAAATAAAGACTTCCCAAAAAATAAAAAAATATCACCGTAAACAACTTTCGAAATTTATAATTCAACATAAAGTCCATTTTATAAAATAGTTTTCTAAAAATGATAAATTTAATTTATATATAAAATCAAACTTTATTCTAAAAGTAACTATTTTAATTATATAAATAAATTTTTACCACTTTAAAAAATTAATCAAGATGTAATTATCATAAATACTTAAGTCACTAAAATAATAATATGTTTTAATATTCATTATGGTCATATTATTATTCATATTACTATTTATAAGGGTATATTACTATTCACAAAAAATCATGTTGTTTTAATCAGTGCCCAAATAAATTACGGATCCCAATCGTTGATGGCCATTTTTTGATATACTAATCATAGAAGGGGGAAATTTATTTTTAAAGGATAGTTATAAATATCTAATTTAAAAAAAAATTCATACATTTCAATTTATTTTTAAATCTAGGGGGTGTTACAATGCGATATCATTGGGAGATAAAATGGAAAATGACAATGGATCTTAGCTTGTGATTGTTTTCCTGATGGTCAATTCACCAACATATATAATTGATCATGCCTAAGAAAACAAACCTAATCTAAATTTCATTCAATTCCAATACAAACTAATATAGGATTATAACTTGTGGATTTTATCCACAATTACTAATCTTTTGGTTATCCTGAATTAAATCAAGAACAATTTGATTGTATAACTGATGATAAATTTTTTTGATTTTCTTTCCAAAAAACAATAAAAACATTATATTACTAATGATTATTTATTTATTGATATTAATTAAACAATCATATAACAATTAGTCTTGGAAAAAATTATAATTAGTGTTTGTTCATTCATCGAGATTTGGTTTTATGTTATTCTGCCATTATTCTTCTCTTATTAATCAATGCTATTTTTTACCTAGAACATTTAAAAATATAGAATATTAGATAATTGGTTAGTTAATATTTGGGGAAACAATACAATTCTAATGGTATATATTTGGTATCCAGAGTAAGACAGAGTTACAATTAATTGTGAAGGGGGTAATAGATGAATATATGACATTAAATCATACAATGTGAATGGATACCAATGGTGAAAGAACACCCTATCCCTAAATATAGTAATGGTCATTATAGCCTCTAATACCTTGTGATAATCAGTGGTAGTAGTGATAGGGCGATAGAAGAGGAATATGTGCGTGGGAAAACGGGAAATATGTGATGATGTTGGTGATGAGATTCCCAATGTGTATTATAGAGAGATATCCCCAACACATGTGCATGATATTTTAAAAGAATGGGGGAGTGAAACAAAATAATAATAATAATAATAATAATAATAGAAATATTAATTATACTATTATTATTATGATCATATCTTATATATGATATATATTCTAAATATGGGGTAAGATTGAAAATTCATCTGTGACATCATGACACTGATATTGAGCTGATTAACTCAAGGAAAATTTGGGATACCAAATTTAGGCTTGTGGATCATGCATATAAATCACCCATCATTAGTGTTATGAGTAATTTTGATTTTCAACTGCTGTCTGTTTTGGGAGGGTAAATTGATTATCATGAGTGTCTTTTCATGGGGGCCACACTGGTGTGAACTATTTGTCCTATCATGGATTTAAATCAGAACGTTTTAGTGGATTTATGTTGTATTTCTTCATACTGATGACAAGTCATGTGATTTTATCATGATTTTTCCGGACTCAGATGTTGTTACTCGAGTAGCTTATCTCAAGTAGTATTCCCTATAGATTGTAGTAGTTTCCTTTTATGGGATTAGATTCATTAGGGGGGAGATGTAAGTGGGACACTTATTTTGGTAATCCATATATAGTTGACTATGGTATTGTTCCCCCTATCCATATACATAATGTTACATTATGGTATTACATCCTAGGAGTATGAATTTTCATCTTTTACGGGATTAGACTCATAGAGAGTTATTTGTGTCCCCCATTTCCACTGACTGGATCCTCTATTATATTGAAATCTAATTGGCTTTCCTTGAGACTATGTGACTAGATTTACCTAGTTGTTGATCCCTACTATGAATTTTTTTTCTAGATTAGGTTTTAAATACACAACATGGCCCTTGGAGTGATCCCCCGTATATGTATTAATCTATTCATGATTATAGTTTTCCCATTTTATGTAGAGATCAAACAAGAATGCCTTCCTGTATGGATTCCATCCAGGATTTAATACTCAAGGAGTGATTTCTTATAGGCAAGTGTTTATTGTAACCTCAAACATGAAACCAATGATAGAGAGGTTTATGTGAATTTACCATGAGACACAGTGTCTACAATAAGCATATTTGGATATGTGTTTTCATATGTCTCATATTTCATATTGATACGAACCTCTTATGAGTTGATTACCATACCGATTTGTAGTTCTTGTTGATATTGTGCTTTATTAATTGGTATTTTTATACCAACCCCGTGCATGGGATATGATCGAACTGTTCATGTGTCATGAATATGACTTTCTATATGAAGAAATTTTTAGTAGACAAGGATAGGAAAAAGTGTAGTTTGGATTAGAGAGAACATGTTTCATAACATGATTCCGATTTGAATATTTTCCCAAAATTATTTTAGGTTAAACTTCTATATGGGTTTTTAGGGATTTTATCAGGTATCGTATGCTTCCCTGTATTATTTTCATACAATGATAGTGGGATTTTGAAGTGTAGAAGAATTTGTATCAATTTTTACCTGGTAAAATAATATTGAATGCAGATATGTTTAGGTGTGTACATGTAAAATAGGCTAAGGCTATGATTTCCTTGATATTCCAAATTATTGCATGAAACCAATGAGTGATCTATTAGAGGTGGTTTTAGGGTTTCCACCCTAATCTTACCAGTCGTTATTTATACCCTCAAGGGACCATTCATGATAACTATATTGATTTTTATCCCCATTTTTTTTAAATTAAATATTAAAATAATTATAAGGTGTTTCCTTTATTCCTTTTGATCTAGAAAAATTTGAGTTAATCCTTATGATCTTTTTAATGTTATGTCTTATCCATTTTAATAATTTTAAGATATTTTAACTTATGTTTCAAGAATATGATTTATGTGGTCTGATAATAATAATAATAATAGAATATAATGAATTAATGATCAATATTGGGTTAATTCAGTCTTATTAGAATCCACACATTTGAATAAATGAGTAATAAAATAATATTGAACTGAATATATACTCTTTGGTGTATCCCATGAAGCATTATCCCCTTTCCACAAGTGTCGTAAACAAAATCATCACATAGATTATGTTATGTAAGGAATTTCACTACTTTAAGATCTGAGATCAATGTAATAAATTGTTACATGTATTACAAGACTATTTTTCTATATATTATTTCTGTATATGGAAATAATGTTTGATCCACTTGATGGATCACTAATTTGAAATAAATATCTATTTTTTCATTATTAATTAGTAATTATTGTTATGCTGCGAGATTTTTTTAATGCGAATTAGTTAATATAAGAGAAATCATCGTGAAAATCATCTACTAATCAGATGAAACAATGAAAATATTATTCCATTCCATCATAAAATGTATATATATTATATTCATCATTTTTTGACTCAATTTGAATGGTTATACAACCTCTATTTTTTAGGAAATTGTTTTTCCAAAAGGTACTACTCATCATTCATGCTCTTATATGTTATCCAAAATTGTAGAATCCTTAGTCATATATGTATAATATTCATTATCATGGATACATGGATATTATATCTAAGAAAATTATAACATCCTCAAAAAAAAAATATCATTCCTCCAGGGTTTTCTTTTTAAATACATATACAATTTGTTTTTATGATATTTGTAGATTTATATTTGTCTTAAATATCTCCACATATCGTCCCTACCACTCACATTTGACAAAATATTCCTATAATTATTAAAAACTATTTCTAAAGAGAGATTTGGTTTTTTATGATATCAAATATCTTTCAATAAATATCATTCATCAAATTCTCCTTGTTTCCTCTACATTATTCATACCAATTTTTAGTAAATGAAACATTGTCATAGTATGTTATGATTTTCTTAAAATATCACATATCACAGGTAATAAAAATTTCATTCCTATATTGAATAAATTATAAAAATTTACGACACATTGTATCCATAAATTTTCATAAATTTATTTTATTTGAACATCCACTTTTTTAATCAATGAAACACTTGTTCAATATTTTTATTCATATTTTAGAGATTTTTTCTCAAAATTATTATCATCTCAAACATTCAAATATTTTTTTATGAATTTTCATGTTATTCTAAATACATTTATGAATTTTAATTTTATGGTTTTGTTTTATTGTGAGATTATATTATATATCTATCATCAATATTAGAAGATATATTTACGACCCCAACCATAAACAATTTATAAAATGTAATTAAGTCATGAATTCAACATTCAGGATCTTTTCAATTTTATAGTTTTAGAGAATTAGGACATAACTATTACATTATATCTCAAATGTTACAATGAATAATATTCTACACTAACCAGTTTCTTTCCAAACAATAAAATGCATTCCACAAATCATGAATTATTGTCGTGATATAAATCATCTTGAATTCATTATTTCATTTAATATTCCTTATACCTAGTGAAAATTATTTCAAAAAAACTAGTGATTAGAATAAAATACTCAATAATGGTTATAAAATTATGAAAGAAAACATTATTCCATCAATAAATTCAAATCAATGAAATCATACATTTCACTCAGAAAACATAAGAACTTCATCATACCTCCTGAAATCATAATATTTATGAATAACACATAGAAATCAAAAATCATAATGGTAAATTATGGAAACACTAACAAACTTACATTGTTTCTTTCACAGCAATAAGGGGCGTTACCTTTAGAATACCCATGACAGTTTATTCCCAAAATATCTTAGGAGAAAAATTATCATTTACATCTGTCATGTTACCCAATGTATTGGAGAGCTATCTTTGTCTCACTTTCCTTAGTTTTATCAAGGAAACAACCATATATGTAAGTAATTTCCATGAAACATAATATATTCATAACACATAAAACTAGCATAAAGGAAATATAACATTTCCGCATTCAATAAAAATAAATCATTTCATGATATTACAATTATCAATGAATTCAAAAAAGCATTTAAATTCCCAAATACATAAAAGGGTACATGATATTTATTTTTCATTTAAAATATTTATGGATTTTAATGTAAGAGAAATATCACATAATACTTTCAGCGAAAGAAAGGACATTGTCACCGCGTACCGTAAAAAGAAATATATTTTTTTGTTTCATAGTGAAACTCTAGGTAGAAAATATATTACCTTTGAATGAAAGTAAAAGTGGTTTATACACTATATACAATAATTTTATGTATAAATAAAATTATTCCTTAATGAAACGATATTGAGACAATGTTCCTTACGCGAATTCGGGAAATGAGTAGATGAAAATGAAACGGTAATCTCATCACATGGACTTAAATTATACAGAAATAAGGATATATAATAAAATATCCCAACCTATGAAAAATTAAATAAAAATACATAACATAAAATAATTCTTTGTCTAATAGAGGATGGTGAAAGGTTCCACTACCTTGAGTCCGACTCATCACGTATATTTCTTATTCTTCTTAAATAATAAAAGTAGGTTAATTTAAACTTAATTAGGAACACTTTTCATGTTTATAATTCCTTTTATATCACTTATTAGCATGTTATAAACAATACAAAATTATTTATGTTAATATCTGTTGTGTTGTCGATATTGGGTACTTGAGTATAAAATAAACATATAATAATTAAAAATTGTCCATGCAGTCCATAATCCCTTTTCATCAAAATGATATTCATGATTTAAATATCATATTTATACATTATTTAAATATATATATCCATTTATAATATTATAATCCATTTTTAGACAAGAAATGAATTCCACTGTTGATAGAGACGGTATGTCATACATATGCAGGAACACTACTTTCATTTATTTTTCATATTTAAAGGAATTCAAACTAAATGATATATATGAATATTATAAATATAGTTAAATATCATAATTTATATATGATACATAGGATCATTAACTCCATCGTTTATACATTCCATTTATCACATGAAAGAGTCATATCACTTTGAGGCGGTGGTAGTGTTCACTTCCTCAAATGAATTTATCGTATTTACACATGATGGAAAGCATAAAGGTATACATTAAATAAAAAGTTATTCATAGAAACAATATAAATCATATATATATATATATATGTATAATATATTTTTATTTCCCTCATAATTTCCACCATGAGAGGTGGTAAGAGAAAATTTAACAATCATCGTTTCATGAGGAAATAATACAACGTATCCAAAAACAACATGTTTGTATCCATTAGATGGAGGTGTGTGTAAGTGTAGTTAAAATAATTCTAATAAAAAATAATATTATATAATGTATAATGTATTTGTAACATAATATAAGTATAACAATATAACAGTATAGAGAATGAAAAAGAAAAATTAATAAATGGAACTTTAGAGAAAACAATGCCTCTTAAAACCGGTAACTCCCTTTTATTTGAGCCAAAATACATTATTGAATTGAATTATTCCTCTGGTAATGATTATAAGAGCAATATGTGGATGATTGGAGCTTATTTGAAAATATTTTCTAATTTTAATGGGCTTGAGAGGTCTTATTAAATGTATAGAGGTGATGCACTTTTATAAGAGGGATGTGGGTACTTTTTAAAAGTTTCAAGGTATTATTTAATTATAAATTTTTTTTCAGTTTCAAAAGGTCCCAAAGTAATTTATTTCAATTATAAAATACTTTTTGGTATGAAATTTCTCATATAATAAGTTTTACACCAGTCTAGGTCAAAAATGATGCCTTATCTTTTAGTTTTAACCCTTAGTTAACTAATTTAACTCTTACCAAGTCTTCTTGTATATTCATACTATATGGTTAATATAGTGACTAAAAAATTATAATTGAACCTAAAGTTGTTTAGTAATTAAATTTATTACATTATATAATTCATTTGGAATAATATTGGCTTTTAAGATTATTATATCATTATAAAAAATAGTAATTGTTTTCAAAAACACATTTATTTCATTTTTAAACAACTCATATCATGAATTTTTAAAAATACATAAATACATGATTATTTTAAATAACGTCATTAATTAAAGATAAAGAGTCATAATAAACCATTAAATTCATGGATGGAAAATAATTTTTTTAAAAATATTTTTAAAAATATTTATAATATCATTTATCTAAATTACTCATTAATAAGGTAATCACTACATCATTATTGTGTCATAAATATATTTATTTATTTGAAGTCTAAAAATTAAAAATAAAATACCATGATGTATGAAATATTTATGTTTTTCTAATTACTATTTGTTGTCCTAGATGTCACTTATAAAACATCATATAATTTTTTACTAACAAATACATATATATGTTATATTTTTCTTTACATTAAATTAATTATTATATAATGTAATTTTCACATTAATATTGATCCATGTTGTCCTGTAATCGACCCATGGATGGCCATGGTTGGAAATGTATCATACAATATTATTATGACACATGTTCGTGTAGTTTAATGTTACTATAATATTATTTTTACCCTGATTTATGATATTTACCTTTAAACCATGGTAAATAAAATATTTTTTTGAATTTACTATTCATAATGTGTAAAATGCACCTATTAACACTATTTGGACCTCTTGATTCCATGTGTGGAATCTATTTTTCAATAATAAAAACAGATACATTTCTGAAATTAATTTAAAATTTATCCTCGTTGTCAAAAGGAAACCACATGTTTTTAAGAAGTATTAACTATAAAAAGATTGACATTTGTTTATGTCCAATTCCTAAGTTTAATTATTTTCAAGGACCAAAATTTTGATTTAAATATATAAATATAATACAATTAATCTTTAAAATAATTAAAAGTACAATCTAACAATATAAATAAATTTATTGAAAACGTAGTTTTTATTTAAAATTCATTATTCTTCATTATTCATTAAAATTTTATCATCATTTGAAAAATAAAAAAATTTCTTCCAATGTTTATTTTTAAGTCCCAATAATAACGAATAATTTTATTTTTTCAATTATAATACATAAAATTTATATAAACAAGATTTAATAAGCCTTCACTATCCAAAGGCACTCAAAAAACCTTTTTAAATAATTATAGTATTTAAGGATTAAAATCGGATACAATCATATTTTATGGAAATAAAATTTATCAGATAAATGTTAGGGCATTTAAAAAACACATATAATCATATTTATGTTATCTCTATTCATTTCTACCAATACAACGACTATGCATTAACTACCATTTTAAATTGTAATAATGTTGTATTATTTTTTACTATAACTCATTGTTGTGTGCATCATAATATTTAAAATATACCCTTTGTTGAAAGTTGAAAATATTACTTGATAAAGAATCCCCTTTAATGAAAAAATAATATATTATTAATAAATTTTAATATAAATTAAAATTATTATTATATAAATACCGAGGTTGTTACATCCTTCCCCCCTTTTGAGATTTGTGTCACCATAATTTAATTGACTTACCAAAGATGTGGTAGTATTTATCCATCATAGAATTTTAGGATTCCCATGTTGCCTCTTCTACCGTATGATTTTTCCCAAAAACTGCTACATGATGAATTATTTTATTCCACAACACTTTCTCTCCATAGTCAAGAATCTGGATCGGTTGCACTTTATATGAGATATTCTATTCAAAATGAGCTATCACATGACTCCAAATATGATTTGGATCCGACATATAATTTCTCAACATTGAAACATGAAAAAAATTAAGTAAATATGATAAACATAATGCTAAATCCACACTATATCCAAATGATTCAACTTTCCTCAGGATTTCATAGGGTCTAATTAATATCGGACCCATATTTACATTCTTAATAAAATGCATCACACATTTTTATAGAGAAGCACTGAGAAATACATGATCACCTACCGTTAAAAATAGATACTTCCTCTAGTTATCAACAAAACGTTTCTGCCTGCTCTAAGCTATTCTCATGTTCTTTTAACTCAACTAAACATTTTCTTTCCATATCATCTACCAATTCTAGTCGCATCAACTTCACATCACCTAATTCATCCTAAAAAGCTGGAGTTCAACAATTTTTTCCATATAATGCCTCAAGTGGTTCCATTTTTATACTAGAATGAAATTTTCTATTATATGAAAACTCAACTATAGAAGGATGTTGAGCACAACATTCCTGGTAATCCATTGATGAACCATGTATAATATATTCCAATGACTGAATAGTTTTTTCTAACTATCTATCTGATTGAGGACGAAAAGTTGTTCCGAAATTTAATTCAGTTTCAAATTACTCTTGAAGGACCCTCAAAAAGATAAAGGTGAACTTAGGATCCTGATAAGATGCATTGGAGATTGGAAATTCATGTAACATAACTGTCTCATTAATATACAATCTAGAAGGTTGATAAAATGATAGATTATCTTGAATTTGTATATAATTAGCAGATTTAGTCAATCGATCAATAGTAACCCAAATTTCATTGTTAACATGAGAAGTATTTTGTAATCCCACTATGAAATCTGGAGAAACATATTCTAATTTCCATATTGGAAATGGAATGTGATGAAGTATACCTTTTGGTAACTTCTATTCTGCTTTCACCAGTTGACAAGATAGAGACTTCATAGTAATGTCAGCAATATACATTTTCATTCCATCCAACCAATAATACTCTAGAAGATCCATGTACATTTAAGTACTGATTGGAATAAATGAAAACGAAGAATTATAAGCATCACATAACAACTCTTTTTACAATTGCGAATCAAAAGAAACACATAAAATCCTTCTAAACCTCAAAAAAAATCTTTATCAATTTTAAATTAAGGTACATACCCTTATTAACTAATTATATATTTTTATGAAATTCTCCATTCTCATTTTGTGCATGCATAATTCAATCTGATATAGATGATTTAACTGACACCTGAAACAAAAAAATGAATTTCATGCACCAACAACTTAAAATCCAAAATTCATCAGTGAAAAATCCAAAGGATCTCGTTCCTAACATAACATGGTTAATATAAAAGTATTATTTAGACTCAAAGCATTATACACATTATTTTGATTTCAGTGATGGTATGTATCATGCAATCATAATCGATGATTATTTCTTGCCATCTCCCATGCCTATTGTTAAATTCATTTTGAGTGAATATATACTTCAATCCTTTTTGATCAGTATATATTTAAATATTTAAACCATTGAAATGATTCCTGAAAATTATAAATTCAAAGAAACAATATATAATTCCAAATCATTTTTATGGTATTTTAACTCATGAGCTTTCAACTGTCATGATGCATAAGAAATTAACAGATAATTATTCAAAGGGACATAACCATGTACTTTCAATGAAACATCACTATAGATAACAAATTCACTATTTTTGGAATGTAGTTCCTAAACCGAAGCATTCACCAATCTTCTTTTTAGTTCTGGAAAATATTTATCACATTCTTTTTTCCAAATGAACTGAGCACCTTTCTGGGTTAACTTAATCAGTGTGGTAGATAACCCTGCAAAATTTTCATGAAACACTTAGTAATAACATGTTAATCCAAGATAACTACAAATATTAGTTATACTAGTAGGTCTTGGACACTCATCAATGTCTTTTTTTAGAAGGGTCAATAGTTATGCCATATTTATAAACTACGCGACAAAGTAATGAGATTTGTTGTAACAAAAACTCCCCATTGTGCAATTTCCCAATCATTTTATTTTTTTAATATATTTAAGATAACACATATATTCATTTCATAATGCTCTTTACTTCTATAATATATCCAATATCATATATAAAACCAACCACCATTATTAACCTAAGTCTTCTAGGCCATTACTGTAACAAACTATTCAGTTCTGATTCTGACCATCTCAAGTTGCTGATTTTGAAGGTTTTTTTCTTCTTTATTTGTCCCGTCATATATTTATTGTTTCCAATTCGTGA
Organism: Viscum album; assembly: GCA_963277665.1. Lineage (NCBI taxonomy): Eukaryota > Viridiplantae > Streptophyta > Magnoliopsida > Santalales > Viscaceae > Viscum > Viscum album. Next base: position 606,179,706 of record OY728161.1, on the reverse strand, counting down.
AAAAAATTTGAACACAGAAATATTTTATGTCAATCAAAATTGTAATCTTCAAATTCTATATCATTTCAATCATACAATAAAGTCAAAAAAATTATGGATAGTCAATTTACAATATCCTAATTTCAAATATTCTGTAAACCGACCTATAAAACAAAATATATGTTTATAGACTTACACATTACATAATAATGAGTTAATTCAAGATTTATACATCGATGATATTTTCTGGAATTTATTCATATATAATTTTTCCCAAAATATTACATAATATCTCAAATATTACATAGTATACACTTCCATTCTAACCAATATTTTCACAAATATAAATTTCATTAAATAAAATATGAGTTATTTTATTGATATAAGTATTATTTAATTTCTCATTTCTCATACCCTTCCTTATACCATATTATAAAAAATTCAAAAAAAACATGGTATGAGAATAAAGAGCTCAGTAAGTGTTATAATGTAATGAAAGGAAACATTAGTCGATAAATACATACAAGTCATTGAAATCATACATTTCACTAAAGAAATAATAATCTAATTAACATAACTCGTGAAATCATTAGATTTATGAATAAAACATATAAATCATAAATCATAATGGTAACTCGTGGAATCGATAACATACATACATTTTAGGTTTCACAGCTACATAGGGAGTTATGTTTGGAATACCCATCACATTATATTCCCAAAATATCATAGTAAACAATAAATTTTACCTCTTTCACGTTAACCAATTCATTGGAGGGATATCTCAGGCACAAACACCCTAGGTTTATCAGAGAACCACGAATATACATAAAAGATGCCATAAAACCATAGCATATTCATCACATATAAAACAAGAAAAAAACAGATAATATTTTCATATTACAATCATAATATATCTTTTCATGATATTGAAATAATTAATGCTTTCCCAAAATAATTTTTAATTCAAAATGTGTAAAAAGGATATATGGTATTTATTTTATTTTCAAAAATTTTTGGCTTGTTAAGGAACCCAAATAGCAAATAATGCTTATATCGGTAGAAAGGTCATTGTCACTGTGTACGTTAAAAAGAAGCATTATTTTTATCTTTTAATAAAACTAATTATAGAAACTATATTCTATTTGAATTAATATAAAATTAATAGGGGTTTATACACCATATAAAATAAATTCATTTATAAATAAAAATAGTCCTTGATGAAAGGAGATTGAGACGAAGTCCCTTACGAAAATTTGGTAGGCTAACAATGTCACTTAAAAATTCAGAAAATGTGTTGATGAGAGAGAAAAGGGTATCTCATTACTTCGACATAAAATGTACATAAATAAGGATATTGAAGAACATATACCAAAATAATAAAAATGAAATTAAGAGACATAACATAAAATAATACTTTGACAAATAAAGGAGGGTGAAAGGTTCCCTTACCTTGAGTCTGACTCGTCATGTTTGTTCCTTGCTCATCCTAAATAATTAAATTAATATAGTAAATTTTTTCGTCAGAATTTTTTTCGACTTCATTATTCAATTTATATGAATTTTTTCCACATTTTAATCAATACATAATTATTAATGTAAATATCGTTCATTTTGTGAATATTGGGTACTTGAGTCAAAAATGAATTTGTTATAATTACAAATTGTCCATGTGTTCAAAAGTACATTATCTATAAAATGACATTATTTATTTAAATATCATATATATCCATAATATATATATATATATATATATAAAATAGTACATAAAATTGGGAGATAAGACATGAAATGCACCGTTCATGGAGATGGTAATTCGTATGTACGCTTGAAGGATACTTTCATTTCTTTTTCATATTTGAAGGAATGAAAACTAAATCAAAATATGTATATTATAATTAGAGTATAATATAATTTTTTATATATGTCATATATGTTAATTAATTCCATAATGTATATGTTCCTTTTATGGTATGAACGAGTCATATCCCATGGAGCGGACTGTAGCCCGCACTTCCTCAAATGAAATTATCGTATTTTCACATTATGGAAAGCATAAAGGCATGCATCAAATAAAAAAAAGGAATTATTGAGAAAATATAAATATAATATATATATATATATATCATATATAAATATAATACCATCATAATTGAAAGCATGAGAGGTGGTAGGGAACAATTGATCAATCATCGTTTTGTTAGGCATCAGTTTTCCTTACACAGATTCAATATGTTCGTATCAATTAGCTGGAGGTGTGTGTAAGTGTAGTTATAATAATTATCATAAAATAATCCTAGTTTATTGAGTATAGTAGTGTTTTTTATTAGTAAAATAATCATAATAGAATATAATATAGAGTTAATAAGTAAAATAATGGAAAAGAACTTTAGATAATATGCTACCTCTTAAAATGTGTAACTCCATTTGATTTCTGCCAAAAAAATCATGACTATCTTTATGCCCATGGTAAAGATTCTAGAAGGAATATATGGATTCTGGGAGCTTATAAGTGATGATGTTGGATGATACAAGGTGCTTGAGAGGTGTAATTAAATGGCTAGAGGTGATGCCCTTTTATATGAGGGAGGATGGGTACTATAGGAATGTTTGAAAGTATTACTTTATTATAAAATGACTATAAATTTCAAAAGAACCAAATGTAATTTATAATAAATATAAGATTATTTTGGGTTGAAAAACTATCAACCAATTTGTTTTAAACTAGTCTAGTTCACATATTTATCCATATCTTTTAGATTTAACCCTTAGATAACTAATGTAACTCTTACCAAGTCTTTTATATATTCATACTATATTTTTAATATATATACTATAAAATGACAATAGGACCCCAATTGGTTAATTATTGGTATTTAAAACATTATCTATTTCATTAATCTAAATATTATATTTTTAAGACTATTATATCATACAATAAAATAGTATTTGTTTTTAAAAATTCATTTATGTCAATTTTTAAACTATTCATATCATGATTTTTTATAAATACATAAAAACATGATTATTTAGCAAAAAAACATTAATTCAAATATAAAATTTCATAATAATCCATAATGTTATTTTATAGAAAATTTTTATATAAAATAAATTTATTTTAATATTTACAATCTCATATATCTAAATCATTCATTAATAAGTTAATCACTACAACATCATTGTGTAAAAAATATGTTTCTATATTTGATGTATAAAAATTATAAATAAAATACCATGATGTATGAAATATATTTTTTCATTATAATTATGATTTATAGTCCAAGATATCACTTGTATAACCACATATAAAAATTGTTTTATTAAAAAAATACATATTTATGTTGTATTTTAATTACATTAAATTAAATCTTCTAAATTTTCAATTTCACATCCACGTGGCTCCATGGGGTCCCAAAATATACCCATGGATTTCCATGGTTGTACATATTTAATCAAATAGTAATATTAAATTTTCTTTGGTAGTTAAATATTATAATAATATTATTTTTACCCTTATTTATGTGATTTTCTCTTTAACCATGGTAAATAACATGTATAATGAATTTATAATTCATAATTTCTAAAGGGTAGCTACTTAAAAAAATTGGACATCCTGATTTAAAGTATAGAATATAATTTTAAAAATTTAAAACACAAAAATTTCATAAATTAATTTAATATCAATTCACATTTCCAAAACCAAAAAATGTGTTTTTTTGAAGTAAAAACTAACAAAATATTGACAGGTGTTTATGTCCAATTTCATAATAAAATTATATCCAGTGATCAAAATTTGATTAAATGATAAAAATATAATCCAACTAAAATTTAAAAGAAGTTTAATTTGCAATATAAATATATAAATAAATTAGATGAAAATAAGGTTTTGAATTAACATGCAGTATTTTTATCTATTCATTAAAAAATTAACATTATCTGAAAAATAAGAAAATTCATACAATGTAAATATTTATGTCCTACTTCTAAATAATAATTTTATTTTGTCAAATAGGACATAGAAAATTGGAAAAAATAGATTTTATATTGGTTCTCCATCAAAAGGCTGTAAACTGACCTTTTAAAATTATTAGAGTATTTCATGATTAAAATCAAATTCATTCTTATTTCATGCATCTTATATTTATTTCAAAATGTAAAGAATTTCAAAAATCATGTGTAATAATATTTTTGTTATTTCGATTCATTCTTGTTAATACAATGACTATACGTTAACTACCATTTAAAACAATAATAATATCATTACATTATTTTCCACTATAATTCAATTTTGTGTGCAATGTTAGGTTTAAAATAAAATTGTTGTTTAGTTTTGAGTATACTATAGAGCGTAGCATCCACATTAATAAAAAAATAATATCTTATTCATAAATATTAACATAAATAAAAATGTATTATTCTCTAAATACCTAGGTTATTATAATATATCATTGATTTCAATATATTTTTTGAAGTCTCCTTTTATCTTTTTCATTTTTTCTTCATTTGTAGGAATCACTGAGTGAATCATTCCCAGTTCAACATCTTTCAAAAATTATTTTTCATAAAGATCATTCAGGATATTCTTATAGTCAATAGATTTTATCTATGATTACTTATGTTAATCAATTTGTTTAGTTTCTCTTTTTAGGAACCCATTATTGATAACACCTTGACCTCAATCTCCATTATTTGAAAACATAATTCTCTTATTGAGAGTTGAATACTACACTAGAAAATATTAAAATTTATATTGAGGATTAAATATATATTTACATTATTTGATTTCATATTTAATACTATAAAACCAGTCCTATGAGGTTTTTTATTTTTTTAGGATCATCTTCTAGGGAAAGGATACTAGAATATGTTACTTTTTTACACTTTTATATAAAAATTAATACATTACCTCCCGAGGAATCATTTCACACTATCACCATTATTTTAAATTATTTTTATATCCTTGAAATTTTTTTATTTCTTCCATATTGATCATCAACATTAATATTATAGGATATCTTAATTTTATAGTTGATTTGTAAGGTGTAAAATGTCTATATATAGAATGAATTTCTAGGGTTCTATAAAAATAATTTTCCTTCTCATTTTGTATCATTATTTAAGATATGATATTTTATTCTTTCTAAATATCCATTTAAATAGTATTCTTTATAATATTCTCCATATAAAATTTTTTCAATCAATTCTATCATAAGCATAATCTAGGAAACAAGATCCATATCCTCTTTCACCTTTTTTATAATGGATAGTTTCTTATACATTTTAATAGATGTTACTATGTTTGGTAGTTCATGTATGGAGTCATAATTTCCCTCATCTAATGTTAATATGTATTGATCAAAAACATTTGTGATATATATCTACTTTTTATTAGTTTTTTCTTTATAATTTTATCCAAAAGAATTCATTTTTATCAAAAGTTAATTTATTCGAGTTCAAATAAATGTATCATTTTACCCAATTTTCTTATCATAATTTTTTTCTCTATATTTGAAACATTTATAATTTCACTTTTACATTACCTTCATAATTTTTATCTTGATTATCCCATAATTATTTACTAGTTTATAGTCTAGTGAATTTAATGAGAAATACTTAAAAAAGGGACACGAGGTCGAATTTTTTGGAATTTCTTCCAACAACCAAATTTATTTAACAATTAAATATTTTACTTATATATTTTTATATATGTCGAATCTATAATATAGATAGATCTATAAATTAAAAACCATGTGTCAATAATTAGGGAAAATAATTTTTCCATTAATGAAAATTCATTCAATTTAAGGCTCTAACAACATTGATATTCAATAAATTTATATTATCCATCATTCAAAAATATATGATCAAATATAGGTTAACATATTATATGAAACATAATGGTGATGAATTATGTTTTACATTACAAAGAATGAAATCAGGATAATCTAGTGGTGTTTTATAATCATTTAAAATTTCTGCTTCTAGAAAGATATTATTATCACTAGTTATGATATGATCATCTTGACATATATAACATATCATTGCATGATGAAATTATTAAATAAATAATTCATTGAAAACCCCAATTTTTTTCATTCATATTTTATTTGTGAGTATTACTTATACCCATTTAATTTTAATCTATAATCAGGAAAAAATATTACATTTGGTAAGGAGGAATTATTTTCCAACTAAAATTCATAACATCCATCCATTTATTTGTTCTTAGTAATTGATCCAAGTTATTAAAATGAAAAAATTGTAATTTTTTTGAATGATCAACAATTAGTTCAGGTTTCTTCAAAAATTTAAATAGATCTTCCACTTCAAAAATTCATCGATTTTCAAGATAAGAAAAAATAAACACATTATGAATGTTAAAAAACATGATACTATATGAATAATGATTTTGAGATGGTTCTTTATCTTACAGTTCAGATCTGTAATGGTTTTGTTCTTATTTGTATTGAAATATTTTCAATAGATATTTTCAAAACAATACAACCATTTCTCTTAAATTTTTAATTTTCCTTACTCCTATTTGGTAACACACAGCAAAACTATTTTGTACTATTATTATCATTCACAGAATTGTCTATAATTAATAATTTTTTTCTATTCAAATAAACAATTTTTATTATAAATTATTGTAAATATACAAAAAAATTATTATTCTATAAGATTTATATTTCCATATAATAGAAAATAACATTATCATATATCGAATTTAAAAAACCATGATATAACCATAAAATCCTTTATAAATACGAGTCATTGACTAGTCTCTAATATCATCTTAATATTTCCCCAACAACCCTTTTCTCAATTTGATATAACAAAAAAATAACATTGTTAATATCAATGATATGATAATTATATAATATAACACAGAAATAAGTAATTTTTTTAAATTTTACATTTACCCAAAGAAAGGATCTTCTTCAGCCAATCGGATTAGCCTCAGATCATATCTTCTTCATGATTCATTGGATATGTGGAAAATATACATAGCAAAACATAAAAATATTTCTAATTATTCTAAATCCTATATTGAATAATAGAAATACTTTATCGTGTGATTATAGAATATATGATCAACATATCATCATCATAGAAACAATACAAGGATACCTCCCATGGTTTCTTCAAATATATAATCAAAATCATTTCCATTCTCTCACATTATTTCTTTATAAAATTGGGATTATTTTCTACATTATAATTATATAACGACTCATTCATTTTTCAGGAATCATAGTTTATTTGTGATATTTTCAATCCATGATGATCAACCATTGCATGATTTAGTTTCAATTCAATAAAAGAAGCCATTCTGAATATTTCCTCAAATTTGGATAATTGTTGAACTCGATATTTTATGTTATAAAACACTTTGTAAATTTTCTCTACAAATATATAACCTATAAGGAATAATTATCAATCCCAAAAATACTATAATAACAGTTAAATGTTTTATATAATTTTAATGAAAAATAAGAATACAATAACCCCTAAAATGTTGAAAACATTGAGGATACTAAAATATATGAAGTTATATATATGGACTTTACAACATTCAAATCTAATGATTATGCCCATTCCAAATACCAGTTTTCATCATATCAAAAATGATTAGTCATGAACCATTATGAACACCACCATCCCAAAAATATTTCATATTAGAAACTATAAAGATGTGTGGGATCCATTACATTATTAAATTGTATAATGCTGCCTAACTTAAAATATAGTCTATTTGGTTTCTATATATTTTGAAGATCAAGGATACTAAAAAATCTATATAAACACAATTTTGTCTTGTTAGAAACACAACCATTCATATTTTCCTACTCAATTTACTTCTTCACACAATCCTTAATTCTGTATCACAATAAGGTTCTTAGAAGAATCGATATTAAAAAACATTATCATAACAAAAGATACATACAAAATTGTTATTTTTATCAGTAACAAATATTAAACTAGAGGATGGAAAATAAATTTCTCTAAACTAGTTTACCCAATGAGAAAAATTATAACTAACAATCCCATGATAAAAAGTATAAATTACTATAATATATCAACACATTATGAAGAATAAAATAATAACTTCACAACAAGAACACAAATTCTAAAAAATATTGTTATTAAACCCATAACAGTGACAACAACTCCAACGTAAATTCATCAAAACCATTATGTATCCACAAGGTAGACACTAGAGAAATGAAACATCCTCTTTAAGATATCTCATGATGGTATATGAATTCTATAAGTCATTCCAAAAATTTCATATACTACCAAATAATTAACTCCTCAATGTCTATAACCTTATATTGAACAAGGATATTTCTTATAGATGATAAATATAAAATATATAATTAATTAAAACTAAATATTGTATAAGGGAAAAAATATTCCACTTAACATATCGATTCCTATATATAAAGATTTTTAATAATCCACTGTAATATCTCACTACTCCTGGAAAACCTCTCTATCCATTGACATGATATATCATTCAAAAAAATATAATCAGAATTCCTGAAATTTATGTGTATATACATCAAATTATTATAATACCATTTCTAATACTATAATGATTATTCCTTAACATATATTACTATACCTGTTGAATCCCACTCAACTCCATGTTTTGAAAAATTATTATTTCCTTCACAACCATTGTTTTTAATAATGATGATCTAGATGGTCACCAAAATAAAATTTGAAGGACCCCACTCCAATAATGTAATGATAACTGTTTTTGTAAAAAAATAAATCAAAGGAAAATTATTCATAAAATATCCTATAAATTAATGTAATAAGAACACAATATATCATTATGTTATAGAATCTTATAATTAGATTACTCATCATTAATTTTATAAAATGTTGTGATATTATGTGTCGTAAACCAAAAATATTACGACAATTCTATCCATAACATCAAGGTAAATGTAGCTTCTTGATTTATAATAAACATAATCATTATATATGAATACATATGCCTCCTTCCTCACACCATCTCTCCAATAAATCTATCATTCTAGACACCTGAACCTAAATTAAATGAATTAAAATTTTCTCATGACACCGAATATCCATATGAATCTTTTTGAAAACATATAATGAGATAAATATTTATTTCATTATATTTATACTAGTAAACCTATTAGAGATATAACAGATCAAGTGATAGTTGAATTCATGATATAAAATTATAAACAAAAAGGAACTTGTATATGGAGTTTTCAACTAAACATGTTATCAAATATGTCAATAACTATATAGTCTTTGAATAAAAAAAATTAAAAAATCTAATATTAATTACTAAAAATAATATATAATACTCACATATAATATCATCTCACAAAGGCTTTAGAATTTATATATTTCCATGTAACAATAATTAGTTTTCTTTATTCGATGACCTTGTATTAAAAGCATCACCATTAAATATTAGCCTTTCAAACCTCCTTTGTTAAATATACCAACCGAGACTCTTCCACTTTATTTGATAAATGATAATGTACTATCATTTGTTATAAATAACCTCTACCTATAACGTCGATAAAATAAAAATTTATTTTTATAATCTACTTCATTGTCTTACATTCATTAAATAAGTTATAAAATATATTTATTTATTTATTTATAATGATTTAATGGAATACCATATTTCATTTCCATGTAGTGTAAAAACTCTCAAAATCAATATCTTAGGGAAAATCTAACCATTTGTATTGAAAATGGTTTAAATCCCATTGGGATAATTTATGGTAATTTTTTTTATGTCCAGTAGTTTTCATAATTAATTATATAAGAAGATACTATATGCATTTCTCTTATAGATTCACAATTTACACTCTCACAAAATCATGAGTGATAAAAATTTGTAATTAAAGTCATATAAACCAAGTCATATTGGTTAAAATATCAATATAAATAATTAATACAATTCTATGAACATTATGAAAATCATCCTAGTAAATATTAATCATGAAAAATTTATCATGTAGAAATTTTTTTCATAATCTAGTATAATTAACCTTAATTCCCTTAAAAACACACTATAATATCCCCAACCTAGAAGCCACTAACTGGTTCTTCTTCCTAGGTGGTTAAATGACTTTAAGTGTGCCTCCCCAAATGCCAAAGGTTGCCGACTACCTATGAGGGTCTGAATAGTCATTTGGGGAGACTATACCCCCTTTTATCAGAGTAAGCCACAACCGAAGATAAACAAAATAGAGAAATTAATAACCAATATTACCAGACTGTGAATAAACAACCCTTTCACAAATGTGTACAACCATGTCCAATAGTAAATATGTAATTCCATGATTCTATTGAAAAAGTTAAAAAACCCCAAAAATGAAGAAAACTACAAAATCCCCAAAAGGGTCCCTACAACATGTCTGAGTCCTCTTCCATGCACACTCAAGACAACCCAACTTCCTAGAAAGGATCCTTTCTCTTCTATTGACTTGAAATCATGTTTTCTTCTTGGATACCCAATGGAGGCCTGAGCAAGGTGTGAGTACAGCTCAGTTGGCCACCAACAACGGTGTCTATAAAATATCTAGTATAAATAGTTGTGCGTGGAAAGGAATATAAACATTAAATGATATGTTAAATATTGGGCACCCATTTCCATTTTAGGTCAATTACCCACATTTATTACAATTTCCATATTGTACCATTTCATCCCATTTCACATTACATACCACTTCCAACACATTAAACATGGGTTTATCAAACACAAAAAATTACACTAGCTCAAGTACACAATCCCTTACCATATTGAAAACACACAATGGAGTTTGGAGTGTCATTCCAACTCACCATCAACAATATTATCACCTTGATTCATCATTCTGGGTTGATGAAGCCTTTTGGGGAATAGAGCATCAGTCCTCATCCCTAACATGTGCATTGGGGTGGAGTTTAGAGCATCGCCCCAACTCGACCCATATTCCTAGCACCTAAGCCAATACCTCACAGTACAAATCAATATGAACATGATATATATATATATATATATATATCCTTCATCCATTCTCACCACATCACTACTATTTAAAAATGAAAACATAAATCCTAACAACACATATGATTTCATACCATTCATTAACCCATTAACACCTTTATCACATTTCACATCATCATACATTTGGACCAATTCCCTTTGGTTATTCTTATCTCACTAATAATTGTTCATTATACCTATCACAATTTGCTTCATTACTAGAATAATAATCCATTAATTTATGGTATTTCATCATTTCATCATACTAACCCATTACATGTTCCAACACTAATTAAAATTCATTTAACAGAGCCATGTTCACAATCTGTAGGTCCAGGAATGTCGCATCACCCCATTGGTGTCCCTAGTTTAGTCTCATCAGCCTTGACACATCCCATGGGGATCGTGAGGGTTCCCATTTAGCCTTTTAATAACTATTTTACCAAAACATTCCATGGGTTGTCAAAACACACCATGAGACACCCAAGAACAAAACCACACATTCTCAAATCCCCAAAATAAACCATGGGATATAACATGTAGACCACTTACCTTGATTCAATTCATAGATACACTCTTAATCGAGCCCTTAGATTTCACATTGACCATACATTAAATCTTCAACCTAAATATCACCCAATGAGTAGTTTTTTAGTCTCTCATAAAGAGAGAAGAAGAAGATACAAACCATAAACTCAAAAAAGTGGCAAAGATTGGACTAGCCTTACCAAGAGCCCCAATCCACAATCAATGACACCGAAAACACCATAAAAACACGGGATATTGATCTCTTCGAGCCCGTGGAAGTTTTGGATTGTTCCTAGGGTGAATAGGGTTCAAATGTGGGAAAATCCTGAGTTGGGGTTAAAAAACCTGGAGTGAAAAAATTGTAATTTTTAAATTGATTCTAGGACGCACAGTTTACCCACACGGTTTACCAAACTGTGTGTAAGACATGTAGAGGCTTCTAACCCAAAATCCCCCCCACTCACATGGTTTACACACAATGGTTTTCAAACTATGCACAAAAAATTCTGAGGCCACTTTCTTAAAACACTACTGTTTCACAATTTCCTAGGTTGGCTGCATGGTTAGTACTAATCATGCACAGATCGTGCGCCCTAACCAGAAAACTACATTTTGTACAAATTTTTGGCCCTGAACCCCCGAAAACCCCCAAGCCTCTTCAAGGAATTGGGAACACCCATAATTAATCAAAACAATGGATTCAAACAAAAATTTAAGTGAGAACATAGCTTTACAAGATCCAAGATTATACAACCTCCCCAGCTTATAACGGCTCATCCTCGAGCCGAGCTCACATTATTCACTACACTTCAATGAAAAAAATATCGGGCCACTGAGCCCGCATATCTGATTCGTGCTCCCAAGGTTCTTCCTGAATGTTTCCATCAATTCATAGTACTCGTACCAATGGCATAACCTTTCCCCAAAAGAATTTCTCACCACGATCCACGATAGGAACTGGATGCTCCTCTAATGATGCATCAAACTCAACCTCATCATTATCAACATCCAGACTTTGATTTGGGTCAGGTTGATATCATTGAAGCTGGCACAGATGAAATAAATCATGTATCCCACTATACCATGTTAGAATATCCAATTGGTATGCCACCATCCCAATCCTCTCCCCAATCTGAAATGGCCCCACATACCTAGGTGCTAGCATTCCCTGCTTTTAAATCTGGTAGTGATCCAACCATGGAGACACCAAAAGGAAAACACAATAACCTACCCTGAAGTCAAGGGGTTTATGCCTCCAATCCCCATATGACAACTGCCAAATCTGATTTGTTTCCATCCACATCCAAATCAACTCACCTTTTTACGATTTCTCCTGCAAGAAACTCAGTACTAACAGCATGGTTTCACCAGCCTCCAACCAACACAACAATGATCTTCAAGACCTCCTATAAATAGCCTCAATCACTTCCATAAAAAATATAACATGAAAAATGTTGTTCTAGGAAAACTCAACATGTGACAGGTGATTCTCCAAGGAACCACCGAAATTCAAGACACAAGCCCTCAACCTGTCTTTCAACACTTGGATTTTATGCTCAAACAACCTATCCATCTTCGGGTTGAAAGTCATACTGAAAAGAAATTGTGTACCTAGTTCCTTATGAAACCCTTTCCATAAACATGATGTGAAATAGGTATTTTGATCTGAAACTATTTTCCACAGTGTATTTAACCATACTATTTATATAACATACAACTCACCCAACTGATCAACTCTATAATTTGCTTGAATTAGTAAGAAATGGGACACTTTTGTTTGATGATCCATAGCCAACCAGATTGCATAATTATTTTGAGGCTTCCTCATAAGATCCTCCACCAAAACCATCATCATTTTGTCCCACATCCATTATAGATTGGGAAATGGGTTTATCAAATAACCTTGAAGTTGATGCTCCACATTAACCTACTGAAATGTAAGGCTCCATCCCAGAAGGCCTTCAACTTCCTTTTTCATTTCTGGAAACCAAATTTATATATGATGATCATGACACATCTTGGACAAACCAATATGCACCACCCATTTCAAAGTATGAAACCCACACATCAACTCTTCCTATACGTGTACCTATACAACCACAAAACCATGAACACAAACGATATCGTCCAAACCTATGGTCCTTCCAAAAGGTAGCTCCCCACCTTTAACTATTTCCTTCTTGGCTAATCATTCTGGATATTCAATATGATATTCCATAAAACGACTCAGATGTGTCCACTCAACCTTCACCGAAGCATGAGTCACCCGAACATTTTCCTCACGCACCTCTAGGTGCATCTCTGCGAGCAAAGAAATCACCATCCACTTGGTGTTAGATTCCTAAACTACTTGGTTCTGATCCTTATAGCTCAATTCATCAACAACACTACTTCTTATTCCCATTGTGTATACTATCTCAATGTTGAAGGAAATAAGATACACGACCCATCTTCACCGCTGAAAATTAAAATCATACGTTGAAAAGATATACTTTAATATTTTAGGATCAGCAGACACTGCGGGTCGTTTCCCAAAGAAGTAGTTCCTCCAATACATTAAGGATTACACTATTGATTCCAACTACAGATCATGAGTGGGATAATTCCACTCATGGGGTCTCCACTTCTTCGACACATAAGCCACAACCCACTCATATTGCATCAACATAGCCCCATGTTGAATACCAGATGAATAATAATAGAGAACATGCTTTCTATATGGATCTGGTAAGATCACGATTGGTGCGATCATCAATATTTTTTTCAAGTCTTGAAATGAATTATCACATTCCTAAGAACACTAAAAATGTATTCCATTTATGGTCATGCCCATAAATGCTACTTCAAAGTGAAATACATCATCGATGAACATACAGTAATACAATGACAAACCCTGAAAACTCCATACAACTGAAACACTCCTTGGATGATCCCAAGACACAACATCCTGAACATTATTTGGATCCACCGAAACTCCTGCCACAGAGATGATGTGACCCAAAATATGAACATCTCCAATCTAGAATTGAAAATTGGATTGGTAGGCTTTTAGTGGATGCTCTTTTAGTGTACTCATAATGATTTCAAGAAGTTAGGCATGATCGTCATCATTTTTTCAGTACACCGTGTTGTATTCAACAATGACACGCACGAACTGATCCATAAGATGATGAATGATTTTTTTATCATTTCCATGAACACCAATGGTGAATTGGTATTTCCAAAATGAATCAACACAAACCCAAACAACCCGTACTGAATCAGTAATGTTATTAATAGATCTAAATAAGGCCTCACACTCAACTGGGGATACCATGATTTCAGGTCAATCTTAGATAACAATGAATCACCCCTCAACTATTCAAACATCTCATCAATTCTAGGAAGAGTGTACAAATTTTTTCACCACCATCTGATTTACATTCCAACAATCAACACACAACCTTAATAAAATGTTATCATTCATTGAAAAAAGAACTATAGTTCCCCAAGGAGACATAGTAGGATGAATGAACCCCTTACATTCCAACTCCTCAAGACGATCCATTAACTCCTGTAGTATTGATGGTGCTATTTGTTATGGTGGAATAGAGAATAGTTCTGCTCATAGAAACAAGTCAATCATGAACTCAATATCCTTCTCGGGTAGAAAAACCGATAAATTTTAATGAAATAGACCCTAAAACTAATCCACTACTAGATGAAGGAAAAAGTTTTCTCCGCTCTCATCATCATGTACAAGACACAATACTTGAGCCATTAGACTATCCAACTACTGACCGAATGGTCCCGCACAACCAGGTCGAACATCCCACTCTCCGCGCTGAACATAATAATCCCCCTCTAGTGACCTAAATGATACAAAGAGATGGTATCCATATATGTGCAATTGATACCACACTATGAATTTCATACCAAAAATCAGGTCAAAAAATGCACTAAAAATCATAGAAGCTATATGGATCTTACCTCGAATAGTCGATGGACTAGCCCTGCCATTAACAGGGGAAGACTGAACTATGTGAAGATATCTTACCTCTCTATCATGGGCTCCAGCCTGTGTTACCTACACTGCACTGCCTTGCTGACATGGGCAGCCCAACTCCAGAGTTCCATGCCCACTGCCCCTACCAGTACGGCATATGGAGATCCAAATACATTCCTGATATAGAGAAAATCATCCATTTCCTATACTTTGAATCTTCATATCACCAAAATTTAGGATCACCTGTTGAGGGTTCCTGCAGAACCCTTACACGTGTCCTAATCTACCACTCGATAGACACTAAACCGGTGGACGAAGAAACTACCCATGCATATGCCCCGAACATCCACATTAATAGCAGAACACCTGATCACCATCCTGAGAGGCTGAACCTTTCATCTGACCCCCTTTCACACTTCCACCATGATGAAAATATCCATAATGAATCTTCTAAACCTTGGAAGAAACACCACTTGTCTGCCTAATTGGCACGACAAGCCCACTAACTCAAACTCCCATCCAGTTATCTTCTGTTATCAAAGAAAGATCTATTACCTCTATAATCCTCTTCTGGTGAATGATATTCAGATAGGACCAGATCTTGTGTCTCTGCCCATCCTGGAAACGTCTCTCCATTACTTCCTCATCCTATTCCAATGTTGGATCAAAACATTTTAGGTCGGTGAAGCGGCCTGCATACTCCTTTACCGACATTGATACCTGAGTCATGCCCATGAACTCTGAAGCCAGAGATTTCCTTATAGTATCTGGGTAAAGGAGATCCAGAAAAATTTCATAAAAATCCTTCAACAACATCCCCTCAGCCTTATCAATCTACGTGAGGATGTCCCACTAATTCTAGCATATCCCCGCAATATATAAGCTACCAACATGACATGCTTCCATTCTGGAGTCTTCAGATGATCATGTATCATCTTGAATGACTCTATCTAAAACAATGCCACCTCTGGCCAACCCTCTCCATTAATGGTTGGAGGGTGATCCAGATGAAACTCTATGGTCATTTTAGATGTACTCGGTGAAACCCACCCTGGGTCTCGATCCATCATCTGCATAAAACAATGCATGTTCTATCAGAATAGCTCCACCATCCATTCTTGGATCACCTAATTCTCTCAATCCTCTACTACAAAATTGTTCTCTAAAATATCATCTCGTTTCCCAATAGGCACTCAACATCGTGGTGGAATTTTATACATTTCCAAACATGATATTTAGAACACCTACCATAGAACATTCACAATTAAAAACATGAAGGCTCTTCACTAGAAATATCAACCAATTATACTGGAAGCATCCCAAAAAATATTATCATTCCAAAAAAATCCCCCTACCATACCTATCGTAGGACATGGTGCACAAGGGGTAAACAACCATACACCACCACAAGTCATACACAACACGTTACAAACAATACTTTAAATTAATTACAAACCCTTAATTACACATATTTCATTAGTCATCATTTATCAATATTTTATCTTCATAGATTTACATTGTTTCATTTACCACATTTTTTCCTTTATAATTATAAAATACAATGTGAATTATATCATTCATGCCTCACAAACCCTTCTTGTGTGTTCCTACAATGAGGCATGTCACGTACCTCCCTAAGTGCCTAGAATAATTCTTCAATAAATAACCTCATAACATTGAGGTCACAAGCCAAATATCATTAAACTATCACATCACAAAACATTTTCATCACCCAATAATGAAATATAATCAAATGTAACATCACATAATCAAGAACAAAAATTCCCACCCTAGGTGATGAGGGTTTTCCCTCTTACATGGGTTAACTACTCCCCTGCACGATCTCATTTCCTTGTCCAGACACATCCTAACTCTCCCCTACCATCACAAATAATAATATTTCATAGAAAGAGGAGAAAGGCCTCCTATGATACCACTTTGTAACATCCCATAAATGTAATACACTAACGGGTTCTCTGAGCTGGGTGGTTACATGACCTTAAGCACGCCTCCTCATATGCAAAATTTTTCCAACTAACAGTTGGGGTCTGAATAGTCAATTTGGTATAATATACCAACCTTTTATCAGATTATTCCACAATATATGATAATTAAAATAGCGTAATTAAGTGCTAAAAATACCACCGTATTCATAACAATTCCATTCCCAAATTGGGTGGAAATATTTTCAAAAGTAAATATTTCATGCAAAGCTACAAGCGAAAAAGTCAACAAAACCCAAAAATGAAGACAACTAAAAAATCCCAGAAAGGGTCCTGACACCATGTCCGGGTGCTCCTTCATGCACACTCATGCCAACCAAATTTAAAAATAAGGAAAATTACCTACTCATGACCTTCAAACATGAATTCTAGTCAGGTACCCAACAACAGCCTGAGTAGGGTGTGAGTACAACATAGCTGGATACCACAAATGGTGTCTACAAAATATCCAGTATAAACAGATGGTCATGAAAATGAAAATGAACAATAAATGATATGTTAATGATTAAACACCCTTATCTATTTTAGGTCCATTACCCAAATTTATTACCATTTCTATATCTTACTATATTATCTCATTTCCCATTACATACCATTTCCAACACAGTTAACATGGGTTCATCAAACACAACAAATTATAAGGGCTCAAGTACACAATCACATACCCGATGGATAATAGAAAGTGGAGTTTGGAGCATCATTACAACTCTCCATCAACTATATCATCACCTCAAAGCATCAGTCAAGGTGGATGAAACCATTATGGGAATAGAGCATTAGTTCTCATATCTAACCCATGCATTGTGGTGGACTTTAGAGCATATGTTCAGCTCGACGAGTTACTATAGAACCTCAATCAATATCCCACACTACAAAGAAATGTGCACAAGTAATATATATATATATATATATATATATATATATATATGTTTCCATTAACAATACACACCACATTACAACTATTGACCAATGAAAACAAAAATCATAACAACTCATATGATTTAATACAATGCTTTAACCCATTAACACCTTTACCACATTTCACATTAATAGCCATTTAGCCCAATTCCCTTTTTTATGCTTATATCACTAAGATCTTTTCATTTTTCATATCTCACTAGGCTTTATTATAAGACTCACAATCTATTTTATTGTGTTCTATCATTATTTCCACATAAGAACCAATTACATGTTCCAACACTATTCATAATTCATTTATAATGGCCATATTCTCCCATATAAACCTCGTTCATGTAATCCCAAGATTTAATAGGTTATTATTATTAATACATGGTGAATAACATAGAATATACCCAATAACCTTCAATGTCATCAACATTTTTATCAAGGGATCATCATAAACACACAATAATCATACTTGTTGTTCACAATCACTAGGTATAGAAAAGTCAACTCGCCCTATTGGTGTCCCTAGTTTAGTCTCATCACCCTCAAAACTAACCAAGAGGATGGTGAGGGTTCTCATTTACCCTTTTAATAACCATTTTGATAATGCATTCCATGGGTAGTCAAAACACATGACGAGACACCCATGGACAAAACCACACATGCTCAAATCATAAACTAAATCATGGGATATAACATATCGACATCCTACCTTGATTCTGTGGATGAAAACACACTTAATCAAACCCTAATATTCCACTTCAACCCCCCTTGAAGTTTAAACATAAATATCACCCAAAGTGTAGGGTTTTATGGCTTCATAAATAGTAAAGAGGAGGATATAAACCCTAAATTCAAAAGAGAGGGAAGGATTTGATTTGCCTTACCTAGTGCACTAATCCACAACCAATGACACCAAAAACACCTTATAAATGGGGGATATTAATATCAGGTAGCCCTATGGAGGTTTGTATTATTACTAGATTGAAGAGGGATGAAATGGGAGGAAATCCTGATTTTGGGTTAAAAATTCCCAAATTAGAAAATTTTTAATTTTAAAAACGTTTCAAGGCCGCATGGTTTACCCACACAGTTTTCCAAACTATTCTCAAGTCGTGGGGAGGATTCTGTCCCAAAATAACCCCCTCACATGGTTTACCCACATATTTTTCCAATCCATGTGCAAACTATTGAGTGTCCACTGTCCACAAACACAATTCATGGGCTATCTAATAGTTAGTACTAGTTGGGCACAGAGCATGCGACCTATCCAATGAACCCCCTTTTCTCTACTTTTTGTCTCCCAACCCACCCCCCTCCCCGAACACCCCCAAGACTCCTCTGTTACTTTGGTATATACTGAATTAACAATAAGAAGGTATTCAAACCTAAACATAAACACGAACATACCTTTACTTGATCTAGTATCATACACACTATCAAATAGTCATGTAATAAAATTTCCCAAAACATATTTCTAAATTTATAAATTAGGTCTTATAAATTTAATATAAAATGTATATTAAAATATTGAAATATCCAAATATTTTGGAAAATTTCATCCCCTCAATATATTTGTTACACCTGTCTAGAAACTACTTTTGTAATATTATGCGTGTTTAGTGTATCTCCGTGGTATGGAAAAACCATTCTAGACAAATATGCTTCTTATATGTTTTTTATTCAATTTTGTATTTTTAAAACAAATTATTCCAAATATGATGTTCTAAATTCATTATTTATTTCTCATCTTACTCCCCATAAATACAGAAGTAAATAAATATATATTTAGCAGAAATTATTATACAATTATTCAAATAGATACTAAACCCCCCAAAAATAATTTCTATAATCATCATTTTTTATTCTAAATGTAAAGATAATGGTCCCAAAATGATAATAATGATTTCCTAAATTGATGTTATATATATCTTGGTCTTCACAATCATTAAATGCTACTTAGATATTATATATGACATATAAAATGGACATGACGCCATCAGCTGGTTTAAATAATCACATATCCATGGAAATGTATATATATTATATAATATTATATGAATTTATCTTGTAAAATTTGTTAATGAGAATATATTTTAGTAGTAATTTTTATATAATACCATTGTGTAATCTCATGGAAAATTTCTTTCATGAATAATAACTCTCTAAATAATATCAATGATATAAATACTCAAATAAAAAATATTATTATTCGCAATATATAAGAATTCATCGATATTAGAGATATATATTTGTATATAAATATGAAAATTATAATATCTCACATTAGTGAAATACTAAAAATCGTATCAATAATTAGAACAAAATCCATTACCACCATATAAAATTCAATATACTAAAACTCAAAATCACAATGAAATTATAATCCAACAATAATAGTAATTATTTATTTATCAATTAATCACAACCCATTCTATAGATCTTTCTCAATTATTAACAAAACATAATTTAATTCCACATTGGATTTCCATACATGACTTTTATAATAATTAATATAGACTTAAGATAAATATATCTAATTATTTCAAAATATCACATTGTATGATTGGATATTCTTTAGGACTATGTCCAACATCATCAAACTTCATCCATCAAGAATATTAGACCTAATGATCACTAAAATAAACATTTAACAATACTTCCTAAAGTAGATAATAAAATTCATTAATAATTATTTCCAAAAGTAAACTCAAATACATTTACATGTTATGTTTTATAAAATATATGCATTGAACTAGGCTTATATATTATATTGTAATGAATGAAGATATCATATATTATATATACCACCACCAAAAGTCATTCCAACTCATCAGATTCTACAAAAAGAACTTGAAAATAAAGATGTCAAAAAAATTATATCTTGATGTACTCAATTAAAATTTTCTCTTCTTCTTAATATAATCACCCATATTATATGTTGGGGAATATTTATAGGAAGACCTCTATAATAATTTTCCTAACTCACATCTCAACCAAATTATTGATGATACTACATAAATCATTATAGAAAATACATCATTAGAATAAGATTCTTTTCCAAAATAACAATTCTCCTTGGAAGAATTAATCCTCCGAAATAATATTCACATATAAATAGTTTGTTTCTAATATCACTATATAAATTCATGTCAAATCATTATTCACACAAAAGGGTTTTAAACAATAATTTATAGATAATTATGAATTTGGATTCCAATAATGATATCCTAACTAACATAATATCAATGTGAACCTGTGTGTAGATACATAGTATATAAGACTACATCATATATCATTATATATAATCCCATTAAACAATTGCAAATTAGAATCATTAATCATTTCATGACTAATATAACTTAGTATATAACCTATAATTAAAGGAATATACATATTCTTAAATTACAGTTTATAGTTTTATCTATAAAGGTATTTCTCTATAGTCTACTAAAAGAATAAATTCATGGGAATTTGAAAAAAACACATGAAATTTACTACATACAAAAAATCAGATTCAAATACTAAATGATTTAATATTATCACATTCTATAAATCTAAATAACGATTATTTGTCCAAATGTTATCTACCAATTTATCCTAGTGATGGATTAACATAATTGATGATACATAATAATGACATATAAATATATTAACCCACTATAAAAATTACTTCAAAAAATATTCTAATTACTTGTTAAATCGAATAATTCATAGTTATGGGAATATGATTGAGTTCTATATCTACTTCCCCCATCCTGAACATATATTATTTATTTGATTTATTTTCTCCATAAATTAGTATTTTATATCAAATAAAATCAAGAAAATATTTTATCTAAGTCCACCCTTTTATTATAAACTAGTTATACAATTTCACATTATTTATTCCATTGTTATATTTTATATATTCAATAACTATAAATATTCCATCATATATATTGAATGATTTTTTTTATATTCATAGTGACACTTATGTTTCATCTTAGAAATCAATCTAATTTAAAATACATAATAAAATTATAAACTATTACTCTATGATGTAACTGTAACAACCCAATGGTTTTCAATGGAAAATTACCATCTTACTTTTATGTCATTAAATAACATTAAAACACAATATAATGAACTACTATGGGAAAAGTGACCTTTAAACATAAGTTTGTCTCTTCTATATTTTGAATTTTGAAAATTCAACAATCACGGTTGTGTTTAAGATGATTTTTGGAGTCTAATGAAACAAAAATAATTTTTGGTGAATAGGGACCTACCCTTATGAATAGTACAAAACCCTTATGAATAGTAATAAGAACCTTATGAATAGTAAATCATCCAACATAATAGTTACATTACCTATGAATAATAAAATAAAATTTAGACATCTTAAAAAGTGACAATTTGACCTTAGTAAACGTTTTGGTATTTTGTAAGTCATAAATAAATAATTTTAATTAATTAATTTAAAAGAATATTTATTTCCATGAAATTTATTCATAATTTATTGAATATATGTCTAATATTTTTTATATAATTTTATGAGACCCTAGTAAGTTTTGAATGAACTATAAAATCAATTTTAATCTTAAAAACTTTTATTAGTAAAATATGATTTTAATTTAATATTAAATTAATAATATTTATGAAATTATTTTTTTAAAAAATGAACTTCATTTTTGGATTCTACACATCAAAAAATGGTTGGGGTAAATTTTGGATATTTTTTTGAGATACTTGAATTTTTTATGAATAGTTGAATCTGATAATTCACAATAAATGCTAAATAATGTATTAATTGGCTCATCGATGATGTTCTACAGATTTAAGCCCACTTGGTTCGGGACTAAAATATAAAATTACTATTATTGGTTATCGAAGACTCACTATTCCTTGTGTTTGGGTAAATTAATAAACTAATGAATTTTATATTCAGGAAACCCCTCTCCCCTCCACTATAAAAGCCCCCCTTCACTCTCTCATTTCTTCACACCTCTCAACCTCCAATCCTTCTTGAAAATCTGCCCAAATACCTTACCTAGCCCCTCCCCCACATCCAAAACCTTTTGGTCTCATCAAAAGACCAAGAATATCTTCCTTAAGTAGGATCTCAAGAGGAAGGTTTAAGAGGTAATTTCTCTCCCTCTTCTCCTTTAATTTTCCTTTCAAGTTCAAGTTCCTTTTTTGATCTCTCCACACCTATATTCATCAAAATTGTTTTGTAAATCCCATATTATACATATAATGTAGATTTATGATTATATTGGGATCTTATATCACCCACACACTTTCCCTCTTCCATTTATTTTATTAAATATAACGTTGTTCATGAGGTGTTAATTTATCACCTTCAAAAACGACATGCTCTGTTCTTCCATTTATACCTTCAAATCTGGTCATGAAACCATTTTTATGGTTGACCCAGAATATTTTATATGTATTATGTTCTATTTTATGTTCTGTAAATAACATATGGCCATTTTACTAAGTGAAAAGTTAAAACAAGTTCGTTGTGATCCCAAACCCGCCCAAATTGACCCAAATAACCATCGTTTAATTCATATCTAATGATCCATCCACATGGATCTAATTTGATTCATTATAAGATAATTAAAACTCCTGAAATATCATTAATAAAATTTAATATCAGTTCAGGATGTTTTCCCATGTTCTACAAAAACTTCAATTTAAGAATACAAGTGAACCACTCAAGAAAACCATAAAAACGAACATCCCCGAACAAAGTTTTTAACCTCTATAAGTCATCCAAAGGAACATAAAATGACATAATGAAACCAAAATGAACCCTATTAATGTTTAAATGGTTATGTAATTTCTAATTAATGAATATAATGTCATTATACAGTACATTAAAGAGAAGGAGGAATTTGGGTACAAAGTAAGGGGAAATCTCGAACCCAATTTTCATCCTTCGAGTTCTCCCTCTATCACTCCATTTTTTATATGGTTACTCTTCAAAGATCATTTTATTATCATTTATTTTTCTTTTCCGAGATATACATGTTCTTCACTGGTTTTTATGACCAACAAAATTTTTTTCCAAAGAACTCTTCTTTTAAGAACACCCCTTTTTACATCACACTCAAAGTGAACTGTTCTTGTAACATGTATGTTATTCCCTATTTTATTTGGGAACCGAAAGCATATGAATCTGTTATTAGGAGATGAAACACATTCCTTTTCAAGGCTTAATTATTTTAATTTATGTTATATATTAATTTTTTCAATCATGATAAATGATAATTTGATGATGTGACGGGTGCGCCCGGAATTATATAGCGCAATATGAATGTTTAAATGTGACGGGTTCGCCCAAAATTATACAGCGCTCCAATGCATTGGGTAAAGTGATGAATCTCATGGGTAAATTTGAAATTATTTGTGAACAGGATTCTAGCTTGGTGCACAAGTATTTGTGGTAGTTAACCACTACTACATAATGTTTCATATTTATGAATTGGCACATTTCAAGTCTATTATTTATGCTCCTCTCATGTTCATGATATTTTGCCTATGTTATGATTATGATCACCCTATGATATATTGTTCTTATCTATCCACTTATTGGGCTTCTAGCTCACCCCTTTTTATGTATATTCTCAAGTGGCTACATGTACTAAGGAGAGTACAAGTGTCAATAAGAATCTAGAGATGAAGAAATTAATTAAATGTTTATGGTTGATGTTGTATTTGTTATGTATGGTCCATGTTTTCCCAAGACACTAAACCTTTGGATCCTCTATGTGTAATAATATTATTTTTTTATCTTTGAAATGATTTAATAGTAATTTAAGAATAGGTTGGGTCACTATAGTTGGTATCAGAGGCAAGGTTTAGTTAATTTGGTAATTAGGATTTTTTATCCCTAGAGAAATCTTCTTGTATGAGTCCAAGTAAAAATATGAACACAAGAATATTTACCTAGGTCTCCCTTATGTTATTATTTTGGTATAATTGTTTAAATAAATAAGTTATTCATGACTTCTTTACATATGTTTTGTTCTAAGCTTTTCTATTTAGGATAATGGTGGGATCCATGAGAAATCAGGCGAACAACTCTTCCGAGGGCCATTGCAACGATTGGCCGAACAAC
The DNA here is from genome assembly GCA_963277665.1 of Viscum album. Taxonomy (NCBI): domain Eukaryota; kingdom Viridiplantae; phylum Streptophyta; class Magnoliopsida; order Santalales; family Viscaceae; genus Viscum; species Viscum album. The sequence goes on along the minus strand of OY728161.1, from coordinate 606,154,165 downwards.
ATTCTCAATGATTTGGGAGGTGGAGTTCAAAACATCATTGCAATTCTTACCCAATTATCTCAGGTTATGAACAATAACCATAATAATGGGGAACGTCCTCCTTCACCAAAGAGGGAGCAACTGGAAATCGAATGTTTTATGCAGCAATGACCTCCGATGTTTTGTGGATCTTCTGATCCACTAGTTGCGGAACAGTGGGTCAACTCCATGGAGAAGATCTTTTCTGTGCTTCACTATTCTGAGATGGAGAAGGTGACTCTAGCCATTTATCATCTAGATGGATAAGCTGATCAATGGGGGGATTTTATTAAGAACACCAAGCCAAGGGATGAAATTGAAGAGATAAAATGTGAAGAATTTAAGATAATGTTTCTTAATAAGTACTTCCCACAAACTCTTCACATGAAGATGGAGAGAGAAATCATAGAGCTGAAGAAAAAAGAAGTAGAATCTGTCACAACCTAGGATGAGAATTTCAGAAGGCCTACAAGGTATGATTTGGGTTTTTTATCAACAATGATAACAAAATTGATTGATTCTTTAGTGGATCAAAACCACACATTCAAAAGGCTCTTGCAATTTGAGACTTTGGGAGTTATAAATAAGTTGTTCGGTGTGCTCTAAAAGTTGATATGGAGTTTGGAGAATGGTCCCATGGATATGGCGATAAGAAAAGAATAATGGCGTTTCAAGCTGGTGGATCTAATGATAAAGGTGGGAAGAAAAATCAATGACCCACATGCCAAAAATGTGGGAAGTTGCACAATGGGAACTACCGAAAAGGGACGGGTAAATTCTTTATGTGTGGGAAAGAAGGACACCATGCTCAAGAGTGTCGAAAATACATGAAAAGAATGGAGAATGTAGTGGATGAAAGGAGAGAACCACCGATGGTTCAACGCTATAACTGTAGGGAGCTAGGGCACTATGCAAACCAGTGCACTAAACCTCGAGCTATCGAGGGTAATCGGTTTCAGCATCCACCAAAGCCAAAGGAACAAGGGAATGATTATTCCATCACTAATGGAGAGGTGGAGGATGATAATGAAGTTGTACAAGGTACACTTCCTATTCAATCAAGAATAGAAAAAGTCTTATTTGATTCTGGTTCTACGCATTCCTTTATATCATGAAAGTTTTGTAGAACTATAGAATTGAAGCCCTGAAACCTTGAAGTATAGATATCTGTAAAAACACTAAGTGGTGCAATCATTGCAACCCAAGTATTTTGCTGGTCTCCTGTTAACTTATGTGGGAAGATTCTTCCAGCAAATAACATAATACTTCCCTTGGTGGAATTCGACGCAATAATGGGAATGTATTAGACCTCATTATATAGAGAAAATATCATCTTTCGGGAAGAGGAACTATCTTTTAATATTCCCAACCATCCCATGATCCTCTAAAAATTCAAGGATGATCATGAATCTCCTTTGAAAAATCCTTCAATGGTGTGGTTGCTGATTCCCTATGAAGAAGCATGCCTAAACCAAATGGTTTAGTCGAGTGAAAGTTATAACCTTGAGGAAATGCCCATTATGAGGGAATACAATGATATATTTCCTGAAGAGTTACCTAGAATTCCCTCGGATCGTGAGGTAGTGGTCTCTATTGAACTCATGCCCCAAGCTACTCCTATCTCAAAGAGTCCATATAGGATGGATCCTATCGAACTGTAGGAGTTAAAGAAGCAGCTTCAAGAGCATCTAGAGAAAGGTTTCATACGCCCTAGTGCATCGCCTTGAGGTGCGCAAGTGCTCTTTGTGATGAAGATGGATGGAACAGTGTGGTTGTGTATTGATTATCGGGAACTCAACAAGATTACCATAAAGAACAAGTATCCTCTACCAAGTATTGATGAATAGTTCAACTAGTTAAGAGGAGCTCAATAATTCTCAAAGGTGGATCTTCGTTCTGGATATCATCAGGTAAATCTTAAGAAGGAAGATATTCATAAGATTTCCTTCCGTACAAAGTATGGGCACTATGAGTTGTTGGTGATGCCATTTGGACTTACTAATGCCCCTACAATCTTCATGTATTTGATGAATATAGTCTTTAGACATTACCTTGACAAATTTATTGTAGTGTTTATCGATGATATTATCATCTACTCCAAGAGCAAGGAGGAACATGAAGAACATATAAGACTTGTGTTGGAGACATTGAGGAAGGAGAAGTTACATGCCAAGTTCAGCAAGTGTGAATTTTTGGGTGAATCAAGTCACATTCTTGGGACATGTGATCATAAGTGAGTAAATTTATGTGGACCCTTCAAAGACAAAGGCAATTGAGGAATTTCACAGGCCCTCTAATGTCACATAAATCCACATTTTTTTGGGATTAGCGGGGTACTACCGATGTTTTGTGAGAAACTTCTCACGATTGTAAAGCCCGCAAACTATGATAACAAGGAAAGGAGTAAAGTATGTCTGGATGGAAGAATGTGAGGGAAGGTTTAAGGAGCTAAAGAAAAGGTCGATCACTGCACCTGTACTCACACTACCAAAAAGTGGAGAATGTTTTGTGATATACAATGATGATTCAATGAAAGGCTAGAGTTGTCTACTCATGAAAAATGATAATGTGATATCCTACGCCTCATGATAGTTGAAGATCCATGAGCAGAACTAACTGATGCATGATCTAGAGCTGGTAGCCATGATTATTTCCTTGAAAATCTGGTGGCACTACCTTTATGGTGAGAAGTGTGACATATACACCAGCCACAAGAGCCTAAAATATATATTCACACAAAAGGAGCTCAACATGAGTCAAAGGAGATGGTTAGAGCTAATCAAGGATTACGATTGCTCTATTCACTATCATCCTGGAAAGGCCAACATGGTAGCTGATGCTCTAAGAAGAAAATAACATGCTACTCTTTCCATGCTGCGGATTTACAAAGACCTAATCTTCTTGTATATGAAAATTATGGATTTAGAAATCATAAGGGTAAGTGATACATCCTACCTTGCACAAATTATTTCTCAACCATACATCTAGGAGAATATTAAGGAAACACAAAGGGATGATGTGGAGATACAAAAGAGGGTGAATGAAATAAAAGAAGGAAAGATTGATGAGTTCTATATCAACGATGATGGTGTGATTTGGATTGGAACGCAGCTTTGTGTGCCTTCATCACCTGGGATAAAGAAGGAGCTATTGTATAATGCACAAAGGTCAACTTTCTCTATCCATCCTGGGAGTACAAAGATGTACATTGATCTCTAAGAACATTTCTGGTGGGATAACATGAAGAAGGAGATTGCGGAATACATATCAAGGTGCATGGTATGTCAGAATGTTAAAGCTGAGTGAAAAAAGTCCAAAGGTATGATGCATCCATTACCTATACCCATGTGGAAATGGGATAATGTTACTATGGACTTTGTCACGGGTCTCCCAAAGACGTCAAAGGGAAATAATGAGATATGGGTTGTGGTTGATCAACTCACCAAGACTTCCCATTTTATCGCTATTCGGGAAGACCTCTCACTTGAACAACATGCAAAGAAATATGTGAAGGAAGTGGTGAGACTGAATGGTGTTCCACTCTCAATTGGCTTTGACCATGATCCAAGGTTCACATCTATGTTCTAGAGAAGCCTTCAACATGGTTTGAGTACTGAATTAAATTTCAGCATGGCCTATCACCCTCAAACTGATGGCCAGTCCGAAAGGACTATTAAGACGCATGAAGATATGCTAATATCATGTTCCCTTGAATTCAAAGGTGGTTGGGATCAGCATCACCCATTGGTGGAGTTCTCATAAAAAAATATCTTCCACTTGAGTATTCAGATGGCTCTGTATGAATCACTTTATGGGAAGTGTTGTAGAACTCCAACCTATTGGGATGGGGTTGGAGAAAGAAAGAAGGTTGGACCTGATATTGTTCAAGATATGATAGAGAAGGTTCACGCCATCCAGAAACACCTCAAAGCTGCTCAGAGTTAGATAAAGAGCTATGTTGACAACTGTCGAAGGGACTTGGAGTTCGATGTTGGAGATAAAGTCTTTCTTCGAATATCTCCGTGGAAGAGATTCATGCTATTCAGGAAGAAAGGGATGATAATCCCATGGTATATTGGCCCCTTTGAGATCCTTGACCGCATAGGAGTCGTGGCCTATCATCTAGAGCTTCCACAGAATATGGATCACGTTCATGATGTTTTCCATGTATCACTATTGAGGAAGTACATTCTAGACCCCTCACATGTACTAAACTTAGTGGTGGTGCAGCTGGAAGATGATCTCTCCTGTGAAGAGCAGCCAGTAATGATTTTGGACTGAAGTAATAAGGTTCTACGCAACAAGACAACCCATCTTGTCAAAGTGTTATGGAGGAACCATAACTTTTATAAAGCAAATTGGGTACCAGAAGAGACAATGAAGGAGAAGTACCCTCACATGTTTGTGTAAAGTGAAATTTTGGGGGTGAAATTTCTTATGGGGGGAAGAATGTAACAACCCAACGTTTTTCAATGGAATATACCCTTGTTATATTTATGTCATAAAATAACATGAAAGCACAAAATAATGAGATAATATGGGAAAAGTGACCTTTAAACATAAGTTTGTCACTTCTATGTTTTGAATTTTGAAAATTCAACATACACGGTTGTGTTCAAGATGATTTTTGGAGTCTAATGAAACAAAAATATTTTTTTTTGAATAGGGACCTACCCTTATGAATAGTCACATACCATTATGAATAGTAGTATGAACCTTATTAATAGTAAATCATCCAATATAAGAGTTACATTGCCTATGAATAATAAAATAAAATTCAGACATCTTTGAAAGTGTCAATTTGACCTTAGTAAACGTTTTGGTATTTTGTAAGTCATAAATAATTAATTATAACTAATTAATTAATTTAAGATAATATTTATTTCCCTGAAATGTATTCATATATTATTTAATCAATGTCTAATAGTTTTTATATAATTTTATAATACCCTACGTAATTTTTGAAAGAATTATAAATCATTTTTATTCTTAAAATCGGTTTTTAGTAAATTATGATTTTAATTAAATATTAAATTAATAATATTTAGAAAATAATTTTTGAAAAAGGACTTCATTTTTTGATTCTACACATAAAAAAATGGTGGGGGTAAATTTTTTCGATTTTTCTGAGATACTTGAATTTTTTATGAATAGTTGAGTCTAATAATTCACAATAAATGCTAAATAATGTATTAATTGAGTAATCGATGATGTTCTGTTGATGTAATCCCACTGGTTTCGGGATTAAATTATAAAATTACTATTATTTTTCATCCAAGTCTCACTATTCCTTGTCTTAGGGGAAATTAATAAACTAATTATTTTTATATTAAGGAAACCCCTCTCTCCTCCACTATAAAAGCCACCCTTCACTCCCTCATTTCCTCACACATCTCAAGCTCCAAGAAATCTCTAAAATCTGCCCAAACACCTTCCCTATCCCCTCCCCCACGTCTAAAAGCTTCTGGTCTCATCAAAAGACAATGACTAGATTCCTTAAGGAGGATCTCAAGTGGAAGAGTTAAGAGGTAATTTCACTCCCTCCTCTCTTTTATATTTCCTTTCAAGTTCAAGTTCCTTTCTTGATCTCTCCCCACCTATATTCATCAAAATTGTTTTGTAACTCCAGTATTATAAATATACTGTAATTATATGATTCTAATGAGATATTATATCACCCCAAAACCTTTCCCTCTTCCTTTTATTTTTTTAAAGAGAACGTTGTTCATGAGGTGTTAATTTATCACCTTCAAAAATGACATGCCCTCTTCTTCCATTTCTACCTTCATATCTGGTAATGAAACCATTTTTATGGTTGAAACAGAATATTTTATATATATTATGTTATATTTTAAGTTTTTAAAATAACATACGGCCATATTACTATGTGAAAAGTTAAAACATGTTCGTTGTGATCCAAAAACCGCCCAAATTGACCCTAATAACCATCATCTAATTCTTATCTAATGATTCAGCCACATGGATGTAATTTGATTCATTACATGATTATAAAAAATCCTTCAATATCATTATTAACATATAATATCAGTTCTGGATGTTTACCCATGTTCTACCAAAACATCAACTTAAGAATACAAGTGAACCACTCAAGAAAACCATAAAAATGAACATCCCCAAACAATGTTTTTAAAATCTATAAGTCATCCAAAGGAACATAATATGAAATAATGAAACCAGAATGAACCCTATTAATGTATAAAAGGTTTCTAAATTTCTAATTAATTAATATAATGTCATTTTACATGACATTAAAGAGAAGGAGGCATTCGTGTACAATGTAAGGGGAAATCTCGAACCCAATTTTCTTCCTTCAGTTTCTCCCTCTTTCACTCCATTTTTGATATGGTTACTCCTCAAAGGTATTTTGTTAATAATTTCATTTACTTTTATGGGATATACATTTTTTTCACTTATTTTTATATCCAACACAATGTTTACCAAAAGAACACTTCATTTAAGAACTCCCATTTTTTACTTCTCACTCACAATGAACGGTTCTTGTAACATGTATATTATTCCCTATTTCTTTTGGGAACCCAAAGAATATGAATATGTTATTATGAGATGAATCCCATTCCTTTTCATGGGTTAATAATGTTAATTTATGTTATATGTTCATTGTGGAAATCATGATAAATGATAATGTTATGATGTGACAGGTTCCCCTAGAATTATATAGCGCAATATTAATGTTTAAATGTGACGGGTGCACCCGGAATTATACAGTGCTAAAATGCATTGTGTAAAGTGATTACACTCATGAGTAAATGTGAAATTATGTGTGAAAAAGATGTTATCTTGGTTTACAAGTATGCGTGGTAGTCAACCACTAAGACATGATGTTTCATTTTTAAGCATTGCCACATTTCAAGACTATTATTTATGCTCCTCTCATGTTCATGATCCTTTTCCTATTTTATGATTATGCTCACCCCATGATATATTGTTCATATATATCCTCCTATTGGGATTATAGGTCACCCCTTTTTATGTATATCCTCAGGTGGATTCATGTACACAAGAGATGACAAGTGTCAATAAGATGCTAGAGATGAAGAAATTAATTAAATGTATGTGGTTGATGTTGTATTTGTAATGTCTCATCCAAGTTTTCCCAATATACTAAACTATTGGATCCTATATGTGTAATAATATTATGTTGTTTATCATTGAAATGATGTAATAGTAATATAAGAAAAGGTTGGGTCACTATAGTAACAACCCAAACAAAAATTACATATATATATATATAATAAAAAATCAAAATTAATTATCCTCATATAATAAAATTTCAAAATTATAATCATATATTAACACTATATACTTATTAATATACTTTTGTAATGGGTTCCATATATAAGGAGTGTGTAGTATCACAAACCTACCATCCCTTGAAATCATTAACAATAACTCCCCCATGATCAATAAAGAAACATATCAGTGATTCCATTCAGGTATGAACTTATATTTTTTGAAATTTTCTTATCCTATATATAAGATACATTTTAGTTATTTATGTACAACACAAATATAATACATGTTGGAGATGAATTTTTTTTTTAAATCTGAAGATATATTTGTTGTTTCACATTTAATATCTGTGTTGAAGACATTAATGGGAAATTAAATCTAATAAATTGATATTATATTCTATTTAAATAAATATTTTCATGTATGTGTAAAAAAGAAATGAAATCATGGGTAGTACATTATTATTATTGAAGGGAAAACCAATAGTTAAATATACATACTTCAAACTATGTCATAACATGTCCAAAATAATAATTCATAGAACCACCATTAATGTGATACCAAAATATAGAAAACAATAGATAATTATAATGTGAGAAAATTGGTATACCTATTTAGATGTAATATCAATGTGATAGTACACCACCAGTGTGTGGGAGGGGGAGTGGATTAGTGTTTACCTAAAAAAATTTGAATATTATATTTTGAGCACTATTTGTTATGAAATAATCAGGAAGAGATTGATATTATGATCATAGATGGGGTGACAAACAACACATAAGGAATAATAGTTTTCAAAATACGTTATCTGCTATTTTATCACATGGATAATCCTTGGTGAACAATTATTTAAATTCTATAAAAAAAATTAATATTATCAATATAAATAATAAATGTTGTAAAAATATGGGCTTTACTCAATATTCATCATGGATTGAATGTAATTCCTAGTCAAATTATACTTATCTTCTAAAAATTAATTGACATTTAAATTTTGATCATACATGAACCTTAATTATACTCATAAATTCGTTCCAAATCATCTCATAGAAATTAGTTTCTATTTATCTAAGAAATTCAACTCTCTTTTTATTACACATTAGACTAGTAATTCTCCGTAGATCAATAAAAAAATACATTATGGAATTGTAACAGATATTTTGACATGATCTTCATATGAAAAAGATATAGAAAATATTTCATTCCAATTCCAATGTAGTAATGAATCATTTTCATTTGGAACACAAATTATATGTTCTTATTTAAAACATAAACAAGTATAACCTATTATCCTTATAAATAAAAATAATATAAAATTACATTCATTTATATTTAGTCCTAGATTCTATGTTTGATGATTATACACATGCCTATTCCCACTGAATGGAATTTAAAAAATATAAATAATATATGATATTAACACATAATGCTTGAATAAAAATCTGTAACCTAATTTTCATATCAAAAACTTTCAACCCAACAATCTTTGTTACACGTAAATTTCATTTTAAAAGTGTTTATGTCTCAAAAAACTATGGTCCAGAACAATCCACCAACAATTCTTATCTGTAACTACAATATCACTAAAAAGAAACACAAATTAAATTATTCCCTAACACAGGTTTCTAACAGCGTAGATCACATTTCCAGAAGGGAAACCTATTCAGACAACTATATGACCTCATGCACACATAACCATATAAAATAAGATTCTAAATAATTTAGAAGAAATATACATATTATAGGACAATTATGACCATAATAATAAAACCATCACAAAAAATAAACTATCACCTCATAATTGTGTACAAAAAATTATATGCAACCATGAAATAAAAAATATAAATCTAGGTCATACATTAAACATAAAAATATACCAATCACTATGATAGTCACATATTCCATATAATAAAATAATTCACTATAGAAGTGTCTATACTATATCCCAAAAACGTCACCATATTATGATATACAATCTATGTCTATTTACTCCAATCTCATCCCTTATTTTTCTTTTGACCTGAATTTCGATCAAATGGTTTTCACATTAACCATGTTTCCCATGAAGGGTGTGGGAAGTACCTATTATTACGGCCTCACCGTTTTATTTTAAAATATAAAATAATAATTATGTATATAAAGGATAGCAATAAAAAATAGAATATAGGATCTATAAGAATATTAACTCGGTATTTCAGTTATTACCAAAAAACTACAGTGACAAACTCTTAAAATTACATCCAAATATAGAATATGTAATAATTCACTACTCTAAAACCAAACACATACAATAAATCATATGTTTTATTTTCATAACATGGATTAAATAATTCGTACTAACTCAGTGAAGTGTCCATTCTCAACCATAACTACATCAAATAAATTATTGATTTCTACCATCAATTTTAATTCATGGTCCCAATCCTAATATCAATCTCATAATCCAAATTATAACATTACTCCCCCCATGTAATGTTCACTAATAAAAAATATCATAATATATATCACAACATCAATTTTCTCACTCTAGGGGAGATGTGATGTGGGTGGGTCTAAAAATTATTTCATGACCTATACCCTCTCAATAATGGTCATTTGTTCTAGTAACCTATCTTATTGTAAGGAGAATCACATTAATACACATGCCATGTCACATTGACTACTACATTCTAACACGTTTTGGCTCTTAAAAATATATCATTGGACAATAACTTGTCATATAGGCTGTTCAATGATAACACTCTCTAACTCAGGTTGGGGATTTTTAACATGTTGAATAAATTTCAATTTGATTGAATTTTTAATAAACACAAAATTGAGTACCAATATCCATATAACATAGAATTAATTAACTCTTTATCCCACTATAATACACTAACTCTTTGTGAGACTGTCATGGAATCTATATGGGGCATACCCTGATCATCACTACCCACATGCCCCTAATGACCTATAAATAAAACTCAAATAACATCTCAAAATGTATATTTTATTTAAATATACACTCTCAAACCCAAATAAAAAATGTAACCTTGATATTTCAAACCCATTTACATCACTATTTCCCTCATTTGGGAATCCATTATGTTCCTCAAATTCCTAAAGGTTACTATTAATTATTACAATCATAAACTCAACACCACTGTGTGAATATATGACTTGTAGGCACAATGTAGATTACACCTCAGGTGGATAGGAAAAATACCCCATCTAATTATTATATAAATGTCCATGTACTGATTCCCACCTAACTATTTCATGGCCTTTACCGCAATACCTCTTGGAATATCATTGAAATATTTCTAAAATAAATACATTAACATTATTGGGGTTCCATAACCTACCACATAGTAGTGTTCCCTCAATCCCACCCCCTAGTGTGACACTCTTGTATTAAAATTTAAAAACTAGAAGGGATTAACCCACTCAACTAATGAATTATATAATATGCCCACCCTAAATGGTGACTCTCACCCAAAAGCGATAATGGTGAAACCATCCCCTATTTTATAATGAAAACATCCCATTATGCATGTTATATTTTCCCAATGTGTCCACCCTTGTCTAAACTCACTTTATAAAGACTCATTGAAACTAACCAATCCACTTGTAATCATAAAAAATATCCACTCTTCCTTTTTAATGTAATTTTCATTTTATCCCAATTAAATCAAGATAAAATAGTTCACTGAAGATTGCTTATGTGGATCTAAGACAACTATTTTATATACTAATGGTTAGGATGGTCTAATTAAATTTTTTTTTAACCCAAATACCCAATAAATAAATCTTAATTATTTACATAAATTTATATTAATATTTATTATAGCAACCAATAACCCCCATAAACAATTAATACCATGAACTAGCACTCCAAGAATCACAGGCAAGCCCATGTAAATACATAATAGTAATATGAAATTCTATCTCTATCCCTCACCCTAATGCATTTTATTTAATACATTTATATAAATATAAATATTTGTGTGAAAAATTATAATTAACTAAACCAAGTAATCCATTAAAAATAAATTATCTATAACATACTATGAATGTAGAAAGTAACAAGATTGTGACTAATGGTGTCTGGGAGGTCCATACAACACCTCCGATCATTTTATGAATAAAAATAATCTCAATGTGAATCTGATTAACATACAATTTAATAAGGAAATAAAAAACCCTAAGGAAACTCATTATGTGACATCTGTATATTTATGTTATGAGGGAATACAAGAATTTATAATTTCTTGCGACTCTTAGGACATCACATTCACAAATACCATCATATCGAGAATAGTTCTCTACGATCATGTTGAATAAATCAAAAAATATAAGACTAAAGACAATAGAAATCATCGATATAAATGGAGTATGAATCAGACCAGAAAAATATTGGGTAAAATAGCTCTAGATATATTAAATAATCCTACCATATCACTTCAAAGTGATAATGAAATTATGTGGAAGAAAGGCGGAATATGTGGTTAATGGTAGAAAAAGTAGGTCAATTTTAAAGTCTTCTCATTGAAGGCAATCATGGAATATCATAGTGTGAATTACCACCATTCCCTTTTATAAAAATTCATCTACTGTCTTTAGGTTACCTTATTTTTTGATTTTGTTTACCCAACCTTCTACCATCCTCCAGATACAGCACCTCAGGTTTTTCGGTGGTGGTCCAAGTTGTACTTCCCCACTAAACATGTGACTACAAGATATTTTATAATAATTTATCTTATTAATTTTTAATATAATCTATATAGTATTATGTATCAGACACCATGATTAATTTGAAATCAGTATATAATTTCAATATTATTTTTAAATATAACATTTATCATATAATAGTTGGATCATGTTGTATGAATAGAACTACACATATAAATGAATAATTATGATATATATTAATTTATTTTATTTATTAATACCTAGTAAATAAGAACTAAACTTCGAATGATAAAAATCCCACAAATAACAAAAATATCATTTACATATTAAAAGGAATATTTTTTCTATAAAATATATTTCCTTGTACATGTATCATTTTCATTTAAAATATAAATTATAAATATTAAAAAATTTATTTGATAAAAAGGATTCTATTTTTTCTTCATACCAAAATATTCATAGTGTGAATGCATGATTTTACTATGAAAATATAGATTTCTAAGTGAATAGTTAATAACACATATTTTTAAAAACAATATTTTCATTTCATTAAAATATGAAATTTGAATGACCAAATATATTTTCATTTTCATTATAATTAATAAATTTTAACTGTAATTATATTTTGGATTTTGATTATTAGTAAATATTTACCCATTAATTAATTTAATATGAAGAATAATTATATGTAAATTTTTTAAAGATCAATATAATGCAATAAAATGATTTTTTTTTTCCAAGAACTGATTTCCATTACATTTTACGATCAAATTTTAATGTTACATTATGAAAAATTGAAAATCGAATCGTAGAGATCATATTAAATATTTAATTTCAACATGTTTGAATTAGTTAATATATCCCATTTTATATTTTTCATGATGAATTTTAACCATAATAAAAGTTTATAACCAAGTTAAAGGACAAAATGGGTTAAACATGATTAAGAACTATGGGATAAGCTATCAGAATTAAATCAAATCCAAAATTTATTTCATCCTATGTATGTAGTTAAAAAATAATCATAATATTTCTTGGAAAAAAATCAACTTTTTCTCCACTATACCATGATAAAAATCATTATAATAATTTAAGTAACAGATAACTATAAAATTTCACTGTAATTATTTTAAAATCTAAAGCATTTTGTATTAGGGATAAAAATATCATATGAATGATTATAAAATTGTATATTTACAAAATATAAATTATTATTTTTATTATAGTTATTTAATATTAAAATTTAATGGTTCAGTAGCATAGACACAACCATTGTGCATGAATTAAAAAAATTAATATAAATTATTTTAAAAAAAATTAAAAAATATTTTAGATGTGTTTTGGAATTCAATAAATTTATAGGATAATAATAAAGTATCATTAATTATTTATGTTTTGATATTAAAATTCAAATGTTATTATTATATATTTAAGGTGAAATTTTAATCCTAGTTCTAAAGTAGAATATAAATGGTATTTTAAAATTAGAAATTAATTATATATTAAGATCATATAATTAAAAACATAAAATTTATCATGTTCATTTTAAATGTTCTAGAATATAAATTATTGTGGAATTATGATCACTATTCCCACTAAGAATGAAAATATTGATATATAAATACATTGTATCATGTTATCACAGAAAGGGTTAACTTGGGTAAATGATGGGATAAACTAAATAGAGATGTGTTAAATTTACATAAAAGTTTTTCTAAATCATAGTGGGTGAATATATTTATAACCTATATAAAATAATATTCTATATTGATCTAATTTGGGGATACATTAAAATTGTTTTAATTTATTATATTTTATTATTGATAATATTTACCACTGTTTCACTCCACTCACATATAAAATCAAACATATTCACCTCTATTATACCGAAAATTTCAACAACAATGACAAAGGATGATCGAAACAAATTCTCTCCCATAATGCTTTTCCACATACCCAAGGATCCTGTTTTTAAAAAAGACCAATCCAATAATCATTAATGTACATTACAAAGGTGAATACCCATGGAAGATATTTATGATTGTATAAAATATTTATTGATTAGTTCATCCTAATTATCCAATAAAGTATGAGTAATCATCATAAATTTAGTTAATAATTATATTTTTGATACTAATAATGTTTTATTATAATTTTAATACTATTTTCAATCTTCATCCCATCCATTGGGAAATTATAATTTCCGATATGCCTACATGTGGACTACCACGTCCTAAAAGTGATGTGATTCTATTTCATTTTAATTGTACATATATAGTAATAAAGGGATAATAAATTATTATATATTTTATTTCTGATATAAATATAAATGAAAATTGATGAAATATTATTTATACTTCTTTCATTTCATCCATCAAAAAGTAGAAAACATCACTCCTGGGTCTATATAGAAAATTGTCTCCATGATGTCATATACTTAATTTTTTATCACTAATTTTTTTATTATTATTAATGTTTATATAAATGATAACTATAATAATTTTTTATTTATAAATATTTTATATATGATTATATAATGAAAAATATCTATGGACTAGAACTATCAAATAATAACACCCATTGAAAACTGATGAGTTTTCACTCGACTGTTCATTTTAGATATAATTATTAATAATATTGATATTAGAATTCATATAATAATGATCAATATTATTATTTGTAAGATTATGTTTTTATAATAAATATATAAAAGTCTATACTTATTAAATTTGATTTTTAACCATATATTATGAAATTTTTTAATTAAGGATGCGGTATTTTGCCTCAATTTTATTTTGTATACATAATCCATTTTTTCCAAATATTTCATTTTCTTGTTCATAAGAGACATTTCACATGTTATATGATGAATATATTTATATTTCAGGATTTTAATTTATAATTTAATGTTATTTATTTTAAATATGATTTTATTCAAAATTTACCTAGGTATTATGTTTTGGTATTACAATCCATATAAATTTCAATATCTTCATTTTAAATTTATATTGCAGAACATTATATGATAAATACCCCCATTAAACCCATAAACATTTTACTTCCTTTTTAATATAGGAAATTTAAAAATAATATTAACTTTTTTCATATCATTAGAACATGATTTGATTAAAGTATTTTTAAAGAAAATTAGACCTTATTTACTATTTGTATGATATAAATTTCATCCATTCCTATGTTATTCAAAAAATTTATACAAGAATTGTAAACCTGAAAATAATGATTGAGAATATTTATTTTTACAAAATTTTACTACATTTTAATTTCATACCAACTGATTATAATTAGATTCTTCAAATTCATTATGTATGAATGAATTTTTACTTATTATACTAATGTTCTCTTTTAATATATTGGACATAAACATAATTACAATCCATCATGACATTTCATTTATTACAAGTTTCTTTAAATTTTTTATTAGTTTTTTGAAATGATATTATTTTTATCATTCATTATGAATTTTTTATTTTTTATTATATTAATTAAAAAATTATAGTTATTTATTTTTAATGAAATATTTAAATGTTATTTTAAAATAATTTAATAACTATGTATTAATATTTTGAGGATTATTAAACATCATTGGGTATTTTATATTTTTATTTCATCAAATTATTTACTTTTATGTATTATGGTGATGATGTTTTAAATAATTTATTATGAAACCATTTCCTTCCCACATGTTAATCATGATATGATTAAATAATTATTATTTTAATAAACAATAAAATTCCTATAACTAGATGGATATGATAATATGATAATGAATTTTTTATGAAACCCATTTCATATTCAAGGGTTATAATATGATGAAATAATGAATATTTTATGTTATTTTTGCACAATTGTATGTTTTTAATTGTAGGATGAATGATCCTTGAATTATATATCCTAATATTGAATTAGGTAATGAATTATATCTAATTTTATAATGGGCACTGTAATGGAGTGTAAACTCAGTTTGGTAAGGGACATTATCTAAAATGACAGTTTTGGTGGTGAAAATTTAATATGGATATGATAAAATGAGGATTTAACACATTTCACTAAGACAATCATGGATGTGAAACTTGAATAAGGAAATGATTTTATATTATGTGTGTGCCTAAATATTTTGTATTTTCATTATGATATATTCTCATGGATGTTAATTGATTATTGATTATTCAAAATTCAGAAGACCAATGTATTTTGTTATGATTGATCATTATTCAATGACTCATATTTAGTGATGTTGGAATGATTATGTATCAATTTAATATCATATTATACTTTTATTAATAAAAAATCTATTATCATTAATAGTTATGATCACTAAATGATATATGACATTTTTTACCTTATGAGTATTTGTTATCACGTTTTCTTATGATTTTATTTCCTTAGGATATTATGAATGATTTTTTGTTGGTTTTGTCAATTAATGTTACTATATGGTATAAAGGTTATTATAGATATTTTGAATTTTTAATGATATAATATGATAATGTATCAATTATACAATGTTAATCAAACAATACGGCTATAGGGGATTATTTATCATGAGATATATTGAATATTCCATGAAAATTATGTAATTTTTATAAATATATTGATTGGGTCACCCACATTGGTATCTGATCATGGAATATTTTTTTTAATTTTAATATAAAATATTATTTTAAATGATGTCGATATGTCTAAATATAGGATAACATCCTATTGATTTAGTATAAAAGGGATTTTATTGGTTTCATAGAAATAAAATGCCTTTCTAGATATAATACAATTGATACAAACTATGTAACATATTAACCTAGGGGGTAATAACCTTGAAAATATTTTTTTATGAATACTATTGGGATTCAACATGTGTATATAAATATTCCTAACTGTAAACATAGTTTGACACTCCGAAAGTTTATTCTTCAATTAATTTACATTCTATTCATAAACCATTAAGATGGTTGATGGTATATAATATATGAAATCCAATAATAATCTATAATGATATGTTATTAATGTTATTTTTTATGGAATGAAATAAGGTTTTAGTGTTTTGGAAATTAAAATGATCATTTTCATAACCATATGATTTCATAATATATCTATTGTTTTGTTATTGTCAAATTAGGGTTTTTTGGATTTAAAAAATATATTAAACCATTAAAAACCAAGTTAACAGAGACTAATAATGATAATACAGTGTTATTATAAATGAGAAACTCATCATTAATGATGATAAAGTGAAAAATATTGTTGTTCTTCTTGACAAGTAATATTTATTTATAGAAAAAACCAAAAACCAAGGTGTGTTTTTTGGTACACCTAATAAATGTAACATATAGGATTATGGATTTTTATTCAACCATATCTATATGGGATATGAGATCCAATTTTATTTATATCAGAAATGAGGAAATATTCACATAAGATATTGTATCAATTGAGCATCAAGATGTTTTTTGTGCTGGAAATAAGGGCATATAGGAATATGTTACTAATGAAAAATGAAAATTTTAGTAAATGAAATGCAATGTAAATATTTTAAACCTGGGAAATACATGAGTAGGGTATTGTAAAGGTTATAAAAATAATTATTTAATTAATTAAAATCAATAAAATAAAATGATTATATGAATGCTAGGAATTATTTCTTATATAAATGTATAGAGCATGATTAAATATCGTCTTATGATTTGAGGTAGATGAGGTGTTTTTCATTTTATAAAAATGAACTATTAAGGAATACAATGGAAAATAATAGTTAAATGTATGTTATTGATGTTTTATTATTTATGTATAAATATAATGTATTTTGAATGTTAGAATTTATTCTAAGGGTTGATATGTTTAAGTATTATCATAATACTAAAGATATAAACACCCTTTTTTACATTATATGTTATGGGATTTCATTAAGGTACAATTATTTTATTAATAAATTATTTATATATATGCAACAACTAGATTTAACATGTAATTTGGGGATGAATTTTGGTGTATTATGGGAACCTTATTGATATTACTGAATATAATGGTAAATGATAATGTGGGATTTTATCAAAATTAGTTTCTCTTTTAGAGTTTAACATTAGAAAAATATGTTAAATGGTATCAATAGACATTATATTTTATTGTGATACATATCAATATTTTTAGATGGTATGATTAAGGAATAATTTTTTCCTGTATATGTGTCTTTGTGTGATTTTTATTTTTTTAGATATATATGTTATGTTGATTTTGGAAGAATATGTGATAAAATATATCTTCTTTGTCACTTAAATTTTCTTAGAAGTATTTTAGATTATTTTTATGGTTAATTATTTTTGTAATGATTTAATTTCATCCTATTATGTAATTTTTGATGTTTTGAGGATTAAGGTAGTATTTCTCAATATAATGTCTTATTTTTAATATCATAACTTGTGATATCATTTTGGAATAAGTAAAAGTATAGTGATATGTGGAATAATTTTTCATTATATTTATGGATGTTATTACCCAATAAAATTTAGTTTTATTTCTTCATACATCAAACATTACTCATGAATATTTATTAGACAACAGGAATTAGAAGTTAAAAAATTATTGAAATAGATACAAATAATGAAATTGTTGGAAGAAATAAACTATTTATATTCTCTCACACTATCTATCTAGATGGTAAAATAATGCATCAAACTCACATAATTGGAAGAAATGTTTATTGAAAAAATGCATAAAATATTACTTATCATCCTAGGTATTCTTTTTTATTCCAATTCACGTGCATTAGTGTTACAATATGCACATAGTTTAAGAAATATATAGGAAACAATAATTTTCATTGTCATAAAATTGAATTTAATTTACTTTTGTAAAGGGAATGAAACTTTTGTGTATTACAAGATAATTATGACCAATTATTCACATTTATCTTCCCCTCCTTAGTATTGATTCTGAAATATTATTAAACCCAATTCTATAAAAAATGAGTGTAAAATAACATGGAAAAAATAGGCACTATAAAAAATGTAACAAACTAAGAATATTGAATTTTATCTCATTAATAATATATAATTTTCTATAGTTTTTTATAAATATAACTCTATGAAATAATGAAATACATCACATTATTAAACAAATATGATTTAATGTGATTTTTAATGAATAGTCATTTTATGGAATAGTATAAAAATATCTAACTAAATATTAAAAAATATGATGAATATTTTTAATTAATATTTTTATTAATCACTAGGAAATGATTAATCAATTTTTGATGAAAAAAAGTTAAGAAATGTGGTTTATAATATTAATGAATAAAAAGAATAATTTTTATAAAGAAAAATCTTGTATACATATTATTTTAATTTTAAATGAAAATTTATAAATTTATGAAACTAGTTTTTTAAAAAATGATTATATTTTATTTATATTTCAAATTTATCGTAGGATAATTTTTTTTCTCGAATGATGTATTGTTTTTGAAAATAGAAGAATATGAATTCTTATAGATCTGTCATTTATTTTTAATCCATCATGTTAATTAAATGAACCGTTGTACTTTTTTATTTTGATTTAATGTAAAATAAGATATATAATTTAGAAATAAAAATTTATTATATTTTACTATTGTTGTCATCATTTTTTATTTTTATTTATTTTCGTTTTTATGATTAAAATGATTATTTTCTAAAATAATCATTTAATTATGATAATTCATAATAAAATTAATCTTTTCCACTTATCCAAAATGAATATCTAATGTATATATTTATATATGAGATCGTAATGTTTAAATTCTATGATATTATCCATTTCCTTTTTATCCATATTTAATAGTAAGAACAATAAAATTTTATCACAATGTTATAGGGTAAAATGGGATAAAAACAAGGGAATATTATATCTAAATAATATCCGGACTCTAATGTATATTGTAGTATTATTTCATTTGGACAATAACATTCAATAATTCCATAATATTATCTTTTGGTCTAAATTTTCTTTTATTGCAATGTATATTTTTTTACACAATGAATAAATACAAAATCACACCCACTTTATTTTAATATCACTAACATGTTTTCATTGGGATAAAAATACTTTATGAATGGTTATAATTCGATATATTGAAGTTAAATGAATTATTTTTGTCGAAGTAAATAATTTTTAATATTAATTGATGGTATAATTACCTTTTATGATTGTGTAATGCTTGCATTATTAATATCAATGTCGTAAAAACAATAATTATTATTATTTAAAACAATAAATGTATAATTTTTTTAATGAATTATGATGTTAAAATAATATAATTCAAAATTAAAAAAATTTATATTTTCTTTATATTTTTAAATAGGAATTTATATTTTTCTAAAAATCAATAAATTTATTTTATTAAAATATTCATGAAAACAACTGTAAATAGTTTTTAATGTTTAATATTATCATTAAATAATTAAAAAATTACAATATCCATTATTATTTAATGTTTATGTGATATATTCAATTATATGAACCCATTTTTTATTACGATCCATATTCCCTTTCAAAATAACATTATTTACCATTAATGAATAAGTATGTAGTTACTATGATAAGGGTTTACAAGGTTAACATTGTGGAAAAACAATGTAGATAAAAGTTAAAATGAATTAAAAAAAGTTTAATATCATTGTATGAATTTATTTATTTCTTATGTCATTATATATTAATAGATTATTCAATTTGTAAATGATTTCACTTGAGATTTTCTTTATTATAATGAACTATTCTCTATATTCACTAGTTTAGCACTACCAAAAATTATGACCAATAACCTCCCCACCACTATTATAAAACCCAATTTTGATCATTAATTTTTGATAAATATACAAATATACTCTCAACATACTTATCCATTAAATTGAGGCTTTTTTATTCCCAAAATACACATCAAAGAAGCCAAATTGTACCTTTTGAAGGCAGATTCCAGAAAAGAGGTAAAAATTCATATCAATCATTTCACCATTCATTATAATCATTCCTCCAAACATATTTCTATAAAATAATTAAAATTATTTAATTTTTATAATTACTAATCATTTATGTCTATATATTAATTCTATATTCATTTTCATTCTACTTCATATCCATTGGAAAATCATAATGTCACCCTCATGTACATGTTTACTACTACCCTAATGAAGTGAGGTGATTCATTTTTCACTTCCATTATACAATTATTTAAATAATTATTTATTTAATTACTATATATTGATAAATTATGAATATATAATGAGAAAATATTATTTATCCTTATTTTATTAAATACAACCAAAAGTGGAATCATCATTTGGTTATTTTTATGGACTAACAACCCCATGATGTACTGTTTTCATTTTTCATCACAAAATTTTATAAATGGTTTTCATGTTTCATATTGATTAAATATTAAAATATTTACAATATTATTATTTTTTTGATGATGATACCATAACCAAGGCAAAATTATGAAAACCATAAAACCAAAAAATACATGGAAAATATACTAGTTCAATCCAAAATTTCATATAATGAACAATTGTTAATTAAAGGATAATTTGAAATATAAAAAATTATATATATTTTCATATATATAATCATTTAATTGTAATAGTATTATAATAAATGTATACATTTTTTATTGTAGTTCTATACAGTTTTGAAAAAATGAGGCTTTTGGGGTGGTTTTCTCGTATGAAATTTTTGGTGAGACATATGAATTTTTTTAAAATTATTTATTTTATGTGGTTTAAATATATCAATATATATGTTTTATATCATTAATATATATATAATAATGATTTTTATAATTTATATTGGCGTTATCTCATTCAATTCATTTGTGATTAAAAAATTTATTCTGTTGTAATGATTTATGTTACAATATGTTTTCAGTTTTGGATAATTATTTCAAAATTTTCATGGTTAGAATATATATAATTTTTATCCTATAAAACCCATATAATTTTATTCTTGTTTTTATTACTTATTTTTCTTTTAATGATAAGTGTTTTACGTCTTCAGAAAAAAACATTATCATGAAAATTATTTTATGAAAATATGATGATATTTCTTCTTAGGCTACCAAACTTTTTCTTCCATTACCATATTTTTCAAAAAAATATATCGAAATTTTATATATACATAAATTTATAAAAAAATAATTATTTTAGTAACTTTTAATTTATATTAAATTTATTAAAATTAATCTATAAATATTTTGTATATACAACTCACATTCATCTTTTTACAATAGTTTTCACTTAAAATATATGCAACGTAAAATAATATTCCCTCCACAATAGCCATTATTTTGTTATATAAATCCCTTAAAATGAACCATGTTTATTCTAAAATAAAATATTTTCCCCCATTATATTGGAATTTTTTCATTTAAAATATTAAAAAAATGATTTCATCATTGTTTTCAATGAAAATTAAAAAATATTTTCAAATGTTATTTTTTATCTTCACAAATATCCTTTATGTACTTTGATGCTTAAAATAGGAATACGATATTTTGATACCATTATGATAAATCCATTTATATCTTATTATGATGATGTTTTAATAGAGTATTCAAGAATCCCATTTTATTCCCATCATTTATCGTTTCATGAAGAAATAGTGAATGTTGTTATAATGACATCCATTTCATTTATCTTGATGAATATCATTATATGATGATATAATGACAATGAAAACTATTTAATTATATATATATATATATGATATTATAAAATGATTAATGTTTTATCATATTTTTAATACTATCATATTCTTTTTATTATGTTATAGGTGGGACCAAAAATATATAGTCCACCGATGCTTTTGGTTAAAATCATATATGATGATATTATAAGGTATGGAAGAGGGAGTGAACATTATTTCATATGTGTTTTTTTTACACAATTATTTCCTTTTAAGTACAAATGACTAATTAAATGGGTTTCCATGCATATTTATATAAAACAATTTATGTATTGGGATTATACTATGTTGTTGTGACACATGATATGTTATTGATGATTCCTCCCTATGATGACTTATGACTTTTCTTATGAAAATATCATATTCCATGGAATATAATTCAAGATAATTGAACTATTGATTATTAATTTTTTATTTCTGAACATCTTACCATAAGCATTTTTATATTATACTCAGTAAGGCTCCTTGATTTTCATCTGTTACGTTTACCCATAACTTGATTATAAGATCACTCATTATTAGGGTTCAATTTCCCCGAGTTATGAGAAATGGTTTTAGGTGAGGGTATTTCAGGGAAGTGTACAATGTGGGGAGAAAATAATTCATGATATTGAGAATCTATAATGAATTAATATTATTATGTATCTTGTCTCAAAATAACCCTGAACCTTTACAGTTTAAGGGCATGTTTTATTACTATATTTTTTTATTGATCCCTTAAAATGATGTAATATTAATATATGTAATGCTTCGGTCCCATTATACAATATCAAAGTGTAATAACCTAAACCCCTTTTACAAGTATGGATCTTTATTTTAGGTTATTCATTATGAAAAATAAATAAACGGGATACTTTCAATGTACACATCGTGTACTCTGGAAAAAACATTGAGTACCTATTGTTGAGTGTAGCTATGTACTAGCTCTGTAATGTCCTTGAACATGGCCTCGTAGGTGAATTGTCAGACCACCTAAAGCAGGGGGCGATTGAGGCTAGTACACATCATCTAGATTAAATGAACACACATTATACTTTTATATTTAATTAATATATCAGAGTAGGGATTAATATCTTTTACAGAACTGTCTTCTTAAAAAAGTGGTTCATCTAGGAGAAACCGGGAGTGGCGATAAAAGTTCGAGCCACCAAATCTCCATCCAAGGTCATATTCAAACACTGATGGGTGAGTTCGAATCCCCCTGACGAGTTCTCACTTCCATATGATTCACTCTTTATAATTCTTCTACTCTTGTTGGTTATTCAGGGTTGAACTATTTTGACATTTTTGTAGATATACATCATTCTAGGAAAATTCAAGGGCTGACATTCAAGAGTGTTCATTGTACAAAATTAAGGTAGATGTCTTGTGCCATTCTATTATTGTCTTTGGATTATTCATTCATAAAGTGCTAAATACTCATGTTTGGGGTATTTCATGTTTTGTAATTTTACCCTATTTAATGATTTATATGGTTCGATTTGTTTGATTAAGGGGTTTTTCCTTTGCATGAGATTTTATACCCGTGTTATGGGACACCCCCTGTGTGTGTTCCCTAAATTAGTTTCTTAGGGATATTTGGACTAGCTTTCCTATGAGGCACAACATTTTTCCAGGCCATGAATTTTTCTGGATTGAGTTGATTAATTAAAATAATTTCATGTGTTGTTCTTGTGAAGGTTATCCATGTAGTATTTTGATATTACATGTGCTGCTTTAATATGATATGCATGTTGATCTTCCAATAAACTATGAGAGATCTAGACTATGTGAACTGAGGGGGTTTCCATTTTTATTTACACAGGACCGTGACTGCATTTTTGTAGACATCATCCCTGGTGTATTGACTTTGAGTGCTACCAAAGAGGCCGTTTATGATTATTTTTACTATGTTGACCCTGGGGTTATTTAATGTGAGAGATACCCAGAGGTTGTGTATAATTTATTGATTCCATATGGACCAATGGGTATTGATCGTGAGAGCTGACCAGGTAGATGTATCCAATTGATTAGTGCTATGTAAAACAGGAGGGGTTGGACCATGTGATATTTCCTGGAGGATTGTTGTGAATAATTGAATGACTATAACAAGTCTGTCAAGCCAAAGAACAAGCATTGACTCAGTCTTACTAGATGTTTTGATATTCTTTTGAGACTTCAGTTGTTTCTATAATTGAAGGGGATACATATCTTATGATAGATCTTGAGAGAATATTATTCAATGAATTTAATAATTAATAAATGTAAATGAAAGTAATGGGAAACTATAGGACTCATTACATTTGAGTAAATCCTAGTTTATAGATTCATTTTTTCATATTTCATGATATATATATATATATTCACTAAATGTTAGGCACATATCATTTGGTGGTTTTCTACTGGTATTCATCTCAGTCCTTATTTGGGTCATGCATTTTGATCCAAACATAATATATGGTTATAGTTATACATAATGGTAAGAATCTTCCCTCATCATTTTCTTGATTGCTATTGGAGTTGGAGTGAATGGGGCCACAATGAGGATTTCGAGGCTACTAGAGTTTACTTATTCTATGTACTTTGATTTTAGTATTGTATTTCGAACATTGTGAAATTTTTTGATTCTATCCTTGACATATGTGACACACATCATTTATATATGCTCCAGTTTTTATATTACTATCATTCATCTTCAATTTACTTTTCATTCATATTATTTCTATTTCTACTATTGATTATAAGGGTTTATTCTACTGTGTATACTCTTCCAATAATGGAATAGTTTCTCCAATATTAGATCATGGCCCTTACTGCTAGTCAGTAGCCTCTAGCATTTGGGGAAATGTGCTTAAGGTCATGTGACCAACCAGGTTCAAGGTCCCTTTGGGTGGCATCCTGAACTGGGACATTACACAGTGGTATCAAAAGAGGTGTTTTTCTTATTTTTCATACTATTTGGATCATATAGATAGTGATATGAAGGAATAATTAATTGGTAATATGTTGTGGTTGGGACTAGAAAACCCATGTACAGTGAATAACTAACTTTCCGCAAATATTTCACGTTTTCCTTGTATTTCAATTGTTATGGTTTATTTAATTTTACAATTGGTTTATTCACTAGTCTTGGGAATTTATTAGTGATATTATTGAGTTTCTATTTCTATTTCAACCTAGTGAGATGATGGTATGCCATCTCATGAAACATGTAGTCACGTGATAGATATCACATGTCATGCATTCTTGACATGCCATTTAGGGTTCATTAAATATTCCATGTTGTTGTGAAAGGTTTTGTGCATGAATATTCATGTTTTTGTGATTGTCGTCATGGTATTATACCATTTATTTTGACAGGGTATTGTAATATCTTATGTTACATTTTTAATGATGCCAAACAATTGTCCCTGAGGTGTTATGGTCCATCTTGGATCGGAATTTTGTGGACCATGTTTGAACATTAATTGATTTTTGGAAAGTTATGATATGGAAAAGGATAAAAATAATTGATTCAAAATGATTATGAGCTCTCATGGGTAGTAATTTGTCATTCCATGGATAAAGGATTTGGTTTTTATGGATTCCAGATATGTTTCAATGGTATACTATAATGGAAACCAAACAACACAGAATGTGATGTTAGGAACACACACCCTGTGATCTTCTATTATAGAAGGAAAAACTTTTCTTATGTATACTACATGTACTATGAGTACATGTTGTATAGTGATTCACTGTGTGACTGACTAGGTGAGTAGAGACACGAGGATGGGAATCTTTTGGTTGAACAAGTCATGTCTATATTTTACACACCGTGCAGTAATGAACCATGTATCAAGTCATGTGACCAAAAAGATAAGTGGATGAAAAATAAGTTGTACACATTGTGTCTGATTTATGCAGGCCATGTAGATTCAACCATGTATCTGACATTGTGATCACCGATGTGGGTAGATGAAACCTAACTAGTACACATCGTGTCTAGCATGGAAATTTCGTGTAGTGTTACCCAACAGAGAACCATGTGGTTCTAGATATGTATAAGAACCTGTGAAGGAGGGAAAATTCATGTACACACATCTTCTTAGGATGAACATGTTGTATTTATATGTGTTACATGACCAGGTTTGTTAGTGGTACACCCCATGATAAAAACAGAAGGGAACATGCTATATATCGAATATACACATAGTGTTACCTTCTTTTGTAAAACATGAATGTTTCTGCTCCTATTAATTTCTTACACTTCTATGTTTTTTCTCTTAAAACCTTGAACTATGGTGTCCTTTTGACCTTTCTAATTCATGCATATATGACTTCATCCACTTGTATGTCAGATACAAGGAAATGATCAAACTATCGAAATGGTAGATCATGGACCACCAGAAAATCCTTCTATAATTCCCTTCTGGGAAGCACATATTATACCAGACATAGGTGCTGATGCACAGATCTATAAAGAACTTATGATGATTTTGTCAATGTTTCATGGAGCACTATATCCTTCCCTGACTATGGATGATTTGACATGTGTTCTAGATGCTGCATCCTCCCACTTTTTTAGGGGATGGAGGACCAAAAGTTGTAGATTTGTGGTTGGAGGACATGCTTTCTATCCTGAAGAATCTAGAGACACCTCTAGAGAATATGGTGAAGTATGTGAAGTATATGATACATGATTATGCAAAGATATTATGGGTTGTTGTCTCACATGAAGGATGTCACCAGCATATGTATTGGGAAATGTTTTATAGAACCTTCTACGAAAACTTCTACCTTGAGTTTTTTAGGGATGATCGAGACCGAGTGATAATGCATTTCCTACAGGGTGCTCTATCAATGATGGAGTAATATTATAGTTTAATAGAGCTTTAGCTCTTAAACCCTATTATGGGAGGTGATGAGTTATCTTTGTCAAGGAGGTTTGAGGACGGTCTCAGGAAGGACATTCGATTGCAGTTTATTTTCTTCAAACTGAATTTGAATACTGCTATAATAAACCATGAACTATTTAATGAGTAAAATATGAGGGAGATAAGAGCAATGAGCCTGGGAGTTGTAGTATTCAAGGAATGAAATTATTTATTTGATTGTAGTAAGTGCCACTGGGAGCCTTCACGTGGTGATTTTAGTTGAAGGGATGTATCTAGAGGTATCCAGGTGAGGAGATACTAGTTCGGGAAAAGTGGTCACATGAGACCTCAGCTCCGGAGAGACCTAGTTGAGTGCCAATCTTGCAGTAAGATGGGACATCAAAAAAGTTATTGATGTTTTTTATCACCTGCATCTTGTGAGAGAGGCTTAGTTATGACTCCATGTTATGGAGTCAGACCACCAGTATCTCCTTAGTTAAGGAATTATAGTTTGTTAGGTTGTTAAGACCAAGGAGTTGGTTGTGGAAATGAATGACATATGGAAGTATTTCTGTGACAGTATGGTGGAACATATCCGTGTAGTTAGGAAGGGTCACAGGTTTGCGATACTGGCCAGTTCATTGTAGTATACCAGACCCAACAAGAGAAGGATCATGGACCCTCAATGGTTAGAGTTACAATTCATGTTGCCTCTGTTTTAGTTATTACTCTTTTTGTTACATGGGCTTCCAATAGTTTATTATCTATTACTTTTGTAGAATTCCTTGGGATCTGTATCATTACATCCAAGTATTCCATGATACTAGAAACTTTATTTTGGATTATGAGGGCTATTGTTCATTAGTGCAAGAAGAGACCTTTTGATGTTGGTGGTTATTACGTCTTATGGGTCCTCTATGTCTTATTGATGAAATTCTACGATGTCATTCTTGGAATGGACTACTTAGTATCTTTTCTATATTTTTATAATTATATTCTAGAAAGGTGAGTTTTACATCACCAAAGGGCTCTCCCTTTATATACAAGGGATAATGTGATGTCCTGGATAGCAAATCTAGACCCAT
This sequence comes from Viscum album, assembly GCA_963277665.1. Taxonomy (NCBI): domain Eukaryota; kingdom Viridiplantae; phylum Streptophyta; class Magnoliopsida; order Santalales; family Viscaceae; genus Viscum; species Viscum album. Next base: position 606,125,559 of record OY728161.1, on the reverse strand, counting down.
AATTCATGGGTTGAGGTAAATAATATCCCAGATTGGTAGATTATATCTAGATGACCTGGGATCTTCAGAGATGGATTTTCATCTGGTGGTGGATCATTTCAGGGATGTATTTATATATGAATTTTTTGGTTTACCTCTTGAGAGAGAGGTAGATTTCTCTACTGAGATTGTTCTAGAAGTGGCATTGGTGATCATTTCTCTTTGTAGGATGGAAATAGTATAGTTATAGGAGATCATGAAGTATTTGGAGGACTTGTAGTTAATGGTTTTCATTTGACCAAATACATCTCTATGGGGTTATCTTATTATATTTTCAAATGACGGATGATGGTACATCCAGACATTGTGTGAGTTATCATATAATGAACCAGTTTACAATTAATAAACAATATCCCTTTCTAATGATTGATTATATACTTTACTAGAATTGAGGAGCCTGGGTGTTCTAGAATATTGACTTGATATCAAGTTGTAATTAGTAGCACATTAGAATGTTAGATATATTTCTTAAAGACATCTACAGATAGTATGGTATTTACAAGTATTTTGTTATACAGTTCTATTTTATGAACATGCCAATTGTTTTCATGTAACTGATGAACCAAGTATTCTATCCTTAGTTGGACTCTTTTGTGGTAGTCTGTTAGGATGATATCATGGTGTACTCTCACACCTAACACTACCATGCCTCCCAAAATGACATCATTCTATGTAAAATGATAGAGAATCAGTTATATTAAATGCTCTAAAAATTCCACTTTTGGATTGTTCAGACTCACCTCATGGGTCATTACATCTCAAAGACATGAGTATCATTAGACCTAGATAAAGTGATAGTTGTCGTTTCATTGGAGCATCCAAAGAACATATTTGAGTTATGTTGTTTTCTAGGACTGGATGGTCACTACAAATGCTTTATATTGGACACTTCAAACATAGCAGTGCCACTGATGGTCTTGACTAAGTATGGTGAAAATACTTGTGGTCATATTCTTGTGATTCAGCGCCTCAGAAGATGAAATGGAGATTGAATTCCACAAAGATACTAATTTTTATGGAGTAGGGAAAGAGATACACAATTTACTATGGTGTGTCGAGTGTTAGGATGGGTGCAGTACTTATATAGGGGGTGGAGTCATTGTGTATGAGTCTCGGCCTTTGAGGGCACATGAGAGGAAGTAAATTACTGTATTTCATTATTCAAAAAAAATAATTGTTTTAAGAAAAATACCAAAAATACCCCATAACCATTTTCATATTAGTATAATTTCAAAATGAAAACAATTATATTTAAATTTTTTTCAAATATGTGAAATTTAATTATTAATTAAAATAATAAATTAGTTATAATTTTACAATTTTTAATCTATAACTCCTTTCATAACACATTGAAAAAAAATATGGTATGATAATTTTAACATTTAATCTAAGAAAATAAAATATTATTTTATGACTATTTTATATTAATTTAAATTTTCTTTTATATAATAAAAATAATTATAGAATTATAAATAATCATATGAGTTTTAAAAGTATACAAACACCAAACTTATCATTTTCAATGCATTTATTTTCATATTCTATTATATAAATTTATATTATATAAATTTATAAGATACATAAATTTTACATCTAATTTTATTGGTGAGAATAGTATTCCATTAGTATAGATTTCATTATTTCTATACAAACCACTTATTTCAACATACATTTATAATGAAATAACTATTTCTTTCAAGAATGAAAATAAATTATTTTATAAGTTTGGAGGTTGATAAATTTTATCTACATTAGCCATATGTTAACAAATGTTTATTAATTAAATGGGTTAGATAATATAAATTTTATTATATATTGTAAAAAGAATGAATCAATTATAATTAAAATAATAAAAACATAAAAATTGTTTTTTGAAGAATATATTTTTTCTATTTAAATGATTTATATTCATAAATAACAAATTAATAATTAATATAGGATTAATTTATCTTTGTAATAAGAAAATATATATATATATATATGTGGTTAATAACATGTTAATTCCTATTAATAACCAAAAAACAAATGAATCAGTCATAATCATTTTATTAAGATAACATTATATCAAAGTTCTATTAAAACTTTTGTTGTATATAAAAATGTTTTCAAATATAATACATAATAAGAATAAATTCTAAAAACATCGGTTTCATATTTTCTATACTTAATTATGCTTATAACAATATATTTTATCTCATTCATCACAAAATGTGTTTAAACATTTTTTAAAAATAAATTCCATCACGAGTAATATAATAGGTATGATCATTAGAGGAAAAAAAATTAATTATTCATCCTTTTTATTAAAATCATCCTCTAACAATGGATAAAAAATACATTGAGATTTTTTGAAAATGAAAAATTTTATTTTCAAGGGGAATAATTAATAATTGGGTTCATAGATAAATAGATGACTAAATGGAAGTGAAAATATGGACACGTAAGAAAAAAATAACATCAATAGAAGAATAGTGAGTGTAAGAAAACATGGTCATTATAAATTTGTTTACCATAAAACCATATATTAATAGGTAATAATAAAAAAATTAATTCATTATGAAATAAGATAAAATGAAATCATTTTTCAATCAAGATCATCTTAATAGGGTTAAAGTATTCAATTTCCATAAAAAGGTAAAGGGAATGAGAAGATATAATTACCTGGATTCCTTTTATATTATTATTTAATGTTAATCAATTGGTTATTATTTAATAAATTTCAACATTTATCACATCTCTTATATAAAAAATGAATAACCGAGATGACATTATACTTCCTTGTGCACTGAAATTATCTATTAATGGATGAAATGATCCAAAATAGATAACCATTTATTCCTGCTATCTTTATACATTAACCATATCCAAAATGGTTTGAATAAGATATTAAAATATTTACTATAAAAAAATATTTATAAATCAATTTATAAAATCTAAATAATGAACCCCCAACTTATAATTAAATTATTCCATTAATATATAACCTTTGATCTCAAAATATATACCTAACCATTACTAAAACCAAATGATTATAATGAATTGATCTCATATTATCCAATGATTAACATTAAAAGTTTCTTATTATAGCATCAGTCATACATAAAGTCATATACCTAAAATAAATAACCCATTTTCCTATAATCTCAAAAAATATTATACTAATTTCTATAACAATTTGGAATCACTATAATGCCACTATAAAATATTTTATCATTCAAGATGATAATGAACCATTAAATGTTAAAAAATCTAACATATTTGAAAAAAATAATTTTATTTAATTTATACATATAATTTTCATAATGCAGTTAATGTCATGATAACTAAATTTAATCACTTTGATACCAAATCAGTATTCAATGTCAGCATTTTCTATATAGTAATTCAAATCTTATGGAAATAAAATAATCATTTTCTCCCAATTAACCATATTTACCCCAACTTAAATAATTTTATTATACCAAAATGTTTTTAATAAATTTATTCTAATTTAATTATTATAATAATATTCTTCCAAAAGTATACATTAAATGAAAACATACTAATCCAAAGGATTGGATTCCCAGAAATATCTAATTAATGATCCATACTTATCAAAAAATTAAATTACATAAATCCTAATATGATTACTTATGCCTTTAAGAATGTGACCAAGAATATACTTATTAAACAAATATTGTATCTAATAATTTTAAATAGACATATTTGAATCATTCCAACATATATTGTTATCTTAACCTTTTAACTAATTCCAACTATAACGTTCTGGAATATAATCCTCCCATAATTACATATTTTATATCGTAGGTTTCACTTTTTTCATTCCCATGATCTATTAGTATTATAGATTTAGATAAATATGTAAATATCATACAAATCAATTCCTTATAATATAATGTTGAAACATCAACACAAATTCCATTTTTCATAATAATTTTATTCTGAAAAATAATATACTTTTCTAATCAAAACATTTCTTTTTCTATTATGTAGAATCCCTATAGAAAAATCAATTTCTTTACTATAGTTAATAATCATCATTAATCCATGTTAAATACATTTTGAAAATTGGTATTGAGAGAAAAATATTACTATGGGATTGTATAATAAGATGATCCCATTGGTCCATTTTTAATATCATAATAAATACAATAAACTATTTTCATTAATATATTGGAATTCAATAATAATTTTCGTATCATAAATAAACTAAAAATTAAAAAAAAATTAAAAAATATCATAATATATTATAATGGATAAATAATAATATTTATTGTTTATTGTTAAATATGATCACTCATGAAAAGATTTTCTTAATGAAATTAGTTTTCCACATTTTTTGGGGCATTAATATTCTTATAAAATTATTCTCTTTGGATTAAATTATTAAATCAATATAATTAAATGATAAAATCGTTCACAATCATATTAAATTAATTAATTTATCTTAAAAAATCATATTTATATAACTATTACGATCAATCATTTAATAACTCATTCAAGTTGATTAACCCCCGTGGATAACCCAAAATATATTACCTTGAGAACCACCATAATAACTAAAACATTAGAGTGCAATATCAGGTTTAGAATTAATAATATATAATTTAAAAGGAAAATAAAATATATAATAACATATAATTTGGAATTTCCATTATTAAAAAACAGTTAAAATATTATTTTTGAACAAATATACAGAATAATATTTGGGTTTCTCGTATTTTAGGATAAATAAATATTTCAATGGGAAACTATTAAAATAGAAAATCATTAAATTATGAGGGATACCGTTTTCAAAAAACAACCTAATTGTAGGATTAAAAAAATATTCCTAAAAACATTAAATTCTTTTGAAGCTATATACGCTTAAAATCCATTCTCTTTCACGTTGGGAAATGGGTCAATATTGACATGTATAAAAATAATTACAAACAATAGATTTTGAATAATAATAAATAATGTAATAAAATAGTCAAATGAAAATATTCCAAAATATTTTTTGTATTAATAAAAATAGTCATCTGATATTTTAATGATCATAGATGAGGATACAAATTTTAAAAAAAAATTATTCAATGTATAAAAGGAAAAGCCCTTATGACATTAGTAACAACTGAAACATAATAATATAAAAGGAGATTAAAATGTCAAAGATATGTTAAATTAAATAATTTATGTGGAATAATTAAAAAAATTATAAATATGCAATTATATACACCTATAAAATAATATATTTGTTGATAATAGAATAATTATCAATGAATTGAAATTGAGATAACAAAACACATACATAAGGTCCCAACACATTTTTTATGTAATCCATTCCCATTATAATAAAATTGTATTAATTTTAAATATAATTAATAACATTTATCATTTTAATTACACTATAATTATACCTCTTATTTCATTTATCATACTATTTTAATTAGTTACATAATCAGTTGTCTTAATATCCTACATTTTGATAAAGTTAATTAAATAATCCCAAAGCTAATTAAGTAATATGACTATCATAAAAGTGGAAATTATTCCACACATAGATAATATTATGCATTGAAAAATTACAATTTTTATAGGTTAAATACCTTTTTAAATCTAACCACATAAGGATGTAGGAAAAAATTTGTCAAATATAATCATAGAGGTGGTAATTTGCATGTATTCACGAATTAATTTATTATTTTTAAATGGATGTTAAGGTATATAAATAGATGATATGTCATATTTATATAATTATAATTAGTCAGTCAATAATATATAGTTATATATTAAATCCATCCTTATAACCACCCATTATATATGGTGAGGGAAAATGAAACAAATTTTCTCATAGATTTTATAGTCCAAGCATATGCAAGAATGATGTTTTCCCCATTAGATATAAAATTAGATGAATAAATTTTTGACACTAAGCATGCATATATTTTACTATAGTGGCATTTTTTATTATATCATCATGGTTTATAAATATTTTAATGAGTGTGAATTATATATGAAATGAATATTCTAAGTGTGGAGTAATATATATTCTTTGTATAAAAACATTTGGTTTACATATAAATCTATCTATGATGGTATTTTAATGATTAAATCCCAACATGGTCATGGGGTATAAGTATGTGAAGGTATTTTGTTGCACTCCTTTTTCTAAAAATTGGATCAAAAAGTGTGACAAATAGATAATATGTGGTACCCTTTTTTAAGTAAGGGGAGTGTCACTATTTTAATAATTCAATGTTTGAAATTAATTTAAGAAATTATTAATAGTGAATTAAAACAAAGGAACATAATTTTCATTTATAATATATAATATACTAGAAAAATAAAAATCACATGTAGAAAAGTTTTAGAGATATTTTATGACTTTTCGTATTGTCAAACCCCCAGTATATCACACTTAACATTATCTGTGATAACATATATTTTTATATCATGATAAAGTAACTATATGATAAAAATGTATATTTATAGACATATTATAGCCTAATTATTCCAATTGTGTTTTTAATTTTTTAAAATTAAAAATATAGGTGTTCTTTAAATTACATTTAATATAAGTATTTTAAATTCATGAAAAACTATTGTTAAAAACATATTAGATTTAATTGTAAAAATCACTTATCCTTTAAATTTTGTAATAATGTGATAGATATTATTATTTTCTAATAATAATAAATTTACTTTTTTTACATATTTGGATCCTACAAAATAAAATTAGCAACCAAGAAACCTACCATTAAATGTAATGTCCCAAAATAGTTTTCAATTAGAATGGAAAATAATTTACGTATTAAAAGTAACACAGGTTTTCTGAAAGTCAAAGTATTGACTAAAAAAATTTATAAATCTAAATTGATATATATTTTCATTAGTCATTTATTTCAAAATTTATTAATTATTTATTAAATGATAATAATTTTATAAAAGTTACTTTATTTAAAAAAAATTTATTGTCACCAATAAACAAAACAAATATTCAAATTTTTACAACTCTAATTAATTTACCATTATCATTATATGAAATTATGATTTGTAAAGTTTTGTTACTTTTTCAAAATAAAATAATAAAGGGTAAAAAATTAATTACAATATCCACACACATAATACAATATAATCCATATTTGATAAAAATATATTATATATAACAAAATTACATTATACACCTTAATTATCTAATAATTATAATTATATGATTGTGAATTAATTAAATTTGATTTTATTATATTTATTATAATAATTTATTAGTTTATAATAATTTAATCTATTAATATATAAATATATTACATAGATAAAAATTATTTCCAGAAAAAACATATTTTTCCATAAAAAAGATATATACAGTTAAAACCATTTAATAATCAATATAACATGATTATTCATTTTATTATGCGAAAAAAGAATGTCCATATTTTTCATAAAATGGAAATTCATATTCTTACATACCAAACAAATGTGTATTAAATAATATACATAATAAAATTATTATATATAATTTTTTGTCTAATATTGTTATTTCATATATAGAAAACTATAGAATAGATTGTTTTATAAAAAATATAACAAAAAATTTTATTTTTACATGAGAAAAATGAGTATCACCAATTTGATATGTTACAAAATATGTTTAAAGTGAATGATTTTTGAGAATTCCAAAAATGTTAATTATTTTTAAATTTTTTTTTTTATTGAGACATGTTGTGACTAGTGAAGGAATATCTATTGATCTTGGAAGGAAAAAGACTATAGTGGAGTGGCCTAAACATACTAAAATACATGATATTCATGGTTTCCATGGTTATTAGGTTAATAATATGTTTTGCAAAAATCATTTATTTGGTTTTAATCCAATTAACTAATTCAAATTGATTGTTGTAAATTTTATCTAGATATATTGTTGCGATGAATTTTTTCATGAATGGAATAAAATTATGGTTAGTTATATTGTTATAATATTTATCTTTTATGGGGATTTATTTTTTGATAATATTGATGCATCACTAATGAAAATGAATACTAACTCATGGAAAATGATAATGTGTGTGTATATGAATCTCAGTTAGTATTGAATCATGAATAGAATTATCCAATCCATAATTTGGATCTAGCCAAATTGGTATTTTCATTAAAAATATTGATCAAATGCTAAAATGGATAGAATATTTTTATATTTTCTACACACTATATAATAAATTATATATTCAAAAAAATGTTACTAAACTTGATAAATATGATGTTTTTATAACTTCATAAAGGCTATGATAATTCTATCTAGTATATCCTAGTAAAATAAAAAAAATGGTGAATTGAGTATGAAGGACCCCATGGTTCATGGAAGGATGAGATTGAAGGGATAGACATTAATCATGGACCTTGTAAAGATGGACATGGATAACCTAATGGAAGGGGCATGATTAACCCTATCCCAAATTATTTCCCAACCATCATTACTTGATAAAATCATGATATCCTAGATAAAATATAATAAGTTGCAAAATAAAATTGAATCTATAGAAAAGGTGAAGTATTTTGAGTTCAATGTAGATCATAAGGGAGTACTTAGTTTTATTATAGGGTTATATGTCCCATCAATTGAAAATTTAATAAAATATCAAATGGTTTAATCCCACTACTCTATGGATACATTTACTCAAGGAATCAAAAAATGTATTGGGATTGGTGAGATCAATATTGGTGGATAACGTGAAAATTAATATTGTTGATTGTAAATCAAGAAGATCTTTATGTCAGCACATAATGGATGAGGTAAAACATCTCAAATTAGTGATCTAACAAAAATCCATTCCTATAAGAAAGTTGTATAACATCACTATAGTATATTTTGATAGACATACTATGACATACAAGTGAAATATTTCATTTTTTGAAATCCTTGATAGATAAAAAAATCATTATAATATTTCCACTATATGAGGTGACATAAACATTGAGATCCTTTTTAAATATTATATTAATTAAGTGTTAGGAATTCAAGGGGAATCATTTTCATGTGTTTTAAAATATGATACAATATTTCATTTTATGTTCTTTATATCTTTAACAAAGATATTAATACTTAATTAAACAAAATCATAACTATTAATAAAAAACAACGGGGAAGTATATGTGGTCTATCTAGACATTGAATGTCTTGTTTCAATAGATCAATCATGATTTTCAAAGTATATTGGATCAATATCATACTTTTTAAGAAATAAAAAATCGAAAAAAATTTCACTCATGTATTAAATTAGATACTTTTTATAAACTATAGAAGATGAGGTTTGAAAATCATCATGTGGTTATAAATTTTAAAACAGAAAACATTTTGGTCTTGACATTGTGTAAGATTTCAGACTGATTTCAGAATTAGTTCAAATAATAACATGAAAAATGAGAGTTGATAAAGTAGGTATGATGAAAATATATTGAATGAATTATATTTTCATGTTAAGGATAATGAATTAAGAAAATGATACCATAGGAAATAGTCATCAAATTTATAAAGAAGGTGAAATAGAGTGAATCTTATATTGAACCATTTTATATTCTAGAGCATGTGGGATATGTTTTATGTCATTTATCACTGTATAAAAATCATTTAAATGAATAAATTGTGTTCCTAATTTCTCTATTATGAATTAATATTACATACTAATCACATATACTAGTTATAAATGGTGTGTGATTGGAGGATAACTAATATTATGATTAAGAATAAATCAAGATTATATGTTATTGGTAAAACGTGTTGGGGAACAAGTATACGTAACTCATGGATGTATTTTTGGGAAATAAATAATATGATGATGTTACAATTGGAGATAAAAAATAATTCAAATACAAATACCACCATTTATTTTATGGATGAAATGAAATTTAGAGTGTGAAATATATAAAGGGTTGGGGAGAATGTAAAGGACCAATAATTTCCTTATTAAATGAACTCGTTTTTTATAATAATTATTTCCATATATTTGTTGATAGAAGCACAAGGATGGAATTTTTCATTTGAATATATGTCACGACATATGATTGAATATTATAGTTTTAAATTAGATATGTATATAAATTAAAAATAATAGTGGACATCATAATTTAATCTCTATATAAATGAAATGTATACTAAAGAACTCTCTTGCAATAAAAATAGAAAACATAAATCAAAGAGTTAGGAGTACGATACGCATTTGAAAAAGGAATTGTATAACCAATATTTATTATATAGGTATTGATGATATATGAGAATGATGGTGTATATATATATACATATGTTAATATAAAATACGACTATTTGAACTAGGCCATTCCTGGATAGTTTAGTAGTATGATTATTCCTCAATATGACCTCAAAAAATTATGAAATTTGATAATAGAGTATGTAATGAGGGATCACTATTGTTAATTGATATATAATGTGGAAAACATGTCCATGTTTAATAGGATTATGTCCATTCAATCTCATCTATAAAAAAATAGGGTAGCATCCTAGGGGTTCTCCCTTATCCAAGAACAAGCAGAGATTCAATATGTATGGATAAAATGAAATCTACTCTGATGAAAGATTAAGTTATCAGGGATCACCACTCGGTCATTGTCTACTAAACCAACATAATAATGTACAACAATGAAACACTTTATCCTTAGTGAATATTATAGTGAAATAAGGAGTAATATATATTGACTATAGTATTGTGAGGTGTAATTTACTTTTTAGAAATGAAATAGTTTCCTATTCAATCCCATTTTCATTACTATTACACTAAATTTAATAATAATGAATATAAGATAAATTTGGTAAAAAAATTAGAAACACAAAAGGAATGTTTTTTTTGAATATATATAATGAAAATACAATTTATGATATATTAATGTATTTAAAATAAAATTTATTTTAGTTATATATTTTGGTAAACCATATTTATTTAAATATAAATTTTAATATAATATTATAATGTCTTATATAATATTATTATTGTCAAAAATATGATTATTTCATTAAACAATTATTATTAAATAATAAATCAAATTTACATTAAAAAGTATATTATTATATTTGGAAAATTATTTTTATATACTAAATAGTATATTTGAAATCAGTACATAAAAATTAAATTATAGAGAAAATTTGAGAAATTTATAATCACAAAATTTTTCAAAAAATAATAAAGATACATTTTTGTGTATTCATTAAGTTTTATGACTCCTAACAATATATTTATGTTTTAATGACAAAAATATTTAAATACTAAAAAACATATGTTTTTTTATCAACATAATATATTTTAATTATTTAAAATTATTTTCAAAAACTATGAATAACTTCCCAATGTCTAAATAATAAATTAGTCTATATAAAATACTATATTTTTGAAATATTAAATTTTCATGAACAAATTAATAATAAAATCTATATTTTGGTCCTATTTTAAAAAATAGGAAAAACTCAATCCAAAAATATTTAAAAACATGTTTTAAATCCATGGGTAAAAAATACTATACTATTTTCCACAAGAATGACATATAAGTGTTGTACATATAAATGAATAATCAAATATCATTATTTAAAATTCAATACAAACCTATCCACTCCATTTCATTCACTCTCAATGAATTGAGAATAAATATCCCCTCATTTTACCACTATCGATTAATTTCAATGTGCTTCTATAAATATACCCTCATTTTGGAACATGTGTACTCATTGATTTATTATGAAACCTACTGTATATTCATTAAGGGTAATTTATGAAATTAATTATTATGATCAATGTGGTAAAAATTATATTACAAAATTCTATGGTGTGCCCATTAAGTGATCCAATGCTAGTGGTAAACAATTAATTTATATATAAAAATATTTTTACAATACCTAGTAAAATAACATAGTTAATAGGTTTTATATAATCATTGTATGGAAACATTGTAATATTCATATGAATTCATCATTTTTATATTGGTCCCATATTTAAATTTTTTTATAGCACTTCACTCGTGTAATGGCTCACATTTTATCCATAATAATCACCCATGTTCAATTGTCACAGTTTATCCCTTACTATACATTATTCTCACCCTATTATATTCATGTATGTCCTCATGAAATCACATAAAGTGAGGTAACCTTGGATGTAATAATAAATTATTTTTCCAATTTTATTAAATGATGATTATGTTAATGTATTTATTATTTAATATTTTCATTATATTACATGGTTCTATGAAACTAAACATAAAAATGAATTGTGAAGTTAATAATATAAAAATTTAGTAAAAATAAATTAATAATAATGGTGATATTCCATAAAAAATATCTTCATGGGATCAGAGAAAAGCACCACATTTTCAATTAGTAATATTTAATAATCAAATAAAATTAATAAAACAACCATCCTTCTGTAAAAACCCATAAATTTCAAGGAAAACGTTTTCTTAATTTATTTGGGATTTTTCGAGTACGCAGTTTCTGAAGGCACCTGATTCCGAGGCCCGGTGTGCCCGGAATCAATTTCCAAAGTTTATCTCGGTTACATTCAGTGAACAAACGATCAAGTTTTTCTATCTTTTGAACCAGTGCTCGGAATCAAAATCTGAGGGCACCGATGAAACCGCAGTAGTGGTATTTGCTTAAGAGGACCTTTTCTGAAGGTACGATTGCTCAGGAGGAGTTGTTAAAAATTGAGGATTAAATGTGATGTAAATATAATTTGTGGGTCAAATTTTACTTCTAAACTAAGTTGTTATATCATAAGAATGGGAGTTGGGGTGGGACCCACCAGATCCTAAATCTTATTGTTATGATATTTGTGAGGTGGGGCCCACACGAGCCCCACCCCTTCAAATTCAATTAACTCCTCCAACCCCTATTAAAGTTGGAAACTTCTCATTAATTTGTATCCTCCCCTCTCTCCTCTTTAATCATGCCAGCACACTTAATCAATTATGTGAGTAATGTGTATGAATTTTAAAATTTAAATGCTTGGAATGTTATAATAAAATAAGAGTATGTCTAATTTTATTTGGGGGTATATAGGATTGTTGTGTGGAGACATTGGGGGAGAGAGCTATTTTCTCTGTATGTATTTAATCTTCCTCATCGAAGAACGCCAAGAACTCCAGTGACTACTGTGTCTTCTTTCTTCTCGGCATTGATGAAGTGATGCCATTTTCTGCGGCGCTTGACAACCACATGGTTTCTTCGAGGTAGTGGTTTAAATAAATAATTTTAATATCCCAAGATTGTTTTCTTCTAAAACAAAGAACACAAATCTACTCATTCATAAGTTGATTCGCGTAAGTATTTTTTTGCGAGTTGGGAATATTCATTTGAGGGGTTAATTTTCGGGAATGATTTTTAGTTTGATCCAGGTTGAAAATCTCTAACGCGGTGGACACGGGCTAACGAACAAGCCCGACCCACCAGATTTTGATTGTTGATGTGCGTATTGACGGGCGATGACAAAACGGGCCGCAATTGCGATTTGAAGTTTCCACAGGGATGTTCGGGACCCGTAGAGACCTTAGGCGTAAATGGAGGGAAAAACGAACCACCAGTGCGCGTCCGGTGGTCCGCAGAAAGAGGCGGTTGTGTGCCACACCGGTGCGGAGGCGCCAGAGACTGGCGGCGGCGGTTGGGCACTGGAGAAGACAGTCGTGGCTAAGCCGCATCGGCCAGAGCTGGACCTGAACGGCAAAGCTGTTCTGGATTTAAGAGGTGTGACATTAATTCCGCGCCAGTTCCCTATCAACTGGGGGGGACAGCCCCCCCCCCCCCCCCCACCCCCCACTCCGCGTCCACTCTGCCACGCAGGTTGCGCGTCAACCGGACGAGCCTTGTCCCCTGCACCGGGTCGAGCCACGTGGGCCGGGCTGGGCCGCGCCCAACTTGCCCGGACCAAGAACCAGGTCGGGATGCCCCGGTTCGAGCTGACGCAGGGGCTATCGGGCCGGGTCGAACCGGGCCTGAACCCCCTATTTTCAAACAGATTCATTCAAATGCCCATATCATGGGCTAAGAACTTCTGATCAATGCACCGTCAATTGCGTTGCGATCCTTTGATCGAGACGGTCCTTTAGGTATGTTACACTCAAGGTTTCTAAGAATGTTGTGTACGGCCGGGGTGGTCTGAACACTAAACCAATGGGGGCCTCAGAGCGGAAATGCTTATAACGTGAGTTCTGGACATCCGATTAATGTGTCGTCAAATTTGTTGGATTCCTATTGATGAGACGGAACTTTTGGCATACATCATCTATGGTTTGGTATCAATTGGATTAAGGAAGGGTTGTATTGTACCCAAAATCCAACTGGGCCCCAAGAATGGAAAAGTGGATAACTTTTAGACCGGACGTCTGTTTGTCGAACCGTCATCCGCATTGGTAATCATGTTGAGAAATTGTCCCTATGAGTATAACCTATGGGAGTTCAGTGTATAGTTGAGATACGGTTGGGTTGGTTCATACACGGAACCAACCGGGCCCAGGGATGAAAATGAAAATGACACACGGACCGGGTGTCCGATTGACGTGCTGTCTGTTGTGTTGAGATTCCTATGACGTGGCAGAACTTTGGGACACTTTTTTGTGGGAATTTTAGATACATGGAGTATCGAACTATAGCTCATGGTGAAGACCATCCCGGTGATGACGGAGCGGAGTGTAGAGACCTTATAGCTGGATGACACTTGACAACTGTTGATCGATCGAATCAGAGGGATTCGGATAGCCCAGTGGGGAGAGCGTGGTTGTAGCGGAAGACCCACGGTGGAGGAGCTCTTGGTTGTAGAGTCATAACATTGGTACTCGATAGAAGTAGTACCTCTATAGGGTATTAGGGGGTGCGCTTTGTTTTATCGGCAGACCCATAATGGGAAGCGCTTGGTTGTCTCAGTAGGCCCACAGTACTCGAAAAGTGGAGTAGTTCAGCAGTCCAAGGTTAGTGGGAAGTTCTTCATTGTAGCATTAGGCCCAATTTACTCGAAAGAGGGGGAGTCACCCAACAGCAGTGGTTTCGACATCATGAATAAAATCTTGGATTGAGCTGAGTCAATGACCTTTTTGTTTACCTCATGATTGTGATGGGTCACTTGATATCTTTGGTATATGTATGGGAATATACCAAAGTACTGGTTATCCGTTGATTTTATAACCTTTTTGTTACCATAGGATTGAGATGGGTAACTTGATAACATAGGTATAAGTATGGGCTTATACCTATGTAAGGGTTATCTATTTAGATCCTTTTGTTTTGGTTATCATTGTTGGATTTAGGGAGACCTTGAGGGTCTTGGGGTCCCTACAGAGTATCATTATACTCACCTTTTCACAGGCTATGTCTACACCTTGTTGTGTTGGATGTAGAAGACGGACATCACTAAAAGAGACCGAGTGTACGAGGACTGGATGGTACCCAGAGATGGACCTCACGACGAGTCGATACCCGAAGGAGGAACTCAAGATGAGTCGGTACCCGGAGGTGGACCTCACGATGAGTCAGTAGCCGGAGGTGGACTTCACGATGAGATGGTATTCGGAGGAGGTTTTGCAGGTGAGAGTGTTGAAGAGGCTATGTGTACCTACCCTTCAGGTTGGATCTGAGGTGGAAGACCCAGGAGATGCTTCTATCTTCCAAATTTTTGTCTTTTATATTGTATATTTATTCAGTTATAGTTGTACATTTCAATAGGGTTTGTATTCAAGCCCATTAACTTTTCAGTACTTCATTTTGTACGTAGTGTTTTAATTCCGCTTGTACTCTGGTTGGATGTGTTTGTGGTTTATAAAGGAAATGCCTTCCCTTTTATTGGGATTTACGCCTTTGGTGCTAGTCGCCATCCCCTGGCCTATGGAAGGCGGGCTTGGGGTAGTCACGACACGGGCCCCAAGGATGGGTCATGACAAATTGGTATTAGAGGAGTCAGTTCTACCACAGAACTCAGTAATCTAATAATATCTTGTATGTGAAGAAATAGTGTTAAGGGTATTGAGTGTAGTTAATAGTCCAGGGAGTCCAGTGTTGGTGCGGCGGCTGACGTATCCATGCACCAGGACCCTGACTACCGATTTCTGACTTAGTTCACGAAAACACTGATTTCATGTGTGTTTCCAATATTTTTAAATTCAGCTCAAACCAAGTCAGGTCACCAGGTATAGACTTTGACCGTGTCACATCTATTTATTTTAGGATTCCTCCTCGCAGATGACCAGCTAGATCCCCAAGGTTTGTACGTACTGATAGCCCACAGATTGACGAGGTCTCAGTATAGGGCCCTCTTCTAGTTGAGGCACCAGTGGAGGCACCAGTGGTACTACCACCTGTTGGGACATCACTGCCAACATCCTCAGTTGTAGAGATTACACGTCGCTGGAGCACACTGCACGAGTTACAGCGCCAGAGGCCACCCTGGTTCAGGGAAGAGGTGGACCCGCAGGCAGCTGAGGATGGGCTGGAGGCTGTGGTGAGAGTCTTCAGGGTAGTAGGGATGGCATCAAGCTTCATGGTTATTCCTTCTTCTAGACTCCTTCAGGTAGTATCAGGCTAATGGTGGAGACTGAATCTCCAGATGCAAGATGAGGTGACACTTATTTGGGAAGACTTCGAGAGCCTGTTCCGGGAAGAGTATTACCAGCCGCCCTACAAGAGGTGCGTATACAGGAGCTACATCATCTTCAGCTTGGTAGCATGATGGTGGCGTAGTATTCAGCGAGGTTCACCAATCTCTCGCGGTAATCCACTGATATGGTACGAGACTCGTGCTTTAGGGCCCGAACGTTCGAGCAGGGGCTCAGGCAAGAGATTAGAGCTTCAGTTGTTTCTCACAGCATCCCGACACAGACAGGGGTGTTGGAGTGAGCTCTCTTAGTGGAGATTTTCCTTGTTGAGGATTCCCCAGTATCAGGACCCACCACTAGCCGGCATGCGACATAGTCTTCTATAGCGTGCAGTAGATAGATGACGAAGAGGACCAAGAGGACCAGACCTACATGTGGTCGACTGCATGACAAAGGATCGTGTGTGCGAGGAACCTGTGGTGGAAAAAGACTTACCAGGAGCATACAATGTTACTCCTGTAGTAGGGTTGGTCACATGGCACATGACTGTCTGACCCGCCATATAGATGATCAAAAGATAAACGAAGGACCTCCCAGGCAGAGGCAGTGTTTCGATCGAGGCGGACAGCAAGGAGCAGGAGACCGAGGCAGGGGAGCTGGCCGTATAGCTGGAGATGGACGACGCTTCGAGGTGTTTCCCCCACCACCACCAGGTGGTCCTCCCTGACCGTAGGGAATAAGTGTACATTGGAGAGATCAGCTTCAGGAAGCTGAAGCATACGACAATGGAGCTCCAGGAGAAGGTGGAAAAGAGCGGGACTAGTTCCAGGCATGGAGACCTTTGATCTTGGTGCTTCTAGTTTTCTTGTTGTCATTGTTAATGTTTGTAGTTTCTATGTGTCTATGTATTTCGAGCTTCAGTAATAAAAGACACCTTCCCTTGTTACATTTTCTTCCTTCCTTTTTGTGTACGAATAGGTTCTGGTTTAAACTGTTGACTTGAACCTCACTTTAGAGATTCCTACTGGAGGATACCCAGTGACCACAAAATGATGCCGACAGTGGGACTCAATACTTGGAGATGAGAGTAATAGTTGGATCTCTTTGTAGTAGTGTTGAGGCATTACGATGTCATCCATGGCATGTATTTGTATCATTCATGTCTGGATTGACTGTATTAGGAAAAGATCGTGGTTCATCCAGGGGATGAGACCAGATTTGACTAATTAGAAAAAGAGAAATCTTAGCATCTTTTTTAGGACCAGAGATGGTTCATACTACAACGGAGAAAGCACAGTTCGTCTAGGAGCATATGAAGACTGCACAGTACAAATTGATGTTCTAAGCTAATAGGAGACAGAGACCACTATAGTTCGAGGATGGCGACCACATTTTCTTACGGGTCTCACCTCGATGTGGATTATGGTGATTTAGAATGGGCGGAAAGTTATCTACGAGGTTCATCGGACCCTTCTAGGTCCTCAACAGGGTAGGCGAGGTGGTTTACCTCTTGACCCATCAACCTATATTGCACTGGGTGCATGACATCTACCATGTATATCATATGAGGAGATACGTTCCCGACCCGAACCATATCATCGATCACGGGGAGATGGACATCGATGAAAGGGATACATTTGAAGAGGTCCAGGTGGATATTGAGGATCAACAGGAGTGGGTCCTACGAGGATGGTTTATTCCTCTTGTGTGCTTTCTCTGGCAGCACTGGAAGCTCTAGGAGAACACATGGAAGCGGGAGGCTCCGTTGCGTGCTAAGTACCTCATATTTTATACCTAGTTTATGATGTAGCTTTACGGGGATATAAAGCCCTAAGGTGGGAGTAATTTAAAGACCCATAAATTTCAAGGGAAATTTTTTCTTAATTTCTTTGAGATTTTACGAGTATGCAGTTTCTGACGGCACCTGATTCCGAGGCCTAGTGTGTCCGGAATCAATTTACGAAATTTATCTTAGGTACATTTAGTGAACGAACAAGCGTGTTTTTCGATCTTTTAAACCAGTGCCCAGAATCGAAATTCGAGGGCACCGATGAAACCACAGAGGCAGTATATGCTTAAGAGGACCTCTTCCGAAAGTGCGTTTTCTCAGAAGGAGTTGTTAACAATTGAGTATTAAATTTGAAGTAAATAAAATTTGTGGAACAAATTTTACAACTAAACTAAGTGGTTTTATCCTATGAATAGGCGTTGGGATGGAACCCACTAGATTCTAACTCCTCTTGTTAAGATATTAGTGATGTGGGGCCCAAACGAGCCCCACCACTTCAAATTCCTTTAACTCCTCTAACCCCTATTAATGATGGCAACATCCCATTATTTTGTAACTCTACCCTCTCTCGTCTGTAATCATGCCAACAAACTTAATCAATTACGTGAGTTATGTTTTTGATTTTTAAAATTGAAATTCTTGGCATGTTATAATAAAATAAGAGTAAGTCTTATTTTATTTGGGGTTTTTAGGATTGTTGTGTAGAGACATTGGTGGAGATAGATCTTTTCTCTGAAAGAACATCATCTTCCTCAACGAAGAACGCCATGAATGCTGGTGTCAACCTCAGTTTCTTTCTTCTCGACGTTGACGAAGCGACGTCGTTTTCCGCGGCGCTTGAGAACCGCTAGTTTTTATTGAGGTAGGGGTTTAAATTGAGAATGTTAATATCCCATGATTGTTTTCTTCTAAAACAAAGAACGTGGATCAACTCATTCTTAAGTTGATCCGTGAAAGTATTTTTATGCGGGTTGGGAATATTCATTTGCGGGATTAATTATTGGGAATGATTTTGAGTTTGATCCGGGTTAAAAATCTCTAACGCAGAGGACACGGGCTAAAAAACAAGCCCGACCACCGGATATTGTTTTTTGATGTGCGTATAGATGGGTGACGATGAAACGGGCCATAATGGCGATTTGATTTCTTCGGAGTGATGTTCGGGTCCCGTAGAGACCTTAGGCGCAGACGGCGGGAGAAATGGACCACCGGTGCGCGTCCAGTGGTCCGCGGAAAGCGATGGCGGCGTGCTGCTGGAGAAGACTTCCGTGGTTGAGCTGCGGCGGTAGGAGATGGACAGGAAGGGAAAGGACGTTCCAGATTTAAAAGGAGCTACTTTAATGCTGTGCCGGTTCCCTGTCAACCGGGGGGGACAGTGCCCCCGCTCTGCGTTCGCTCGCCCACGCAGGCCGAGCCTCAACCGGCCGCGCCGGGCCGTGGCCAACTAGGCCGGACTCAGACTTAGGTTGGGTCGACCAGGATCGGGCCAACCTAGGGTGTATCAGACTGTGTCGGACTGGCCCCGAACCCCTTATTTTAGGACGGATTCGTTCAAATGCCCATATCGTGCAAAAATAACCTCTGATCGATGCACCGTCAATTGCGTTGGGATCCTTGGATCGAGACAGCCTTTTCAGTATATTTCACTCAATGTATTGGAGAACTTTGGGTACATCCAGGTTGGTCCGAACACTAAACCAACCGGTTCCTTGGAGCGGAAAAGATTATAACTTGAGTTTCGGACGTCTGATTGTCGTGTCGTCGACTTTGTTGGATTCCTCTTTATGAGACAAAGATTTTGAAAAACATTACCTGAGGTTTGTTCGTTTTTGGATTAAGGCTGGGTTGGATTGTACCTGAAATCCAACCGATCCCCTAGAATGGAAAAGCTGATAACTTTCATACCGGATGTCCGTTTGACCAACCATTAGTGGCGTTGGTAATCATGTTGAGAAACGGTCCTTATGAGTATACCCTATTGGAGTTCAGGGTACAGTTGACATATGGTCAGGTTGGTTCATACATGAAACCAACCGGGCCACTGAGATGAAATGGCTAATAACACACAGACTGGGCGTCCGATTGACACACCGTCTATTGTGTTGAGATTCATATGACGTGGCAGACCTTCGGGATACTTATTCGTGGGAATTTTTGATACTTGGAGTATCGACTAGTAGCTCATGGAGCGGACCCTTGCTCTGACGAGCGAGCGGATTAGAGAGACCTTGTAGCTGGCTGAGACTTGAAGACTGATTACCGATCGACTCAGAGTGATTCAGATAGCCTAATGGGGAGCGCTTGTTTGTAGCAGAAGACCCACAGTAGAGGAGAACATGGTTGTTGCGGCAGACCCATGGTGGGAAGCACTTTGTTGTAGTATCAGTCCCACATTACTCACCAAGTGGAGTACTTTAGTAGTCCAAGGTTAGTGGAAAGATCTTGGTTATAGTGGTAGGCCCACTGTACTCGATAGAGGAGGAGTTCTCCAGCAGCCGTGGATTTGACATCATGAATAAAATCCGGGTTTGAGCTGAGTCAATGACCTTTTTTCCCTCCTGATTGAGATGGGTCACTTGATATCATTGTTATATGTATGGGAATATACCTAAGTAGTGGTTATCCGTTTATTTCATAACATTTGTATTACGTCTGGATTGAGATGGGTAACTTGATAACTTAGGTATAAGTATGAGATTATACCTAAGTAAGGATTTTATATTGAGATCCTTCTTTGTGGTCATCCTTGTTGGATTTAGTGAAACCATGAGGGTCTCGGGGTCCCTACTAAGTATTGTTATACTCACCCCTGCACAGGCAATGCCCACACCTTTTTGTGTTGGATGCAGGCGACGGACAGTGCTGACAGAGACCGAGTGTACTAGGACTGGATGGTACTCAGAGGCGTACCTTAGGACGAGTCTGTATCCGGACGTTGAACTCACGACGAGTCGGTACCCAGGGGTGGCCCTCACGATGAGTCAGTACCCAAAGGTGGACTTCACTATGATACATTACTCGAAGTAGGTTGGTATGTGAGAGAATTGAGGAGGCTATCTGTACCTACCAATCAGGTAGGATCCGAGGTGCACGACCCAGGAGCTGCTTCTATCTTCCAGCATATTTTCTTTTCTATTGTACTTTCATTCATTTTTAGCTCTACTTTTCTGTTGGGTTTGTATTCTGTCCCATTTAATTTTCATTACTTTCTTTTGTACTTAGTGTTTTACTTATGCTTGTACTCTGGTTGGATGTGTTTATGTTTTATAAAGGCAATTCCTTCCCTTTTATTGGGATTTACGCCATTGGTGATAGTCGCCAGCCCCTGGACTATAGAAGGAGGGCTTGGGGTAGTCACGTCACGGGCCCCGAGGATTGTTCGTGACACCTCCAACTAAATTTTTTTTACACACAATATTCAAATTATGCATTTATGTAGTATAATTACCATATATATTCATAAAAATGAAAAATATATGATCTCGGTTCTTTTCATAACCCATAATTGGATTTATACAACCTTTATACTATTTTGGCATAATCAGGGTCACAATACCTTTTGTATTTTTCTAATAGTTATCTTCAAATATAATCTAACTGAGGAACGATTTTTGAAAATAATTTTATAAATCACAAAATCATTGTAAGTAGCTATCCATAATATTGTACTAATAAATTGAAATATGTATATTGGTGAAGATTTATTTTATTGTATATTCTATAATATTATTTTAACCCTTTGGTACCGAAAATTGCTTTATAGATATCGAGTTACCCTTTAATGTATAGCTTCTTCATGAATAATGATTTTAAATATTCCAGCTTTACATCCATGTGAAAATAAACCAAAATCCAGACTAGGTAATGGATGTTAGAAGCCATATAAAAATATTACATTTTTCTTGATTAATATTCTATGACATAAAATACATCATTTGATTGTATTGGTTTTTCATTTTCAATAAAAATTGGGTCACCACACCCAGATATAAAAAATATATATATTTATAGTTATACTACCTATTTGGTTCTCCTAAGTTTTACCCAATTCCATAAAAAATCTTTTCCATTATTTTTTTTGAATATATTATCCCGGTAACTATTTTCAATATTGATCATTGACTTCATTGAACTGAATCAATCTCCCACTATCACTTTTGTATGTGTCCTCACATTCATGAATAGATGGATGTATATCCTCCAAACTCTTTCTTTATATGGGTGCTTGTTGGAAATAGCATTTAGCATTCGTTATATATCCAGTAATGAAGTAGTTCATGTATCATTTTATAAATTAGTTTCCATAACCAAATTTATAAAATAGTTGTTATACTTATACATAAGTATGTAAAAAGTTTGTTTATTTCCATTCAAAATTATATATAAGAGAATATTATAAATTTTAATTATAAGAATATAATTATTTTATCAATATTATATATAAATATGAATGTATATAAATTAATTCATTCATTATAACCAATAATGTTAGGTGGTTAGGGAAAATGAAAAATGTTTCCTCGTGGAATTTGAACTAAAAAATACACATGAATGATTTTTACTTCCCCATAATATAAAAATGATAATAATAAAGGGATTACCCAAAAAAATTATCATTTAGTTATTGTGAATATTATTTTATTATATCATCATGGTTTAAGAATATTTGAAGAAGGTATAATTAAGAATAAAATTAATATTATCCATAAAAAGTTATACATATTCTATGGATAACCACCATTAGGTTTTACTCCAATACTTATATGATGGTTTTATGATTATAAAAGACCAACTACGGAATGGGGAATATGTGATTGTTGGAATTTTTTATGTACATGGTCACAAAATGTAGCTATTTTTTTTATGAGGAGTTGATAAGTGGTACCCTTTTGTATGTTAGAGGATTAATTATATTGTAATTATTCAATTTTTTAAAATAAATTAATATATCATTAATGGTTTATTCTATCTTAAAAACCCCATAATTCATAGATATATTGTTATATGATAGAAATAAAAAAATATAATCACATTTATAAATGTTTTGGAGACATTTTCAACCATTTCTTCTTATTAATCCCATGGAATACCCAATATAACTTACCCAGATAACATAAATTTTTACCAGTCATAAGAGAATTATATGAACAAAAATGTATTCTTATAAAAATAATGTTACATATTGACTCAAAATTCATATCTTATTATTTATCATTCATGCTATATTATTTTTTTAAATAACATTTAATATAATTATTCCAAATAGTTTAAAATATTTTTTACGAAAATAATCACAGGTATTTGAAATAATATATCATCCACGAAATAAATTATGACATTTATTGAATTTAATTTTTCATTTAAATTATCAATAAATAAGTTGTATACACATTCAAATACGACCAAACATAAATTACACCTTAAAAACTGACCACTAAATGTAAGCACTAAAACATGTTTTTAATTTGAAGGTTATATAATTTTTGTATTTAAATACATGAATGGTTTTTAAAAGTAAATTTATTATTTTAAAATAATTTTTCAATGTAATTATAAAGATATATATATATATATATTGGATAATGATTTAACTCTTTATTAAATCTTGCTGACATGAAAAAAATTTCATCGATGTTATTATATTTGAAAAATATGTATTTTCACTATTAAAAAATAATCGATCATTTCTTAAAATCCTCATTAAATCACTATAATCCTAATAAAAAATGATTATTTGTATTATAATTATATTTTATTTCAAAATAAAATATATACCATTTAAATTAATATTATAATATTCTCACACAAAGTATAATAAATCCCATATTGGAAGAAAATTTATTATGAAGATGAAAATGACATTATCCTATATAATTAGCTATTAAACATAATACAATTAATGTTGATTCATTAAATTTGAAAATTAATATAATTATTAGGATCATTTAAGAGTGATGACTAATTAAATCCATTAATAGAGGAAAAATCATTTATAAAATTTGTTGTATTGTAAATACATATTTTTTTATTAAAATGTTTTTATTTTCATTTTCCAACAATTAATAATATATGAATTATTTTTTTCATTTTATTAGGGAAAAATGATATTTTATTTTTTTCATAAAATTTAAATTCATATTCTTATCCTCCAATCCATTGGCTATAATATAATGGACTAATTTAAATTATTGTATATCAATTTTTGTTTATTCTTGGTGATCCATATATCATAAACTATCAAATTTATTATTTCTAAGATTAACTTATAATATATATTATAGCGAATGAGGTGAATGAGGATCATTTATGGTTGATATTATGAACTCTGAAGAAATTGAGGGGTTTCGTTATATTCTATAAATGTGAGTTATAGTTAAAGAATTATTTTTATTGGGACACATTATGACCAGGGAAGGAATCTATATTGCTCCAAAAAATAAAATGTCTATGGTTGAGTAAAATCTTCCATAAAAAATAACTATGATTCGTAGATTCATTTTTTATCAGAATACTATTAATGTTTTTTGAAAATCATTTAATGTATTTATAATCCATTAACCATTCTAATTCAATGGTTGATGTTTTTATCTATATAATGGAAGGTTAATAATATTTTTAAAAACAAATGAAGATGATGATTTCAGAACATGTTCTAACATTACACCACCAAGTGGTATGAATTGTATTTTTTATATTAAAGTATCATTGAAAGGATTTGAATGCATACTCTTAGAAAATGACAAGGTGTTTTTTATGAATCTTAATTTTTCTCGTGCATATCGTTATCATATCCTTGATTTTGATATACATATGGTTATATTGTCATTGATGTAATTAATTAAATATCATAATGGAGATAATTTTGATATCTACAATGACCACTGGAGTGTAATGTATATATTCAAATAATGATACTAAACATGAAAAAATGAAGTTCTTAGAACATATCCAGGACAATGATTACTCTATGTATTAAATATTAGTAAAATAAATTAATGATTATGATGTTTTTCTTGGAAATCCAATATATTTATTGATATGATGATAATTGAAGCAAACCCCTTAATCAATGACCTGGTAAAAATAGACACGTATGACATAAGGGATGGTGCATGTTGAA
This sequence comes from Viscum album, assembly GCA_963277665.1. Taxonomy (NCBI): domain Eukaryota; kingdom Viridiplantae; phylum Streptophyta; class Magnoliopsida; order Santalales; family Viscaceae; genus Viscum; species Viscum album. The sequence continues at coordinate 606,100,060 of OY728161.1, read as the reverse complement.
TAATATCCCCAATGTTACATAAATATTCATTATTAAATTAAATAAGTAAATCAAAAAGAATGAATTTTGAGTTACAATATAATATTAATGATATGAAAAATGGGAAGTAATCTATGTTTAATTTTTACCAATATGTATTACAATAGTTCATTATAAGGATAAATATCCCTTCACCGAAATAAATAATTAAATATCTCATGGTTGAATCTCAAAGATCTATGATTTCTATATCTGATCAAATAAAAAAAATTATTGATATATGTGGGATAAATATTAAATGGATAACCTTAAAATTGATATTTTATATTATAAATCATGATGTTAGTGTTTTCAGTTAGTTATGGTGGTGTTAAAAATACCAAAAGGTGTGTTGTAACTACTAACTTTTTTTATGTGGATGTTCGATACTATCAGTATAGACATGTCACTAGTAATCCTAATGATATTAAAGGGAAATATTTTCATTTTAGTAATCATTTATAGATTAAAAAATAATACTCATTTACTCACCATATGATATTATTTTTCACTTGAGGTCATTGCTCATCATTTTAATCATGATGTGATAAGACTTTATGTGTAGCAAATAAAAATTGTTTCAGACGGTGGTTCAATATTTTTTTTTCTATGATGTAGATGACAATAAAAGAGAAATTAATAAAAATTTAAAAATTATCATAACATATCATATTCAAACAAATTTAATTGTGACTATTTAGAAATTGGATGTCTTGTTATGATGCATCTCAAATTATTTTTAATGGTTTTGGGATAAACATCATCCAGTTGTTAAATTCTCTTATGAACAACAATTTCACACATATATTAAAATAAATTATCATGAAAAACATTGTTTGAAGTGGTGAATAACTCCATCATGTGTAGATAAGTTTGGAAAGAGAATACATTTTGGACTATTCACTGTGTTAGAAACCATAGAAAAGTCATAATTGATCCAAATACATGTCAAGGATTCAATTAGTCAAAAAAAATTATGAAAATATTATAAGAAGCGAAATTGAATTTAATGTCAATGAACATGATTTCTTCAAAATATAAAAATGTAAAAAAGTCAAAAAAATTTCAAATCATAGGAAATATAGTGAATGGTGGATTAAAAAATTTGAGTTTCATGATAATGTTAGATAATTTTCAAATCTAGTACCACCACCTCAAACTAATTTCAATTACTAAAGAATATCCCAAACATACATATTATGAATGAATTTGTCATGCCAATAAAAGATAAATTTTTTTATGGTATTGGAATATAACATATTACCTGATGAATAATCATTCAAGATTCTCGATAAATGGTAAAAGGTGTCGAGGAACCAGAAAACATAACTCATGGATGTCATATAGATAAATAATAAGATATAAAAAGTAATTAAGGATTATAAAAAAATAATTCTAATACAAATACCCCCATTAATTTTATTTCAGGATATTAATTTTTAGGGAGAAATTGATTTAGGGTGGGGGAAAATATAATGGTCTATAAATTTCATTTAAAAAATAACTCATTTGTCTTAAGCAATATTTTAGAATGTTTTACAATAGAAACACATAGATGAACTTCTATCTTTCATTATCTATCATGAATAGTTATATAATATAAATTCCCATTATAATATAAGGATATAAATGGATTTGAATAATGAATATATTAATTTCATATTCATAGGGTTGAATTCACTAATTTAGACTACCCCTTCTATAAAAAGTACAAAAATAAATATAAGAGGTAAGCGTATGATTGACATTATCAAGGGATGCATATATCATTTATAAATTATGTGAAGAATGATGATGTTTGATATGGATGGGTTATATATTTCATTGTTAATGTGAAACATGGCCGTTAGGAATAGGACTTTATGTGATAGTTAATTAGTATTACTATTAATCAATTTGAAAAAAAATGATTTATAAAAATTGAAAATAGTTTATACATATATTAGTAAATATATTTAATTGAAATATAATGGAGAAAATACCTCGGTTCCCAGTAGGATTATGTTCTTTAAATATAATCTATCCAAAAATTGGGGTGGAGATATAATCACTCAGGTTTTCCCTTGACCATTCCCATGTTGAGTTGTAATATGTATGGCTCAAAATAAATCTATTACGTGATATGTTCATTTTTTGTATAGAAAAATACACCATAAATGTTAGCTGATCCACCCTATAAAATTACGATCATGGAAAACCTTACCCTAAAGAAAAATTCAAATGTAATAAGGTTTTGGGTATGTTGAAATTAGTATTATGAGGTTCAATATAAAATTTTTAAACAAAATTTTGGTCTCTTCAATCCCATTTTCAAAAAAAATTTATTTAATATAATAATCATGCATATTACAAAATTTCGATTAGTAAATTTTTTTATACAAAATAGAATAATGTTTTTTTAGAAATATATCACTTATATAAAATATTATAATAAATTAAGTCAATGTAAATGATTTTTTTTATGAAATAATAATATAAAAGGTTAATTATTTGAATTTTAATTATAATATAATTTGAGGTTCTATTTGGTATTTTTAAAACATACCGAAAGATGATTATGCCATGAAAATTTTATTATTAAATAATAAAATATTTTTACATTAACATTAAAAATAACACATAAGGGAAATTGTATCTATTCAAGAAACTACATTTTAAATTATCTAATAAAAATATGGTAGAGAATTTTTTTGATAATTTTTATGAATAATTTTTTTTAGTAAATAGTAAATATATGTTTATGTGTTTTATTAGTTTTTAATGGATTCTTAATGATCTATTTATGATTTAATAAAGAAATTAAGTGACTAAAAAAATATTATAATTTTATCAATATAATGTATTATAAATAATTAAAATAATTTTTACTAATAATAAATATCATTCCTATTTCAAAAACAAAATTTAAACTATTTTAAAAATTCATTTATGGAAATATTTTTTTCTCCTACCCAATGTAATATTAAAAAATAGATACATGTTCTATTATAAATAAGATTAAAAAATCATTCCATATATAAACAAAAACATAATATAATACCCTCTGTTGGAAAGTGATATTCGATTTTCCACAACCTTGAATTATAAGGCCAATATTTTTAAATTAATAAAAAATTATTTTTATTTCTCTAAATATAATGATCCATGAATTCAATTTAATTTACACTATTGAAATTGACAATAAAAATCTACGCATCATTCCAGACAATATTAATTTGAATATGTCAGAATTTTTTTAAGAAAATATCACTTATATTTAAGAATCATTCTTCTATGGTAATATATTCCCTTCATCTCCACTTTTTATCTATGTATAGAATTAATAGTTAATTCACCAATATCAATTCTATTAGATTCTGAAACACTTTTGGTTACTCCATCACTATACATATTTTATTATATCAAAGAGATGTTTCAATTATATTTCATTAGGAACATTCCATAATCAATATTTATACTCATTATGATGTCAAGATAATTCATTTATTTTCCATGTGTGAAACCCAAATCATTTTTCATGGGTATAAATATATAAAATTTTCCTAAATTAAAAGACCAATTTACTCAATGATTTTATATTTAACCCATTTTTTATTTTATATCATTTATTTATGATGATATATTTTATTATTAACGTGGTACAGAAGAATAAATTTTTTTGAAGGTTTCAACTAGAAAGTTTTTCAATGAACTAGTAAATGAAATTATATCTAGATATGATATTTTTTTGATGCATTTTAATATAGTTATAGTAATATGTTTTAAAACATTTTTGAATAGACACATGTTAATATTCATATGAATGCATCATTTTAATATTTTATGCATATTTCCATGGCTGGAATCAGTATTCTGAAATGCAACAAATCATGTTTTATCCATGATAATAACCCTTGTTCGGTTTTATTTATTTATCCCTTGTAGACTTCATGTTCTCCCTTCTCTACATGTCTATTTCCTCGGGAAATAACATCAAATATAGAATCCTTGGATGTAATAATAAATTTATATATAACATTGAATAAATGATATTTTTTATTTTTTTCTTTATGTAATTAATTTATTATATTCCGTGTTTCCAGGAATCTAAATGCAAAAATTTCATTACAATATAATTATATAATGTTTTGTAGAAATAAGTTTTTTTTTAAAAACATGAATTTAAAATTCAGGGCTCAAAAAATAACCTCTTAACGGACTATAAGATAAGTGTCTAATTTTTAATTAATAATATTTAATCAAAATATAAAATTAATAAAACAACCAAACATCAACTAAATTATTTATATAAAAAATAATCACATGTATTCATTATGTAGAGTAATTATCTCATGGATTCATAATAGAAAAATATTTATGATATTGGTTCATTATTTAATACGTCAATGTTGATTTTTACCTTGTATACTCATTTTCATCTTTTAGATTCATAATAAATTTTGTATGTTTCATATACACATCATCATAAATATTCTGGTTGATGAAGGATAAATCTATTTTGTTTTTTGAAATCATATAATCATGGTATGGGTAAATAAAATATAAAATACTAATAGATTTAAATTTTGATATTGTTTAAAATATAACTTATGCAAAATGGGATAATATTATATTAACTATGTTGTAACCAAAATTGTAATATATATTTCAAGTGAACCTTTATGTTCTTGCTTCTTCTTTAAAACCATTTTGAATCAAAATTAAATCTATGGGATAATATTTTATATTCTCTAATAGGTTAATGCAGATAGAATCCATCTTTAAATTCATTTTTTTCTTGAAGTGCCTTCTAATCTATATACTACATAATAGTTTGATACATGTGCATTATTATCAACTAATATTTTAAAGTCCCCTCTATTAACTAAGAGACCATATCAATCTTGTTATCAAACATCTTTGGTGCTCAGAAATGTATCCTTATTCCATAAATTTAATCTCTTATGAGTATATTTTTAATCTATTCATAATATATCTCTTTTATATATTGACTATTGACTTTATTGAAGTGAATATTTTCCCCACTATAGCATTTGTAAATGTCTCTTTTTTATGAATTTTTTGTTGTATGACAACCATAAAAATTCATTATGTGGGGTTCAATGGTAAATATTTTTCAACTTTTCTATGATATGAAATAATTGAATTCATCATGAATACTTTTCTATGATTTTTTCATAAATAAATTTAAAAATACTCCATATCATCATACATGAGTATGAGAAAAATATAATTATTACCATAAAAATGAATATATGGTACAATATTTCACAAAATAGTTTGAAATTTTTTTGTCTGTGATTTTAAGTGTGTAAAATAAAACCCCAAAAGAATAATGAATTACTCCCATGACTCATCATTGTGCTCATGATGTCAAAAAAGGATTGTTTGACCATTCACTTATATTAATCATATATAGTGATTAAGGAGGTGGATGGTTAGGTATAACAATAAAATCGTATAAATAATTGTAGAAGATTTAGGTAAGATATTCTATACAATGGTATATGTTCAATATCCTTATTATCATTCCATTTTAATCTCTACGTCATTATTGAACTCATTAATTATTGCAATGTGTTAAGACTTATACCCTATTAAGTAGGAATAAATTTATTTAAAAATATCATTAGTAAATGAGATGTTATAATTGAATTCAACCCTCTTTTAAACTATGATTTTTATATATGTGTATATAGGAAAAATTACATGATTTGCAGTGGTCCTTCCATTTTACTATTAAATTGTTCATTATAGATTTAATCTTGTAAACACATGTGAGAGGTATAAAGTAGTTTAAAATCAATAGATTCTAAAAATCCATCATAATGTAATTATGTATTGTAAATATTTTTTGAATGACCAATCCAATGATTCAATCAAATTTTTTTATTTTATTTATGTGAACATGTTTTTTATCAAATGATTACACATTTTTTTCATAATCCAAAATATGTAAATCATTTTTTAAATGTCCATACCATAATAAGATAAATAAATAAAAAATTATCAGCCACTATTTTAAAAATAAAAACAATTACATACATATTAATTATTAATATATACATTTTTTATTAGGTAACTTCAGTCACATAATGAAAATTTATAAAACCCAAAACCAATTAAAAGAGAAAAGTATGATGGTAATCATTAATTTATAAAATATTTAGACTTTTTCTATGTTCGGTGCACAAATCAACCGAAAATCTATATATTTTTATAAATATATATTGTTATTTTATTTTTATAAACAAGTGATTAAAAAAAGATATAAAAAAATTGATAAAATTAAAGAATTCATGAAATAATTAATTAATCCAATGCCTCCACTTAGATCTGTATTGTGGCGTATTCTGTCTTTCAGTATTTGTTCTTGCAACACGAAATGTACACCTCAAAAAAATGTTTTTAATACCCTATGATAAATGTTCATATATTTAGTATTAGTGGATCCTTTTTCTTTTAATTTTTTATTTGGAATATATTTCTTCCACTTCCCTTTATTTACCATAAAGAACAAATATTTTTTAGGTATAATTCATTTTACACCATGAGAATCCATGTAAGGTGTTATTCTAGATATATTTAAATATTTATCATATTATATTACAAATTATATGTAGATAATATCTAATAAATTGTGGTGATAAAAAGATATACACATAATTACATTGTTATTTTAAAACCTAAATGGCCAAATCACAAAATGTATCCAATGATATTCACTACTCATGGACCTAATGTTTCACCCTCTACAATAATTAACTAAAATAGTTATTATGTAACTTATATAAATAATTTCTATGATTTGGATGATAAATATAATTGATATAAAAAATAGCAATATCCATATATTTTATTATGTAGCATCTAAGGATATCATTTCAAAGATCATAAAATAATATACCAGACATCAATCACATCATTTTAGAATCGTAGTTAGAGGTAAAACTCTTAAAATATATTATAATTATGAGGCACATCAGAAACCATGGACTCAAATATGTAATGAGTTTATTAATGGATTAATATAAGGTGTAATAACCTACACACACATATATTTTATAACTATTAAATATATAATAATTCATAGGAATAGTTATATTGATTATGTTCCATTAAATGGCATTTTAAATAATTTATCTAATGATGCTTTAAATGTATTATCTTGATTATAAAAATGTGTAAGATGTAACACCCTTAATGTCTCTAAATTATTTTTTTATTCAATGTAATATTTTTCCTATTTTTCATAAAATGAAACAATGAGTTTATATTGTGTGACATGCCACACCATTTATATCGTATATTATACACAAAAATTTGTTTATTTATAATTACACACAAAAAAGTGTTTATAATTTTTTACACTCAATATAGAGTTCAATATAATGTGACATGTTATTAAATTATTACTGCTCAAAATGATAGTTACCACATAGCCATTGGAATTGTTGTTATGAAAATTAATCACTAAATTATGGAAATATATTTATTACATAATAACATGAATTTAATTTAATGGTGATTAATGATTTAAAAATTAAAAACTATTCCAAAATAAATTGAATTGTTTTCTAAAATTTTTTTTGAAAGATTTATTTTTTTACTTTAAAAAATAAATATATAAACCTTTTTGTACTAATTATAATGAAATATGTATTATATATTCCAAAAAATGTTTAAATTTCATCATATAGAATTTTTAGAGAAGGGATATAAATTATACTAATTTTGTTTCCCAAACTAAAATTTCTCTAAAAAAGAGTTTTGTCAATTTTTTCATTCTTATATTAAGATAAATTTCATAACATTTTTTAAAATTTATATTATAATATAAATTCCATTTGATAAATCCACATATCAATATTATATTAGGGTAATTTGTTTAATTGTTTTGGGGAATATAACAATTTCAATGAATAGTGAAAATTAATAGTTTTTAGTAAAAACTATGAATAATTTTTTTCATTTAAAAAAAAGTTTTTTTAATGTGGGTTTAAATGAAAAAATATATATATATAAATTAATCAAATTTATGATATTCTAATCTTTTTAATGTTACATTTTTATATAAAATCATTTTTAACATTTGAATAATTCCTCATTGAATACTGACCTTCTTGTCATATATATGGGATTAATTTTAGATTAAAATTATCCACATAGGTGGGATTAATTTGGAAAATATATTACATAATTGGGATTATTGTAGTTTATAATATTGAATATTATCATAAAATTATTTGATTAAAATGAATAGTAATAATAGTGAAAATTTATTTTTTTTAGTTATTATAAAAATTGGTTTTATAGGGGGTTAATATAGAGTGATGTGGTTTAATACTGACCCAAAACATTTCCATCACGCCTTGATCTTGTATTCTATAAAATGATAATATGGGTTCAATCCAATAGTTGTGGAATTCAGATGATGTAACATCTGTAATGAGCACTTAAGTTTATTTTATCCTCTAACTCAATAAATTCTTATAAAAACATGTTGATATGATAAAAAAAGTTTATTACATATATAATGATGTTATTATGTTAATGGAATTACTTAAATCCAAATTCTCTTCCATCAAATTGGTCTCAAAATAATCATTCATGTTAATATATAACTACGATCAAATAAAATGATGTTATTCGTTTTATATACCCACCTATCTAGGCTAGATATAACTGTGGAATAATTTTATATATATTATTTTTAATATATTATTATTATTTTATAATGATGATATCATATATTCATTCATATTTACAATTTAGTGTAAGTACGGTAAATTCATTTGTGTGTTTGGAGGACTATCACCTCATGAAGTGATGTGATTCATTCACGCTTTACATGGAAGGTGCTATGATTTATTTTAGAAACCATAATGTTCCTTCTTATGTACGTACTACAATCTTTATGAATGTTGTATTTAATTTTCTACCAATTGTTTTTTTCAAATACTATAAATACATATATAATTAATGTATAAGATAGTTATATAGTGGTTATCAATAATGATATTATGTAACATTGATCAATTTATGATAAAAAAATATACATGAAAAAAGTAGTTACTACCCAGAATGTGATTTTAATAAGTAAATGTTAATAAATGATAATAAGTAAATAATATATGATATTATATATAGGCATGTTTTTTCGAATTATATATAATAATAAAATAATTATTATATCGGATGATGGGATTAGTTCGAAGGAAGTTGATTCTATAGTTAAGGGAATTTTATTCATTATTTTATTTTCTGGATATTTATTTTATATTATCTACTTTTTAAAATTTTATGTATTTCACACTTCTCTATTATGATGTTTTATAATCATTGTCATTTATATTGACGATATTTTATTTTTTAATGTTATTTTTTTATTGGATATAAAATTCAATGTTACCAAAGTGGCAGTGATTTGTGATATAATCTCAAAATTTATTGGGAATGATTATATTTACACATTCAGAGAAGAAATATTATAATACATACAAAAAAAACTCAATATCATTCATCTACAATGGTTATGTATTGAGAATATATGTTCTTGATTAATTGTATTCTCTTCATTGACACATTATATCAATATTTAAATTAGAAAATCCATTTTTATCCCAACCATTCGTCAAGAATATTATTTATTTTAAAATAACGTATTCAACAACTGTTTTTTAAATTTTCTAAATTATTTTTAAAGACATTTTTGCCCATTTTTTTTCTTTATTTAAATTATTTTCTAAGGAATATTCAAGTCACTCATTGAAAAATTCAGAAGTAAAATTTATCAATAATGTGAAAATAATTATTTATTAATTTGAATGCCAGGAATACTATTTTACAATTCCAGGGAAAACTAAAAATTTTAATGATAAATTTATGTGTTTTAAAGGTTATTTCCAATAGAATTTTTTTATTCATTTTTCTGAAATTATTGGTTTTAAAATATGACTTTGAAAATGAAAATTACAATTTCATAACGAAATTTCCTAAATTATTTGTATTTCTTCCCTTATAATAATATAATATTATCTTCAATGAAAATAATTTTTCAAATATTTCATCTTTTAATTATTTTTTTAATTTTTAATGTATATTTCCCTCAAAATGTTTTCCACGTGATCTTTAAAAATAATTTTCAATATAATATGACATACATGGATGTTACATATGATTTTTTTGATATGATATGATAATTCTATAATCATTTATTATCTATATGGTTTAGGATTATGTTATAAAGGTATTTTGAAACATATTTTTGTTCCATGGGTGATAACATGAATAAATGGTTATGAACTCAACTTCGTATTCCATGTCTTGTGATTTGATGAAAAGATAAAATGGTTATGACAACTATTTTATTTAGATAGGATATATAATGATGACTTTTGTTGAATACAATTTATATTCATGGGTTCTAATATTATTAATGATTTATGATCTTGTGAAACACATAAAAATTATTTTTATGTAGTGATGGGGGTTGTGTTTCAACCGTGGATGTTAAATATGTCAAAACCATGATAGGTGGGACCTATATCAACATCTAGTGCATTGGGTATGGAATGATATCTGATGATATAAAAAGGATTCAAATTTTTATTGGACCCATTTCAATAAGAGACTATTCTATTACTACATACTTATGTGTTTATAATTATTACTATTATAGATTAGTTAATGAACCCATTCAACTATGATATCTTTTTAAATGACCCTTACCTACCATGGAAATGGTTTTATATGCTTATGTTTATATTTTCATATGAAAATGTAATGCTCATATGGATCATGTTATCTGATATCATTATAGGTTAAATATTATGAACATCCAATCATTATGCCATGACTCGTGATTTTGAACATAGATAATTAATGTATGGTTTTCAATTTTTACATTTTATTAGGCATATTAATATCCCTTTTTTACCCTTATTGATCATATCAGCTCACTATTTCATATGTTTCTATTCCCCAAATTATAAATAAATATTTTAATTAGTGTATTTATATAAATATTACTAAATGTGAATATCTTTGTAGGATATATTGACAATGTTTCATAAATTTTGATGATTTTTTAACTATTATCCAAAGACACTTCTCCCACATGTTTTCCATGAATTTATTTTTATAATTTATTGAATATTCATCTAAAAACATGTTATATTGATATATAAGATAATTGGGGTGATCCATTTTGTATCAAAATATATTTTTTGTTATCCTTTTGAAAATATGATGTGAAAAAATTATTAATTTCCCTAGGGAAATTTGAAAGCATATGTATAGGTATATATAAAAAGATAAATATAAGGATGAATCAATGTATAGGAAATTATATTTTAATTTTTTTGAATGAAATAAAATTTGTTTTCCGAGAAATTATATCCATATCTAGATAATAAAAATTAAAATGTATCCATAAAATATGAATATTGGGGAAATATCTCAAAAAGGGTGTATTGATCTAGACTCGATCATCACATGGTTCATGAAAATGAGCCTTACTGCATTCCTAGTTCGATACTCCAAAGAGATATGCTATATAAATTAGTAAAATATATTTAGGGGCCACCATTATGTGTTTAAATATGTGATGGATATTAATGGACTGATACTAGCTAATAAGTCTACCAATTAAAAATATGGATTCATGATATATATGACATATAATTAATAATTCATGATTATGTGGTTTACCAATATGAATATTGTCACTGATAATATTATTTTTAATTTTAGTAAATAAAGGGTACCTGAAGTAACATTATTATAACTGAATTTTATAAAAAATATATTTATGAAAAATCAAAAAGAAACATTACAAGAATATATGAAATTTTCATTATACACAATCAGATGTCACAGAATATGGTTAACGTTTTGCAACTTAACAAATTCTTAGACATTCTATATAAGAAATAGATAGAGTTCATTGAGAGTTCGGGAAATGGTGAATATTGAGGAAATAATATTTATTATGATACATTTATATAATATGGGATTAATCATTAAATGGAATTCTTGAAAGGGTCATGAATAAGTTTTGGGTGTGGAAAGTAAAAAAACAATCAAAGAAATTTTAATTGAAAAATTAAGAATATAATTTAGCACAATGGATGATAATAACAGTCTCTATATATAATAAATTACTATAGAATTTTTCAAATGTTGAAGATCTATTCCTTAGTTAAATTTATCACCGAAGGTGAGTGCTCATTAAGTGAATTTACAAGGCTTTTTGGGTAATATGGTTTTTTTTATGAAGAAGGTACTAAGAATGACATATGAAAGGAAATAGGTATTAAAGAATAGGATGAATAATCAAGGTTCATGGTTTGAAATTAAATTGTTTTTATTGAAGTTATTATGTATTATAATTCAACAATTATGTTATAAATATTATGAAATATATAATTTTTTTAATTTTTTTTTATTTATGAATTTGATAAAATCTATTGAATGTTGTTAATGACTACAACAATATTTTTATTAGTAAGGTGACATTATTTTTTATGGAATATTACCATTAATAAGTTCATTAAAATGAGAAAATGTTTTCAAGTTATATAAAGGGATTATTGATATAATTAAATTAATTTGTTTAGTTTTTATGAACCATGAACAAGTCAATTATTTATGGTAAAATAGTTTTATGTGATCCTTGATATAATTTAAAACATTATTGTATTAATGTAATATATACAATGACCTACAGTTTGATTCACGAAATTTAGAAGAATGTATGTTTTCATTACTCTTTTATAGTAATTATGTTAATAAAAAGGAATAAATGAAATATATGACTGGGAAATTCAAATATTTTTTATGTGATAATCAAGGGTGACCTGATGGTATGTTGGGGGTTAATTTTAAATTCATTTTTAATAAATATAATGTTCTTTTTTATAATTTTTTTATATAAGGGTTATAAGCATTTCTATTTAGAAAATGGATTATGTTGAATTTTGGGTGAGTTTTTAGAGATTATTGATTTTTCTAAAAGAAGAAAACATTTTCAAAATTTATGATAACCATTTTATTTCTGTAATAAAAACCTATATAAAAATGATATTCAATTTTTATGGATCTTATTTAGTAATTACTGCACGAATTATTCAACTTTTAGAGTAGTAGATTAAGTGTGAATTTATCATGGAATAACCACGTAATGATGTTTTTCTTATAAAGTGTGATGAAATACATAAATAACTTCTTATGATAAATTTTTGTCAACATTAGGAAACGAGTCATAAAATAAATTTTAGTCTAATTATTATCAACATTAATGATATCAATGTGTTTTTCCCACCTATTTTCTGAATGTGTTTTTGTTAATTATCATTATCTTACCCAATTTATGAAAAATAATATTTTAGAAATTTTGTATTAGTTTTTTCTTCTATGACCATCTATTCACATCCCACCTATATTCTAATATTTTGAAACCCATTATGTGTTAATGAAAATGAACATCACAAACTTATTTATATGTTTTTAATATAATGTATTGTTAAACAATTTGATGATCTGGGATTCACATAATAATTATTTCAAATGATAAAACCCAGTTTACAAAGAAAAAGCTCATATTTTGTGGAAAATTGATTTATGGGGAAAATATCTATCACCCCATGATTATGTGGAATATATATTTTTTCAAATGAATTTACTCATTTTGATATTTTAAATTACATACAATTTTTTTTATTTTGTGTTAAATGTAACAATCACTAAAGCTTACATTACATAAGTCACTAAGTTTAGCTTGGGTTACATGCAACCCTAATTTTTTCTAGTGTTACAATCTACAACTATTTTAATTCAAACATGGTATATTATAAAAATATTAAAATTAAATCTAATTGTTATCACCAAGTCACTAGAATGGTTGGTGTGAATATTATTAACTATATTTTTAAATTATATCATTTACGTATGTATATACAATGAATTCTGTAGCACACCTGACATCATATATGTATACTTTTATAATTTGTTTGCTTTATAAGTGCTTGGGATCATTTGGGAAGATATATGGTGTTTTTTTAATGGTTTTGAATAGTTTTTTAGGAATTTTTAAGGATGCATATTTTTAGCATGGTTTGGGGAAACCGTGCGAGATGAACCATGTGGGTAGTGGGGTACAGACAGTTTGTGCATTGTTTGCCTAACCATGTGGGGTGTTCCACGTGAGGTTCCCCTTAGAGGCAGAAGAAGGTGTGTGTTTAGCACACATAAGGTCTAACTGTGCGACCTAACAATGCAACCATTTTAAAATAGGGTTTCAAAATCCATGATTAATATGTATTTACCCTAACAATCCCATTTCATCTCCCATATGAACTCTACATAGGATTTACTCTTCAAAAGGGTTAGGGTTTCCCTCCCACTCATTTTGGATGGTATTGGAAGTGATTTCAGGTTGGTTTGATGGCAGTTAATATTAGGTAAGTCTTCTCAATTGGTTGTCTTTTGATTTTATGAGTACCTTATATTCCCACACTCTTAGTTTTTTTAGATATACATCTATTTCATGAAGATATAGTATGGTGGTTGAATAAAGTGTTGATTTTAGGTCCTGTTTATGGTAGAGTATGTTATCTACAATGGTTTTGGGGGAGCTTATTTCTTGATTTTTAGTGTGGCTTCTTGTCAGTCGATTTCTGCAGAACCCTAAAGCTATGTGGCTCCTCTTTCAAATTCACATAGTTAGAACTAGTGTCTTTGGTTTAAATTAATTTGTTTGGATTGAAATTATTTGTTAATATGTCGTGTAACACATTGTAGAAACCCATTGCGAAAATATTTATGGAATTTTTTTGGTGAAATCGGTTACTGTTAAAAGAGGGGATTAATGGTGAAATTTTTGAAATGTATATTTTAAAATTAGATTCTTATTTTTGGGTATGATAATGGTTTTCAATCAAATGGTGGTTTTATTCAAATTTGGGTTTCCATGGAATATGGTAATGTATGTCTTCAATAAATAGGTGATTTCTTGTAGTGGGATGGAATGCGATGGAAATGGTTCTATAATTATTATGTGGCCATGGGGATTTATGATTGTTTTTTGATTAAGTGTTTTGGCATGTGTTTATTGGGTGGATTTCAGTGGGTTGTCTCTCTATAAAAAGAGACAGAGAGTAGATTAAATATCTACCATTATGGGATGTGGTTAGGGAGCACCACTAGATGAAAATTCAGTGAATGTGATGGATGGAAGATCAAAAATTTGGTTACCTAGTCTGGTGTTGTTTTGTAAGATGGAATTTTTTGTTCTATTAGGAAATGGTGAAATGGTATATGGAATGGTTGTATGTATTTCCAATGGGATGATTGCTTTGGGTAAATTTGGATTAATATGGGTGTGATTGGCTTATTGGTAACTGTTGTGCTATTAAATGTTTTATATAAACTATTTATATAAATGTGCTTATTGTTCCTACCTAGGGGCATCTGTTGGGATGTCATTTCAGGAAATCCTACTTAATATTATTACTCATGAATGTTTTGGCACTTGGTTGATTTAGTAGATGTTGTATTCTGGGACATAGGTTAGGGAAAAGCCTCTCATTTTTTCTTATGGTTTTACTTGATGCTTTGGTGACGTTTTGGTGCTGGGAGCATAGATCATGGTGTGGATCTATAGACGGTGTCCTAATTCTTTGGGGTCTTTTATTTTAGTCTTCTTTTTGGTACTCTGATTTTGGGTTTATTTCTAACGGTTATTGTTAATTTTTATGTGATAGTTTGGTTGTATTCTATGTAATGTATGGGTTGGGTTGCTTATTGACATGCATCATATTGTTGTTTTTTTAAATCCTTTGTTTGGTTGGTTGTTTAATTGAAAGGGAAAATAAATCTCCAATTAATATTGATTCCCATGTCCTTTATATCCATCCTCTAGAACCCTGGGAATGTCTCATTAGGCCGACTAGAACTCCTCCTCCCTCTTATGCCAATGGGATGGGGTGGGATGTTACAAATATTATCAGTTTTTTCGATCTGTGGATTTCAAGTGAGAACATTTGTTTGGTCCACTAATGTTGATTGTTGGTCTGAGTGTTGGCAATTTCTCCTTGTCAATTCCTTGAGTTTAGATGGTAGCCTAGCTTAAGATTTTCTGAACATGAAATGTATCGCTTAAAAGGGCGTAGATTAACCTTTTATGCTAAGCTTCAAGTTACCAGGGAGTTGTGTACATAACTGTTTTAAGACAATTATAAGCATTGGATGTCTCATTATCATTGGTGTAGCTAATGAGATGAGCAAGACATGAATGGTAGAAATGTCTTCCTTCAACATTGAATATTTAATTGTAGTATTATGATTTAACGTGTGGTTCTGGGGATTTTTTTGAATTAGAATTGTGTTTCAAAACAAGATGGTTATGGAACATGGAAAATACTATTATTTTTAAAATGGGATTGTTTTCAAAACATGCTTGATTTTTTTGAATTGTGAATCATGGGAATAGTGACCATGTTGGAATCCACGTTTTTAGAAGTGATATGAAATTGAATTTAAAAGCTGTATACCCATTCTTGTTAAGGAAATGAGACTTATAGTTGTTTTTTTATAAAAATGGTACCAGGTAGGTGTCATAAAGGCCAAACAGGGGAATCTTATGAAAATGTGGTCGCGCTAGAGTCTCAGGTGAACCAGAAGCTAGTGTAGGGAATACATAATGCCTTCCACATTGTGGAAAGTGGGAATAAAGTGGATGAACCAATGAATTTGGATCATGAGGTTTAGATTCAAAGGCTAAATACATCCATTTTTATTGGTGATATGGAGCTAGAAAGGGATGAAGTATGGAGGAATAGAAGGAATATGATATTTGAATTCTTGGGAACATTGGTACAATTGAATGTGCATTTTTCCACATATATGTTGGATGATATTTCTCTTTAGTAATGGTAGATAGCGGTCCAATATGGGACCGAACACTATGTGGAATTAGAGGGTTTTGGCGAACAATTTAATAAACAATTCAACCCTAATACATTTAGAATACATAGCACAACAAATTTCATCAGTTTATAGAATGGGAAAAAGATGGTAACAGAATATTCGGCTATTTTTATGAACATAGTGCTCTTTTGACCCGAGGTGGTGAGTAGTACATTATTGAGGATATAAATTTGTTATGTAGGGATGAGGTAGTAAATTCATTCAATGATTGAAGTGTTCTGTATAAATATTTACATGGAAATGGTGAATAGAGCTATAGTAGATAACAATGAACTTTTTGGGGCTATAGGTGGGGGATGTATGTTGGTACCCATGGGGAATAGTGGGAACTGGAACACTTGGTTCAAGATGAAGAGGGAAACCTATTTCTAGAATAGAGTACGACTCAAAATCTGATTTCAGGATCAGTGAATCTTCCTCTGAAGCATAAGTGAAAGCTTGGATGTTTTCAGTGTGGTTCTACAAGGCACATAAAGTTGGATTTCACATCATAAACTCGATAATTTCCTAACTATAAGCCGATGGGGAATATTGAGAGGTATTATTGGAATGCTATGGGGTTTGGGGTTTGTGACACTCCTCAAGGGTCGTAGGGGTCTTATGCCTCAATGGGATGGGGGCATCAGTATACCCCTTGTCAATAAATAAAAGTGGGTCCCGGGGATTTTATGAATACCAGCACCCCTCAACAGGGAAATAAAGAACATAGTGTGGCAAGCAAGCTATTTTTTGGAGCAGGATAGGTGTTGATAGGTGATCAGTCCGGACCATCCATGATGTGAGGTATGGTTCTTTTATATTTCACATTGATACATGATTATTTTTATACATGTGCTTAGAATTATTTTATTACTTCACATTACACTATTTTGATGGGTTTACATGGGGAAATGATACCTTATGATTTTAAAATACAAACTCCTTAGGGTCATAGAGAGTATCAAGACTTCTTATTTGGAGCATGTTGCCCAGTTCTGGAAGGCATTAAATCCATGTGGGATATCATTGTGCTTTTTATAGATGATTATGACACAATCCAATCAATGGATTGGTTTTTTTAATGGACAAATTGATTTTTATTCGTGAAAAATCAGTTTTACGATGGAAGATGGCATTGAACATATCATTACAGTGGAGAAGAAGGAAATTATGGGTACAACATATTTTTTTTCACCAGCTATTGGCAAGATCTCAAATCATTTAACAGTATTATCGTTAGCATTAGTGGATGGTGTTCAACATTGCGTTTTTACAACAATTGAGGATGAGTTAAGGGATGTATCTCCCAAAAGAATTCATAGGGATTCTAACAGTGAGAGAAGTTGAGTTTACGATTGATTTATTTTTGGGGAATAATAGTATCTCACTTCCATAATACCTTATGGAAGCATCATAATTACAATAATTAAAACTGCATTTTGAGGAGTTAGAGAACAAATGGTTCATCTTTCCTAGAACATCTTTGTGGAAGCACATGTTTTTTTGTTAAATGGTCGATACAACATTACAGCTCAGTGTTGATTATCGTAGACAAAATCATTTTATGCAAAAGAACTGATATCCACATCCACACATTGATTATTTTCGTCTCATATTAAAGGGATCTCATTGGTTCTCCAATATATACTATATGTCATGATAACATAAATTATGGGTATTGAAGGAGGATATACCCAGAACAGCTTTCAAAAGTAGATATAGCCATTACGAGTATGTGGTTATGTCATTTGGTCAAATGAATGCACTGATAGTGTCCATGTCATTGATGAGTTGGATATTTCAATGATATCTGGATTCTTTTGTGGTAGAATTTGCAGATTATATACTAGTTTATTCAAGTACAAGGGTAGATAATGAGTTGCACAAGGAGATAATGTTGGGGATATTAAGGGATCATCGGCTTTTTTCCAAATTGTCAATGTGAGAATTTTGGATATATGATGTTTGTTTCCTTTGACATATTATTTTATAGAATGGTGTTCAGATGATCTGAAAAAGATAGATGTAATTATCTCATGGAAACCTCCCAAGAAAACTTTCGAAATACTGAGTGTCCTCAGTCAAAGTTGTTATTATTGAAAGTTTCATCACAATTTCTCAAAATTTGCATAACTAATTACATCTTTTAAAATGAAGAATATCCCATTACAATGGGATGAGTAGTGTATGAAATTATTTGATGATTTAAAGGGTATCCTTACATTATCACCAATAATAGTTTATATTGAACTAGGGAGAGGGTAAATGTTGTATTGTGAAGCATCAGAATCAATGTTGGGGTGTGTTCTCATGCAGGTGACCATGTAGTAGTGTATGGCTCATGAAAGATGAGGTTACATGTGAAGAACTAACCAAAACATGATTTAGAGTAGGAAAAAGTAGCTCAATCATTATAATTGTGGCATCATTTTCTCTTCGGTGTGAAATTTATGGTGTTTACTGATAACAAGAGATGAAATATTATTTTCTCATAGAGATATTTGAACTTGAGTTAAATGAGATTGATGGAATACATCTATATGATTAATGTTTACATAATGTACAAACCATGTAAGGGAATGTTTGTGGAGGATAAATTAAGTAGGAAATCATATACTTATGTAATGTCTCATATTTTTCCTTATGTTATTTCAGTATTATATGGGAATTATTTCTAAACTTGGCTATGAGACGGTGTGCAGTTCCGAGGCTCCGTGAGCCTAGAACAAATGATTGAATTTAAGTAAATAATTAAATAATGTGTGTGTATGGTTTTATGGAAAATGTTGAATAACTCTTGAATGGGTGCTCAGATCAGAAATCTGGGGGCACCATTGTGTTCAGAGCAGTGAGTTTCGCTTAGGTGAGACCAAACATCAGGGGGCGCAGGTCGGTAGTGAAATCTTGTTTTTCGACTTAACCGTAATAAATTATTTAAAAAAATATTTTATTAAAACTTTCTGCAGAAAAATCTTTTTAATATTTAATTAATGATTTTACAGGGGATCAAGGTAACATATCTCATAACCCTAAATTTCCTCTGGAGGCTCTGAAATGCTCTAGAGGAAACCTCCAATGCGGTGACGATGTTCTTTAAGAGTTTCGCCGGCAACAACGATGCATCGACCTGTTCTTCACCAAATAACGATGTGGATCCATGTAGGGAATTGCATCTCTTTGTGATTTCTTTCCCATTATTGATTTCCACGATGGATGCAGACCAACCAACAAACAGATTGTCCTGCTGATTGATCGTTATGTGGAATGGGTTATCTGTGGGATCTTATTTGTGGATTGATTCTTGAAGGTTATTTTGGTTTCGTTTAGCCTTCTAATGGTGATGAGCAAAGATCGATATGAACATCAATCGAGGTCTTTCCCTCTCGATTTTTTTGTGCCATTATCCCCCAATTTATGGCATTCTTCGTGTGCATTCTACGCATTCTTTATGCTGATATGATTGATGGATTGTTGTGCATCCATTGTATAACACAACGATCCCAAATTGAAGATCTGGCATCAGGACAACCCCATTGAGGTGTGACTGCGGTGGCGATGGACGGATCGAAGCGGATCGGAAGATATCGTTCTTCGAATGATTTCTGCACTGCTGACTATAATCGGATATCAGAACTGATCGATGGCTCAAAAATCACAGATTCAAAATCATGACTATGAGGCGACCTGAGATCTCGAGTTTCACGGAAAATGGATGAAAGATCACATATATGGAGATTCGGACGAGGCACAAGGAAGAAGGCATCGATTCTGAAGAAATCCCGACTACACGACTTGTAGAATGTGCTATAGGGCATGTGTTCATTGGTGGAACACATGGCATGCATTCCGGGAGTACACAGACACAGTTTGGGTACACTGCGAAGTACATGGCGTGTATACCCTTCCCCGTTCAGGCCTGGCCAGATACATGGGTTACCCCGTGAACTGGTACACGGGCATGACGACACGAGTTGAGGCCGTGTACGGGCACATGGCCAGCATACACAGAGCAAACCCCGGACACTCAGACACAGTGTGTAATCCTTATACACGCCATGTAGTTACTTTTTATACGACAAGCCTTAATACACGGTTCATTTTACATGGGCAGTATCTGGAGTCAAGGAACATGACATGCAACCATAATACACACCATGTAAACTATTTATACATGGCTTGTGCCTATTTTCTTCTGTGACATGGACTAGTTTCCTTAGGGTTCGTCCCCATTGTCTTTCCCCTGAAGGATTGCGATTTCATTTTCTATGTACAGGAGTATGATCCCTTTAGCATGACTTCCTGAATAGAGTTGTTGGAATCCCCTCTATAAGACATAGATTCAGATCCTTTATTCCTTCATGGTACTATAGGTGGAGTTTCTTGGTATCGACGTGACCTACTTTACCCGATCACTGATCCTCTACTTAGTAGGTTAGTTTAGACTGTGGTGTTGGAATCACCCCATAGCTACTGGTTGTGATCCTCAGCAGACGCATCAAGTACCTTTCTTCAGCACTCATGGAGTGAGTTCTCCAGGAATGAGTGCATTGTATCTTTCTTCAGATTTAAGAGTATGTTCTCTCAATTACGTGCTTAGTATAATCTACGAGCAATATCTTAGTGGTGGTTTCACGATAGTCAATTGGATATGAGTATATCTGGATACTCACATTATATGTTTTTCGAACATATACTATATAGAGCTGACTGTATCATTCCATTGGGGTATTTCCATTATTGTATTCCTTTGTGGTTTTTAGGGAATCCTGTTGGGTATTGTTATACTCTCCAATGCACAGGCTTTTCCCGCATGTGTCGTGTCTTGTATAGACAAGCGTGCCTTTGAAAGGATTCTAGGTGGACCAGGACCGAACAGTGCTCAGTGAAATTAGGCATTCTGAGGTGTGTTACTAAAGCTACAAATTGCAGTCCTAGTACCATTCATTACAGGTTGGACTTTGTTACAAACATTATTTTTGTGGGCTTGTAATTTTTGCCCAGGGTTTTTACATTACTATAATTTACTTTACAGTCGTACTCTGTTGGTTGGGATATCTACTATATGCATTCATTTCCATTATTATTTGTTTTTTCATTTCATCTTTGTGGGATTGGATATGTGTGTGTGTGTGTGCATAAGATTATAGGTAATACCTCCCATGTTAGTGACAGGCGTACTCGGTGCTAGTAAGATCCCCTGGCCTAATGGATGTGGGCTAGGGGAGTTTCCTCATGGGCCCCACTAGGATGGGTCATGACATAGTGGTATCAAAGGTGGTCGGTTCTACCATAGGACTAAGAGTATGTGAGTTGTTTTGGGGGAACATTGTTAAGTGTTTCGATTTCGGCTTTCAGGCCAGGAACCCCATTGTTAGTACGAGTAGCCAATGTATCCATACACCATGACTTTGAAATCTGGTTTTTTAACTCCGAAGATGAGAACACTATTTGCAGGGGAAAATAATGGCACATGCATCATATATGAGTGGGTTGGGGTTTACATGTCCTTCATGAGTCATCTCTCCAGATATACTCACTCAATATGAAAAATCTTGTTTTTTACAGGATGCCTCTACGATGCGCACCTGATTGGATCCTGATGCTCGATCATGAGGATGACCCCCTCAGTGATGAAGCTTCGATATAGGGACCATATCCCCTAGTTTTTAATTTTGGTGGTGTTCCAGTTATTCCACCAGATGCGGAGTAGTGTTTATTGCCTGTTGTACCAGTAGAGGAGGAGCACATACTGAGCTCAATCAATGTGTGTCAGAGATAGAGACCCCGCAGGTATCGAGGCGAGCCTAACCCTCAGGTGGCTGAGGAATGGCTTGAGGTAGTGGCTAGAGTCTTCCGTTTGGTCAGGATACAAGAAGACCAGATGGTGATCTGGACAGGGAGCCTTCTGCAGGGATCAACAGGTCAATGGTGGAGTTTGGTTATCTAGAGTCACAACGAGGCGACTCTTTCATTGTAAGTGTTTTAGTATCTCTTTAGAGATGATTTGTCACCGGTTATCCATAGAGCAAGACGTATACAAGATCTTCTTCATCTCCAGCAAGAAATCATGATGGTGGATGACTATTTATTGAGGATGACCAACCTCTCACGGTATTAGATAGATATGATCAGGGATCAATACATCAGAGCTCAGACTTTTGAGTGGGGCTTTGGGAGTTACGGAATGTGCCCAAGGAAACTCTGCACTTCCATCATGCTCTGGGGTGGCTCCCATGCAAACACTGCCTCTATCTTGGCTTGACCCATGAAAGCTTTGACAGGAAAGGGACAACCTTTTGTGTGGACCGAGATATGCCGGCAGGCTTTTCAGCGGTTGAGACAGATTCTGACAAGAACCACGATCATGAGACTACCAGAAGAGGGTGTCGAGTATGTAGTGTTCAATGACGCATAAGTAACAAGGCTATCATGTGTCATGATTGAGAGGAATGTTGTGATTTCCTATGGCTCATATCATTTGAGGCCACACGAGCAGAACTGTGCAACCCATGATCTTGAGTTGGCAGCGGTTGTCTTCGCATTGAAGATGTGGTGGCACTACCTAATGGGTGAGAGGTTTATCATCTACTCTGAACACAAGTGTTTTAGATATATCGTTTCTCAGAAGGATCTGAATTTTAGATAGAGGAGGTGTCTTGAGTTCATCCAGGATTATGACTTTGAGATCATTTATACTCCTGGGATGGGGAACGTTGTGGCGGATTCTCTCAGCAAGAAATCTAGTTCGCAGTTGCTGGATGAGGCGATGAGGTAGTTGGCCTCTTTAATGTTATCCATTATGGATAGAGATAAGGGATCTTACCTTCAGTCCATGGTTGTTACCCCTCCAGTCTTACAGTTAGTCGAGGAAGAATATCTCGATGATGCTATATGTGATACTCTACATGCTCAGATATCTTAAGATGATGCTGCTGACAGAAATTCAAAACGTGGGGAGCATGTTGTTCTTTTCATAGGGCGTACAGTAGTTCCAGTGACATTTCAGGAGGAGTTCGACCACCTCCAACTACTCTCCCAACTCCTCTCCCACATCTGTCGCCCTGCGGATCTATCTGCTCCACATGTATCCCCTCCCTCGGTGGTCCATCCACTACTCCCCTTTTAGTAGTACGGTGGGTCAGGCAATCTCGAGCGAGATGTCCCCTACCATCACATGAGTAGCATTGTCTCTCTTGAGGTTGTCTAGATGCGCCCTGCAAACCCAGTATAGTAGATTCCATTTCATGGAATCTCCTCCGAAAAATTATCCCACGCCTAGGTCCCAAACATCAGCTCCCTGATCTTGAGGTCTCTGCTCTAGATCGCTCATTACTGACAACTGACAGCTATCTCTGCTCTGCCATGATGCTCTTGACCACCAATGCCCACTCAAGCACCCTTGCATAATTAGGAATGCTCATAGGAATGATTATAGCTCTGATGCCTCCTCGAAAACCCCTAAAGGTGCCATATTGGAAGTGGGATGGGATATCCATGGTCTTCGTGATGGTGTTACCATGTACATATAAGAGAAACGATGTCATCTGAGTGATCGTTGACCAACTCACCAGGTCGGCCCACTTCCTATCCATACGGGAGCAGAGTTTAGTAGAGAGCTATGGTTGTCTCTACGTGCAGGAGTTAGTTCGACTTCATGGAGTGCCATCAACGATCATCTCACATCGTGATGCTCATTTAAAAATCTCGTTTGTTGAAGGTATTGTAGGAATCTTTTGGGACTCAGTTACACTTGAGCACAGCGTTTCATCCTCAGACTGATGTCCAGACAGATCGGACCATCCATATTCTTGAGGATGTTGTATGATCTTGCATTCTTGACTTCGGTCATAGCTGTTAGGATCACCTACCACTGGTGGAATTTTATTATAACAACAGTTATCATTCCACTATTGGTATGGCACCATTCCAGGCCTTGTACGGGTGACCTTGTAGGTCCCCACTTTGTTGGACTGACAAAGGGGAGTCAGCACTCATGGGCCCAGAGATGTTGCGAGCTACAACAGAGAAGGTGCATGTCATCTATGAGCAGAAGAAGACTACAAAAATTCAGAAAAAAGTCTTATGTCAATAAGAGACAGAGGCCCTTGGAGTTCATGGAGGGATACCATGTGTTCTTTCGGGTTTCACCTCGACGGGGATTGCAAAGATTTGGCTGAGGCGACAAGCTATCTCCGAGGCTCATCTGCCCTTTTCAGATTCTGAGTAGAGTTGGCGAGGTGGCATACCGCTTGGCTCTACATCCATAGATAGACCGGGTACCCAACATCTTCCATGTCTCACAACTATAGAGGTACATGCATGACCCATCACACATTATCGACTGTGGCGAGCTGGACATCGATAATGGAGCGACCTTTGCTGAGTACCCAGTGGAGATCAAGGATCGGAAGGAGAAGATCCTTAGTGGGTGAGCTATTCCCTTGGTGCGTGTCTGGTGGTAGCACAAGAATCTCCAGGAGAGCACGTGGGAGAGGGAGGCTCAGATATGTGCACAATACCGACATCTTTTTTAGTAGCCTTTGTTTTGGATTTTCGGGGATGTAAATCCCTAAGGTGGGGAGGATGTAATGACTTGGATTTTTCCTGATGATATTTCAGTCTTATATGGGAATTATTTCGAGACCATGCTCTAAGAGGTCGTGTAGTTCCGAGGCATGGTGATCCTGGAAAAAATGTTTGAATTTAATTAAATATTAAAATATTGTGCATGCATGGTTTTCCTGAAAAAGTTGAATAAATATTGAAAAGGTGCTCAGATCAGAAATAATAGGGCACCATTGCTTTCTGAGCAGCGAGTTTCCATTAGGTGAGACCTAACATTGGCTGGTATAGGTCGGTGGTGAAATCTAGTTTTTAGACATAACAGAGATAAAATATTTAATAATAATATTTTATTAAATCTTTTTGTAGAGAAATATTATAAATCTTTAAGTAATGATTTCACAGGGGATCATGGTTACAGATCTCGTAACCCGGAATTTCCCTTGGAGGCTCTGGAATGCTCTGGATGAAACCCCCAATGCGGCGACCACGTTCTTGACAAGTTTCTCCAGATATGACGAGTCGTTGACCGTATCTTCTCCAATGAACTATTCGGATCCAGGTTGGGTGTTTGATCTATTTTTGATTTCTTTCACATTCATTATTTCCATGACAGAAGCAGACCAATCAACAAACAGATTGGCCTACGAATTGATCGTTATGCGGGATGGGTTATCTGTGGGATCTTATTTAGGGATTGATTTTTAAAGGTAATTTTGGTTTTGTTTAGCCTTCTAACAGTGACAAAATTATATTGTCAGAAACATTGATCAAGGTCCTTCCCTCCCTATTTTTTTGTGCCTTACTTCACCAATTTATCACGTCCTTCGTGTGCGTTCTACACGTTCTTCATGGAGATATGAACGATGGATTGTTGTGCATTCGATGTGGGACACAGAGATCCCAAATTGAAGATCTGGAATCTAGAAAAACCCACTAAGATTCTATTGTGGTGCCGATGGATGGATAAAAGTGGATTAGAATATATCTTTCTTTGAACGATTTCCACACTGGTGACCAGAATCGGATTTCAAAGCTGATTGAAGGACCCAAACAGATGGATTCGTCATCACGATGATGAGGCGACCTGAGATCTCGAGTTTTGAAGAAAATGGATGATAGATCGCAAATCTGGAGGTTCGGCCGAGGCACGAGAAAGAAGGCAGTGATTCTGGAGAAATCACGACTACACGACATGTAGTATGGGCTACATGACGTGTGTTAATCGGCGGACCACCGGGAATGTACTCCAGGAGTACACAAACACATGTTGGATCACAACCAAGGACACGTCATGTATACCATTCCCCGGCCAGGCCAGGCCAGATACACGGGATACCCCATGTACTGGTACACATGCATGGCGACACGGGTTGACACCGTGTATAGGCACATGGCCAGCATACATGGAGTAAAGCCCAAACACTCAGACACAGTGTGTAATCATTCTACACACAATGTAGTTAGTTTTTATACAACATTTCGTAAGACACATTCCATATTACACGGGTGGTACCCGGAGCCAAGGAACACGGCTTGTGACCCTACTACATGTCGTGTAACCTATTTATAAATGAAATGATCCTGTTGACTTCTGTGACATGGACTAGTATTATTAGGGTTCTCCCCCTTGGTCCTTCCTCTAAAGGTTTCCGATATCATTTCCTATGTAAATGAGTATGATCCATTCAGCAGTACTTCCTGAATAGAGTTTCTGAAATTCTCTTTGTGAGACGTAGAGCCTGATCCTCTATTCCTTCATGGTACCCTAGGCAGAGTTTCTTGGTATCAATGTGACCTAAATTACCTGGGTTTTGATACTGTACAAAGTAGCTTAGTTCAGAATGAGTTGTTTGAATTGCCCCATAGATACTAATTGTGATCCTCATCTGACACATCAACAATCTTTCTTCAGTACTCGTGGAGTGAGTTATCTTGGAATGAGTGCATCGTATCTTTCTTCAGACTTGAAAGTGTGTTCTCTTGGTTACCTACTTAGTAGAATCTTCGAGCTAGATCCTAGTTGTGGTTTCCCGATAGGTGATCATTTAGGAGTATATTTGGATATTCGTTTTATATGTTCTGTAAACATATATTGTTTATATCTGAATGTATCATTAATTTTTGTTATTTCCTTTTTTTTTATTCCATTGTGGCTTTCTGGGTGTCCTACTGGGTATTGTTATACTCACCCCTACATGTGCTTTTCCCGAACGTGTCGTGTCTTGTGTAGACGAGCAAGCCATTGACAGGATTCTAGGTGGACTAGGACCAGATGGTTCTTAGTGAGATCAGGCAGGCTGAGGTGTGTTCGTACGGCTATGGATTACAGTCCCAGTACCTTTCTTTATAGGTTGGACTTTGTTGCAGACTTTCTTTTTGTGGGATTGTACTTTTGGCACATGGTTTTAAATTACTGTACTTTACTTTCCTGTTGTACTCTATTGGTTGGGATTTTTAGTGTATGCATGCATTTCCATTTTCAGTAGTTTTTATATTTCAGCTTTTTGGGCTTGGAGATGTGTGTGTGTTTGTATAGTTTTATAGGCAATTCCTCCCATGTTAGTGACATGCCTACTCGGTGCTACTCACCATCCCCTGGCCTATTAGAGGTGGGCTTGGGGTGTTGTGGCACGGGCCCCACTGGTATGGGTCTTGACACCTAGGTGGTGGAACATTGATGAGATAAGTGGCACTTTATTTCTATCAAAGCTAACATGCTATTGGAATGTGAGGATCGTGGGTCAGAGTGGTCTTCTTTCCTGTTTCATTGATTCCTAACTTGGTTGGATTCGTTATAGAGGTACATTAATCACATGCTGTGTGTATGGAGATGAGGTAGAAACTAAATGGTGGGGAGAACATTGAGAGTTGGGAACTGAATTGAAATTTAGTCATATGTTTTCAAAATCTGATAGTGGTTCCAGTGGATGATCAATAGGAACTTATCAAGGTGCATCATCATTCCAAGTGGGTTGTCCATCAAGGAATTCAAGAGATGTATAAGGTATTGAAAACACTGTTTTGGTGGGTTGGTATGAAAATGTATATGGCCGAGTTTGTCTTGAGATGCATAACTTGTCAGCAAGTCAATGTAGAGCATCAATGGCCAGCAAGAATATTGAAGTTGTTACCATTCCCAGTGTGGAAAGGGAAATAAAAAAGATGTGGATTTTGTGACAGGTCTCCCAGGAATGGTAAGGAAGCACTATTCCATATTGGTTATTGTGGATCAACTCACGTGGTCTATCCATTTCATTCTAATTCTTGAATCTTATACTGTGGACAATTTGTCCAGAATATATATGTGTGAAGTTTTTAAGAGGCATGGTGTTCTTATTTCGATTATACCAGAAAGATATATGAGGTTGAAATCTCATTTTTGAAATTCCTAGTAGAAATCCCTTTGGACACGGTTGATGAAGAGCACGACATATCATCCTCAGAAGGATGGCCAATATGATAGGATGATAAAATATTTGGTGGATATGATAAGAGATTGTTTGATGAATTTTTTTGGTTCATTGGAGGAGTACTTATCATTTCTGGAGTTATCCTATAATAATATTTATCAGTCATCAATACATTTGGCTCCATTTGAATAATTTTATTGCTGTCTATTTAGTTTTTCATTATGTCGGGTGGAAAGAGGTGGGACATCAATGATAAGACTGAGACTCATCCAAAAGACCACATATAAGACCAAGTTGATCATAAACATGATGTAGATGGATCAATGATGTGATCAATAAAATATAAACAATCCTTGATGACGGTTCTCGTTCAAGGTGTGTGATCATGTTTTTAATTGAGAATATATCTTTGGTTGGGACATCGTCAGTTTGGAGGGCATGGTAAATAATCTTCAATGTTTACTGGGCCTATTGAGATACATGTGTGGATTGGAGAGGTGGTTGATTGTTTGGATTTTCCACTATGGTTTAGCTTATTGAACAATGTGTATCATGTATCATAGTTGATAAGGTATCAGACTGATCATGACCATGTTATTTGTTGGGTTCTGGATGAGATAGAACCCGATTCTTTATTGGTGCATGTGCTAGTGTAGATTGTGGATAGGCAAGAGAATGATTTAATGGTAAAATCATCAATTTACTTCTAGTTTTGTGGAGGAATGGTCAGATTCAGGAGGATACATGGGAGTGGGAGAAAGAGATGGTCCAGCAGTTTCCTAATCTCATTTGTTAAAGAGATGGTTATCTAGTATCCAAGAACAGAATGTCCTATGGTTAGGAGAATGTAGAACCCTCGGTATAAAGCATGTAGCCTTTAATTATTAATTTTTTTGTTTTTAATGTGTTGTGTATGTGTTGGGAAGTGTTTGGGAGGGTTTGGAATGGTTTTAATAAGTTTGGAGGATTATAATGGCTCTACAGTTTTAGCACGGTTTGGGAAAACCATCCGAGATGAACCCAGAATGAAGTGGGGTAAACACAGTTTGTGTACTGTTTAACTAACCGTGCAGGGTGGGCCGTGCAAGATTCCTCTTCAAGGTATAATAAGGTTCATGTTCAGAGCACAGTTTGTATAACTATGATATATAACCATGCGACACATTAAAATAGGGTTTTAAAATCTAGGATTAGTTAGGATTTACCCAAACTCGCACATTTATTCTATCATACATACCCTATGTAGGATTTCCTCTTATCATGGGTTAGGGGTTCTGTCCCACTCATTTTAGAATGTATATGAAGAGGATTCATCCGGGTTTGTAGATTATTCATCTCAGGTAAGTCTTCTGTCTTGGTTGTTTTATTCTTTTCTCTAGATCTACTCTTTCCTCTCTCTTGGATTTCTAAATTCACATAATTTCATGTAGATTTATGGTTGTGGTTCGATAAAGTATTGATTTTAGTTCTTGTTGATGGTAGGGAAGGAGATCAACATTGGTTTTGGTTGGGTGTTTGTCTGGATTTTTTATGATGTTGCGCATGGGTCGATTTCACTGAAACACTTAAGGTATGTGTATTCTTCCTTGACACAACATGGTTAGAATTATTTGATTTGGTTGCAATTAGTTTTTTTGGCATGAAAATAATTCTAAACATGAAGGTTGGATCTTAGTGGAAAGCCTCTGGGTGAAGATGTGGGGATTTTCGAGTGAAATGGTATAATGTTGAAAGAGATGATTTTTGTGAGATTTTAAAATGTAGATTTTAAAATTGGATACATGTTTGATATATGAAAATGGTTTATAAAAATGGTTTGAAATAAAATGGAGGATTTATTAAAATATGGTTTGTAATGGAAGATGATAAATGGTGTCATCCATAAATGAGTGATTTGTTGAAGTGGATTGGCATGTGTTGGAAATTATTGTCTACATATTGTGTAGGGTTGGGGATTTATGCTTTTTGGTTGATTACGTGTTAGAGATTTTGTTGATTATGTGGAAGTGGTAGGGATGACTCTCTATAAAATATGATGGTTATTTGATATAGGATTCGTCATTTTGGGTAGTCATCAGGAAGCACCACTAGTTGGAAATGTACTAAATGGGTTGGACGGATGCTCCACCATTTGGTTTCCTTGCTGTTTGTTTATTTTCCAGATGGAATCATTTGTGAAAATGTGAAATGTAGAAATAGATTATGACATTGTTTTTTTTCAATACCTTCGTTTACGTGGTTTGTTTAATGGTTTCCCTGTAATGGTGTGTTTGGATTATTGGTAATTATTTATCTATTCAGTATTATATATAATTTGTTTTATAAAAATGTGTTAACAGTTATTTTCTAGTTTCGTGTGTATGGAATCCATTGGGAGAAATCATACTGTGTATTATTACTCACCCCTTATTTAGAACATATTTGCTTTTGAATATGTTTTATTTAGGGACATAGGTAATGGTATAGCAGTTCATTTTTTCTAGTGATATTACAAGATGTTTTGGTGATGTTGTGGTTCTGGGAGTATGAAGCTTGGTGTAGAGCTATGGATGGTGTCCTAATTATTTGGAGTTTTGTAGTGTTGTATTCCACTTGTTACTATGAGTTTTTTTGGTTGTATTTGTTTTTGGAAATTTTAATGGGATATTTTGGTTCTCATTTTGGTATGGTATGGGTTGCGTTTCTTAATGACTTGCATCATATGGTTTTTTATTTATAATGGATTGTTTGGTTGGTTAATAAATTCAATAGGAAAATCATTCCCCAATTAATATTGAGGCCCTCATCATTTATTTCTTGCATTTGGAACCATGGGAATTTCACTTAAGATCGAGTAGCATTCATCTTCCCTCTGATGCCAATGGTATGGGGTGGGATGTTACAAATTTTATAGTTACGAATTAAATAAAATTGAAAGTAAATTTCATTAAATAACAGAATTTCTTCCATAAAGAACTACTTGTTTGGGAAAAATGTCTTTTACCACAAAAAATTAAACAAATGTATTTAGTTTATTTATTTTAAAGAAATTTAAATATTATATATTCAATTAAATTTGAAACATTATTATTATGTGTTTTCTATTAATGAAATAAGATAAAATCCAATTTAATTCTAAAAACTCCATTTTTTTAAATAGTAGAATAATTGGTATTTATCCACATATTTGAGAAAATATCTTAGAAAAATTTGGAAATTATTTTTTAGAAAATATATAATATTATTAAATCATAATTTATAGGTTATCTTAGTGTGTTTTATTTGATAAATTTTTGAGTAGGGTATTTTTTTATAAATAGCGGGAAATACTGGTTTTTAATAAATTTGATAAATTTTAAAACATTTTATAACATATTAATTTTTTTAATTGTTTAAAAATAATAAAATATATCTATTATATATCTATTAATCTGATTTATGACATTGCTATCTTTTTCGTATTGAATTTTGGTATCAAAACTTTTTAAATGTCTGAACATTTTTTAAAACCAACGTTCTAATCAAGTATGAAGGATAATTTATAAAATAAATATTTCAACATCTGTAAATGGAATTTTTATAAATGGATTCCATATTTGGAGTGAGTAAAATATATATTACATAACTATGTAATATCAATTTTTGAACACATTGAATTTCATAAATAGTAAAAAATATCTAATGGGTATAATGTAAAAATATTTTTTCCTCAATGTTAAACTGAAAGTAAATGTATAGATAATGAACCAAATCATATCAAACACGTGTTGGATATCCATATTTTATCCTATTATCTTATATAATTGATATTTAACAATTATGGATCCTTTTGGTCTTAAAAAACATGGGCACACATTTTTTATTTCAAAAATTACAAATATGCCACTCACATGAATTATAAAAGGAATCCACATCTCATAAAATATTGAAACATTCAAAACCAACTGTTTCTACCAATAAATAAAAAAATAACTTCTTTTATTTCTTCATCGCATCCTAAAACCATTACTTAGGCAGAAATCCAACCATTAAATACTTTTATTACAATCAGAAAATGTGTCTAAAGAATAGATAACACTCCTAATCATGAATTCATTTTATTTCATCCACCACCGACATAAAATAGAATTTTACCTTGATTATATGATATCCTATGTATCGTAAATAAACATATATGTTATTTTTCCAATTTAACAACCTAAATCATTCTCAAATTCGATCAAATGGATCATGAAATCCTTATTTCTGTGGATGTTAGACTACCACCTCACGGAAAAATGTTATTGGTTTTCCATACGCACAATTAAATTATGTATATTGTGAAGTATTTATTGTTTATATATGATATATAAGATATTATTATTATTTTAGATCCATGATATCACATATTCCTTTATAATTGTTTTTATGTGGGTATATATTAATTTCGTTCCCTTATAAGGCAGACTACTTCCTCATGATGGAATTTGATTCCATCAAGATTTACATTGAAGATATTAAGGATGGTCTTAATGGATTTATGTGAAATATATTACATAAAATTTTTATATAAAGAAAATATGTTTTTTATATTACTTTTATTCAACCTGATATGAAAATGGAAACAATGTTCATGTGTATGTATGGAATACTATCTCCACGAGTGGTGTTTTTCAATTTCATCCGCAATAAATAACGCATTACTAAAAATAAACATATATATAAAATAAAAAAAATTAAATATAGAGGTTTTAATTCTTTATATTATTCCATCACAATCAACGTAATTGGGATGAAAACAAAAAATCAAAACATACAATAAAAACAAAGCAGCGGTTATCCAAAACATGACTTTAATTTGGAATTGTTAATAAAAATTAAATAAATGATCATAATTAAAGAAGATACGGAATGACATATATAATGATAAGTTTCAATAGATTTATAATTATTATTTAATTCTTATAAAATATGTTATAATTAGTTTAAATGATATATAGGCTTAATGTAAGGGATTTCTAGTATCACATTTCTTTGCGGGAGACTTATGCGAAATTGAAAACTAATTAATTTTTTGTGGTGTATATAATAACCATGTGAAATGTTAATCACTGAATATCCTTATATTCATTATATTTTATGTTTTATTAAATTTTATTAAATTTTTTCATTTATAAATAAATTTTATTAAATGGTTAATGGTAATATTATACAATCTCATCATTTCATAGGATTATTTGTGTTTATGGTTTGGAATACGAAATCATGTTATCCAACATTCATAAAACTCATGAAATTTCCTATACATTGTTTTCATGAAAATTCACGTATTCGATTTATTTTCATCTACTTCTAAAATAATTAATTCAAATAATTGTTTTCATAAAAATAAGATTTTACTTACCACTTCAGTCAAATGCATTTTTTTCTTCCAAATTCATGTTTCTAAATATTTTAAAAAAATTAAAATTAAAAAAATGATTTAATAAATAAATATTATCCTATATTATAAATCTTATATATTTCTAAATGGACACCTTTTGTCATTTTTCAAACATTTTTCTTTTTTGTTTTTCCAAATTTGGGAAAGTAATAGTTATTTTAATGTGTAAAATATGAATTATAGTTTCCACCATCCTGGAAATTCAATTGTTTTAAATATTTTCTAACTTGTTATAATA
Organism: Viscum album; assembly: GCA_963277665.1. Taxonomy (NCBI): domain Eukaryota; kingdom Viridiplantae; phylum Streptophyta; class Magnoliopsida; order Santalales; family Viscaceae; genus Viscum; species Viscum album. The sequence continues at coordinate 606,065,460 of OY728161.1, read as the reverse complement.
TGTTATTTTGAATGAAATTTACATTCAAAAAATTTTGTAATTGTTTTCAAAATGGTGATTTTTAACATATAAATTTTTTTTACTCATGAAATATTTCAAATGATTTATAATGATTTTGTTATAAGTCTCCATGTTATTTTTTTAATGAAGAGTATTTTTTAAATATTTTATCATTTAATAAAATTTTTCAAATGTGTATGGGTTATTTTCCAATGATATTAACCAAATGATCATTAAAAATAATTTTCCATCTAATATAATAACATTTTATGTAATTTATACATTAAACAGGATATAATATTCAGATACCATTATTATTATTTACTAATACTGTTTATTTTTGTGATGGAAACTAGTTTATGAATCATGTTTCTCTTAAAGGTGTTCACCATGAAAAAATTATTATGAAACATGTGTAATTTTAAATAGGATAGTTTTTTATAAAATGATGAAATGATTATGAAAATTTTTAATTAACCATAGGTTCAATTATGATGAAATGATAATGAAATAAATATATTTTTTGTGATTTTCTATAATGAAAATTTTATAATATTTTGGAAAAAATATATACGATTTTAAATAAGAGATGGTTGTAACGATTTAACTAATTATGGTTGATATATTACAACTAAGATATGTGGGAATTATTGTAACATCCTCGGTAAATAAAGAAAGTGAAATTTTAATATATTATTTTATTTTTGGATTAAGTAAGAATTTTACTCTGAAGGTGATTCTATGTTTGTTGGCATACCCGATACACATCAATGCGTTTCTTAGAAATCTTACATTTCACACTAATAATAGAATATAATTATTTTTAATGATAGTTAATGCCTAGAATTTGTATTGGTGTGAATGAACTAAAGTAGCAACAATGTGAATATACATGTTTGTTAAATGGTTTTAGATTAATCCAATTAATTTTAGATGCTTAAAATGTGAATGAATCAAATTTTAAGCATAAATATTCTAATATTCATTAAAATGATGATTTAACACCTTTTGATGGAGAACCCTCTTTAAATATAGTTTTGGTCAATTATATATGTTCTAGTTTACAGAATAAAATTCTTTTTTAGAAACGGGATATTAAAATTTACCTTGGGTAAAATTTAGGTATTTTTCTGATAAAATATATTTTTTAATGAATAGTGAAAAATATTGTATTGTAATTCAAAACTAACATTTAATATGACTTACTTATATAGATATATTATCTTATTAAATGGTTTTAATGTTAAATTAGATTATATTTTTCTAATTTATTCCAATTCTGTTCATTGGAACTAATTTCACATTGAAATTGGACATAAACATGTGTCGATTTTTTGACATATATAATTTCATAAAAACACGCTATTTATTTTAACCACAAGAATTACATTATAATTAATGAATGAAAATTTTATGTTTATAAATTGTTAAAATAGACATCATTTTTTAATTCAGAATATCAAATATAGATTAGGTTGATTTTTTGGTATTTTTCTGAAAAACTTCTATTTTGGATGAATAGTGAAACAGCTTAGTAGTAGTTAAAAAACTGACATTTTCATTTTAATAAAATTTTACAACTTCTATGAAGTTGATTTAAAAAATAAAACATAAATTGTTTTTATTAGGAACTACAATTTGGTTCAACAGAAATAAGATAATTTTTGGTGAATAGTAACTTTTGACTTTTATTTACCGCGATAAAAGGTAAATAGTGTAATTCAAGGTGAAAAAATATCATAATAATACAAAATTATCATAACAATTTTCATAACCTTATTGGATGAGTAATGGCCGACCATGGTCATCTTTGGGTCTATTTTGGGACACCATGGAGCCATATAAGAGTGATAATGAAACTTTATTTTAATTAATTTAATGTAAAGACAAAAATGACATAAACAAATATACTTTAGTAAATTTACATTTACATGTGGTTATATAAGTAATTTTTTCGACTATAAATATATATTGTAAATATAAAAAAATTTCCTATATCATAATTGTTTTTTTATAATTTTTAGACATCAAATAAATTAAATTATAGATTACTCAAAAATGATGTAGCATTTACCTCTTTAATAAATGTTTATAAAATTAAGATTTTAAATATTAAAATAACATCTAAAACCTGTACAATTATTATTGGATAAATTTATTTATACCATGAGTCATCTTATATTTCATCTTAATTAGTTTTCTACATTTAGAAATAGAATATCATTATATAATAATATAATATTATCACACATTCCTAAAGTTCCCCTCCTCCCCCAAATAAAAATCCCTCACTTCTAACCAATTCCTCCCACCTCTCAAGCCCCATGGATCATCCAAAACCAGCCCAAATAAGCTGTCAATATCCTTCTCTTACTCCAAGAAGCCTTACTTTAGGCATAAGTCCCATCAAGAAGTCCATTAGGTTCAAACCAAAGGAAGTTACCCAAAATAAAGGTAACAGTTTCTTTTAAATTCGTTTTTTTTTATTTTGTTTTGTTTTAGTTCTAAAACTACTAACCTCTTTTGAATACATTAATTTATAACGAATCCAATATCATAAATATACTATTATTTTGTTATGATATTCATTTGAACTACACTTACACACATCCATCTAATAGATAAAGTATATATTGTTTTTGTAAATGACGAACTACTACCTCATGAAATGATGATTACTCAAATATCTCCAACTACCTCTCATGGTGACCATTATAATGAAACTATATTTATATATGATATATGTTATGATTATTTTATTTATTATTTATTATTTTTAATTTATATTAAACCTTTATGGTTTCCATTATGATTTAGCGCGATAATCTCATTTGAGGACGTGCGGACTGCCTCCCCCTCAAAGTGATATGTCTCTTTCATACCAGGCGTGGGACATATAAAGAATGGATTTCTTGAAATTATAAATAATATTATACTCTAAATATAATATAACTATATATCATTTTGTGTTCATTCAATTAAAATACAAAATTAAAATGAAAGTTGCGTTCATGCGTAGGTACGGCTTACCGTCTCCATGAACGTGCATTTCATTTCTTATATCCAAATGTTATGTACTATTATAAATACATATATATTCTGGATATATATTATATATATGATATTAAAATATTTAATATCATTTTAGATATAACGGACTATTGACCACATGGACAACATCAAATTTTATGTTTTTCATTCTTTACTCAAGTACCAAATATCGACAAAAAAATCATTTTTAAAATAAATTATTAAATATTGGTTATAACATGTTAATAAGTGAAATAAAAGAAATAATAAACTTGAAAAGGGGTTCTCAATCAATTATAAAATTACTTATATTTATTATTCAGGAATAACAAGGAACAAACAAGTCAATTCGGACATGAGGTAAGGGATTTCTTATCTCACATTCAATTCCATGAGATTTCCTATGTTCACCACTTATTTATTTAATGTGGTGTATTGGGTATGTTCATTTGATATATATTATCCAGATTCTCTCTATATTAATGATATTATGTGATTCATTTAGTGGTTATTAAATTTTGGTCATACGACTCGATTGATTACAACGAAGTAAGGGGTTTTAAACTAACTTTTTATTCCCGTGAGATTCATGCTATATTGGCCATTATTTCCTTTTGTGTGGCATATGTAACGTACATGATTATATTAATGGTGTAATTTAATATAATTTTTGGTTATTTAAAAATTAATTGAATGCACCTTCTTTCATGTGGTGTATGTTTCGTATGTTACCCAATCTTTAAGGGAACCTTTCACCCTCCTCTTTTTAAAAGACTTCTTTCTTTATGTATTTTAATTTACATCTTATTATATTGGGATATGTTATTATATGTCCTTATTGATGAAAAATTTAATGTCCATCTGATAAGACACCCTTTTATCTCATCAACTCATTTTCCAAATTTTAATGTGACGCAGTTAGAGTGTTGAATTTTTACAAGGGAACTTCTTAACCCAATTTCAATTCATTGGGTTATACATGTACTTCGTGAAAATGTCATCCTATGAGAATGTGTGAATGAACTCTGATTATTTTACACATAATATCCAATTATATTGGGTGTATTTATATTTTTTACACATTATTATTTAATTTATTTATCCTTAATTTATGAATACTGTCTTTATAATGGATTTCATCTCAATTTACATTTCCATTGGGACTTCATTGTTGTTATGCACCAATTCACTCTTATATGGTGTATATACAATACATTACCATATTATATCATGAATCCATTTATTCTCATGATATTATAATGTTCTTATTAAATTTTATTCCTCAATTATTTGTATTCAAGAGTCTCTCATTTGGTTAAAAACCCTTTAACTAAAATATTGTTTTAAATGTTTTAAATTGTTATTTTTCTAAATATTTAATAGTAATGTCCATGTCTTAAAAATGGTTTTTATTATTTATTTATATGTACATTAATGTTATAAAATTTTTAAAATCCTCAAAGTTGTATGTGACACTTTGATTCCAAAATATCATTATTAAATATTATAAATGGTATTGAAAATTTTATGATATAGCCTTGATTATGTCAATAACTTGAAATGATATATTGTGATTACAATGTAGAAATGTTATATTTCTATTATTCTTGGATTATGTGTTATGAATATTTTTGGGTTATTGAACATTTTTTACATATACGTGTGGTTTCGTGATAATTTTAGGGCAGGTGATCCCAAGATAGCTTTACAATGCATTGTGTATCATGAAGAAGGTAAATGTTAATGTTTTTCCTAAGATATATAGTGAATATAATGTGATGGATATTCCAAATGTGATCCCCTATGTACTTATGATAGATAAAATTAAATTATGTTTTGAATGCCATTAATCACAATTATGAGTTATAATTTCATTATGTAATTCAAAAATATTATTTTTTAAATGGTTGGGGCAGAATCCACATTTATTATTAAAGAAAAGAATAGACCTTTTTAACTGGGTAGCGGTAGACCCATTACATATCCTGAAGGCTCGGTAGGCATTTAGCCAATTACATTTCCCATAGGACCATTCTTTTGGCCCAATGCCCCTTCTTTGAATAGTACTCCTACAGTACCCACACTTCTATAGTTATGCACAATACCCACCGTTTCTACAATGCTTTGCCTCCGCTATAGGGACCAGCCACTGCTACAGTACCCACCATTACTACAGTGTCTCCACTGCTACAGTACTACTATAGTAACCTATGTGAAATTGATTTTGAACCACCATTTTTCATGTATAATTAAGGGGTTCTTACCACTAAGTCAATCCACAACTAAAGAAATCTTATGATATCATGAGGTATGTTATGATTGAAAAGTACGGTTTCATATATTTTTATTTGTTGATGGGATAATGTTTCTTTTAATAATTTTATAACCCTTAGGGATATTTTTATGCTCATATGATGTTTTGATATTTTTTTCACAAGACATAAAGATGAATAGGGTCAAGGATGAGATCAAGGAAAATTCATGTTGTCCAAAACATGGAACTAGACATGTGTATATTTTTTAAGAGTTTCTATTTTATGAAAATAAATACTGAGTAATAGTGTCTACATGTAATTTTCTAGTTGTTATGTAATAGTTATGGTTTAATTCTCTAAAACTCTAAACCTGAAAGTATCCACAATTTGAATTATTCATTTAATTCAATATTATGTAATGTTGAAGGTCGGGTCCTTACTGTTGGTGTCAGTGGTCCGTTTAGATAACTTTATCGGTTATTTTTCCCTTAAGAAAAAGTGACATTATCATAATGATTAGGATTTCTGAAATAGTCATAGTTATTTTAGATAATGTGAATTAGTTTAAGATAACATTAATAAGTATATATTTTTATCTACCCACCCCATAAGATATAATATGTTGATTTTACTGATATACTCACAATCACCTTTTTGGATTTAGTACATGTTTGGATCTATCATGCACCAAAGTAATAGTAGATGTGAATAAAATTTTGATGGTTTTCTGAATTAGAAATAAAATTTAATGGGATATGCAATGATAACTCTTGTGACTATTATCAAAAAATTATCTGGAGTCATGATTGACCACCTAAACTTCGGTGATTTTTAAAAATCATTGTATATTCGAGAAACAAATCCCCCCTGATGTTCAGGTAATAATCATGAAGGTATGTATATTCAAAAACCATTTTCTCAAGGATGTGGAAAGAAACACATAGGAAAATGTTTAAAAGGGATATAAAGATGAAAAAGATTTGGAAGTGAATGTCATAAAGCAAAAACCTGCAATAGAAAATGGATTCATCCAGTTGACTCTAGGAAAGGGAAAGAGGTTATTTTTGGGGGATCAATAGAATGTTTTAAATGCGGTGTGCATGGTCATTATGAAAACTATTGTCCTATGAAGTTGTTTTGGGAATAGGATAACCAGGATGTAACATACATGACTTATTCTAATGTTAAATACCATTTAAGTTCCATTCATGCTCTGTTTTGAGGGTTTCCCAAGTATTTATTGAGGAATGGGTGAGTTTTTATGAATTGGGCCAAACCGTGAGCCCAATTCCAGATTTAAAAATAAATTTTGATTCCTTTATAAATTCTTCCTTTTTCAACATTTTTTATCCATTACAATTCCAGATTGTCATAACCTGTCATATTAACACCACCAGATTTATTTGGACCATTTAAAAATCCATAATCATGGTGGATATAAGTTTTTAATTAAGGAATTGGGCCTGCCTGAAGACCCATTTTCTGCATTAAAATAACATTTAATTCTTTAATATATCCTTCAATATTTGCGTTTTTTCGGTGATTCCAACTATCCCCCGATACCACTTTTCTAATTCACGCCCTCATGCCCTCCTCACAAAATTTGGAGCTCGATAGAATCGTGAAAATGGTCGAAACTTCTCTGGATTTCAGAAATCGTCCAGATTTGGAGAGGTAAATTGATCCTTTCATAACGCCTTCTATTCTTACTCTTTTCCCCCCATTCCAATTCCTACTTGACCTTATCATTATTTTTATAATATCATTTAAATTTTTATCTGTTTTAAATATTCATATTCTGGTCTATTTTGGGACGTTTTCTTTAGGATTGTTTTGGGTAAGTGATTCCATGTTGGTTTCTTCCTTTTCCCTTAGGGTTTTCTCTCTCTTTCATTATGTTATAAAATTTCCAGAAGTTAGGGTTTGATCCTAGGGGTTCATTTGGTGTATTTGTGGTCAAATATTGTGATATAGGTCTGAATTTATATTCCTTGTGGTGTGGCGGTTGTGCGGTTGACATTTCGAACCAAGTTTTGACGGATTTGACACTTCCGGTAGGTGATTCCATGTGTAATTATTTCTAGATGATTTAGTTTGCTTTAATTAATTATTATTCATTTTCATAATATGATGTGTGTGGTGAAAAAATTGTTTTTTTTTGGATTTGGTTAAGCATTTATTTTTATAGTATCATTTTAGCTTAATATATGGTGTTTTCATGTATAACCTTTTGGGTATTGTTTGAAATTGGTTTATAACATATGAATTTGGTTTAATAAAACATTTTTGGGATGAAAATTCTGATTTGGTGGAGTATTGGTGTGCCAGTATGTCTTAATGATTTTTAAGGGTTTAAGGTGTAAAACTTTATTGTACTTCTTGAAAGTGATTTTGAAAACGTGTGCGTTTCATGTGGATCTTTTGTGCTATTGTTTGAGGTGTTTTTATAAAACATGGGGGTTGTTTAATAAATGTTTTTCGGGCTTCAAATTCTGCTTTGAATTTGTATTGATGTGATTTTGTCCTTGAAATATGGTTTTGAAATGGGTTTTATTTGAAAATCTTTGGTACACTATTTAGAATTGTTTTATGAAAGTTTTCAGTGGTTTAATGATTTATGTAAGAGGTGAATCCAAATTGGAAAGCTATTTTGGATTGTTTATACTTTCAAATAAACCATTTTAAATCTGAATAGTTCTATTATGTAGTTTTTATCATATTTGTAGGGACTTTATAAAATTGTTAATTGATGTGTTGGATTGTAAAAGTTATGAAAAAAGTGTTGTGGGCTATTTTGGTGTGAGTTTGATTTCAAAATGAATTTGAATGAAAAGTGTAATTTGTCACTTGTGTGATGTTCATGGGGTTGTTTGGATAATTTGTAATGTGGAAGTGATATTTTCATGTGAAAAGTATATTTCTTGGCTTGTTGAACTTGTTTGAACACAAAGGGAAAACCCAGGTATCTAGGTGGGTGGATTTGTACTAGTATGCTAGTGAATCCGTGGGGTTTGGCCACAGTTTCACTTAGCAGTATTGATGCTTACAACTCTAACTAAACTATGATGATGATGATTGGGGAACACTAGGTTATGGGTATGTTCCCAACTAGTGGCTTGTGCACGAGAACAGATAATTATTGCGGTTACTCTCACCGAGATACGAGGTACCTATGACCCACAGCTAGCTAGTGCCTAGGGGTTGTTTCCTATTCCTTGTGCACATTAGATCCTTTATACTTACCTTTGGCATGCGGTATATTTGGATGGAAAATTATGTAGCTTTTGAATTTATTTTAAAAGTGTTGATTCTTTAAATTAGCCCACTTGAAAACTGTTTTTTTTAAGTTGAAACTTTTAGAAAGTGTAACTATAAATTACATATTTTTGAACACTTTCATGATTTTTGTCTTTGAATGCTTATCACATGGAATCTCTTAGTGGTGGTATACTACTGGGCATTTTATCACACTATACATAAACCCTTGGGTGTAAGTAGAATTGGTTATTTTTTTATTGCATGTTTGGGTATAACATTTGTGCCAATAGTTCGGGTTTTCACCGGTCATTCATGATGCAGTGTTGTGGAGACGGATTGAGGGAAATGCCTCTTGCCATGTTGAGGATCGTGGGATGTTCATTTTTTTTGTTCCTTTGTTATAGTCATGTTTAGTTGTTTTAGACTATGTAATTATGTTCTGATTTTCTATAAAACATTGTTTGGTTAGAAAAATCCATATTTGTTTTATTGGATTCTTTTTTTGTTTTATGTTTATAAACTCGGGTAAATCATTCCTAATTTTCATTTGATGATACCTGGGAACTTGTTCCAGCCCGTGGGGATTGGGAACGCCCTTCAGGCCTTGGCACGGGCTGGGTTTGGTGCTGGTTTGATGGTGACCAGATCTAGTTCGTGACAAAATGGTATCAGAGGAGGTTCACTCTCTTTGAGTCATGTTATTTGGGGAATAGTCGGGATATTCTTGAGTTAGGAATTTTGTGACATGGAATTTCAATTATGAGTAGTGTAGCTAATCACCACACCACATGATGGGATTCAGGTCTCCAGGGGAAGTCGGGACCTTTCATAGTCCTTTGGTTTTCTTGGAATATTGATGATTAGGGGAAATGAAAAGTGAGTTGGGTAAATAGTCTCAGTGAGATCGCAGGGCTTGGCAAGCCATGTGGAGCCGAGGATATTCCCTAGAAAACTCTCTGTAATAGTAAAGTGATTAGGATATGGCTGCCAACCATATGTCCAAGTCACCCACTGAAACTAGTTTCCTCTCACATTGTCTTGTGTTCTTTAGTTTTGAAATCTTGGAACTTTGGTTTTAAGAAGTGTAATGTTTTTGTGAAATGATTTTCAAATAAATATGGAAAGGTATGATTTATTAAATTTTGGAACTGAATATTCAGAATTATTTTGAAATGGAAAATGGTGTGATTACACCTCTTTTGAAGGCAGAAACTGTATTGAAGTTGGTTTTGAAAAAGTGTTTCCAATAGAGATTTCTAAACAATCATAGGGTGTTTTAATGGGAAGAGATGTTATGAAATTTATTTGAATAACATTAATGTGAGTTCTGTTATAAAAGGTTGTGTCTATATGAAATTTTTTGTAATATTTGAATTGGGATTTAAAATCTTGTGGTTAGCGATTTTGAGAAAAATGATGTGTTGGTTGACCGTTTTGGTTTTGAAAAGTGGAAAGAATTTTTGTTTTAACCATTGGTATTTCCATTAGAGACCACATGAATGGGGTTGTATGGGATGATGGATGGTTGATGGCATGAATGGATGAGTGTCGGGACGGATATGAGGAGGGTGTTTGGTGTGCCACAAAAACATGCATGTGTGAGGCCCATGGGGTACCATTGGTCGATACTCTTACCGCTGAACCATTTGTTTTCAAAGAAATGTTTGTAATGAAAAACATGATGTCTTGATAAATAGTTTGGGATGGTTTGTATTATGGGTTTTCAAAAATTATTTTTTTGTGGGTTGTTTTTTTAATCCAATAAACCCACCTATTTGAAATGCGTTTTGGGTTTATGTTTGGTCGGTAAGCTGGGTAGAAGGACCGGTTAGTAGCCTCCTCTGAGATATGTTTCGGGACACCTTTATGGTGGTTAACTTTATGTGTTTGGAACTGGTTTATGGTTTTTTTACCAATGGACCATCTTGGTTGGGTCCTTGGTTTCTCCCGTTGGATAAGGTACGCCCCGCATTTATGGTTAGTGCACAACTGAAGTGAAACTCAGATTGTTTTGTTGTTGGTATATCATCCAGTTGATAAATGTAAGGAATCTTTTCTTGAGCTTTGTAGAATGAGTCTACACAATATACATCCTTGGTTTTTTTGGATCCTCTTGTTGTGGAAGAGTTCTTGTGGATGGTTAAAAGAGACCTTAGTTTCTTAAGCTACCTGATTCGTCAAAGGTGGAAGTTATCTGGGGTTGTCAGTATGGATAGTGTCTAAGAGGGCCTCAGAGTCCTTCATAGTCTCTTCGAAGAAAGAGTTCACAATAAACTACCAGTGTGGGAAATTTTTTCATGAGAAGATATTGTGGCCACTTTCTAGAATTATGTGCTGTTTGGGGATGTTGTATAAGGTCCCTCTCCATGCATTGTTTAAATCAGTCGAAATGGTCATGTTCGGTGATGCCTTATGATATCATGTGAACAATTGACCGTATAGGTGAAAGTAGTGAAATCCACTGAGAGTCCCTATTATGTTGGGCGAATGTCACCCTTTTAAAAACTTCAAAATCATCCATTTTAGAGGAATGTGAGTGTAGGTGTTCTTTACTTCTATTGTTTATCACATGAAGAAACAAGGTGTGATGTGTGGGCATCTTCTTAGCCCTCATTTTAGTGAAATATCGGGATATGGTAAAGTGATTTTGGAATGTGTTATGTATGGAAAACTCATTTGGGATTGCAGTTTAGTTTTTGGAGGCACCAAAAGAAGAATTCTCATTCAGAGGGATTCCAAAGACTAACTGCGAGGCCGAAGATTCTTCAATCATCTGAGCTCCAGCCATAGGTCTCGGAGAGAAGATGGCTCGTAGTCAAGGGAAATCATAGGGTCATTTAAACCCTTGTACAAATTACAATCCTAAAAATGAATGATATGAAGTGTTTAAACCTATGGTATCATTATATTTCTTCTGTTTTTCACGTTTGGTGGAAATAGGTGGAGGGCCTTATACCCATTACATCGCCCAATGTCCTTACCTCCCCCTTTGGTTTCCATTGAGTATTTAGAGAATGGTTGGAAATTTGGCTACACAGGCTGAGCACATGGTTTGTGAACGATTAAGAGAGACTGTGTGCCTAGAAGTCATGCAGGAATATTTATCTGCACAGTTAGTTCACAGTTTCACAAACTGTGCGGACTAACCATGCGACCTTCCCAAATCATAAAATTTTTGGGGTTTTTTTTGTACCGGCACATGCTAGTTGGTTAAGATGGTGGGTTCTTATGGTGGGGAGAACCACTATGATTTTCATGTATGTTCCTTCATAAATTTTGATTGGAAGTCTGCCCTATTTACCAGGGATTCTGTTCAGGCCTCCCCCTATTAGTGTCCTATTTTTGTCTCAGAAAAAAAAATTATTGGTTGTCTCTTATGGTGGGGAACGTATTTGTGTCCCCTCGTACCAATAACATACATTTATCCATGGTATTGTCTTGGTGTAGATAGTCTTTTTCGGAGCTATCTAGAAACCAAAATCTTTCATGGGTAAACTTTGGGACTAGAGAGTTCCCAATGGATTAGTTAATGTAAGGTAAGTGTAGCCTTGTTCAATGTTATTGTTCGTTTGGGTGAATTTCTTGAGTCTTATTCAGATAGTGTTTGAGGAGTTTTCTTCTGGGATAAAGTATGAACGTGATTGATCATTTTAGGAAAGTGGTATATGTTTTTCTTGTGAGAGTAATCCTTAATTTATCACTGGAGGTGTTTTGGCCTTTGGGGGTGAAACCTGTCAAAGGAGTACCACTTGGTTTCTTAGTTGGGTTTGGTTGTTTCTTTGTCCTTGTGTGACTTTCCGGCGCAGAAAGTTTTCATGGTGAGGAGAATTGTCACCTAAATGACTTATTCTAAAGTTATATTCCATTTAAGTTCCATTCATGCTTTGTTTTGAGGGTTTCCGAAGCATTTATTGAAGAATCGGTGAGTTTTTATGAATTGGGCCAAACCATGAGCCCAATTCAAGATTTAAAAATAAATTTTGATTCCTTTATAACATCTTCAATTTTAAAACTTTTTCATCCATTCCAATTCATAATTGTCATACCCAGACATATTAACACAACCATATTTATTTGGACCATTTAGAAATCCATAATCATGGTGGATATAGGTTTTTATTTAAGGAATTGGGCCTGCCCAAACGCCCATTTTCTGCATTAAAAATAACATTTAATTATTTAATATCTCCTTCAATATTTGCATTTTTCGGTGATTCGAACTCTCACCCAAGACCACTTACCTAAGAGTCGCCCCCATGCCCTCCTCCCACAATTGGGAGCTAGAGAGAGTCGCGAAAAAGGTCAAATCTTATCTGGATTTCAGAAATCGTCTAGATTTGGAGAGGTAAATTGATCCTTTCATAATGCCTTCTATTCTTACTCTTTTCCCCCATTCCAATTCCTACATGACCTTATAATTCTTTTTCGAATTTCCTGTAAATTTTTATCTGTTTTAAAATTCATATTCTGGTCGATTTTTGGTCGTTTTCTTCAGGATTTTTCTGGGTAAGTGATTCCTTCTTGGTTTCTTCTTTTTCCCTTAGGGTTTCCTCTCTCTTTCATTATTTTATAAAATTTCCAGAAGTTAGGGTTTGATCCTAGGGTTAAATTTGGTGTATTTGTGGTCAAATATTGTGATCTAGGTCTGAATTTATCTTCCTTGTGGTGCGGTGGTTGTGCGGTTGATGTTTCGAACCAAGTTTTGAGGGATTTGACACTTCTGGTAGGTGATTATGTGTGTAATAATTTATAGATGATTTATTTTTCTTGAATTACTTATTATTAATTTTCATAATATGCTGTGTGTGGTGAAAAAATTGTTTATGTTGGATTTGGTTAAGCATTTATTTTTATAGTTTCATTTTAGCTTAAAATTTGTTGTTTTTCATGTATAACACTTTGGGTATTGTTTGGGATTGTTTTATAACATATTAATTTGGTTTAACAAAACTTGTTTGGGATGAAAATTCTGATTTGGTGGGGTATTGTTATGCAACTTGGTCATAATGATTTTTTAAGTTTTTAATGTGTAAAACTTTATTTTACTTCTTGAAAGTGATTTTGAAAACGTGTGCGTTTCATGTTGATCTTTTGTGCTATTGTTTGAGGTGTTTGTATAAAACATGGGGGTTGTTTAATAAATGTTTTTGGGGCTTCCAATTCGGTTTTGAATTTTTTTTATTTGATTTTGTCCTTGAAATATGGTTTTGAAATGGGTTTCATTTGCAAAAGCTTTGGTACACTATTTAGAATTGTTTTATGGATGTTTTGAGTGGTTTAATGATTTATGTAAGAGGTGAAACCATATTGGAAAGATATTTTGGATTGTTTATACGTTCAAATGAACCATTATAAATCTTAATAGTTTTGTTATGTGTTGTTTATCATATTTTTATGGACTTTATAAAATTGTTAAAGGATGTGTTGGATTGTAAAAGTTATGAAAAAAGTGTTGTGGGATATTTTGGTGTGAGTTTGATTTCAAAATGAATTTGAATGAAATGTGTATTTTGTGACTTTTTTGATGTGGATGGGGATGTTTGGATACTGTGTGATGTGGAAGTGATATTTTTATGTGAAATGTATATTTCTTGGATTTTTGAACATGTTTGAGCACAAAGGAAAAACCCGGGTATCTAGGTGGGTGAATGTGTACTAGTATGCTAGTGAATCCGTGGGGTTTGGCCTCAGTTTCACATATCAGGATTGACACATACAACTCTAACTAAACTATGAGGATGATGATTGGGGACCACTAGGTTATGGTTATGTTCCCAACTAGTGGCTCGTGCACGAGAACAGATAATATTTGTGGTTATTCTCACCGAGATACGAGGTACCTGTGACCCACACCTAGCTAGTGCCTAGGGGTTATTTCCTATTGCTTGTGCTCATTAGATCATTTATACTTACTGTCATCATACGGTATATTTGGATGGAATATTAAGTAGCTTTTGAATTTATTTTAAAAGTGTTGATTCTTTAAATTAGCCCACTTGAAAACTGTTTATTTAAGTTGCAACTTTTAGAAAGTGTAACTAGAAATTACATATTTTTGAAAACTGGCATGATTTTCGTCTTTGAATGTTTGTCACATGGAATCTCATAGTGGTGGTATCCTACTGGGCATTGGATCACACCCTACTTATAACCTTGCGTGTAAGTAGACTTGGTTATTTTTGTTGTCATAGGTTTGTGTATAAAATTTGTTCCAACAGTTCGGGTTTTCACCGTTCATTCGTGATGCGGTGTTGTGGAGATTTCTTGAGGGAAATGCCTCTTGCCATGTTGAGGTTATTGGGCTGTTCAATTTTTTTTTCTTCCTTTGTTATAGTCTTGTTGAGTTGTTTTATACTATGTAATTCAGTTCTGATTTCCAGTAAAACATTGTTTGGTTTGAAAAATCCAGATTTGTTTCATTGGATTATTTTATTATTTTATGTTTATAAACTCGGGTAAATCATTCCCAATTTTTATTTTATGATACCCGGGCACTTGTTCCTGCTCGTGGGGATCGGGAACGCCCTTTGGGCCTTGGCATTGGCCGGGTTTTGTGCTGGTTTGATGGTGACCAGATCCGGTTTGTGACACAGGATTATACAAATACATTTTTACCAATACCTAATTCCATTCCAATTAAGGATGAAGAAACCGAAAATGACCAATGAAATGTATGGATTATTTCTCTACTATTCTTTGGCATTATTGAATCTTAGAATATGATTCCTCATGTTGTTTGTTATGAAATACGTATTTCTGAATAAGTTGGTAAAGAATGGTTAATGGATTATGAAGAACATTGAATGAGTATGATGTCAACTTAATAAGGTGAGATGATTAATATTATTAAGGATCTTTTGATTATGGGATTATATTTGATGACTTTTTATAGTATGTGTAACCCTAAAGTTTGATATATGAAAATTTTATTCAAGGAATAATTATCTTTTCATATGATGAGTAATGGTGAAATTTTCTTTTGGGAGAATCTATGTTTTTATTAGGGACATATCGTGATTTGGGTTTTTTATGGAAATGATTAACCTATCATAGAGAATATGTGATTTGGTTAATTATACTCCAGTATGAGACATTAAGAGTAGAGGATTTTATTTGGAGATAAATTTTATGATTTACTGTGGAAGACTATGTGATAAAATCATTCTGAGTTTTGGGTTTCAGTCATATTTTGGATTATTTTGAATAATCTTAATGAAGAATTTATATTGAATGGTCTTTCTAGAACATTGTGTACTTTTGGTGAAATTTTGGAGATTAAGAATAGAACTTCTTTTTATAAAGGATTATCCTTTTGGGGAATATCTGATAACATACTAACCAATTTTGGTTTTGGTTAATTTATAAATATAGGGGAAATATATGGTTCATATTTTGTGGATCATTTTATTCTCTAGATGTTGAATATAGTGCTTTTAATGTGAAAAAATCATCTTGAATACATACCGTTCGGAGAGAAGATGAATTTGTGGTTGAATTTTATTATTAGATGACACTCTACATGATTAATAAGTATATTTCCTTAAAATATTAGTATTTTTGTTAATAAAGTTTTCAATTATATGAAAAGGACATGAAGAAGAATGTTATAAGCCCCCTTTTATCATCAGACTTTTGACCAACCACAAATTTATGGTATTGTGGTGGTTAACATTCTGTGATCAAGTTCACTTTCACTATTTATTAATCATTGAGAGTTAGGTTCTCTTCCATATCCATGTTATCATGGAGTCATAGTATCTTTTGTCTCAGGTAACCTTTTTAATTATCTACCTTTTCTAATGTGATATTTTTACTGACTCTTTTTACGATGTGGCACTTTCAATGATGTTTTTGAGCCCAATTTTAAAAATTCGAGGACGTAATTTCCAAAAGGGGGAACGATATAACAACCCTTGTAAATAAAGAAAATGAAATTTTAATATTTATTAGTATTTTTTGATTATGTATTAATTAAACTTAATTGGGGATGCTATGTTTGATGGCATACCTGATACACAATAATAGGTTTCATTGAAATCTTACGTTTTACACTAATAATATAATATTATTATTTTTAATGATAGTAAATGACATGCCGTTGTATTGGCAGGAATTAATATAACTAACAACAATAATATTATACATGTTTGTTAAATGTTTTTACATTTATCCCATAAATTTTAGAGGCTTAAAATCTGAATGAATCTAATTTTAAGTATAAATACTCTAATTTCTTTTAAAGGGCCATTTACTGCCTTTTGATGGAGAACCCTTTTTAAATCTAGCTTTGGAAAATTCTATATGTTTCATCTAACATAATAAAATTATTATTTATAATCACTACATTAAAATTTACCTTGGGATTTTTTTATTTTTCTGATAAAATTCATTTTTAATGAATAGTGAAAAATATTGTATTTTAATTCAAAACTACCTTTTAATCAAACTTATTTATTTGGTTATTTTATCTTTTTAAATGGTTTTAAAGTGTAATTAGATTATATATTTACCATTTAATCCAATTCTAGTAATTTTAATTAATTTCACTTTGAAATTTGACATAAACAAGTGTTAGTCTTTTGAAAAATATTATTTCTTAAAAACACGCTATTTGTTTTGACAACATGAAATAATTTTAATTTAATTAATGAATTTTTTTTTTCGAATTTGGTAAAATAGAAATCATTTTTGAATTCATAATATCAAATATATCTTAGGCTGAATTTTGGGCATTTTTCTGAAATACATCAATTTTTTTATGAATAGTGGAACCACATAGTAATAGTTAAAAAACAGACTTTTTCATTTAAATGAAATTTTACCACATCATATAATTGAATTTAGAAAATAAAAAATACATGAATGTTATTATTAAGAAAAATTTTGTTGAATAAGATGAAAATACTTTTGATGAATAATTACTTTTGACTTTTTTTAACCACGATTAAAGGTAAATAGTGTATTTCAGGGTAAAGAAGAATATCATAATAATAAAAAATTACCTTTACATTTGTCCTAATATTGTTTGACTATTCATGGCCGACCATAGTCATCATTGAATCTATTTTGAGACCCCATTAAGCCACATAGGAGTGATAATGACACTTTATTAAAATTAATTTAAAGTAAAGACCAAAATGACAAAAAAATATCATTTAGTAAGTTAATTTTTTTACATGGGGTTATGTAAGTTATATTTCATAATATAAATAGTCATTGGAAATATAATAATATTTCATAAATCATGGTAATTTTTTTATAATTTTTATACATCATATAATGAAAAATATTTATAACACAAAAATGATACAGTATTTACCTCATTAATAAATTATTTAAATAAATATGATTATTGATAAAAAATAACATCAAAAACCTATGAAATTATTATTGGAAGAATTTATTTAGACCATGAGTCATATTATCTTAGATCATAATGAGTTTTGTACCTCTAGAAACTGAATATCATTATATAATATAATAATATTATCACACTTTTCTTAAATAGCCCCTCCTCCCTCTTATAAAATCAATCACTTTTAACCAATTCCTCACACCTCTCAAGACCCTTGGATCGTCCAAAAACATTCCAAATAAGATCTCACAATAACTATACTCTTCCTGGAATCCTGACATTAATCATAAGGCACTTCTAAAAGTACTTTTGGTTCAAACCAAAGGAAGTTACCACAATTAAAGGTAATGGTTTCCCTAAAATTCTTTTGTTTTCTTTTGTTTTATTTTAATTATTAATCTCATAAAATCTTTTAATTAAATTATTTTATAAAAAAATTATCTTCAATATACTAGGATGTTTTTATTTTATCTATTCTGACTATACAAACACACACCTCCTTCAAATTGATAAAGAATATACTGTTCCAGTGGACAACGAACTACTACCTCACGAAACGAGGATTGTTCAAATATCTCTTACTACCTCTCATGGTGGACATTATGATGAAATTATATTAATATATGATATATATTATGTTTATGTTTGCTTTATGATTTTGTATTTTAAATTTATATCATACCTTTATGGTTTCCATTATGAGTAAACGCTATAATTTCATTTTAGGAAGTGCAGACTACCGACCACTCAAAGTGATATAACACATTCATACCATACATGGGAAATATAATGGATGGAGTTATTGAAATTATAAATGATATTATACTGGAATTATAATATAACTATGTATCATTATGTTTTTATTCAATTAAAATACAAAATAGAAATGAAAGTAGTGTTCATGTGTACGTACGACTTACTATCTCCATTAATTGTGCATTACATTTCTTATCACCAAATGTTATGTACTGTTATAAATACATATATATCGTGGAAATATATGATATATATGATATATAAATCATGAATATTATTCTTTAGATAATGGACTATTGACCAGATGGACAACTTGTAATTATAAGGTGTTCATTTTTTACTCAAGTACCAAATATCAACAAAACGACCATTATTTACTTAAATAATTATATATTGTTTATAACATGGTAATAAGTGATATTAAAGAAATAATAAACATGAGAAAGAGTTATTAATCAAGTATATATTAACTTATATTTATTATTCAGTAATAACAAGGAACAAACAAGTCAAGTCGAACACGAGGTAAGAGATTTCTTATCACACTTTCAATTCCGTTAGATTTCTATTGTTCGCCACTTATTTATTTCAGGTGGTGTATTGGGTAATTACATTGGATATATATTATCATTATTCCCTTTATATTCATGGTATTATTTCATTCATTTGGTTTTTATTAACATTTAATCATTGGACTCGATTGATTATAACGAAGTAAGGGTTTTTCATCTCATTTTTTATCCCGTGAGATTCATGCTATATTGGCCACAATTTCCTTTTTTTTGGTATATTTATTGTCCCTGGTTGTATTAATTTTGTAATATACTATAATTTTTTTTCATTTAGTTCTTCATTGAATTATATCTCTTTCATGTGGTGTATCATTCGTATGTTACCCAATCTGTAAGGGAACCTTTCACCCTCCTCTTTTTAAAAGACTTATTTTTGTTATGTCATTTAATTTACATCAAATTATGTTATGATATGTTCTTATATATCCTTATTGATGTAAAGTTTATTTCCAAGTGATGAGATACCCTTTTTATCTCATCAAATAATTTTCTGAATTTTAATGTGACGCCGTTAGGCTGTCAAATATTTGCACGGGAACTTCCTAACACAATTTGAATTCATTGGGTTAAACTTGTATTTCATGAGTATGTCATCCTATGAATATGTGTGAATGAACACTAATTGTTTTACACATAATATCCTCTTATATTGGGTGTAATTTTATTTTTCACATATAATTATTTAATTTATTTATCCTTAATTTTAGGATATCATCTTTATAAGGGATTTCATCTCAATTTACATTTCTATTGGGACATCATTGTTGTTATGACCAATCCACTCTTATTTGGTTTGTATACTGTCAATTTCCATATTATATCATGAATCCCTTTACTCTCATGATATTATAACGTTTTGATTAAATGTTATTCCTCAAAAATTTGTATTCAAGAGTCTCTTAAATTGTTAAAAACCCTTTAACTAAAATATCAATCTAAATGTTTTAAATATATTTTACTCTAAATCATACCATTAATATACATGTTTTAAAAATGGTTTTGACTATTTTTTTATATGGACATTAATGTTTTAAAATTAAAAAATCTTGAAAGTTTTATAGGATACTTTGATTAAAAAATTAATTAATTAATTATTTTAAATGGTTTTCAAAATGGTTTGATAAAGCCTTGAATATATCAACATCTTGAAATGAAATATTTTGATTTCAATGTGGAAATTTTATCTTTACATTATGCTTGGTTTATGTGTTATTAATATGTTATTGTAATTGAGCATTGTTTACGTATATCGGCGGTTCTGTGATAAACCTAGTTTGGGTGAGCCTGAGATAGCTATAGAATGCATTGGGTAACATGATGGAGGTAAACGTTAATATTTCTCCTAGGAGATTTATGGAATATACTGTGACGAGTATTACAAATTTGACCACCTATGTAGATGTGACAGCTACAATATTAGTATGTTATGTATTCCATAAGTAACCTTTATGATTTATGATTTCATTATGTGAATCATAAATATTATAATTTCATGAGGTCTGTTATGATTGAAAAGTATGGTTTCATAGATTTGTATTTGTTGATGGGATAATGTTTCTGTTCATTATTTTATAACTCTAATTGCTATTTTTATATTGATCCCATGTTTTGAAATGTTTTTTCACTGGACATAAAGATTAATTGGGTCAAGGATGAGTTCATGGAAAAGTCATGCTTCTTAAAACATGGAAAAAGACATGTATTTATTTTTTAAGAGTTTTTATTTTATGTAAATAGATACTGAGTAATAGTGTCTACATGTAATTTTCAAGTTGTTATGAAATAGTAATGGCCAAATTCTCAAAATATCTAAACCTAAAAAGATCCTCAATATGAATTATTCATTTAATTCAAGATTATGTAATATTTAAGGCTGGGTCCTTACTCCAATATCACTATTTAATGAATTGGGTAATGATTTATATCTCATGAGATAAAAAAGACTAGAAATCAGAGTGAACCATTATGAATTAAAGACTCCACACACTATTTATGTATTGTGATCTTTTATTACTATGATGGTTCGGAGAGTGAAACTATTTAACTATGATGGAGATGGAAATGATTCTTTCTATATGAAAAATATTTTCTGTTCTTCTATTTATACAACGATTTGATGTCTTATGCTAATGTAATGATCCTATATCTCATGTTATTTCATTTATTTATGATAAATGTTTTATGAACTACCAATATATATTAAATGACATTATATTATGATATTTTATATGAAGGGTATGGTTTTCAAATGATGTGATCATGTTTTAATACACATTTTCTCTTTTTATGCTTATTTATCTGTGTTTTTTTACCATTACAGATCATATAAGTGAACCATTTACTGTGTTTAATTGCCCTATATTATGATTAATTTATTTAATTATAATATTTCTAGAGGTAAATTAATGATAATATCATTTTTGGATATAATTAAGAATATTAAAGAATTAAGAATATATCATATCTAGTGTACAAAGAACGTAAATCAATATAGTTCGCACGCATGTTATTTGTAACATAAATAATATTGATCATAAATGAAGTAAAAACTCTTTCTGAGAATCCCATTATGATAAATAAGATATAAATTTTTATTATCTTATTAATATCCTAGTTTTTTATCATCTCCCCATATCCCTCTTCCTTTGTCTCAGAATATTCGGGGATATGTATATTCATGTTGAATAAATACATATTTACCATCTCGTAACCATGACTATGGACATCCGAAGAACTAGAATTTATTTTGTTGGGAATACATTGAAATGGTATAAAACCAAAAAACAAGTTTATATAGAGTGGACTCCAAAATAAATAAATCAAAATATCCGATATATTCATAATTTTAATCTACATATATTTTGAATAGTCTATTACTATCAAACACAATACATATTCAGTTATGTTGACCTATTATCGTGGTTAGGACTCCCCGATTGTTGAAATGTTACACTTGAATATGGAATTACAAATATTTTAACTATTAGTGAATCATCCATCCGCCAAATTACCCAAAGGCCTTTAAATTTTTTTATTATAATAGTAAGGCCCCCATTTATGGTATGAAGGGGGGAACCCAAAATCACTTCAGGTAAATAATACATATCATGACCCAAATGTCTAAGAGATAAAAACCTAACTTAAATCATTGGCTTGCCCCCCCCCCCAATAGAATTTGATTGTGATGACGCTCTCCACCATTGCGTGGTGGTTCGACTATAATGTTTCATGTTTCAAAGAACATTCCCAATCCAATGGATGATTCCATAACTTATAATACCAATAAATCCAAAAATCTCTAAATAGATGAATCTACAGCTTTAAATCTTCCTTTGGGGATAACCCATATGATTGAGTCTAGAAACAAAACAATTCCAAAAGCATACCAAAACAGATCAATTCACTACTGTCAAAACAAACCAACAATTCCATAGAATGACATAAATATTTTTCATTGCTGATAACAACTCTATATGGATTAAAACTATCATAGACATCAACTAAATTTGAAGCACCGAATAAAATCCAACATTTTCGGATGAAATCACTATAGTAGATATCAACATGGACCACCACTATTGTGGAGAACCAACCATAAAGTCCACCAAAACAAACCCACCCCTCAAAGATACTCCACTGGGACAATTTTTCCATCACCAAGATAGAACTGATCAAAATTCATGCCTTGTACATTGCACAATAATAAATACAAAAAATGACAGCTTCCTAGTCACTGGAACCAAAAGCACCCCACCACATTCCACGAAATCACCTCTGACATCAGCTGCAGAAGTAACCCAAAGACGAAGGCATACAAATAATCACAATGACTAACTGACGTTACCCTATACTGGGTGTCCCAACAATGCACAATTTAGCTCACCAAAGAATACATTCGAGCCGATCCAACCCAGAAATGCCACTCTTATCATGGATCTGGTCAGATCTATACTGCGGATGAATATAAAGGTAATATATTTATATAGAATCCCTTTAATTTCATCCAACTTTATATGAATGATATTTAATTTTCCATATGATATCTCATTCTAAACAAAAAATTACATAAACATATATTTCTATTATCAAGAAAAAAACGGTGGTATAACCTTGAAATTAAACTGCTCATTTATTTATTGAAAATAAAATATAAATCCGTTAGCCATAGTTGATTTAATTTATCTTTTGATATTTTATTGAGTTTTACCTTTACAATAGTATCGTGTATTTAATTTAGTGTTATTACATCTAAAAATTCTAGAACAATATCCTCTCTCCTTATATCTAATTCCTTTATATATTTATTCTCACATAAATGTTTTGGGATGTAAAAATTTATTTATCTAAAATTTTCAATTAAAAAATTTCACGTCACATATTTTATTGGAGGAGAGTATTTTCAGATAGTATTATTAATTAAATAACTAAATATTTTATTGAATAAATCAAAATTAATTAAATTATATTTATCCAAACACACACACATGTCGGTATTCCTCATGATTATTCACACATGTAACAATTATGAATTTGTCAAACCCCTATAGAATTCATTTAAATTTTTTATATATTAATTACAATCAAATAAATTTTTCAAATAAATTTTAATTAATCCATTCATTAATATATTAATATTATTAATATTAATAGTGTTATAGATATTAATATGTCAAATATTGGTAAATAAAAAATTATTTAAAATTAGATATTTAAATTGTGTATATAGACCATGAAATTGTGGGTTTCCTTTTAGTTATTGAAATGCTATATATTGGAGTTAACCAAGTTATTTTCACTACGCATAACATTAAAATAATTTAGAAATAGTATTCATAATTACTATCGGTTGATAACATGGAAAATTAATTAATTTTAATGTTCATATTACACATTTTTTCCAACGATTTGTACCTTTAAAACCTGTAATTTTTTATAGTCTAATGTTATAATTAATATATTCGACATATCTTTTGACTCATGAAACACTTCTGTATACAAATTCAAATGGCATTATCTTTCATGGCTTACATTATGTGTTCACTAACTAAATTCTATTTAATTAGGTCAATCTATCCTACTACCACGCTACTTGGGACATAGGTAGTATTCAATGGGGGATTAACTGTGTTACAGTGTTTGTAAAATAAATATATTATAATAAAATATGTTTTCCATAATTCACAAGTGTTTAATGATGCAACAAACCATATAATAAAAACACTACCCATCTTTTAAATAGATGTTTTTATGAATTTTTATAGAATACCCTATGGTGTCACACAACTTTTACACCATCTACAAATTTTTTACAGCTATAATATTTTGTTTTGTGTCAATATGTTATCAAATTTTGATAATATTAAGTATTTAAAACATATTTGACTCATACATTCTTTATGTGGTGAATATCTAAAATAGAATATAATGCCCCACCCTTAAATATTACTTAATATTTATTTACTACAAGATTACACATTTAGGATGTTTTCAGGTTTAGAGTTTTAGAGAATTAGCTCATAAATCATGCATTACATTCCACATTTAAACAAAGTGGTTACATAAAATATAGTATTAATTTTTTCTCATCAACGGAAACATATTTAAAACAAAACATGAATTCTTTCATAACACTTCCATGACCTTATCATCACATCATGTACCATTCCCTTGACCTGTGAAAAACGTTTCAAAAACATGGGATGAGCATAAAAATCTCAGTAAGGGATATAAATGTAAAAAATTCCAACATTAGACCATGTATGAAATCATAATTTACTCATAAAACATAAGAATTTTAAAATACATCCTCAAATCATGAATAAATCATAGAAATCATAAGACATAAAGGTCACTTGAGGCATTCATAACATTCATACGTAGGGAGTAACCCTCATGGTTACGTTTTGAGTACCCATCACAGTATATTCCATAAATCTCTTTGGAGAAACATTAACGTTTAACTCCTTAGTTTTACCCAATTCATTGGAGAGCTATATCGAGCTCACCCACCCTTAGTTTATCATGGAACCACCCGTCTTCATAAACAATTCCCATGAACCATAATATTATCGTATCTCATAAAACATGCATAAAGGAAACATAAAATTTCCACATTTCAATCACAAGATATCAATAAAACATTAATATAATAAAAAAATTATCAAAACCATTTTCAATACCAAAATAATCGAAAAGTAAACATGGTTTTTATTTTTCTTTTAAAAAAAGGTTAAGGCTTATAGAGGAAGCCGAAACTCAAATAATGGTCACAGCAGCGGAGAAATCGTTGTCACCGCCTAAGTATGACAAAAAAATCATTCCCTTTTTTGGTTTAGTTAATGCTTTCTATAAAAAATATTCCTTTTTAGTAAACGTAAATGTCAAAGGGGTTTATACACTGTATAAAAGAAAGTTGTGTATAAAACAAAATATGCCTCAATGAAAGGAGATTGAGACGAAGTCCCATACAGAGATCATTTTTTTAAAATAAAATAAATCTATTATTTGTATTCACTATATTTACACATATAGAAATTACATATACAAGATAGTACATAATAATATCATGAAATAATTT
The DNA here is from genome assembly GCA_963277665.1 of Viscum album. Taxonomy (NCBI): domain Eukaryota; kingdom Viridiplantae; phylum Streptophyta; class Magnoliopsida; order Santalales; family Viscaceae; genus Viscum; species Viscum album. Next base: position 606,039,657 of record OY728161.1, on the reverse strand, counting down.
TAAAGTAGGAGATTAACCCAAAGAATAGAAATTTGGTTAAGAAGTTCCCTTACCTTAGGTCCGACATGACTCGATCGTTCTTTAACCTCATGAATAATAAACTTGAGTTAATATCTAATTTCTTAAGAACCTTTTTCATGTTAATTATTACTTTTATATAATTTATTACCATGTTATGAACTCTATGTAGTTATTTAAGTTAATAATGGTCGTTTTGTCGATCATTGGTACTTGAGTAAAAAATAAATTGTTTATAATTAAAAGTTGTTCATGGGGTAAAATATCCATTATATCCAGAATAATATTCATTATTTAGATATCATATATATAATATATATCCATTATATAGATGCATTTATAATATTACATAACATTTAGAGGTATGAAATGAAATGCACCGTTCATGGATACAATAATCTATATGTACGCATGAACACTATATCCATTTCTATTTCATATTTAATGGAATTAAAACATAATGATACATAATTTTATTATAACTTCGTTATGGTACCATATATAATATCATTAAATCTATCCTTTATACATACCACATATGGTATTAATGAATCAAATCACTTTGAGGGGGCGGTAGTCCGTACTTCCTAAAATGAAGATATCGTGTTTACCCATAATGGAAACCATAAAGGTATGCCATAAATGAAAAAATAAATAAGCATAAGTAAAACATAAAAATATTATACATCATATATAAATATAGTGACATCTTAATGTCTACCTTTGAAGGTGTTATATGAATGTTGAAAATCATCGTTTCATGAGGTAGAAATTTTCCATCCACAGAAACAGTATGTTCTTTAACCATTAGATGTAGGTGTGTGTAAGTGTATCTAGAATACTTCTTATATAAACATCCTATTATATTTAATATACTGGTTTTGTTACAAAAGATATGAATAAAAAGAGTTTAGGGGGTTGGAGAAGAAAAATAAAACAAAAAACACAAGTGAAGACATTACCTTTAAATCTGGTAACTCCCTTTGGTTTTAACCAAAAGGGTTTCTTGAAGAGCTTCATGCCTAAGGTAAGGCTTCTAGGATGAGGAAAGGGATGTGGAGAGATATAATGAGAAGATATTGGCCATTCCAAAGGCTTGAGAGGTGTGGGTAAGGAGGTAGAGGTGGGGGCCTTTTATAAGAGGAAAGGAGGGGTACTCTTGGAAAGGTATAAAATGTTACTTTATTTTCAAATGAGTTTTGGATTGTAAAGGTCTCAAATTGAATTATTTAGAGGAATAGGTGATAATAATTCGAAATCCACCAATCCAATAGGTTTTAGACATGTGTAGGTCTTATATTTTACATTATCGTTTCATTTTATTTATAACATTAAATAATGAGGTAATCACTGCATCATCATGGTCTCATATATAATTTAATTTATTTAATGTCTAAAAATTATAAATAAAAAACTAAGATGTAGGAAATATTTTTATCTTCCCAATGACTATTTATAGTCTTAGATATCATTTATGTAGAAAAAATTATGAATGTTTTAATCAGGTGATACATTCTTTGTTATATTTACTTTCTTTAAAAACATTAAAAGATAAAAAGTCATTATCACACAAAAGTGAATCCATGGGGTCCCCATGTTTCGCACAAGGTATACCATGGTCATACATGACACAACCAGTAGTATTAGGACATGTGTTGGTGTCATTTGTTTATTATTATATTATTATATTATCCTTAACTACCTGATTACTAATTAATCAAGATAATTAACGATAATTTCTGTCGTTACTATTCACAAAGTCCAAAAACAAAAGAGTCTTAATTACATAATTTGGACTTTCTGATTGCAAATATGGAATCCATTTTACCAAATTACAATCACAAAAATTACAATAATTAATTTAAAAATAATTCTCGTTGTCAAAACAAATAGCGGGTTTTTTGAAAGAATATCTATGAAACGTTTGGCATTAGTTTATGCCCAATTAAAAAGTGAAATTAATTATAATAACCACTAATGTATTAAATGGTAGAAATATATTCTATTTACATTTTAAAACCAAATAAAAAGATTATGTAACCATATAATTGTATTATATGAAAGTGTAGTTTTGATGTAAAATGTAGTATTTTTCAGTATTCATAAAAAGATGAACATTGTCAGAAAAATACAAAAAAATTATCCAATGTAAATTCCAATGTCCCAATAAACAATATTAAGTTTATTTTGACATATAGTGATTATAAAATTGTCAAAATATTTATTTAAAAATGGTTCTCCATCAAAAGGCAGTAAAACAATCTTTTAAAAATATTAGTGTATTCCATGCTTAAGATTGGATTTATTCTCTTTTTAAGCCTCTAAAACACTATATAATTCATAAATAGACATAGATAAAAATATCTATTACTCATTACTAACATGGGATGTTACGTCCTTCCCCCCTTTAGAAAATTGTGTCCCCGCAATTTATTTATTTATCGAATAAGTGGGGGTATTTATCCCTCGTTGCATTTTCAGATTCCCATGTTGCCTCTTCACTCATGTGGTTTTTCTACAAAACCTTTACTTGATGGATCACCTTATTCCACAAAACTTGCTCCCTATGGTCAAGAATCTGGACCGGTTGTTTCTCATAAGATAGATTCTCTTCCAACTGAACTACCTCTGGACTGAAAACATGAGATTTATTTGGCATGTACTTCCTTAACATTGAAACATGAAACACATTATGTACCTAAGATAAACTCGAAGGTAAAGCCACTCGGTATGCAACTGATCCAACTCTCTCCAAAATTACATATGGTCCAATGAAACTTGGACTCAACTTTCATTTCTTACCAAATCACATCACACTTTTCCGTGGTGAGACCTTGAGAAAAACATGATCACCTACCTCAAAAAGAGATCCTTCCTCTTGTTGTTTGTATAACTCTTTTTCCTGCTATGAGCTGTTCTCATGTGTTTCTATATCATCTGAACTTTTCCTACCAACCCTTCTTCCAATTCAGGTACCATCAACTTCCTTTCACCCACTTCATCCAAGAAAGCTGGAGTTCGACATCGCTTCCCATATATTGTTTCAAATGGTTCCATCTGTACACTAGAATTAAAACTGTTATTATAAGAAAACTCATAAAAATAAAGATGTTGGTCCCAAATTCCATGATAATCTATCGAACATGCACGTAGCATATCTTCCAAAGTCTGAATTGTTCGTTCTGACTACCCATCTGATTGAGGATGAATAGCTGGACTAAAATTTAATTCAGTACCAAACGACTTTTGAAGGCCTTTCCAAAAGATAAATGTAAACATGGGATCACGGTCAGATACAATAGAGAGAGGAACTCCATGTAACCTGACTATCTATTTAATATACAAACAATAAAGTTGATCTAGGGAAATAGTATCTCGTATAGCATGGAAATGAGAATATTTAGTCAAGCGATCAACAATAACCCAGATTACATTATTTCCTTGAGGTGTCTTCGGCAATCCCACAATGAAGTCTATGGATATATTCTCTCATTTCCACTTTGGTACTGGTAAAGGCTGAAGCATCCCTTTTGGTAACTGCCACTCTGATTTAACATTTTGAAAAGTCCAACAATTCATAGTAAAATCAGCAATATCTCTTTTCATTCCATCCCACCAGTAATAATCCTGAAGATCTCTATACATCTTAGTACTCCCTGGATGAGCTGAAAACAGAGAACTATGAGCTTCACATAAAAACTCTCTTTTCAAATGTTAATCACTCTGCACACACAATATTTTCCCAAATCTCAAAACAAAATCATTATCAATGTTGAATTCATTCATCTTACCCTTCTGAACCAGCTCTACATTTTTCTGCAACTCATTGTCTTGCTTCTGTGCTTTCTTAATTCTTTCGGATAGAAAAGATTTCACTGATACCTAAAACAAAACATAAGGAAATATTGCACCAACAACTTCTATGCCAAAGTTCATCAAATACTTAACCAATGAATCACGTTCCAAATGAAACATTGTTAATGAAGCATTACTTTTTCGACTCAAAGCATCAGCCACTTTATTTGATTTTCACAGATGGTAATGAATTGTACAATAATAATGATTGATTAATTATAGCCATCTCCTCTGCCTCATGTTCAATTCATTCTGAGTGAATATATACTTTAAACTTTTATGATGGGTATATATTTCCCACTTTACACCATACAAATGATGCCTCCAATTTTTTAAAGAGAAAACAACAGCAGCTAATTCCAAATCATGTGTAGGGTAATTTACTTCATGAGTTTTCAACTGTCATGAAGCATAAGAAATTACATGATCATTCTGCATTAGGACGTAACCAAGTCCCTTCAATGAAGCATTACTATAGATAACATACTCCCCATTCTTGGAAGGGAGTTCCAAAACTGGAGCATTCACCAATCTTATTTTCAATTCATGAAAACAATCATCACATTCTTTTGTCCAGATAAACTTTACACCCATCCGAGTTAGCTTAGTCATTGGACTAGATAACCGTGAAAATTTTATAACAATCCTTCAGTAATAGCCTTTCAAACCATGGAAGCTACGAAACTTGGTTACATTTGTGGGTCTTCTCCATTATTCAACAACATTTGTTTTTATAGGATAAACAGTTATTCCATCTTTAGAAACAATATGACCAAGGAAAGAAATTTTCTGCAACCAAAACTCACACTTGCTGAATTTACCATACAAATTTTTTTTATGGTTTGAAAAATAACCCTTAAATGAGTTTCATGCTCCTCCTTACTTTTATAAAACACCAAAATATCATCAATGAAAACAACCACAAACTTATCCAAGAACTCATGAAAAATTTTATTCATAAGGTCCATGAATAAAACAGGTGCATTGGTCAGCCCAAAAGGCATTACTACAAATTCATAATGGCCATATATTTTATGAAACGTGGTCTTTGGAACATCTGCTTCCTTTACCTTCAACTGATGGTACTCCGATCTCAGGTCAATCTTTGAAAAATACTGATCTCCCTGGAGCTGATCAAACAAATCATCGATATGAGGCCAAGGATATTTGTTCTTAACAGTGATGTTATTCAAGGATCTATAATAAATTCAAATTCTCATAGAACCTTCTTTATTTTTAACAAATGACACAGGGTCACCCCATGGTGATGTGCTAGGTCAAATGAAACCATTCTCTAATAAATCGTGCAATTTCTCCTTCAACTATAAAAGTTAAATTTGAGCCATTCGATATGTGGGTTTTGAAATTGGCTTAGCATCATGAATTAAGTCAAAAATAAATTAAACTTCATGATCTGGTATTATTCCAGGAAACTCATCAGGAAAAACATCAGGATACTCATTTACCTCTGGCACATCATTAATCTGAATAGTTCCTTTGTTTTCAACAATATGTGCAAGGTAACATTCATTTCCATTTTTTACTAGTTTCTCGGCCTCTTGATAAGTTATCAACAGTAAAGGTTCATTCTTGTACACAAACTGAAAGACTTTCTGGAAAGAAACTTCTTTAGCTCTACAATTATTCGTAGCATAGTAAATAGAGAGCCAATCCATACCCAGGATAACATCAAACACTACTAGATGTAAAACAATAAGGTTTTCAAGTAGGTTCTTTCCACGGATAAGGATAGGAAGATTCTTATAAATTCTTTATGACTCAATATTTCCCCCAGGTGTTTTTACCACATGTTCATGAATCATTTCATGAGATGGTATTCCCATTTTACTATAAATGTTTTCAGAGATGGAAGAATGTGTAGACCCCGAAGCAAACAACACTCTGGTATAATCTGAAAAAACAAACAAAGTACCTGATACCACTTTATTTGATTGCCAAACATATGCTGAAGTAGTTGCAAAGGATTTCACCACCCCTTTCTACTTGTAGTCTAACTGATTCCCATCACTTGAGCTCTTTTTCTTACACTCATTTGCATAATGACCCATCTCATTGCACTTAAAACATTTCACTAACTATAAATCAAATTTGGTCTTACCATCACGCGGATCTTTTTCAGTGAAATCACGAGCCTTATGTCCCATCTTACAACATCAGTAGAAGTTTTCAGAATTCAGAAGACATTCCCCAGCATTCCTTTTACAACATTTATCACAAACTGGAAACATAGCTTTCTTACCCTCAGACCTTTTTGAATAATTCTTCCATTTCTCTTGCCACCTCGGTCTCTTCTTCTGTTGGTTGTTATAGAACACTTGATCATAGGAAAACTCCATTTCCACCATCTCAGCACATCGAAAAAGTTTTTTATAACTCTTGAACTCGCGATAAGCTAATGCCCTTCAATATTTTGGCTTTAATCATTAGTAAAAACGATTGATTTTACTAACAAGGTCTCAGATAAAATTTGGAGCATACCATGCCAATCGAGTGAACCTCTCTTCATAAGCAGCCACTAAGTCGTCCTCTTACCTCAATACCAATAATTGTTTTTCCCATCCTAAGTCGAACAACCTTAGGAAAAGACTTCTCAAAAAACATTCCTTTGCAATCACGAGCCTTATTCTCTGAACACCCCATGACATCGAAAATCTTCTCCAGTTATTTAATCCACCCTTCATCTAGAACAGGGTCAAATGATCCTCTCAATGATGGGGGATGTTGCCTCATGAAATGTTCCACCACTGACATGTTCCTCGGCGGTGGATCTGGATGATCTCGTGCATGGATACCGCCAACATTTATCTCTTGAGTCAACTGCGCCATTACAACAACAAACTGTTCAGTTCCAATTCGGACCATCTCAGGATATTGATTCGGAAGGTTATTTCCTTCTGTATGCCTTCCTAGCACTGCTTTTCTATTTCCTCTATGGAAAACCATTCTGAACAAACATGTATTAGATGAAGCAAAATGGTAATCTTCAAATGCTATATCATTTCAATTTGACCATAAAAAAATATTTTTGGATAATCATTTATTAGAATTCTAACTCCTAATGTTATTTAAACTGACATTTGATACCAACTATAAGGCCCCAGCCTCAAACATTACTTAATATTGAGTTATTACAAGACTACACATTGAGGATCTATTCAGGTTTAGAGTTTTAGAGAATTATGTCACAAATCATTCATTACATTCCACATTTAAACAAAGTGGTTACATAAAAGAGAATATTTATTTTTTTCCCATCAACAGAAACATATTTAAAAAAACATGGATTCATTCATGACACTTCCTTGACCATATCATCACATCATGTACCTTTCCCTTGACCTGTGAAAAACATTTCATAAACATGGTATGAGCATAAAAATATCAATAAAGGATATAAAAGTACAAAATGAAAACATTAGTCCATGTATGAAATCATACCATACTCATAAAACAAAAGCATTTTAACATACCTCATCAAATCATGAATAAATCATAGAAATCATAAGACACAAAGGTAACATGAGGCATTCATAACATTCTTATGTAGGGAGTAACCCTCATGGTTATGTTTGGAATACCCATCGCAGTATATTCCCTAAATCTCTTCGGAGAAACCTTGACGTTTAACTCCTTCTCGTTACCCAATGCATTGGAGCGCAATATCGGGATCTCCTGCCCTTAGTTTATCACGGAACCACCCGTCTTCATAAACAATGCCCAAGAACCATAACATAATCGTATCACATAAAACATGTGAAAAGGAAACATAACATTTCCACATTTCAATCACAAGATATCAATAACACATTGATATAATAAAAACATTATCAAAACCATTTTCAATACCAAAATAAAGGAAATGTAAAACATGGTATTTATTTTTCATTAAAAAAGGTTAAGGCTTGTAGAGGAAGCTGAAACTCAAATAATGGTCACAACGGCGAAGAAGTCATTGTCTCCGAATACGTACGACAAAGAAAAACCTTACATTTTTTTGTTTAGTAAACGCTTCGTATAAAACATATTCCTTTTGAGTAAACGTAAATGTCAAAGGGGATTATACACCATATAAAAAAATGTTCTGTATAGAACAAAATATGCCTAAATGAAAGGATATTGAGACGAAGTCCCATACAAAGGTAAATTTTTAAAAATAAAATAAATATATTATGTGTATTCACTATAAGTACACATAGAGAAAGTAAAAATACAATATAGGACATAGTAATATCATGGAATAATTTGAAAGTAGGAGAATAACCCAATGAATAGAAATGGGTTAAGAAGTTCCCTTACTTCGGGTCCGACTTGACTCGATCGTTCTTTAACCCCTTGAATAATAAACTTGAGTTAATTTATACTTGCTTATGAACCTTTTTCAAGTTCATTATTCATTTTATATCACTTATTACCATGTTATAAACACTATTTAATTATTTATGTTAATAATGGTCGTTTTGTCGATCATTGGTACTTCAGTCAAAAATATACTCTTTATAATTACAAGTTGTTCATGGGGTAAAATAACCATTATATCTAGAATTATATTCATCATTTAGATATCATATATATCATATATATATCCAGTATATACATGAATTTATAATATTACATAACATTTAGATGTAATAAATGAAATGCATCGTTTATGGAGACGGTAAGTTGTACGTACGCATGAACGCTACTTCCATTTCTACTTCATATTTAATGGAATTAAAACATAATGAAACATAATTGTATTATAACTTCAGTATGGTATCATATATAATATCATTAAATCTATCCTTTATACGTACCACATATGGTATTAACGAATCAAATCACTTTGTGGGGGCGGTAGTCCACACTTCCTAAAATGAAGATATCACGTTTACCCATAATGGAAACCATAAAGGTATCCCATAAATGAAAAAATAAATAAGATTAAGTAAAACATAAACATATTATACATCATATATAAATGTAGTGACATCATAATGGCCACTTTTTAAGGTGTTATAAGAATGTTGAACAATCATCGTTTCGTGAGGCAGAAATTCGCCATCCACGGAAACAGTTTGTTCTTTAACCATTAGATGTAGGTGTGTGTATGTTTAGCTCGAATAATTCTTATGAAAACGTCCTAGTATATTGAATATACTGGTTTTGTTAAAAAATAAATGAATAAAAAGAGTTTAGGGGGTTGGAGAAACAAAATAAAACAAAATAACACAAGTGAATACATTAACTTTAAATCAGGTAACTCCCTTTGGTTTTACTAAAAATGTTTCTTGAAGAGCATCCTGCCTAAGCTAAGGCTTTTAGGATGAGTAATGGGATGTGGAGAGACAAAATGAGAAGATCTTGGCTGATCCAAAAGCTTGAGAGGTGTGGGTAAGGAGGTAGAGGGGGGGCCTTTTATAAGAGGAGAGGAGGGGCACACTTGGAAAGGTATAAAATGTAACTTTATTTTCAAATGAATTTCGTATTTTAAAGGTCCCACATTGATTTATTTCGAGGCTAAGGTGATAAGAGTTCGAAATCCACCCATCCAATAGGTTTTCAACATGTTTAGGGCTTATATTTTACATTATCTTTTCATTTTATTTAAATCGTTAAATAATGAGGTAATCATTGCATCATCATAGTCTCAAATATAATTTAATTTATTTAATGTCTAAAATTTATAAAAAAAATACTATGATGTAGGAAATATTTTTATCTTTCCAATAACTATTTTTAGTTCTAGATATCATATTTTTATACCAAATTAAAAATGTTTTATTCAGGTGATACATTATTTGTTATATTTACTTTCCTTAAAAAAATAAAAAGATAAAAAGTCATTATCACACAAAAGTGATTCCATGTGGTCCGCAAGTTTGGCACAAGGAATCCCATGGTCGACCATGAGACAAAAAGTAGTATTACAACACATTTTTGAGTCATTTATTATTATTATGATATTATTATATGATCCTTAACTACCCGATTACTAATTAATCAAGATAATAAACGATAATTACCATCGTTACTATTCACAAAGTCCAAAAACAAAAGAGTATTGATAAAATAATTTTGACCTTATTATTAAAAATTAGGAATCAAATTTAACAAATTCCAAACACATAAATTGCAAATATTATTTTAAAAATAATTCCCGTTGTCAAAACAAATAGCGGGTTTTTTGAAACAATATCTATGAAAAGTTTGGCATTAGTTTATGACCAATTCCAAAGTGAAATTAATTATAATGACCAATATTGGATTAAATGGTAAATATATATTCTATTTACACTTTAGAACCAATTAAAAGGATATTCTAACAATATAATAAAGTTATATGAAAAAGCAATTTTGATGTAAACTGCAGTATTTTTCACTATTCATTAAAAAATGAACATTGTCAGACAAATACCTAAAAATTATCAAATGTAAATTTGAATGTCCGAATAATGAAAAACATGTTTATTTTGAATAATATAGATTATAAAATTTTCAAAATATTGATTTAAAAATGGTTCACCATAAATTGGCCGTAAAAAATCTTTTAAAAATAATAAGGTATTCCATGCTTAAGATTGGATTTATTCTCATTTTAAGCCTCTAAAACACTATACAATTAATAAATAGACATAGATAAAAATATATATTATTAATTACTTACTTGGGATGTTACATAGAATATATGTAACTATATCCCAATATGTACAATAATCCTTCAAACACTATCGATAATTATCTCAGTGTTATGAATTGTGAATAAATTACATTCTATTTTTCATGTTATATTAAACTAGTATATTATTTGGTCTTAAATGAATAGTTTTTTATCCATATTTAATGTGGTTAATGAATTAATTTCCATTAAATATTATTATCAATAGAAATATATATTATCTTGATAGGAATTCTCCATTTAGGATTTGTTGGGGAATCCAAATTTATTCCATCAGAAGAAAATTATATGAAATGGTTTAATATTATTTTGTATATTGTTTAGATATTTCAAATTTTCCCTTATCTAGTCCTTATATTCTATATAAAACCTGGTGAAAAAAAACTATAATCTTTTATTTTATTGGGAAAAAATACGTCATGGTCACATTGTAGTATTTTTGGGTTGATTGTGTTAGTTGAAAAAAAGTGGGTTTCCAAAGAATGTTGTCAATCTCTATAGATTTATTTTACTTTTTATGTTGAAATGGATCCTAGAAAAAGATATTAATACCCGATAAAAAGTATAAAAAATTATGCACACAAGGTTGCACCACTTCTCATTGTTTGTTAAACTTTTGGGGTTCAAAATTTAGAGTTTGAAAAGCATCGTGAAAAGTAGATTTCCTGGAATGCCTTATAAAAACATTGTAATGTCAAGACTTTCATGAAGAATGTAAACATTGAGGTTAATTAAAAATGGATCAACGAAAGATACTATAATCTATGTGAGTATAACGAGCATCACGAACAGTGAAGGTAAGAAGCATCGTGAGTGTAGCATTACGAAGACACAATGAATTTGATGGTGATCCCCATGATTATCATAGGCATCGTGAATGGAAAATTCCCATGGTTAATAGAGAAAAAATATCATTGTAGTGGAAAAGATGTAACATCATGAAATGGTGAGGAAATGGCCTGAAGGTTCATGGATTCATTGGAAATGCCTATAAATAGTCTTCAAACCCCTTTAGAAATATCGTGATTTTTAACAAAAATCATCTAGATATAGAATAGAGATGGTGGATTCAGAAGGTAGTTTAAAAGAATTCTCATTATAGGAATTTGTATAAGACTTTAAAAGACAACCAAATATTCTATGTATAAAAAATTAAGGGAATTCACAAAGGCGATGTAAGATTCGGAAAAGTATGGAGTGTCATGATGGCAATTTGAGATTTGTGAAAAGGTGTGATTCATAATGGATAAGTGAGATTCACGAATAGAAAGTTATTTTTAGATTCTATTTGATATTCTCAAAAGATAAGCTACTCTAAGATAGTGAGAATCATGAATTTTGTTCAGAAGCCATTCCCTAGTAAAACTATAGTAATGTTTTATTTATCAAGATGATGACTATGAATGTTCAACTGAGTATCTATTTATAATATAGGATGTATTCATTATATATAATGAATGCAACTAGAATTAAATTAACTATGTGTGAATCCATTCCATGAGAAAAGATAAAATGTAGAGGACAATGTTGATCAATTCCATGAGCATTGAGTCTGAGAAATAGATATATGGAGGGACCACTAGGAATGTATTGAGCCTACCCTAAACATTATAAGGCTGGTGAGCCAAGGTATAGATGTTATAAGGCCCCAACCTTAAACCTTACTTAATATTTAGGTTTAGAGTTTTAGAGAAGTAGGACATAACTATTACATCTTAAAAGATTACAAAGTAGTCGCTTCTACTAAATTTCCATAAAATAAAAACTCATAAAAATAAAAATGTCTAGTTCCATGTTTTTGGAAGCATGACTTTCCCTTGATCCCATCCTTGACCCTATTCCAGGCTAAGTCCTATGAAAAACATTTCAAAAACTTGGGATGAGTATAAAAAGATCAGTAAGGGATACACAAAGAATGAAAACAGTTAGTTTTTTAAAACAACAAGTAAACCATGTATTCTTTATCAAAGTAATAATTTTCACATTTTCGAAGTAGTAAAAACTCTTCGCTGAATAAAAGTTCATTACTTACCCTTCTGTAACCAAAAGATTTCATAAAACCCATATAAAGAACACATAACATATAAAGGTAAATTGGGACATAAACATACTTAAGTGGAATAACCATAAGGTTGACTTACACACATATCACTTAATGGAATAGCCATTCGGCCAACTTCCATACATACTTAATAGAATAGCCATACGGCCGACTTCCATACCCAATGCATTGGAGGTTATAACGTAACCACCCGTCCTGGTATTCACGGCACCACCCGTCATATGGTTTATCACGTAGCCACCCGTAAAATGTCCAAGTACCATCATTACACATAAAATATTGAAAATATAAACATTTCAATAACAACATTTCACTTTCAATCAAAATAAGTAATTCCAAGATATTGAATTAATCAATCCATTTTCAAAAATCATTTAAATGAGATTTTTGAATCAAAGTGTCCCATACAACTTTGAAGCTTTTATTGGAATTATAAATTTAAAACATTAATGTACATATAATTAAATACTGAAAACCATTTTCAAAACATGGACATTAAAGATAAATATTTAGAATAATAAATCTTTAAAACACTGAAAACAATATTTTTGTTAAAGAGTTTTTAACAAAATGAGAGATTGTTGAATACAAATAATTTAAGAATAACATTTAATCCAAACTTTAAAATATAATGAGAATAAATGGATTCATGATATAATATTCCAAAGGATAGTATATACACCATATAAGAGTGAATTGGTGCATAAAAACAATGATATCTCAATAGAAATGTCAAATGTGATTAATTCCCTTATAAAGAAGGTATCCTTAAATTAAGGATAATTCAATCTCAAAATTATGTGTGAAAAATATAAATACACCCAATATAAGTGGATTTTGAGTGTAAAACAATAAAAGGTCATTCACACATATTCAAAATATGACATATTCAATAACTACATGTTGAACCCAAAGAAATCGAAATTGGGTTAACAAGTTCCCTTGGTAAAATTTGACATCCTAACGGCATCACTTCAGAATTCAGAAAATGAGTTGATGAGAGATTAAAAGGGAATCTCATCACTTGGAAATAAAATTTACATCAATAAGGATATAGAAGAACATATTACAAAATAATATTATGTTAATTAAAAGACATAACAAAAGAAGTCTTTTAAAAAGAGGAGGGTTAAAGGTTCCCTTACCGACATGGGTATCTTTCGAAACATACACCCCGTGAAAGAAGGACAATACAACATTGATGTAAATACTCATAAATGAAAGTATATTACACAATGATTAAAATAATGGGATGTACAGACACCACTAAAAGGAAATTGTGGGTAATGTAGCATAAATCTCACAGGAATAAAAGTGAGATGAAAATTCGCTTACGAAAACTCGGCAGCCTAACGGCGCCACAAAAATAGATTTATGAGATCAAATAGGGTCTCTCATCATATTAAGATAAATTTGACAGAAATATTAATATAAAAGAACATCCCCCATCATAACAAAGTGGATCTTAAAAGAAGTTACATAAAGGAGAGTACATAAAAAGAAAGAGAGAGGTTAAATCGGTTACGAAAATTCGGTAGCCTAACAGCGCCACTCAAAACTTCCAAAATGGATTTATGAGAGAGAATGGGGTCTCTCATCATATGAACATATAAATTACAGTAATATTAATATAAAATAACATCCCAATCATAAGAAATATGAGCTTAAAAGGAATGACATAAAAGAGTGTACTTAAAAAGAAAGAGAGGAGTAGGATCCCTTACCTCGGGTCCGACTTTACTCGATCGTTCTTTAACGTCCTGAATAATGAACTTGAGTTAATTTCTATTTTCTTAAGAACATTTTTCTAGTTCATTATTCCTTTTATATCAATTATTGACATGTTATAATATTATGTAATCATTTAAGTTAATAATGTTTGTTTTGTCGATATTTGGTTCATAAGTCGAAAGTGGACTTCTTACAATTACATGTTGTTCATGTGGTCAAAGGTTCATTATATACAGAAATAAATTACTGATTTGGACATCATATATATCAACATATCTAGAATATACATGTATTTATAATATCACATAATCATTTAGAGGTAAGAAATGAAATGCACCGTTCATGGAGACGGTAATCCGTACGTACGCATGAACGCTACTTTCATTTCTTTGTCATATTAATGGAATTAAAACTAAAAGAGAGGTATGCATATTTTAATTCCAGAATTATATTAATCATTTTGATGTATCATTCATAATATATATCCATTATATACATGTACTTATAATAGTACATTACATTTGGGGATAAGAAATGAAATGCACCGTTCATGGAGACGGTAAGCCGTACGTACGCATGAATGCTACTTTCATTTATATCTCATACTTTAATGGAAAGAAGTAATAATGATATAGAGGTATTTTATAATTGCAGTATAAAATCATATAAAATAATATTAAATCAATCCTTTATACATCCCACGTATGGCATTAACGAATCACATCACATTGAGGGGGCGGTAGTCCGCACTTCCTAAAATGAAGATATCGCGTATACCCATAATGGAATGCATAAAGGTAAGACACAAATGAAAAATACAGAAGCTTAAGAAAAAAATAAAAATATTATATATCATATATAAATATAGTGAAATCTTAATGGCCACCTCTGAAGGTGTTATATGAGTGTTGAACAATCATCGTTTCGTGAGGCAGAAATTTCCATCCACGGAAATAGTATGTTCTTTAACCATTAGATGTAGGCGTGTGTAAGTGTAGCTCGAATCCTTCTTATAAAAACATCCTAGTATATTGAAGATACTGGAGTTGTTAAAAAAGAAATGAATAAAAAGAGTTTAGGGGGTTGGAGAGGCAAAATAAAACAAAAGGACTCAAGTGAAGACATTACCTTAAAATCGGGTAACTCCCTTTGGTTTGAGCTCAATGGCTTCCTTGGGAAGACTTCAGCCCAATGTGAGGCTTCAAGGAGTAATATAATGAAGTGGAGAGACAAAATGGGCAGGGGTTGTCCGAGAAAATGGCTTTGGGAGTGTGGGTAAGGAGGTAGAGGTGGGGGCCTTTTATAAGAGGATAGGAGGGGCACTCTTGTAAAGTTACAAAATGCTACTTTATTTTCAAAAGAGTTTCGGATTTTAAAGGTCCCACATTGATGTATTTCAAGGTTAAGTTGATGAGGGTTCTAAATCCACTCATACAATAGGTTTTTGACATGTTTAGGTCTTAAATATCACATTATCTTTCCATTTTATTTAAATCGTTAAATAATGAGTTCACCGCTGCATTATCATGATGTCATACATAATTTAATTTATTTAATGTCTAAAAATTATAGAAAAAATACTATGATGTAGTTAATATTTTTATTATCCAATTACTATTTATAGTGAAAAATATTGTCTTGTATATCCCCATCTAAAAATTTGTTTAGTAAAACATCTCATGTTTGTGTCATTTTTACTTTAACATTAAATAAAAAGATATTTATGTAATTTCCCAACCAAAGTGGCTCCATGCGGTTCCCAAGTTGACCCATGGATTGTCTTGGTCGGCACTGACACATCCAATTAGTGTATTACATGTTTCCAGGTCATTTCATTTTATTAAAACATTATTCTTAACATAAACTACACTAATTACCTCTAATCGCGATTAAAAACTTAATAAGTTACTATTCACCAAAAAATTATTTTTATCCCATTGAATAAAATTTTAATTCTTAATGAAAACCATGTATGTTGGAGTTTTGAAATTAAAAACACAAAGATGGAAAAATTTCATTTAAACGGAAAAATCGGTTTTTATAAGTACCACTTAGTGGTTTCACTATTCATCAAAAATTGATGTTTTTCAGAAAAATTCCAAAAATTCACCCTAAGATATATTTGATATTCTGAATTCAAAAATGAAGTCTATTTTAAAAAATTCAAAACATGTAAGTCACATTAATTAATTTAATAATTAATTCCCACTGTCAGAACAAATAGCGTGTTTTTATGAAACAATAAGTATCAACAGATTGACACTAGTTTAAGTCTGATTTCAAAGTGAAATTAATTCCAACGACCACTATTGGATTTAATGGAAAAAATATATTATAATTTCACTTTAAAACCAATTCAAAAGTTAATCTAATCATATAAATAATTTGATTAAAAAGAGGTTGTTGAATTCAAATACAACATTTTACACAATTCATTAAAAAATGAACTTTATCGGAAAGATACCAAAAATTTACACAAAGTAAATTTTGTTGTCCCAATTCTTAAGAAGAGTTTTATTTGTTCCAATAGAATTTATAATAGTGAACATAACTATATTTAATTACGGTTCTCCATTAAAAGGTGATAAGTGATCCTTTAGTGAAAACTAGGGCATATACGCCTAAAATTGAATTCTTCCCGTATTTTAGGTCTTTATCTATTATTGGATAAATGTAAAAACATTTAAAAAGATATATAATCATATTTTATTTATTTCTATCCATCCCCGCCAATACAACGGCTAAATGTTAACTACCATTTAAAATAATATTATTTAATTATAAGAGTGCAACGTAAGATTCCCAAGAAACTCGTTGTTGCGTGTTGGATACGCCATCGAGCATAGCGTCCACTTTAAAGTCATATTAATATTTTATTCACAAATATGGATAAATATGAAAATGTCATACTATTTATTTACCTGGGGTGTTACATCCTTCCCCCCTTTTGGGAATTGCGTCCTCGCAAATTTTAAAATTGGGCTTGGAAACTTCATTGAAAATCCAACATCGGAACAAGAGTCAGAAAAACAATCACATTAAAATAAAGAAAGATAAGTACAAAGGTCACCCGAGTTAAACCATACTAGGATTCCAAGTATGAAAATATGGACATGGAGGAAAAAACAAAGGGTCATGTTCTGCTGGAGAGTGATAGTAAACATGTCTAGGAGAAAGTTAACCATAAGAAAATAACAAACTTGTGATGGGTTAAACGATATTCGATTCCCCAGTAGGAAAGGTTAACAAACAAAATTTTTGTTTTAAGATACTCTTCATTGAGGAATTTATTTTTGATCTTAAGGAAACATACTTACTTTTCATGTTGGCTTTCAACTTTTACTAGATTTCTTAAACAAACTCATACTTTCCCCAAAACAGGAGTATTTAGGAAGACTTGTTCACATTAAGAGTACTATAATCAACTTCCAAAGGATCACCTAATCCACAAAAGAGAACTATATACTTACCATATCTTTAGAAATTAACCAAAACCAAAACCAAAAAGGTCAGTACAAGATCAAATAATCCAGAAAAGAATAACCCTTTATAAAATGAAAATCTATTCTTAATCTCCAAAATTTGTCTATCAAAACCCAAAGTTCAACAAGGACCATCCGATAAGCAATTTGTCCCTAAAATTCGTCAAAGTAAACCAAACTAAGATTGGAACCCAAATATTTGATGGATTTAATCACATAGTCTTCCTACGTACAAATTAACTATTATCTCTAAATAACATCAGTTGCTCTTAAATTCTCATATTGAAAAGTAATTAACCTAATCACATATCCTCCATGATAGGTTAATCATTTCCATAGATAACCCAAAATAAACTTACTCTTGATTCATAAATTCATCAAACTAAAAAGAATTAGTCAAACTAACCATGGACTTCACATAGTCTAGTGGTAGGCGATAAATACAAGGCGCACTTTGGTTGTGGGTTCGATTCCTGCAGCTTTGTCCGACGCGACGGGTTGTCACACGGTATGCGTGTTGTCCTTTTTCCAAAACTATATAATTCTCAAATCATTCCCCAAAATGTGATAAAATCATCAAAAATAACCATAACATATTTTAACCTCATGTTTATCTCATTCCTTTCATTTTCCATCATAACATATAATAACACATAATTACCTCAAAAGTAAGGATCATATAAACCGCAATGTTTACCTTTATAATTATTACCTGAACTTCCACATCGATTGGTCATCTCGTACATGATGCATTACAGAACATACCAAGGTTAAAGTGGTTGATCATGACTCCTTGATAGTTGGTTTAGAACAACCACGAGTTTCCTCATTAAATCCGCCATTTCATCTAGTCTCTTAATCATAGAACAACCACAGTTTCCTTCAAACCTATTGTCACTTTCGTTCCTGCTAGATCCATCCATTCACTAAAAACAAAATTGTCAGGGTGAGTATATCAAAAAAACCATCATGTACTAATGAGGAAGATATACTTACTCATTCACTTTATCTAAAAACTATGACTCTTTCTGAAATCCTAACCATTATGGTAATGTCACTTATGCTTACAGAATACCCTAACCTCTAATGTTATCTAAACCGACCTTTTATACCAACTATAAGGACCCAACCTTAAACCTTACTTAATATTGAATTAAATGACTAATTCACATTGAGGATCTTTTCAGGTTTTGAGTTTTATAGAATTATGACATAACTATTACATCTCAAATGATTACAAAGTAGTCGCTTCTACTAAATTCCCATAAAATAAAAACTCTTAAAAAGAAACATGTCTAGTTCCATGATTTAGGTAGCATGACTTTCCCTTGATCCCATCCTTCACCCTATTCCACGCTAAGCCCTGTGAAAAACATTTAAAAAACATTGGATGAGCATAAAAAACTCAGTAAGGGATACACAAAGAATGAAAACTGTTAGTTTTTCAAAACAACAAGTAAACCATGTATACTTTATCAAATTAATACTTTTCACCATTTTGAAGTAGTAAAAACTCTTTGCTGAATAAAAGTTCATTACATACCCTTCTGTAACCAAAAGATTACCATAAAACCCATATAAAGATCACATAACATATAAAGGTAACATGGGACATAAACATACTTAAGTGGAATAACCATAAGGTCGACTTCCACACATATCACTTAATGCAATATCCATTCGGCCAACTTCCATACATACTTAATGGAATAGCCATACGGTTGACTTCCATACCCAATGCATTTGAGGTTATAACGTAACCACCTGTCCTGGTATTCACGGCACCACCCATCATATGGTTTATCACATAACCGCCTGTAAATTGACTAAGTACCATCATTACACATAAAATATTGCAAATATAAACATCTCAATAACAACATTTCATTTTAAATCAAAATAAGTAATTCCATGATATTGAATTAATCAATCCATTTTCAAAAATCATTTAAAAGAGATTTTTTAATCAAAGTGTCCCATACCACTTTGAATCTTTTATTTGAATTATAATTTTAAAACAGTAATGTACATATAAATAAATACTGAAAACCATTTTGAAAACATGGACATTATAGATAAATATTTAGAATAATAAATCTTTAAAACATTGAAAACAATATTTTTGTTAAAGAGTTTTTAACAAAATGAGAGACTCTTGATTACAAATAATTTAGGAATAACATTTAATCCAAACTTTATAATATCATGAGATTAAATGGATTAATGATATAATATTCCAAAGGACAGTATATACACCATATAAGAGTGAATTGGTGCATAACAACAATGATGTCTCAATATAAATTTCAAATGTGAAAAATTCCCTTATAAAGAAGGTATCCTTAAATTAAGGATAATTCAATCTCAAAATTATGTGTGACATATATAAATACACCCAATATAAGTGGATATTGAGTGTAAAACAATAAAATGTCATTAACACATATTCAAAAGATGACATATTCAATAACTACATGTTGAACCCAAAGAAATCGAAATTGGGTTAAAAAGTTCCCTTGGTAAAATTCGACAGCCTAACGACATCACTTCAAAATTCAGAAAATCAGTTGATGAGAGATAAAAAGGTAATATCATCACTTGGAAATATAATTTAAATCAATATGGATATAGAATAACATATTCAAACATAATAGTATGTGAATTAAAATACATAACAAAAGAAGTCTTTTAAAAAGAGGAGGGTGAAAGGTTCCCTTACCGACATGGGTCTCATTCGAAACATACACCCCGTGAAAGAAGGACAATTCAAAATTGATGTAAATACTCATAAATGAAATTATATTACAAAATTAGTAAAATAATGGGAATTAAATACACCACTCAAATGAAATTGTGGCAAATGTAGCATAAATCTCACTAGAATCAAAGTGAGATGAAAAATCGCTTACAAAAACTCGGCAGCCTAACGGCACCACAAAAATGGATTGATGAGATCAAATAGAGTCTCTCATCATATTAACATAATGTTTACATAAATAGGAATATAAAAGAACATCCCCCAACATAACAATGTGGAGATTAAAATAAGTGACATAATGGAGAGTACTTAAAAAGAAAGAGAGAGGTTAAATCTCTTACCAAAATTCGGCAGCCTAACGGCGCCACTCAAAACATCCAAAATGGATTTATGAGAGAGAATGGGGTCTCTCATCATATGAACATAAAAATTACAGTAAGATTAATATAAAAGAACATCCCAATCATAAGAAATATGATTTTAAAAGTAATGACATAAAACAATGTACTTAGAAAGAAAGAGAGGAGTAAGATCCCTTACCTCGGGTCCGACTTGACTCGATCGTTCTATAACGTCCTAAATAAAAAACCTGAGTTAATTTCTAATTGATTAAGAACCTTTTGAAAATTCATTATTCCTTTTTTATAAATTATTTCCATGTTATAACATTATGTAATCATTTATGTTAATAATGATTGTTATGTCGATATTTGGTTCTTAAGTCGAAAGTGGACTTCTTAAAATTACATGTTGTTCGTGTGGTCAAAGGTTCTTTATATCCAGAAGGAAATTCATGATTTGGATATCATATATATCATATATATCTAGAATATACATGTATTTATAACATAAAATTATCATTTATAGGTAAGAAATGAAATGCACCGTTCATGGAGATGGTAATCCGTGCGTACACATAAACACTACTTTCATTTCTTTGTCATATTAATGGAATTAAAACTAAATAAGAGATATGTATATTTTAATTCCAGAATTATATTCATCATTTAGATGTATCATTCATCATATATATCCATTATAAACATGTACTTATAATACTACATTACATTTGGGGATAAGAAATGAAATGCACCGTTCATGGAGACGGTAAGCCGTACGTACACATGAACGCTACTTTCATTTCTATCTCATACTTTAATGGAAAGAAGTAAAAATGATATAGAGGTATATTATAATTCCATTATAACATCATATATACTAACATTAAATCCATCCTTTATACGTCCCACATATGGAATTAACAAATCACATCACTTTGAGGGGGCGGTAGTCTGCACTTCCTAAAATGAAGATATCGCGTATACCCATAATGGAAGCCATAAATGTAAGACAAAAATGAAAAATACAGAAGATTAAGTAAAACATAAACATATTATATATCATATATAAATATAGTTACATCTTAATGGCCACCTTTGAAGGTGTTATATGAGTGTTGAACAATTATCGTTTCGTGAGGCAGAAATTCGCCATCCACGGAAACAATATGTTCTCTAACCATTAGATGTAGGTGTGTGTAAGTGTAGCTCGAATCCTTAATATAAAAACATCCTAGTATATTGAATATACTGTAGTTTTTACAAAATGAATGAATAAAAAGAGTTTAGTGGGATGGATATGAAAAATAAAACAAAATGAGTCAAGTGATGACATTACATTAAAATCGGGTAACTCCCTTTGGTTTGAGCTCAATGGTTTCCTTGGAAAGACGTCTGTAGAAAGTGAGGCTTAAAGGAGTAAGATAGGGAAGTGTAGAGACAATATGGGCCGGGGATGGCTGAGCCAATGGCTTTGGGAGTGTGGGTAAGGAGGTAGAGGTGGGGGCCTTTTACAATAGGAGAGGAGGGGCACTCTTGTAATGTTACAAAATGCTACTTTATTTTCAAGAGATTTTCTGATTTTAAAAGTCCCACATTGATGTATTTTAAGGATAAGGTGATTATAGTTCTAAATCCACTCATCCAATAGGTTGTGGACATGTGTTGGTCTTAGATATTACATTATCTTTCCATTTTATTTAAATCGTTAAATAATGAGTTAATCGCTCCATCATCATAATTTCATACATAATTTATTTTATTTAATGTCTAAAAATTATAGAAAAAATACTATGATGTAGTAAATCTTTTTATCTTTCCATTGAATATTTATAGTCAAAAATATGTCTTGTATAACCCCATATATAAATTTGTTTAGTAAAATATCTCATGTTTGTGTCATTTTTACTTTAACATTAAATAAAAAGATATTTATGTAATTTCCCAAACAAAGTGGCTACATGGGGTCCCCAAGTTTACCCATGGATTGTCTTGGTCGGCGATGACACATAAAATTAGGGTAGTACATGTGTCTAGGTCATTTCATTTTATTAAAACATTATTCTTACCATAAACTACACTAATTACCTCTAATCGCGATTAAAAACTTAATAAGTTACTATTCACCAAAAAAATATTTTTATCCCATTGAATCACATTATAATTCTTAATGACAAAAATTTATGTTGGATTTTTTAAATTTAAAACACAAATATGGAAAATTTTCATTTAAACGGAAAAATCGGTTTTTATAAGTACCGCCTAGTGGTTTCACTATTCATCAAAAATTGAAGTTTTTCAGAAAAATCCCAAAAAATCACCCTAAGATATATTTGATATTCCGAATTCAAAAATGAAGACTATTTTAAAAAATTAAAAATATATAAGTCACAATAATTAATTTAATAATTAATTCCCGCTGTCAGAGCAAATAGCGTGTTTTTATGAAACAATAAGTATAAAAAGATTGACACTAGATTATGTCTGATTTCAAATTGAAATTAATTCCAACGACCACTATTGGATTTAATGGTGAAAATATATTCTTATTTCAATTTAAAACCAATTCAAAAGATAATCTAATCATATAAATAAATTATATTAAAAAGAGGTTTTGAATTAAAATACTACATTTTACACTATTCAGTAAAAAAGGAACTTTATCGGAAAGATACCAAAAATTTACACAAAGTAAATTTTGATGTCCCAATTCATAAGAAGAGTTTTATTTGGTCCAATAGAATTTATAGGAGCGAACAAAACTATATTTAATGACGGTTCTCCATCAAAATGCGATAAGTGAACCTTTAGTGAAAATTAGCGCATATAAGCTTAAGATTGAATTCATTCCGTATTTTAAGCCTTTATCTTTTATTGGATAAATTTAAAAACATTTAAAAACATATATAATCATATTTTAGTTATTTCTATCCATCCCCACCAATACAACGGCTACATGTTAACTACCATTTAAAATAATATTATTTTATTATTAGAGTGCAACGTAAGATTCGCAAGAAACTCGTTGTTGCGTGTTGGGTACGACATCGAGCATATCATCCCCTTTAAAGCCATATTAATATTTTATTCACAAATATGGGTAAAAATGAAAATGTCAGACTCTTTATTTACCTTGGGTGTTACAGATGTGATAGAGCCCAAACCACCATTCTTGGTAGTGATCCTTATAGGATTTGGAAGAATCCGAAATTTGTAATTGAATGATCATGTGATATTAAATTATGGGGGTGAACCATGTAACAATGGTTGTGTCTTGTGAATTATTTAATGATTTTTGATACATTTCTATGGGATAGAGATAGAGATGAGTGTTTTTAAAAGATAAAAAAAGCTACAAAGTGTCAGTATTTTGAATATATCATACCCTAATTCACTATTCTTCATAGGGTAATTAACATAGTTGGGTGACATATTTCTTAAACTATGTATGTGTCATATATATTTAAATATTACTTAAAATAATATGGTATATATATAAATGCTATTAAATTTTTTTTATTTTATTTTATTCCAGATATATAATGTGGTTCTTGAAAAAAAAAATATTTTTCAAACACTGAATAATAAATGAATTTTTAATAAAAAATATAATAATATTTTTCATTGAATAAATAAATAAATATTATATTTACTGACTCAAAAATATAAATTTATTTAATATCAAAATAAAAAATATATACATACGAGAATATAATAAGAAAATGAATATACTTCAAGCATAATCTAAATTATAATCTGTAATTATTTCTCTTTTGAATATTATTTATTCATAAAAAAAATAGGTTTAAATCAATATTTTATAACACACAAGTTTGACTGGTCCTATTTGACTCTTATTTGTACTATACAAAATGGAAAAAAGTGAATGATAAATGTCAATAATATATATAAGTCCCACAATTATAAATAATTTAATGTCAAAATTATAAAATCATCTTAATAATTTATGTTTAGTAATATAACCACAGAGCCTTGATATCTAATCAGATAGGTTTCATTAATTGTGTGATCCACCCATATGCGAGATTATTCATTATTTGACTTCCATAATTGAATTTATAAATAAATAAATATATATCCATGAGAATTATTTGATAGTAATATTTCAATAAATGGGAATGGGTATAGTCCTCTAGTTTGTGAACAAAAAACCCATCTCATAAATTATTCATTAATTCCTTATACCTTATTACACAACATATATATCTTAATTAGGCATGAGCATTGTCCATGTTTTATTGAGATATAAATCAATGTACATGAAATATTACCTAGATTGTTAAATTTATAAATTATTAACATACATTTATATATTAGAATATCCATGGAGACATTTAACAAATAGGTTTCTTATTGATGGGTATGTACTCATAACATCAATTATAAAATATTATTAAATATAAAAATTCATGATAAGAATACTTATATGATTATGAGTATCTATAACATTATTGTCTACATAATTTTCTCCCAAAAAAATTATTTAATACAGAAATTGATCTTATGGTTTAAAAAAATTCATTTCACTTTATTGAACCCATCAATACGGGGAAACGTATTATTCGTTCAATGGTAATATACCGGAAGGCTATTATCATAATAAGTATCACATATAAGAACAACTTATAAAATATAATATTCATTTTAATGATCATGAATATAAATATTTATATTTCAATGAAATCGTTATTTGGTTCTTTTTCAACAATTATGATACATTCCTTAATGGAACACCTCAATTCAATCAAAAACACGATTATGTCAAATAGGATAAACGATTTTCTACATGTTATTAATAATATGTTATCATTAATAATAATTTATAGTATAAATATGGATCTTTTATATTCTTATTTATGATATTCATATCACATATGTAATAAAATAATTATTCTATAATTATAAATAGATATGAAATTAATTTTAAAAGCTTTATTTTTCAGGGATGATTGAATTATCTTGTTTATGATAGATTTAAATCCAAAATGAAAATGATATAAATTACTGTCATTTATATAAATGAAAAAATAACTAAATATATGATTTTTAATTAATATATCTATAATTTTATTAATTTAATTTTTTATTTGGTATAATTAAAATTTAGCAGATTATTAATATTTATATGTAATTGATAAAAATCACCAAATAATGAAAATTATCATCTTGAACATTGGGAAATCTAAATGAATCTCCAAAAGATTATAATTAAAAATTAAAAAGTCATTATTATAATCATACTACAATGAAATAATTAAATTTTATTCATATAATCTCGGGCATGTAATGATATTTAATTTGACACCGAAATAGATAATGAAAAACACATTATATATGTTAGTGAAAAATTTGTTATTACAATGTAATATACGAATACAAATATTAATTTAAATTATAACGATTATTTATAATGTTTTGTAATATATTTTTCATTACAATGTGAATATTATATAAGTTATTATATAATTCTAGACTAAGAATGAAACCATGTTAAGGGTAATTTGTCTTTATTACCATTCATTCTGACACATTTCTGATAGAGATTGTTGTATTATTTTTGGTGGTGTATGTAATAATCCATTATGTTATCCATTCTCTAATTTTTAATCATTGTATTTAAAATTAATTTCATGACCCATCGTTCATATTATGTTGAGTCACTTATTACCAAAGTTGAAAGGTTTTTGTCAACCCAATTTTGTTAATTGTGTAATATGAATTATCTATTGTCTATATTCAACAATATATCTCAAATTATTACACTAATTTATATTTTATAATATATTTAATTTATATATTTATTCTCAATATTTTAACATAAAATTATTCATCATTTATTTAATTTAATTTTAATAAATATATGACATTGCTTGGAATATTTATTTTCCATTATAATGGAAATTTCTTTGCGATTTCATCAATATTCATACCATAAATGTTGTCTATTATTAATTTTATATCAATATATATATTATTGTCTATATTTTACTTAACTACCATAACCATTATAAATTTAATTGTTTCACTTTTTTATCGGTGTTGGTTTTCAATAAAAATTACCAAAACAGTTTATAATGTTATTTAATTTCATGTTCGTCCGATTTTTTAAATTCCCACTACATGTAGTTTGTTTGGAATTATTTCTTCTCAATGTTTCGTTATTTTGGATACATATAATTTTAGATTTATAAAATATATCACTACAATTTATTTCCTTTTAATTTTAATTTTATCTGTAACTACATACAAAAATGATGAAAATATTTTATTAAAACAATTATTATATCTCCACATCACATTTTATCTATCTACCCAAAAGATATATATCTTATTGAGTAATTTTCGTGATCACCCTCTATTTTATTTTAATATATAACTTCATTGATATATATATATATATATATATATATTTTTGAAGCATATCTAACACTTAATGTATATTCATACAATACACTATTTATGTTTTAAGGAAAACCATTTTATTCCATGGGGTTTTACAAGATATGATTTAAAATAGAATAAATGTTCCAAAAATATTTTTTTATCATTATTTCCAAATAAGAAAGATAAGAAGAAAATAAATGAATTTTATAAGGTTTTATATGTCATTTACTAATTATTTTAATCATTTAAATGATTAGCTATTTCCATACATGCATTATTCTGAATTATGAGATTTGGTAAAAACGTGATGGATAGACATGGTTTGTTTTTTTTCAAAATAATATTCATGTGGATGATTTTTTATCACAATATATTTTGATTTTATATTATTATAGTTGTCTCACATTCCAATGATACTCTACATTCCAATGCTATGCTCCATTGATCATCTGTGGTGTCCTATAAATATAAATTCTTACAATGTCGTATATGTTTGAAACATTTTTAATTTCATATTTACCCAATGTATATGTTTTCAAAAATACATATAATCAAACCTCTTTAATAAATCATTAACATTATTTTTCAAATACTGACTACTTTAGCTCACTTATTCTTATAGTTCCCATTTTTGACGAAAATTAAATCCAGGAATATACATTTAATAAGACTATAGTATAGGGTGTTATTTGAGATCAAGAGAAAATAATTTTTAATAAATTATATATGTTGATAATCTCAAAAGACAATAAAATTTAATGGTTTTTTATAATTTGTTCATTTTTTAAAATTAATTACTAAAATATTAATATGAAGTAAAATATTGTATTCTTATTCAGGGGTTGTCTCACAAACATGGATCAAGTGATTTAATATCCTAAAAAATATATCACATTATAGAATACCCATTTCACATCTCATACATGAATCAAATGTATGAAAGGAATACCATCATCCACTATTGTCTCACCTTAACAAAGATGTTACCATTTTAATTCTAAATAGTAGAAGGAAAAAATAATATTTAAAGAATTTGAATGATTCCATCAGTTTTTATCACATAACTAATGAAAAAAATACACCTCATCCCTGATGAAAATATAATAGAGTTAATTACTACAAAAATTAAGGTTATGTGACTGTATTTCAAGTAGTTGAGAACTATGGTAGTTACAACCATCATACATTCATCAATAAACATTTTAGGTTTCCATTGAATCAATTAATTCTAAAAAAACTCATGAAAAAAACATTCAACCTATTGTTATCCATGATTCATTATACATAACAAAAAAAACACCATTATACAAAAAAAATCACCTATTTATTACGCAACAATAACTCTCTTATTAAAAATGTGACAATGAAGGTCATAATGAATACATTCACTGGTTCGTTAACATAATAAATCTCAATATAATTGCAATGAAAAAGAATACATAATACATTATCATCCAATTAAATCTCATGAATTTTATTTATAGTTTTTCTATGAAATCATTTTAAGGAATATGATTTCAAATAAAATTCCATGCCTCCTATAATTTCCAATACTATTTTTCTAAATGAACCTACAAAACCTATTATCTAATGAGCCCATGGAATCCATGAACTATCACGCATGTTAAGGAATTCTACAAAATTTCATCATACACATCACATGTATTACTCTAAACCAACAAATAATCTACCCAAAATATACACATACAAGACCCAAATATCAAATATCACTACTCACTATCCAATTATAATCGCTCCCAAATTCAATAACATTCTAGATCCATATTATTTTTCTATTGAAGAGAACTATTATAACTAAAATCAATCACAACATTTTGAATCACTAAAGTATATGGTATTCCAAATTCCTTTATATCTACCATCTAAGATATGTCCAACTCATTAATGTAACTCATTCACATTATGAATGATTTATGGAATAAAGTGACCATAAATGACCATGAATATTAAATCCAATACAAAATCTTCTCACCAATGGCTACATCACTATGAATTTCCTTTTCATTACAATAATTTATCAATCAACCATGAAAATATACATATATCACATCATCAGAACACCGCATGTGAGTATAATCTATGATACATAAGAGTATAATGTAACAAAATGTTTATATAGGAGGGTATTATATATGATTCCAAAACATTTAACAATTTAACCCTCACATAAGAAAAAAAATAAAAATCACAAAAATCACACTTTTATAAGTATTTAACATGAATATGTAAGGATATATACACAACCCTTTGTCATCAATGATGAAATAGTTCAAATTATAGTATTCTCAAAATAAATAAATCATTGTTTAATAATTAACTTGAAAAAATATAATTCATGAAAAGAACCAATAAAGCTGATAACATGAACTACCCACTCAGTAGGTGTTCATTACCCACCATTGCCTTGTTTATCAAAATCACTAACACTTTCTGATCACATACTAACATGTCCCTAAATAGGTTGAAATATCAAAACACACTGTAATTTAAAATAGGAACAAACGATTTATGATCGCTCAAAGGGAACCATTTATTAAGATACAGCAAGATTCGTTAATGAATACCTATATAAAGGAAGCCATTGAATCATATAAATGCCTTATATCATTGTTCAAATAGACCATTCCCTCATTGTATAACCCATAAAAATAATAAATAAATGATAAACAACAATCGTTTTCACATATCCGAGTAACCATATATAATATAAAATCATTATCTATCAATTAAAAGTGATGTGCATATAACATATATTGAAATAGACCACCCAATATGGTGATCAGATATACCATTATAATAAATGAATAATATACGTATGTAGATCTATTAAACCCCCTGAACCAATCCATGAAATGATCCTTAACCAGGATAATCAACACTATCGAAATCTACTACATTTCTTTTGGTTTAAATTTACAAATAATTTCTATAAATCCACCACATTTCCAATGAATGGTGTTATAAATTAATCTCAACAATGTTTGACTATTGTAAAAAATATACATGATCATATAAATATTGATACACCATGAAATTAAAATATTAATCCTAAAACATAAGATAATACATGTTTGGTAGTCCTATGATAACCAAGATCCCAAAACAACAATATAGACAAGGATCAACTAATTTTAAAATGAAATTCAATATGTGATGTATATAGTGAAAATTTACTTGTGTATATGAGTAGGGTGTCATATTATTTCATTACCACTACACTCTCTCACGTGGTATGGTATATATATTCCCTCAACCACTTCGTACTATATATTGTCCTCTAAACTGTGGGAAAGGGTAGTGATCCACAAAAAATCATCATCTCGAACCTCATCTTATACCGCCACCCTATATCTTAAGATGAGGCCCAATAGCATGTCTCATAAAAGATCTAAAACAATCAATCTCTATCATGATATTCGGTATTATTTTTCTCATCATTCCACCACACAAAGTCATACCCCTCTTACTCTATGATGGTGTCAAAATCATAATATTGGGAAATCTCCTCTCATAAATGAATATATGTACTAGTAACCACTCTCATTGGATGAGTCCATACACCCAATCTAATGTAAAAACACATCATATGATTCCCTGTCAATCAAAGTCCATATTAAAAATATATCAATGTCCAATACCATCTATCATAGGGATTTAAATTCACAAACACTCTCACTCAAAGTGGTACCTTAAATCAAGTACCATTATCTACCACATGATCATATTAGTCAATTGCAATTAGTAAAAAGCATGTGTAAATACCCCATCTTATATGAACAATTAGTATAAACAACTAAAACTAACTATAAATTACATTCCACTAATATTTATAAGTCATTTAAATTTATAATAAAATAGTTCTATTAAATTGTGTAAATTATCTTTATCATGAATATACTGTATTCACACATCCATCCTAAAATGAAATACTCAAAATCATGACTCAAATTTAAAAATCCAACACACTAATCCCATTCAAACATCCATATTGCATTTAAAGGGATATAATATGAAACATAGAACACACATTGTATTTTCTCAATGATACCAACCCACATTACACATTCTATAGTGACTATAAAGTGGACATACCATTTTATCATTATCATAATGATTTATTTTATGATTCCATATCTAATTTAAAAATGAATGTCATGGTCTTGACCACCATGATAAATTCATTAAAATTCATTATATTTTTCAATTTAAAACAATTTTTATGTCATGTGTAGAATTATAATAAATAATATTTTTTTACATAACATACCACTTAAAGAATATGTATAACCCCCTGGTGGAACCCTCCTCATGTCACCTCACAATACCTAAAGTACATACCCCTTCACACCATGCATCATGTCTATTATAACCCATCAATGGTTACATGGAACTATATGTGACAGTTTGTATTATCCCAAATATATCCCATAGGATTAAGCACCTAACCCATACAATAATGACCCCAGGAGATCCAACATAGTTCACATGCAATTCACCACATTGCAAATACATAAACCATTACTCTGGAAAAATCAACGAAAATCATTATTTACTTAGGGATGTATTCATAACGCAATCCCAATTCCCTCAACTGGAAACCAATTAATTTAAATGGCTCTCATAGGATTAAGTTAACCTAGCATATTTTCTATGGGATCACACTGTCCTAATTTAATTTAATCAAAAAATAACATAAATGAAACAAAAAAAACACGAATCGATGTATAACCACAACATCAGGCATGTTAATGATACCCAGATGGGAGTTACTACAACACCAATGTAATTCCTATAAATAAGATATAGGTGGTCTACTACTGATAAATGCCTATCACTGTCATGTGAAGACTATTCATTAAATATAATCAAGAGGGTTCTATCCCAAAATCTAGAAAAACTTTTCATGACCTATTCATATATCATACAACCCAAAAAATTTGGAAAAAATAGTTATCAATATAGGACATGTGGTATACAATAAAAAAAAGAAATGTAATATATGTGATACCTCAAAAAAATGTATATATAAATTTAAAACAAATATGGTTTCATATATGAATAAAAATAGAGGCACAATATCTTGTACACATGATAAATAAAAGTAAAATGAGAATATAATATATTTTCAATGATATAATGAAATCAACATAACAAATACTAGGACAGTAAAACAACTAATCCAACCACATGTTTCCACTACTATGAAATACGTGTACCCATTGATAAAAAATGGAAATCTCCCAACATGTATCATAATCCTAGAAATTTACATCTAATTTGGGAGATTATAATAACCAAGAAGGAATCCCCAATGACTCAGAAAAAATCATTTATTCCATGATCACGTCGATGCACATGGAATATATATAATAAGTGAAATAACTAACAGGAATTGAATCCACAGAGAAATATGGATCAAATTTCACATTCAATCTTGCATGTAATTTTTTTGTGTGCTCACCATTCCTCCACAATATCTAACCCTATATAGTTCATCTCTATGTTGGATGGAAGTGTTTCACACATACCATAAGATGACCTATACACAAATGATAATGTTAGGATATTAACTGAAATAATTTGGGTACATTACCAGATGACATGTGGTGTGGTGTTATCAAACCCTCAACACACTACCCAATGGAATAATTAACAGTCATACATCTATAATTATCACTATTCCCCACTCGTTCAGTAGAATATGATCATCCTTGTGAAATTTCATACCATTTCCTTGCCATTTAGGATGTTTATAAACACATACAAAAAATGAAAGTTCCACAATCCACATCTTGAATTAGAACACATCCCATAACCCAAGGATATTATTGACACAAAAAAAAACACAAAAAAATGTACAATTTTCTAATCAAGTATCAATCAATGACTGAGCCCCCTAGGAAGTCATTAAACCACCCCTACTATGGAAAGTCAGAAAATCATGAAAAAAATTCTCAATGAATTCAAGGATAGGCCCTAGAAACCACCCCCCCCCCACCAAAAAAAATTCTATCAACTACTTAAACATAAGAATAATAATAAGGCTTACATCCCATCACACAGCTCACAATATCTTCACTTGGGAAAAATTCCTTAGGGATTGAGTAATACATCTATAAAATTAATCATTTGTAATATTGGACCTATGTGGTCCCATAACATCAAATAATATTAAACTATCATTTAGATAAACAATATTATCAATGATCTAAAAAATAATCATTATTCAAAACATATATCTTATTAAATAAAAATTTGGCTACCATATTAGTCACACATTCATTATAAAATATGAAATCAACCACCAAATATTTCTAGGGAAATATATATAAACCATGATCTTATGTATTCCCAATTAAAACTAATCAATCCCCAATTTTATTACCTAATAACAAAGGAACTATATTCCACATCTCATGAAATGTAAAATTTTTGTAAATATAAAAAATTATCATTTAGAAAACACCATTATTATTTGAAACCCCATTCAATTACACATTTTAAAAAACATTATTTTTCTACCTAAATATATATTTTAGTCAAACTACTTTTAAAAATTATTTTTTTAAATGTAAGACCATTTAAATTTCATAAATTGAATATCCATATGCAAATATAACATAAATAGTCCCACAAAAACTCATTCCACCAAGGAGTAACCATATAACTGTTTAGTAATCTAATTGATCAATGTTGACAGTTTTGATGGTGTAATCCCACAAAAAAATTATTCAAAACACAATGAAATAATGAAACACACTGGAAGATATACTTATAAAATGCCATAAAAGATAAATAAACAATTTACAAAGATAATCCACTATATCCTTTTCCCCCCCACATAAATTAAATATCCTTATATATATTACAAACATATATTATACTCATTTGAGTATAAAATACCTAATCACAATAAAAAACTTCATTAAAATAAATAACATAAAACTTCTAAAATAAAAACTTATATTGATAATATTGGAGCCAAACTAACAAATCAACCCCATGATTCATGAACCAAAAGAAGTGGGGTATGACCTCCTCTTAAAACAACATCAATATTTTAAAAAAAATAAACAAAATTAAAAAATTATTTATTATAAAATTGTATTCAAATTGACGGGAAAAAATAAATATGTACAACCACATACCTCACACTAAACCAAAACATTGATGGTTGAATAATCACTCTCATTACATCTTCCATATGCCTCATATAAATAATTCATCATATGTAATGACTTATCTATCCTCTAGTGAAATCTATTATATTGAAACCCTAATGGATGAACTAAAATCATATAAGAGGGAAACACGAATAAAATAAATATGGGATGAGCTCATACTATGAATACACAAAATAAATCACTCATGTATCACTAATATTGAAGGGTAAATGAATGGATAGTTGGTTAGCCTTCCCATCATGATTGTATTTGAGGATACGAATCCTTATATATTAATAAAATTGACACATTCATGATCCATTTAAAAAAACATATCCAAAAGTTTTAAAATTTTAATGATATTATCATGCTATGTACTATCCTACGGGTACATGATTTACCAACTTGATGAAACTTTTTTTATGTGATTAATATGGTAATACGGATGCTGACTTATTATAGGTATTTATAATATATTTGAAAATAATGAAAATACACTTACCCCATTCGAATAAATATGCAATATCACATCCCTTATTCGAAATAAAGATTAATTTAAATGGATATTCAATTTCATAATTCATATCTTAATCCATGGTTACAAAATCAAACCCCTCAAAAAAGGTAATCTACACTATGTATTTTTCATCCAATAATGATGAGGAACATTAAAATATATATGAAAATAGTTATGTTATAAATGGAACACATAACTATTTAAGTATTTAACATAAATGAAAAATGTTATTCCCATCATATCCAAGCCCATAAATACAAAATATAATAATCAAAGATTCAGAAAATGAAAAAAATAGTTAATATTTTATTTTTAATTATAAATAATTAATTTATTAAATTTTTATTATAATTATAATTAATTAAATAAAATACATCTTAGTATAATTCCTGATAAGTCAACATGGATCAATTATATACCAATGACACGACCAAAGACATTCAGGATGTTCCTGTGACACTGATTATACAACTAGGAAATAATATATCAGTAATCAACAAGAAATTAAATTATATTTTTTAAATAAATAATAAAAACAATTGGGAACACTCAATTAATCTTTTCCACATCATTAAAGAGATTGTTGATCTTAATTTATAACCCATTAACACCCATCGTCCATCGCATGTGAAGCACCATTCACATTATTATGATTTTACAACGATTTGGGTGAAATAATCTGTCAAAACATATATAAAAGTCATTAAAATCATCTAAAAAATTATAAATATAATAGTAAAAAATGGAAAAAAATATCAATATATTGTGTAAAAATATAATAGATCACCCCTCATCAAGGTGACCATATAAGGGTATGATAATGATAATAAAGGATAATTGGATAAGAAAATATGACTATCAAATGAAACCTCTCCCACTGATGAACTATGAATTATCCAGGGTGAAAGTAAAATAAAAAACATATTAAAAACACCATCATGAAGTACTATATTGTTTTACATTAAATAATGACAAGGTACCCCACTACTATTGGATGGTGGTTGTAGAAGGGGTACATGAATCTATAAAGTCTAATGGATACATAGGAAAACCATGTGAGAGACCTAATTATCCCTATTGCTAAATATATCTTAAGGTAAACCATTAATATTCTACAATGATCCCCAATTAACCAATATATTTTTCAAACATCCATATACACAAAACCAACTGACTATGGTTTTCAAATACATGGATCTCAAATTAAGTTACCAATCCTCTAATACCCCTTTACATGAATGAGAAAATATTTCCCCTAAAAACTATATCATATAAATTCCTCAATACATACCATTGTTAATTTTATTAATAATTAATTCTATAATTGTAAATATGCACACAAAATACTCATTCTTGTTCTTGAATCCTTTAACTTCTTTAAATATTCTGATCAAACATCATGTTATTATTTTATAAGACCTTTTTATTTTCCTCACATTATAAAGAGATTTAATTTTATCCACATAAAATATACTACTATTATATGATAGAAATATATATATAAATATAAATTACTTTTTTCCAAAGCATCATGTTTATCTCATCAGACCACAAACATTTGATTGTACCAAATTAAGAGAGGATACTTTTCATTAGCAACCAAAACTTTATATTTCAAGTCCACCATTTTTCATTATAATATGTTTCCCAAATTTTGACTACTTTTTTATTTTTAATTGGTACATTAATCATAGAATTATATGTTATTTACATATCTATGTTATTTTGAAATAAATAGTGAAGTATCACATACTGTATCATTTTTCCTTTTTTCCACACATGAAATAAATAAAATTTAATCAAATTAAGTCAAAAAAATCGCTTAATTGATTTCAACATCATGACAGTTCTCTTACACTTAATTCCAATTATGAAACATATATTAATTTGATATATAGTTTCTTTCCAATTGTCACAGTGCTGAGAAATACAACATATAGTATGTCTCAACCAATTAATAAAAGGGAATTTAATTTAATTTTGGTATCATTATTTCAACTTTTTCACATCAATAATTACATTATACTATCCATCATTTCTCAATTTTAAAAATCATCGATCATACAATTATATATCACTAATTATTTGGTTAATATAGATCATGTATGATGATGAATAATGTATCGCTTTATTTCAATGTTTTTATTCATAATAAGTAACCTCTACCTCTAATGATATATAATGATATATCCTCCTCTTAAATGATTTGGTATATTCATTTCTGTTTAATTTTTCTAATTGAATATTGAGGAACATGTTGATCGAATTTTCAGGTTTATCACTGCCATTTAATTTATTATTCATTATATTTTTAAAAATCACATTGCCAGAGGATGAAAATTGACATTTAAACTAGTTTATCATCGGTTTTTGATGGTGTATTGACAATAAAAATGAACAAAAACGTTTGAAGTCATTAATTTGTGTCATTTTTTTCTTTGTGGGTGACAGAAAATGACACCATATAATGGATTTCTATCAATGAACTCCACAATGACAACTATATTTCTAAAATAAAACTATTCTAGTTTATATATTTTAAAAATAAAAATCTACTTATGTAATTTATATTAAATAATATATGCACTATATTAACATAGATTTCTTAGAACTAGAATATTTTTCAATTCCCTTTATTCTACCCTTTTTCTAATAATGTAATTATTATTCTCATATAAAAAACATTACATATACATTTCAAAACCACCGCTATGATTATAATTGACTCTGTCCTCATCTGTATGCTGGAAATCACCTTATTTCCATTATTGTTATTGCTTCCACCATTTTAGATAAATGATTGAATTTACAACATAATATTTCAAGGATCCATGGACAAATCTTCATGATTCTTAATAAAATAATACACATTTTAAAATGATTTAAAAATATCACTAGATTCATTAAAACATAATTTGAATAAATTACATGTGGTTTTTAGCTTTAATAATGATACAATATAGTGTATTAAACACGTTTTTATTAAATCTCATATTTTCATTGTTAATAAAAATTAATTTTTTTATTCTTTGAAATTTTTCGTTGAAATCACAAAGCCATCATTTAAAAGATTATTATATCATATTAATTTCTTAAATTTTTTTATTATTAAGTGTCATCATTTATAAATTGATAATATTTTTTGAGGATAGAAATTTTCAATAAGTATTTTTTATATTGATCATGAACATTGAATTTTCAATCCTTAAGAAAAAATAATGCCTCTAATAATCACCACATTCATATACAATAAATCATCCATCTGCTTCATCACTTAAGGGATCATTTGATTGAAAATATTTATCCATGATAGTTTTATAATCATAATTATATGAGATTTTATGCTCAATTTTATTGTGTTTCACATATGATATATCTTATTATTTTGGGAAAAATTACAATTCCTATGGTTAGTAGAGAAATAAATTTAATTTAAAGGAATTTCATTCTTTATGAAGACTCACCTCCTTATTTCCTACTAATCTAAATTAATATACACTATTTCCTATATATTCCCTATTATTTTGTGGATACTACATAAAATGTTTCCAATAATTCTATATTTATAAAAAATTACATTAATCTCACCATTTAATTTAACATTTCCAAATTTCTTGTTTATTGAAAATAATGATATAAACTCATCCAAACCCATGAAATCACATTTATCATCAGTTTCTCATCATATAGACATAATTAAATTTATATATTTTAATCCATTATAATCATAAAAGTTCTATCCATCACAAATTTACCAACTCTTATTAAGGTTGGACATATTCAAAATATATTTAATATTGAGACCTTATTGACTGTATTAATAGTAGTATAGTGTATGTCATAGTCCAATAGGGTGAATATAATTCACTAATTTTATCTCTTATAATAATAAATATCTTAATCAAAAATATTGAATCATTAATAAAATCACTGTTATAATGAATTGACTGAAATCTGGGATCACTAAAATAAATAATTCATCAAAAAAGTAATATTCATTGATTTTTATATAACAAAATTGATATCCATATTTTTCTAAAAGTGTTCTCTTAAGATTCATGAATCCCACATGCATTTAATTTTGTTAACAATGAATTCAATTAACATTCTATAAACCGATAACACAGGGACACTCATATTTATTCAGGGATGAGGGTAACATATTGAACTCGCTAATATTAATATCAATATAAATTTTTATAAATAATTATATTTTTTCCATATATTGGAAATATGTTCATTGTTTTTTAGTTATATCAAGAATATAAAGGGCATGATAATGTGGATAGAGAATATTTTTCTCCATCCATTTATAAAATCACATTCCCTTAAAAAAATGTACACTATTATTGACCACATTCTTAGCCTCCTTTTTTAATGGACAACATATATTGATAATAAAAAATCTAAAATCAAATGAAAATACCTTATTCTACAGTACTCGGATCATCATGGACAACCTGGCTAGAAAATAGATTGAATGAATTGTACACTATAATAATACCACATATAATTCTCTTGTGTGAGAATATTCAAACAAAGGGGTGAATTAGTCATTACCAATATTAAAACATTCTTAATTAGTTTATAATTTTTCTTTATAAAAATATAATCTTTTTCTAAAATATTTGATGAGTGGAGATATAGTGACAAATAAGGCACACCACAAAAGGTACTTTATAACGATCACATTCCCACATTATTCAGTATTTAAATTATTGTTTGACAGTGAAAAAAAATATAGAGACAAATTTTTATCTAATTAATAGTGTATAAAAGTAATGGATTTATTAGAGGTCCCTAAAATCATATTACTAGAATGACAAAAATAATTAGTATGTGGTTCAACATTTTTTTCCAACCATTCATGCCATCACAATTCGGATCTCATGGTTACCCTTATTTTTATCATTAATTATAGATAAATATTCTATCTAATGATCTCTAAATTGTTTTTAAAGTTCTCATTGTTTTTTTCACCCACTTACTGAAACATTTCTATAGGAATTTCCTATATTTATAAATTCTACAACATCAATGGAATATTTATATATCCTAATGAGTCATGTGATGATCCAAAATTCATGGCAAACATGACATTCTAAAAATTTTATTGTATAGAAAATAATCACTCAATAAATATAGAATGACCATCCTAATTGTTGTGTGAATAAATTCTTCTCCATAAATATTGTTGTATAAAATTTTCACAGAAGGTAAACTATAGTATAAATCTCATTACTATATAATTGAGTTTATAATATTGGTGGTTTTTCTTCTTAGCTCCATATGCAGCTCTACAACATGATTTCACAGGGTTCTTCCAGGAAACCACTGTGTCTCTAAAATTTCAAAGGAATATCATTATTTTCCAAAACTTCATGTTTTTTCATGACTAATATTTTTAAGAGAAACAACATTAATGATATATTTCTAATAAAAACATAACTATTTATTTATATATATTTTTAACTATATATGAATTTAGTGGATTTAGTTATCATAAAAATTACTTCACTACCACTTTATTCATGTTGTGATGTAATTTTTATTATAAAAACACCATTCCTCTTTATTCCTCCTCAAACTAATAGGACAGAAACACATCCAAGGGAATATTATATTTATATATAACAAATAAAAATTTAATACTCATTAATGATTTATATGATTAAATAATAAAATATATTTTTTATAATTCTTTAGTTATTTAAATAATACGACATACAATAGAAATTTTTTTAAAGAGTATTAAAATCTATTAATGAAAAGTTAAATATCACTATAGCCATGAAAAAAATGAGATGAAGTCGCATAAAAAAATATTTTAATTTTAATTATATATAATAATTTTCAATCACCTCATTAAGTGGTATTAATAGTTTTTACTCTAAAATCTTCTCTAATAAAAAATTATAAACAAGTTTTTTAAATGATATCTATAAGAAAAAAATTAAAAAATACAAATAATCTCCTAATAACACGAGTTTAAGATTTTTTATTTTCGAGTAGCCTCTTATGTATTTATCATCCATGAATATTTTATTCAACTATTATAATATTTATTTCTCTTGCCTTCAATATAATTTAAAAACCCATCTTTATAAAAATAATGTGTATATGTATAGTCTTGTATCGAAATTCCTAGGGGAAAAGAAATATATTATAATTTTGATATAGAATTATCATTACAGAGAAATAATAATAAACATGACGTGAGCAGTTCGTTCCTATGAATATGATAAAACAAGATATGTGGGGAAATATGTTATCAAAAAGACTAAAGAGTAAAAATAGTTTTCTAAAGTGTATTATATAAGGATATGTAAACTCAAATGATCAAACATATACAATGGAATAAGTGTGAAATGTAAGAAAAATATTCCATTGACCACAATCCTTAGAATTTGAAATATAAATTCATTATAAGAATATTTAATAATGAAATAATGAATAATGAAAAATGATATCATTTCCTTGCACCATATTGTCTTTAAATTTACACTTGATGATATTATCACAAATTCATGTTAAAAAATTTTATATTCGATCATGTTCGAACACAACAATGTGAACTATTTATAACATTAAAATTCCTATATGCATCATTTTTCATAAATAATAATTTCGTCATGTCCAAATAAACATTGTGAATAAATTATAATGTTATAATATGAATAATAAAAATTTATATCACATGAGATATAAAAAACCTAACCACTAAATCAAAGTGAAATAAATGAACATACCCATGAATCATCTATACATATGTGTTCTAGTTGATATTAATATTTTAC
Organism: Viscum album; assembly: GCA_963277665.1. Lineage (NCBI taxonomy): Eukaryota > Viridiplantae > Streptophyta > Magnoliopsida > Santalales > Viscaceae > Viscum > Viscum album. Next base: position 605,997,831 of record OY728161.1, on the reverse strand, counting down.
CATTTAATAGTGAAATGAGGAAAGTAAAATTGGTTTTTGTATACTGTAATATGGTTTATATGAAATCAAACATTGTAATGTAAATGATAGATTCCAAATTTCAATAACGTAAGAAAGTGTTTTTTAAAGGAACATTTAGATTCTGATTACTGATAAATATTTTCCTAGGGAAGAATCTATCTTGATGTAAATAGAAAAATATTAATGAAATTGTAATTTTTTATAGAAAATATTTTTTAAAGTATAGTTATTAAAGAAAATACATATCATGTTTGTTACATTTTTAAAAAGAGACATGAATTTTTTGGATAAATATTTTCTTCTAAAAATAATTTTCAATTTTTTATCTATGAAAGGATTTGTGTGTTAAATTTTTTGGATGTTATTATTTCAAAAAAAAATTAAATTATAAAAAATATAGTCATTATTAATGGATCCTTATAAAAGACATAATGGTATCAAAAATGTGTTTTTGAAGGGATTGCTAATTAGAAAACTTAAAAAAACAAAAATTATAGAATCATTAAAATAAAAAATGAATGTTAAAATTAAATGTGTATTGTTAGAAAAAACATTTGATTTTAAAATGAAAGAAATCATTGTATATATATATAATTTAACAACTTTTATCAAATCTAACAAAGTAAAAATCGTAACAAAACTACCATGAAAAAGAGAAAAATAAAAAATTTAAGGATATATGTGATAAATATATAAGGGAAACCAATTATAAAGGGTAATATATTCTATAAAGTAAATTAATGTCCTGGAGGAGAATCCATCACTAAATTTTATGAGAATTATTCTCTACCATGATATACATTTTTTAGAAAAAAATAATGATGGTAGAATATTTTTAGAAGAAATATATTATGTAAAAAATGATGTAATTTTATTAATAAATCTATTTAAATTATTATTTATATAAATTATTATATTTTATGTACTCATAATCAAAATAAATTTCCTTGTAAATATTCAATCAAAAAAGAAATAGTTTAATTCTAATTGAATTATTTTATTTTAATTATTTGTATTTATTTAACTATTTAAATTGTGAAATTATGAAATTTCATAGAGAAAAATTAAATTTATTTTTTATTTCAACTTATAGAATATTTTTTATTATACTTTTTTTTATTTCTTAAAAACAAATTAATTTTAGGTGAATAGTTAAATGTACCGATTTATTATAAAAATAATTAATTTTTTGAATTATTTGAAATTTAAAATTAAATTTTACTTTGGTATTAAAGTATATTTAATAATATATTATTAAAATAATTCATTTTATTCCATATTAATAATAAATATATCTAATTTTTTTATAAATTAAATTTAAGTTGAAAAATTTATTAAAAAAATAAGATTTCAATGTGTTTTAGGCACATATATTAAAATAATATTCATCCAATTATGAATATATATTTTCTAAAAATGGATTTCAAATATTTAATAAATATGTTAAAATTTAACTTTTTGGTAAATTTCATTTTTTTATTAGTGAAGTGATACAATGGTTAAAATTATCTACCATGATAAATGATAATATGGGTTTATTAATGTAATAACTAACTAGTATGGCCAAACATTTATATAAATATTATTATTTTCTAATGGGATTTGGATACATATATCCTATCTTAAAAAATCATTTTTACAGAAAATGATCCAAGATTAATAATTTATATTATTTTATAAATTTGCGTAATTACAAGGATGTCACCATCAAAATATATAAAATTAAAACCAATCTAATATCTTATTTTCATATCATGATCCTTTAATTTGCACCAATTAATACCAAAACACCATCCAAAAATTTCACCATACAATATATTGATCATGTAACCATGAAAAAACCAAACATAGAAGGCCGAATGTGTAATAGAAAGGATATTTTAAGAGAATATGTATAACTCTTAACCAAGTGATTTCATTTTTATGTATTCCTCAAAGCACATAAAATATCATTCATCAATGTTGATATAACTACATCATGGCCCAATGAAAACATAAATACAATTATTTTAGTGAAACCCCCTTTTCCACATACTTTCACATTACATAGTAAAAGAAAACATCATTCGTGTGTACATGTAAATTACAAAATCCATGAGTTGATATATTTGTTTCCAATAAGTGAATAACATATCTATCTACAAAGATATAATTATTATTTTCTTTTTAATATATCAAATTATTATTGATATATAAAATAAATATATTTCCGATATTTCTACCCATATATCTAGGAAAATTTGATAATAATGCTCGTTTGTACACATGGACTACTACCACTCTAAAGTGATTCTAATAGTTCATGATGATCACCTTACAATAATTGTTCTTATATTTTATATAATATATATAAATGATAATTATAAATTATTTATTATTCATGAAATAATGTATCCACTACACCATTTCATAATTTTCAATGCACAAATGATATTACATGTTTATGAATAGAATATCCTATATACATCCCATGTAAACATAATAGATTTAGTAACTATTTAATTCATGGAATTAAATGAAATAAATAATATTTTGTAAAGGATTAATCCTAATAAATATTCTTATTCAGTACATAAATTTTTGAAAATTTTATTATACGTAGTTGTAATTGACATATGTGTCATGCCAGGAGTTCATGTAAGATTTTTATCATAAAACATTGTTTTCTATTTTTTATAGTCATTATATTCTATATCCCTGTAATATTAAAAATATTAATACTATTAATATATATTTTTAGAAAATTGATAATGGATATTTTTTACTATATGAGAAATTCTTAAAAAATTATTTAAAGGAATATTCTCAAATTTTTTCATAAGATCCACTATTTATTAATTTTTCTATAGTGAAAAATAATGTTTTTTACATTTCCCTCATTAAAATATTTTTTCTCCGTCATAGAAATTATTCATTAACATGATTATTCTACAATATTAAATCAACGTTTAATGTATTTAATATTTAATTATCAATTTGGATTTTTTAATAGGATCCACTTAAAATAGGATTGCATTCAACATTTTTTATACATTTTATTATTTTCTTATTCAAAATGTGTAAATATAATATTTAATTATATTTTTGATGTAAAGTATTGATTAATTTGTTCTTATAGAAATATTGTTCAAGGAATATTTATGTTTTAATTGTTCAAAAGAATATAGATCTGATGATGCGTGATCATGATATAGCTATTTAGTGCATTGGCTAATTTGATATATTGATATGATACTATATTTATAAAAATACATTTTATATAATTAATCATGTTGTTCATTCCATTTTAAGGTTTCATTTACAAAAGAATGTAATTTTAATGATACATGATTCAATAATGGATATAAAATTATTTTAGTGGAAATTTATGGAGGATTTTGATTTTATAAGGTGTGGAAATGAAATCATGATAAATATATTGGATATTATCTTATTGGGGTGAAAGGATTCTATTAAATAGTTATCATCTTTCCAAAAGTAACATTCATTATTATGATTTCTTCCTTTATCATTCATAATAAATTTTTTATAAAAAAATTAGGTTTTTTTTTATTTCAATATTATGTAAGGACTATTTCTAGCTACAAATCTATTATATTAAAAGGTGAATTTTGTTATGGGTTTCGATTAATTTTTTAAATACTTAAAAATGATCAATATTGTAATATTTATTATATTTTCTCTCATGTGATATTTGGAATTGTTTTCATCATGCTTGTGGATGTGCATTGATTATAACATGTTAAACGGCAATACATTCTAAAGGAAGTAAATGATTCATGAATAAAACATTAGTGTAAACATTGAAAAATATTTTATTTGAAAAAAGAAAATATATGAATATTTACAATATATTGTTTATCAATTTCCAAATTATCTATAACTCAAAATATAAAATATATTAGGAATATAATTACTTGAAAACCAATTTATAAATCAGGTATATATATTTTCAATACATTATTAATATATTTTAACTATGCACTGGATTAAATAAAATTAGATGTTAAAATAATACTAAATGAAACTATATTGTGATATAATTTATGTTTATATTATGATAAGATATATTTTTATTATTTCTATTTTTGATTATTTAATATATTTGAATTTATAATTGTTTTTCATAGGGGAAAAAGTAAAATGGTAGAGTTTTCATAGGGGGAAAAGTAAAATGGTAGAGAAACGGAATGAAATAATAGATTCCTTATCAATCGGTAACCATGAATGGTTTGCAGATGAATTTTGGAAATTTTTGTTATATTGAATACAATAAAAAATTGACAAACCATGGAACCCTTGTAAGGTGGATAATTAATTATTCAAATAGTATCATGTATATAGATGAACATTTTATGAAACAACCCCCTATGGATATTATTGGATCATCATAATTAGTGGTACCCGAAGGATGGATCAATTTTATAGATAATATATTATATTTTTTTAAAATTTTTAGTGAATAAAAATGAATATCTTGTATTTCATCAAATTTAATCCATTAAATGGTGGAATATGACTTACAATTACAGGGATATATTTGTAAATGATTACATGGAGTGGAAAAAATTCAATGACAACTTTGAAGAAAAATATTTTCTTAATGTTATTTTCCAGACAATAGAATGAAAATTAAAATGATTGTTTTTGATAAATAAGATCTTATTTTATTTAGTATAATGAAAATTCAATTTTATTTCTTTTTATTAAAAAAAATTATTATTAAATTCCATAGTATAATTGACCAATTTTAATCTATATTGAATTTTTTCTGAAATCTTTTTATACCCATTAGTTTTGATGTTAATAATTTCATAAATGTGATGAGATTGAAAAATAATTTTTTAATTTCTATACTTAAATGAAGAATAATATATCTAGGTTCAAAAAATGAGAAATCATGCATCGAAGATATCAAAATTGAATAAAAAATAAGATTACATCATGAAATAATCGTGGAAAAATAAAGTCTGCTAAATATATTATGTGATCTTGAAATTATTCCATATTTACATCAGTCTTGTGACTATAAAGAGTATACTAACTATAAATATGAGAATAATTTTGATAAGATGGTTATAAAAAAATTATAATTGTAAAGATATGGGTCATTATGAATGTATATCTCTAATGAAAATATGAATTATATAGATAATTAAGATCTTAATTAAAAAAGGCATGGATAGATTATTTATGAATATCTAAATTAAGGGTGGACCATTAAATTATGCAAGGAATTTTGAACTACTTGTGTTGTCATATTGTTAAAATGAATTATTTTATTTGGGGTCTACATAATACTTTATTTCGTGGATGTTTTTTATTATAATTGAACTACCATCTCATAAAATGAACAGTAAAATTTGGATATAAACCAAATGATGAATAATTAAATAAATATGAATTTATATAAAATTACTATCAATATATGTGGAATGGGTTTTCCTTAAAATATAGTTTCTTTATCATGTTGAGTTAGAATAAATTTATTATATGGATTTAATTTTTCTTTTTCATTCAATTATTATTTTTTGGGATGTTGAAGTTATATTTAATCCTTAGGGTAGAAAGAGGATCATCCCCCCTATAACTTCTCCTTTATAGAATACTATTTTTTTGTTAAAAATTATGATAGCTCAACGAGGATATGTATTGATTATAGATATCTCAATAAATTTTATTAATAACAAGTTTATGTGCAGTGTTTTTTTCTATGATTGACCTCAGATCAGGTTATAATAATTTAGAATTAGTGGAAGATGATATTCTAAGGATAACTCTTCATATAAGATATCAAAAATATGAGTTTATCGTTATGATTTTGGCCAATTAATGAAGCCATTGTTTTTTTAACAAATTAATTATGTCTTCCATGCGTATTATGATAATAATTTGGTGGTTTTGATGGAGGAAATTATGATATATTATAAAATTTATTAACATCATGAGAATCATCTGTAGATTATTTTTTAAAATATAATAGAACCAAATTTTTAAAGAAAATACAATAAATTTATGTTTCATATACATTATATTTCGTTCTAGTTGTATATTTTTTCTCATGATGGAATAAATACATATCTTAATTAAAGTATTTTTCTGAAGGGTATAAAATAAAAAATATAAAACTTGAATTTATAGAAATCCTTGTTTATTGGGTTACTAAAAATTATTTATTGAAGATATTACTAAATTATCTATCCCAAAAAAGTAATTTTAAAAAGAAGTTGAACTCATCGATAAAAAGTAATAGGATGATTGCTTTCAATAATATAGTGAAGATTAGTTAATGAACCAATTTAATACATCAGTTTTAGAAACAATGTGATTTATTTATATTGACACTTTATTGAAGGTTGTTTTCTATATTTTAATGCGTGATGATCAAATAATTTCATACTCTTTATTTAGTCGGAAAAAATATAATAGAATCAACCAATAAATGATAATGTGTTTTTTCAGTGATTTTTAATTAATTGTGCATAATCCTCATTTACATGGGGTCAAATTAAAAAACATATTAAATATAAATTTTTTTAATAAATGTTTAATAAAAAATATTTGGACATGGGTAAAAAATATGTTTATAACTGAGTAGGAATATGATATCAGGATTTATTAGGATACAGTTAACAAAGAAAATTATTCAATTCCTTGAGTTGAAAATATGGCTTGTACTTAATAATTCAATGTCAATAATATTACCTATTTTTTGATGTTCAATTAATCTATTTTTGGATATTTCATATCTAGAATTATTTTCACTTTCTGAATCAGTATCCATACAAGAATCTCTTAATGATGTAATTACAATATATCATATGTATGATGGAAGTCCTTATGAAAGAGAGAAATTTGAGAAGTATGTAATTTTCATGATTTCCATGTTGATAAAGATGGTTTTATTATATATTAAAATATATTTTATGTTTCAAGTGATTCTTAGTAGATAGTGGAATTATTATATCATCGTCACATATCTCATTTTTATACTCATTTGGGTAGTACACTTATGTTCAATGACATTCAAAAATTCCTAATATAAGATGGATTGAAAAAAGATACTACTTGTATTAACATGAAATTATTTACCTTTCCTCTGAGTAATGTTAATAATTATCATCCACAGATGAATCATTAACCATTTAAAATTAAATAATGGAAGTAGCATAATATAATTATGGATATTACAGTTGAATTTTAAAAAAAATCATGAGGTAATAGGGAACATTGGATAATTTTAGACCTTTTGACAAAATCTAAGAATATTATGACAGTTTGAGATATTATGTATTTAGATATTCTATTAATAAATTATGTTAAATAAATATTTATGTTACATGGATAACATCTCTCAATTTTATCTAATCAGGATCCTATATTTTCATCAAATTGATGGAAACAGATTAATAAGTCTATGGGTATGAAATACTATTTCACTAATAATTTTCATCCTTAATAAAAAGGATAGTGAAAGTGAATTATTTAAAATAAATATGATATTTTAAAGGATATAAATTTATACTATCAATGATCTTAGTATCAATAGATTTCGTTGGTGGGATATTATTATCGTAATATCTTTTTCATTCCAGTAATCATACAGAACCTATTGAGGAATAAATTGAAATAACTGTAAAACTATATCAAGTTGGGTTAAATTTAAAGAGAATATAGTTTTTATTTAATAACATGTAGAATAATTTAAATAATACACATCATAACATGATGTAATATCATATATAGAATTTATATTTTGAAAAAATTAGGAGGACAACCCATTATTTTTTTGTATACCATAACACCTTTATTAATGTATCTCCTTGAAGATTTGTCATTTATTAGGAAGTAAGGGTCATTTTTTTCACTGATGTATTGAACCATAATAAATCTAATATGGAGTTTTATTATAATCATACCGAGTGACCGTACCTTTGATCATATCTTTAGATCCATATATATATATCATGTTTCATTGTAATGGATATATCCTCTTAAAAATCCATCATTTTGACCATTAATGTGGAAATTATGGAAGACAATATTTATTATGAGGAGAATACACAGTATATTGTAGATTATATATTGTAGTTTTTTTTGGAAACAAAGTGATCCACTGGGTTTAGGTATTACGGAATAACTATATGACTATAGAAAATGTAAAAGAATTAAAACAACCAATAAAGAAAAAAAATACTTGAATTATTATATGTAACGAATAAATGTGTGATGAAAAATCCTTAAGTGGATAATTAGAAAACCAAAGAAATTATAATTATAATAAAATCATGTCTTATTAGCATTAATCATTATATTTTTTGATATATATTCATTAAAATAAAATTAAATCATTTTTTTAATCAAAAATAAAATAATTATAATTGAATAGAATTGTTATCCACGAATTATATATCTTTACATAAAAGATAAAATTCTAAATTTTTATAATTTAAATTTATGAAGATAAAATCATTTTTTTATTAGTTTAGAAAATATTTATTTTGGTGTTTCATTGTGATTTTTATAAATTTTTTTGGTGACTCATGAAAAATAATACATTTTTTACCAATTAATAATTCATTTAAGAAATATGAAATGTCCCATTACATGTTGGGATATATTAAAATCAATATTATTCCCCTTTTTAATCAAATTATAATAAATTTTATATGAATCTGAATTATAATTTTTTTAAAATTCAAATAATGTTGTTGTTTTTTAACAAAAATTTAGATTTTATTTGTTGTTTTTTAATATATGGGAAAAAATGTTTTTACCAATTATAAAACACTAATTAATAAAAATCATAATCATAATTATAATCTAGTGGTTCAAATTCAGTTTCGTCAACAAATTTTTTTCATATTTAATAGTTACATGATAAGAATTAGATAAAAATGTAAAGGGTAAAAAAATATAATTAATGAAAAAATTATGTTATAATGTGACAAAAAATATAATAATTCTTATTTGAAAATTATATTTTTACCCATGTCACCATTTATTTGAAATATGAAAAAAATATTTCGCATTCCCATGATTAATGGTTTACATTATTTTCCATCTTTTTATAATTACAAGTGTTACACTACCACCATAATATAAAAGGGAATCCCCATTAACTTTTATTATTCTCTTATATTTGGAGCTTTATCTCAACCAAGTGCTGAAAAAAACATTAAATGTTTCCCTACCTACAACCTAGATGTTTTAGACTCACCAATGAATAATAACTATAATTCATAATGTGTAACCCAAGGTGTGGTTTCATAGAAGACTGATAAATCATAGCCGAATCTTTTCATGTTTATTTTTTCTACTATTTAATTCAAATATTCATTAATTATACTAAAATAATGACATTATTATCTGCTATATATTTCAATATTATAATTATGATGTCATAACCCATTGATCCATTAGAATATGTTAATTAATATAACAAAAATCAGTAAAAGTCCATTAAATCTAATGTTTTATATTTAGAATCAAGTAAAAATTGCTAACATCACTAATGTATACATGTGGAAAATAACTTTAAAGAGGAAATCATTAAAAATATCATTTTTTGTCATATAGAAAATTAAATATTCAATTTTTCATTTTTCTAGAAAACATCATTAAAAAATTGATGATTTTCATTTTCTGCCACTCCATCACACAGATGGTAATTAATATTGAATTAATGAGTATATAATATGAATAAATAATTTTTATTATTTTAGATGTATATGATATTACATACTATAAGAACCTTCCTTCTATAAAAAAATGATAACATCACTAAGGCGTATGTGAATAATTCTTTCTCCATTATTCAATGCGATTCATTATTCAAGACATCCTCAGATGAATGATTAAAAAATAAAATCTACTATATAAACATTGTTACTAAAAAAGGTTTTCATTTATTGATGAAAACGAATTCTTAACCCTCATGACCATGCCATCACATCAATGTTGTAATTTATCATTTCAAAGTAAGAATTTGATTTCATGAGAATGAGCTTGAGTTCAATTATAGTTGAAGGGAAAATTTCAGAACTATGAACTAATATGGTAATTTTCGTGTTATAAAATTTTAATGGTACGTATTTGGATATGTGTGAAATCCCAAGAATGAATTTAGGTGCTCTAATAAGTCTCAAAAAGACCAAGATGTGTTTTAAATAATTTAAGAGCTCTTCCCTGGGTGAATAGTTAATGCCACAATGTTTAAAGACAACCATGCAGCTACCATTATGTGTTATGATTATTAGTTCATTTTGTAAAGTTAATTTTTCTATCTCATGGAAAGAAGATTATTTTTGGAAAAACTTTTCAACCCCATGGGAAATCATGTGAGGTGGATAAGATAACGATATAGGATCATGATTTTTTTTCATGGATATAGAAAACCCACATTAATTTATTTATATGGATTCAGAGTTGATTCTCATGATGGTGAATGGGTTGTAAACTATTAATACAAAAAAATAAGGAAGTATGTTGATAGAATGTTCTAACTACATGGGTTGGGATCATTTAGAAAAATTTTGCATCGAAACCATATATTAGGTTAAAATTGGAATATTAATGATATTAATCATCATCCAATTATGGTTTTATCAATTATTTCTTTTCAAATTCTTCTATAACCCATCAAATCAAACCTCCAACTCCCATCCTCATATCATTTGATATTTCATTAATTCTTTGTCAATTTTATTAGTCAATGATTTCTTTATATATCCTTGGGTTTTTCAATATGTACATATCATAATATTCATCCATTAATTGTTGCATGGTTCAATATCACATAATTATTTTAAGATTCTATATTTTTATATCAATTTATTTTTTATTTTGTTTTAATATAATAAAATGCATGGTCACTGTTTGAAAAGATTTAATATCTAGGAATTAGGAACCCCATTTAAAGACCTAGAAATTTCCATGTTAAATTTTTATTAAATACATGTGAATTTTATGAGTTCGTGAAAATTGACGTCTTGTGATTCTGGGGCCCTGTGTACCTGGAATGAAATTTTGATTTTTTTTTGGTACATTAAGTAAATGAGGGAGCGTGTTTTGGTAAATTTTGAAACAGTACATGGAATTGAAATTAGATGGCACCATTGAACACGTTGTTCTAGTATTCGGTTAAGGATACTTTCACCCCTACCGATGTAGGACGTGGGTGAATGTAAATTATCGTGTTTTTTCTGGAAATAAAAAAAATTTAAAGAAAATATATTTATTTTATTTTTAGCCTCTCATTTGAATGCTCAGTGGTGGGGACCACCTAAGATATAAAACCACCCAATTTTAAATTAATAGTGGGGACTACCCAACCCTTGATCGCCCTCTTTAGTGAGGGAGGTGATTACTGGTTCTCTCATAATTAATTGTGCCATATTTCATTAATTTATTATGAAAACATCAACATAATTAATGGACAAACTCTAATTAAATTAAATAAAATTAATATAAAAAGTTCTCTATTTAATTTTGGTGGACTTGGGGGGGGGGAGTGTTGGAAAGATGGGGATAAATTTTGCGAAAACAATTTCTAGAAAGTAGAACGCTTTATCAAATTAAGAACACCATATAATCAACTTTTATTCTATGTGGCGTACCTTTGTGGTACTTACCTTCGTGGTGATACCTTTGTGGAATTCTTCTGTGTGGAATAAATTTGTGTTACTTACCTTCTTGGTGATACCTTTATGGTATTCCCTTGTGTGGAGTACCTTTGGGGCACTTACCATCGTGGCGATACCATTGTTTTATTCTGTTGTGTGTAATACCTTTTTGCTACATAGCTTTATGGTGTTACCTCTGTGGTATTCTTATTTATGGCATTACGTTTGTGGTACTTAACAATGTGGTGTTACCTTCATGGTATTTATTCATTTGTGAAATAGTTGAGCTTTGGATAAGAGTTGTGCATTTTTTTCCTCATGAATGAAATTGGTATACATGATAAGTTAGTTATATGTATGGGAATATACCTAAGTAGGGTTCTCAGATGTTTACATGCTTTGTGGTTTATCCTTTGTGGGTTTTGTGAGGACTTCAAGGGTCTTAGGGTCCCTACTGAGTATCGTTATACTCAACCACATGTGGGATATGCGCACACCTTGTTGTGTTTGGTGCAGACGACGAGCATCACTGACTGAGGATAAGAGTACCCGTATTGGAGGTACATCGAAGGTGGGAATTAGAAAATGCATACAGTATAGATGACCATTCGAGATTTGTACCTACCCTTTAGGTAGGATCCTTTGTGGGTGTCCACAGGTGCTATTTCAGTTTACTTGTATATTCAGTTTTCTTGTAATTTATGTTGGGCTAGTATTCTATCCCCTTTTACTTACTGTACACACTCTTTTTACATTACAATTTACGTTTGTTCGTATACTATTGTGTTCTTGGTTTAGTGGGATGATAGGATATAAAGGAAATGCCTTCTCACTTTTAGACAATACACCTTTTGGTGATAGTCTCCAGCCCCTGTCCTATGGATGGTGGGATTAGGGTTGTCACGGCACGAGCCTCAGGGGATTGGTCATGAAAAATTGGTATCAGAGGAGTCGGTTCTACTGTTGAACAATGGACACTGAATTTTTTAATTACAATAGTGTTAATTATTATGAGTCTAGTTATCAGGTTTGGGAATCTAGTATTGGTGAGGTGGTAGATGTATCTATACACCAGGACCCTGACATCTAATTTCTGACTCAATGGAAGAAAACCCAGATTGTGTGCTTGTTTTGAAATGTTTTCTATATGAAATATTTGTGTTAGCTCAGCAGGTATAACTTATTATCCATGGAACACCTATTTCTTATCTGGATTCCTCCACACAGACATCCAAGTATGGTTCTAGGTATAGTACACGAGGACATCCTACCGAGTGTGAGGCCTCAGTGTAGCGCCCTTTATTAGTAGGAGAACCAGCGGAGGCACGAGCTGTACCATTACCCATTGGACCACCAATTCCACTAGCCCTAGCAGTAGAGGGTTCACACCAATTGAGCATGTTGCACGAGTTCTAGCGCTAGAGGCCACCGAGGTTCTGGGGCGAGGTAGACCCACAGGTGGCTGAGGATTGGTTGAAGGCTATGGAAAGAGTCTTCTAACTGATAGGGACACTAGCTGATCTCATGGTGATACTTGTCACCAGTTTTCTACAGGAACCAGAATACAGATGGAGTATCTTGATGATCCAGTTTCACGACGAGGTGAAATTTATCTTTGAAGACATTGAGAGCCTGTTTTGTTCAAAATTTGTCCCAGTAACCCTTCATGCAGTGTACATACATGAGAATCTTCATCTGCAGCCCGACCTCAATATTGTGGCTCAATACTCAGCGAAGTTCATGGACCTATCATGATACTCCACCGATATGGTTCAGGAACCATTCTCCTGGTCTCGTACCTTTGAGTAGGGACTCGCGGGGGGGGGGGGAGATCAGGGCTTCGATGATTTCTCTCAGCATCCTAACATAGGTGAGGGTGTTAGAGGGAGACCTCTTAGTGGATAGTTTTCTTTCTTAGCAGTCACCTGCAGCGAGACCACCACCAGGCATCATGTAGCAGATTCTTCTACTACTGGTAGCATGCAAATGTCAAATAGGTCCAAGAGTACCATGCCTATAGGTGGATGACCGAAAGATTTAGGGTTAGTTGTGCGGGTCACTGAAGACATATCCAGTCATTTAAGGACCAGGTAGTGTTTTGCATGCGGCGGGCAGGGTCACATGGCTTGTGATTTCCCGACCCACTGTATGGATGATCAGCAAACGGATGACTGATCGCCCAGGCAGATACAGAGGTTCGGCCAACGAGGTCTATAGAGAGTTGGCATACATGGAAGAGGAACCGGATGTGCATATGGAGGTGGGAAATGATTCTTGATGTTACTGCAACCACCACCACGTGGTGCGCACTGACCACATTGATCAGGTGGACAGAGGCGATCGCTACTCCATCCAGCTGAGGCCTTCGACCACGACTCTCCAAAGATGATAAGAAGTACGATCTCTATTTACTCCACCTTAGAAGGAGTACATATAGAAATAGGTTCAAGTCATTCTATTATTTCCACTTCCCCATTGCGGAGCTTAGAGATTCCAGTAGATTCGTTAACTCTATACTTATGGCTATAAACTCTTATGGGAGAGGATTCGACGATTACACACTAGTGTATGTAGTGTGAGATTACTCCAGGAGGTGTGAGCTTTGGCTGCGATCTCTTTATAGCAGCATCGAGGCCATACGATGTCATCTTGGGTATGGATTGGTTATCTACTGTCCATGTCCAGATCGACCGTATTAGGCACAAAGTGCGGTGAGACTGCACAGATGGGACTTAGTTTTCCTTCACTGGAGATATGTGAGCCATTGCAGCATAAGAAAAACTTACATGGAGGAGAGTGCAGCGGATCACACATCAGTTGGCTAGACTTACCCTCAGAGAGGTTCATGTGGAGAGTCTGATCTATCCTGTAGTGGTGGGCCAGTACGCGGATGTCTTCCCTGATGATGTTATGTGTCTACCTCCACACAGATAGGTGGACTTTTACATTGATTTTTACAATGCGATGACACTGATATCTACACCCACATATCGGATAACTCATGTGGAGTATCGTGAGCTTCAGGTACAGCTAGAGGACTTACAGGGGATGTGGTTCATCGTGCATAATGTTTCTCCATAGGAAGCCCCTATTTTGTTTGCCATGAAGGCGGATGGGGACTTGAGACATTGTTTTGACTATCGGCACCTGAACTAGGTGACCGTGAAGAACATGTACCCACTTCCAATGATCTACGACCTATATGATCAGCTAAAGGGAGCACGGTGGTCCTCGAAGATAGATCTCAAATTAGGATATCACTAGCTCAGATTACGAGAAGATGGTGTGCAGAAGATGTCTTTCAGATGTCGATACGACCATTATGAGTTTTTTTCACGTCGTTTGGAGTGACCAATGCTCTAGCAGTGTTCATGGGAATCATGAATAAGATATTTCATCTATACCCTGATAACTTTGTAGTAGTCTTCATCGATGAAATTTTGATCTACTCGTCTACCAAGGAGTATCATGACTATCCTTTACAGAATGTTATGGACGCACTCTAAGAGCTCCAGCTTTATCATATACTTTTGAAGTGCCATATCTGGATCCGAGATGATCACATTCAGGTACATGTCATCTCGGAGGATGGAGTTGTGGTGGATACAACAAAGTTTGGGACAATACTTTTTTAGGATCCCCCCAAGTGTCTGATGGAGGTATGGAGTTTTCTAGGTTTTGATTGATACTACCGGTGGTTTGTGTCAGAATTCTCTAGAGTTGCAACACCTTTATCAGTATTAAACATGAAGAGGAAACCCATCATGTGGTTGAACAGATGCTAGCAGAGTTTTCAAGAGAAGAGGTAGAGGTTGACTAGTTCCCCCATCTTGAGGCTTACGGAGGAGGTCATTGGATACATATTATACTACGACACATCAGGGATAGGGCTCATATGTGTCCTGATGTAGGATCAAGTAGTTATTGTATATGTCTCTAGACAACTAAAATATCATGAGAAAAACTACGCTACCTATGACTTGGTGTTAGTAGTAGTGGTCTTCACCTTGAAGGTGTGTCACCATTACTTGATGAGAGAACGTTTTATAGTCTACTCTGATCAGAACATTCTCGGGTATATCTTCTCTTAAAATGAATTAACCTGAGACAACGACATAGGAAGAAGTTTTTCCAGGACTGTGACATTGAGCGAGACTATAATCTTAAAAAGGGGAATGTTGTAGCAGATTCACTCAACAGAAGATCTGTTATATAACTTCTAGGTGAGGCGCCAGAGTAGCTGGCCCTTTAGCAGATATCATTTGTGGATCGAAATGGACCAGCTTTTCTTTAGTCTCTTATAGTCACTCCCCCACTCCTTCAGTAAGTTAGGGAGGCGTTGTGTGGGGACACTGATTGTGAGGCATGATGTGCTCAAATATCCACAATACAAGCACTTGATGGATTTTCTGAAGGTGGGGACCACATCATTTTCTAAGAGGACGTACCATGGTACCAATTTCTCTTCGGGAGGAAGTGTTGAGGGAGTTTCACACATTCCATCCAATATATTTGGTATGTGTATGTTGGAGGATTTCCATATGGTTACCCTATGTCTAGCTGTGATGGTTACAGAATAAGTTATCCATGAGGGTTACATTGTAAGGTAGCTGTGAAGGTTAAAAATCATAAGTTAAATGTGAGGGTTGAAATATAATAATATTATTTCCCCAAACACATATGTTGTTAAGTAAGTCCTTTTGAAAATAATTTCAATCCATAAAAGTATTCATGGACTAATGTTATCTTTCCTTATATTTATATACCTTAAAATTTTTTTTCCCTCATACAATGTTTTTTATATTATTTCAATTGGTTATAAGGATGTTTAAGACAATGAATTAATCATAGATAAACGTTATGAGTATTTTTCAATGAAATCATGTTTTTTGAAAAGTTTTATATTTTGGAGGAAATGGATATTTTTTGTGTTCTTTTATATATATGAATGTTGAATGTTATGTATGCCTTATATCTCAATTATCTAAAACTATAAAATTCAAAAGATCATCTATATGAACGGATTTGAGTTCTTGACTAAAATTCAAGATTATATAATGTAATAATGTAAGGTCCTTACAGTTGGTATCGGGGGATGGTTTACATAACATTTGGGGTTAGGAATATATTAATAGAATATCGTAAATGATTTTTACACTGTGTTAAATTTTAAATGACATGGAATTTAAATATTACCATGTTTCATCATCTATGATGTTTTTGTTTAAAATGGATTTCCATAGATGAAACAGGGAAGCTAAAGTGGAAATGCACCAACAGAATGATATCCTTCTAAATCTACATCCTAGAATATTATATATTATAACTGAAAAGTTTATGATAGTAATTGATAAGCTAACGTAGGAAATAAATGGTATTAGAATCCATAAAAATGAACAACCATAGATACAAAAAATGGATAAGATGACAGTGAGACATTTTATGAGGCAACACCCTCGTTTTTTCACTGTATCTTCTGACCCAATATTGGATGAAGGATGTATTAAATTCCTTGAAAAGATATTTGATGATATGGGATACTTATATAATCAAACGATATGTCTTTAAATTTTTCTTTTTTTAATTTTAGTAGATCTTTGGTTGGTGATGGTCAAGAATTTCAGGGATATAGAAGAGATTGGTGACTTAGGTTGTGATGAATTTAAAAGTCTTTACCTAGAATTGTTTTACCTTTAGTTGTGAGACTCAAGATGGAGAATAAATTCCATTAATATAATAAATAGAAGGAAGATTTATTGGGATTTTATCAAGAAAAATTCAACCAATATGTGAGGTTTTTCCAAATATTATTCAGGATTTTGATAAAAAAAATCAACCATTTTTACTCAAGATTGAAGCCAAGGTATCAATGGGAATTGGCCTATTATAAATTCCAAAGTTATGTGAAACCTGTGTGATGTTCTTAGAGTGTAGATATGTATATTTTTTAAGATCATGTGAAATTTTAAAAAAATGAGATGAGTAGGTTCTGATGTAAATTGATGGGTTAGAAACAATCAATGAAATATTCTAGTAGGAAATTCCTATTTCTAGTTTTTGAAAAGTGTGTTAAAAATATACATGGGAAATTCCATACCAAAACTGAAAAATATTTTCAATGTTGATTGTTTGGAAATATGGGCAGAGGCTATAATGAAAATGATCATAATACTAATCCTATTAAGAATACATTTACGTGTTTAAAATGTTATGACGTGGGTCATTATGTAAATGTCTTCCCAAAGAGAGATCTGAATGATGCAAAGAAGGAAGATATAAGTAAAAAGTTATAGTGAGATCCTTTGTGATTAAGTTAGTCAATGTTAGACCTTCCAATGAAGTTGTATCATGCACATTTTTTATATACTCTGTTTTTTCTAATTTTTTGTTCTATAAGGGGTCTACACATTCCTTGATTTTTGAGGAATTTTCTTGTAAATTGTAAACATCACCTAAAAAATGAGACAAGAACATATTGTCAAAACACCAATGTGATATGTTACAACCGAAAGGATTTTTAACAACATTCCTATTAATATATTGGGAAATATTTCCCCAACATAGCTTTAAGATTTTCTCTTAGTATAGTCTGATATCATTCTAGGAATGGATTATCATTATGTTAATCATACAATGATTTATTATAGATAAAAATAAGTTATTTTCCAAATTATTTTTTGTTTTTAAACAAGAATGAACACATACAATTGATACATATCTAGATGATGAAACTCAATTAATATATGGAAATTAATGTTATCTTTCTCATATTGTTGGAAATAAGGGAACCGTTCAGATTTATGAAGATCAAGTAGTAAATGAATATTATGATGTGTTACTAAATTAGTTACCCAGTGTTATAGATAATCGAATTGTAGATTCATAATTGAATTAGTTTAGGATAGTAACTAATATCACAACACCCTTACCAAATGGATCAAATGAATCTTTTAGGGTTGAAAAATTAGTTATAATATTTTTAGGATAAAGGATTCATTCAACAATTCACTTCACCAAGGGGAGCTCATATTTTGTTCCTTAAAAAGAATGGTTGATCCATGAGACATTTCGATGATTATAGATCCTTGAATAACATCACTATTATAAAAAGTATCATTTTCCACATTTTGATGAATTGTTCGATCATCTGTAGTGTGCTCAGTTATTTTCCAATATTAAGGTGAGATTTGGATTCCATAAGGTGAAAGTGATGGAGGATGGCATCCTGAAAAAAACCATTTAGTTCTATAGAGAGTCAATATATATATTATGTAATGTCGTTTGGGATAACTAATTTACTTTTAGTATTAATGGGTCTTATGAATAGATTATTTAAGGTGTTCTTGGATATGTTTTTGGTTGTCTTTGCTGATGACATTACGATATTTTATAAGATTAAAGATGATCATGATAAACATTTAAGGGTTATTTTGGAATACGTAATGGAATAGAAACTCTATAGATGATTCAGAAAGAATGATATTTTGATGCTGTAGATTTCATTTTGTGGGAACATTTTAAATAACAATGGAATAACAGTTGATCTTTCCAAAATAAAATTTCTTAATGAATGGACATGACCGATAAAAGTTACATAGATTCATATTTTACTTTTATTAGCAAGTTATTACAGATAGTTTGTTATGAAAGTTACATGATTATCTTGCATTATATCTGAGATAAAAAGAAATGGGATTAAATTTATTTGGATATAATAATGTGATGTTTTTTAAGCAATGAAGTGGAGATTTGAGAAGGATATAGTTTTGGCCTTACCGTTGAAAATTGTGATTTTTTTATCAATAGTGATTCTTCATTGAAGAGACCGGGTTATGTTCTGATGCTGAATGCTCATGTAATTTACTATGGTTTAGAAAAACAAAAAACCTCATGAGTTAAAATATCCCACACCTGATTTGGACATAAAAGCTATGGTTTTTGATTTGAACATTTGGCGTAACCATTTATATGTAGCCAAATTTAAAATATATATTGACCACTAAAGATATTATTATATAATCACATAGAATTAATTAAACATGAGGCAATTTTGTTTTCTTTAACTGATTAAATATTATGATTTCATGATCAATTACCATATGAGAAAGGAAATAAATGTGTAAGATTCCTTGATTAGAGAACATCATGATTCATTAACCATGTAGTGTTTGGAAGATGAATCCATTATTAATGATTTGATGAATTTTGGATTAGAAGTTGTTGGTTTTGGAAATAAATCTATTTTTTAGGTTTTGGTGTATTCATCACTACTAGACCAAATTATGTAAGCGCTGAATGAAGAAGATGAGATTTAGAAAAATGTAGAATCGGTTAAAATGGGTTTGCTGAAAAAATTTAACAACAATAATGATTTTGTTCTGAAATTTTGAGAACGATTATGTGTGACATTTGATTCCTATTTGAAGAAAGATTTATTGTCTGAAGCTCATTGATATCCTTTTTGAGTTCATCATGTTTTTACTATTATGTACATTTATCGTCAAGAGTATTACTGGGGGGATGGAAGGAAAAGATATATAGCATAATTTACCATGAAATATTTTACATGTGAAGAGGTTAAAGTAGAACGAAAGTTACCGAAGGGGATAGTTCATCCATTACCAGTGTTAAAGTGGAAATGGGAAAATATATCCATGGGCATAGTTGTGGGACTACCAAACACTTCTAGAAGTAATAATGAAATATGTGTAATTGTTGATACAAGGACTAAATTTGAATATTTCCTTCATATTCAAGATAAAATGTATTTGGATTGTCTTTCTGGAATGTACCTCAAACATATTTTTAGGTTACATGGAGTTACACATTCCATTGTATCTGACCGGGATACCAAGTTGAATTATAATTTTTAAAAGGTCATTCAGAATTCATCGAGAACACAATTAAATTTTATTACAACTTCTTATCCTCAATCAGATGGGTAGTTTGAATGAACAATTCCGATTTTGGAGTATATGCTTTAGGATTGTTCAATGGATTACCAGAGATTTTGGGATCAACATATTTCTTTACTTTTGTATTTCTTATAATAAAAATTTTCATTCCCGTATATAGATGGAACTATTTGAGTAATTGTATGGGACACATTGATGAACTCTATCATTTTGTGATGATTTCAGGGAAACGATGTTGATGGGACTAAAACTAGTAGATAATGTGACTGAGAAAGTGATGATGATCCAGCAACACATGAGTATATCAATGATTAGGCAAAAAATTAATACAGAGAATAGGAGGAATGAATTTTATTTTGAGGTAACTGATCAACTTTTTCATAAAATCTCACCATGGAATAGTGTTATGTGTTTTAGTAAGAAATAAAATATATGTCCAACATTTATTAGACCTTATTAAATTATGTAGAATGTTGGACCAGTCACATACTGATTGAATTTGCCTCTAATTTTATCTTAGGTTCAAAATGTTTTTCAGTTTTTCAAGTTGAGAAATTATGTAATAGATTCATCTCATGTAATGATCCCAAAAGTAGTTCAGCAGGAAGAGAACCTTTCATATTAATATAAAACATTTTATATTTTTTATTTATGAGAATGTGTATTTTGGAAAAATATAATCCACCAGGTAATATTTTTTTTGTAGAAACCACATTATTGAAGAAGAACCATGGGAGTCTGAAAATTCTATGACGGAATGGTACCCACACATTCCTAAGATGTAAATAGATAAATAATAAATTTTGAGGAGGAAATTTCCAAATGGTAGGGGAAATTTAACACCCAATGGTTTTAAAAATAAATGAAATGCATTATATTACTAGACTCTAATAAAAATAATTTTTTATATATATAATTTTAGAGCATCCAATAAGACCTAATCTTTCTACATTTATGTTTTGAATTTCAAAAAATTGTCATGTACAAATGTGATCAGTATGTTATTTAGAGTATAATAGAAACCACCTGATTTTTTGTGAAAAGTAAAATACCCTTATGAATTGAAATATTAATATTAATATGACCGAAATAAATGTTAAATTGTATTATTATTTTATTTTCTTAAATCTCTACAATAATAACATTGTGATTAATTTTTCAAGGTGATAAAAAATGAGTTATATTTTTAAAATTGTTTATTTAAAAAACGTATGATTTTATTTTTAAATTAAATTAATCTTATTTAAAAAATTATTTGCAGAAAATGGAGATCATTTTTGAATTATACACATGGAAAATCTATTGTGGTAATATCTTGTTATTTTTTCAGAAAATTTTGAATTTTTGATGAATAGTGAAATACTATAAAATACCGTATATTCAAATTATAACTTAAATACTGAAATTTTGAAATAATGTCAGATTTAAGAACACTTATTTTGAACTTAAATTCATTATTTATTATTTTTATAACAATAATGAAGTATATTCATTATCTTGGATGATAATATAAAATAAGTTAAAATCCCTCCTCTCCTCCACTATAAATATCACTATTATTCCTCTCTTCCACCCACTATTCTCTTGACTAGAGAATTGACTATGTTTTTTAAAATACCATCCATAGTGTCCTTCCCCATTTCCAATACCTTCTTGTATCACCAAAAGGCCAAAACCAAAGGCCTTAAGAAGGATCTCAAGGAGAAGTGGTCTATATGTAAGAATCTTTTTCTTTTTCCAGGTGTTTTTTTTCAATTCCATAATTTTCTTATACACACTTCCCACCACACCCTATCCAGGATGTATAAAAAATATATAATCATATATATTTAATATTATATCATGTTCATGTAAAAAATTCATCATCATTCTTCTGATTCTCTCCCTTTAATTATAAAAATTAAAACATCGTCTGCGATATGCCAATTTAAGAAAATTGTAGATGATGTGTTTTCAACTTCCATTACATCTGTCAATCAAAATCATAAAAATATATTAATGGTTGAAAATTAATGTAATTTTTGTTATGTAACCTTTTATATGATCTATAAATATTTTCTATGAATAACATTAAATTATATAATTAAAAACGTTCAGGATTATCAAGAAACCGCCAAAACTCATCTAAACAAATATCATTTATGTTTTATCTAAAGAGTAATTATAATACATGATAAAAAATAATTTATTGTATCATTATATATTCTAAAAACATATGAATACCATTTCATTCAAATTTTTGAATTTCATTTCCATACAACAAGAAAAATAAAATACAAACCGGCAATAGAAATCATGGAATGAATTCATCCAAAACAATGTGTGGGACAAAATACTAATAACTAATTGGTGAAATTATGTTATGAAATCATCATATAAGGTATTATAAACATTAATATGTTTTATTAAGATATTAATAACAGATATTTAGTTGTAATACAAGATGATTAAAAATGTTTTATTTAAGAAAAACATGAGGTAAGGGAATTCATAACTCGATTTCCATTCATTTGGTTTACCATATACATCATTATTTATGTAGAATTAAAATTGTTTTTGTGATGAATTTGGAATATATTTTTATTAATTAGGTATATTGTTAGTGTATATAAATATTTAATCCACTCTTAAAGTCTCATTTTTGTAATATTATTTTTGAAATGAGCATTTCTTATAAAATCCTCTTTTAAAATTATATTTTACAAAATTCGTAATCACTATTTTTAAGAATTTATTCATGTTGTTTGAATATGTTATGGTTCTTGGGAATTATTTATAATGAATTTATGGACATATATCTCCCTCCAATTCACTGTTTATGTGTATGTGTATGTTTATGTTGGAGATTAATTGTATGGTTACTCCATGTCTAGCTGAGATTGTTACATACTAAGGTAAATGTTAGGGTTACATTATAAGGTATCCATGAGGGTGGAAAATCATAAGGTAACTATGGGTGTTGCGATATATGTATAAAATTTTCAAAGGTACCTTTGTGGTTATATTTATTATATATATGTTTTGTGTAAATCTCATGGAAGTCTCATGTTCCACAAAGTATGTTTATATTGGCGATAGATGTGTACTTTTGAAAATGAATTTATACATTAAAAGTACTAATGGACTAATGTTTCATTAATTTATTTTATATAACTTACAGATAATTTTTCCCCATCGCATGTTTTTAAATTATATTCACAATTTATATTGATGTGTAAGACCTAGAAGGAATCCATGTTTAATGATTTGAGAATTTTTCAAAGAAATCATGTTTCATTTAAAGAGGTTTATATTTTTTATGAAATTGATAATAAATTTGTGGAATAATATCTATATTAAATTTTATTGTTATGTATGTATTATATCACCAATCTATATGACTCTAATATTGAAAAGAATATTCAATATTAATGTAAGTGATTTCCTGACTGAAATTAAAGATTATGTAATGCAATAAGGTAGACCCCTTACAGGGAAAGATATTATGTCTCACAATATTGATATTTATTCTAACGGATTAGAAATGACTATGTTCATAAAGGGTGAGTGATATGTATTTTACCACCACTCACAATTTTATAACTAAATGGTTTAGTGGGTAGGTTTGTTAAAAAAGGTAAGAGATCCTTTTCATATGACTAGAATCTTTTATTCCTATATTCTATTAACCATGTTATATGGTTATTATTTTCTCTCATTCTTAGGAATATGTGTTACCATTTGACATGTAATTTAGATGATTCTTTCATAGGAATAATAGATATTATTTATGTTTGTTTTAGTTAGATATGTTTCCTCATTCATGTTGTTACATATGTTTATGTTATAACCATTACAATATTTGATATTTTGTCCCTTACTGATAAATTGGTATCACAGCTTTTTGTGGTTTCCCTACCAAGGATTTGAATAAAATAATGTATCATGGTATTTATAATAGTGTATTTATATTATGATTATTTTTTCATAGAATAAAAATTATGTATTTTATGTTTAATGACTTCAATACAAATAACTTACAGGTTATTTGTTTTTGTAACTATTTGTGGATGTAATAATTTATCCAAGTAATAAATATATTATTTTTTTAAATTTATTCATTTTTTTAAAATTATAGTAATTCTCTTTCAAAATATGTCCAATGTTTCTAAGGGAAATATTTAGTGAATAATGTCCAATTGTAATTCCCCAACATTATATAATCAAATTTAACACTTTATTTTTGGTCCTAATGAGATTTGACTATTATTCATTGTCATATTCAAATTGATAAAATATTGAAATTTTTGTGAATTGGACAATGAAGGATAAAAATAATATTTCATGTTTCATTAGTCGAATTAAACTCAATGAATGGGTGTTTAAGACCACAAATTGATGACTGTATAAATATCTTCTATTTATATAATTCTAATATAATAACAGTTTCAATTATAGAATCTATATGAAACCATATTAGGAAATTAAGGGGAATATATTTATGAATCTAACACATTTGGAAGATGTAAAAGAGAGTACGATAATATGTATATACATTGTCTATGAAATGATGGAGAATGATCAAACCATTCAAAAACCTTTGATTGTTTAAAAATGAATGATAATAATGTTATAAATAAATTCAGCGATGAGATATAGTGTTCAAATATTATGAAATAGTAGTTCAACAAATATATCCATCTAAATAAGCGATTAGATATATGGGAAATGGTAATTTGGGAACTAGAAACATCTGTATATTCATGTGTAACACCATGATGTTTTTATGAAATATTTTATTTAAATATTTTTTATTCTACAGTAACATGTTATGCATGAAATTTTGAGTTTAAATGAACTGCAATATTCATTTATAATAAGATTACAGTTATATCATTGTCGTTAGGTTAACAGGAATAATTATAACTAACTTATGAACGTGAATTTTGAATTAATTGGATATCAATTATTTATTAAAAATTAAAATCAATTAGATATTTTTAATTTATATGGAATTATTTTTTGTAATTAAATTAATGATATATATATATAACTATGTGTGTATGTATTATACTTAATAAAATATTTTTTATACTCATACAATTGATATTTTAGTCATAGATTTAGAATAAATCCCAATTTGATGTATAAAGACCTATATTTTATATTATTTTTACACTTTTGATTGGGGAAACCCATTTAAATTAATATTTTGAAACCATAATAGATTTTATATGTATTAAATAACATGCTATTGGGATGAGTTAAATATGAATTTACATTGTTTTAATTTATGATATTTTTTTGCTTTCATTAATGTCTTGATGAATAGTGAAAATATAATAAATTTTAAATGAAACTAATTTTTTGAATGAAATAATTTATATGGTTATGCTATATTATTTAATGGATTAAGAGTATAAATAGAATTTTAGTTTACCATTTATTATTATTCAGGTTATTGTAATTAATTTAACATTAAATTCAGATGTAAAAACATTTCAATGTTTTGAAATATTTTTATTTTTAAAAATTCTTTTCTCATTTTAAAAAATGTGATTTCTTTTTAATTATTTATTGAAACATATATGTTTTTTATTTTAAAAAATGTATTCAATATTTGGAATTATTAGTTCAAAATTATGTCAATAGGCTACTTTTAATTTTGGGCATTATGAAAAGTATCTTCGGTAATTATTTCTATTACCAAGGTTCATGGTAATTCGGGTAATTAAAGGTAACAATAATATTATAAAATCAATTTATAATATGTTAAAATCCTATTGGAATAATAAATTATACCCTTATCATATATTTTTATAAATTGAATAAATTTATTGACACATGCCTATGAATTGGTCATGAATATAGTAAAAACAATGGAATGGGACAAAATGTCACAATCTCATTTTTGTTAAGTATATTAATATTAATATACGGATAACAAAGAGATAATATTAAATATAGATAGTATATAGAACAATAAAATAGTTTCATACATCATGGTATCTTATTTATAATTTTTATAGATTAAATAATTATAATTAATGATGCAGAATAGTAATGTAGAAATTATGTTATTAATAGAAATATCAAACAAAATGATTTTATAAATATTAAAATAAATATAATATAAACTAATTAATGTGATGCACCAATTTTATAGGTTATAATGTCATTTTAAGAGGGTATTAAACAAATAAAATATTTCTACTTTGGAATTTATTACATCTCAAATAAATGAATACTATCCAAATTGACTGTATTAATATTTTATAAAAATAACATTTTATTAAATTATATAAACATCATAAAAATATTTAAAAATTAAAAATTTATTATTATAAGGTCTAGAATATCATCAAATATATATTTATTTTCAATTTACACCATATATATAAATATTTATAACTGATAAATAATTATAATTTAATTACCAAAAATAAAATTAAATAGAATAACTAAGGTTGAACAAAAAGTATGTGGTTTAAATTGACTAAGTAAGTTTTGTAAAATTTATTATTTGATGACGTTAAATCCTATATCACCTCATATTATATATTGGGACATTTTTTAGGGTTTTTTGTAGGGTTTCATTTTATGTTTAATTATTATTTATGGAGTTTCCAAAAGCGCCCCTCACGTCAATTATAAAAAACAACCTCCTCCCCCACTTCTTCACGAAATTTTGAGCATTAAAACACCAAAATAAGAGACCATTATTTCCATATCAACTTCCCTATTTTTATTTTAAAGATTCATATCATCTTTAAATACCATATCTAGTGCTCTATGAAGAGATTTAGAGGAATCATGTCCAGAAAGAGGTAATCTATTCTACTAATTATTCCAAAATTCATTCTTCTTATAAATATTCGTAACTAGTTGCCTCATTATAAATTAAAAAACATAATTATCACTAATTTAGTTATATTTTATTATAAATAAAAAAACAACCATATTTCACCTTCTATCGATCTTATGAAAAACGAGATCAATGTAGGTGCGAACATACGACTTACCATCTCCACATAATAGTGTAATATGTTTTTCCCCACCACAATACATGGTTTGGTATATATATGGATATAAAAAAAATAAATTATTATTATAAAATTTTACTAATTATTAATGATTATAAACCATCCACTTAAATTACATTCAACAATTTTGGGGATGATATCATTGCTCGTCCATACATACGGCCTACCGTCTCCACGATGTGATGCAATTCATTCTACATGATCAACATTAATTCCAAAATATATACATGAATTCATTGAATTAATAGGTTATATATTTTACTATTATTATTATTTAAATGATTTAACTATAATATAATATGTGGAAAATAAACATATCTGAAAAATATTACAAAAGAACACAAAGCAGTTAATATCTAAATAACTAGTGAGAATGAAATGTTACTAAAAAAGGGATGATAATATAATCATATTTTTTATCATTAATTTGATTATTATTATAGAACAGTTCCTTAAAATAATTTAAATCATTATACTAGAGGTTCAGATACATTCCACGCATATCAGACCTAATGTAAGGGGTATTTTTACAATCTCATTTTTATCCACGATTGTTTATACGCATGTGTTTGTATGTGTATATTTATCATCCACATCTTTGTTTTTTTATTATGTAATTTTAATTATGTTCATATACAAATTTTGAAAATTAATTTAACCATTTGATTAATTTTTATTAAATGGCATCGAATGAATCTTTTGTAGTTATTCGATTTGAGGTACTTTTTGACATTACAAAAAAAATCTATAATAAGATTTTTTTTGAACTTATATAGCATGAATATATTTTTATAGACTCATGAGACCATATTTTCATTAAGTCTCCTCTACAAAATTTCTATATTTTTTTTTAAAAAATATTTTCTTTTAAAATTGCGTTGAATTTTGGTAAAATATAATATTTTATAATAAAATGCTATCTTTCTGAAGAATTAGGTTCATGTGTTTTATCAAAATTATTTTCCATATATGATGACATAGGGTTAAGTTTCTATCCCTATTATTAAATTTATTTTATTGTGTTTATGAGGGAATTATTTTTATGAAATCCATTTCTTTGAATGAATTATGATGTAATGTTGTTTATTCATTATGATATTTGTGGGAACTATATATCCATTCAATTCATTGGGTATGGATTTATATCTAAAGATATAGTTATCTTTAGAATGACATGTAATTATGGTTTTATAAAGTAGGTCTAGAATGAGGAGTAAACTCTGATTAGTAAACGACATTGTACGATATGATGGTCTTGGAAACGAGCCTTGAATAATCTGAAATGATTTTCTATGCTTGGGTGTGTAACCAATAAATTTCAAGTCTTATGTTTTGAATATTTGTATTACACTTAAATTTTTGTACTTATTTGATGACATGATATTCTAATCATTTATATGTATGATAATATTTTCAAATTTTATGTTCTTATGATTATGATAAAATTGATATTTCTTTGGTATACCCTAAATGAGATTTTTTTCTCACCCATTCATATTTTTATTTTCCCTATGTCATAAAGAAGGGTATTAAATAAGATATGTAAAAAAGGAATCTAGTTTTGATGAAAAATGTGGGAGGCAATAAAGATGATTTATAAAATAATTTTATATGTTATTTAGTTTCTAATGACACTAAACTTATACGGTCCTGAAATTTTTTTTATGTTATGTAATAATTATTTTTTAATTTTGTTGTCATATATATATCTAATATATGGGATGTTATATTTTTTATCAAATAAAAGTTATAATTATCTTTTTGTAACTAGGATTTGATAACCTTAGTTAAATCCATAAGGTTATGTCTATGTATAGGTTACAGTCCTATCCTAGTGTTTTAGAGTTGTTCATGAATAACCATGGATAATACCTAAAGTCTCCAAAAATCATATTTTATTCATCAATTATGTAGTTTTACCATTATGATTAGTGTTGATCACACTACACATCTTGGTATAAGTCAATGGAAAGAAACCATATGAACCACATTAAGGAAAAATATAATGTTTAATGCAATGATTTTACTCCTGAGTAGCCAAATGTCATGGGAGTTGGAATGAAAAATCGTATAGCCTTCCTCACACATATTTATCAAGATATGAATCATTCCAGACATCTAAAAAAGAAAAAGAGGTAGAAACATTCTCCTAAATACATTCTTAGGAAGCATCCCCCTTCATTCAGCGGGTCTTCTGACCCATTAGTGGTTGAAAAATGGATCAGTACCACTAAAAAGATATTTTCAATTATAGAGTGATCTGAACATGATAAATTCATCTTAACAGTATATAGTTTGGAAGGTGAAGCTGATCAATGATTGAATCTTATGATTAATACAAGGCATATATATGAAATTGATACTATGTAATGTGATGAGATCATGGAAATATTTTCCAAAAACTACTTTCCTCATATTATTAGAAAAAATATAGAGCAGCATTTCCATAAACATACGTAGAAATATGATTAATCTATTGTCACTTATGATGAATATTTTAAAGGAGTTTCATTGCATTAATTTGTTATTATTAACCAACATTAGAGTAAAATTGACTGATACATTTGTGTCATTAAACCAAGTCTCCAAAGGGCATTAGCCATAAGGGACCTCAATATCTACGAGTAAATTGTTCTATTTTCTCTCTAGGATTAGATAGTTATTTTATTATACCATTAGTCATATGATTTTAATAGGATTAAAAAATGAAATTCAATGTAAAATATAAATACCACACCAAAAAGAAGATGAGTTTACTCTTATGCTCAATGCGTGGAAATAATCTAGGAGGGAATTGTATAAATGGGACTATTAAATGTTTTATGTGTGGAAAATAAGTTCATCAGGATGTTTAATTCTGATGTGATTGTAAAAAACTTTCTAATGGTGTGAACAAATAAGAGGATACACATAATGCACCACCAACAATTCATTGATAAAAGTGCTAGAAAATGGGGTATTATGCCAATAAAAGACCAAAAACAAGGATTATTGATTATGATCAACATAAAAAAACTCTTAAGTGCAATGAGAAAGGAATGTCACATGAATTCTCTATCTAAAACATAGAGTATGATATTTAAGTGGTGAAAGGTACACCTACCATCATCTATAAAGTAGAAAATGTTTTAATTTATTTTGGATCCACCAACTCTTTTATTTCTGAAGATTTTTCTAATAGAATCTGCATATTACCTCCATAATTAAGGGTTGAGTTAGCTATGACAACTCCTATTTTCACAATTCTCATATCAAAAGTTTTAAATTCTTATCTGGATGAAGTTTGTGGGAATGGGCTTCATAAAAATCATGTGATCATTCATATAGTTGAATTTGATGTCATTATTTGTGTTGATTAGCTTTAATTATATAGGTATCATACAATTTCCACGGAAGGGATGTCACGGATCACATTCCAGGTCAATCATTGATTACCTATCTATAGAACGCAGATGTTTATTATGAAATATTTTCTATAAATAATTGTTATTCTTCAGTGGTGTACTTTACACGCAATCATGAGTATAATCTAACCAAGATATGCCCTTACTGTAAAATTTTCATTATAGCTTATTCATAATGATATAAGTAATAATGATAACTAACATATGAAAATGCATTATGAATTTATTGGATATTAGTTATTTAGGAAGAAACATAAATTAATTGAATATTTTCATTTTGAGGGAATTAATTTCGTTTATGAAATTAATGAGATATATAAGTGTTAGATAATTAATAAAATATTGTTTATATTCATCCAATGGACATTTTAGTCATAGGTAATGAATAAAGCCCTATATGATGTAACATATTTTTTAAAATGTTATTTTGACACCATTGAATGGAGAACCCGTTTTTAATTAAGATGTGGACAAATTAATAAATTTGATATGACAATATAAACATATTATTTTTAAGACGGATTTTATAATTTGTTTGGAAAAATTTCCCTTATTTTTTGATATCATTGATGAATAGTAAAAAATAAGATAAATTTTAATTAAAAACATAATTTTTCATCAAGATAATTCATATTTATAACTTAAATAATTAATTTGTTTCAAATAATATATATAATATTTTATAACAATTTAAAATAATGAATGTAATTTTAATAAATTTTAATTTTAATTTATATGTAAAAACATTTCAATCTTTTGTATTGTTTTATTTTTTAAGAAAATCATTATCTCATTCCAAAAATGGGATTGATTTTAAATTAATTAATAAAACATATTTGTTTAGAATTTTTAAAAATGAATTCCATATTTGGAATTAGTAGGTCCAAATCACGTTAATAACAAACATTTATTTTTTGGCATTATGATTAGTAACTTCGGTAATTATTTTTATTACCGTATTTAAAGGTAAATCGTGTAATTAATGGTAAACATAATATTATAAGTTTATCTTAACACTTTTCAAAATTTCTAGTAATTGAATAATTTAGAACTCTATCATATATTTTTTGAAATGGAATCACTTTATAGAAACATACCTATGATTATTACATGACTGTAATGAAAACTAATGATTGTGACAAAATGTTACAATATCATTTTATATAAGTATATTTATTTTATTATATGGAAAAATCTAAGAAAACCTCAACTATAGATAGTATATGGAAATCAAACATAATTACCAAAATTTTATAAATTTTTTTATAATTTTTAGATATTAAATAATTACCATTAACGAGGACACAATAGTGATAAAAAATTATATTACATATAGAAATATCAAATAAATGGTTTTAAAAATATTAAAAAATTATATGTACTAAATAATGATCTCCAAAAAAACATCTAGGTGACTTCTACATGTTAGGATTGTATTAAATATTTTGGTTTGGATATTTCATATGTGTAATTTCTATTTAATGTCAATTTAATGAATTGTGTCAAAATTGACAATATTGAAATTTTATAAAAATAATACTTTATTAATTTATTTAAAAATAATAATAAAATTTAAAATTAAAATTGTGATAATTATAATGTCTAAAATTTCATAAAATATCCAATTATTTTCAATTAAAAAAATAAAAGTAAATATTTATAACTGTTAAATATTTAGAATTTTATTACCAGAATTAAAATTAAATATAATTACTAGGTGTGAATTATAATGATAGTGTGTAAATTGACATAAAAACATGTCAAATATTTATTTTTTATGATATTACAACTATCTTTCATATCATCTTCTAAATTGAATCTCTTATGATTTTCAATAAGAGTTACTTTTTGACTATTTCAGATAATGTATGAGTGGAATTTTTTTTACTTATACAACAGGAACTGACTTTTACCATTTCATAATTATTTGATTACTTGAAGTTTAAAATCAAATAATACAATGTGAATTTCACATAAAATTGTTTCTTTTATTATTGTGTGGTATTTTTAGGAAGGAAAAAATATTTTAAGAAGAATTGATATTTTCGTTAGGAATGAAGACAAAGTGTTTTATTAAAATATTAGTCCATATATGATTATATAGTTTTATATTTACATAACTATTGTTATTTTTACTTGATTGTTAAAATTATGTAATTATTTTTATGAAATCCTTTTATGGATTATGTTAAAATGGAATTTTGTTCAAGAAACCAATTTTATTTCATGGGTTATGCAACTGTGAATGATTTTATATTTTTATTTCACACATTTGAATTGATTAATTATGAGATGGGTGAGAACTATTTCTCCCTCCAATGTTTGGGTAAATATTTATATCTCATGATATAGTCATGAGTAGAACTGAATGTAAATTCGATTCAGTAATACATGGTTGGAACGAGGAGTGAAATCATTTAAGTAATTGACATTGTCTACTATGATAGTATTGGAAATGTCCCTTGACTAATATTAAAAAAAATTCTATTATTATGTGTGAATGATAAAAAATTATTGTCTTCTGTTATGACGCTTAGGATTACATTTCACTTTTATGATTTATCCCATGACATGATATTATGATCTTTAATAAGAAGGATATGATTTTCAAATTTTATGTTCTTATGAATATGATATGATTGATATTTCCATTGATTACCATTATTGAGAATTAGAGATCAACCTTTAATATGTTTATTTTACCTAGGTCATTGAGAAGGGTATTAAATATGATATTCCAAAAAGGACCCTAGTTAGTATTATATAAATGGGAGACAATGCAGATGTTTTATGAAACAGTTGTTTATGATTCGTTGTTTCTACAAACACTATACATATACCATGATATCATGGTTTTATTATATGTTTTAATGAATATAAATCTATTATGAAGTAATATCAATGTATGTAATGTATGGGTCTCTATATGTGGTATCTGAGGAATGGGGCCGTTAACCTTTGGAAATTAGGATGGGAAACCATTACTATGTACCCTAAGTATATGTCTAACTATATGATAAAATCCTAGTGTTTATAAAATGACCATGAATATAATATGAAAAAACTGAATGTTTCATGAATGTAAATTTTATTCATGGTTTTGTGGTTATCATTTTATTATTATAATTTCTTGTACTCCGCTTCATGTTTTTAGTCAATGCCGGGAACCCGAAGCAACCATGTTAATGCTGAATGTGACAACCAATGGAATGATTGTACACTTGAGCAACCTAATTTCATGGGAGATGGAATGAATTATCTTTTATCCAAGATCATACAACTTTCGTAACATATGAATCTTGCAGGACATCCAAACAATTAAAAAGAGGCATTTTCATTTTGTTGAGTCATTCATGAGATAACATCCACCTTCATTCAGTGGGTCTTCAGATCCATTAGTGGATGAACAATTGATCAATAACACTGAAACATATATTATTAGTTCTAAAATGTTATGAAATTTGTATTTTTATCATATTAGTATATCATTTTGAAGGTGAATATAATCAATGAAAGAATAGTATAAAGAATATGAGGGAAGGAGAAGAAATAGAGTCCATGGAATGTGACGAGTTCCTGAACTTATTTATTAATAAGTAATTTCCTCGTATTCTTTAAACAATGATGGAGAAGAAGTTCTATATAATAAATCAAAAGGATGATTAATATTTTTTTACCTATTAGGAAAATGTCACATGAGTTTCACGGTTCTCTTTTTTAATTATTATCCAACCTGAGGGTAAGATTGATTGATTATTTAGTGTTATAAAAAAATTCTAAAAAGGGAATTATCAATAAGGGACATCTATTGCTCTAAGAATATTTTTCGATGTTCTATCAGGGTTGAGATGAAGATTGGAGTAACCTACCAATCATATTGGGTGGATAAAAAAGGAAAAATGCAATTCAAAGGAAAATATAAAGATTACAATGAAAATAAGATGAGTTTTACCTTATACTCAATTTGTGGAATGAAGCATTGAGGTAATTTTCTTATTGGGGCTATTAAATGTTTTATGTGTTGAAAAGAAGGTCATTGGGAAATTTAATATCGAAGTGATGGAAAAACATGCCAAATGTTAGGAACAAAAAAATGGATACATAGAATGGGCCTCTTATAATTAAATGTTATATGTGCAAGGAAATGGGGAATTATTAAAATTAATTCCCTAATCCATGTGTTATTGATGACGATCGACATCCAAAACTCTAACGGTCAAAGATAATGGAAAGTCACATGAAATCACTATCATCCACATGGATTACGATAATGAAGTGGTGAAAGGTACATTTACCATCCACTCTAACGTATCAATTTTTTTATTTGAATCTGGATCCACCCATTATATTTTTTTATTTAGAATTTTCTATGGGTATCACTATATAACCGCCACAATTAGATGTTCATTTAGCCATGACAACTCTTAATGGCAAAATAGTGGCATCAAAAGATTATAATTCTTCTCCAGTTTATGTTTGGGAGAATTTACTTCCTCTAAATATTCATATCCTTCATATAGTGGAATTTTATGTGATTATTGGAATGTATTGGCTTTTTCTATATGGAGGTCATATCAATTTCAAAGGATGGGAAGTCACATTTCATATTCCAAATCAATCTATGATCTTCCATCGATTTCAAGATGAATATAACCTTCATGTATAAATATCTTCTATATTATGGGTCTATATTCCAACAAATAAAGGTTGTTTATCTCATATGGTGGGGGAGAAACACATGATTAAAAATAAACCCAATGTTTGGGAGATTGATGATTTCATAACAAAAATAATTCCAAATCATGAACCAAATTGTGATGTTGATTTTTCAATTGAACTCATACTGGGTATTATTCCCATTTCAAATACCCCTTATAGAATGTCCCCAATTGAGTTACAAGAATTTATGAAGAAACTCTAATATAATCTTGATAATGTATTCATGTTACCTAGTGTTTCACCATGGGGTGAACATGTTCATTATTTTAAAAAGAATGATGGATCAATGTGACTCTGTATTGATTATCAAGAACATTAATAGATCACTATCATGAAAAAATAACCTCTTCCACACATTGATGACTTATTTAACCATCTGTACAATACCCAATAATTTTCCAAGATTGATCTTCATTCATGATATAATCAATTGAGGGTCAAAAAGATGATATACCAAATACAACATTCCATTAAAGGTATGGATACTATGAATTTATAGTGATGCCTTTTTTCATACTAATGAACCGTTAACATTATATATCTAATTAATAGAGTATATAGAGGCAATCTTTATCAATTTTGGGTAGTCTGTATAAAGAATATTCAATTCTATTAAAAGAGAAAGGAAGAACATGAAGATCACTTGAGAATTGTATAGGAGAACCTGTGAAAGGAAAAGACTTATTCTAAATTTACAAAGTGTGAATTTTGGCTTCATAATATCTCAATTTTGGGTAACATAACCTAGAGAGAGGGGAAATATGTGGATCTAGGAAAAATTAATGTTATTGAAATGTGGTCGAGACCAACAACAAAATCTATGATCCCAAGAGTTCTTGGTTTTTCTGTTTATTATCAATATTTCATGTCTTTTTTCACTGTTCCATAATCCACTAACCAAGTTGACTCGGAAATAATTTATGTTCTTTTTGACGATGTAATGTTAAGATAATTTAAAATAAATAAAAAGAAGGTTAGCCAGTGCACCTGTTCTCAGATTGTATTAGAGATGAGAAACGATTGTGATCAACAGTGATGAATCCATGAAGGTTCTGGGATGAATTCTCATGAAAAATGGTGTGGTGATATTTTATGCCTCAAGGCAGTTGAAAATACATTATTAAAATTACCAAAAACAATATTTAGAGTTAGCTGAAGTAATCATTTCATTAACTATATTGAGGCATTATCATTATGGTGAAAGGTGTGATATTTATACTGATTATAAAATATTAATGTATATATTCACACAAAGGGATTTGAAATTCTAAAAAGAATATAGTTGGAGTTGATTAAGGATTATGGCTTCTCAATACATTACAACATTGGCAAAGAGAAAAAGGTGACAAATGCTTTTAGTTGAAAAGGCCATGATAGCTTATCCATGATGAGGATCATAAAATATCTGATATTTATGGATCTGAAAAGGATGGATGATTAATGTTTAATGGAATGGGATAATTACAATATTTCTCAAATGAATGTTCAACGATATATACAAGTAGTGATTAATGATGAACTGAAGGAATATATAGAGTTACAAAAGAAGGTATGAACCATTCTTGAATTCAACCGTGATTGTGAGGAAATCATAAGGATCAAGAACAGGGTTTGTATTCCTCTCATACAATAATAAAAGAAAGAGCAATTGGACGATGCGAATAGTTCTAAATTCTCTATTCTCCATGGAAGAACAAATTTTTTTTGGATCTAAAGGACTACTTCTTATTGGATGGATTGAATAGAGATGTTGCAAATCATGTCTATTGATTCTTGGTATGTTAGCAAGATAACAATGAGAGACCAAAGGATAAGTGGTTGTTACAACCATTAACCATACTAGAAAGAAAATGGGAAAACATCATTATGGGCTTGGTCATCTGACTTCCCAAAACATTCTTATGAAATAATTATATCTACGATATAGTTCATCGGTGTACAGAGTCAGCACACTTCATTAATATTAGTGAATATTTCTCTCTTGATCATAATTCCAAGGAATATTTAAAAGATCTGGAAAGATTTCATGGACTATAGCTTTTCATTATATCTGATTGGGATCTAAGGTTTACCATGAAAATATTGTGATGTCTACAGCACACGCTAGATACGGACTTTAGTTTCCACACTCCTTAT
Source organism: Viscum album (assembly GCA_963277665.1). Classification (NCBI taxonomy): domain Eukaryota; kingdom Viridiplantae; phylum Streptophyta; class Magnoliopsida; order Santalales; family Viscaceae; genus Viscum; species Viscum album. Next base: position 605,959,990 of record OY728161.1, on the reverse strand, counting down.
CATCCTTATAACGATGGTCCATCCTAGTGGAAAATTAAAACTCTAAAAGAAATGTTGAGAGAATTTTCTATGGATTTAAAAGGTGATTGGGATAAAAATGAGTGATTGGTGTAATTTTCATTCAATAATAAATTTCCCTTTAGTTTTTTGATGGATTTTTATGAATCCCTCTATAAAAAATGATCATAACACCAACTTTATAGGATGAAGTTGTGGAAATAAAGCTATTATAACATGATCATGTTTATGAAATATAAGAAAAGGTAAGATCTATTCAACAAAACATTAGAGAAGAACATAGTTGACGAAAATGTAAAGATGATAACCAATGAAAATTCTTAGATTTTAATGTGGGTGAAATGGTGTTCTTAGGAATATCTCTGTGGAAGAGGGTAATGTGATTTTGAAATAAGGTAATGTTTATCCCTATGTATATTAGTCCTTTTGAAATTATGGATCGTGATGGGAAGGTGGATTACCGACTTGTGCTTACATTGAATCTCTATCGAGTTTATGATGTGTTATATATATCTTCCATGGGAATATAAATACTTGTTCTTTCCCATGTACTATGCTTAGAAATCATACTATTGGATCAAGATCATTCTTATGAAGAACAACTGATAGAGATTATGGATCGTAGCAACAAGTTCTACAAAACAATGTCACGCATTTTGTTAATGTTATATGGAGGAACCGCCAGTTTGAAGAAGCTACATAGGAACTTGTGGATATGATAAGGGAGAGGATTCCTCATCATTTCGCTTCCAAGAAAAAAATTTAGATGCTGAAATTCTATTTATGGGGCGTAGAATGTTACACCAATATATTTTTTATGAAATGTTTTCATTAGGAATTTTTTATTCTACAGTAGTTTCCATTGCACGCAATAATAAAATTAAATGAATAGCTAGATGCCCTTATTATAAAAATATTGTTATATCACAGTCATTAGGTTAGAGTTAATAATTATAACTAGAAGATGATCATGTATTATGAATTATTTGGATATCAATTATTTATGAAAATATTATATATTAATTATATTTTGTACATTGAGTGAATAAATTTCGATAATGAAATTAATGAGATATATATGTGTTATATAATTAATTAAATATTATTAATTTTCATATATTAGATATTTTATTCATATGTTATGAATAAATCCTTATTTGATGTATAAAAACATATTGTTTTAAATTGCTAATTTTACACCTTTTCATAGAGAACCCATTTAAAATTATTATTTTCTAACATTAACAATTTTTACTTGAAAAAATAAAAAATTCATTTTGAATTAATAAATAAAAATTTACTTTGGTAAAATTTATAATATTTTTCTGAAAACTATCATGTTTTGATGAATAGGAAAAATAATCTAAATTTTAATTGAAACCAATTTTTTTCATAAATACAATTTATATAGATAAATTATAATATTTAATGATTTAAAAGTATCAATAGAATATAATTTTATCATTTAATATAAATATGTTCATTTGAATTAATTTTACATTGATTTCATATGAAAAAACAGTTCAATGTTTCGTAATATTTTAACTTTTAAAAACCCATTATCTATTTCTGACAACTAGATTGATTTTAAAATAATTATTTCAACTTTTATTTTTTTGATATTTTATAAATTGTTTCCATATTTAAAACAAGTTTTTCCAAATTCTTTTAATATGATACTTATATTTTTGTTCAACATGAAATCATGACTATGAAAATTATTTTTATTAAAACATTTAATGTTAAATTTGGTAATTATGTTTGAAAATAATATTAGGAAATAACCTTAACACCTGAAAATATCTCAATGAATGTATAAATTATACCATTTTCACTAATTGATATAAATTCAATCACTTTATGGACACTTACCTATAAATATTTCATTAATTTAATAAAAATCATGAATGTGAATAAATGTCAGAATCTCATATTATATAAGTATACAAATTTTAATATATATATAACCAAAGTAATATAGCGAATATATATTTTATATGGAACTATAAAATAATTACCAACATAATAGAAATTTATTTATAAATTTTATATGTTAAATAATTATCATTATTGAAGAAAATATAGTGATATATAAATTATTATGTTAATAGAAATATCAAATCAGTGGTTTTAAATTGTTTAAAAGAAATATCATATGACATAATTAAAGTGATCCTTGATTTTTTAGGTTAATATGAAATGAAATGAATTTATTAAATATTTTGGTTCTAGTTTAACATCTATGTGTATTTTATTTAAAGTCAAATATATGAATACTGTCAAAATTGAATATATTGACATTTTATAAAAATAAAAATTTTTTAAATTATTTAAAAATAATGAATTTATTTTATAATTAAAAATTCATAATAGAATGTTCTAATATTTAATAAAATATCAATTTATTATCAATCAACACCATATATGTAAATTTTTATAATCTTTAAATATTAAAAATGTTATTACAACAATTAAAATTAAATAGAATAACTAAGTGTTAATGAAAATGAAAATGTTTAAATTGATGAAATAACAATTATAAAATTTATTGGTTAATGAGATTACAACCCTATGTCATCTCATATTCAAAATTGGGACATTTCCAAGAATTTTACTTTCGGATTTATTTTGTTAAAAATTAATATTTTTGAGTTTCCAAAAGTGCTCCCCACCTAAATTATTAAAGAGCACCTCCTTCCTCACCTCTTCCCATAAATTTGAGCTCTAAGGCTCAGCCAAACCATGAATATTTTCTTTATAATAATACCTATATTCATTCTATAGGTTTTGGTTTTCACCAATGACCAAATCTAGTACCCAAAGGGGAAATTTAAAGGAGGCACGTAGAGGAAGAGGTAATCTCCTCTACCGATTCATTCAAATTTAATTCTTCTTCTACTTCCTATTAATTAATTAAATAATTATAACGTGTTAAAATTAGTATAACTAATATATTTATGTTTTATAATAAATATTAAATAACTTTATTTCACCTTCTATCAGTCCTACGAAAAATGATAGCACTGTAGGCGCATAGGTACAGCTTTACCATTCTATGTTGTAGTGTAATTTGTTTTTCACCACCACCTTACATGGATGGGTATAATGGTTGAAATAATAACTATATATGATTATTATGAAATCATACTAATTATGATATATTATACAACATCCACTTCAATACCACTAAATAAATATGAGAATGATATTTGTCGTTCGTGTGTACGTACGATTGACAATCTCCACAGTGCGATGTTATTTGTCCTAAATAATCATTATTAAAGAAAGAATATATAATTGAATTTAATGAATAATTATGAATTATAATATATAGAAATCATTTTTTAAATGATATAATTATAACCAAAATTTATTAATAAGTAATTTTCAAACAAAACATGCAGAATAACATAAAGCATTTAACACCCAAATAACGAGTAACAAAGAAATGATACTAACAAACAGATATAAATATGATCAAAAATTATATAATAAAATTGTTGATGATTACGGAATGAAACATAAAATATTATTTAAATATATATTTATAAAAGTTTTGTATTCATACAATTCATTTTAGACCTAAGGTAGGAGATAAATTAATAGATCTCATTTTTATCTGAGATTGTTTATTCTTATGTATTAATAGGGGTTATTTATCAACCACATCAATGGTTCCTAAATATTTATTTTAAAATATTTTTAATATCCTTTATTAATTGTTTAAATTCAATTTTTTCCATTGGATTATTTTTATTAAATGTTATGAATGGAATCTTTCGTCATTTTTAGTACGCGGTACTTTTTGAATTTTTCGGAAAAAGTATGAGAACAATGTTTTTTACACATACGAAATGAATGTAATTTTACGACTTCATAATTATTTATTTCCATAAGAATTCCCCTATAATATTATAATGTTATTTTCAAATAAAAGTCTTTATTCAATAATATTGCGGTATTTTGAGGAAGGAAAACGTTTTTGAATAAGAAAGGATGAATGGTTTTCCACGATAATTTAATCGTCTAAAAAAGATAACCCAGAAATGATTTATGTTTGTTTGGATGGAGGAATGTGAATAGAAATTCATAGAGCTAAAAAGAAGGTTACCAGTGCACCAGTCATCACACTGCATTTTAATAGGGAAGGGTTTGTAACCGAAAATGATGCATTCAAGAAGGGGATGGGATGTGTTCTCATTCAAAATGATATGGTGATATATAATTTTCCATTGTAGTTGAAAATTGATGAGAAAAATTACCCCACTCATAATATTTAGTTAGTTTTGATAATATTTTAATTATTGATATGGAGGAATAATCTTTATGGTGAGAAGTGTGTAATTTATATTAATCATAAAAGTTTAAAGTATACTTTCACACTGAAGTAGATGAATATGAACTAAAAAATATGGTTGGAGTTGATTAAAAATTATGAATTCTCAATACTTTACCAGCTAGTGTAATTGAACAAGGTGGCAGATGCATTGAGTCAAAAAGATGATTCTAACTTATCCATGATGAGAATCATGAAATATCCAATATTTATAGTTTTTTATATAATGGATCTAGAAATTTTTAGTGATGGGGAGAAATAATATACTTCTATAATGAATGTTTAACCCTCTATACGAGTGATGATTAAGGAGGTGCATATATAATATTTAGAGTTAAAGAAGATGGTGAAAAATGTTCTGGAATTCAAACTTGATATTAATGAAATAATAAGGTATAAAAATATGTTTGTATTCCTCCCATAATATAATTAAAGAAGAATATATTGGATGATGTGCATAGTTCATCATTTTATATTCACCATGGATGTAGAAATATGTATAGGGACATGAAAGAGTACTTTTGGTGGGATGTAATAAAATGAGAGGTTGCGGAATATGGTTCTTGAGTCATGGTTAGTCAGTAAGTTAATGCTGAGAGACGTAAGTCTAAGTGGATGTGAAAACCCTTATTGATACCATAATGGAAATGGGAAAACATCACTATGGACTTTCTCATCAGACATCCAAAAAGAAGCATAAGAAATAATTCTATCTGGGTTATAGTTGACCACCTTCAAATTTGTAACAACTAATTACTATTATAGAGGATTTATCTCCTGATCAGATTCCCATGATATATGTAAACAATGTCGTAATATTGCATGTACTACCACTTTGTATTATATCCGGTCTGGATAAAAGAATTAACTCAATGTTCTGGAAATGTCTTCAGAAGGCTCTAGATACATAGATATCTTTAGCACTGTTTATCATCCTCAGACAAACGTTCAGTCCTAGGGGACAATACAAACACTTGAAGAAAAGTTAACAGCTAGCTCAATGGATTTCAAAGGTGATTGGGATCAATAGCTACCAATAGAGGAATATTCATGAAATTATTGATTTCAATCCTATAGTTAGATTTTTTTTATGAATCCCAATATTGAAAAAAGTGTAGAACTCTAACTTTTTAGGTTGATATTGGTTAGAGATAGCTAATAGTACCTGATCGTGTTGATTAAATGATATAAAAGGTCAGATATATTCAAAAACATATTAGAGTATATCAAAGATGACAAAAATATTATGCTGACAACAGATGAAATGCTTAGAGTATTATGTGGATGAAAAGGTATTCTTACAAATTTCCCAATAGAAGAGAGTAATGATATACGGAAAGAAGGGTAAGCTGAGCCCTATGTATATTAGACCTTTTATATTTTGGATCATGTTTGGAAGGTAGCTTGCCGAATGAAAATTCCATCAAATCTCCCTGAGGTTCATGACTTGTTCCATGTACCTCTCCTGAGAAAGTACATACCTATTACATAACATGTACTAAGCTCAGAAGTCATACCAATGTATAATGACTATTCTTATAAAGAACAAACAATATAGATTTTGGATTTTAGCAATAAAATTCTATGAAACAAGACCACTCACTTGGATAATGTTTTATGTAGGAACCATAAATTAGAATAAGCTAAATGGAAACTTGAGGATACTATTATGGGGAGTTATCCTCAACTATTTTTTACCGCATGATGAATTTCGAGTGAAAATTTCAGTTTAAGGGGGGTATAATGTTACACCCGGATGTTTTTATGAAATATTTTGTTAATAATTATTTATATTTAATTGATTTTTTGGAAGTCAATGATGAGTTTAAATGAACAGAAAAACAATCTTCTTATAAAATTACCATTATATGCTAGGTATTATGTTAACGGGACTAATTATAGCAAATTTACGAAGATGTATTGTGAAATAATTCGCTATTAATTATTTTGAAAAATAAAAATCATATATATTTTTGTATTTTTTATGAAATTAATTTTAGTAATGAAATTTATTTGGTATATATGTTTCATATACATAATATCAAGAAAAAATTATTCTCCCAAATGTTATTTTAGTCAGTGTATGGATAAAACATTATTTTATGAATAAAAACATATTTTTTAAATATAAATTATACACTATTGAAAGGAAAACCACATTTAAATTAATATTTTTACACATTAATATGATTTATATGAAAACATAGACATTTTATTTTGAAGTGGTGTATACAAATTTTCTTTGGTTTAATTTCTGATATTTTTCCGATAACATTCATGTTTTGATGAATATTAATAATACGCTAAATTATAATTGAAAATATCTTTTTTCATTGAAATATTTTATAAGGTAAATATATATTATTTAATAGGTTTAATGTTCTAATAGAATATATTGTAACAATTAAATATTATTTAGGTCATTGTATTTAATTTTACATTAAATTCAGATGTAAATACAATTCAATCTTTTGAAATATTTTAAATTTTAAAACCCATTTTCTCATATAAACAACGATATTAATTTCAAGATAATTATTGAAACTTCTATGTATTTTATTATTGAAAAATGAATTCCATATTTGCAATCTGTAGGTCCAAATTATTTTAATAGGATACTTTAATTTTTAGGCGTTACGAATAGTCAATTTGTTAATTAGTATTATTATCGTGGTTAAGAGTAAATCCGGTAATTGAATGTTAAAATAATATTATAAAAGTACCATAACATCTATATAAATTAAACTTGATGAATATATTATAACCTTATTATTTATTTTTTCAAATTTAATAACTTAATGGCCATTTACCTAGGAATATGACATGAATGTAATTAAAACAAATGAAAGTGAAAAAATGTCACAATATCATTATAAGTAAGTATATTAATTTTAATATATGGATAACAATGAGATAAAATCCACTATATATAGTCTCTTGAAATAAAAAATTACTACCTACATCATTGAAATTTATTTATAATTTATAGCGATTAAATATTTACCATTAATGATCACACAATAGTGGTGTAGAAATTATTATAATAATAAAAATATCAAAAAATGGATTCAAAAATATTAAAATTCATATTATATAGACTAATTAAGGTTCCAAAAAAATTTCTTGGTTACTATGTAATTTATAAAGTATATTAAATAATTTGGTTTCAATTTATATTTTGTGTGGATTTTATTTAATGTAAAAAATGAATAGTGACAAAATTGATTGTATTGATGTTTTTCAAAAATATAATTTTATTAAATTATTTTAAAATTAAAAAAACATTAAAAATTTAAAATTTGTGATTATAATGTCCAAAATATAATTAAAGATCCATTTATTGTCAATTAACATGGTTAATATGAATATTTATAACTATTAAATATTTTTAATTTTATTCACACAATTAAAATTGGATAGAATAACTAAGTGTCAATTAAAATTATATGGTTTAATTTGAAACAATAAATTTTCCAAAATTTATTTTTTGATGAGATTACAACTATATCTCATCACTTATTTGAAATTGGTAAATTTTTTAGTTTTTTGGGTAGGGTTTTATTTTATTATAAATTATTATTTATGGTGACTCCAAATGTGCCCCTCATATAATTTATAAAAGGGAACCTCCTGCAACACATATTCATTTTATTTTTACACTTAACGCACAGAAATACCATGTAATGTTTTTTCTCAACTTCATTATTTTAATTTTAGTTTTTCTTGTTATCTTAAATGAAAAACTCTAGTGGTCTAAGAATGGATTTAGAGGAAGCACGCGGAGTAAAGAGGTAAGTCATCTACCAATTTTTTCAAACATCTTTACTCTTCTACCCCCAACACTGTTATTATTTCAATATAATATAAAAAGATAGATTAAATAATATTATGATATGTTATTATAAATATAATACAACCATATTTTACATTCTACCCATCCTATGAAAAATGAAATCATCACGTGTGTGTACGTACAGTTTATAGTATACATGATGTTGTGTAGTCTATTATTCACCACCAACTTACACGGATGGGTATAAATATGGATGTAATAAATATATATGATTATTATAACATGTTATGAATTCAGAAAAATTATACACCATCCAATTAAATTCCATTCATCAATTTGGGAAATGATAGCATCACTCGTGTGTACGTACAACCTACGATCTCTATGATGCGATGTGATTCGGTCTAGATGATTTTCATTAAACCATTATTATATACAAAAAAATAATTTATAAATATGATATATATTATCGTAATATCATTATTTAAATAATTTAACAATTACCAATGAAGTGGAAGATAACCTTATCTAACAAATATTGCATAAGAATGGAAATAAATTAATATCCAAAAAATTAATGAAAATGAAATTATACTAACAAACGGATGAAAATATAATCATATATGAAATCATAAAAATTATTATGATTCTTCAATAAGTCAATAAAATTATTTAAAACATTATACATGATGTTCAGATACATACTATGAATATTGGACCTAGGGTAATGTAATATTTAAAATCTCATTTTTATCAGAGATTATTTATACATAAGTATTTTCTGGGGTATATTTATCAACCACATCCATGTTTCCTAATTATGAAATATTATTTATTTTCATAACCCATTTTTTAAATTTAATATTACCCTTTTGTGAATTTTTATTAAATAGTATTAAATGAATATTTTATTATTATTAGTTTGGAGGTACTTTTTGACTTTTCTAGAAATATTACCGGGAGAATATTTTCTTTAACATAGACAACATGAATGGATTACTATATATTCATTGCCCCATATTTACATGAATATTCTATAACAATATTTCCAGATTATTTACAACTAAATTATTTTCTTTAAAAATTTCATGCAATTTTGGTAAAAGAAAAAGTTTAATAAAAAGAAAGGAGATTTTCCTATAAAATTAAGTTCAAGTGTTTTATTAGAATAATATTCCATCTAAAATGACCTAGTGTTTTGATTCTATCTCTATTATTTTAATGATTTTATTGTTTTTATAATGGCATTATTTTAATGTAATATATTTATTTTAAATGTATTATGATGGAATGAGGTTTAGGAATCCGATTTTATTTAATGGTTTATGCAATGATAAATGATTTATATTATTTTTGAGCACATAATAATGGTTTCATTATGAGATGGGTGGTACCTATATCTCCCTCAAATGCATTGGGTAAATATTTATATCTCATGAGATAGAAATAACATGAATGAAAAGTAAATCTCATTCAGTAATACATGGCTGGAATGAGGAATGGACTCGATTCAGTAAATGACTTTTTACTATATGATGGTATTGATAACGAGCCTTAACTGATATAAAATTATTTTCTATGGTTATGTGTGTATACCACGAAATTTCTTGTTTTATGTTATAACTATTTGGATTATGTTTCTATTTTATGATTTATCCCATGCCATGATATTTTGACCTTTTATATTCATGTTATAATTTTAAAATATTATTCTCTTCTGATTATGAGGTGATTGATATTTCCCTTTTCTACCATTACTGAGCATTTGAGCTCACCATTCCATATGTTTATTTTCCAAATTCCCTGAAGAAGGGTGTTAAGTAAGATGTGTAAAATAAAAGTCTACTTATAATGAAATAAGTGGGAAACAATGTATATGATTTATGAACAAGTTGTTTATATAACCCAACTTCTAAAGGCACTAAACCTATATGGTCCTACTGTAGTTTTTTTATGTTATGTATTAAATATTCATAAATTTTGATGTAATATATATATTTGTAAAATATGCGTTTTTATATCATTATCCATGATATTTTCAATGTTATTGAATATAACATAGCTCTCTATCATCATAAATCCATTATGTATTATGTATAATATATATCATTTTTGAGGAAGTAAATACATGTTCCATTACTTGTATTATTCCAAGAATCCGCGAAAGAAGAAAATGAAATCCCCAATGAAGAACAACATTTTTCGTTCATAGATCTCAAAGATAATTTTATGAAGGGAATGATAAATCATCTATATAATGTACAATGGAAAAATTAAAATCTTTAGGAGGATACATGGGAACCTTAGGATTTTTTGAGAGAAAATTATTGTCAGTCGTTTCCTTAGTTGAAATAACATTTTGAGGATGAAATTTTTTTAATGGTGTATATTGAAAGGAACATAGATTTCATTAATTAAGTCTCATATGAGTTGATTTTATAACACAAAACACTGGTCCAAAATCAATAAATATATTCCAATAATATTAATTAATGATTTGGGTATCACTAAAAGCAACTACTTTATAATAAATATATACAATGGTATAATAAAAAAATATTTTTTTTTCAAATAAATCCATTTTTATTAATGAAATTTAGTATGTTTTTATATAAAAAATAGTTCATTAAATTTTATAAGTGTAGAGTTTGTAATTTAATTTCCTTTATACTTATTTTATTGTAAATTTCCATGAGATGATTTTATCGGATGCATCTAAAAGAATTTATTTTTTGGCATATAGTAAATAATACAATTTTGTGTAAAAAATTAGAATATTAATATAAAATAAAAACATAAAGATATGAGACATTCTTCTTGAAAAAAATATATTTCCTTTATATAACATTATATATTTAAAAATAACATGTTTTAAATAAAATATTATTTTTGATATTTTTAAACGTATGTATTATTTCAACAGAAATAGTTTTGAATTTATTATTTTTTCAAAATTAGTTTTAAAAACAACATAAAATGACATGAATTTTAAATTTTAAAATATATTGTAAAAAAGTAAAATATTATTTTTATTCACAAATATTAACATATGATGGGTAAATATTAGTTACCCTATTTAAATAATAATTTTCAATAAATTTTGTGTTTCATAATATATTCTGTAAAAAAAAATTAAATTTTTTAATAATAAATTAACCCTATAACATGGTCTTTAATATGTTATAAAAATTAATTTACCATCCTTAAATTTGTAATCAATGGTACAAAAAACTATAAATATTTAATGAATAAATATTATTTTTTCTTTAAAAATGATTTTTGAAAGATTATATGTTTTAATTTATATGCTAATTTTCTTTAATGTAGTTATTGAATTATGTTATATCATTCCAATACATATTTTTATCATGTTTACACATTCAATTAAGCAATGATATTTATTTTCTATCACCACCACTCAATGATTGTTTTAGAAATGGTATTGATAAATAAATTCGAATATTTCATGTATTCACTATTAAGAAATGATAACATAATATCCACCATAATCTCATTAATTACATGGGTAACATATGCTCTAATACTATTTTTGGTGGACTACTACCAATAAGAAAAAAACCATCTTCAATTTCCTTCTCTTCCAAAAATCAGTGATTTTAGTTGATAATATTTTAGTATATAATATTTATATTGCAATTAATAACATTATAGTAATTATTTTTGGATAAACAGATAAGTTTATATCATTATAATTTGATCCTTTAAAATCAATAAAGTATCGATGAAAGAGGTCATTACCATTTTTAATTATCTAAAAATTCCTTATAACACCCATGTAATGGAAATTAGTAACTTATAATTATTTATGAAGCAAAATTTTTAGTATTTTTATAATGTTGAAAATTATGATATTTAAGAGGACATGGATGGTTAATTCCACTTTTGCAATACTAGTTCAAATAAACTGATCTTATTAACACCTAGTGCAAAAAATTGATTTCAATAATTCAATACAAGAATGGTTTTTTTATTAATGAATAATATAAAATGATATTTATATGAATAATGTTTTGAAATAATTAATTAAGATCATTATTTTAATGATGCAATAGGTTAAATTATTTCTATTGAAATAAATGGTTTGGGTAATAGAAATTTAATCATAAAATACTTTTGGTGAGTTATAAAATATCAAATAGGAATATTATTTTTTCCCGTGAATTTTGATTGTAAATAATTATATATATTTTTTTCAAATGTATTTATTGACCTACTTCAAATCCCATGAATTTTTTCTATTCCTCTTATTTAAAAAAATTGGTCTTCAATAATATACTCATAATTATGAATTTTGAAATTATGATTGGAAAATTTTTCCCAAAAATATCCACTTATTTATTACATAAAATTTTATTCCAAATTGATCAACCTCATATCTAGTTATGTTTAATGTACAGACAAATGATACTCTTTACTACGTAATTATTTTTACAAATCTTGTTTTTGTTATCAAGGGATTAATTTTATTATTTTATTTTGATATTTTTTGAAAATCATATCATTTATAAGGAACTGAATGAAAATATAAGGACCTACATGTCTATATTATATAAAAACAATATTTTCTCTGTGAGTTTTTTATATGATAATTTAGAAATGTCCTGAAACCCATTTATCATTCTTTAGGTTTTTTATGATTAATTTTCCCAAAGTAGATCACAAATGATTAGATATTGATATTGGTGGGATCTATATATTCCACCAAATAAATTGTTAAAATATTACATTTTAGAATATTAAAATTTTATGAGAATAGGTTTTCAGGAACTATGTTCTCGAAGGATGATTGTGAGTGGTCTAGTACCACTACCAATTTAATTATTGAATGGTTTGGAAGGTATCCAAAATAAAAAATATAATAAATAATAAATTTTTTATTTTTCAATATTCATTCCATAGTTCGATGTCCCATTTTATATGATTAATTATATAATTTCTCAATACACTGTAAAAGTTTCATCATTTAAGATGTTTTTACTACCATTTATTTTTTATTGTTATTAATCATTGTTTTTTTTCATTTAAACGACATATATACCCTTATTCATGTTTTTTAATATTTTTATGTTCTGACCAATATGATATTTTATATTTTTTCCCTTAATAATGATTTTAGCACACCCGTTTTATGTATCCCTTTCTCAAGGATTTAATGGTGAAATGTGTCATTAATATTTTATGTTTTTATGTATAATATGGTGAATTTTTCAATTATGTTGAAATATGTTTTTTTATTTTTCTTGTCTATATGACACAAAACCATTATGTCATTTGTTTTTTTGATAATTGTTTCAAATAATAATTTAACAATTTAATCAATGAAATATTTTTATGCATTTTTAATGGGTAACATTAGTTTTGTATTTTAAAATACAAAAGTATAAAGAGTCTAGTTTTTACTATTGATCATGAGTTTGATATCATATGATGAACTAGAATTATATACCGAGTGGGATGGGACAAATTTATATTTGTATTGGTAGGTAAAATCTAATATTTAAGGTTTTTAGGGTTTAAAATCAACATCATGAAGTGTATCCGAATTTAGGATGCACAATGGAACTGATGCATAGTTGGTAAAAAACACTATCGAGTGTTGGGGTAAACATCCTTATGTTGATAACCTTTCATTATTTTTAATAAAATTCATTTTAGTTTCCCTTTTTTCTTAATAAACAAGATTTTATTATAAGACCTACACTTTGGAGCTATATTGAGAAATTAAGGATTGATTGAACTGATTTTTCCATGTGTTTAAAATAAACATGAGCTTGCTAATTTATTTGTAAGACATCAAAGGATTCTTTGGGATTATAATTATGATAAAGAGTTATTTGAATTTTCTACTGTCAATTTGCATCGGTCAATTATTAATAAGAAGCATGAGTTTTAATTTGGTGATGGGGATGGTTTTCAAATTGAGGATTATTTGATGTTATTTAAATTTTAAACCAATTAATGAGATTTTTCTAATTGAGGACTTTAAGGTACATTTATTTCCTATACAAGTCTCAAGAGCTATGGATTGAGTATTTAATTTTCGAAGAACTCCTATGAGGGTTCAAAATATGCATCATATAGTTTATAGAAAAAATTTATGTATCACTTTTTCATGAGGTTTTTATTTAAAATCCCATAGAACATTGTTTATATTCATATATGGAAAATATTTTATCGATAAAAATGTGAATTATGGTTAAATCATGTGAGGTTTCTAGGTTGAGGGACTAGGCTCTCATAAAACAGCTAGTTGGAGACAAACCATGTGAAATGTTATAGATGGTTCCAATATTATTTCACACTATTTTAGAATGATTTGAAAGCCCTAAAAAATACCCTATGAAGAAGGGTCCTGTGAGCTCGTGACGACTGCATTGGTGGTTCATATATTATGAAATAGTAAAAAACTTTAAATTTGTAAACTATTTCTTAAACACATACGCTTTAGGCTTTGAACCTTATTTTTACATCCCCTTATCACATAACCCCTCACACTCAACCCACAATCTATTATCCCCTTACCATTGGATTTATTTTTAGTTCTTCTTCCATTTCATGACATATCACAATCATTAGATAACCCTATGTATGTCGAAAACTCAGCATCTTCATTTTTTTAATCTATTTTTCTTCCGAGATCTCTTTCAATTGTAATTTCTATGATTCCCATATTTTATATTCAAATATTTTTATGTTTCAAAATTATCTTGTAGATGATATTGAATGATTAAAATTTTATAGAAATGTGTTAAATGTTCCATTTTTTATTTCTCATTGGTTTGCCTCATTTAAAGATGAATGCATTGAGTGGTAGTACAAACATTTCGTTGAATTACCATAGTTTAAATTAATTCTGTAAAACTTGTGTTTATTTTTATAATTTCCTTATACCATAGAAACGATAATCTATATTAGATCATATGGGAAGCAATATGACCTTTGAATTATGTAGTAAAATATATTTTTTCGGGAGAAATAAATTTTATTATTTTGGGAATATATTATTTTAAAATGAATAAAGAGGGAATTGTTAATTCATTCATTTTTTTCTAAAATGGGATTACAAAACCACCAGCTTAATTGGCATAATTTATAACTATATGTGTATAAATTTTTTGGGATTTTAATGATACATTTTATATTCTGGGTAGTCAGTATTAAAAATTTATTGACCTATGAAAATAAGTGAAAAAATTTATAAATTGGAATATGACAATGACTTATATAATGAAATGTGATTTATTGAACACCATTCCTTTTCATTAATCGTTAATAGAATGGTTCATGAAGAGGAAGTTGAAGGTTTTTTTATTAATTCATTAGTTATTGAAACTTTTTTCATGATTAGTGGAGAAATAATAAAGTAATTTATCATTATGTGATGTTATGTCATAATTTTTTGGTAAATATTTTTAGGGATGTTGGGACCTAAGATCATATGTAATTATATTAGAGTGAAATGAGTTCCACTATGGATATCATATGAATTAAATGGTTCCATGAGACACTTGAATTCATGTAATTCTAATTATATGTATTTTATAGAGAAACCCATTGTACAAATATATATATATAGATATATATATATATTTCATTGTTATGGTCCACCCTAGGATTCAGGTTGCATCTTTATTAATTTCATGGAATATACTAATGTAATGTATTATAGATATGTAATATGGTGAATGTTGTGGGTTTCTCTCCCTGTATTCGGTTAGGTTCTATTGAGTGTAATTCCACAGTTATAATCAATGAATTTCCATCAGGCCATAATTTTGAATGTCCAAGGTAGTTCCTTGTGTTCAAATTTGTAGTATAGACTTGTTTAATGTTATCTTCCACACCTTCCCATATTCCCTATGGTATTGTGTTGGGGGAGATATTTTTTTGGATCCACAGGTGTAATCATGTGTTTTATGAGTGTGGTTTCCTATATTGTTCTACATGGGACTAGTCATCTGTGGATGAGTATCATGATTAGAGGCTCATTAATGATGGTCGTATCAGGAGTACACAAATTTCATGTTCCATCATAGAGCCTAAGAATCTATGGTTATTTTACAAAACTAATTTTTTTAATAATCTACAAAATTTTTAAACTATAACTTGTATTTATTTAATTATTTATTGAGAAATTTCTACCACTCATTTATGGGCATGCCATTTTCAGAACAATGTTTTCGGTGTCCTTATATATTCTACAATTTTCCATCCATGGTACCCATGAAACATGATATCCTACTAAGAATACTATTTTCACTACATGGATTGGTAGAAATTTACCATAATGTTTTTATTTTTTTGGTTTTTCATAGCCTGTATGGAGTTATGATTTTGGGATTGGTTTGGACTCAAGCTGAGACTAGGGTTGATTTTTATTTAGATATTATTTTACTATTATATTTATAAATGGGATAAAATTATGGGGAATCATCAAAGACATGCATGTAATTTCACTCCATTATATAATTTTAGAATGTATATACTTATCCACACTTTTTTGAATTAGCAATATTGGTTGGTTGATCTCATTATTACAAATAATATTTTCCCAAGTTATTTTTACATTGATACATAGGTGTAGTATAAAAATAATACCACTATATAACTTCATATATTGTAAGTATTGTTTAGAATATCATTATGAACACCTAAGTCCATGTGTTACAAAATGTTGCAGCACAATTTTAGTAGCTCCATGAATACAATTTCAATTAATTTTTTCTTTTGAAAAAAATGAATGACTCAAAAATATTCACGAATCATCCCATGGGGCCTATACTATGATATAACCCATTCCCACCTCCCCAATTCCAGGGGTTGGGAACCAGCCCCATAGGCGTAACCATTCAAGTGGGACACATTTTCCTGGATACATGTACACATGTTCTCTCTCAAACCAAAACCAAAAAGTTCAAGGGTGAACTCTTAGTAATCAGAAAATAGTGTGCAAAATCTTGTAAAGCAATGACTGGTAAAACTAGCACAGAATATAAGCACAATGGGTGAACTGAATACAACAAGTTACAAAGGAAGAACCAATGCCCATTTGCAGAAAAAAACCCATGTGATTGCAAGAGTAGTGCAGCTTCTCGAAACCTAAGTAGTATTCCAAGTCTTCTTTGTCATATTGGGCCCCGTCTTGTCCTTGGGAACCATGTATACCATCATAATGTCTGTTTTTCCTATCTCCCTGAGTGCCTTGATCACAATATCAGAAATATGCAGTAGACACAACACTTGCTGGGTGAAGTCCGTGCAAGGGCGAGTAACTCCATACTCAATAGGGGACACAAAGTCCCTCCATGGTCTCTTAGAAATCCACAAAGGGAAGCACCACAAAAAAACCATAATGTAAACCATAAGTCCACAACAAAAATGTAAAAAAAAAATAGAAAACCAAAAATCAAAACCATAATGATTATGCATAGACATTTATACACATGTGCATTTCAAGACATATTCCTAGGTCATCCTTATTTTCATTCCTCAACCACATAGAAACATAAGTCTTTGAGCTCAAAACCATTATTGGTATTCCGAAAGCTGGATCAAAGCAGAACACAACGATTAGGAGCACATTCCCCATGAGTTGGCTATCGCTGATGGAACCCATCTGAGAGATTTACACTATCAAGTACAACTCAGCCATTCCTAATGGTACATCTAAAAGGACATGCTCCATTAGGGAACATTAGGATAGAACTGCCTCTAGTTCCTAGCACTAGAGGACTAACTGTCCTAGTCTTGCGCCTGAGGCAAGACCAATGGAAACTAAGTGAACATGACCACTCCATTACAGTGCATTCAATTGGGGGAGCACTACTCTAGTCGAACCCACAATATCTCATTCACTCCATTATGAAGTTCCTGGAACCTCATCCTTTCGATGGAACAATAAATTCTACCTCGTAATTGATTACATCCAATAGAGGGTCCATATACTCATAATTATATCCTGTAGTCAGGTGATCTCCATCTCACATGAAGGTCATGCTCCACTATTCTACTCAGATATGGGGGATGACTACTCTATAACTGAGGATCTTCACCTTACCTGATAGGGGAGTACAACACTGGTAGCTTGTTAACTATGGGGCATCCACACCCTTATACGTCAGAGGAGTATTTACCCCAGACTAGAAGAAATGCTCCCTAGCAAGGCAGGGGAGTAATGACGCTGCTAGAACATGGTGTAAAGAGGACCTCCACCCTGAATTAGGAGGGGAGTACAAATTAATTACTAGAGTACCTGCACCCTGGTAAAGTAGGGGAGTATCTGACTCTTTCACAATATCTGTTGTTAGTGACCCACACCCTAGTAGATTAGTGGAGTTTTAAACCTTGGCTAGAGGGCCCATGCCCTGGTAGGATAGAGGAGTATAGAACCTGTTGTAGCACTGCCTATAGAGGACTCGCACCCTGGGTCGAGAGGGGAGTACCTACTCCTATCATAGAGGGTCTGCACCCAACCTAGTAGTGGAGTACCTGAATCTATATAGGTTATGTATGGAGGACCTACTCCCTAGTTCAACAAGCGTTACCAACTCCAAATATATAAGAACATTATCTAAAGAAAACGAACCCACACCCATGATGTGTGGATTCCGATCTCTACCAATGTAGAGGAGAATGAAATACATGATCCTTCAGTAATCGAGGGAGTACCCATCCAAACTCTCAACACAAATAACACATTGGTTTTATTTATCAGGCTACATTCGTACATAAAATATCACAAACCTTCACAACAATGTTACCTAATGAACCTCCAGGTTATAAGGGTTCAAACATGATAGATGGTGCATCAATCGGACGACCATTCTATACGAAATAGGCATTTTACTAATAAAATCCCGATTGATTTCGTGTTCATTCCAACCTGGACATACATTAATTTTCTCCAGAAAAAGAGGATTATATAAAAAGGACTACGTCATCCCATGTATTCCATCTATAGAGTTGGTTCATCAAACAGACATATGGTATAGAGATAAGTCACTTTAAGAAAAACTAGGTTGAAAATGGTCTTGGTTTGGGCTGACATGGTCCCACCAAATCGACCGGACCCCATCTGGGTCGATCCATCCTACTGGGCATGGCCCAACCCTACTAGGCCACTCGGCCGGCCAGATCGATCTGGCCGGCCTATAAGCATGGCTCACCTGGCTCCCCACGGCCCACTATTGCGGGCCACCCCCCTTTGTAACACCCCTGGATTTCATAGTACATTATCAATTTAATGTAATTAAATAGCTTGTGCCACACGCAACACTGAGTTTGAGCGCACCATGACTTTCCAAACTAGCTATTAAAAAAGTAGTTATGAATATAATTAACTTTATTTTGAATTTTATATACTTCATATAATTTTGAGATCAATATTATTAGTTTCTCAGACATAATATAAGAATAAATTCAATTTTTCATATAAAAGATGTATTTTTAGAAAATGAAATTTAATCACCTTTTATTGGTCAACCCTTTTTAAATACAATATTTAAAACATTTATATATTAAATTTGAAAAAATGTCATTCTTTTTTAGATTTTTGACATAAAAATCTTGTTTCGACAAAATTTTGGTGTTTTTCTGATAACTTTCAAATTTTGATGAATAATGAAAAAAATAAATTTTAATTGAAAACATATTTTGTAATAAAAATAATTTATAGAGTTAAATTATACATTTTAATTGTTATGATGTATAATTATATTATATTTTTATCATTTGATCCAATTTTTTCCTTTTGAAGTAATTTTACATTCAAATTGGAATTAAACCAATATCAATCTTCTTATTGTTGTTTCTTCTCAAAAACCCACTTTCGGGTTATGACAACGAGATTTAATTTTAAATTAAATAAGGCTGATTCTGTGTTATTAATTTGGTAAAATAGATATCATTTTTTAATTATTAATATCAAAATTTGATTTTGGTGAATTTTTGGGATTTTTCTTAAAACATGCACATTTTTATGAATAGTAAAAAAAATTGAAATATTGTCTAAACCTAAATTTTATTTAAATAATTATTAATTATTATTATATTTATTTTGATGTGAATATAGATACATAATACCTATATTATTTCAATTTAATTCATTGGAGTCATTTATAATAAGTTTAGATATATAAAATTTTATTGATTTTTTAAACTTCTTTTACCCACATTCTAGGCACGTTAGCAAATTTGGATAAACTAAACTTTTACCACTTCTATGAATTGAATTTCAAAAAACCTATAGTCATTGATGACATACTTTATTAAAATTTGTTTCAATCGGATGCAAATAATTTTTAATGTATAGAATCGTGAGAATTTTACTTTTTACGGTTAAAAAAATTTGCAATTAATGGTAAAAATGATATTATAATAACCCTAACACACGTAATAATTCAACGGGATAATTTTTCTTGAACAAAATTAACCTTACGAATAAAATATTATCTACTTGTATTATATTAGGACATTTATTAATATTTCATTTAAAGAAGAGTTAAATGTGTTAAATTAAACTTTTAATAAATAAAATATTATTTATATAAAATTATACAAAAGATAACTTGGACAATAAATAATCATAGGAAAGATAAAAATATATCTAACATCATGGTATTTTATTTATAATTTTCAGACATTATATAATTAAATTTATTTATGATACAATGATGATATCGTAATTACCTTATCAATGAATGATTTAAATAATTCATCTTATAAATATCAAAATAAATGTAAATTTCGACTTTTTATGGCATACACGAATTTTATAGGACAATATGACATTTTATGGTTGATGTAATGTATTTTTTCAATGTAATAAACTTTTTATGATTACCAGAAAAAGAAAATATTAAATAGTGTCAAAATGAACAGAAATGAGATTTTAAAACAAATAATATATTATTAAATGATATTACATTCCTAAAAATATATGGGTCAATAAAAGGGCTTATATAATGAGATATATGTCATTAATAAACCTTTATAGTTTTCCACTGAATTTTATTGTATTTTTACTGACCATATATTATAATAATACAAGAAGACTTGGTAAAATTAAACTATTTAATTATGGGTTAAATCTAAAAGTTATGGTTAAAATGGTGACCTAAACATGTCTAAAACCTATGAGTTGAATGAATTTTGACCCATCTGCACATTATCCTTGAAATAATTTATTTTTGAGCTATTATAAATGGGAAATTATAATATAACAAATTAATATTTCATGCTTTTCCTAAAGTGACCCTCACCTCTCTTATAAAAGGGGACTTCCACTTCTCTTCAATTCACAACTCCAATGACTTTTGGCTTGGCCATACCGTACTCAAATATCCTCCCAACTACCCTCAATTCAAAAGATATGCCTTAAATTTATCAAAATTCCAATACAAGAACCCCGTTTGATAAAATCAAAAGATGCTACCTGAAGAATAAGTAATTATTTTATCACCTCTTTCAATGTTCTTTTCTTCTTCCACACCCTCTTTCCTTGTTCATTCCATAAAAAATAACTACATTACCCTCTACACACTGTTATGTTATTATAAATATTTTATAAACATATTCATTATGTTATCCATCATATAAATGACTAATTCATCATATATGCGTATGTACGGCTTTCCGTCTCCACGTGATGGTGTTGTTTTTTATTCAACACTACAGTATTTGGATGGGTTTAGTAATAGGAATAATTGATGTAAATAAAAAATATAACAAGATAATGATTTATTATATAAAATATATGCTCCAATTATATACTATTTTATCACCAATAGAATTATATTGTCGCTCGTGCGTACGTAGAGCATACCATCTCCACAACGAGATGAGATTCATTTCCACGTTCACCATTAAACAATGACAATAAAAATATATACTATTTATAAGTATGTAATATATGACATAATAATTCTTTTTGATATATATAATTATATGTATGTATGTATGTATTTACATATATCTCATTCACTAAGTTCCATTCAATACGAAATGAAAACAGAAAAGACGTTTATGGGTACATTCGACCTACTGTATCCAATAATGATGTTTTCCATTTCATATATATATCTACTATAATATTCATATAATGAATATATGTTATACATAATCAATTTTTTCTATTCCGAAATAAATTAAATCATAAGTGATATGATCAAGAATTACATGTTAAAATAGTTACGATTAAGAAAGAAATATTTTCCAGAAATGTTATTTTAGTATAGAAATTATTATTAAATGGGTAGTATAAAGAAATAAATGAATCAATTATGATATCATAAATATGAATATGGTTCTTCTGTAAATTGATAACATACAATGGTCATTATATAATATGTTAAATGTACCTTCGACCAAAGGAATGTACAAGGAATTGGTTAATTCTTCAATCTCATTATTACCAGAAAAGTTCTGTCTTAGGCTAAAACCCATGAACATTTAGTAAAAGAGAAGAAATATTACATAAAGATGATGGATAGAGGTGAACATTGTGGCCATATCAATAAAATCCCAACCAGATAGACAAACTACATATCATAAAATTCACACCCCTAACCACCACCATAATAAGGTATCTCCTCTACAGTAGCCAACTCCCACTATGAATGTGACTCATACTATCCAGAAGATTGAAATATTGGTTTCTCAATTTCAATTTATACAAAGATATTTGTTCCTTAGGAAGTTTATCTCTAACTTGACCCATTATATGATTAAAGCAATCCCCCTCCCTTTCTTGGAGGAGGAACTGGTATTCCTCAGCTTCAGTAGGCTGGAGTAATCTTTTCACGACCTTCTCTTTGGTGGAGCGGTCAAACCCCCTTAAATATCAGACTTCATATTCTATCCAACTTTTAAAATATCAGCGCAGGAAGGACATAAATTTCCAATAACATTTTCATTATCACTTTTTGAGACATCCACCAATTTTCCCAGGATATGCATAGAAGCGTAACTTTGACATCAATCCTTCACTCCCAACATAGCACCCTATAAAACAACACCTTCTATTTAGGAAAGTCTATTAGAATCAATCGACACTAACCACTGGGAGTACACATTGTTTCCATGTAATTCTTGGGACTAATTCCTTATTGCACCATCAACAAACATCATAGGATGAACGAAGATAATGTCCTATTCTTCAATGGTAATGTTGGTGTCTTCCTAGGATTGACTTCCACTGAGAAATCAGACCATCACCTCACATTATGTCACACTAAGAACCCCTAGGGATGATTCCTCCTAGGCCAAATAGGAAGGATTCACCCCACCGTCTATCACCAATTGTTTTCCCCTATCCTCTTTTTTATGACAAACCACATCACAAGTATGCTAGGTAGGAAGCTCATCCTCCTAGTTACCCTCATGTAGAACATAGACAAAAATACAAGGTGGAAAGACCAGATGACCATCTCTAGTTGCATGTTTCCCCACATGGCACGCACCCTCTCCAGGGATTACCAAGGACTCCAAGACTTCAAACTAGTTACCTAGAGAAATACATCCATGACCTGCACGTTATTGCCACTATACACATTTTTTTCCTACCCATCGGAATTTATCCCACTTATACCCAATGTCCCTAAGTCCACACAAGATGAAGACTGCTTATCATCCATCACTACATTATTTATTGAATTACATAGAAGATCAAAACACATTGGAAAAGCCCCAATGGTGGGAAAAAAACCACATTATCGCATATAGAAACCTCCAGACCATCATCTCATTGAGAAAACCTCCACCGACTCCTTATCAATACCAAATCATTGAACTTACCTATCATACTCAGAAGGTTCCAACATTTTCTTGCTACAGCTAGATCCTAGGCTACCATTAAATCATGAATGAGAACTGGACTTATTTCAATAGAGGTCATTCCTAAACATATCCAAAATATCCTTAGTTGATGGATTACCAGACTAAAAAAGAGACCTCTTCAATGTAGGTTCACCCAACACATTAGATAGATCAAAAAAAGGAGTGTGACCAACATCACAACTAGCTCCCTATTTCATACCATGTGCTTCAACCAGGATCAACTAATGATATGGAAACATCCATATCAATAATGATCCGAGGAGAAACTTTGTGTCACACAACATGAGTTCATGAATACATACATAAAAAGAAACAAATTATGTTTCCAATGATAAATATATTGGTAGGGTTTAGGGGGGGTAGAGAGAGACCAAGAAGGGTGACCCAAATCTTCTGGACATAAGGGTATCAATGAAGGTGGAAGTCAAAATACTAGGGAAATATTGAGAATCAAAGACCATCTACATTCTGCAGTGCAAAAACCTGGGCTGTTATTGGGTCAACTATGTCCACATCTTTTAGCGGGTATTATTCTTGATTGAGGATGATTTATTATAATACAATCTTTAATATTGTATTGAATGAGTTATGATATGTTTGTATGTGGATGTGCTATTTTTATACTTTTCATGGTTTCTGTTTAAAGTATTGTCATTTCGTATGGTTGTTTTAATATGAATTTTTATCAAATGTTTCGAAATTTTCATATGAGGAATGCATTAGGCTCAGTAACTGATGGGTGGAGCACCTATAGCCCCTCGAGGCATCATTCGGTATCATGAGACAAACTAGTGTCTTTAGATAAGGCCTTAACAAAATTGTTTATTTGTAATCTTGGCACGAGGCCTTCACTGGGTGGTTATGATGTCCGACATTATGCATTCCCCTGTTATGAAATTAGTTATTACATGTTATTATTCTACTAGTAGAATATCCATCTGAACAAGTAAATAGAATTATTTTATTTATCATTTCATTATTATGAGGATGATTATGCTTATAGAATATGTGTTTCAATTTTAGACCATTACATAAAATTTTATGATTATTTATGATAACTTTGGAAAAATTATTTTCCATTTCTGAGAATATGATATTACCCATTTCTTATGTTTTCTTTTCCAAGGATGTTAAGAAGTATATTATGATTTTTATGCTAGTTTATTAATTGGGAATTTTGGTGTTATTAATGGATTATTTATACTGAGTTTTATTTTAGAAACTGTAATGTAAAATTCTTGTATGTAATCTATTTTCCTAGACTGGTAAAATGATCGGTCCTTTGGGAAACGATTCATTGTAATCATGTCAATGTATTAATATAATGGAATAACTCTGGGGGACCAGGGTTGAAGTGTTACAGTTGGTATTCGGAGAAGTTTAGTACAAACCATGGAAACTATATTTAGATAAACTCGAATTATAGAACATTACCCTAAGATAGACATGAATATTAGTATAGATAATCATCCAAAAAAATTTAGTGTAAATATTATGGGGGTTTCCAAGAAAATGCATCCCTGTCGACATACAAACAATTAGAGGTGGCTCTGGAAAAGTTGTACCTGGAATTGAAAACTATGACATTGGGTTTCGGGATTGACCTGAGGTATCCTGGTACAGGAAAATGGGCCTTGCTGCACTCGTGGAATTGAGTGTCCCAAGCGATATGATTAAGAGAACTTACATTTTCATTACAAACCATTATAATGGATTTATGAGTTAATAATTACTCAAAGAAACCACTTTAAAGATTATGGATTATATGCATACATTTTTCATTTTACGATACGTATTTCACATGTTTGAAATTATACATTGTTATTTATAAACTAACCTAATAAATGCCATTTTATTGAAATGGATCCCAGTAGATGGAATGAGAACTCCAACAATACACATGATCCTAAGAGTAATAAGGACCATATCATTCATGATCTTAATATCGAACGTAAAAGGCAAATACTCTCCCACATATTCTTATCATATGAATAAATTTTATCATGTGTTAAGAAAATAAGTAAATAATCCTATGAGCCCTATGGATTTGAAGGGAAGCTAGAGATAAAAAGGATGGAAGAGATAAAGATGAATAAAGGGATGTAGGAAAGAAGAATATTCTCATATGTGATAACTGTGTATAGAATCCCACTGGTAAATGCGTGAAGGGAATGTGATTTTTTGATAATTATAAAGGAAAAGGACACCATGTTCGGGATTTCAAGTGCAAGATAAATGTTTCAAATGTATAATGCTACATTTTTTAAGGAGTTGGGACACTATGTGAATCAATGTTCTAATAATTAGACTATACCCCAATTGATGATATTAGATAATAATAAATTTATGATACTACCAAATATGAAGAGGAAATATTAGTTTTTTTTTTGTTTCTATTCATGAATTATGTCACTTGAGTACAAGTTATAATAATTATAATGTATATAAGGATTGTAATGTAATACGTTTCCATTATGTATTTGGGATTTTATGGTACAAGGTAAAGTTACATAGTCTCAAGTTAAACATTTTGGAGAATATATGTTTAGGGGAAATTTAAGCATTAATTTGTTTTTGAAACTGAGATAATGGTTTTAGAATAAAATATAATTGAATAGGATAAAGTATATTGAATATTATTGACTTCCAAGGAATTAATTAATTTTTTTTTATTCCTTCATTGTTGGATTTTACAAAATTTTCAGATTTGGGGAGTATATATGTTATTCTATGAAGAATAAATGAGCAGGAACATATTCAATAAGGTTTTATGATAATTTAGGGTGTTACCTTGCTTTAAGATAATATATGATGAAGGTATTCACATATTATTATTTGGAAAAAAGAGATCTTCCTTATGTTTACCTTCCTTATAAATTTTGGACTGTGAGTTTAGACAAATGAATTTTGGATAATTCTAAAGGATGGAATGAATTAATATGGACATTGGATACTATTGTATAAGGTTAAAACATTTCTTACAATTATTTTTGGATTTTTATTAGAAGGACAAATCGGATGTCGGGTGAAAACTCGTCACGTCCGACATAGTCACGAGACTTGAACCCACAACTGAAGTGGAACAAGGGTGTGTCACCTACCACTGGCCTTGGTGATGTCCTGGTATGTTTAATGTTGTTTTTGTTTATATGTTCTGACAAATGAATTATAAATTTTTTAATTTGGGAAGCCTATACTATTATGATAAATACAATATTTTAGAATTATATTATCTTTTTGATATAAACATAACAATGTTGTTGACGTTAGTTGATGGATGGAACACCACTTGTCAAGTTTTTATTAAGTTATTCAATGATGAAATTAATTCATAAACATTAAGGAATGGATAATAGAACCAATAATGTGTTATCCTAAAAACATATGTTTTTTGAACTGATGATATTTAAATCATCATAGATTTAGGGCATTGAGGCCCTAAATATTCCATTTATTTCTCACTTTTTTGTGAGTGAACACATCAATCACTACCTATAAAAATTTACATTTTCCTCCAACTATGTGTCTTTAATTTCCACAAATGTTATTTTATTAGAAATCCTAATTTTTTGGTGACTTTTTCATTTCCATTTCCCTCTAATTAATAAAAAAATTTAGTAACTGTATTTATGATGTGGGTTTTCCAAAAAGATAGAATCTATTTCAATACATTTATTGTCAAAGAAAAAATTATAATTTCAAAGATTCCATTTATTAAAGTGGTGAATAATGTAAAACCTTAGGATTTCATAGTATGTTATCTCTTTAATGTAATTCAATAGCATGCATGACATGAAAAACCAAGTACAAGCGCACCATGACTTACCAAACTAATCATTCAAAAAGTAGTTATGAATAACATTAACAAAATTATGAATTTTATATACTCCATATATTGTTATTATAGATATTACGTGTTTATTAGAAATAAAATAATAACAAATTCAATTTTTCAGATAAATGAAGTAATTTTCAAAAAATGCATTTTTACATCTTTTTTTTGTGAAACCATTTAAAATCCAAAATTTTAATCTTTTATATATTCAATATGACAAAATAAACTTCTTATTTTGAAGTAGGATATAAAATTTTATTTCGGAATTTTTTTTTGTTTTTTCTTATAACTTTCATATTTTGATGAATAATGAAAAATATTAAACTTTAATTGAAAACAACTTTTTTAATTAAAATAATTTATTTCATTAAATTATACATATGATTTTTTTTAAGAATTATTAGACTATTATTTTATCATTTAATCCAATGTTTATCATTTGACGTAATTTTACATTCAAATTGGACATAAACACATATCTAATTTTTGATAGTTTTTACTTCTAAAAAACCTTTTTTCTGGTTTTGATGATGAAAATTAATTTTAAATTAACTAATAAAACTTATGTGTTTTTAATTTGGTAAATAAAAATCAATTTTTTATTTTTAATATCAAAATTATATTTGGGTGAATTTTTGGAATTTTTCAGAAAATAATCATTTATTGGTGAATAGTAAAAACACTATGTTGTTGTTTAAAACCAAAATTTTATTTAAATATTTATTAATTTTTATAATTTATTTTAATGTAAAAATAGATACATTTTACCTATATTAGTTTAATGTAATTAATCAGGGTCAATTTATAATAATATTATATGTGTAACTTGTTATTGAACTTTTTAACGTCTTTTACCCACCTTCTCAGCATGTTAGGAAATTTGCGTAAAAAATAATTTTACCACTTATGTGAGTTGAATTTCAAAAATTAGGGATACAATGTTGAATCCAATATGTTAATTGTAGTTCAATAGAATAAAAATAATTTTTGATAAATTGTAACTTTTGAATTTTATTTACCACAGTTAAAAGTAAATATGATAATTAAACGTAAAAATGATTTTATAATTAACATAACACATGTCCTAATTCTATTGGATAGAGAATTTTCGAATAAAATCAACCACATAAATAAAATATGTCCTGATTTGATCCACATTGATTAGATTAAAAAAATTATTTTATTTCTTGAAGAGATAAAAGTGTTAAATTCAACTTATAATAACTAAATTATTTTCAATATAGGGTTATAAATAATATATTTTCGACTATAAATTTTCATTAGAAATATAAAAACATTTCATATATTATTTTATTTTAATAATTATTTTGAGTCCTTAAAAAATTAAAATTATTTTTGACTAAATGATGATGTAGTAATTACCATATTAATGAATGTTTAAAATAATTGATATTATAAATATCCAAATAAAATTATATTGAGACTTTTAATTCCATACATAAATTTTAAAGGTTAATATGACATGTTATGGTTGATTTAATTTTTTTTTAAGTAATCAACTTTTTATGACTTTCAAAAGACCAAATACTAAATAGTGTCAAAATTGAAAAAATTGTTTTTTTTAATACAAATACAATATTATTAAATGATATAGTTTTCCAAAAAATATAAGGTTCAAAAAAAATGACTTTTATAAGGATAGATATTTCATTAATGATACACTTGAGTTTCTCTTGGAATTTTATATTATTTTTACTAACCATGTATTATAATACCACAAGAAGACATGGTAAAAGATAAACTATATAACTATGGGTTAAATCAAAATATACAATTAACATGGTGACGTAATGTTGTATAAAGCCTATTGATTTTGAAGATTTATATCCATCCACACCTTATCATAGAAATAAATCCTTTTGGAGCTATTTTAAACTATAAATTATTATAGAATAAATTAATATTTCATGCTTTTCCTAAAGTGACCCTCACATCTCTTATAAAATTGTACTACACCTCTCTTAATTTACCACCTCAAAAGACATTTGGCTTAGGAAAAAACTACTCAAAAAACATTAAAACTACCATATATTTATCCTAGAGGACATACATGGATTAGAAAGACATCTTATGGATCCTTTTTTATCAAATCCGAAAGAAGCACTCGAGAAGAGTTAATTATTTCATCACCTCTTTCAATGTTATGTTTTCCATCCACTTCCTCAGTATTTTTTCCCATACCAAAATTATAACTCCAATACCTTATACATACTATTAGGTCATTATAAATATGAAAAATAATATTCATTATTATATCAATCCTATGAATTACAAAGTCACCATATTTACGTACGTATCACTTACCTTTTCCACATAGTGATGTTGTTTTTGTCAAACATTAAATTATTTGGATGGGAATAATATTGAGTCTAATGGATTTAAATAATAAATATAACATGAAAATGATTATGTATATATAATATACAATCCAATTACCTACTATTTTACCACTAATAGAGTTATATCTTCACACGTGCGTACGTATGACTTATCGTCTTCACGAGGGGATGAGATTCATTTCCACATTAATCATTCAACGATGATTATAAAAATATATATTATTACTAAGTTTGTAGAATATAACCTAATAATGCTACTGTAATATATATATATATATATATATATATATATATATATATCATTCACATACTTCCATTCAATACGATATGAAAACCGAAACGGTGTGTCTGCGTACGTACGACCGACCATCTCCATAAGTAGTGTTTTTCGTATCATATATATATATATAATATAAATATTTATATTATTAATATATATGATACATGAATAATGTTTTATATTTTGGAATCAATTAAGTCATAAGTGATATGATCAAGAATAAAAAGTTAAAACACATACGATAATAAAAGAAATTATTACCAGAAATAGTATTTTAACATATAAATTATTATTAAATGGGTTGTATAAAGATAAAAATAAATAATGTATGATATCATAAATAGGAATATGGTTATTTTATAATTTTATAACATATTATGTTCATTATATAGGTGGTTAAATGTTCCCTCAACCAATATAAAGTACAAGGTAAGGGTTAATTCCTCAATATAATTATTATCCAAGATTGTTTTTGTGTAAGTATTTACTAGGAAATATTTATCATCCATGTCCATGTTTCATAATAATGTTTTCAAAAGGGAAATTTAATGGTTTTTTGGAAGGTAATAATTATCAATATCATGTTTTTAAATGTTTTAATGATTTATAATTCTAAATCATTTTTATTAATGTCCATGTTTTCAAATTGATTTTATGGATTTATTTATATAGACCTGATTGTTTTACAATTTTTATTCAATTAAAATGTTGTAATATGGTTTGGGGAAATTTGATGCAAAAATATCTTTTAAATTAATTCTCTTATAAATGAGTGAATTTTATATGATTTCATAAATTGATATTTCTCCCATAATGTTTTATAGATCATTTTAAATTATTTCAACATTCTTTACTAGATATTAATCTTAATTGTTTAAAATACAATATTCTATATTATATTCAATGATTTATGATTTTTTTGTCTATATATGCCCTATTTTTATACCATTCATAGTTTATGTTTGATGTATTGACATTTTGTTTGGTAGTTTTAATCTGAATGTTTTTTATGATTAATAAATTTCATATGAGGAATGCATTCGAATTAGTATGTGGTAGGTTGATCCCACTATAGCTCATTGATGAATCAGTATGCCTCATTAGAAAAACTAGTGTCTTGGCATAATTCCTTGACAAAAAGAAATATTTTAGTCATGGAATTTGGCATTGACTATGTGGTTATGATATCTGGCATTATGCATTCTTTCAATATGAAATTAGTTATTACATGTGATTATTTTACTTGTAGAATATCCATGTGAATAAGTAAATGGAATTATTTTATTTATCTTTTCCATATTATACATAATTTTATGTTTGAAGTCCTGTTGTTTCAAATTTATACCTTTCCCTAAAATTTTATGATTATTTATTATAGCTTCCGCTAAATTATTTACCCTTACTGATCATCTGAGACCACCCCTTTCTGATGTTTTATTTTCTGAGGATACCATGAAGTATATTGTGATTTATATGCAGGTTTAAGATATGATAATAATGTAATTATCAAAATATTATTTAGGATTTGTTTTATTTATTTAATTTTAATGTAAATTTCATTAATCTAATCTCTTTTCCAAGACTGTTAAACTGATCGGTCCGTTGGGACATGATTCTATGTAATCATGCCAATGTATTAAAATAATGCAGCAACTTTGGGTAATTATGGACATGGCATTACCCCCTTCTCCCCAAATGCGTAATAGCTGCGTCTGGAACCTACTCACGCAGTTAGGACCACCGGTTGCATCCCCCCATGTAAACACACCTGGTGGGTTGCATCTCTACGCAGCGCCAAGCTAGTGCTATGGGACTCCAGCACCACATCCCATCATGGTCGGGGAATCCGCCACCCAGGTTCCCCTCCCGGGAGCGCCTCCTCTAGCCATAGGTCGGATCGAAAGCCCTCCATTTCTCTATTGGTCTCACAACTGACACTGCTGGAACTGCAGCACACTATTCGTTGCCTCGCTGGGATGCCAGATGCACTCTAGTGTCTCATTTCCACACAGTTTCTGAATGTGGCCTACATGGGAATATTACATCATGACGATGAATCCGGACCCTCCTTTCTGTCAATTTCGAAGAGTCTGTCACAAGGAAACAACATGCGTAGGGGATAAAGACTTGTTCCTGTCATCATGTGCCCTCTGCTTGAGAGGATAAAACCCGAGGAGGGTTAAGGAAGTGTATTGAAATCCAAAATTAAACAATCCCAATGTTTAACCCCCTATGATACCATCCCCTATAAATGAGCGACATGCGGATCAACCTATTCACGAGATGATCTACATATTTTTTTTACAAAGAGCCAATAATGGGGAAGATATTTCACCAAAAACCCCTAAATCTTATGACATTTGATGTCACAACGTTCGTCATCATGGTATTTAAGACATCGATGTCACATCCTGACATTGATTATCCAATGACATCGAAAATCAAGATGCCCCACTGGCATTCGTTGTTCTTCACTTGGGTGTAATTCTACCAGAGGATCACTAGAGAATCCTTAACTTTTTAATCCATATTTACCCATAATTTTGAACAAAAAATAGGATGAAATCCTAGAATTCCAATTTTGAAGTGACTTTAGGTTGTTACACTATTTAAATTATTAAACAACTTCTTTGTTACACATCATTAAAGAATCATTATGATATGATTTTTATGAGCCATTAATGGGAATCATTTATATACATTGTCTCTACCCCAGAACTTCACCTTTCACCACCCAAAAGAGAGAAAGAAAATAAAATAATTCTGTTAAATTATTTTATTACATCTCTCGATATGTGTGAAAAAATAATATTTATTCTTGAACCTTTACGGCCGATATAATTTCATTTCTAGGAGAATACCAGAATTCTAAATTCAGTGGTTCCCTCATATTTTCACTCTGAGAAATGGTTCAAATTATATAAAATATCTTTCACACATTTACTAAATATAACACAAATAACCTTCAAAATAGAGTTCTGGACTCTCTAGAACAGAAAATTACATGCCGTCAAAACTCACATTCTCGAAATAATTCCATATGAATAAAAATTACACCGAAAAATTTCATGTCATTAAATTCTCCCCACCATAGGGCTTTACGTCTTTGGAAATCCAAAACCCAAACATATTGGAGTAAACTATCTCAATTAGGGTTTATATGCTGCTTCTTAGAACGCGCAAAAAAGAGAGACTGAGATGAACCACTAATATGTCCCTCTATTTATAGGTCAACATTATTCCACAACATTCACATATTTTTTTAGATGCGAGAAGAAGGAAAAATTACTATGTTCTATGATTCATCTGCAGTCATGTGGTTCAGCAGCTCACCTCCACATTAACCTGGTGTAGATCACAGAAAAAAACCCACAGTCCACATCCACCCATGGATGCACTGTGATAAAACCCCCACTGAAATTATGTGTTCAAGGTTAATGACAATGTATGAGATTAATTACAAATGAAATAGGGCTAACCACGATCATATGCTTGGTATTACTAGGCCCTCTATTTAGAACCTCCAGTGGATACACCAAAAATATCAACAAGAACACGACCACTCCCACTTGTGGCATCTATTCTAACTATGGATGGTTAGGAACCATTCCGCACTACCAATAAATCTTGAGGTCTAACTCTACCACCACATAATGACTCAAGCAATAATCTTTATGAGATTCCAAAATGTGATGCCCAATTATCCCTTTTTCCCTAAAGGAAATCCCTTCTCCACCACACAAATATAACGCATCTCTTGTCTAATATTGTCATTTTTGGGCATGAAGGGTAGTTGTCCATACCCTGAATAATGTCTTAAGGTATTGAATCCATGACTCTGAGATCCCAACCACAACACTCGCCTCCAATAGCCTTGTTACACAATTATCATCTGTTTGTGATCAGAGGGTCTACTCTATCAAGAGTCTCTAAGTGTGATGGTCATGTCCACTTTCCAACCAAAACCTCAAAGTATCGATCATGACTCAAGAAAAAAGGAATGTATGGAACTTGTGTCTATTTAGAATGCCAACAAAAAAGACATAATTCATACCTAGAAATTCTCTTGGAGCATCTTGGTCATGAGATATGATTGCATTAATCTATCCCCACCAACATCCTTCACCTCCCTGGCACTGGTGGGGACCACCCACTACTGCTCATCCAGCTCTTCAACATCGTTAATAGTCTTGTGGAAGTCCATTATCCAAGCACTATCTCTACCATGAAAGTTAAACTTCCATCCCCGTCTCAGTAGCTCGGCGGGTTGGGAAATCACTAAGGAGATTCCCCTAGTCCTTAAAAGCATAACATTGCATCTCATGTGGCTTATCTTCTACTTTGAACTGCTACTGTTCCACAAACCCATGAATCTATGTCCCGGCATGGTCATGCTTCCTATTTTGTGATCCCATCGCCAAAAGTCTTCTAGCTCCATCAGAAACCACTACATTGTGACTTATGTCCTAGGTCACATCCACTTGCTCCTCCACTAAGAATATCTCATCCACCACGACTCATTCCAATACCCCAACATGCGTCAGAATGTTGAGAGGTATCAGTAAAGACATGATATCCTTGAACAAACACTACTCGAAGGTCAAGGCCCTTATATAAGGGTCCCACAATATGTCTTCAATGTAGAGAGAAAAAACCATGAATCTCACTGAGTACTCAAATACCACCATGTTGTACTGACATAGGTGAAATAGCTCCTATATGCGTATAGGGCACAAAGTTTCTAGAAATAAATCATTTTTGATGAGGTGCTCGAGGTCTATCAATGTGATGATCCCCGCATCATGAGTTTTTATTGTCAAGCTCCACTATCTTCTCGCTGATCCATAAATAAGGCTTGATCTAAGTCCACCATTTGGTTGGCCGGTGTCATCACTAGGAGGAAGACACACATAACTACCTCAAGACAATCTTTTGATACCTGGGGATCTATCTCGCCATAGAAACTGGGAGGTCTTTACCTTTGAATCTCATCTAGCATACTTAGTATGCATGCATCCTCACCCAAAACCATTGCTCGACAGGTGGTGGCATCACGGGTTCACCACCTGAACGTAATTCACATGTATTGGTGCCAATCACTGAAGCCTCCACATGGGGAAGATCATCCTCACAGTGCCATTGTTGAATCCTATATGGGTATCATCATGGAGGCATCATAAAATGAGGAAAAATAAACCATAGTTAAGTGTATATCTAAAGAGATGACTCATTAATTTAATAGAAATCACAATCATTCCTACATGACTCATAATCTATTCATTTTCCCATGATAAATGTTTCCAACTTCCATGATGGAAAACAGGTGTATATTATCCTAGTGTACCAATATGTTATCCACGACAAAAACACCCGATTCCCTAGCCTGAATGCTAAACTCAAGAAACATAACACTTTTTCTAAAAAAACAAAAAAAATAGACCCATGGTCATTGAGGTAGAACTGACCACATATGATACCACTTTTTTAGGACCATCCCCTGAGGTCTCTACCGTGACCTACCACAAGATCACCTCCTAAAGTGCAGGGGTGGGTGACTAGCGGAGAAGGAATCAACTAGCAACTGGATGGAATATTCCTGGATACATGTACACATGTGCACTCAGAACCCAGACCACAAAGATGAACGGTGAACACTATGTAATAGGAAACTAGAGTACAACAGAAAGTAATGCACTGTGTTGTAAAATGGAGATTGTAAACAAACCTAGGAAAAGAACTAGAAACATCAATGTAAAAAGGGACCATTGATGTCCATCTATGGAAAAAATCCCACATGATCAATAGAGTAGAGAATCCACTAGATTTCGAAGTAGTATGTCATGTCCACTGGTCTTACAGGGCTCTACGTTGTCCTTGACCACCCTGTCCACCACTGTAAAATTCACCGGTCTGGTCTCCCAACCACCTCTATCGATACTTCGAATGTTTTAACCAGACACAACACATGTATTTGAAACCCTTGAAGGGGTGAGTTACTCAATACTCAGTTGGGTACACTGAGATTCTTGATGGTCACTCGACAATATAAAAAGGCAAGCACAACAAAAATAACATGATGTAAACCAAAAGGCCACAACCACAATGTATAAAACAATTACACAACCACAAGAAAACCCACATAGATTATTCATAATCATCTCTCCCTGGTACATGACCATACCTATACCAAGGCCATCCATATATACTTCTCTAAAAAATAATGAAATATAAGGATTCAACCTCAAATCCATTACAGGGATTTTCAAATATGGCCCAATGTGTAACTCAAGGATCTGGAGTAAATTCTCCATGAGTTGGTCATCCCTGATGGCACTTGTAAGTGATTTTTATTCAATCATGTACCACTCAACCATTCATAATGGTTCGTCTGAATGGACGTGCTCCATTGGGGAACATATTGTAAGAACTGCCTCTAGTAACCAACACCAGAGGTATTGCAGTCACATTTTAATTCACAAGTTATGACCAAAGGGAACCATGTGAAGAGGAAAACTCTTTGACACAACATTTAGATAGGCTATCACTTCTCTAGTCAATCCCATGATACCTCAATTTATCTAGTTAGAAGTGGAACGTACCACAATCCACTGAGGGAGCGCTAACTTCTTCCTTAGTATTGATTACATCATGTTGAGGTTCCCAACCCACATAAATGTATCCTTCTATTGAGGGAGTTCCAACTCCCATTAAGGAACCTATCCTTGTTGATACTCAGATAAGGGGAATATAACATCATAAGTGATGATCATCACCTTACATGGTAGGGGATTACAACTCTAGTATTTTGTTAACATTCGGGACCCGTTCCATAGTACATCAGGGAAGTACTGACCAGATGCTAGATGACATGCAACCTTGAACGGCATGGGAGTACCAAATCTACTGGAATATGTTTTAAAGAGGAGATGCACCCGAAATCGGCAGGGTAGTACAACTCAGTGACTAGAGGACCCACGCCCAGGTATTGTTGGGGAGTATCCAACTCTATCACAATATCTATTATGGGGGACCCACACAATAGTACATTAGGAGAGTAATGACACTAGGATAGAGGGCCCGCACACTTTCCCGACAGTGGAGTACCCATCCTACCATAGCACTTTGTAAGGTGGACCCGCACCCAGGGTTGACATGGGAGGACCAACTCCTAACAAATATGACCAACACCCTACCTGGTATAGGAGTACCAGACTCTATCTGAGTTAAGTATGGAGGACCTGCTCCTTATTCTAATAGTGGAGTACTAACTCCAAATATTTAAGAACTTCCTCATAAGAATAGGAACCATCACCCTTGGTGTGTGGAGTTCCATCTCTACCGGAGTTGAGGAGTAAGGAATACACGCACCTTGAGTCTTCGAGGGAGTAGCAGTCTAAACTATCACTATAACAATCACCATTGTTCTTCTCCTCAAGCTGTCAATTATTACTCTAAAACCATGAAACACCACTAAAATGTGACATGTAGGACTTCCATGTGACATGGGTTCCAACAGGATAGACGACACATCAATCGAACACTCAATCTGTATGTTATAGGCATTTTTGTACTATGATTATTGTTGGATTCAAGGGTGATTCAATCCATATGTACATCATCATTATCCAAAACTCATGTAGAGTATCTAAAAAGAATTTCCTCATCCCATGGATTCCATCACCACAGTGGGTTCGTCAAATGGATGTCTGGTTTATGAGATAAGGCCCTTTATGTATAACTCGGTCGAAAAGGGTCTGGGATTGTCCTGACGGGGTATGGCCAACCCGAATCGACCCGGTCTGGGTCGACATGATCCAACCCGACCCAGCTTCTCCTGGCTGGCCTATGGGCTAAGACAACTGGTCCAGCCCGATCGATCCAGCCAGACTAGCAGCACTGCCCGCTGGGCTCAACCCATATCGCCATTGCGGGCTATCCCCCTTTTCCTCAGACGCGACAAAGCTCCGTCCGACACCTCCTCACACATCCTTCCCCAAGGGCCTCATCCCCCAACATCAACCCACATGGAGGTTTTAATTCTCCACCCGACTCCAAGACGAGGCCAGAATAATGACTCATACTTTACATACATGGTTAACACTTCAAAATTGAAGCACACTTATTACAACATATAACAAAACCATGATAGGACCATATAGGTATAGAGTATTTAGAAACTGGGAAACATAAACAACTGGTTCATAAAGCATCTACTTTTCCTCCCATTTTTTCCATAATATCTAGAGTCACTTTCGGCATATCCTACTTAATAACCTTCTTCCTGACCTGGGGAAAGAGAACATACAAAAGGGTGAGCTCAAATGCTCAGTAAGGGTAAACCAAAGAAATATCAATCACATCATATACATAAGAACATATCTTTTGGAAATATTAACCTACAAAAGAGATCATAATTTCATAACATGGGATAAATCATTGTAGTGAAATGTAATCCCAATAATCATAACTTAAAACATGAAACATTGTGGTATACACACATACTCATAGAGAATCATTTCTTATTAGTCAAGACTCATTGCCAAGACTTTCTTAGTGGAAAAGTCCATTTCTGAACCGAGTTCACTCCTCGTTTCAGTCCGGTTTCACTGAACCGGTTTAACCTGCCATTATATCCATGTCTATCTAATGAGATATAAAATCATTACCCAATGCATTGGAGGAGATATAGGTCCCACCCATCTCATAATGATACCATTCTTATGTGTTCCACAAAATCATAAATCATACATCATTGCATAACCCATGTATTAAAAATAGGAATCTTAAACATCATGACATCATAAAACAATTCTTATAATATAAAGGAATTCATTAAAATAATTCCATCAAAACATAATCAAATCAATGTAATAAATGGGAAAGAAACAGAACCCTATATTATCTTAGATGGAAAATAATTTTGATAAAACACTTGAAATACATTCTTGAAGAAAATATCCTTTCTACTTCAAAAATATTTTCCTTTCTTAACATGTCATACAATTTTAAAATAAAAGAAGTTGATTAGAAATAAACTTTACAACTTGTAATGTAATCTTCTTTGAAATAGTGTTTTAAAAATCCATTCATGCCGTATAAGTTAAAAAAAACATTCTTCTCGTACTTTTTTCGGAAAAGTCAAAAAAGTACCTCGTAACGTAAAAAAATATTCCTTACATACCAGGTAGAAAAAGAAAAAAATGGGTAAAAAGGACATAAAACATACATGAAAACAATTTTATAAAACATGGACATGGATAATAGAAATAACCCCAGTAAATACTTACGAATAAGAAATCTCGGATAAAAATGAGATTTGCAAAATTATCCCTTACCTTAGGTCCGATTTACTTCGTAAGTGTCCGAAACACCTAAATAATGATTTAAATAATGTTATTGACTTATTACAGAATCATACATATTTTTATGATATCATATATGTTCATATTTTTTCTTCTTATTAGTAATATTTCATTACTTCTTGTTATTCGGGGGTTTATTACTTTTTGTTCTTATGCTCGTTTTGATGAATAAATTCTTATTTTTCTTTTTAGGATATAGAAACCTCATTTAAAGAATTTCATTAGTGTAATATATATCATATTCATTCACTAAATTCATTTATATAATCATTATTCAATGAAGATCTTCTATAACAAGTCGCATCACATCGTGGATACGGTATTCCGTACGTACGCACGAGTGATGATATCGTTCCCATGATCGTGGAATTGTATTGGAGTGTATGTATACTATTTCAGAATCAATATCACTTTAAAATAATCATATATAGTTATTATTTACACCATTATACCCATCCGAGTAAGGTGGTGGTGGAAAATAGATTACACCGCAGCGTGGAGACGGTATTCCATACGTTTGCATGCGGGGTGATTTCGTTTTCCGTAGGATGGATAAGAGGTGAAATAGGGTTTTTTCATATTTATAATAACATATAAGTATATGATCGATACTGATGTTATTACATCATAATGAAACAACTAAATAATAGGTAGTAGAAGAAGAATGGAACTTGAAGAAAACGGTAGAAGTTATTACCTCTTTCTCAAAGTACCTTCTTTAAACTTTCTCTTAAGGCACTAGAGTTGGTCTTTTGAGATGACCAGTACCTCTAGTAGGTATCTAAGGAAGTGGGGAAGTTAAATGGGTAGGGTTTGGCCGAGCTTGAATGCTCAATTTACTGTGAGAAAGAGAGGGATGAGGTGCCCTTTTAAAAGGGAGGAGAGGGGCACCTTTGGAATAACTAAAAATATTATTTTATTATAAAGTCAAATTCTGTTTTTAATAGCTCCAAATTAATATATTTCTAATATAAGGTAGGTATGGGTCGAAATCCTCTCATCCAATAGAATTTAGACATGTTTATGTATCAATTTTAACTTTATCATTTAGATTTAACTTTACGTTAGATAATTTAACTTTTACTGTGTCTTCTTGTTTTCTTACACTATAAGGTTAATAAAGTTACTATATCAAGACAAATGAACCCCAAATATATATGTCCTTATCTAAGTCATTTTCCCTAACCATATATTTTTAGGAATAAAATAACAATTAATAATATTGTATTTGTTTTAAAAACTATTTTATGTCAATTTTGAAACTATTTGGTAATTGATTTTTGTGAAAATCATAAAAGAATGATTAGTTCAAAAAAAATTAATTAAATCAATAATAACATTTCATATTAACATATAAAATTATTTTAATTCATTAATAGTCTCAAATTACTTTTATTTGGTTATTTATAACATCAATTATGTCGATATTTCATTAATAAGATAATCACTGCATCATCATTATATCATAAATAAATAAAGTTATTTTAAGTCTGAAAATTAAAAATAAAATATCATTATGTGGGAAATCTCTTTATCCTTATAATGAATATTTATAGTCGGATTTATCTTATGTATAACCCTATATTAAAAATTCTTTAGTTATTAAACATTGATTTTAACTATTTTAACCCTTCTTTAAATAAATTAATAATAAATTTCCTAATCTAATCCAAGTGGGCCTAAATGGTCATATGTTATTCCTAGGGTTGTTTTTGGTCGAATTACACTTATCTAATAGAATTAGGACATGTGTTAGGGAAATAATAATATCATTTTTACCCTTAACTACCCTATTTACTTTTAACCGTGGTAAAAAAAGTAAAAAGTTACTATTCATCAAAAATTATTTTCGTCTCATTGAAACAAATTTTAGTCCCTGATATTAACCGTGTCTCTCGGAATTTTGAAATTCTACTCACAGAAGTGGTAAAATATAGTTTTCTGAAAAATTCAGTTTTTTTAACTACCACTTAGTGGTTTCATTATTCATCAAACAATGAATGTTTTTCAGAAAAATACCAAAAATTAGGCCTAAAATATATTTGATAAAATGAATTAAAAAATGATGTTTATTTTACCAAATTAAAAACATATCAGTTACATTAAATAATTTAAAAATTAATTCTCGGCATCAAAACAAATAGCGTGTTTTTAAAAGAGAATAACTATCAAAAGAATGACACTTGTTTATGTATGGTTTAAATGTAAAATTACATCCAATGAACAACATTGTATTAAATTGTAAAAATATATTCTATATATACTTTAAAACCACTCAAATTAATAATTTATCACCATTAATTATTTCGATTAAAAAAGTTGTTTTTAATTAAAATTTAGTAATTTTCACTATTCATCAGAATATGAAAGTTATTCGAAAAGTACCAAAATTTCTCACTAAGCTAATTTCGATATTCCGAATCCAAAAATGAATTCCATTTTGAAAAATAAAATTTAAAATATTTCAAAAAGTGGTTATTACTATTCATAACGGCTAGTTTTAATAATATTTTAATAGCATATCGTTGTTTAGTGAAACTCGGTATTGCGTACGACGCAAGCTATCGAGGAAGGCCGTGGATGCGTGTAACGCAAGACAAGACAGTGTTGTGTGTAGTGAAAGATTCCTTTGATGATTTATATAACATAAAAACAAAATATTTCTCATAAAAGTCTCAGGTGTTACATTCTATCCCCCTTAAAATGAATTTCGCACTCGAAATTCGACACTTTGTAACAAAAATATGAAGATACCTCTCAATAAGCAAATCCTCATGCTCCCATGTAGCTTCTTCTAATTGGTGGTTCATCCTTAAAACTTTCACCAAGAGAGTGGTATTGTTCCGTAGGGATTTTTCACTACGATCTAGAATCTCTATCAGTTGTTCTTCATAAAAAAGATCATTCTCGAGCTGTACAACTTCTGAGATGAGTACATGTGAAGAATCAGGTATGTACTTTCTCAAGAGAGGTACATGGAACACATCGTGAACTTGAGAAAGATTCGGTGGAAGCGCCAATCGGTAAGCTACCTTTCCAACACGATCCAGTATTTCGAATGGACCGACATATCTAGGGCTCAACTTCCCCTTCTTTGCAAATCTCATTACCCTCTTCCAAGGAGATATTCGTAAGAGAACTTTATCACCCACTTCAAACTCTAGGTCTTTTCATTGGTTGTCGGCATAAATTTTTTGTCGACACTGAGCTGCTCTTATGTGTTGTTGTATAGATCAGACATTTTCTACCATCTCATCAACAAGATCAGGTCCTAATAGCTTTCATTCCCCAACTTCATCCCAGAAAGTTGTAGTACTACATTTCTTTCCATAGAGAGCTTCATAAGGAGCCATGTGAATACTGGAGTTAAAGATATTATTATAAGAAAATTCCA
This sequence comes from Viscum album, assembly GCA_963277665.1. Taxonomy (NCBI): domain Eukaryota; kingdom Viridiplantae; phylum Streptophyta; class Magnoliopsida; order Santalales; family Viscaceae; genus Viscum; species Viscum album. The sequence continues at coordinate 605,916,757 of OY728161.1, read as the reverse complement.
CCAAAGGTAGGTGTTGATCCCAACCACATATGAAATCCACAGAGAAAGTCCTTAATATATCTTCTAGAGTTTGAATTGTTCTCTCAGTCTCACTGTCTGTCTGAGGATGATAAGCAGTGCTGAAACTCAACTCTATATCCAGAGTATGCTGAAGACTTCACTAGAACATCGAGGTAAATATCGGATCCTGATCAGATATAATAGAAAGTGGTACTTCATGCAATCTTACCACTTCCTTTACATATATCCTGGCAAGCTGATCCAGAGAGAAATCCTCTCTAATAGCAATGATGTGTGCAAACTTTGTAAGACGATCAACTTTGACCTAGATAGCATTAATTCCTTTGGATGTTTTTGGGAGTCCTATGAAAAAGCCCATAGTGATGTTTTCCCATTTCCATTCGGGTATGGGTAATGGTTGTAACATCCCCTTATACTTCTGTCTCTCAGCTTTAGCTTGCTGCCAAACTAAGCATCGAGAGACATATTCAGCAAAATCTCTTTTCATGACATCCCACCAGAAGTACTCTTTCAGGTCCCTATACATCATCGTGATTCCAGGATGAATAGAGAATGAAGAATTATGAGCCTCATCCAGCACCTCCATCTTTAATTCTGGAATTGGAGGAACACAAACCCGATTCCTGAACATTATTATCCCCTCACAATCAAGGTTGAATTCAGGAATATTTCTCACCTTATATTGTAACTCGACATCTTCTTTTTGTGCCTCATGAATCTTCACATGAATATATGTTTGAACATTCATTTTAGAAAGATAATATTTGTCCCCTTCCATTAAAATTACAAGATCTATCCTTTGTAAATCCATAAATATTGGATCTTTTGTGATCCTCATCCTGGATAAGCTAGCATGGTCTTGTCGACTTAATGCATCTGCCACCTTGTTTGCTTTCCCAGGATGGTAATGAATTGAGCAGTCGTAATCCTTAATTAGTTCCAACCATCTTCTTTGGTTCACATTCATCTCCTTTTGGGTGAAAATATACTTTAAACTTTTATGATCAGTATAAATGTCACACCTATCTATATAAAGATAATTCCTCCAAATCATTAATGCAAAGATTACCGCAGCTAACTCCAAATCATGTGTTGGATAATATTTCTCATGGATTTTCAACTGTCGTGTGGCATAAGCTATCACCATATCATTTTTCATAAGAACACACCCCAACCCCTTCTTGTATGCATCACTCTAGATCACAAACCTTTCTCCAATACAAAGAAGTGTGAGCACAGGTGCACCGAATAACCTTCTTTTCAACTCCTTGAAATTCTCTTCACATTCCTCCGTCCAAACAAACCTAACTCCTTTCCGAGTCAACCTGGTGAGTGGATTAGATAATCGTGAGAAATCTTTCACAAAACATCGATAATATCCAGCCAAACCAAGAAAACTTGGGATCTCAGTTATTGTTGTTGGTCTTGAACATCTTTCAATAACCTCTGTTTTTTCTGTATCCACATATATACCCTCTTTTGAGATTATGTGACCAAGAAATTCAACTTTTTGAAGCCAAAATTTAAACTTGGTAAATTTGGCATAAGGATCCTCCTTTCTGAGGGTCATCAATATAATTCTCAAGTGATCTTCATGTTCTTCCTTTCTATTTGAATAGACAAGAATATCGTATATAAAGACTACCACAAATTGACCAAGATAGTCTCTAAAGACTCTATTCATCAGAACCATGAAGATAGCAGGGTCATTAGTAAGACCAAATGGTATCACTATAAATTCATAGTGTCCATACCTTGTACGGAAAGCCGCCTTTGGTATATCCTCCCTTTTGACCCTTAATTGATGATACCCTGAACGAATATCAATATTGGAAATGCATTGATCTCCGCGTAGTTGGTCAAATAAGTCATCAATGTGTGGGAGAGGATATTTTTTCTTGATAGTGATCTTGTTAAGTTCTCGATAATCAATGCAGAGTCTCATTGATCCATCTTTCTTCTTAACAAATTGAATAGGTGCTCTCTAAGGTGATGCACTAGGGCGTGTAAATCCCTTATCAAGATTCTCTTGGAGATTCTTCTTCAATTCCTGCAACTCAATTGGGGCCATTCAATAAGGTGTCTTTGAAATAGGTAAAGCACCCGGTAAAAGTTCTATTAAAAACTCAACTTCACGATTTGGTGGAAGACCCGACAATTCCTCTGGAAAGACATCGTCAAACTCCCGTACAATGTGAATATTATTAATCGCGAGTTTCTCACCAACAATTTGAGATAAATAACCTTCATTCAGTGGAATCAAGATTTATAAGATGGAAGAAATTTCCACTGGAAGGTTATGCTCATCCTTGCATCAATAGACGATCATAGATTGATCTGGAATATGAAATGTGACTTCCCTTATTTGGAAATTGATCTGAGCTCCATATAAAGAAAGCCAATCCATTCCAAGAATAACATCAAATTCCACTATAGGAAGGATCACAAGATTTACAAGAAGCACTTTCCCACAAACGTCAATCGGGGAAGAACTATATACTTTTGATGCGACTGTTTTGACATTAGGTGTTGTCACAGCTAACTCAACATCTAATTTTTGAGGTAATACGGTGATATCCTTAGAAAATTGTTTTGAAGTAAAAGAGTGGGTGGATCCAGAATCAAATAAAACATTTTCTACTTTAGTGTTGATGGTAAGTGTACCTTTCACCACATCGTTATCATACCCCACATCGCTGATAGAAATTGCATGTGACTTTCATTTTTCATTAGCCTTACAAGTTTGTTGACGTCAACCATCATCATCAGCCCTTGGATTAGGGCATTTATTGGCATAATGACCCATCTCCTTGCACTTGAAACATTGAAGTGTAGTAGGTTCATTATGTGTGTCCCATCCATTGTTTGCATCATTAAACATCTTCTTCCCATCATTGCGGCATTAAAATGCCCGATGACCTTCCTTTCCACATTTGAAACATTTACTTGTCCCTTTAAGACAAATACCTCCATGTTTCTTTCCACACATTTAGCATAAGGGAAAGCTCATCTTCTTTTCAGAGTGCTCTTTAGATTTTCCTTTGAATTCCATTTTCCTCTTCTTATCAAACCCACATGACTGATGGGTTACTCCAATCTCAATCTCATATTTGAGAGCACATCGAATGATTTCCTCGTAGCTATTGAAGTCCCTTATGGATAAGGCCCTTCGAAGACTTGGTTTTAAGCCACTAAAGAATCGATTGATCATACTCTCAGGTTGGATAATAATATCAAAATCGTACCTTGCAAGTATTGTAAAATTTTCTTCATAGGTACCAACAGATTCATCATCCTTTTACTTCAGTTCAAGATAATCTTTCTTCATCTTTGTTCGGAGAATATGAGGGAAGTACTTATTGAAATATAAGTTCTTGATCTTGTCCCATTCCATGGACTCAATTTCATCCCTTTGCCTCATATTCTTAGTAAGATTCCACTACTGATCAGAATCTCCTTCCAAACAATACACTGCTAGGATGACTTTATCATGTTCAGAACATTGAAGCACTGAAAATATCTTTTCAGTATTACTAATCCATTTTTCAACAACTAATGGATCAGTAGACCCACTAAAAGAAGGTGGACACTGTCTCGTGAAGGATTCAATAGAATTTTTCTTCTTCCATTGATCATTTGGAAGCCTGCATGATTCATAGCTTGAAAAAGTTGTGTGAGAATGGATACAAGATTTTGCATTCTAGCTCCCATAACATATGGTTGCTCAGGGGGACAATCATTGCATTGCCCGTCACATTCCGCATTAACACGGTTCCTTCGGGTTCCACCCATCGACTAAAACCAAGAAGAATAGTGTGAGAAACACTAATTATAATAGGAAAACCACATAATCAAGAATAAAATTTCACACTTAAGGTCTTATCCTAGATTATTCATGGTCATTTCTAAAACACTAAGATTTTGTTCTATGCTTAGGCTTATCCTTAGGGTTCTTAATAAGGCTTTCACATCCTATTTTCCAAAGGATGACTATACCTTTCATTTGATACCAACTATAACGACCCATTATTTACATACATTGTTAATAATTTAAAATTGAAGAACAATTATTAAAACATATAACAATACCAGGAAATGACCGTATAGGTATAGAGTCATTAGAAACTGGGAAACGTTAAAAACTGGTTCATAAAGGATCTACTTTGCCTCTCATTTATTTCATCATATCTAGAGTCCATTTTGGCATATCCTACTTAATAACCTTATTCCTGGCCTGGGGAAAGAGAACATTCAAAAGGGTGAGCTCAAATGCTCATTAAGGGTAATCAAAAGAAATATCAATCACATCATATACATAAGAACATAACTTTTCGAAATCATAACCTGCAAAAGAGATCATAATTTCATAACATGGGATAAATCATAGTAGTGAAATGTAATCCCAATAATCATAACATAAAACATGAAACATTGTGGCATACACACATAATCATAGATAATTATTTCTTATTAGTCAAGACTCATTTCCAAGACTATCTTACTGGACAAAGTCCATTTCTGAACCGAGTTCACTCCTCGTTTCAGTCTTGTTTCACTGAACTGGTTTAACCTTCCATTCCAGCCATGTCTATCTCATGAGATATAAAATCTTTACCCAATGCATTGAATGGATATATAGGTCCCACCCATCTCATAATGATACCATTCTTATGTGTGACACAAAATCATAAATCATACATCATTGCATAACCCATGTAATAAAAATGTGAATCTTAAACATCGTGACATCATAAAACAATTCATATAAGATAAAGGAATTCATAAAAATACTTCCATCAAAAAATAATCAAATCAATGTAATAATAGGGATAGAAACAGAACCCTATATTATCCTAGATGGAAAATAATTTTGATAAAACACTTGAACTCCATTATTGAGGAAAATATCCTTTCTACTTCAAAAACATTTTCCATTCTTAACATGTCATCTAATTTTAAACTAAAATAAGTTGATTAAAAATAAACTTGAAAACTTGTAAAGGAATCTTCTTGGAAATGGTGTTTTAAAAATCCATTCATGCCGTATAAGTTAAAAAACATTTTTCTCATACATTTGTCGGAAAAGTCAAAAAAGTACCCCGTAACGTAAAAAAAAGAAAGATTCCTTACATACCATGTAGTAAAAGTAAAAAATGGGTAAAAAGTAATTTAAACATACAAGAAAACTCTTTTATAAAACATGGACATGGATGATAGAAATAACCCCAGTAAATAGTTACGAATAATCAATCTCGGATAAAAATGAGATTTGCAATATTATCCCTTACCATAGGTCTGATTTTCTTCGTAAGTGTCTGAACCTCCTATATAATGATTTAAATAATGTTATTGACTTATTCCAGAATCATACTTATTTTTATGATATCATATATGGTCATATTCTTAGCTTCTAATTTGTAATATTTCATTACTACTTGTTAATTGGGTATTTATTACTATTTGTTCTTATGCATGTTTTGTCGAATAAATTTTTATTTTTAGTTTTAGGTTATAGATACCTCATTTAAAGAATGGTATTAGTGTAATATATATCATATTAATTCACTCAATTCATTTATATAATCATTACGCAATGAAGATCATGTATAATGACTCGCATCACATCGTGGAGACGGTATTCCGTACGTACGCACGAGTGATGATATCGTTCCCATGATCGTGGAATTGTATTGGAGTGTATGTATACTATTTTAGTATCTATATCACTTTACAATAATCATATATAGTTATTATTTACACCATTATACCCATCCGAGTAAGGTGGTGGTGGAAAATAGATTACACCACGGTGTGGAGACGGTATTTCGTACGTACACACGCCCGATGATTTCATTTTTCGTAGGATGGATAAGAGGTGAAATAGGGTTGTTTTATATTTATAATAAAATATCAGTATATGAGGGATACTGATGTTATTATCTCATAATGAAACAACTAAAGAAGAGGGAGTAGAAGAAGAATGGAAGTTGAAGAAAACATTAGAAGGTATTACCTCTTTCTCGAAGTGCCTCCTTTAAACTTTCTCTTAATGCACTAGAGATGGTCTTTTGAGAAGACCAGTACCTCTATTAGGTTTATTAGGAAGTGGGGAAGTGAAATGGGTAGGGGTTGGCCGAGCATGAAGGCTGAATTTGGTGTGAGGAAGAGAGGGAGGAGGTGCCCTTTTATAAGGGAGGAGAGGGGCACCTTTGGAAAAACTAAAAATAATATTTTATTATAAAGTCAAATTCGGTTTTTAATAGCTCCAAATTGATATATTTCGAAGATAAGGTGGGGATGGGTCGAAATAATCTAATCCAATAGAATTTAGACAAGTTTAGGTATCAGTTTTATCCTTATCATTTAGATTTAACTTTAAGTTAGATAATTTAACTTTTACCATGTCTTCTTGTTTTCTTACACTATATGGTTAATTAACTTACTATATCAAGCCAAACGAACCCCAAGTTGTTTATTATTAATATATATAACCTTATCTAAGTCATTTGGCCGAAAATTAGATTTTTAAGAATAAAATAACAATTAATAATATTGTATTTGTTTTAAAAACTATTTTATGTCAATTTTGACACTAGTTGGTAATTCATTTTTGTGAAAATCATAATAGAATTATTAGTTCGAAAATATTTAATTAAATCTATACTAACATGTCATATTAACATATAAAATTATTGTAATTAATAAAAAGTCTTAAATTACATTTATTTGGGTATTTATAACATCAATTATGACAATATTTCATTAATAATTTAATTATTGCATCATCATTGTATCATAAATAAATTAAATTATTTTAAGTCTAAAAATTACAAATAAAATACACTTATGTAGGAAATCTCTTTATATTTATAATTAATATTTATAGTCGAATTTATAATATGTATATCCTTATATGAAAAATTCTTTAGTTATTAAACATTGATTTTAACTATTTTAACCCTTTAAATAAAATGATAATAAATGTCCTAATCTAATCCAAGTTGGCCTAAATGTTCATATTTTATTCCTAAGGTTGTTTTTGGTCGAATTACACTTATCCAATATAATTAGGACAAGTTTTAGGGTAATAATATTATTATTTTTACACTCAACTACCCTATTTACTTTTATCTGTGGTAAAAAAAGAAAACAGTTACTATTAAAAAAAATTATTCTCATCTCATTAAACCACATTTTAGTCCATGATATTAACTGTGTCTCTCAGATTTTTTAAATTCTACTCACAGAAGTGGTAAAATTATGTTTTATGTAAAATTTAGTTTTTTAAACTACCACTTAGTGGTATAACTATTAATCAAAAATGAATGTTTCCAGAAAAATACAAAAAATTAGGCCTAAGCTATATTTGATATTATAAATTCAAAAATGATGTTTATTGTACCAAATTCAAAACATATCAGTTACATTAACTAATTTAAAAATTAATTCCCATCGTCAAAACAAATAATGTGTTTTTAAATGATAATAACTATCAAACGATTGACATTTGTTTATGTCCGGTTTAAATGTGAAATTACATCTAATGAACAAAATTGTATTAAATTGTAAAAATATATTCTAAATTTACTTTAAACCCACAAAAATTAATAATTTATCACTATTAATTATTTTGATTAATAAAGTTGTTTTTAATTAAAATTTAGTAATTTTCACTATTCATCAGAATATGAAAGTTATCCAAAAAGTACCAAAATTTCACCCTAAGCTAATTTTTTATATTCCGAATCCAAAAATGAAGTCCATTTTCAAAAATAAAATTTAAAAAATTTCAAAAAGTGGTTATTACTATTCATAACGGCTATTTTTAATAATATTTTAATAGCATATCGTTGTTTAGTGAAACTCGGTATTGCGTACGACGCAAGCTATCGAGGAAGGTCATGGTTACATGTAAAGCAATACAAGCTAGTGTTGTGTGTAGTGAAAGATTTATTTGATGATTTATATAACATAAAAAACAAAATATTTATCATAAAAGTCTCGGGTGTTACAGCCGGGGCCCATAGTGGTCAGGGCTTCTGCCGCCCAGGCGCACTGTTAGGTGGATCCTCCTCCTCTGGTTGTCGGCTGGGTCGGGAGTCTATATCCTCTCCATTGGGAATGTGATCAGTGCAACCGCGCACTGTTTGAAGCCTCACTATGATTATTAACACACTCTGGTTGCCCATTTTCAACACCGTTTGCGTCAGAGGACTCCATGGGACACCCTTTTCACTACGATGGATTCAGACTCGTCTTGCAATCAATTTCAAATATCCGATCACATGGAATGAAAATACAGAAGTTCTCAATCCTTGTTTTTGTCGGACTGTGACCTCTACATTATAGTATAAATACCGGGGAGGTTTCGTGGAGTGTATTGAAATCGGAAATAGATTTATCCCAACATTGAACCCCCAAAGATAGCCTCATGTATAAATGAGAGACTTGAAGATCTACTTGTTCGTGGGTCGATCTGTATCCATTATTTTAAAAAGAACAGAGAATTGGGAAGATCGTTAACAACAATACCCATCCTATTATGACTTATGAAGATTTAGTGTTCGTCCTCAAGGGACTTATTTCATCGACGTTACTTCTTGGCACTTTTCTTCGAAATCTGTCGAAGATGAAGATGTCCCGCCCGCATTCATTATTCTACGCTGGGGTGAAATTCATCCAGTGGTTCTCCATATATTACTCCAAATACTTGTTCCATATTTCACCAACATGTCAAACTTTAAATAGGTTAATGTCAGAAAATTTTTATTAATATGTGACATCGCGTAGTTACAATTTTTTAATTAAGAAACAATTTCATTGTTACGCGTCATTAAAATTTTGTTACGCTGTGAGTATAATGAGCCATTAATGAGACTCATTGATGTGAATCCTCTCTACCTTATCATGGCCCTGCAAGGTCTCCATCCGCCACTAAAAATATAGAAAGATAATAAAATAATTCTTTTAAATTATTTTATTATATTTCTCAAAATGTCCAAAAAAACATTTCCGCTCGGCCCTTATCGGCTAAATTTAATTCATTTCTAAGAGAAACTCGTTGTTTTGAATTCAACAATGTCCTTAATTTTTTATGTGAGAAACGTTTCAATAGATATTAAATATTTTTGCTCGTTAAATATATGTACCTTAAATATTTTCAAAACTCTATTTTAGGCTCTACCGACCTCGGAATTACGTGCATTAAAAATTTGTGATCTCATAAAAATTCAATATAAAAAATTTACATGGAAGTATTCTGAGACATTAAAAAATTTTAAACAAAAATTAACCCTATTAATTAATCACATAATATAACAAATTAATTGATATCCATTGATTATGCTAATAGAAAAAATGATCATAATAAATTATGAAAATATATATTTTTATTATTTATTAATTTAAAGGACATATGTGGAGAGCTAGGAACAATTTTAGGGATTTCTCATTAATGTATTTTTTGAAAGTTATCATCACATTAACTTAAATATCAATATTATATATAAGTATATATGAAATTGGAAAATTTAATAATTAATTATTTGGTATTTTTTTTCTAATACAATGGGAATTCATTTAAAAATATAAAATGGTTATTTTTAAATTTTTTATATATAGGAAACTTTTCACTACACCTTACAAAATAAAAAAAAATAACGTTTCTATAATTTTTACATCTTGTAAAAAATTTCATTCTCTAAAAGATACAATTTATTATCAATCTCATATTATATATTTGTATGATTTTGTAATGAATGTCCTATTTCCCATTATTTTTGGATTTTTTTTGAATTATATTTGAAAAACGATTAAATACTTATTTTTAATTGATGTTTAATGTCCTTCATCATATGGGTTAAAAAATATTAAGTGTTTTTTTCATGAGTTACTACTCTGGCATATGATATTAAAGTGGGTCATCCCTATTTATCACTAATGATGAGTATTCCATATATAACTACATTAAAATTGAAAAAATTGATGGAGTTAATGAGAATTATGTTACTCCTATGAGATATATTTGAATTAACTGTGATAGTTATTATTTTCTAAAGGTTACGCTAGGGGTAAATTTAATGACAATGTCTGAATATAGCTTTTGGGTTCTATAATTATTAATATTGAATTTAGGTGAAATATATTAATATCATAATTAAAAAATGAAATCATGATTAATGTAACTTTTATGATTTTATATGTTTCAATATAATTTTTAATGATTTCTAATGGTTTCCAATTTAAAATTTCATAATTAATTTTTTCCTTATTGATTAATTTAAATTTTTTTGTGAAATATTCCTTCTTTTCAAATAATTTCACTAGTATGTATTGTTTATTTTAAGATGAATTATTATTTTCTAGGACAAAAAAATCACTAATGTTTTTAATGATTTTAGAAAATAAAAAAAACATATTTTTTTCTTTTAACAAACCTCACCGATCATTATATTTTCTCATTAAATGTATTCCAAAGTCATTACAAGGTCATAATTATTTTTATATACTATATATTGGTTAACTGTAAGACATGGTGAATGAAGAAATAATATCATGAATGAAAAAATTTGTAAATATAATAGACTATTTTGATGAAAAAAATATAACATGTTAGAGTTTCCATTATTTTATATTTTTGTCCTAAATCTATTAATCATTAAAAATAATTGATTATTTAAATGTTTAAATTTAATATTATTATTATAGACTATGTTTTATTTTAGGTTTAAATTATGTTGTGTCATTTATTCATACAATGTAAGAAGATAAAGCACTATAAAATAAAATCGTAGTCTGGAAACAATCAATCCAAGAAGAAATATGCTTGTGAAGAATGACTATACATAAATGAAATTGTTTTGTGTAATGATACAACAACAAGGAAATGGAAACACATTAATCAAAAGTACATTTGAGGGGTACCATGAAAAATATTGAAAATATCATGAAATGAAAGATATCAATGATCCATGAGTGAATTATGGTAGTGAATACTCTATATGGAATAATATATAGTCAATAATATAAAACATGTATAATGGAATTTAAAATATCGGCAGAAAACCCAAAAAAAAATTTATCCATTGAATCAAATTCATTTTAATGAGTGAACATGACATGTCTCTTAAAACCCCATGAATTTTAAACTTTTTTTAAAATATAACACTTAGGTAGTAAAGAATCAAAGAAAATTAAATTCATATGTAGTGGAAAAAAAATTATTTCATATTTTAAAATCATGTATTGTGGTTTACCAAGTTAGTGACTATATATGAGGAGAATACAATACATTTTTTCCATTAAAGTAGAGGTAAAGGGGGTGGTTTTGAAAATATTTGATTTTGAAAATAAAATAATGTAATTAAACATGATATTGTAAAAATATTATTGGTGGGAATTATTAAAAATAATGATAATATATTGGATTCTATTTCATGTTTTTTATTTTAAATTATATTCTATAATTGTTCCATTTTTTATATCCACTTCTACAAATCCGGTCAATGTGACGGTCCAAAATCACCTCCACTCACTAACTTAGTAAAAAGTTTATGGTGAGATTAAACCATTCTAAAATATCATATTGGTATACTCATATTCTATTGTGTGAGATATTTGGAGTGAAAAGCCTTGATTTGACATAGGAAATGCCAAATTGGGTCTTGTTTGTCCCAAACAAACAAGAGTGTCCACTACCCCTCATGCATATAACAATGATAAATGAGTACTTCACTACTAGAACCTATAATATTCTATCTTATATAACAAAAAACATACCATATGGATATATTTATCAACATATATAGAAATAATATTAGCAAAATAAAAAACTATTAATGATCATATATTATAATAAAAACTACTATTATATTTTTGAAATCACAATATATATGAAATAAATTTATTTTATTCCATGATGTAAAACATCACAAAAAATAAACCCTTCCATTTCACAATAATATCTTTTTTATGATTTTAATGATGTAAAAAATATCATAAAAATATTAAAAATTAATAAAATAATATTAATTATACAACCAATGTATCCCCCATAATTTTTTATGTATAAATCCATTAGAAACATGAACAAAAAAATAATAAGTCTATATGCGAGAAATACCATCTCCCATAGTGTTCATTATTCTTAATACTCTTAATTAAAATATCACACATAATACCATTGATCATAACATGTGTAAATAAAACATATTAAATCGTGGTAATAAATGATAAATTAAGGTAAAAGAGTTATATAACAACACATCATGGGAATAAGGATATAAGAACATGAGAATGACATTTAAAAGATCACTGTAACATTTTTAAAAGAAATTACCCAATTAAATTAATACATATATTTTTTTTTAAATTATAAAATATGTTAAAAATAATTTTTATCAAAATTATTTTTTATAGTATATGAAAAACCATTAATTTATTATTGGTTATCTGGTGGGATATACCATTCATGTTATACAAGATAATTAAAATATTACTTTAACATTTTCTTTAAAACAAAAAATTTCCCTATTGTGAAAATGACATTAAAATTATTTTTCATATTTTATTAAAAATTTAATGAATGAAATGATGTATTTAATAAATTCATAGAGGATTGTTTGGAAAAAGACTGAATTTTATTTATGTTGAATTGTTTTGGATGAAAAAACACTTCCTATCGAAGACAGAAATAAAAATGTTTTCTGTAAAGACCCGTAAATTTTTTGGAATTTATTTTTTCTTAAATATATGGGAATTTTATGAGTTAGAAAATATTGACGTAACATAATTCTGAGGCCCAGTGTGTCCAAAATCAATTTCTAATGTTTTTTTCAGGTACGTTCATTAAACATACGAGCGTGTTCTTTTAACTTTTGAAATGGTGCTCAGAATTGAAATATGAGGACACCGTTGAACTTGCATAACCGATATTCTCATAAAGAGACATTCACTTTGACGGTCGTGGTTCGAGAATAAATGTTAGTTTTTGGGTTTTCATGAAAATAATATAATAAAGTGAGCTTCACTTTATTTTTATTGGAGCCTCCATGTGGGTGTTTGGATATGGGTCCCACTAAATAAATAAAATCCTTGTAGAGGTTGGAAGTGGGGACCAGTAGGCCATAACCTCCCATGAGAGGTTATGGTTGTGGGGACCACCACGTCTCAGACTCCCATATGTGGTCAATGTGGTGGGGACCACCCGAGTCCTCATAAGCTCCCTATTTGAATAATAGAGGTGGGGACCACCTGACCCCTATTAATGGGAGGATGAGAAAAATCTCTCCACTCCAATCATTAATGAGGGGGAGCCCCTTGAACTCCAATACCATTTATGGTGCCACAAACTCCCATTTAATTATTTGAGCTAGAGAATAATTTATTATGCCAAATACTACCCATTAATTTACTGAGCCATATCTTTTAATTAAATTATACAATTTGAATTTTGAACCCAAAATTCTATAATAATAGACAATATTTTATCTGTAGGGGATATTTATTAACTTCTAACATTTGGGTGGAATATTGGGGAGAGGAGAGCTTGGGAGAATTATAATTCTCTCACAAAGAACCCAATCTCATAGAGAAGAACGAAGAATGCATTATACCATTTAAGAATGCCGGCTAGAAGCATCTTTGACTTCATACTTGAAGAAAACCGACGTGGGACGTCTTCGACAACCGACATCCCTCCTCATCATCGTCAACGCACCAATCCATGAGCATGGGATTGAATGTTTACAGCGGGAGGGATGATTAACAATCTCCTCTATCTTCTTCCCTACCACCACATCGACAACCAATGATCTAGGTAGCGGGTTATTTTGAGTAATATTAACTTCCTTATTTTCTCATTCGTTTGGAAAGGAAACATTGCAGAGGATATAAAACAATTGAAGTTTATCTTTCTTTCTTCTTGATGAGCCAAATGTTACCACCCATAATGTGGAGGGTGTGGGCCAAAACAAAATGGCCCGACCCCTCCACTGTTCTTGTTTATGATGATCTTTGGCATGGAGATGTAACAACGACGAGACATTGAAGGTGATGAAGGAAACAAGAAAAGGATGCTCTTCTCGTGACCTCTATGAGTCGTGTCGTGCCCCGGTCACGCTGCAATCTGGGTCGAATCGCGACCCTCGCTCTGGTGGCACCATCCGCTGGCAGAACTTGTAAAGCCACCCATTCCTGCACCATTGTCAACTTCCCCGGCTGCATGCCAGCCTAGCCATGTTGCCCGGATCCTGGCCGCCATCGGTGTTACACGCACCCTAGCTGAAGCCCGCCGACCTGCCTGCCGACCTGCCTGGCCGCCTCCTGACTCACGGAATCGCTGCCTCCTGAGCCGCCACCTGACCATCCCGAAGCCCTAGATGCACCGTCCTCCATAGCAGGCATGAGACCCCTATCGTGGTTCCCTGGTTGAACCGGCCCTACCACGCCCTCTGGTCCGAGCTGTGCCGGGCCGCACCCTCACGGTGCTTTAGGCCGAACCGGCCCCAAGCCCTGCCTAAACAGCCCACACGGCCTACTGGGTTGGGCCCAGCGGGCCGAGCCGAACCTAATAGGCAGGCCTGCCAAATGGGCCTGGCCAGACCCAACAGGTCTGAACGGGATGACCAAGACCGGGTTAGCCCAGACGAGGTCGGACTTGGTCGGACTGGACACGGGCCCACTACCAACCCTTTACTTTCTTTGGCCATATCATTGGCACTAGACCACCGTTTGAAGAACTGTCAGCGGTGATGGAATTCATTGAGCGCAACAGTCCCTTTGAGTATACACCACTGGAGTTCGGGGTAAATTTGAGATATGGTCAGGTTGGATCATGCACGAATTCAACTATGCCACCGGGACTAAAAGACTAATAACTCACAGATTGCGAGTCTAATTGACATTCCGACTATTGCGTTGAGACCCCTTGGAAAGGGCGGACCATTGAGATACTTCTACGTGGTAAATCATGATAGTTGGAGTATCGACCTGTAGCTCTTGGAGTGGGTCCTACTAGAGACGAGCGAGCATAGTGTGGAGACCTAGTAACTGGCTGAGACCTAACAAATACTGACCAATTCGACTCTGAGTGATTTGACTAGCCTTGTGGGAAGTGCCTTGGGGTCGCGGTAGACCCAGAGTGGGTAGTGCCTTGGTGTCAAGACAGAACCACAGTACTCGATAGGAGAAGTAACTCAGCAGGATACGAGGTGGAGCGCCTTGGTGATGTGGTAGACCCACGGTGGGGACTGCCTTTGTGATGCATCAGACCCATGGTACTCGACAGGAGGAGTACCTTAGCAGTACTAGTTTAGATGGAAGCTCCTTTGTGACGTGACATGCCTAGTGTACTCTATAGAGGAGGAGTTCTCCCGCAGCCATGTTTTTGACCGGGTGATTGAAGATGTTACTTGATACTACCCCTAGAATAAAATATTTTATTAAGTTGAGTCATTAAGTTTTGTTTTTACCTTAGGATTGAGATGGGTTACTTGATAACTTAGGTATATATATGTTCATATACCTCAGTAGGGTTATCTGTTGATTTTATACATTGTGGTTCGTCCTTGTTGTATTTGTGGGACCTTGAGGGTCTCGGGGTCCCTACTGAGTATATTTATACTCACCCCTACATGGGTTGCACCTATATCTCATAGTTTTGGATGCAGAAAACAGACAGCGTTGACTGAGGATTAGTGTCCTAGAACTAGACGGTACCCAGAGGTGGACCACAATGTGTGACAGCACACAGAGGAGACGAACGTACTTGGAGTGCTGTAGAGGCTATATATACCTACCCTTTAGGTAGGATTTCCCAGTGGATGATCTAGGAGTCTTTTTCTCTTTTTCCATACTTTTAATTTCAGGTTCCTAGTACTTTACAGTTGGGCTTGTATATCTGGACCCTTTTTTCTTTTCATAAATCCTTTTGTTTACAGTTTTAGTTACAGTTTTGTTTCCAGCTCAAACCCTATTTTGGGTGTTTCCATGTAATAATGGAAATTCCTTCCCATTTTATGGATTTACACCTTTGGTTCTAGTTACCCGCCCCTGGCCTATGGATGGAGGGCTTGGGGTACTCACAGAATGGGCTCCAAGGGATGGTTCATGACAAATTGGTATCATTGGAGTTCGTTCTAGCACTGAACATAGGAATCTGATATTCTCTATGATGAATTATTGTTAAGGGTACTGAGTCTGATTTTTAGTTCATGGATTCTAGTGTTATTGCATTGGTCGACGTGTCTATACACCAGGACCCAGACTACTGATTTCCAACTCAGTGCACGAAAAATCAGATTGCATGTGTGTTTTCAAAATTCTTCTTTATGATAGCTCAACCAAGTGAGCTCACCAGGTATAATCTTTGACCGTGACACATTTTTTTCTTTCCAGATGCCTCCCCACAGATGACCAGCTGGATCCTCAAGAGTTTTATGCAGATATATCCCACCGTGCGATGAGGCCTCGGTGCAGGGCCCTCTTCCAGCGGAGGCACCAGCGATACCACTACTTGTTGGGCCACCGATGCCACTAGCCCGAGAAGTAGACAATGCACGCCGCTTTAGCGCATTGTACGAGTTCTAGCGCTAGAGGCCGCCCATGTTCAAGGGAGAGACGGACCTGTAAGTAGTTGAGGATTGGCTGGAGGCTACAGTTAGATTATTTAAACTGGAAGAGACACCAGCCAGCCTTATGGTGATCCTTACCGTGAGTCTCTTTCAGGCAGTAGTAGGCAGATGGTGGAGCCTAATGCACTTGGTGCATGACGAGGTGACACTACTCTGGGCAGACATCGAGCACCTATTTCAAGCAGAGTATGTCCCTACCACCATACGTGAAGTGCAGATATACGAGCTACTTCACCTATAGTAGGGAAGCATGACGATGGCACAATACTAAGCATGGTTCACAGACCTCTCGCGCTACTCCACATATATGGTACATGACCCATTCTTTAGGGCCCTGACCTTCGAGAAGGAGATTAGGCAAGAGATCACGGCTTCAATGATCTCCCTCATCATCCCGGCGCAGGCAAGGGTGTTGTAGTTAGCCCTCTTAGTTGAGAGTTTCCTTGCTGAGCAGTCTCCAGCAGCGAGACCCACCACTAGTCGACATGTAGCGAATTATTCTACAGCAGGTAGTAGATAGATGTCGTAGAAGTCCATGAGGACCAGACCCACGGGTGGATGACTGCATGAATCAGGATCAATTGTGTGGGGCACCCGAGGTAGTGACATACATGCCAGGAGCTGGCAGTGTTTCACATACGGCGGCAGGGTCACATGGCTTGTGACTGTCCAACACACAATTTGGATGATCAGCAGATGTTCGAAGTACCTCCTAGGAAGAGACATATATTCGATCGAGGAGGTCCACATGGAGCTGGCGGACATGGTATAGGAGCTGGTCATGAATCTAGTGGTGGATGACATTTCGAGCTGTTACTGCCACCACCACCAAGAGGTCCACCCCAACCACAGGGAGTTGGTGGACAGCCGAGAGGTTAGCTCCATGCAGGTGAGGCTTACAATCATCACACTTCGGAGATGATTCCAGGTACGATATATATCTACTACACCATATAAAATGTTATTATAGACAAGTCACTCTTTCATCACCACTACCCTCGTTTGGAGCTCAGAGATTCTGACAGAGCCGTTGGCTTGATCCTTACAGCTAGAGTCACCTACAGGAGAAGAATTGACGATTACGCACTGGTGTTGGAAGTATGATCTTACTCTAGGAGGCAAGAGATTTTGCTATAATCTCCTAGTATCTGCGTCAAGTCCTTACGACTTCATCTAGTGTATGGAATGGTTATGTACAGTCCATGATCAGATCATTTGTATTTGGTGCAAAGTGCGGTGTGTCTGCATGGATGGGACCAGTTTTACCTTCACCGATGAGAAGGGAGCCTTTGCAGCATAGGAAAAACATTATTAGAGGAGGGTGTATCTGATCACTCATTAGTTGCCCTACCTTACCCTCAAAGCAGTTGATGTGAAGAGTTTGAGCTATCATGTAGCGGTGGACCAGTATGCTGATGTTTTCCTTGACGATGTTCCGGGAATACCTCCACGTAGATAGGTAGACTTATACATTGAACTATACATCGGGACGACACTGATATCTACACCAGCGTATCAGATGGTTCCTGCGGAGCTTCACGAGCTATGGGTATAGCTAGGGGACTTGCAAGAGATGGGATTCATCCTGCCTAGTGTTTCTCCCTAGGTAGCCCTGATTCTATTTGCCAAGAAGGTGTGTGGGATCTTGAGGCTTTGTGTCGACTTTTGTCGCCTAAACCAGGTGACCATGAAGAACAAGTACCCCATATCTATGATTAATGACCTCTTTGATCAGTTGAACGGAGCACAATGGTTCTCGAAGATAGACCACAAATCAGGCTATAACCAGCTCATATTTCGAGAGCAGGATGTGTAGAAGACGACTTTCAGATGTTGGTACGTCCACTATGAGTTCTTGGTTATGCCTTTTGGCATAAACAATGCTCCAGAAGTGTTCATGGGACTCATTAATAGAATTTTACAGCCTTACTTTCATCGCTTTGTTGTAATATTCATCGATGAAATTTTGATCTAATCGACTCCTGAGGAGAAGCATGCCTACCATTTGTATGTAGTATAGGACAGACTCTGAGTGCACCGGCTTTACATTAAGATCTCAATGTTCTAGTTTTGGATCCGATAGGTTCACTTCATGGGACATGACATCTCAGAGGATGGATTTGCAGTGGATCCAGTGATGATTGAGTAGGTACATACTTGGGAGCCACCCAGAAGTGTGACATAGGTACAATGTTTCCTAGGTTTCGCTGGTTACAATTGGAGGTTCGTTGCAGACTTCTCCGAAGATATAGCACCACTATCATCCTTGAAGAAGAAGGGGAAACACTTTGTGTGGTTAGAGAGATTCCAGTAGATCTTTCATGAGATTAGGTAGAGGCTGACTGGTGCCCCCATCATGAGACTTCTAGAGGAAGGCGTATGCTACGTAGTGTAATGCGATACATCAGGAACCCGACTCGGGTGTTTCCAGATGAAAGAGAAAGTAGTGATCACATATGGTTCTCGGAAGCTGAGACAACACGATCATAACTACGCTACCCCTGACCTGGAGTTAGAAGAAGTGGTCTTTTCCTTGAATATTAGGCAACACTATCTGAATGGCGAACGTCTTACCTTGTACTCTAATAACAAGAGTCTTAGGTATGTATTCTCTCAGAAGGACATGAACCTAAGACAACGGTGATGTCTTGAGTTCTTCCAGGACTATGACTTCGAGATAGTCTATACTCTTGGAATGGGGAACATTGTAGCAGATGCACTCAGTAGGAGATCTAGTATACAACATCTAGGTGAGGTGACATAGAAAATATTAAATTTGCAGATATCATTTATGGATAGATATGGAGAAGCATTTCATCAGTCCCTTACAGTCACTCCCCCACATCATCAGCGAGTTAGGGTGCACAGTATAGGGACACTCACTGTGAGACACGACTTGCTGAGATATCAACAGGGAAGGCATTTGATGTATTTTCTGGAGGTGGGGAGCATCTCATCCTCTTCAAAATATGTACTATGGTACTAATGTCACATCATGAGGAAGTGTTGAGAGAGTTCCACACATCCCCTTTAGTGGTACGTCCAAGATTGGTAAATATGTACCAGGACCTTTGACGACAGCACTTGTGGCCACGAATGAAGAAGGCAGTATTAGAGTTTGTCTCTTGATGCCTCACTTGTCAGTAAGTGAAGGCAGAGCACCAGGTACTAGCAGTCTTGGTTCAGCCATTATAGGTCCCAAAGTGGATGTGGGATGGGATATCCAAGGACATTCTGACATGACATCCACGTATATCCAGGGGTCACAAATCAATTTGGGTGATCGTTGATCGACTCACCAATTCGACCTACCACCTACCGATCAGAGAGCAAGGATCAATAGATAGATTAGGACGCCTCTATGTGCAAGAGTTTGTGAGGCTTCATGGAGTACCATAATCTATTGTCTCAGATCACGGCACACGGTTTACTTCCTGGATATAGAAGGGGTTGCAGGAGGTTTTTGGGACACAGCTTCATCTGAGCACCAACTTCCATCCTCAGATGGATATCCAGGATGAGTGAACCATTCTGACCCTTGAGTACATGAAGTGTTCTTGTGTCCTGGACTTCAGTCATAGCTGGGAGGATCACTTTTCTTTACTATAGTTTTCATACAACAACAACTATCACTCCACCATAGGGATGACATCTTTTGAGGCGTTATACGGACAACCTTGCAGATCAAATTTGTGTTGGACTAACCTTGGGGAGTAAGTAGTAGTGGGGCCAGAGATGGTACGGGATACCATGGAGAAGGTGCAGATCATCTAAAAGTGGATGAAGATAGAACATGGTAGATGAAAGTTAAATGCTTACAGGAGATGGAGACCACTGGAATTCGAGGATAGTGACCAAGTCATTCAATGTGTCTCACCTTGATGATGACTTTATTTATATGGCTGAGGCGACATGTTATCTCTGAGATTCATCGGACCTTCTCAGGTACTCAGCAATGTTGGTGAGGTGGCTTACCACTTATCTCTTCTACCTCAGTTGAACCCAGTTCATGACTTCTTCCATGTAACTCAATTGAGGAGATATTTTAATGAACCCTATCAAATTATCGACCATGGAGAGTTGGACATCGATGATGGGGAGAATTTCACGGAGGTCCCAGTGGATATTGAGGATCGATAGGAGCGGGTCCTACATGGATGGTCGATACCTTTGGTGTGTGCTCGCTGGCAGTACAAGAACCTCTAGAAGAGAATGTGGGAGAAGGAGGCTCAGATGTGTGATCAGTACCCCCACTTGTTCCCTTAGATAGAGTTGTAACATACATGGACATAGATCCCTGAGGTGGGGAGAATATAAGGAACCGAAAAATTTGTAAAAAAAATCCCTTAAATTAATGGGAATTTTACGAGTCAGCAAAAATTGACAGCGCATGATTCTGAACCCGGTGGGCATGAAATCAATCTCTGAAGTTTTGTTCCAGTACATTCAGTAAACATAAGAGCAGGTTTTTATAACTTTTGAACTGGTTCATGGAATAGAAATTTGAGGATACCGTTGAAATCGTTGTGCCAGTATTCAATTAATGATACTTTCACATCAATGACAGTGGGTCGAGAAGAAAAGTTAGGTTTTCAGTTTTCGAGGAAAATAATTAAATAATGTAAGATTCACTTTATTTTTATTTTAACCGCCATTTAGGTGTTGGGAGGTTGGTCCCATTAGATCTATAACCTCCTTGTGGAGGTTAGAAGTGGGGACCATCATGCCATAACCTCCCATGAGAGGTTATGGTGGTGGGGACCACCACACCTCGTCCTCCCACATGGGGTTAATGTGGTGGGTACCACATTAGACCACATAACCACCAAATTTGAATAATAGTTGTGGGGACCACCCGACCCCTATTAATGGGAAGGGAGGAAAATCTCCTAACTCCCCTCATTAATGAGGGGGAGCCCCTTCACCTCCTCTAACATTTATGTTTCCACCACCTCCCCTTTAATTATTTGTACTAACACATAATTTATTATTCCAAATAATATACATTAATTAATTGAGACATCACTTTTAATTAAATGGTAAAATTTTAATTTTAAACCCAACAATCTAAAATAATGTACAATCTATTATTTGGATGGGATATCTATTCAATTTTGTCATTTGGGTGGAATATTGGGGAGAGGAGAGCTTGGGAGAATTATAATTCTCCAACAATGAACCCCATCTCCCAACGAAGAATGAAAAATGTGTTCTTCCTATGAAGAACGAAGTCAAGGAAGGTCTTCAAATTCGTCCTCGGAGGAAACCGATGTGGGAAGTTTATGTCAACTGACATCCCTTTTCATCGTCATCAACGAACCGATGCACAAGCTAGGGATTTAAGGTGTGTGGTGGATGCGATGAATGACGATCTCCTCCTTCATCTTCCCCGTGACTCCATTGATGACCAACGATCATTGTAGGGGCTAATTTGAGTAATATTACATTAATTATTCTATGCTTCGGTTGGAGTGGTATCATTGTGGTGGTTGTGAAATAATTTAAGTTCACTATTCTTTCTTTTTGATGAGCCAAATGTTACCACTCTTAACGTAGAGGGTGTGGGCCAAACCAACATAGCCTGACCACTCTGACATTCTTGATTGTGATGATCTTCAACATGAAGATGTAACAACAAAGCATCGTTGAAGGTGATGAATGCAACATGCAAATTTCGTGCTTCTCACGGCCTCTGTGATCCATGTCGTTCCCCAGCCGCACTGCACTCTAGGCCAAAATGCGGCCCTCCAGCCGAGCCGCCCTGACCACGCTGTCCGCCGACCAAACCGACCGAGCCACCCCGGCCCGCACCGCCACTAGCTTCGCTTTCCTCCTACCGGCCTGCCCGAGCCGCCTGACCCCCAACCCCAACTATCCTTCTGCGCAACCTTGGCAAACCCCGCTGGCCCGCGCCGGCCTGACCCGCACCGAACCGCCCCGACCTGACCGCCTCCAGACCTCATACCAACCTACCTATCGGCTTGTTGGGCATCTTGCCAGCTCCTAGCTACCCATCCTCCCAAGCCGCCACCTGACCGAACCGGTTCCATAACTGCGCTGGCCTCCCAATCTAGCTCGCGGCCCCCTCGCGGTGCCCTGGCCAAACTGGCTTGGTCATGCCCCCCAAGCCAAGCCACGATGGGCCGCACCGTCACGGTGCTCCATAACAAACTGACCCTGTGACTGGGCCGAACTACTCATGCGGCCTGCTAGACTATGCCCAGCGGGCCGGGCCGAAACAAACAGGCTGGCATACCCAATGGGTTGGGCTAGACCCAACAGGTCTAACCGGTTCAGCCTAGACTGGGTCGGTCTAACCTCATCAGACCGGAACAGGGCCCACTATCTGTAACGCCCCGACCCGAGCTACCTAGATTCGTTGCATTACTTCGTAACATTGGCATGATCACAAAAGATCAAGTCTTGAAAGACTGATTAGTTTGGTATCCTTGGAAACATTAGATACATTCATATGTCTTATATTACATCATAAGGTAAAAAACTATAATAACATGGTCTCCATAGTCCACACTCATATCCCCTTCTGACTATCCCTACAGGTCATTCATAAAATACTTCTACACATCCTGGAAAATATTAAAACATTGAAAGGGGTGAGCTCAGATGCTCAGTAAGGATAACAATATAGTAGAAGCTTTAATAAAGAAACCAAAACATTTAAGGCAATGTATATCTAAATATAGCCTTTTAAACTTAAAATTCAACATAATATGGAAAAAGTAAAATAAAATAATTCCATTTACTTATTCACATGGATATTCTACTAGTCGAATAATCACATGCAATATCAATAACCAATTTCATAATGATGGAATACATAATGCCAGACTATCATAACCACGTAGCCAAGGCCTCGTTCCAAGACTACAAATAAGATTTTGTCATGGCCTCGTTATAAGACACTAGTTTATCTCATGAGACATACTGATGCATCGAGGAGCTATAGAGGGCTCAACCTGTCACTTATTAAGTCCAATTCATTCCTCATATGAATAGGACTAAACATATCATAAACCATAACATAATTTTATCACATTAAATATGCATAATGGGAACATAAAATTTCCACATTTCAATCACAAGATATCAATACAACACACTGATATAATAAAAACATTATCAAAACCATTTTCAATACCAAAAGAAAATAAAATTAAAACTTTTTATTTACTTTTCATTTAAAAAAAATTATGGCTTTTAGAGGAAGACTAAATTCAAATAATGGTCACGGTGGCGGAGAAGTCGTTGTCGCCGCATACGTACGACAAAAAAACCATTCCCTTTTGTCGTTTAGTAAAATCCTTCGTATAAAAAAGATACATATTTAATAAATGTAAAAGTCAAAGGGGTTTATACACCGTATAAATAAAATTTGTGTATAAAACAAAATATGTCTCAATGAAGGGATATTGAGACGAGGTCCTTTACAAAGATCATTTTTTTTAAATAAAATAGATCTATTATGTGTATTCACTGTAAGTACACATAAAGAAAGTATAAATACAAGATATGATATAATAATATCATGACATAATTTGAATGAAGGATATTAACCCAATGAATGGAAATTGGGTTAATAAATTACCTTACCTCGTGTCTGACTTGACTCGACCGCTCTTTAACCTCCAGAATAATAAAATAGAGTTAATCTATACCTTCTTAAGAACCTTTTACATGTTCATTATTCCTTTTATATCACTTATTACCATGTTATTAACATTATGTAATTATTTAAGTTAATAACGGTCGTTTTGTCGATCTTAGGTACTTGAGTCAAAAAAAAACTTCTTATAATTACACTTTGTTCATGTGGTAAAATATCCATTATATCCATAATTATATTCATGATGTAGATATCGTATACATCATATATATCCAGTATATACATTCATTTATAATATTACATAACATTTAGAGGTAATAAATGAAATGAACCATTCATGGAGACGGTAAGCCGTACGTACGCATGAATGCTACTTTCATTTCTATTTCATATTTAATGGAATGAATTTATAATTATATAAAGTTATAATATAATTCCAGTATAATATAATTTATAATACCATTTACTCCATCCTTTATACATCCCACATATGGCATTAACGATTCAAATCACATTGAGGGGGCGGTAGTCCGCACTTCCTAAAATGAAAATATCATGTTTACCCGTAATGGAACCCATAAAGGTATTCCATAAATGAAAAATACAGAAGCTTAAGTAAAACATAAACATATTATATATCATATATAAATATAGTGACATCTTAATGTCCACCTTTGAAGGTGTTATATGAGTGTTGAACAATCATCGTTTCGTGAGCTAGAAATTCACCATCCATAGAAATAGTATGTTCTTTAACCATTAGATGTAGTTGTGTGTATGTGTAGCTCGAATACTTCTTATAAAAACATCCTAGAATATTGAGGAAACTGGTGTTGTTACAAAAGAAATTAATAAAAAGAGTTTAGGGGGTTGGAGAAGCAAAAATAAAACAAAATAACATAGGAGAAGACATTACCTTAAAATCGGGTAACTCTTTTTGATTTGAGCCAAATGCATCCTTGAGAAGAATTATTCTAAAATTGAGGCTTCTAGGAGTATGAGAGGGAATTTGATAGAGTATTTGGGCAGTGGTTGGCCGAGCCAAAAGGCTTTGAAGGTGTGAGTAAGGTGGTAGTGGTGGGGGACTTTTATAAGAGGAGAGGAGAGGCACTCTTGGAATCTCATTAAATGTTATATTATTATGAGATGATTTTCGGATTAAAAAGGTCCCAAAATTATATATATCGAAGATAAGGTGATACGGGTTCGAAATATACTCATACAATAGGTTTCTGACATGCGTATGTCTTAGATTTTACATTATCTTTTCATTTTATTTAAATCGTTAATTAATGAGGTAATCGCTGCATCATTATGGTGTCCAAAAACAATTAATTTATTTAAGGTCTCAAAATTATAAAACAATTATCATGATTTACAAAAGTTTATTATCTTTCTAATGAATATTTATAGTCAAAAATATTACTTCTATAACCCCATTTAAAATTTTTGTTAGTAAATCAACTCATGTTTGTGACATTTTTATTTTAACATTAAATAAAATGTTTTTAATGTCATTTTCCTACAAAAGTGGCTCCATGGGGTTGCCAAGTTGACCCATGGATTTTATTGGTCGGAAATGACTCATCCAATAGGGTTAGAACAAGTGTAAAAGTATTTTCATATTTTTATAATATCATTTTTACCTTAAATTTCACTAATTACCTTTAATCGTGATTTATTAAACATAAAAGTTACTATTCACCAAAAAAATATTTTAATCCTATTGAACCACATTTTACTTCCAAATGACAAATATGTATGTCAGATTTTTGAAAATCAAATCATAGAAGTGGTAATGTTTCATTTAAATGAAAAATCATTTTTTAACTACCACTTAGTGGTTTCACTATTCATAAAAAATTGAAGTTTTTCAGAATATTGCCAAAATTTCACCCTAAGCTATAATTGATACTCTAAAGTAAAAAATGATGTCTATTTTAAAAAATTCCAAACATATATGTTGCATTAATTAATTTTGTAATTAATTTCCGTTGTCACAATAAATAGCGTGTTTTTAAGAAACAATATATATCAAAAGATTGACGATTGTTTATGCCCAGTTTCAATGTTAAATTATTTCTAATGACCACCATTTAATAAAATAGTAAAAATATATTCTAATTATACTTTAATACCACTATATAGTATAATTTATCACTATAAATTATTTTTATTAAAAAAGTTTTTTTAAGAGTTTTTCTCTATTCATAAAAAATTGGAAGTTTTCAGAAAATTACAAAAATTTCAACCTAGGATAATTATGATATTACGAATACAAAAATTAAGTCCATTTTGAAATATAAAATTTCTATAATTTTAAAAAGTGCGTATTACTATTCATAATGGCAATTTTGATTGGTCGCGGTGTGTTAGAATCTCGAACTTGCGTACAATGCAAGATATTGCATTATTGAAATAGAATCGTATCATGAAAGCTTGGGGTGTTACATTCTCCCCTCCTTCAATAAATTGCGTCCTCGCAATTTGAAAATGTTCTTCGAAAATAAAATGATGAAAATAGAAAATTCCTTTTTGGAAAACCCACATCGGAAATAGGGTTAATAAAAATATAACATTAAAAGAAATAAAGAGAAGTACAAAGGTCACCTGAGATAGCCCATACTAGGATTATATTAAAAAATGGATATGGAGGAAAAAAACCATCAAGGTCTGATGGAGAGTTGTATAGAACAGGATTAGGAAATGGTTAACCACAAGAAAATCACAAACTTGTGATTGGTTAAATGGTCATTGAATCCCCAGTTGGAAAAGTTAACTGAAAACGTTTTTGTTTTAAGTAACCGTTCATAAATTTGAGGAATTTATTTACGAGATTTACAAAGAATGTAAGGAAATATACTTACTTGTCTTGTCGACATTCATTATTTAATAAACTTTTACCACAAACCCATCTTTCACTCCAAATGGTAATAGAACTCAAAAATATTCTATTTATCCTAATTGTATAAGGTTCCAAATATTAAGATATACCATTTAGATTAGGAAAACATTTTTGTAATCATGAGGGACTTCCTGTAGGCTAGTGGTAGGTAATAAATTCCTGTCGCAATATGGTTGTGGGTTCGATTCCTGTAGCTTTGTCTAACGCGATGGGTTATCCCCCAACCGACAGGTTGTCCTTTTCCTAAAACTATAATATTTTAATATTCCAAAAAATAATCTTCATAAATGTTTTAACCTTAAACAATACTATCCAAATTTCAACTTAATCCATTCCAACCTTTATAGTTATCCAAAATACCTCTATCCAGACTTTCTCTAAAAGGTCTCTACATTCAAAAATCAATTTATCAGATTCCCCAAGAAAAGTAGAGTATCTATTATTGTCACATACTAAAAATATTATTACCTTAATCATATTAAAACCTTAATTAAAACAACACGTACTGAAGTACAATCCTTATATACTCCATAATTATTATAACTAGTACATAATTGATACAACACTCAAATGCCAAAATTCTTTAATAACAACATAAGAACTCTAATCATTCCTCCTCATATGTGGTAGTATAGTAACTTGATTATTATCCAATAACATCATTTGGGGAATACTCTAATGATTTGGACATTGGTTTGCGTAGTGTCCCCACTCCTTGCAGATGAAGCATTTTACATTTTAAACCTTTTTTTACCCTATTAGTCATGCACATGGTGTCCTTTTTCTCTACAATTATAACAAACTCCCATTCCCTTTAGGAATGTTCCAAGGTGTTTCTTCCCACAGTTATCACATATTGGAAAAATTTTCTTTTCCCTCATCCCTTCATCCATCATTCCCTATTCCATCCTTTTCTTCTCTTTCTTCCCATCAAATCCATAAGACTCAGAGAATTCTTTACTTATCTTATTAACGCATGATACTATTTCTTCATATGTTGAGAACACATGGGAGACTATTTCCCTTCTAATTGGTGTCTTAATACCGTGAAAGATATGATCCTTCTTACTCATTGTGTTATACGTATTGATGGATTTTACATTCCTTCTATTGGGCGCCATTTCTATACAATGGCATAAACTAGGTTAGTTTATGAATTGCAATGAATTATTCCAAACTTATAAAATACATAATGTAAATTTAACGATTTTTGGATATAATCCATAATCATAAAAAATGTTATCTTTGATGAAGTAAATACCCATAAACCCTTCATAATGGTTGGCAAAAAAATTGACAATTATCCTAAGCATAGCCCCCGAGAGTGTCGTAACAATGAGTGTAGCAAGGCCCGTTGCCGTGCACCAGTTCCCGTTCGAGTCTAGATCAAAGCGGTGTTTTCGGGTTTTACCCTTAGGTACATATGTGCCAGAGCCACCTCTGCCTACTCGAATCCAGATAGGGATGTATTTCTCAGAATACTCACAAAATCTCTACAACAATAAAATTCTAGGAAGTTATTCTATACTAATTCTCAAAGTCTATCTTATGGATATGTGCTCTAATAAGAGTATTTCTAAATCTAGCTTCCAAGGTTAGTACTAAACTATCTCTGATACCAACTGTAACGCCCCGACCCCAGTTACCCAGAGTCGGTGCATTACTCTGTAACATTTCCATGATCACAAAAGATCAAGTCTCGAAAGACCGTTTAGTTTAGTAGCCTTGGAAACACTAGATACATTGATAAGTCTTACATTACATCATAAAGTGAAAACGTATAATAACATGCTCTCCATAGTCCACAATCATATCCCCTTTTGACTATCCCTATAGGTCATTCATAAAATACTTCTTCACATCCTGGAAAATAATAAAACATTGAAAGGGGGAGCTCAGATGCTCAGTAAAGATAACAATATAGCGGAAGATTTCACAAATAAACAAAAACATTTAAGGAAATGTATAACTAAAACAAAAGCCTTTTAAACTTGTACATCAACAGAATATGGCGATTGTAAAATGAAATAATTCCTTTTACTTATTCACATGGATATTCTACTGGTCAAATAATCACATGCAATATCAATAACCACTTTCATAATGATGGAATTCATAATGCCAGACTATCATAACCACGTAGCCAAGGCCTCATACCAAGACTACAAATAATATTTTGTCAAAGCCTCATGGCAAGACACTAGTTTGTCTCATGAGACCTACCAATTCATCGATGAGCTATAGTGGGCTACACTCGTCACTTATTAAGTCGAATGCATTCCTCATATGAATAGGTTTAAACATATCATAAACCATAACATTATTGTATCACATAAAACATGCATAAAGGGAATATAAAATTTCCACATTTAAATCAAAAGATATCAATAAAACACATTGATATAATAAAAACATTATCAAAACCATTTTCAATACCATAATAAAAGAAAATTAAAACTTTGTATTTATTTTTCATTTAAAAAAAATTATGGCTTGTATAGGAAGACAAAATTCAAATAATGGTCACGGCGGTGGAGAAGTCGTTTTTGCCGCATATGTACGAAAAAAAAACATTCCCTTTTGTCGTTTAGTAAAATTCTTCGTATAAAAAAGATTCCTTTTGAATAAATGTAAAAGTCAAAGGGGTTTATACACAGTATAGAAGAAATTTCTATATAAAACAAAATGAGCCTCAATGAATGGAGATTGGGACGAGGTACTTTAAAAAGATCATTTTATTAAATAAAATAGATCTATTATGTGTATTCACTATAAGTACAATAAATAAATTATAAATACAAGATATGACATAATAATATCATGACATAATTTTAAAGTAGGAGATTAACCCAAATAATGGAAATTGGGTTAAGAAATCCCCTTACCTCGTGTCCGACTTGACTCGAACGCTCTTTAACATCATGAATGATAAACTAGAGTTAATATCTACCTGATTAAGAACCTTTTATATGTTCATTATTCCTTTTATATCACTTATTAACATGTTATGAACATTATGGAATTATTTAAGTTAATAATGGGCGTTTTGTCGATCGTAGGTACTTGAGTCAAAAATAAACTTCTTATAATTACACATTGTTCACGTGGTAAAATATCCATTATATCCATAATTATATTCATTATTTATATATCATAAACATAATATATATCCATTATATACATTCATTTATAATATTACATAACATTTAGAGGTAAGAAATGAAATGCACCGTTCATGGAGACGGTAATCCGTACGTACGCATGAACGCTACTTTCATTTCTATTTCATATTTAATGGAATGAAGATATAATTATATAAAGTTATAATATAATTCCAGTATAATATAATGTAAAATAGCATTTACTCCATCCTTTATACATCCCACATATGGAATTAACGATTCAAATCACTTTGAGGGGGCGGTAGTCTGCACTTCCTAAAATGAAAATATCGCGTTTACCCATAATGGAAACCATAATGGTATGCCATAAATGATAAATACAGAAGCTTATGTAAAATATAAACATATTACATATCATATATAAATATAGTGACATCTTAATGGCCACCTTTGAAGGTGTTATATGAGTGTTGAACAATCATCGTTTCATGAGGCAGAAATTCACCATCCACAGAAACAGTATGTTTTTTAACCATTTTTTGTAGGCGTGTGTAAGTGTAGCTCGAATACTTCTTATAACAACATCCTAGTATATTTAGGATACTTATTTGGTTATAAAAGAAATGAATAAAAAGTGTTTAGGGGGTTGGAGAAGCAAAATAAAACAAAATAACATAAGAGAAGACATTACCTTAAAATCAGGTAACTCTTTTTGATTTGAGCCAAAGGCTTCGTTGGGAAGAATTCTGCCCAAATTGAGGCTTCTAGGAGTAAGACAGGGAAGTTTAGAGTGTATTTGGGAAGATCTTGGCCGATCCAAAAGGCTTTGAAGGTGTTAGTAAGGTGGTAGTGGTGGGGGCTTTTATAAGAGGAGAGGAGGGAAACTCTTGGAAACTCATAAAATGTTATATTATTTTGAGATGATTTTCGGATTTCAAAGGTCCCACAATTATATATAAAGAATATAAGGTGATAAGGGTTCTAAATATACTCATCCAATAGGTTTTTGACATTTTTATGTCTTAGATTTAAATTATCTATTCATTTTATTTAAATCGTTAATTAATGAGGTAATCGCTGCATCATTATGGTGTCATAAACAATTTAATTTATTTAATGTATAAAAATTATAAACAAATTATCATGATGTAGGAAATATTTTTATCTTTTTAAGGAATATTTATTGTCAAAACTATGATTTGTATAACCCCATTTAATTTTTTTAGTAAAACAACTCATGTTTGTGACATTTTTATTTTAACATTAAATAAAACGTTTTTAATGTCAATTTGCTACCAAATTGGCTCCATGGGGTCCCCAAGTTGACCCATTGATTGTCTTGGTATGCCATGACTCATCCAATAGCGGTAGGACAAGTATAAATGTATTTTCATATTTTTATAATATCATTTTTACCATAAATTTGACTAATAACCTTTAATCGCGATTATCTAATCTTAAAAGTTACTATTCACCAAAAAATTATTTTAATCCGATTGAACCACATTTTAATTCATAATGACAACCATGTATGTCGGATTTTTGAAAATCAAATCACAGAAGTGGTAATGTTTCATTTAAATGAAAAATTAGTTTTCTAACTACCACTTAGTGGTTTCACTATTCATCAAAAATTGAAGTTTTTCAGAACAATGCCAAAATTTCACCTTAAGCTATAATTGATACTCCGAATTAAAAAATGATGTCTATTTTACAAAATTATAAACATATAAGTTGCGTTTATTAATTGTATATTTAATTCCCACTGTCACAACAAATAGCGTGTTTTTAAGAAACAATATATAACAAAAGATTGACAATTGTTTATGTCCAATATTAAATGTTAAATTAATTCTAATGACCACCATTGGATAAAATGGTAAAAATATATTCTAATTATACTTTAATACCACAAAATAGTATAATTTATCACTATAAATTATTTTGATTAGAAAAGTTGTTTTAATTATTTTTCACTATTCAAAAAAAATTGGATGTTCTCAGAAAATTACAAAAATTTCAACCTACGATAATTTCGATATTATGAATAAAAAAATGATGTCCATTTTGAAATATAAATTTCGATAATTTTAAAAAGTGGGTATTACTTTTCATAATAGCTATTTTGATTGGTTGCGTTGTGTTAGAATCTCGAACTTGCGTACAATGCAAGCTATTGCATTATTGAAATAGAAGTGTGTCATGAAATCTTAGGGTGTTACACTAACGAACCTTTACTTTCATTTCCATATCGTTGGTAACAGACAACCTTTTGATGAAATATCAGTGGCACTGGTATTCATTGAGCATGACTCTACCTTTGAGTATACCCCACTAGAGTTCGGGGTAAACTTGAGATACAGTCAAGTTGGATCATGCACAAATCCAACTGGCCCCCCAGGAATAAAAGGATAATAACACACAGAACGGGCATCCGATTGATGTGATATCTATTGCGTTGAGACCCATATGACGTCGCATACTATTGAGATACTTCTACGAGGGACTACGTGACAGTTGGTGTGTCGACATATAGCTCGTGGAGCGGATCCTCTCAGAGATGAGCGAGCCTAGTTTGGAGACATAGTAGAAGGCCGAGACCTGATGACTGCTAACTGATTCGACTCGGAGTGATTCGACTAGTCCAATGGAAAGTGGTTTGGTGTCGCGGAAGACCCATAGTAGGGATCACCTTGGTGACATGGCAGATCCACGGTACTCGATAGGAGGAGTACCACAACAAGCTATGAAAGGGAGAGCATTGGTGATGCAGTAGACCCACATTGGGGAGCGCCTTGGTGATACAGAATACCCATGGTTCCCGACAGGAGGAGTACCTCAGTAGTCCAAGGTTATTGGGAAGCGCCTTGGTGATGCGGCTGGCGCACTTTACTCAATAGAGGAGGAGTTCTCCAGAAGCTATGGTTTCAATAGTATGAATTGGAATGTTACATGATACTACCCGTAGAATAAAATTCTGGTTTGAGCTGAGTCAGTAACTTTTGTGTTTACCTTATGATTGAGATTTATTACATGATAACTTAGGTATATGTATGGGATATACATAAGTAGGGTTATCTGATGATTTCAAACTTTTTTGTTTATCCTTATTGGATTTTTGAGACCTTGAGGGTCTCGGGGTTCCTATTGTGTATCATTATACTCACCCCTGTAGGGGCTATGCACGAACCACGTTGTGTTGGATGTAGCTGATGGACAGTGATGACCGAGGCTGATTGTACTAAGACTGGACAATACCCGGCGGTGGACCACATAGTGTCATGGTACACTGAGGATGCAGACAGATGTGGAGTGTTGTAGAGGATCTCTGTACCTACCCTTCAGATAGGATTTCACTACGGACAATCTAGAAGACCTTCTACCTTTTTCGAGTAGTTGTACATTCAGTTTCCTTTTACTTTACAATTGGGCTTGTATTACATTCCCATTTTACTTTTTAGCTCTCTTTTTCTATATAATATAATTTTGTGTTTTGTTTCCAGTTCATACCCTATTGTGTGTATTTTCAAGTGATAAAGGAAATGCCTTCCCAGTTTAGGGACTTACGCTGTTGGTGCTAGTTGCTAGCCCATGTTTTATGGATGGAAGGCTTGGGGTATTCACGACATAGGCCTCGAGGGAGGGGTCATGAAAATTGGTATTATAGGTGTCAGTTCTGTTGCCGAACATAGGACTCTGATCTTTTCTATGTAGCAAAAGTGTTAAGGGAATTGAGTGCAGTTTTCAGTTCAGGGAGTCAAGTGTTGGTGCGTCGGTGGACATTTCCATACACAAGGAACCTGACTACTAATTTCCTACTCAGTGAACGAAAACACTGATTCTGTTTCTATTTTCAAAAGTTTTCTTTAAGTCGGCTCAACCTGGTAATCTCACAATTTGTAATCTTTGAATGTGTCTCATCTGTTTATTTTCGGATGCCTCCCCATGGACGACCAGATAGGGCCCCGAGTGTTGTACATGCTGATATCCCATCGAGAAATGATCCCTTATTGTAGGTCCGTCTTTCAGAGGAGGCACCAGTTGTACCACTACCCGTTGGGCCACCAATTCCACCAGCCCCAGCATCATAAGACACATACTGGTGGAGATCATTGCATGAGTTCCAGAGCCAAATCCCACCCATGTTCAGGGGAGAGACAGACCCGCCGGTATCTGAGGTATGGCTGGAGGCTGTGGTGATGGTCTTCAGACTGGTAGGGACACCAGAGAACATTAAATTGATCCTTACCGCGAGTCTCCTTTAAGTAGAAGGAGGCAAATGGTGGATCCTGATGCTCTAGGTTCATGACGAGGTGACACAACTCTGGGCAGAATTCTAGAGCCTGTTTCGGGTGGAGATTTTCCCAGCCACCCTATATTCAGTGTGGATAAAAGAGGTACATCACCTATAGAAGGTCATTATGATGGTGGCCTAGTATACAACGTGGTTCACTATTTTCTTGTGATACTCCATAGATATGGTACGAGACCCATTCTTTAGGGACCAGACCTTCTATCAGGGGCTCATGAAAGAGATCAAGGCTTCAATTATCTCCCTCAACATCCCGACGTAGGCAGGGGTTTTGGAGTGATCCCTCTTAGTGGAGAGTTTCCTTGCAGAGCAGTCTCCAATAGCGAGAACCACCACTAGTGGACATGTAGTGGATTCTTCTATAGCTAGCAGTAGACAGATGTCATAGAGGTCAAAGAGGACAAGACCCATAGGTGGATGACTGCATGACTCATGATCAGTTTTGTGGGGCACCTGGGGATGAGATAAACATTCTAGGACCATGCATTGTTTCACATGCGGAGGGCAGGGTCACATGGATCGTGACTGTCCGACCCACCATTCGGATGATCAATAGATGGTCAAAGGACTGCATAGGTAGATACAGACATTTGATCAAGGTGGTCCGCAGGGAGAAGGTGGATGTGGTAGAGAAGTTTGTCATGCATCTGGA
The DNA here is from genome assembly GCA_963277665.1 of Viscum album. Taxonomy (NCBI): domain Eukaryota; kingdom Viridiplantae; phylum Streptophyta; class Magnoliopsida; order Santalales; family Viscaceae; genus Viscum; species Viscum album. Next base: position 605,881,490 of record OY728161.1, on the reverse strand, counting down.
GGTGGATGACGTCTCGAGGTGTTACCACCACTACCACCAAGAGGTCCACCACGACTACAGGGAGCAGGTGGACACGCGAGAGCTCATCTCTAGGTAGCAGAGGCTTATGATCATGGAGCTCTAGAGATGATTTGAGGTGTGTTTTGTGTCTACTCCATCTTATGTGCAGTTCTTATAGATAGAGGTGACAGTCACTTTTTAATTACCACTTCCCTCGTTCGGAGCTCAGAGATTCGGACAGTGTTGTTGGCTTGATCCTTACGAGTAGAGACTCCTACGGGAGAAGGATCGACGATTACGCACTGGTGTCAGTAGTGTGAGCTTACTCTAGGAGGTGAGAGATTCGGCTGAAATCTCATTGTAGATACATCGAGGCCTTACCACATCATCATGGCTATAGACTGGTTATCTACAGTCCATGATCAGATAGACTGTATTTGGTGCAATGTACAGTGTTTCCACACATATGGGACTAGGTTTACATTCACCGACTGAAGGGATCCATTGCATCACATGATGTACTAACTCGAAGGAGGGTTTATCAGATCACTCAACAGTTGGATAGCTTTACCCTCGAAGCTGTTTATGTGGAGAATTTTGATCTATCCTGTAGTAGTGGACCGGTACGACGATGTTTTCCCTGACGATGTTTCAGGACTACCTCCACGTAGATTGGATAAATTCTACATTGACCTATACCTCGGGACTGCACCGATATCTAAACCAGCGTATCAGATGGCTCATGCCGAGACTTTCGATCTGTAGGTATAGCTAGAAGACATGAAAGAGAATGGATACATAGTCCCCAGTGTTTCTACCTGGGAATCCCCAATTCTGTTCTCCAAGTGGGAGAATTGGAGCTTGAGCCTTTGTTTCGAATACCGTCGCCTAAACCAGGTGATCGTGAAGAATAATTACCCACTCTTGAGGATTGAATACCTATATGATCAGTTGAAGGGAGCATAATGGTTCTCAAAGTTAAACCTCATATCAAGATATCACCAGCTCAGAGTTCAAGATGAATATGTGGAGAAGATGGATTTTATATGTCAGTACAACCACTATGAGTTCATGGTATTTCCATTCGGCATAACCAACACTCCAACAGTGTTCATGGGAATCATGAACAGTATTTTCTAGCCTTACCTTGATCGCTTTGTCTAAGTTTTCATAGATGACATTCTGATCTACTTGACTACTTAGGGGGGGCATGCCTACCGTTTGTCTATTTTATTGGACACACTCTAAGAGCACCAGCTTTATGGTAAGCTATCGAAGTGCATGTTTTGGATCCAAGAGACTCACTAATAGGGACACATCATCTATGAGGTTGGAGTTGCAGTGGATCCAGTGATGATTGAGGCAGTACTTGAATGGGAGCCACCCCAGAGTGTGACGGAGGTACGAAGTTTCCTAGGTTTGGATGGTTACTGCCGGAGGTTTGTTCTAAACATCTCTAGAGTTGCATTACCACTATCACCCTTGACAAAGACTTGGAAACCCTTCACGTGGTCAGAGAGATGCCAACAAAGCTTTCACGAACTGAGGCCGAGGGTGACTAGTGCCCCCATTATTTTTCTTCCAGAGGAAGGCATAGGGTATGTATTCTGCTACGATTCACCAGGGACCGGACTCTTGTGTGTCCTAATGTAGGAGCGAGTAGTGATCATGAATAGTTCATGGTAGCTAAGACAACATAATATGAACTACACTACCAAGGAACTTGAGTTAGCAATAGAGGTCTTCACCTTGATGATGTGGTGACACTCTCTGATGTGTGAACTTTTTTCCATGTACTCTGATCACAAGAGTCTCAGGTATATCTTCACTCAAAAGGACAAGAACCTGAGACAATGGTGATTGCTTGAGTTCCTCCAGGACTATGACTTTGAGATAGTATATACTCTTGGAAAGGAGAACATTATAGCAGATGCACTCAGCAGGAGATCTGGTATACAGTTTCTAGGTGAGGTGACAAAGCAGCTGGCCGCATTATAGATATCCTTTGTGGATTGAGATGGAGCATATTTCCTTCAATCCCTTACAGTCACTCTCTCACTTCTTTAGCAATTCAGGGAGGCACAACATGGGGATGCTGACTACGAGATTCGACATGCTCAGTTATTCATATGGAATGCACCTTATGGATTTTATAAAGGTGGGGACAATGTCATCCTCTTCATAGAACGTACTATAGAACTAGTGTCACTTCAGGAATAAGTGTTGAGGGAGTTCCACACATCCCCATTAGTGGTACATCCAGGAGTGGAGAAGATGTACCATGACATTCAACGACAGTACTAGTGGCTGGGTATGAAGTAGGCAATAACAGATTTTGTCTCTCGATGCCTCACTTGTCAGCAAGTGAAGGCTGAGCACCAGGTACCAGCAGGCTTGGTTCATCCTTTAGTGGTCACATAGTGGGAGTGGGATGGGATATCCATGGACTTTGTGATATGAATTCCACGTACATCCAGTGGTCATGACTCGATTTGGGTGATAATTGATCGACTCACCAAGTCAGCCGACTTCCTACCGATCAGAGAGCAACGTTCAATATAGATATTTAGAAGCCTCTATATACAGGTGATTGTGTGGATACATGGAGTACCTTCATATATTGTCTTCGATCATGACACATGTTTCACATCCCGACTGTGGAATGGGTTGCAGGAGGCTTTGGGACACAACTTTATCTGAGCACCTCCTTCCATCCTTAGAAGGATTGCCAGACTGAGTAAACCATTCAGACCCTTGAGGACATGCTTCATGCTTGTTTCCTAGAATATGGTTGTAGCTGGGGGGATCACTTACCTTTGGTAAAGTTTTCCTACAACAACAACTATCACTCGACCACAGGGATGACACCTTTTGAGGTGTTATATGGATGACCTTGTAGATCACCTTTATGTTGGACTGACCCTTGGAAGTCAGCACTAGTGGGACTAGAGATGGTATAAGATACGAAAGAGAATGCGAAGATCATCCAGGACATGATAATGACTGCATGAAGTAGACATAAATCATATGATGACAGGAGACGGAGACCTCTAGAATGTGAGGATGGGAACCACACCTTTCTACGAGTCTCACCTCAAAGAGGACTATTTATATTTGGACATGGCAGCAAGTTATCCATGACATTAATCAGTCCATTTTAGGTCCTCAACAATGTAGGAGAGGTGGCTTACGCTTTTGCTCATCCACCTCAGTGCAACAGGTGCAAGACATCTTCCACGTATTTCAGTAGAGGTGATACGTGCAAGAACCTTCTCATATCATCAACCATGGAGAGATGGATGTTGACGATGGACCGACATTCACAGAGGTTCTATTGGAGATTGTGGATCAATAGGATCAGGTCACACATGGATGGTCGATACCTTTGGTGAGCATTCGCTGGAAGCATGGGAACCTCCAAGAGAGAACGTAGGAGCGGGAGGCTCCGATGTGTGCTTAGTACCCCCACATATTCCCTTAGATAGAGTTGTAGCTTATGGGGATGTAATGCCCTTTGGTGGGGAGAATTTAAATACCTGGAAATTTCATGGAATTTGTTTTTTATGAAATACATGGGAATTTTACGAGTCAACGAAAATTGACGACGCATTATTATGAGGCCTGGTGTTCCCAGAAACAAATTATGACATTTTGTTCGGGTACGTTAAGTAAACGAACGAACGGGTTTTTATAACTTTTGATCAAGTTCTTGGAATTGAAATATGAGGACACCGTTGAACTCGCAACTCTGGTATTTTCTTAAAGAGACATTCACTTCAATGGTAGTGAGTCGAGAATAAAAGTTAGTTTTTGGGTTTTCGAGGAAAATAATAAAATAAAGCGGGATTCACTTAATTTTTATTTGATCTGTCACGTGGCTATTTATAGGTGGGACCCACTATATCTATAACCTCCATGAGAAGGTTGGAAGTGCGGATCACCAGGAAATATACTCCCATGAGAGGTTATGGTGGTGGGGACCTCCACGCCTCAACCTCCCATGTGGGATTAATGTGGTGGGGACAACTCGGTACCACATAACCATCCAATTTGAATAATAGGGGTGGGGACCACCCAACACCTATTAATGGGAGGAGTGGAAAATCTATCAACTCCACTCATTAATGAGGGGGATCCCCTTGGCCAACTCTACCATTAATGGTGCCACGAAAACCATTTTAATTGTTTAAGCCAAAGCGTAATTTACTATGCCAAATCATACCCACTAATAAATTCAGGCATCTCTTTAAATTAAATGATAAAATTTGAATTTTAACCACAAAAATCTAAAATTATAGAAAATATATTATTTGTAGGGGCAATCTATTCTCTTTTTCATTTGGGTGGAATATTTGGGAGAGGAGAGTTTGGAGAATCATAATTCTCCAATGAAGAACTGCATCTCCCAACGAAGAACAAAGAACGTGTTCTTCCTATGAAGAATGTCAGCATGTAGTATCTTCGTCTTCTTACTCAGAGGCAACTAACGTGGGACGTCTTCGATGACTGACATCCCTCCTTATCATCGTCAACAAACCGACACATGAGCTCGGGATTGAATGTGTGTGGCAGACACGACGAATGACGATCTCCTCGGTCTTCTTCCCCGCGACTCCTTTGACGACCAATGATCATGGTAGGGGTTAATTTGAGTAATATTACCTTTCTTATTATCTTCTTCAGTTGGAAAGGAATTTTTGTAGAGGATGTGAAATAATTGAATTTCATCATTCATACTTCCTGGTGAGCCAAATGTTACCACACATAACATGGAGGGTACATGCCATACCAACATGGCCCGACACCTCCTCCATTATTGTTTGTGATGATCTTCAGCATGGAGATGTAACAACAAAGCAGCATTGAAGGATAAAAAGAAAATAGGAAAAGTCCGCGCTTCCCGTGGCCTCTGCGAGCCATTCCTCTTCCTGGCCGCGCTGCACTCAGGGCCAAACCGCAGCCCTCCAGATGAGCTTCCCTGGCCACGCCGTCCACCGGCCAAACCAGCCACGCCACCCCATCCTGCACCACCACTAGCTTCCATGGCCACACACTTGCCAACCCACGCCACCTCGCTCTTGGCCGCTTCTGGCCTTTCGTGCGGCCCGGGAAAACCCCGCTGGCCCGCACCAGCCCGATCTGTGCCGAACCGCGCATTCCTGGCCACATCTCAGCTGCCCGCAGGCCCGCCTGCTTGCCTGCCCGGTCGCCCGACCTTTCGGGCCGCCACCCGAACGAACTAGTGCCCTGGCCGCGCTGGCCTCCTGAGACAGTCCGTAGCCTCCCTCACCATGCCCAGGCCAAACCGGGCCGGTCGTGCCCTTTGTGGCGAGCCACGCCAGGCCGCCCCCTCGCGGTGCTCCAGGCTGAAGAGGCCCCATGTCTGGGCCGAATAGCCCACGTGGCATGCTGGGTGTGGCCCAGCGGGCCAGACTGAACATAATAGGATGGACCACCCAATGGGTCGGGCCATACCCAATAGGTATGATCAGCTCAACCCAGACCGGGTCGGACTAGATGAGGTCGGACCGGATTGGACCGGACCCCGGCCCACTACCGACCCTCTGCATTGTTTGGCCATATATTTGGCACCGGTCGACTATTTGACAAACCATCAGCGGCGCTTGTATTCTTTGAGCGTGAAGGTCCCTTTGTGTATACCCCAATAAAGTTCGGGGTAAAGTTGAGAAACGGTGAGGTTGGATCATGCATGAATCCAACCGGGGCCCCAGGACTGAAAGGTTGTTAATTCACAGAACGGGAGTCTGATTGATGTGTTTTTTGTTGTGTTAAGACCACTATGACATGAGAGACCTTTTAGATAAATTCTTGTGTTGGACTCCATGACAGTTGGAGTTTCATCCTGTAGTTTATGAAGCAGATCCTCTCAGAGACGAGCATGCATAATGCCGAGACCTAGTAGCTGGCTAAGACCTGATGACAGTTGAACGATTTGACTCAGAGTGATTCAACTAGCCCAGCGGGAAGCACCTTGTTGTCATTGAAAACCCACAGCGTGGAGCCCCTTAGTGTCATGACAAACCCCCTATACTCGATAGTAGGAGTACCTTAGCAGGCTACGAGGGGGAGCGCCTTGGTGACGCGGAAGATACATGATGGAGAGCGCCTTGGTGATGAAACATACCCTTGGTAATCGATAGGAGAAGTAACACAACTGTCCAAGGTTAGTGAGAAGCACCTTGGTGATGCGGCAGGACCACTATACTCGATAGATAAGGAGTTCTCCAGTAGCCAAGGTTTTTACAGTGTGATTAGGGATGTTACTAGATACTACCCCTAGAATAAAATCCAGGTTTGAGGTGAGTCAGTATCTTTTATGTTTACCTTGTGATTGTGATGGATTTCTTGATATCTCATGTATATGTATGGGCATATACCTATGTAGGGTTATCTGTTGACTTCATAAAATGTGGTTTATCCTTGTTGGATTTGTGAGACCTTGAGGGTCTTGGTGTCCCTACTGAGTATCATTATACTCACCCATGCACGGGCTATGCCCACACCTGATTGTGTTGGATGTAGATGATTGACAACATTGACTGAGGCTGAGTGTACCAGGACTAGACTGTACTCATAGGTTGACCACACAGTGTGATGGTACATGGAGGAGACGAACGTACATGGAGTGATGTGGAGGCTATCTGTACCTACCTTTCATGTCGGATTTCCCAGTGGACGATCCAGGAGCCGTTTCCCCTTTTTCCAGTTCTTTTACATTCAGTTTCCTTGTACTTTATAATTGGGATTTTATTTCCGGCCCCTTTTTAATTTTTATCACTCCTTTTGTATACAGTTTTATTTAGTGTTTTGTTTCCAACTCGTATTTTTTATTGTGAATTTTTCAAGTTATAAAGGAAATACCTTCCCATTTTAGGGATTTATGCCTTTGGTGCAAGTTAACATCCCCTGGCCTATGGAAGGCGATCTTGGGGTAGTCACAATACAGGCCCCGGGAGACGGGTCATGAAATTTTCTCATAAATTCATTTATTTGAAATCATGAAAAATAACGAGATGAAAATGGAATGAAAATATTTATTTCCACTATATAAAAAAATATTTCAAAATTCATGATTAAAATGATTCTTTTTTCATAATATATCATCATCAGATACATAATCATAATGAATCCTGAAAATTGAAGAGATTTTATTATTAAATCATTTCTACATTGGTAGCACGGAATCCTAAAACCCATGATGAAATAAAATTAAATGAAACATATAAATAATTAGAATAAATAAATCCACGAAATTACGTATCAATGGGGATTTATATATATCTCAAAAATGTATATAGATTCATAACAAAACATATGTCTCAATGAATTAAATTTGAGATATAAAACACATACCTTATGTTCTGATTTCCATTGTACATGATAAAAGTCATGTATATAAAATATTTGATTACTATTCATAACTTAATTAACCACACACACAGACACATATATATATTATACCATGTATAATTTAGTTTTTACCTTTTATTAGATTTTTGTTAAAAATTATTGTTCAATGTAACTTTCCTTGAAATAAATACAGTATTTTTCATAAATGTTCATATTTCACTTTTTTGGTCATAATAAATTAATAGTGGTTTAATAATATCCATAGTTTAAAAAATTATATAAATAACATATATATCATGTCTATATGTTTTTAGAGATATAGATATGTTTTAAAGATAGAAAATGAAATGCACTGTTCATGTAGATGATACGTAGTATAAATGGATGAATATAGTACCTACATTCTTGACAGGTCGAAATAATGAAAGGTAAATAAAAAATTAAAATTAAATAATAATTTTAATTTCATTTATGTCTCATATATTTATTAAAAACATCATTATTACCTTATATATAAAACATTAATAAATCACATCACTTCGAGAGGCAATGTTCCTCTGTACAGACAATCAATATTATTATATTCCCACATTGTGGAAAGTCAGAAGTTATTTGTCATATAATAATTTCATTATTATAATAATTTCAAATATATAATTTTTAATTATTTAAAACATCACTAAATGAAGCTATGAGTGGTGCTGATGGATGAAAAATAAAATAATTTCGTGAGGTGGAAATCTAATATACAAACAAATGATGATTTCATATCCAATTTAATGGAATAAAAAATTGATATACGTTATGAAATTAATATCATAAAATATAATAACATGTTAGATATTTTTTATATAATTATAATATAATAGTATGTTATGGTTGTTGAAGAATAAAAAAATAAAAATACAAGTTTAAGAATTTAACTTTTTAGAGGGCCAGAAATGGGTTATACCTAAATCATTCATGAGAGGGATTAATAAAATACTTAATACATCATGGTTTAAATTAGGGAATTTAGGAATTATCTTTTTAGGTATTTAATAATGAAATAGGTTTTTTTTTAATTTTAGAAGAGAATTGAGTTCTATTTATAAGTTTGGTGAGTGGTAGACTTGTAATTTTTGAATTGACAAAGACGTATATATGTTCATCACATGCGAAAATCATCCAAAATGATCCATTTTAAGTAATATAATTTATTTGGTATAAATAATCCCATCCAATGTTTTTTGGAAATGTTTTTTATGTTCTAAACCTTATCATTTTAGTTCAACCCCCTGTAAATCCATTTTTACCTTAAGCACAATAATAATTTTTTTTACTTTTTTTACCATTATTTATGATAAAAAAAATTATATATAACATGTTAGAAGATATAAATTTTTATATTTAAAAATTTTATTATATTTATCAAGTTTATTTATATAGATGCAAAAAATTTTGAAATTACATTTTTCTGAGAGACCATCATGAAAGCAGTTTACCAAATTGAAAATGTTCAAAAGTAGATAACTTCTTTATATCAAATATGAATGGGAAATTTAATGCAATAAAAAAAATTATATTAAAAATTATATAATTTAACTAATTATCATTTTAACGCATTTACAAATAGGAATGAAACATATTATTTATTTAACTAAAATTAATTATTTCTTTAAGTACATGTATTTTTCCTTATTCATAATAAAATTAAAATATATTGAAAAAATCACAACGAGTCATTTGAAGATAATTTTTTCATGTTGTTATAAATATAAATTTTTTTAATCAATATAATTTTAAACAAAAATAAAAATGAGTTTTATTATTCTTATTAATAATAAATAACAAATATTTTTCATAGATAATAGTATATTGAAAATATATAAAAATTATGTACATTTTAATAAATATTATTTATTAATATAAAACAATTACATATAATATTTTAAAAATATTCATTTCTTGTCATAATTCTATATTTAACTTCATGGATACAATTATCATGTTTCAGTAATAATATTAATAATATATCATGGTTTGTTGAAACTCAATGATGCGTGTAATTCAAGAAAAATTTGATGTTTTGTGTAATGAATGATATCAAAAAAATTTAATTTTATGAGAAAATAAAGTACCAAAAATCTTGGGGTAACATTCCAACCACATTAGAATGAATATATCCTTCAATATTAATCACTCCAATAGAAAGAAATGAGTATAATTGTTTCATGTCATGTCAAGCAGTTCCTATGTATCTTCTTTAAACTAGATGAGTAACCACAAAAAACTAACATGGTTATTTTTATTTTATCATAGATATTTAAATATTCAATCTAAAATCGCCACTATTGTTCCTATAATATAATAAACATTTATAGTAGGATGACATGTGAGATCAATACATGTTATGTATCAGGTATGTACTTCCTCATGGGAGATACACTGAACACATAAAATATTTGTGATAGGACTACTAAAAGCTCCAACTGATAGGCTACCATCAATATATAGGCCTGAATTTCAAAGGGACTAATATTTGTATGGATTTTCCATTAATTCCAAATTTAATCACCTTTTATCATGGATAAATTTTTAGAAAGGAATTTTCATAAACATCAAATTTCAGATCACACTCTTTATTATCAACATTACTTTTCTCCCAAATGTGTTCTACCAATATGTAATATTTAATGAAATTATTATTATATTTCATTAAATTATATATATATATATTCAATATTTATTTTTCTATCTTCATTTAAAAACATTAGAGATCCATATTTTATTCAAAAGTGGACTTCGTAAGGATCTGTCTGACTGCTCGAGTAGAAGCTCTTTTTGTAAAAAAACTCAAACTCGGGAAGGCTCTATTCCCAGACACATTTAATATTTATAGAATATGATATATATATTTATATATATACTTTATGGTATTTAGATATTATCCTTGGCTTACCATATTAATGATTACATTACAAATGTCTCAAATTCAACTATGTATAAAGAGCTTCTTGAATACTTTTCCAGAACATCAATTTAAATATTATATCCCGACCAGACATTATAGTATGTGGTAATCCATTAAATATTACCACTAAAATAATTTATATCTAGTATTTTTTATCCATATAGTAATATTCTCTAATAGAGATAATGTGTACTGACTTTTTAAGGCAATCTACTGAATCCCATATAACATTATTCCATTTAAACATTTTTAGGAGTCAGATGAAACAATCTGTGGTATTTTTGGCAAATGAAATTAAGGTATTTGAGTTAGATATAAAAACCCATAGAATTTGGTCACTCATAATTAATTTTTTAATATACCGTGTTCCGAGATAAAAACTATTTTTTATCTCTCTTTATACCATATAACTTGAATTTTTTTTTCAGAACTCTATACATATTTATATGACCGTGATAAACAGGGAATGAAGAAAGAAGATATTTCTTTGATTACCTCTTATTATAATCTAATATGGTCAGAGAAAAAAACAATTTCTGAACCATATATTTCAATCATGAACAATTTTAATCCTAGGAATATATTAAACAATTATATATTTCTCTACATCTTTATAATTCACGACTATATTCATAACATGGATAGATCGATGAACATTCATGTTTTAAAGTTAATATTTCTACCCTTCCTTTTGTATTTCTAGGACCACCATTTTTAATTCATATGTATTTGATATTTTGTGATCCTTATCATGGATAAGCTACAATGGTCCTTTCCACTCAAATCATTATCCAACTATATTTTATTCCAATGGTTGTAATTTATTGAGCATCCATAATCATTAATAAGATATAACCATTTTTATGGAACATATTATACTCTATATTTATGAATATATATCAAAATTTTCTTCATAATTATAGTGACTTTATGTGTTTAGTGAAAAAATCACCACAACGAACACCAAATCATGAGTCAAAAAATGTAACTTCTGAAGCATGAATTTTCATAATGAATTAGGTATAATAATGTCATTATAATTATGAATTCATCACAATACCTTCTTGTATCCATGAAAATATATTATATATCGTTATATACTCTAGGGTCATGTATGCATAGGAACAATGGCTAATATATTCTTTACATCTTAAAATGTTTCCGAACCTTAATTCATCTAGTGTAACATCTCTCATTTCATATACATCATGATGTGATGATTAGATAATAATTCATAAATTCTCCTAAGCACATCGATAATATAAATCAAAAATAATATAACAATGGATCCTAGACCATATGTTTTCTTTAACAATCAACAACCTCTATCATTAAGGGATCAAAAAATATACTATAACATGATATTGTATGATACTAAAATGAATCTCTTTGTATAAAATATTCACATATTGAAAAATTTTAATACAATTTCTCACTAATTTGGTTCTTCAATACTAATATCTTGTTATATATATTCACTTAATTTTTCATGAAATAGAATATAATACAATCTAGAAATACTACCTCAAATCGACCATCTTAAACACTAAAATTTGTATTAATTAAATACATGATGATTTCAGAAGAATTAATAATAGTCAATGCAATTAATATAAATTTATAGTTCTCATACCATTTATACAATGAGGGCCCAAAAATATGCCCCTTAAGGAATCTCAATTAATAATTTCCATAAGGAGGTTATATCTTTTAAAAGTATCGATCTTGGTGTACTTGATCAAATTTGTCCAAAATACATGGTATATGATTCATATTCTAGATCATGATATTATTATTCTAAAAATAATAAATGTAGTGTCTCAATGGTCAATATTTATTTTGTGACAATAATTAAATATTCACCCCATGGTGAAACACTTTTCCCAATAAATACGATATCATAGTTATACAGGAGTTTATTTTTATTTCATAAAACTCAATAAAATCCACTATATTGGGGTCTTTGAAATTAGTGTGGGAAAAAGAATAAGTTATATTGGAAACTCAACATTAAGGGTTACTGTACCACTAGGAAACTATTATATATGGAATTAACAATATATCATTAAATTGATATATCATTTATATTGATTTTCCCCTAATCATCTGATATAAATACAACTTTTGTGTAAGAATCAAAATCATACAACAGATCTGGATTTAATACAAATATCATATTTATCATTTCATTGATATATGATAATAGGATAGATTATAATATCAAATCGTACTTCCCTTCATCGGTAATTAATGTAGCATTTGTGTGTTTAATAAAATCCATTTTTAATATTACATAACATATAACTACATTATGAATGATAATACTTTTTGGAAGAAAATTCTCATAAAATTGAACTGATGAGGAATAATATAGCTGATATGTGATATTTATTCCATTAATGGTATTCAATGTAAATTCTACACCTATAATTTTATAAAGGATCTTGATAAAATTATAAAATTCATCAAATATGAACGAATGGGTAGTTATAGTGTCAAATAATACATTCAGAGTACTAGAGTGGATTTTAATTTTACCATTCACTAAATTTTTTCACCAAAACTAATAATAAATAGAGACTTCATTATATTTCCCTTCTAATAATAGATTAATGGGTTCTTCACATTTATCATTCTCATTAACCTTCATATATAGGAACAATTTAGAATAATTATCATTCTCTATATATGTTGTTCACTGATAAAAACTGAAAGGACATAAATTATAAATTTAGTAATAAAAATTTCTAAAAAATATTGAGCTACACATATCCTGGAGAACATATAGGTTTATAGTTTTGGATAATTTAGAGGAAAAAAATAAGATGATATGTCATTCCCTTTGGATAGATATATTATTTAGATTAGGTTGGGTTTTTTCCTATGGTTATAGTAGGGGTTTTTGAGAGTCATAGGATGAAAATTAGATTTTTTGTTGGAAATGGGTATGGAACACGGTTAGGGTGAATGTGTTGTACAAATAGTAAAATATTGTTATATTGGTATCGATATTATTTTGTCACTATATTGTTAGAAAAACGATGCTTCTCACCACAGATACTATGATGTTGGCTTGGTGGTTGTATAGACATTTCAAATAATTTCATCATGGTTTACACAAACCTAGAAACTCATTTCTAGAAAGTCAGGCCCCATGTTTTTAAATTGATAAAGGCCACACAAGGTTGGTTCATAGTTTGTCTAAGTAGGTGAACTAAAAATGAACCATAGTCTAAAACTATAAAATATTTCAATTTACCCCCTTTATCCTTGATTAATTCATTCTCAATCACTGAAGTAATAAAACATTGGTTTGAAATAAATCATAAAAAATTATCAAAATGATTATCCCCATGGAGTCATGATATAATTCTATCATTCATGAATGGTATCTTAAATGTATTTTCCATTTTCTAATTTTTATTTCAATATTCTTCATAGAACCTTCAACCCTATCTTCGTATATAATATTATTGGAACTGTAATGGGTTATGGATGTTAGGTATAATGGATTTAACATAGTATTAATATTTATCCTTATGGATTTATACTCAAAGGACCTAATCTGCTACTTCCCTATAAATATTTTTGAAGGTTTCCAATTTCTCATTATGCATGTAGATTGTTTATATATAAAATGGGTTTAATTAATTAATTTTTGGATTTTATTTGAAAAACTAAATTCATATGTTTAATGAAAATTTCTATTTGTCATAATGAATGATTTTATTCATGATTTAATTTTTAAAAGGGTTTTTTCATTAAAAATTTAATTACACAATATGTATTTGATGAAATTTCATAAATAATCATTTGATTGAAAAATAGTGTATCAAGGAGGGAACTATTATTTCATCACTATAGAAATGATATATAAAATTTTAAGAAATGTTTTCAATTTTTTTGGATAAACGTCTACATTGGGAACCATAGGTGCATGAGGAAAAAAATTTCACATTTATATTTATAATAAAACTAAAGGGTTGATATCATCACATTATGAATGTACTCATTATAAAATGGAATTACATGATTCAATGATTAGTGCTTTATGTATATGTTGAAATTTTTATTTACATAGAAAACTTACATAATCTTGTGATTTTCCATTTTTATATGGATCTACAAATGATGTTATATTGTAATGTTGACTTCTCACTTGCATATATTATATTGAATCCATTTTTGTAATTTCTTATATATTAATGAGTTTTGATAAGAAATTGATATACTCATTGTTTTTTTGATATTGAAATTTAATTAATGAAATCTATAGTTATTTCAAACAATTATTTCTCTTTAATTTATGCTTTATAAATTAGATTTGGTTTTATATATAGAACAAACAATTTACTAGAGTTATAATTTATATAGATTATTTTGTGAAATCATAATTGGTTTTTTACATACACCATATGTATTCATTTAGTAATTTTAAATATCATTTTGAATAACCGTTGTTAATGTAAGGGAGTCATAAAATTTAATATATTATATTGACTATCATAACGTTCTTAGTGATATGGTTTGTGGGAGACAAATGGGTAGATAGTGTTTTTTTTTGGAATGTATTTATTTATTTTTAGGTTGTTGCCTTTTTTCCTCCTCTTGAAGGTCTCATGCATTTTATTATATTTCGTCCACTATGTAATCTATTATCTTTTCAATGTGTAGTATTATGTGGGACTTTTTGATTTTTTTCATCACCCTACATTTTGGAATACCATGTTGGATTACATCTCTAAAATACCTATGTTATTTTATCACAAAAAACTTTAAAAATGGATTACCACAATGGATGTTTCATACAAATAGACTAGGTTTGAGTTAGATTAATTAAAATATAGATGTTTGGATTATAATTAATTGGTTAGTAAGTATGTTAGGCATCCTATAAATATATATTTTGGGTTTCCACATGAGTTACTATGTGTCCATAATGATTTTCATTGATGATTGAAGATTATTGGATTTGGTTATTTTAATGAAATATATTTGAAGATAATATGAATGAAACTATTCCATAAAATAATATTAACTCAACCACAAAGAACATATATTAATTAAATTTTTTAAAAATGAATTTATACTGATTCATGATGTTTTTCTACTTATTCTAGAATTTACAGTTATATTGATTGGTTACTAACTTATGTTCCAAAAATATGGTCACATAAAATATATCATTTCAATCTGAGTAAAGAAGATTTGAGAAATATTTTAGTGGAAAATAATCCAATAGCACCTTCATTGGACGATGCTGGAATACACACTATTTAGATTCTAGGTCACACATGATTCAGTAACTAGGGATGACTGGTAGATCACATCACTAAATTTATTTATTAGAATCTACCGATCATACATAGTTCCAAAGGAATCCATAAATATGATGTGTTATTTGATAGTATTGAATAGATCATTCAAATTTTTCGGACTCTCATGGCCTCTAATTTATGTCTTTGAACATATTTAATTGTAGGAATTAGTTGAAGTTAGTGGGACTCTATCATGTAATCTATGTTTATTATGGATCTAAGATAGTGTTGTTTCCTTAAAATATTCATTTTATTGTATTATTTCGAAATTAGTCAGTTAGAGATAACCTAATCAAATACATCCTTACAAGAAGGGGATTTTATTGTTTTAGATTATTCAACTTGTTATTTTATTTTGGTAAACCATGAGCCTATACTAGTTGAAAATGTCAACCAAAATATTTAGAGTATTTAGATGGGATTGACAGATGATATTTACAATATGATTATTTTCATAGGTATTCTATCTATTATAGAACTGGAAAATAAATTGCTAATAGATGAAGAAGACATGGTTGAGAAACTGGGTCTTTGTGGGGCCATAGTTGTTGAAATTTAGTGTGTATGTAGGACAGAAAGGAAGTGAAACTATGTTAAGTTTTATATAGGACTATTATTTAGTGATTATTCTATGAGGTGTCTCTTTATTTCCTATTAGTGTGAAATAAATTTTCAAATAAATAATAATTTTATTGAATATCCCAAAACATGTCATCATTGAGGATAATTTGGTTATCGTAATCATTTTTTGGATGTATATTATAAAGATGTAAGGATACACCCACACTCTATAAGTGGTTTTATGATTATTCAAATGCATCCATGGTTAGTGGATTTTCACCTCATGCCAAGGTGTGTTTTTTTATATGGCTATGATTGGTTCAGTGGGAGCTAAGGTCAGAGATCATTATGCAACAAAGTGTGTAATAGGGGAATGAGATGCAAGGATTACTACTATTATAGGAACACTATTTTATTTCATCACAAATTGTGATAGAATTATTTTATTCATTTTCTACTCATCTCCTATAATGTAAAATTTAATTGATGTGTTTGGATTTTATTCGAATGTAATATCATTTTTGGATGATTCTATGAATTTCTAAAAAATGTTATAAAGTGGTTTTAATTGTCCCTTGTGTTAGGAGATGATGAATTATGATGAAGTGGTTTGGGGTTTTCTTAGTTCTTAATATTTAATCATTTGAGTTGATTGTTTTCATTTTATTAGTCAGATCTTTGTTTCTAAAGGGGTTTTATAATAAAAGAATAGTTGTTCACACAATGTGTTCATTGAATTTCCATAAATGTATTATTTATTTTAAAAGAGATTTCAAGAATGGAAGTACTAAATCTTCCAATGAAAATTTATTATAAATTGTGATCTTTGTTTTCAAAAAAAAATACATATCACATTTGGATTCTTGGGTTTTCAAGTAAATGAGCTTTTTCTTTTATAATTTATAATTACAGAAGAAGATTGATATCGATAGAATACAATGAGACTCTATATAAATTAGATTAATTAGATCCCTTTATTATTATTAACATTAATTATCTAAGTATACATTCCAATTTTCAAGATACCAAATCATGTTTTTTTCATTTATACTTTGATTTAGAAATGATGGAATATTTCATCATTAGTTTCCCACATAATTGTCTTTTGTGTGTTTCCATTATTGGCATTACCAATAATTTTACATTTTTACATTATATATATAGATAACATATTAATTTCTCTGTGTATATGAACGGAATTTAATAAGACCAAATTATTGTAAAAAAAATACTATAGTTCAAAAATCAATAGTATCATAGAATTTATTTTATTGAAAAAACTATAGTTTTTGTGGTATTTTAATTTTCATCTATTTTTTGTAAAAATATTATTATTCTTCATGAACACACCATTTTATCCATCAAGAATATTTCATATACTGTCCCCTTCACCCTGGTAACTGAAAAATATAGCCATTCTAGATATAGCACAAAGGGTATTCCCGATCCCCATGGGTTGAAAATTAGAACATGGCATCACAAAAAATTATAGCTGGAATGAATTTTCCTCAAATTTTGTAGAAGAAAGATAAAACATAAGTATATATACATAATAAAATACACAAGGAGATGTGTAAAATAAGAAAACTAGGGTTGAACAAAAAAATTACTACATTAAAGTACCACAAAATTGGAATCAAAATCACCCCAATCTCGAACTAAAGAAGCACTCCATGTCTATGGATCAAAAGCTAGAACCACCTCCAAAAGATGTGTTACCCCTACTCCAACATGGAACACGAAAATATAAAATCACCCAAAGTCACAAGCAGAGTGTGAGATAATATCCTATTAGGGTTATGACAATTATTTCATAATAATATACAAAAATTTAATTAACAATATATTTTTTAAATTTTTGAACAAATTAGTTTTCACATTTCAAAATCGTATTTATAAAAATAATTAGTTGCATTCAAAATGGTGGAAATACTTTCCATATTATGGAAATAAGTTTAACCTAATTTTTTTACCAAAATGTATTAAATAAATAATTTTATATAAAATAGTGTACGTAAATCAGAAGTCTTGTAAAACAGTTCTAAAAAAGGCATTAATTTATATCTCAAATATAAAAAAGTGAGTAACATGGTCATCTTCCAAAACATATGATATTTCTAGGTAATGTGATTATTACACAATCATGTGATAAACTAAAATTTGTACCCATGTCCCTATGTATTGGAGAGAGAAGACACATCCACTTCAATTTGGACAAAAAAGGTGTTCAAACCAAGGGTTTCTATTGTTTGAAAGTGTAACTATGTTTCCAGGAAAATTATAATATAGCATTTTTTTCCAATGACTGATTTACTACTTATGATTTCATGTTATCTAGTAAAATTCAACGATGGGAAAATTATTTTCAAAAAAAAATAAATTTAATTTAATCCTATTCCACCATTTCTAAAATTAAAATTTCCATGTACAACCCAAAACATATTTTAAATCAGAAGAAATATTTTTTCTATGATAAATCCCTATAGTTTCTATGAATCCCACTTTACTCTAGTTTAAAAAATTATACTTTTAAATAGATTCAAAATTAAATTTCACTACTCACATTCACAATTATATTAGAAAAATTAAAATTCCAAAAGAATCGATAAATTTCTCAAAAACATACTCACATTTTATTGGATTTGGGTGTTTTCACAGTTTTTTCATCAAGCTGATTCCACATTTTAAATTAAAAAAATATAAAATATTCCAATTTATGTAAACACAATATAATAAAATGGAATTGGGGGTTTCCAAAATTTTAATCCAAGATCACATTTTTAAACCCCACATCCATAGTTTTGGGTTTTTTTCTAACAATAAAATTGAAATATAATTTAATAAAATAATGAAATTACATTTAAATCAAAACCTTTCATTTAAACATGAAATTTAGGGTTTATAAAATATGGGCATCAGGATGAAACCACCATTCATTGGATCATGATATCATTATTAACTAAACAATAATTAAGATTCATAAATAGAGAATGGAGATGATAGAATCTGGGAAACAAGGAATAAAACTTGGTATAAAATCATAAAAACATGTTTTAGATCCACAAATAAACATGGGGATCTTAAAACCCCTATGAAGTTGATGAGAGATAGATGAATGAAGAGAATGTTATGGGGAACCTAATGTGTGAATTTCTAAATAAGTTAATCAATATTTGATCTGCTTATGAGAGAGTTTAGAGGGGACACAATCTCTTCTTGGGTGATCTCAACGAAGAAGAAAATGTATGTGTTTATTCTAGGACTAGACATCAAATTAAAATGAGTGTTTCATGAATTTACATTTTTTTTGTATAGTTAATTCCCATGCATGGTTAGCTGGGATGATTTTCTTGGTTAGACATAACCATCTATCCACACCTTACTCCCCTATAAATGGTTCAGACGGTTTTTTCGAGGAGTGAGTATAGTCTAAAAACCATGAACTAACTGGGAAAAATCCCCATACCGGGGTTTTCATGGATTTTAGAGAGAGGGAACACAATTTTGGAAAACAATAAACCAAACTTCTAATACATCCAAATATTCAATTCATTTAAAATTATGACCTGAAACCCCCAAATAATACATAAAAAATCTGGTTAAAATAGGTGTTTAGGAAGACATAAATATTGTAACATCTTGTTACAAACATCACCCCTTATAAACTTTTTTACCACAAAAATCATATTAAGAATATTCCTTGATAAATATATGAGGCCACTAGTATCTCATTAGTGCCTCTCTCTCCCATATTTTATAATTATTAGAACCATTCTTCCATAGAACTCAAACCAAATGCGTTATTATTACTAGATATAACATGGTTTGAAAATCATATATCCTGAATGGACATCAAAAAATGAATAAAACAGGTTCATCATCAAGATCATGTCAGCTCAGAACATGATATGGATCAAATATGTACTTTTTTGGTTGAGATACGTGGAACTTGTTATGTTTCTGCATCAGATATGGTGGATGTGAAAAACTGATAGAAAACATTCTCACCAATTCAACATAATCAAATGGGACCAAAAATGGAGGATCAAATTTTCTTTTCCTTCCATGCCGATGATGACCCAAACAGAGTGAAATATTCAAGAACACATTTTTAGCAACTAAAAACATCAACAGTCAATGACAGTGATCAAAGTAAGTCTTACAATAGCTCTGTACTATCGGTATCCTCTAAGGAATTAAATGAATATTTTTTGCCATCTCTTGTACCAAATTTGGTCCAAACAAGGAAAATTCACTAATAACTAACTATCACAACAAATATCTGCAAGTCCATCCATGAAATGATTTAAAAGGATCCATTTTGATCGGGTACTTTTATCTATTGTTATATAAAAACTCTACCATTACCAAATGATCATTCCAAGACCCATAAAATTTGGAAACACAAGTGTGAATCATATCCTCAAGAATGTATATAATTTTTTCTTTCTAACCATCCTAATATGGATGGTATGTCATAATCAAACTGACAAGATTTTCCAGTGCCTCATCAAGGCCTCTCCAAAAAATGAGAAGTAAAATGAGGTTCCCTATTAGGCTATATATTATATAGAACTCCCTAAAAAATGAACAATCTCTTTCATATAGAGATTTCCAAACACATTATCTTTGGTTTTATTATGAATGAGTAGAAATTGATATTATTTAGTCAGGTAATTGATCATAGCACACATCATATTCTTCTATTTATAGGAAATGGAATCCAACAAAAAATTTCATAGAGATATCGTCCATCTTCCATGTAGGGATTATTTGGGGATGAAGAAACCTGAAAGGTTTTTTGTGCTTTTCCTTGACCTATGGAACATATAACAATGAGATAAAAAAAATTTAATGTCCTCTCTCATACCAAGCCACCAGAATTGACACTCAATGTCATAAAACCTCTTCTTGTTTCCAGGGTCCACAACCCATTGGGAATTATGGAAATCCCCCATAACATCTATCCCTTCCAGTAATTTTATAATAAAGAGATTGCGATTCCATTGAATTACCAATTTTCATAGTGACCAGTAATCAACGATATCCTAACCATTAATAGATTATCTAATGATACATGACTCACCAACAAGTTGTTGTTCCTGATTTATTATCTTGACTTGTTAAGAGGTCAATAAATTATTAGAACAAGGAAACACCATCTTCTGATTCTAGGACTTCAATATTTAATTGCGAAAATAGATAATTAATGTTCCACTCTTCCAATGATATGTTCACAACCTATGTTAAAGGTTTCATGATTAAGGCATATGCGATGATATTCACATTCCCTAACGTATATGTGACGTTAGATTCAAAATATTTAATGTATTCCACCGAATGAATATAGATGATATTCATATATATTATATAGAATATGTAATTCAGAATATTGTAGTCTGAAAAAACACTGATCATTTATCTATATAGGCAATGCCTCCAAATCATAAGTTCATGAATCACAACTGTAAGTTCACGGTATTTGGTGGGATTATTATTCTCATGTGGCCTATGATGATGAAAACTATAAGAAATGAAATGATCACCTTACATAAGAACACATCCCAAACGTAAACACAATGCTTCATAATGGACAACATATACAAGGAAGACCTCAGAATGATTCCACACTATTGTAATAGTGAAAATATATTTAGAAAAAAAATGACCTCCAACATTTATCATCCATATAAATTTTATTCCCCTCTAAGTTAGAGTAAAAATCAAGGAATACAATATTGAGAAGTCATTAATGAAGCTGTAATAATAACCATCCAAGGAATGGATTCTATAAATATGGAAAAAATCATATGGTTTTTCTAATATCATAATATCCTTCACCATTTCATGATCAAAGGAAATACCACATTACAACACCACGTGAACAATAAAATTCAACTTCATGAATTCAAAAATCAGACATTTAAAAAAATTTCAAAATGTCAGGGATTTCCCAATTATTAAAAAACTAATCTCATATGAATCACATGATCCTCACCCAACATAGATTAAATAATGATGTCATCCCTAATGAATATGACGGTAGTATCACGATACTCATTGAAAATCATTTTCATTAATGATATAAAGACATATTGATAATTATTAATACAAAAGTGAATAAGAAGGTAATCATAGTGAACATACCTACTCTAAAAGGGATTTTTATATCTGTCAGATTCATTTCCCCTAAAAATGAAATCCAGATTGAAGATGAATCATCAAGAAAGAGTTTTTTCATTCAACAGATCAAAAATATCATCAATACTTAGTAAATAGATCCATGTTCATTATTGTGACCCTATTGAGTTTTTTTAATACACAATACGGTGACATAAACCATCAAAATTCTTAGAAAAGAGAACTTGCGGCTTTCATGTTAAAAAAATATAGCATATAAAATAACTCTCTAGAAAATCATCCAATTGAGTCATCAACTATTTCATTTCATCGTGTACCATGTGATATGAAAGAATAAATACTGTTAGAGTTTCAGGCACTAAATTAATAGAAAACTCAACATCACTTAACAGTTTCATGCTAGATATGTCATAAGGAAGCACCTTAGGAAAAATGATAATAATTTAAGGAATATGTCCCCTCAAATATACCCACTATAGATTAAATTAAATTACTTATATTACATTCCCAAAAATTGGATAAGAACGAACAACCTTACTCAAACATGTGTCTTATTCATCATGAATGACATGGAACACAACATTTGGTGTAGTAATGGAGACATGTAGAAGATAAAAATAAATATAAGAAATATTTAAAATGAACAAATCCTATATAAAATATAAATCATGTAGTTTTATGTAAAAAAATAAAGAAAAACCACGCATGAACGATATCAGTTATATAAAATACAAAATTTGTAATAGAGAGACCTTTCTATCACATCGTTCCTTGAGGTGCAGTGATATCAATGATATTTGATAAAATAACCATAAGAATATTTATCCGAAAGACAATACTAGTTGAAAAAAATGAATCATATCAACAAGTATCAAATTTAGGTTCAACTAATGATGAATCAGTATTTATGGTGCCTCTAACAGTCACTAAAACTATATCCACTTCATCTAGATATTTTTCCACAATTTAAAGTATCTTTGTTATAGAATCCTATGGATGGGTCCCTTTTATCCATAATTAATCTGATTTCCCCATATTTTTATATTGATATGATGATATTGTGACCCTAAATGGAGTTTAGAAAATATTCAATAATTTATATAATTTTCCTTAGTCTCTATAAGAACTACATTCCTTGGTTACATTAATGAAAACTCTCATTTTATTTCATTGATTTCCACAATTTTATAAAACCAATGGGCCTATTCCATGTGATATAGCAGTTATAGAAGGACCCTTATATATAGAACCACCATGTGAATCGTCACATGTATTCCTTCCTATGAATTAATCCTAACTACAATTGGATGAGAATGAATCTGCAAATAACCTTGATATTCCAACCAGGTCTGTTTTAACCATTAGTGATCTATATAGCATATTTTCATAAGAAGGAATGTTCAGTATGAAAACAGAAAACCAAATATAATTTCGAAGTCCCAACATGTGATATTGTTTCTTCACATTCATATTTGAATATATATTATGTATGAAATTTATGTGCTCATAAAATGTTTTTCATACACATTCATAGTCCTTCCATCAGATTTAATTTTGAAAAACCATGTCTTGTTATCTATCAACATGACAACCTGATAGATTTATCTAGTGAAAAAAATTAGTGTCCTTTAACTCTAGTTTATCATTATAATCTATTCCTCATCATTTTGAGTATCATTTTTTACTTTTTACATTACCATATCGTGGAAAAGGAATTATTGATAATTATCTGAGAGGAAATCTCTTTGATGTTCCATGGAATGTATTTGAATGGGAATGGATGGGAGTTCTTGTCCCAAACCTTAGATAGAGAGCATGCTCACCCCAATTTGATTCATGTCATCTAGAGGAATGGCTCACTAAGGATCCGTAGAAGCTACCTCCTAGATCCAATTTTTACATCTCCTAGAATCCATGATGCTAAAATGATTAGTATAAAACAAAATAAAGAGATCATATTAGCCCTAAAATATTGAAAAGAAAGACATTAATCCTAATATATAGAAAATAAAGTTATATTTCAATATATTCAATTGAAAGTAATATATTTAATAAAACTAATCCTTATGAAACCATTCCCAAAACAACTATATTGAGATAAGGTGTGTTATATTGAGATCTAGATGGACACTCAATTAAAACAACATCATATGTCATGATAATATTTCACTATGAATACTAAATTAAGGAAAACAAACTGAACCATCCATTGATACGACATTATCATGAACCAGTCCATACACCCTTGAAACATGATAACCAAGATACTCATAACATATCTCAAATGGCCTTCCTAATCCACATGGGTTTAAAATTAATATCTGATATCATAAAAAATGAATGTGGGAATGAATTCTCCACAAGAAGTGGGAAATGAAAATAATATATTAATATAAAAATAATAAAAAATACACTCTGAGATGTGTACCAGACGTTAATGAGGTATAAAAACAAAATTTATTGATAAAATATACCAGTAAAATGTGATATATAAATAACAGATGTCCTAAAAAATGTGATTCTCCAGTTCCATTTATCAATAGCTATAAATTCTTCAATGTGGTGAATTACCCCTACTCGAACATGATATGAGAAAATCTATAAACAATGGAAGACTTAGGTAGAAAGTGAGCTAAAAGACTATTATTTTCTCATCATGGATCTCATATATAGATGAAAACATGTAATTATTAAAATAAAGAGATTTAAATGTTCAAATAAACATGTTTTATTTTTAAAAATATAATTTAAACATATCATGATTTACATTTCAAATGACAGAAATGCATTCCAAATAATTGAAATGATTATAAACTAACAGTGATTTACACAATTGGTTTCAATATATAATTTTATAAGAAACAATTCATATTAATATGATGAACTGTTAAATAGTTCTCAAACATTGTCATACATTTCTATCCCATATAAAAATAGGTGATGAACATGGTCATCATTCAAGAGGTACGATAGTTCCTGGATATGGGTTCTTTAAATACTAATTTAATTATTTTCAATGTGTACACATGTCCCACTGAACTAGCATGAGAGGACTCATCCACGTCCCACAAGGAAAATAACATATCATAACCAATGTTTTTTAGTGTTCTAAAGTGTCAATATGTTCCTTGGGTAATTCCAGCATTGCTTTTTTTCTATTAACTCATTAACTACCTAAGATTCCATTTTATTTAGTATAATTAAATTATCAGAAATATATATTAACCAACATTAAATTATAATTACATCCAATACCCCCATTTTAAAATTTTTATTTTCCTTTAAAAAACAAAATATTTGTGAATCAAAAAAATTAATTTTTCTATGATAAATACTTATGGTTTCTATAAAACCCACATTAATGTATTTTCCCAAATTTGAATTTAAAATAAGATCACAATTAAATTTCACAATTGAATTGAGAAATACAATTTAAATATATTTCCATCAAGTTTCCAATAGTTCCTCAAATTAATACAATTTTTGTTTTCACTATTACTCCATTAGGATCATCACCCAATTTAAATTGGAAATTATAAATTTCATCAATTTCCAAAAACACTTTAATATTCAATATAATTGTGGGTTTTTCCAATTTCATGGAAAAATCCCTTTTTAAATCAAAATTTCAATAAAATTTAGTTTTTTTTAAATGAAATCGAATGATTTCTAAATAAATTCAGGAAAATGAATTTAAGTCAAACCATAGATTTTAAACTTGTAATTTAGGGAATTTTTTTTTGAATCATGATGAAACCACTTACCTCGGGATTATGGTATCTAGATTCACCAAACCTAAATCAGGATCCATTAAAAAAATAATTTTCTTAGAATTTTGGAAACATGGATGAAAACTAGGCATAAGATCCCAAAATGTGGGTAAAAATCCACAAAACAGTATAGGGATCGAAAAACCCTTATGAAGGATATGAGAGATAGTGGGACGAGCAGAATGTGAATTTAAAACCTGCCCTGTGAAGATAGAAAAGTGTTCTTCATGCTTCAATCCAATTCCATGATGGTGTAGAGGGTCTAGAATCACTGTATGGGTGCTCCTGAAAAATAATAACAAAAATTCGGTCATGCTAGGTTTATACAGATGTTAACATTTGGGTTTTAAGATTTTAAATTTTATTTGAATATTACATTAATTTTGTGTATGGTTAATAGTGTTGATCCATACGATAAGACCAAACCCTTCGGCTTGCCACTTTTCCCTATTAAATGTGAAGAGAAGGTTCTCCTAAAAGGGAGAGTGTTCTAGAAAACCATCTTCCAATGATAGAAAAACCCACATTCAAGGATTGAATTTTTGGCTTGAGATGGTTTAAATTTTGATAAAATTACGCACTAAATATGAAGTAGTAAAAAAATTTCAAAGCATTTAAAATATCAACCCATAACAACCCAAATCAAACCCCAACCAATGTATTGTAAAAATGTGGGATTAATATTCATTAAAATAGTTAAATGATTATACAAAATTTAATGTATTAATTTATATTAGAAATAGGAAAAGTAAATGTAATCTTGTTTTTTATAATATCTCTTATGTGCTGCCACATTCATTGTTTGACTTATTGGTGGTGACTAATGGTCTTATGGTGTTTAATATTTTATCATGTCAGCCTTCATAGTTATGTTTAAACCTTTAGCCTTGATGTTGTATGTCTTATTTCTTTTTACACTTTATTCATATTTGAAAACCATTTTCTTATCTAATTCATTTTATACATTATACTAGTTGTTAATATTTGGTTTCACCCCACATTATAATAGACCCACATGGGTGACTTTTTTTATTGACCTGGTTTGGTTTTTTACTTGATACTTTAAGTCAACGTCCATTACATTCCACAAATATATGTTCTTATGTCTATAGTTTGGTTTCTTTCCAAAGAAAATTTATTTATTAATGAATTATCATATATTGACTTTCTATAATATATAAACATCCTTATACATAATGAATATACATTTCAAAACAATTCATAAAAAAACGTGTGAGAGATATAAAATAAAGGAAACACATTAGTCAATTTATGAAAACCCATAATGATTTTTTTAATTTAGATTAATAATTTTGAGTTCAAAAAAATTACAAACACTTGAAGAAACAATATACCAAAATATTTTATATAGAAATATAATAATAAATTTTATTATTGAAATAATAATTCTTGGATGTTTTTTTTATAAAATTGACATTTTTTCATTAAACATAAAATTTTTCATGGAAGATCATAAAATATTCATAAAATTTTAATTTCATTTTCTTACCTAATTAAATAAAATAACATCCATAAAAACACATCAATAACATAAACATGCAATATATTAAAGGATTAGAATATAAATAATTACGTGGATAATGATTATGTATTTCATAATGATTTAATAATTATTGTGGGACATCATAATCTTTTCTTCAAGATATAATGTGAAGAGATCATATACAAACATGTAAGGAATAAAAAAAATAACAATGTTTGTCTGGATAGACCTACCAATGCCTCGAGGGGAAATCTAATAGTTGACCACACTGATTCATATTATATGAAGAACATACTCACTATATAATAAAATTATTTTTAATACAATAAATAATAAATATAAATAGTTATATTTAATATCTAGTAAAGAAAAGTCCAATTTCATTCCTCATAAATAAATAAATAAACATTATAATAATCCATCCATATATATAAATGAGATCATATAATTAGAGTAATTAACAAGTAAACCATAATAACCAATAATTAAAAAATTTATTGAGTAAAAAACATTTTTAATGATATTATAAAATCTATTAACCATAACTAAAAATTTTTATTTTTCATCCAATTAAATTATAGATAAAAAATACATGATTAATCATAATTGTATTATCTATTAAATTTTATAAAATCATGTATTAGAATCATGATAGTTACTTTTGTGTATTAATAAAATTAATATAATTTGTTAAATTATTTTCACAAACATTCATTTCTGGATATCATAAAGAGTAATCCAAATTATTTATCTAGAAAAATACTAGGGGATTCCCTTAAAATGTGTATAAATGATGTCAAGGATAATATAAAAATACCATTATTATTAATTGAATTTTTTTTAATATATTAAATAATTATATGTATAAATAAATACCTTAAGGAAACAATATTTCCAATGAGAAATAATAAAACATGTATTTGATGAAATATCACTCAAATGAATTCCCAAATCAATATTTATATTCTATAACCCTTGAATAATAAAATAATATTAATAATTTAGTTATATAATAACCGATTTTATTTTTTATAATATTAATTAAATCTCAATCATTATCAGGTATCATTTCCTTAAAAAAATTTAAACTTTTGTTGTATATTTTTAGATCATTTCTTTATTAATTTTCTAAATAGGGTTTTAGGTTCACATTGGTCAATTTTTCAGGTATTAATTATGTTTTGTAAATAGTTGGATCATGTAGGTACACTAAGAGGGGGGTAATTATTTTAACCATGTTTTTATTGAATTTTTATTTTATTCAATTATCACCTCATTCTCTAGAACTTCATCTTGGATTATGTGTTATGGAACTATTGTGTTCCCCCATAAATTATATAAACATTTAATACAAATAATAAAAGAGATATTATAACACATGTATTTTTAGAATGTTTTTTACTACTACATACCCCTTATCAAGATCAAACTATGTTGTTTTCATGGGTTCTCACATCATTATATTTTGTAGTGATTACAAATTCTTATCACAGGAAGACAATGATTATGTAACAAAATAAACAATATTCCTTATTTAGTGGTGTTATTTATATTTGAAACACTAGTATTTATTGGCTTTTTTCATACTAGGACCACAAGTTATTCAATTATATTCAAAATGTCAACTAAATAGTATTTACATACTGATTTGGATTTATTTTCATCAATAGAAAAATCATTTCCCATTTTTAGGTCATTGAATGTTACTAAATCAATTGATATTATATTAACATTAGCCCACTGCACATCAGTAAAAGAAAAATAAAACATCCCAATAAACTCACAATGTTTTTAGAATAATGAGCAAAAAAATATTGTAACAAACTATTATATTTTCTTACTGACCATATCAATTTCTTAGGATAATAATCCATTTTAAAATTATTTTCATAGCCTCAATAAATAGATGAATTTATCAAAATAACTTCATCAATATTATTTTATGGATGATAAAACTTTCCCATGTCATTTTTATTTATTTTTTCTGAAGTGTAACCTAAAACAAATCATATTCCATTAATGAATGATTAATGGAATGTGAAACCAAAGAACATTCATTTTAATTGTATTCTTATGATTTACCAATAATTAAATTGGGAATCTTAATTTCCTCCTTCACATATGAATGAAATCACACATGATATATTCTTATTCCTTTTTTAATGAACTCATGTAAATTCACATGTACTTTCAATGGCCAACCATTGATTTTGGTACAATGTATGTCTTGATTTTTTTATTATAGGATGGGTCTGGACACAGTCTACATAAATCGCACAAAGAGATATTCACAAAAAATATAACAAAAACATATCAAATTGTACTCATAGAACACACTATATGTGTATAGATCCTTCTTGAAAGTAATAATGAAACACACATTCTGTTGTTCAAGAAAACCAAGTGCAAAGATATCATTAAATAATCGGCGTACCGACATGTATGGTTAATCTTATGAGTTCATCATATATACTGTACAATCAAGGAGAATAACACATTTGAGAATCATTCAAATTGAAGGATATTTCTGGAAATTATTTTTCCACGAATCAAAATGTGGTTTTTAGGCACATATCATATTCTCATGAAATCTACATACCCTTTTCACAAACAACGATTCTAATAAATCCTTATATTTGTGAAATAATAGTTTCAAGGATGCTCAATTTATTCGATAATGATATATATCTTCATAATATGGAAGAAACACCCTTGGTTTAAGGTTATTATGTTTTTATAGGATATTAATTACACATAACATACAACATGTTTAATGCCACATCGAGTTCATGAAAAATATTCCATGTTGGGGAAAATCTTAATTCAACCAAGTTGTTATAGTTTACTAAACTATACACTAAAACATCATTGAACCTAAATGATATTTTTCATGGTTATATCCTCATGTTTTTGTAGTGAGGATCACATACTTCTCACTAATGTGAAACTCAAATAAACAACTTACCTGGATGGCCTCCTAAAAAATAATTTATTCCCCCATATGAAGGAATATTCGATTAATTCTCATTTATGAAAGATGAATATTGCATGTATTTTTTCAATACATTTCATGAAATCTCATCCTTATGAGATGATAACTAGAAATTGTTATCAATTTTTGTGAGCTCGATTAGAGATCAAGGCTGGAAGAGATATTATTTGAATTACATATGATGTTGAAGATGATTGACATATCAATCAAACTACCATGATTAAAAATATTCTATGACCAATGTTTTATTCTCAACATAAGTTACATGGGAATATTACTCTCACTCAATATTTCCATATAAATCTTCACATGGATCCATCCTATAGATTATCAATCAGATAATTAGGTAATTGGATTAGAAATCTAAATCCCCCACTAACACCTCTGGGTTCCATCTTTCCTTGCCTTAATGCCTTTTTTCCCAGTGGACTGACCATTTCTGTCATGAGATCTTCATCAATCACTCATCATCCCAGTATATACATCTTTTAATGGAACATACAATTTTATTGAAAATAAAAAATTCCCTACTTTTCATCTTATAAATTGATGATTTTAATGATTTTAATATTTTTATCTTCAAAAATATTTCTTTATGACAAGTAATATTTTCATGGTATGGATCCAATTAGAACCCCTCATATCTTAATGATCATATTTCATGTCCTAGACATATTGTATAATGTCTTCTAACAATTTTACATATCAAAATAGTTCTTGAACATGATGGTTTAAGTATAAATAGTTAAAACCCTATCATTTTACATGTATAATTTTAAATGTGTGACATCCACTTCCATTAGATGAAATAATAAAAATTTTCTATACATCATTACCACTCTTTGTGAATTATATTACTGGAAGATAATCAATTCCAAATCCCAGCATGACAGGGCTAAAGACACAATTACTCCAATCCCTCATCCAATATTATAGGGGCCATAGACTAGAACCATTAAGACTCATTAAAAACATGTTATGTGTTATTCTAATTTATACATAAACACAAAAAAACATCACTAATAACAAATAAACACCGAATTCTAAAAAAAATAAAAAAAATGCATGCATAAAACTATAATAACATAGCTTCTGTGCGAAGAAAGTGATGGTACACATTAAAAGGGGGCCAAATGTATTCCCAACAAAATTTATAAAATAAAGTTCCACTATCTCATATGGAAAAGAAAATTTTCAAAAATAACATTGGTATACACCGTAGTCAGTATAGCCTAATCTATCATGACCTGGTTTTAGTCCACCAACGAGTATAGACAAAGGTTCTTCATCTACATCACACAAGATATAAGTTGGAAGAACCCATGCAAGGGTGAGTGTAACAATATCCATCCAGATACCCCAAAATTACCAAGCACATGGCTCCAAGAGTAATAATTAGCTTTAAAAATGTATATTTCACAACCACATTCAACAATAATTCCTAGATAAATTCAACAAAGTCACATAGTATCAAGGTAATGATTCTATCTAACAATGAAACATAGTATACATTCACAAAAGTTCCAAAAAAAACTCATTTATAAAAACCCTCCCTATGAGTTAGATAGCACTAATAGCATCTTTTTGAGTTGTATTTCTCTTTATGCCCCTCCATTAGAAGTATATATTGGATGTTTGATGAGAAAGGTATATAAATGTGGACCTCACCAATGTACATGGGGTATAAAAACAACTTAATAGTGAATAGATCAATATGTATAAGAAGGAATCCTATGTAGTGTTGGTCACAATGATACCAAGAAATTCAACTGGGATAAAATGATTATAAGGGAACTAGAATTTGGCTTCACAAATGATTCTATAAACTCTATTATAGATTTCCAATGAAAGGCATAAAAATACCATGTGTTGGACGTGATTTCATACAAACACATAAAGAATATACTGGCATAACATAGTAACATGATACCTGTAAAGACCCGTAAAATTCAAGGGAAATTGTTTCATAATTTTGTTTGAATTTTAGAAGAGCGCAGTTTCTGACGGAACCTGATTCCGAGGCCCGGTGTGCCCAGAATCAATTTTCGAAGTTTGGCTTGGGTACGTTTAGTGAACGAATGAGAGGAAATTTCTAACATTTGAACCGGTGCCCGGAATCAAATTCTGAGGGCACCGATGAACTCGCAGCGCTGTTTTTCGTTTAAGGAGACCTTTTTCGAGGTTGCGTTTTATGCAGGTTGATAGTTAGTTTTGGGGAAAATAAAATGAAGTTAAATAAATTGTGGAAACACAATTTATTTTTAAACAATGTTGGTTATATCCTCCCAAAGGGAGTTAGAGGTGGGACCCACATCCACTTAACCTCCCTTGAGAGGATTAAGTGTGGTGGGGCCCACATGAACCCTAACTTTTCAACTCCCCTTAAAACACCCAATAACTCATCTTCTTTTTAATTTTGACAACTTGAGTTATTAAATAATATGAGTGACTTAATTTCAAACTTTTGAAATTCAATTTGGTTTAGTTGTGTAAATAAAATAAGCCTTAGACTTAATTTATTTTGGTTAGTTTTCTCTTGCCACCTTGAGAGGATTTGGGAAGCATTCTTCATCTTCTTCAACCTTGACGAAGAACACGAAGAACACTTAGGCTCTGATGAAGAATGTTGTCACCATAGAAGAGAAAGACGGGTCTTCTCTTCTCTTCCTCACAGCCGGTGTGTTTCCGAAGATCGACGACGCCGCTTCTTTCGATCTTCTTCCCGTGTCAACGAAAGGAGACGTCGCTTCCTCCTCGGGCTTTCTCCGTCAGCTTACGAAGCTTCTCCAGCGACGTACCTCTTCGGACGCACCTCGACATCGACGGAATCGACGTACGATTACCACGACGCCCGACCTCCATGACACTTGTCTTCTGCGGCTTATTGACTTGCTCCGCTCTTGAAATCGAGGTAGGGGTTTATTGTTATTTTATTTAATTTTTCCGTTCTTCATTCTAGCATGTCGAAATTCGAGGATAAACGACTAAATGTTATCGTTTAATGAGAGGGGGGCCGGACCGCACAAAAATGGCCGAACCCCCCCTCTTATGTTCATGTTTGTTTCCTTGTGGATGGAACAGGATGGCGTGGTGTCGTCGCACCACGCAGGAATCGCACGAAAATTATTGTGCTGCACCGTCGCGACGTGCCGTGGAATGAAATTCAAGAACGCGACGTTGTCACGCCGCGTCAAAGGAAATTGAAGGCACCGCGGCTGGAGCGGGGCCGCGGCGGAGGGGCATGGTGAAGTCTCACCGCACCGGACGACAAGGGCCACGACCGGTTCTGGGCCGCGGCAGAGCTTGGTGACCGGTGGCCAGCCGGGCCGCCGGCGTCGGAGCCAGAAAGGGACCGACCACTGCCGGTCCCGTTGAGGAGGAGCCGGCCGGCCAGGTCGGGCTGACCGGAAGGGAGAAAACTGGGGGAAATAAATTCCCCCGGCCAGCTCAACGGGCCCCCATTATTGAGGGGGGGCCGCGGTTATAAACGGGGGCAGGCGCCCCCCTTTTTTGTCAATCAGCTCGGCCGAAGCCGAGCTGGCAGCGCGCCCAGCACGCTGTGCTGAGCCGGACCGGCGCCGGGCCGGACAGCCAGGCCGGTCCGAGCCCAGCCAGGCCGGGCCTAGCCGGGCCAGGCCCCGCCGGGGTTGTTCAACCCTGGACGGGGCGGGTCGACCCGGTTCGGGCCGACCGGGGGGTATCGGGCCGGGTCGGCCCAGGCCCGAAACCCCTGATACCAAACTGTTTAGGTTCAAATGCCCATAACTCGGGCTACGGACCTCCAAATGACGCGCCGTCGGCGGTGATGCGATCCTTGGATCGAGATGGTCGTTTTGGTATATCACACTCTAGGTTTTGGAATACTTTGAGTTCGGCCGGGTTGGATCGTACACGAAACCAACCGGGCCCTCTGAGCGGAAACGCTCATATCTTGAGCTACGGATGTCCGATTGAAGTTCCGTCGACTTTGTTGAGTTCCTCATAGTGATACAAGTCTTTTGGCATACTCCGCCCGAGGTTTGGACGCAGGTGGAGTACGGTCGGGTTGGTTTTTCCTTAAAACCCAACCGGGCCTCTATGACGAAAAAGCCAATAACTCTCCGACCGAACATCCGATTGACACGCCGCCTGTTGCGTTGAGTTCCTATTGAGGATACGGAACTTTTGGATACATAAACTCTAGACTTTGGGACAGCTGATGTATCAGCTTCTCGGCTCATGGAGCGGACCCTCCTGAACGAGCTTGCTATGTGCGGGAACCCAAGAGCTGGCTGTGACTACTACTGTGGCTGCGACGATGACTGTGCAGAGATCCTCAGTGGATTCGACGATGACGAATACAGAACTCAGCGGTCCTGTGTGGATCAGTGCTACCGATCCTGTGTGGGGCCGATCCTGTGTGGGTCAGTGCTCAGCGGTCCTGTGTGAACCAGTGCCTACAGATCATGTGTGGGTCCGATCCTGTGTGGGTCTTTGCGGGAGTTAGTACCTATCGATCCTTTGTGGGTCCAACGTCTTATATGGGTCAGTGCTCATCTCTATCATCCTCGAAGAAGTATTCCTATGTGAGATGAATCCTGTGCTTTCCTGTGTGGATTTTGTTGTGCTATCCTGTGTAGATTTTGTTTTGCTTTCCTGTGTGAAATACATATACTTTCTTGTGTGGACTGAGTTGTACTTGGGCTCTGAGGTTGGAGCGTATTGGAATTGATGACTTAGGTATATGTATGGGCATATAACTAAGCAGTGTCGGTTTTTACGTCGTGTTTGTATCTCTCCTTATTGGTTTATCCTTTTTGGATTTTGGGAGACCTTCAGGGGTCTCGGGGTCCCTACTAAGTAGCTTATACTCATCCATGCATGGGCTATGCCCGCACTACGTTGTGTTGGTAGCAGACGACGGACAGCGTTGATCGTGGTTGAGGCTTGCAGAGCAAGACGGTACCTGGAGGTGGACCACTGGGCGGGACGTGCTCCGAGCGGATGACGGGACCCAAGGAGCAGTGGAGGTATCTGTACCCACCCTTTAGGTGGGATTTCCAATGGACAGCTCAGTGTAGCGAATTTTACTTTACAGTTTTTGTTTTCCCTTTCGAGTTGTACTTTACTTTCAGTTTGGGTTTGTATACTGGCCCATTTACTTTTCCGCACTTTCAGTTGTACACTGTTTTTACTTAGTGTTACTTTTCCGCTTGCTTACTCTATGGTGCTTGTTTACATTACAAAGGAAATTACTCCCCTTTTTTCCGGGATTTAAGCCTTGGTGCTAGTCGCCAGCCCCTGGCCTATGGAAGGCGGGCTTGGGGTAGTCATGGCACGGGCACCGAGGGCCGGTCGTGACAAATTGGTATCAGAGGAGTTCGGTTCTACCATGAACTCTGATCTTTTCTATGTAAAGAAATAATGTTTAGCGTATTGAGTGTGGTTATCAGTCCAGGGAGTCCAGTGTTTGTGTGGCGGCCGACGTATCCGTACACCAGGACCCTGACTTCTGATTTCCGACTTAATGCACGTAAACATTGATTGCGTGTGTGTTTCATGTTTTCTTTGTGATTACTTTGTATCAGCTCACCAGGTATACTGTTCTGACCATGGAGCACCTGTTTCCTTTTCAAAATGTCCCCACGACGGCAGCCAGCTAGGGTTACAAGAGTCGAGCGTGATGACAGACCACCGAGCGACGAGGCCTCGGTGCAGGGCCCTTTGTCAGCAGTGGCATCGGCGGTAGCACTACCCGCCGAGCCACCGATACTTCTAGCACCAGCTACTGACGATGCACATCGCCTTAGCGCACTGCATGAGTTTTAGTGCCAGCGACCGCCCAGGTTTCGTGGGGAGACGGACCCCCAGGCAGCCGAGGACTGGATGGAGGCAGTCATACGAGTTTTCAGGCTAGTGAGAACACCAGCAGACCTCATGGTGATCCTCGCTGTGAGCCTACTTCACGCAGCAGCGGGACGATGGTGGAGCATGATGCTCCAGGTGCACGATGAGGTATATCTACATTGGAAAGACTTTGAGAACCTCTTCCGCTCAGAGTTAATCCTAGCCACCCTCCGTGCGGTGCGCATTCAGGAGCTTCTTCAGCTGCGGCAAGGCAGCATGACAGTCACTCAGTACTCGGCGAGATTTACTGATCTCTCACGCTACTCGACCGACATGGTACGGGACCCATTCTTCCAGGCTCGGACCTTCGAGCAAGGATTGAGACACGAGATTAGGTAATTTCTGATATCCCTCAGTATACCGACTCAGACGGGAGTACTGGAGCGGGCCCTTTTGATCGAGATCTTTCTTGCTGAGTCTACACTAGCGCCGAGACCCACCGCAGGGCGGCACGTAGCAGAGTCTTCTGCAACAGGAAGTCGAGGGATGACTCAGGGGTCCAGGCAGACCAGACCCTCAGGCAGACGAACTCAGGACACTGTCTCAGCAGTGCGGGCCACACAGCGCAGAGCCAGTCTATTGAGAGGCAGACAGTGCTACTCGTGCGGCGGGCAGGGCCACATGGCTCGTGACTGCCCGACCCACCGTGCCGAGGAGCAGTAGACGGTTGAGGGACCACCGAGGCAGAGGCAAAGGGTCGACCGTGGCGGTCCACCGGGAGGAGGCAGACAAGGCACTGGAGCTGGCTGAGCAACAGGTGGTGGGCGACGCTTTGAGGCTCTACCACCACCACCACCATGAGGTCCACCCCGACCACAGGGAGCTGGCGGGCAGAGACAGGCACAACTCCAGGCAGTAGAGGCCTACGACCATGGCGCGCCAGAGATGATTTTAGGTACTATCTGTGTCTATTCCACCCTTTCTGCAGTAATTTTAGACACAGGAACGATTCACTCTTTCATAGCAGCTTCCCTTGTTCGGAGCTCGGAGATTCCGACAGAGCGGTTGGCTCGATCCTTAAGGCTAGAGACTCCTACGAGAGCAGACTCGACGATTACGCACTGGTGCCGGTAGTGTGAGCTTACTCTAGGAGGTGAGAGCTTCGGCTGGGAACTTCTTGTATCATCTTTGATGCCTTATGACATCATCTTGGGCATGGATTGGTTAACTACGGTCCATGCACATATTGACTATTTTCGGCGCAAGGTGCAATGTGTACGCACCGATGGGAGCAGGATCACCTTCACCGGCGAGAAGGGATCCTTTGAAGGACATGATGGACTTCCGCAGAGGAGAGGATAGCCCATCACTCATCAGTTGGGTAGCCTCATCCTAGGAGCGGTTGACGTGCAGAGTCCTGGTTTTCCTGCAGCGGTGGATCTGTTTGTGAACGTTTTTTCCGACGACGTTCCAGGGTTACCTCCTCGCAGAGAGGTAGACTTTTATATTGACCTGTACCCCAGGTCAGCCCCGATATTTACTCCAGCATATCGGATGGCCCCCGCTGAGCTTCGAGAGCTATGGGTACAGTTGGAGGACATGCAGGTCAAGGGGTTCATCTGACCAAGTGTTTCACCCTGGGCTTCCCCTATTTTGTTCGCCAAGAAGGCGGATGGGAGTTTGCGACTTTGTGTTGACTATCGTCGCCTGAACCAGGTGACAGTTAGGAACAAGTATCCACTACCGAGGATTGATGACCTCTTTGATCAGCTCAAGGGAGCACGGTGGTTCTCAAAGATAGACCTCAAGTCAGGCTATCATCAGCTCAGAGTTAGATACGATGACGTGCAGAAGACGGCCTTCAGATGTCAGTATGGCCACAATGTGTTCTTGGTTATGCCATTTGGCGTAACCAATGCTCCAGCAGTGTTCATGGCCATCATGAATAGGATATTTCATCCATACCTTGATCGATTTGTCATGGTCTTCATCGATGACATTTTGATTTACTCGACGACTGAGGAGGAGCACGCCTACCACTTAGGGTTGTAATAGACCCACTCCGAGATCACCAGCATTATGGTAATCTCTCGAAGTGCCAGTTCTGGATACGTGAGGTCCACTTCTTGGGACACGTCATCTCTGAGGCGGGAGTTTCAGTGGATCCTGCAATGATTGAGGGAGTGTTAGCTTGGGAGATACCCAGGAGCGTGGCAGAGGTTCAGAGTTTCATGGGATTAGCTGGATACTACTGGAGATTCGTTCTAGACTTCTCTAGAGTTGCGGCACCACTCTCAGCTTTGACGAAGAAGATGAAACCCTTCGTGTGGTCAGACAGATGTCAGCAGAGCTTCCAAGAGCTGAGACAGAGATTGACCAGCACACCTATCTTGAGGTTTCCTGAGGAGGGAGTAGGGTACGTAGTCTACTGCGATGCATCAGGGACCGGACTCGGTTGTGTCCTGATGTAGGAGCGCGTAGTGATCGCCTATGTGTCACGTCAGTTAAGGCCGCATGAGCAGAACTACGCTACCCATGACCTGGAGTTAGCAGTAGGGGTCTTAGCTCGGAAGACATGGAGACACTACCTGATGGGAGAGCACTTTACAGTCTTTTATGACTATCAGAGTCTCAAGTACATCTTCTCTCAGAAGGACCTGAACCTGAGACAGCGGCGATGTCTCGAGTTCCTCCAGGACTATGACTTTGAGATATTCTATACTCCTGGGAAGGGGAATGTAGTAGCCGATTCCCTCAGCAGGAGGACGGGCATTCAGCTACTTGAGGAGGCGACTGAACAGATAGCCTCTTTGGAGATATCCTTCATGGATAGAGATGGAGCATTCTTCCTTTAGTCTCTCACAGTCACTCCTCCACTTCTACAGCGGGTCAGAGAGGCACAACGTGGGGATGCTGACTGTGAGACGCGGTGTGCACAGATATCCTCAGGACAGGCACCTGATGGTTTCTCCTTTGCAGCAGAGTAAGACATATTTTTCAGAGGACGTACCTTGGTACCAGTTGCTTTACAGGAGGAGGTACTGAGAGAGTTTCACACTTCTCCTTTGGCGGTACATCCTGGAGTGGCGAAGATGTACCAGGATCTCAGACGATAGCACTGGTGGCTGGGCATGAAGAAGGTTGTGGCAGAGTTCGTTTTTCGATGCCTCACCTGCCAGCAGGTGAAGGCTGAGCACCAGGTACCAGCAGGCTTGGTACATCCCTTGGAGGTTCTGGAGTGGAAGTGGGACGGCATATCCATGGACTTCGTGACTGGACTTCCACGCACATCCAGAGGTCACGACTCCATCTGGGTGATTGTCGACCGACTCACCAAGTCGGCTCACTTCTCACCCATCAGAGAGTAGGGCCCAGTGGAGAGCTTGGGACGTCTCTACGTTCAGGAGATTGTGCGGCCTCACGGTGTGCCATCATCTATCGTCTCCGATAGATATGCTCGCATTACTTCCCTGATTTGGAAGGGGTTGCAGGACGCGTTCGGGACGAAGCTACGTCTGAGCATAGCCTTTCACCCTTAGACGGATGGTCAGACGGAGAGTCCCATTCAGACTCTCGAGGACATGCTCCGCACATGTGTCATTAACATTGGTCGTAGCTGGGAGGACCAACTACCCTTGGTAAAGTCTGCGTACAATAATAGCTACCACTTCACCATCGGGATGGCACCGTACGAGGCGTTGTACGACAGACCTAGTAGATCTCCATTGTGCTGGACAGACCCTGGGGATTCAGCACTTGTGGGACCATAGATTGTCCAGGCCACGACAGAGAAGGTCCAGGTCATCCAGGAGCGGATGAGGACAGCTCAAAGCTGGCAGATGTGATACGCTGACAGGAGGCGAAGGCCACTATAGTTCGAGGATGGAGACCACGTCTTCTTACGGGTCTCACCTTGACGTGGTATACGGAGATTTGGCCGAGGTGGCAAATATCTCCGTGCTTCATCAGACCCTTCCAGGTCCTCAGCAAGATTGGCGAGGTGGCTTATCGCCTGACTCTACCACCTCAGTTACACCGGGTGCACGACGTCTTCCACGTATCTCATCTGAGGAGATACGTGCACGACCCGACGCACATCATTGACCATGGGGATCTTGACGTTGATGATGGGGTGACATTTTCGGAGGTCCCGGTGGAGATCGAGGATCGACAGGAGCGGGTCCTATGTGGACGGTTGATTCCTCTAGTGCGAATCAGATGGCAGCACGGAAATCTCCATGAGAGCACTTGGGAGTGGGAGGCTCAGATGCGTGCTCAGTACCCTCATTTGTTTCCCAAGTTTTGATGTATCTTTACGGGAACGTAAAGCCCTGAGGTGGGAGTAATGTAAAGACCCGTAAAATTCAAGGGAAATTTTTTCTTAATTTTCTTTGGAATTTTACAAGAGCGCGGTTTCTGACGGCACCTGATTACGAGGCCCGGTGTGCCTGAAATCAATTTCCAAAGTTTGGATCAGGTATGTTCAGTGAACGAATGAGCTGGAATTTCTAAATTTTGAATCAGTGCCTGGAATCAAATTCCGAGGGCACCGATGAACTCGTTGTGCCGTTTTTCGCTTAAGGAGAC
This sequence comes from Viscum album, assembly GCA_963277665.1. Lineage (NCBI taxonomy): Eukaryota > Viridiplantae > Streptophyta > Magnoliopsida > Santalales > Viscaceae > Viscum > Viscum album. Next base: position 605,840,467 of record OY728161.1, on the reverse strand, counting down.
CTTTTTCGAGGTTGTGTTTTATGCGAGTTGAGAGTTAGTTTTGGGGGAAATAAAATGAAGTTAAATATATTGTGGAAAAACAATTTATTTTTAAACTATATTGGTTATATCCTCCCAAAGGGAGTTAGATGTGGGACCCACATCCACTTAACATCCCTTGAGAGGATTAAGTGTGGTGGGGCCCACACAAACCCTAACTTTTCAACTCCCCTTAAAACTCCCAATAACTCCTCTTTTTTTTAATTTTGACAAGTTGAGTTATTAAATAAGATGAGTGACTTAATTTCAAACTTTTGAAATTCAAAGTGGTTTAGTTGAGTAAATAAAATAAGCCTTAGAATTATTTTATTTTGGTTAGTTTTCTCTTGCCACCTTGAGAGGATTTGGGAAGCATTATTCATCTTCTTCAACCTTGACAAAGAATGCGAATAACACTTAGGCTCTGATGAAGAACGCCGTCACCATAGAAGAGAAAGACGGGTCGTCTCTTCTCTTCCTCGCAGCCGGTGTGTTTCCGAAGATCGACGACGCCGCTTCTTTCGATCTTCTTCCCGTGTCAACGAAAGGAGATGCCGCTTCCTCCATGGGCTTTCTCCATCAGCTTACAAAGCTTCTCCATCGACGTACCTCTTCGGACGCACCTCGAAGTCAATGGAATCGACGTACGTTTACCGTGACGCCCGACCTCCACGACGCTTGTCTTCCGCGGCTTATTGACGTGCTCTGCTCTTGAAACCGAGGTAGGGGTTTTTTGTTATTTTATTTAATTTTTCCGTTCTTGATTCTAGCATGTCGAACTTCGAGGATAAACGGCTAAATGTTATCATTTAATGAGAGGGAGGCCGGACCGCACAATCATGGCCGAACCCCCCTCCTATGTTCATGTGTGTTTACTTGCAGATGGAACAGGATGGTGTGGTGCCGTCGCACCACACAGGAATCGCACGGCAAGTATTGCGTGGCGCCGTCGCGCTGCGCCGTGGATTGAAATTCAAGAACACGACGCCATCCCGCCACGTCAAAGGAAATCGAAGGCGCCACGGCCGGAGCGGGGCCGCGGAGGAGGGGCGCGGTGCCGTCGCACCGCGCCAAACGACAAGGGTCGTGGCCAGTTCCGGGCCGCGGTGGAGCTTGGTGACCGGCGGCCAGCCGGGCTGCCGGTGTCGGAGCCGGAAAGGGACCGGCCACTGGCTGTCCCGTTGAGGAGGAGTCGGCCTGCCAGGTCGGGCCGGCCGGAAGGGAGAAAACCGGGGGAAATGAATACCCCCGACCAGCTCAACAGCCCCCCATTATTGAGGGGGGATGCGGTTACAAAGGGGGGAAGGGGCCCCCTATTTTTTTCAATCATCTCGGCCGATGCCGAGCAGCCAGTGTGCCCAGTGCGCTGCGCTGAGCCGGACCGGCGCCTAGCCGGTCTGCGGAGCCGGGAGGCACCGGGTCGGTCCGGGCCGTGCCAGGCCGGGTCGACCCTGTCCCGGGCGAGTCGTCCAGGTTCGGGCCGACCGGGGGGTCTCGGGCCGGGTCGGCCCGGGCCCGACACCCCCGATACCGAACTGTTTAGGTTCAAATGCCCATAAATCCGGCTACGGACCTCCAAACGACACGCCGTCAGCGGCAATGCGATCCTTGGATCGAGATGGTCGTTTCGTTATATCGCACACTAGGTTCAGAATACTTTGAGTTCAGCGGTGTTGGTTCGTACAAGAAACCAACCGGGCCATCGGAGCGGAAACACTCATATCATGAGCTACGAACGTCCGATTGACGTGCCGTCGACTTTGTTGAGTTCCTCTTAGTGAGACGAATCTTTTGGCATACTCCGCCGGAGTTTTGGATGCAGGTGGAGTACGGTCGGGTTGGTTTTTCCTTAAAAACCAACCGGGCCCCTAGGACAAAAAAGCCAGTAACACTCAGACTGGGTGTCCGATTGACGCGTCGTCTGTTGCGTTGAGTTCCTGTTGAGGGTACATAACTTTTGGATACATCAACTCTAGACTTTGTGACAATTGATGTATCAGCTTCTCGGTTCGTGGAGCGGACCCTCCTGAACGAGCTTGCTATGTACGGGAACCCTAAAGCTGGCTGCAACTACTACTGTGGCTATGACGACGACTGTGCAGAGATCCTCAGTGGATTCGACAATGACGACTACAGCACTCAATGATCCTGTGTGGATCAGTGCTACCGATCCGGAGTGGGTCTGATCCTGTATGGGTCAGCGCTCAGCGGTCCTGTGTGAACCAGTGCCAACAGATCCTGTGTGGGTCCGATCATGTGTGTGGGTCTTTGCGGGGGTTAGTACCTATCGATCCTTTGTGGGTCCGACGTCTTAGATGGGTCAGTGATCATCTCTATTGTCCTCGAAGAAGTATACCTGTGTGAGATTAATCTTGTGCTTTCCTGTGTAGATTGTGTTGTACTATCCTGTGTCGATTTCATTTTACTTTCCTGTGTGGAATACATATACTTTCCTGTGTGGACTGAGTTGTACATGGACTCGAAGGTTGGAGCGTATTGGAAATGATGACTTAGGTATATGTATGGGAATATAACTAAGCAGTGTCGGTTGTTACTTCGTGTTTGTATCTCTCCTTTTTGTTTTATCCTTTTTGGATTTTGGGAGACCTTCAGGGGTCTCGGGGTCCTTACTAAGTAGCTTATACTCATCCCTGCACGGGCTATGCCCGCACTACGTTGTGTTGGTAGCAGACGACGGACAACGTTGATCGTGGTTGAGGCTTGAATAGCAAGACGGTACCTGGAGGTGGACCACTGGGCGGGACGTGCTCAGAGCGGATGACGGGACCCAAGGAGCAGTGGAGGTATCAGCACCCACCCTTCAGGTGGGATTTCCAATGGACAGATCGGTGTAGCGGCTTTTACTTTACAGTTGTTGTTTTCCCTTTCGAGTTGTACTTTACTTTCAGTTTGGGTTTGTATACTGGCCCATTTACTTTTCCGCACTTTCAGTTGTACTCTGTTTTTACTTAGTGTTACTTTTCCTCTTGTTTACTCTATGGTGCTTGTTTACTTTACAAAGGCAATACCTTCCCTTTTTACCGGGATTTACGCCTTGGTGCTAGTCGCCAGCCCCTGGCCTATGGAAGGCGGGCTAGGGGTAGTCACGGTACGGGCCCCGAGGGCTGGTCGTGACAATACCTATCTATGGAATCATAAACATGATCTCAAAAAAGATGATATGTGATGAAAGATGAAGCCAAACTACCATTAGAGGAGTTCATTGTGTGTCTTAATGTTCGTGAATGTATATCAATATTCTTGGAACATCACATGAATCATGCTGACATAGAATAAAAATTTCATCAACGTAATTATTCTCCCTAATGTACATGATGTGTAGATTTATACGATGGAACTCAACTAGTATCCTACTCATTCCAATTTACATTCCATTATACAAGGTGTGTTAAAAATTATACATTATGTGTATAAATATCTGATATACTATCCATGTACTCCATATACACACTATACTAGTCACCTATGGGTAACATAACAGTTGAATGGTGTCACCTGAGATGTGATACTTTTCTTTACACAAAAAACCCAGTGCTACATGGAAGGGACTACAAAGTGTGGGTTCAAAGAACAAAAAGTCATGTAGTTGGGAATTTTACATACATCCCAGAATGATCCTCATTAATCTGATCCATGTAAACCTACTAAATCAAGAATGAACCACACTACACATAATAGATCTATGGTTTACTGAACTACACGTTCCTTCATAATCTAGATTCTAGCCATTCCTGCTCTATCTGTTACTTATTAATCCATTGACTTCACACCTCATCGGTTATATGTTAAAAACTGGAATCATAAACATATGTTCTATCAAATTATTTATTTTTTATACTCATATCCACTAGTTTTGTCATCAAATATATATGCTTGACAATCGTAACGATCAATTTCACCATATATCGAATTCATAGTAGTCATTGTTTTGGTTTTTATCAAATATATTTCCAAATATGTTCCCAACAATTATCATATGTACAACCCGGAGAGAAAATAATTAACCATGAGAGCAAGGAACAAACACCATCCTCTGTTTGATTTTTCATCAATCAATATGTTAATTAAGAAAACTTAAGAGGTATATTAAACAATAATAAAATATAAATAATAATTATACCCCAATACCAAATGTATCTCATATTAAAAAAAAATCAATCATGGAAGAAATCTGTTAATAGATTGATTTTTACTGGTGGTTGGATGAAAACCATGAATAATTACAAAAATAAAACATCCTTCTTAATTTGGATCAATCAATAATAATTAATGTATCTAATTTCTTATTATTAGTGAGAACCTTGTTTTCATTTCGAACAATGATTAAAAAATATAAATATATCGATACCCAATTTTAATTCCCACCAATGATCATCTTAAATACCCTTCTAAATTCACATGGTTATGAGGATAACCCACCTAATTTTTTGTAACAATGTATTAAATGAGTACATTGTAGGTTTTTTCATCAATTAAATTAAATAAATAAGTTATTTATTTTATATTATTTATTTTAGTTATTTTATTTATGTACCTACAACTACATTGTAACCAAACATCATGTGCTGCCAAAGTACATGGCACACATATAGTAAAACCAATTTTCTAAATTAAAAGGTTCCATCGGATTTATGATCTATGAATTTATTTATGTTAATCCATTTTTTTCTATAAACATACATGAATGTAATGTTTAATATATTTAATATATTTGAAAAATTCTATTAGTGGACCTAGGCCACAGAATATAATTTCATCATAGGGTTTGGAACCAAAAATTTCCTAGAAAAATTACAAATTCATATATGGAAAAATAGGTTTAATAAATTTATCAAACGTCCATGTATTTTAATCTCTAAAAATAAAAAATACGAAGATGGTGTGGGTTACCGAGCTCTCAATATGACCTCCATCTCTGAGAGCTCTCCCAATAGTTCCTTACACTATTAAAAAAGAAAACACCAAAGGGGAACACCTTCCCAGGAATGGTATTTTTCTTCCCAATCATAAAGAAAACCATCACCATAAAAATGAAATTATACTCTCATATCCCAACTCACATAGGTCGATATTATACAATGGGTCATTCAAAAACCTCATTAGTGGTAACATGTAGGGAATATTGATAAACCAAAAACAATTTGGGACTTAGGGGTACATAGAATAACACCACACATACCCAACACAACAATGAAAAATAAAAATCCATATAATCTTCAAATATCCTACCACCGTAGATGAGGATTTGTAACTCGCCAAATAAAAATTATTCTTTCATCAGTCCACTATGGGCTCATTAATTCTACTAGGAATTCATGATCCTTTAATGGATTAACTGTAACCTTTTCAACCACCCCTATAATCAAATTTATTACCCAATAATATTTACCCATGGACTCTTTCTAGAAAAAAACTTTCCATGTAGTTCCCTCATTCATGGGAACAAAAATGTGTTTCTCATATGGTGGATTTATAGTCATGATATACAAACACCACCGATAGTCGATGATTATCCATGCTATGACTCAAAACAGACATGGAATCATGAATCATATTTATCAAAAAAATGAACAATACACTATTAACTAGGCATCATCCTGGGAGAAAACATTGTCAAACTATATCTAATTCCCTAATGTTTACATGCAACCTCTCAAAAATCAAGCTTTTATGTGAGCCTCATAGTATTAAATAATTCTTAAGGAAATTCATGGAATCCATACTACATTCTATACATAGTAGTGTTCCAACTCTCTCTAAATATCTATTGGTCATCGCCCAATGAGTGATGGGATAAAACAGTTTCACTCATAATCATTATAAAACAACCTTGGATTTCCAACACATTCCATGAGTTCCATGTAAATCCTCACCTCCACTAGATGTATTTGATATGTGGAAATAATATCCTTATAACATCTTTAGAATTATTACAAGAGTAAACAAACATCCCTAAAGAGGGATTAAAAGATTTACTTCTTCTATGTATTTCCATCATAAATATATCCAATGGATATCTTTCCCTAATAATTTTGAGTACTGATATCCTTTATTCATACCCCTAGCTCTCAGAAGAATAAAATGATAAAAATTATTGTCTTATGTTATACTACATAATCCTCACAAACATTGGGTTTACTAAAAAGTATCCAAATGATCATAGACCTTTCTCAAAAAGAGGTTATAATAAAACCCTATTGGGAGTATATAATACCAAGGGCATGCCCCATGTGGATCTCAAAAGCACTCCATCTCAACCTTTGAATGTTCCACTATCACTACCACATTTGAGAATACATATTTATATAACTGACTCCACTAGAGATTCTTAATGAGTAATACTCTTGGGATTTGTGTTGAAGCATACTCATTCATCTCATGCACTCCATCTCTGATGCAGACGACACAAGAGTACCTTCATTGAAGACTACATTGAACCCAACATTGAAAAGTTAATAGTTTATCTCATAAGTCTCACAAACTCTGTGGTTGTGGTCAACCTAGTAATGGGTATCGCCAGGGAACTAATGAATCTGTATCATATTTAAGAATCCATGCTTGGTAAATCTACATCACGAATATAGAGCTAGTGATAACCAATATTGAGGTTAAGAGTAAATGTATACTTTACCTCCTTTATTTTGGTAAATTGAAATCAATTAATAAGAGTGGATACATTTCCACATTCACCTGGTCCATGTGACACAAATCCATATCCATCCTCAATTCCTCATTAGACTCTTATAAGAACATTACAAGTTTGTCCCAGGAAGCATACTAGTTATTACAAATACCCTTTCTATATAACTCATCATTTCACCATATGTTCCTATAACTACCTGAGGTCATCCTATATAATAGAGTAGATATCAAGTCAACCATATTGAAAGTCCATGTAGGAAAAATACTCACAATAGAGAGGTAAACCCAACACATTCTCAATAATAATTTCCTCATACTCATCCATCATTACAGGAACCAAAATCTCATAGAATGTTCTACTCCAAGGGTAAAATTATCCAACTGATAATTAAATTTTAATACGGTCATGTGTATGAGCTCATCCTTCTCTATCTAGGGATCATTCCTTATAAAATTAGGAAAATCACATCCCTAAAATAGGGAATCACTAACAAAATAAATGATATTAATCATCTTATCAGGGATCATATGGAACCATTCCATACTGAGAATAACATCAAAGCGTCCCACAACCACTATGGAAATATTTCCAGGAGAGGACATCTCTCTCTCTCATGATTATGTAATCTCATCTATAGGAGGGCGCAATCAATAATCCTCATTTAAAAGTACTATAAAAATATGGTATATAAAAAATGGATCCATCGGTAATACTAGGTCTTGAACACAGGGTGTACATTGGGAATAGTTTCTCTTAAAATGTTGTACAAAATCTAAATACAGATGTGAGGAATCAAGTCTTACATAAAATTGAACTCAAAGCCTCTATTATCTTTTTTAGAATGGAACTCATGTCTTCCATGTCCCACATTTTTTCCATGACCTGGACCTGATATTATAAGTAGGAAGATTGTACAACTTCAAACAAAAAATTTTTTAATTTATATCCACGATACCTTAAAATTATATTCTTTAAGTGGCACTGGCTCACCCATATTTTTTTGGATCACGTGTCAAGAATGGTTCTTAGTGGGGGAATAGTCCTTTTTTCTTGAATTCATAATGTCCCATTAAACATCATGGAAATGAGTCTCTAACAACACCTCATGATACCCTGAAGATGCCTCACAATCAAGAACACAATTAGTGTGGGGTCTCATCTATATGGAATGTTCAAACCACATGCACATGCTAGTCCTCAACCATCTGGAAAGGGTTCTGGTCCACCATGAAATCTATTCTTTCTATAACATAATAATTCATGATGGAAACTCATCACAGATATCTCATATGATAGTATCACCAGATCTAACTATTTCACCATGGGGAAAATATGTTTCATGAAGAACCATATGATGGGTTGGGATCCACAAGCAACTGACATAAAAACCGCTAACTTGAGTAAAATAAATACAACCTAAGGATTGATCTCACTACAAAACAGTAGTGATCCCAATATCTAGAACTTGATAAACAAACAAAAAATATTAGTTTGGTCATATTTTCATAATATATATATATATAACTCTCAACACGTGGCCTATCATTTACATGTTCCACAAAAGGATCCATATACTACTCAATAGGAGGTGGAACTATTGGTGCCCAAAAAGACAAAAACCCCTCATGAGTGGGTCTCTGAACCAAATCCTCAAAACTCATCTAGTATTTAACAAGAAAATTTCTGAGAATCCTATATGGCTATCACAATAGAGTAATTTCCAAAAATGTCATGATGTTCAGTGTTTAATGAGTATATATGTGGAGTTATCCCATGATGGATATGGATTCCACAACCCTTTCATATAGGATTAATGTTCCATTGATTTCCCTATAACCACTGTCTACCTAAATAGTTTCCAAAAGCATGTTATCATGGTCCTAATTAATTGATACATCGACTATCACACAAAAACATGTATAGTGACTCATGTTTAGCATAAATGTATATTACATCATCTAAGATGAATATTCAACAAATCACAAAAAACCCAAGTATTTTAATAGTTTTAGGTATCTGGATGCATGGGATAGATTCTTATATTACGAAAAAAAAATGATCAAAATCACTCCTAAATATCACCCTCTTTAGTAATCCAACTTAAATCCATTATTCCCAAAAAGTGTAATTGAATCCAAAGAATGGTGAGAGATCAAAAGACTAGTAAGGCTAAATAAAGGATATATGTAAGAATAAAATGATCATAATAGTATGATACCATGAGAATTACATTTCAAGATCATACAATGATTATTAAGGTCATAATAATGAGACTGATCATAATGGTTGATAGTTCATATGACATGAATCCTAAAGGAAAGAAGATAAAAATTCATGTAAACTTAACAAAGGAATAATGCATCAAATTTGTGGCATTCACATAATCCAAGAAAATACCTGTCAATGATACCTACAAAAACCATAATAACATGCTTGGAATATTCTAATAACAAGTATACAATCATTGTCCATGTGATACCCTCCCTTTTACCCTCTTTTTTATTCATGGGATCCCCTCATGTGTAGCCACATATTTTGGGATTGGGACTCCTTCTCATGGGACCTCTTATATTGGGAATTGGTTTCCCTCCCGTTTACCCACTTATTATGGAATTGGGATGCCCTCGAGTGTACCCTTTTCATACAGGGTTATAATTCCTACTAGTTTTAGGCATGAAATTCCTTCCCATGCTCACTCTTTTTTGGGACATTGTTTCATACCCTCTTGTTTCAGGATGAAGACACACACTTATTTCAGGCTTCAGATTCATTCCCCTATACCCACATGAGCTCATAAAACAATTATCACATTATAATGAGTTAGATGGAGATATAGGTCTCTCCTATCACCTATTGAAATCTTACATGCATGTTCCATAGGAAAAAACACAATCATCATATCATGACCCAATAAATGAAAGGGGTATCATTGACACTTCAAAACATCATAAACTATGAAAAAGTGATATGTTTCATAATCCTTTAATCATTTCATAACCAAATAGTAGTTGTAGGTTTCAATGGGATATTACCCGTTGAATGGATACCAGTATCATAATCATAATTCCATCATAAAAAAAATATTTCAGTATAGTATAAAAATTATATGAAAAAACTATAACAATGTATGTAATTTTATATGGATATGTATTTTAAAAATTAAAATTTAACATTTATTAATGAAAATATAATTTATTCAAAAATCATTTTCATAAACTCACTTCAAAATTTGTTTTCTAATAAATACGTATAAACAATTTTATTTAAAACATTTAGGTGAGGAAAATATCCATTCTTATGAAGAAAAATATATTAAAACATAAAAAAATTTGAAAATGAATTTTATTACAAACAAATTAAAAATTTAAAAATAAGATATGAAATTTTGGAAATACATTATTAGAAAATGGATTCAAAATTTTATAATGAAAACATTATATAACTGAAATTTTTTTAATTAAAATTAATGAAATAATAAATTATATAAATGGAGATATAAAAATAATTTATTACATTTTTAAAAGATAAAATATCTATTAAAATTATTTTCCATGAAAACCAATTTAAAATAATTAATATTCCAAAATAGTAGCTCACATTTTTCATTAAAAATAAAACTATAAACCGAAAAAAGAAGAATTATTAAAATTATTTTTATAATGGTGAGAATGATTTTACTAAAAAACCTACCTTTTCCACCTAAATGTTTTTATAATGGTGATTTAATCAGAAAATTACAATAGAATTATTTTTAAAACCATTTTGTAAAAAAGGGAAAAATTATAAAAATTCCTCTTATAAATCAATGGATAATAATAAAAAAAATTATTCCACATTAGGAAAACATCATATTTAAAGAACACAGATTATCCACTTATGGAAGAATTAATGTAATAGTTTTCTAATAAAATTTCCTAATTGTCTTATATACCTTAGACTAGAAAAAATGGTACCATTGAATGGATATAACATGAATAACTAGAGGATAATAAAATTCATGAATTTCATGGAGATTTGTATTATAATATTTCATCCATTGAAAAATAATCATAAAAAATTTCTATAAATGATGATATTGTAGTTCTAAACTATTACACATTTTTAATTTTAAATCGCTATAAAATATAAATAATAACATTACCTAAAGAATAAAATACAATGTAAATAACTATATTCATTATATAAAATGGAAAAGTTAATATAAACACATCATTGAAAAATATATCTACATAACATGACATGTGTCTCAACAAATGAAAATTGAGATTAAATTACTTTATTGATTTGGTATCTTCTAAAACATTAACCCTATGAATTGAAGGTAAAAAATAGATAGGTAAATAAAAATAAAATTATGTAATATATTATTGGAATAGATCCATTGTATGTATGCCCATAACCCATAAGAAATGATTTTTGAGTAAGGCCTGTATCTCATAAAAATAATTACATAGATGAAATTCCCATACCTTATGTATTTAGTTTATTTGTGCATATTAAATCCACTTTATAATAAATTTATGTTCATTATAAATTTTTAATAGAATATTATTCTTATATATAATTCCATATATGATTCAATTATAACTTTTTACTACCCATTTATAAAATTCTATGTTAATATAATGTCTCAGGTAATGACAACATTATTTATCATATGTGTCTTGACATTTTATTACTGGTTATTTTTGATATATAATGATTTATTTATTTCTATAATTTAAAATAATCAGTGTGCATCGTTTATATTAAGTATATAAAAATTATACAATCTATAAAATATTGAAATATTAAATTAAATACAATGTTCATGGATATGTTAGACCTTACATATGCATAAAAGATACCCATATTTTATTGTCACATCAAAAGGAAAAAATACTCTTATTTTATTATCAGATTAAGAGAAAAATTAAAAGAAATATATATATATATATATATATAAATATATAGTATCATCTATGTTTAGTAATTAACTCTTATATATCATATAACTTTACAAAACTAATCCTTAGTACACTCCATGTAATTTGTGAACAAACCACATCGCTTTAGGGAGACGGTAGTCAACACTTCCACAAACAATGTTATTGTATTTGGAAAAAATGTAAATCTGAATGTAGGGTTTATATAATAATTAAATAAGAATAAATAAATCATAAATATCCGATATATCATATAAAAATAGAAATTCCATCAACATTTCAACCCATGAGAGGTGGTCATGGTAAAAAAAAACATTATTTCGCGATGTGGTAGTTCACTGTAAACTAAAATTGTAAGTTCAATACCCATTAGATGGAACTATGTGTATGGGTAGTTGATACACATATAATAAAAAATATATTATCATTTTGAGGATTCTGTTGTTTTTGAATGAGCATGGAATAATATTCATGGACGATTTGTGAAGGAAAATAAATAAATGGATGTTGACAAATAATGTTACCTCAAATTTGAATAAATAATATTTTCCCCAAGGTGAATCTTTCGTTGGATTTATATCCAATGTAAGGTTTCATGGAGTAAGGGAGGGAGAGGGCACATTTGGAATTTTTTCGATCATTTTAGGAGTAGATGCCTTTTTTTTGAACAAAATTCATCAAAAAACCAACCATAATCGACAATTGAAGGTGTATCGGTGAAATATGGCATGAAAATGGGTTTTTGACCAAGTGATATGCCATTTTTGTCCCTAATTTTATTTTATTTTCTTTATTAAGAATAATGATACATTAATTGATGTAGATAATCATAATCAATTTCACTAATATTTTTGGTCAAAAATTACATTGATCATTTTAGAATAAAAATATAATAATAATTACAACTATATATATATATATATCAATTTTTTGGATATTCAGCTCATAGAATTCAAAAAATTATTTTTAATGATAATCTCACTAACCTAGCGAGAATGAATGTTTTTTATGTGAGAATTTTCAAAATTTCATTTGCATTTATATCTAAATTTAACATTCAAATTATTCCAATGAACTAAATTTTATTAATATATGTATAAATGATCTATATTGAATATAAATCCCACTTAAATGATAATTTAAATATATATATTAATTAGTTGAAAATATATTTTGATTTAAAATTTAGTATTTTCCTCTATTCATCATAAAATACAGTTTTACAAAAAAGGCACACCCAAAAACCATGTATGTTAATTTTAACATAAAGAATTAATAAATTAATTTTTACTTTTTCAAAAACTAATTTATAAACGTGTTTAATATTTATTTTAGTATAACTCATATATGGATACATACAAAATTCATTCATGAAAATAGAATTTTCAAAAATATAAATACATTAGTAAAAATTGTATTTCTTATAAACAATATAATTTATCTATAAAAAATAATCATTAATAATATTTTAAATTTTTTTAATACAATTAATATTAATAAATTTCAATGATATGTTATAAAAATGTCATTTAAATAATTATAATAAAATTTTGTTTCTTAGAAATATATTCTTGTGTGTAACACAATTAAACTCAGTGTTGCATGTAGTGAAATATTATCATGGTATAGATTATAAATAGAGTTTTTAATGTGAATCGAAGAGAGTTTTGGGTCACATTTTACCCCACATAAAATTAAATTTATCCTCAAATTTCATATAGGTTATTAATGTTTTAATACTTGGTAGTTCCATTAAAAGAAACCCATATCCTGAAAATGATTACTACAACTTCCTTTAAACAAGGAGTTATGGAACTATAATATTTAATCAAAGTAACTCATAATCAGGTTTCGATATATGAGACCATATATAGAAAGTGAAAAAATGGGCATGGAAGAAAAATATTTCCATAATGTTTTGATGGAGAGAAAGGGATAAATCATTGAGTATATCACCACACATTGACTTTCTAACACTATCATTCCATGATTAATCAATAATCATTGATGACATCATCCCACATTTACTTTTGGTTATTTTCTATATATTAATATAAAATTTAACCATATTAATGAACCATTCACATGCGATTTTCGAATCTCTATACTAATAATCATATTTTAATTTTTATAGTTATATTTTAAATATAATATTATAACCCTTCATGTAAGGAAATAATTAATATTAAATTAAATCACTTTCCATAGGTGGAAGTCCAAATGTACACATGATTGATGCTAAAATTTTCAAATGGATTTTATTATAATATAGTAGATAATGTTTTTAATTTGAGGGATACTATGTATTTCATAAAAAAAATATATGTTCTTTATTTCCATCTTTATAATAAATCATGTGAGATGGTATTGAAAACTGACTCATATTACTCCATATAATTGGTTGTCCACACTTACACACAATTGAAGAGTAAAATTTACATAGGTTCATAAAATGAATGTAAATGGATTTTAGAAGAATATCAGTTGTATATAACAATGGTCATGATATGTTTGATGGATCTAGAGGAAGTAATTATCATAAAAAATTAGTTAATAAATATAGATCCTATTTTGATATCCTCCACTCAATTGAGAATAAGATCTTCTAATTAGAGGAATATTATCAGTCAAGGTGATTAGATATTTAGGAATAATGATTTCAATACGTAACTGGGTAGATGATTGATTGAAAAAAAAACATGTATTTTTAAAAAAAGATAATTTATGACCCATTTATAAAAAAAATAACTCGGTTTTAATAATTATTAAATATTTTCAAGTCATGAATGTAATTTTAAAATTTCTAACTGAAACCTTATAGAAAAATGAATTATTTTATCGATGATTTACTTTACATTTGTCAAAATATAATATTATTATGATTTTAAATGATTTAAAAATACTTTTTTTACAAATGAATATCATTAAAATTCATTTTCATGGTTATTCAAAAACATTTAATTTAAATTAATCAAGGTAGCATTATAATATAGATTTAAGTAATTTATATTTGATGAAATGTACCCATACTCCTAGATCTATTGCCTTAATCTCAGAGATTACATACTATCTTTGATAGAATTTATAAAATCATGAATACAACCATAAAGAACTACTACATAAATAAAAAATTATTTAATATCATTACATTTTTTTAATATATTAATGTTTATATATTTAGATAATTATGGTTCTTAATAAATAATTTTTTTTGTATTTCAAAAATAATAGGCATTTATCCTTATAGAGATAATTAACCCAATTCATGATATTTAATCAACATCTACTATAAATTCTCCCACACATGCTATCATTATAAAACTATTATGTGAATTAGTTTTATTTTTTACCTATTGAATGGAAATATATAAATGGGTGATCTCAATTGGCTCACAATGCCAAGATATACCTGAATCAATCATGGAATAAACATGGAATAATTACTATCACATGAAAAGGTGAACAATAATAATCCATAATGAACATATCACAATGATCATGCATTATCAATGAAAATAAAAATAAAAATAAATATAAAAAAATATCATAAAAATGGAATTAAAAATTGTGGAAATCAAAACATTAATGTCAAACCATATTAAAAATAAATTTACATATATATGAGATCACATACAATGCATCCTACTATATTGGGATGGAATGTACCGAATTCTAAAACAATCTTTTCTCAAGAAACCTATCATTTAATCATCGGGATATATAATTCTGGGAACATCATGTCCGCTAATAAATTCAAATATGTTCATCATGAGAGGTAGAAATACATTTCCTACAATTCCCTTAGGATAGTATTACTGAATAAAAATATAACAATACATATAATGATGGATAAAAAATATCATTACATGATCATCATTTATTAGAAGTAAATAGTAATAATTTATTTCAATTTTCCCCATATAAATGAAAAGGATAACGTGGTTATAAACAATCCTATGATATATGGTGAATTTTTTAAAAAATATAGAGTCAAATTGCAAACACTTGTCTATATAGGAATAACAATATAAGGTATGCCAATAGATTTTACCATCTAAATAAAAGAGATTACATGATCATAAATCAATATTACGAATAAGTTGGATGGTTAAACATTACATGTTCTATATTTCTAGTAATCATTTTTCTGGGTTTGACAACATATTATATTATAATACATTTTCTCATTCCAATATAATGCCATACGTTCTTGGCGAGCCTCATCAAATTTAAATTATTTAAAATGTAAAGTTCACACCATGTTGTTAAATATTTATATGGATATATAAATAATGTAACAACATGACAATAATACTTAAAGGGGAATATTTTGGATTATTTTAGAATAAACTGACCCCTGTGAAACAATTAAAAATATTATTCTCTTGACAAAAAAGAATAAAACCATTATAAGAGAATGAATTGAACGGTATCACATGAATTGAATTGTTTAATACTATTAGTTACATATCCAATATAATAACATAAATATTTATATAATAAATCAAATTTCATTACAAAACCCATAATAATAAATAAATTTAAAAATTTAAATGAATGTTGAAATGAATTCATAAAATATCTTATAGATAACATTATTGATATTAACATAAAATTAATATTTAGATGTTTCTTTCAATGGTATATTTTGAAAAGGTGGTGAAAAATATATTTTAATGAAATAGTTTTTAAAATAATGCTATATAAGGGAACCACAATATGAAATACTATTTATCTTGTATAAATGGGCAGTAGAAGACAAAACAATTGAATTTTTAAGAAAAAACACATATTCTTATCTCCAAAATACATTTTATTTAAATCACATCGCAAGAAGTGTAATAAATAATTTTTATTACAAATTAATTATCCAATAGAGAAATAAGACATTAAATATAGAAAAATATTAGGATTAGAGACCCAAATCATGGATGGGAGACATTCACGATGAAAAATTATAAATCTTGGAAGGAGACTTGAGCCGTTAAAATCGCTTTTGCGAAACATACTATAGGAATCATGGATTATTTGAAAAAATGGATTATTTTTTAAAAATGATAAAAATGGAAAAATACCACATTATATAATAAAATATCAAAATGTTCCCAATATATATGATCATGCAAATGACATTAACATAGTGAGTGAAAATGGAGTTACTAACATCTTTAAAGACATTGTTTAAACACGATTAAAATATCATTTAATGAAAATATCATGACTTGGGTTTTTAATCCCAAGAAATTCAATGAGAAACCAAATATCTATTTCAATCAATATTAAATGAATTTACTACTATAAAAAGGAATCATGGTGAAAAACATGTTACATGTCTAAAAGAATAACAATTGAGACCATAATAACATTTTCGGATTTAGAAACGCATTAAACAAAGGCCATTTAAATAGTGGAATTGTAATTGAACATAAAATATCATGATGAAAAGATATTTAATGATATTATATATATATATTTACAAATATTTAGAACATAAATTAAATAATTTCTATAATACCAAATTTTTCTTTAAGAGAGAAATGGGAGAAAAAAACCATAGCTTTGTCTATATTCATTATGCACATGATGGGAATTACGATAATAATTAATTTGAGCTTCTTAAAATAAATATTGAAGGTCTTAATTCAGAATAGTACTCATTTATAATATTCATATATATTAATTATATACATATATATATTATATAGTTTTTACAAATTTTAAATCGTAGGTGTATGTAATATTTATTACTTTAAACAAGTTACATAAAAGTTTATTTTTAACTATTTATTTTTACAATTTAATTCAATATTTTAAAAAAATATGTACTATAATTGATTTTCCATGATAGTTTTAAATTTTTTAATTTTATTTCAGATCATTTTTTGTTACAAAATATGATATTTAAATAAGACAAGATTTTCCTCTAGTGATTCGTAAGGAATGTAATTATTTATCTTAATTAATGAGTTAATTTTTCATATAACTATACTAGCCCAAAATATAATAATATATATATATATGATAGTATACTATTATTTATGATATCACAGAACTCCATGAAAAAATATATTTATTATTGGCCAACAAGGCAGTTAAACCAACCAAAACATAATCCAACAATGATTAAATGTTGATAATTTTGAAGTTATGATGTAATATTATTATAGAATACTACAAAAAAATCGATTATTTAGAAGTGAATTATAAGAGGGGGTAGTTTTAAACCCCCTCTAAACATCTATTAATATTTTTGGGGATCTTTAAATCGATAGGAAATCTTTTATCTATACAGTAGTGGTGGGAAAAAAATTTCCACAAATCGTTGAAATTATAGTGGGTTTCAAACCCATATATTTTTCCATTAGATATTATATTTTATTATTTTTATTTTTATTTTTATTTTTATGTATTTATTATATAATGATATTGTATAAATTTATTTATATAAATTATAAACATATATTTGAAATACATTATAGGAATACATTAATTAAATACCTATATATTTATAAGAAAATAAGTATAATATATATATATATATATATTATAAAATAAATAAATTTATTATATTATATTCTATGAGTACATAAGATATCACTATATTATTTATATTTTATATTTGTTATTTTTTTGTAAATATATATATATGTAAATAATATATATTTACAAATAAGTATATTTGTAAATTTTAATCGATAAAAATATATATATACCCCTTCATGTGTCATTCTGAGTGTCTGTGTGTGTGTAAATGTATATTTAATTCAAAAATTAAATATATATTTATTTTAATAAAATTTAATATATATAATATTAATTATAATATAAAATAATATATATTAGTTATATATATACGTAATTATTATATATTTAAAAATTTATCAAATGAAAAAATTTCTAGATTTTATAATTTTTATAACAATAATAATATATTTTATAGATACACACACACCAATTCATATATATATATATGTGTGTGTGTGTGTGTCTGTGTGTTTAGAAATATTTATGAATATTAAGAACAAACATATGAATACACATGTCATTTTGTGATTGTTTTTGATATAAATTTATTTATAAATATATTCAGAAGAATTATTTAAATAGTTTTAAATATATAATTTTTATATAATTGATTAAAATATATATACATATGTGTTACACATATGTTTTTATGTTTATATTACTATATATATGTATTCAAATAAATTAATTAATAAAAACACCATCATATAATATAGATAAATGCTTAAATATTTAATTTATTAAATGTATATAATTATATTATGAATGTATTATTTATTTTATAGGCACAATAATACATATAAATAAACCAATATTCATAATATTAATAGAAATCAACATAGAAAATTGGTTTAGCCGCACATCCACTTATTAAGGAACCCATTATCAAATCACTCTATTTTAATATTTTACATGGTAATTGGGTTTATGATTGGGGATATAATACTGGAGGAATGGTGGGAGTGTACCTAAGGGTGCGGGGATTAGAGAAAAATGGATAATAGGGGGAAAATGAAGGGAATATGAGGTTAAAAAATTGATTCATGGGAACCCGAGGGGGTGGGTGCATGATAGCACTGTTTGGAAAAATAGAAACATTTGGGGTAATAGATGACCCACCACAATAAGGATCTTTAATTAAGGTTTGAAATTTGATAGGGGAATTATAAGGGACAAAAGCCCCCCTCTCAAAATTTTCAGTTAATTTTTATCAGTTCTATATCATTTCATTATAACCAACACTTAAATTTTATGGCTTTTGAGATTTAAAATAATTCTCAAAATTTTTGCTAATGTTTTTTAGTGGGTTATAACCCCATAAAATCAAAATACCCACATCTAATATGTGTATTATTATTGTTCTGGTAGCATAATTATATTATTCGGTTCATTTTATTCACATTAATATTAATTAGATTGGTTTATAATTATAATAAATTATGTATGAAGTAATTAATGAGAATAAATAGATTAATATAATTTTATTAAACTAATTTAAAATTATTAAGATAATTAAAAAAATAATGAATAAATTGTTAATACGTAATAAGAAATTTAAAACTAAAACAATAAATATATTTAAAAAACGTAATATTTATACATTATTATTATCCTCGTGTTTAAAAATGTAATGTGGTAACAAAAATAAAAAACAAAAATTTTCATTCCCTGGATGAAGTAGTATGCAAATAAGAATGGTTGATGGTATTTTATCACATAGTATGGAGAAAGGGGAAATATAATTTTTTCTGTCCAAATAATAAAGAGGATATTAATATGAAAATTTCTAATTAAATTATTAATGAAGATCTTCCTTGTATGAAAGTAAATGGAAAATAAATTTGTTTCGTTAAGGAAGAGGTAGTGCACAAAACTAATAATGTTGTTTTTTAACATTCATAATAAAAATTTCAAACCATAAGTTATTAATATTAACGAATTAAAAATTCATTTTATTATCAATTTTAGAAAGGTTCCGAGTTTTTACGTGATATAAATTTATAAATTATTTTGTATTTCCATTAACTGGATAGGTCAAATATTGAATATAAATTTATGAAATTAATTAAATGTATTAAAGACCATTAATTAATGTTTTTGGACATGGAATGAGTCTTGGATTTTACCACAATGGTTTTACTGAAAACCTTGTTGTTTAGGTCCACAAATAATGGTTTTGGAACGGTATATATCATGGTGCACTGTTAGCGCAATCCTTGTCTAATCCATGCTGGCTAACCATACATGCCTTTCTATAGAAGGGAATAGTTTATTAATACTATGTATTATGATAGAGAACACCTTATATGGGGTATTCAATTTTTTATTGACACGATTAACAACTAAATGAAGGTGTCATGAACTGTGTGCTGAATCATTATGAGCTGGAGATTCCAAAAAATTTGTAACCACGTGGTCTATGGATAGTTTGGATAACTATGCAGCCAAACTATGTGGCTCATTAAAAGAGGGAAGATATCAGCATTACCAACTAACCCATAAAGGGGTTATCCCCATTTTCAACCCCCTTCCCCAAACCTCACATGAATTCCCCTTCATTACAACATCCATTGGAGTTCATCCCTATTAATTTAATGAATCAGACACCATCAGGTTCATTGGAATAATTCATGGAAACCTTTTAATCTTTTAACCACATTGGTTTCTTTGTTACCTTAATCAAACACTTTATTTCTATGGTTAGGTTTTTTATTTTTGATTTCATTATCGCAGAGTGGTATTATATAATAGTGATCAATATATCTCTCTACATAGGATCTGGATTATAGCATGGGACTTCATCACTTCACCGCATTTAATTTCAGTATGTTATATCAGCATGGTGAACAACTAAAGCATTAATCCCTTAATTTAAAATTTTTAATGGTTTTTTTATTCCATTTAGTTTCTATTATCCCTGCCTTTTGTTGGGTTTAAATTTTTTATGTTAGTGGGGTTTTCTTTACAAAAACTAAATCATTTGGCTTAAATTAATTAATTATACTATTATAATAAATTATTTTTTTATT
Source organism: Viscum album (assembly GCA_963277665.1). Lineage (NCBI taxonomy): Eukaryota > Viridiplantae > Streptophyta > Magnoliopsida > Santalales > Viscaceae > Viscum > Viscum album. The sequence continues at coordinate 605,819,306 of OY728161.1, read as the reverse complement.
ATATTCAATATTCTAAATGTCTAATCATGACTCTTTTGATAATGTATTGGGTATGGAATCTTTATATTTTCTTTGGAAAATAATGTAAATATTTGTAAATGTACATTGTTTGAATTAATTTTTTTAGTATTTATTTATGTTTATATAGAATTTCAATTCATTAAATTTACCTTTTGATTTATAGTCCTTTTTAATAATTACAATAACAAATTTTTATATTAAATAAATAAATGGTGTAATTAATTTTTTTTAATCTATGGGTCACTTATACCACCCTAAACCTACAATTATGGATTCAATGATAAAAATTTTATATATTTTTTTAATAAAAGAAAACTAAAACAATAAAAATACATTATAAGATATATGAAATATCTAGTATACATTCTGAAAATTAAAACTATATCTTACAATTAATAAGAGTTGAAATAAAAATAATACAATATGCTTACTTCAAATCCTTGTGGTCTAACACCAAAATTGAATACATCAAAATTTAAACTATCTAAGATAACTGTGAAAATCATTTTAAAACATTGGATGAGGATTTAATTGAAAATTCAGGTGATTTAAAAATTAGTCAAATACTATTTTATGATATAATTTAAAAAATACCTTCTTTAAAAATACATTTTTAAATTTGTCTGAAAAATAAATTTGATAATAATTTTATAATTTTATTTGGAAAATATTATTGACCTAAATATCACCCTAAAAATACTATATCATTGTTAAAATATATGTGTTAATTTTTTTAAAAAATAATTCAATTTTCTTTGAAAACAATAACCATGATTTTGAAAACAAAATACTGAAGTCACTATAAACATTGAAGGTTGTCTTGGGCCTACCCACATGTCGAGGTATGAGTTCACTCACCAATTCCCTAAAAGTATATGAAGGTTCATGTGAAATATTTAAAAAATAAGTTTAATCTTGTGAAACATATATAATTACATACACTACATAATTTTATTAAAAACATGGGATCATAAATACAATCATCTACATGTTTCTATATTAAAGTTATATATATACATTCTTAAAAAATATATTGAAAAATAATGTAAATAAATAAATTTACTATAATATATTAAATAATATATATGTAATGAAAATAAAATTAAAATTTATATATTCTTTTAAACTGGAAAAATATACATTGAATATAGTTTCTTTTGAATGAATTATTTTTTCACTATATATTTTCATATATCAATGATTCAGTATAATTAAAATGGAGATTCATGAAATGTTAAAAATTATATAAATTAATAGTATCCTATAATGTAATTGACATAAATGAATATAAAAAAGAATCACACACAAAAAATGAATAATTTTTATAATTAATAAAGTTATAAAATACAACAATTCTCATGTTCAGAGGTTCTTAAAACAATGATATTTTTTAAAGATTTTTTATATAACTCATTTAATACATTATTCCAAAACTCTAACCCTCCCAGCATAGGTTATTTTGAATATAAGAAAATCATATAGGTATTTTAGAGCTATATAATTAAAGGAAAAAAGGAAAAATTATTATTCAACTTGATGTTTAAATTTAAAAGGTGATAAATAAAAAACATATCCTCTTCAATAAATTTGTGATTCAAACCATATAAATCCTTTTCAAATAATTCATTAAATAATTCATGTATTTATGAAATAAGATTTTAAAATAAATAAATACATTATGTTAAAAATATTAAATTTATAGGCTTCAATTCATTTCATTGGACTTAGTTTCTCTTATGATGGGTCTTCAAAAATATCTAACAGACAAACATTGAGCAGTGAATCTTCTTTTATAGGCCCTCTGAAGTGTATAAATATTCATTTTATATTTATTGAAGAGTCTGGATCAATTTTTATTTGTGTAAGTGGTATCAAATTGATGTACACATATAGTGGTGTTGTGAATTTTTATATAACTAGCAAAAGAAGTATTGAAAAAAAAAGAAATTGATATAATAAGGATGTGAGTTTTTCAAATTTATAGTTTAGAAGTAACTCATCTATAGAAAGGGTGAATGTATACATATTTGATAAGTAAATTTAATCAATGGAATCTATCAGATGATTAATAGGAATGGAACACAATATATGTTTGTTTCAGATCATGCTTCGTTCTACATCTTAGTAAAAAAAAACAAGGGACTCAGTGAGTCAACCATAAGAAAAAATTAAAATACATGAAAATAAAAGAAAATTTAAGGGGGGAATGTTAGAAAAGATTCCAAAAAGAGAAGTTATGATAATGATTAGATCCAATTGAAATTATTCATAGATCAAAAATTAAATAAACTACCCCTACTTGAAAATCTAAACAATATGTGGTCGGAGGATGATGAACATATTGTAGCTCATCTAATTGAAACCCAAAACACCTTCAATGTCTCAATAACACACCTAAAAGCTCTAGGTAAAGCCTAAGACAATATCTAAATTCCAAGCTCAACCTCAACATCCCATAATCTGATTTCTCCCTCGAGCATGGCCTCATAGAAGCCCTAACAACAGGACAAGGCTCAAATCGAACCATACATGACTCTCTCTCTCTCAAAACCATCTTTCCTCAGAAACCAGAATGCTGAAACCCTTGTTTTGTTTCTAAATTATTATTTGTTTTGTTTTCGTAATTGTTTATCATTATTTAATTATTTCAATTAAATTAATAAAATTTATTCTTATTTAATATTAATTAGTATAGTGTTATAACCTATTAATATAGTTATAAATTTAGAAAATAAAATCATTATTGAAAATATATAACATAAATCTATCACATAATATTTAAAAATAATTTTTTAATTTAAAATTAATAATAACATAAGAATGATGTATTTAGAATTTTGATATTTTATAATATAATTATAAAAATTAAAATTAGAAATAATATTCATATACTTATATTTTTATAATTAACTTTTAAAATCAATTTATATGAATTATAAATTGATTTCGTTTGTATTTAAGAAATTATATTAATATACATTCTATAAAAATCAGATATATCTTATAATAAAATTTATTTATTTAGATATTTATAATTATGAATTCAAAAATTCTGTTTTACAAAATTTCATATATTTAATTGATATTACACTTAAATATTATTATCATTATTGTTCAAATATCATCTTATTAGTTAAAACTAATAAATTAATATATATATATATATATTAAAATATGTATATTAATATATTCATATATAAAAATTCTATTTCAAAAAATGTGATGTGACATTTTTTTATTTTGATTTCAAATATATTTTGATTATAACAAATATTTTTATTATTTTTATTTAAATCATTTATTATTTTTAATTAATAAACTAATTATTAAATGAATACTTAATTACTATATATTTTTTATTAAGATGTCACATTATCCCTCTTAATTGAATTTCTCCCTCACAATTAATTAATTAGATTTAAGAAAATCATGAATTTATATCTTAAGGATTAATAAATTCTAGATTTTCTAAGGAAAACTAATTATCTAAAAATATTCTTTAATGATAATTTTCAATCCTCAAAAGATAGAATCTAATCCGGAATTTTTTCTATACCATTCCACTGATAGAAAATATTACATCTTTAACAAATACTTTTGAATTCAGTGTTTATAATATGTTGTATTTTTATAATAAAAAAATATCTGGAATAATACACATAACTTTATAAAATAAAGGAACTTTTCTGGTATTGGTTATGTAAAATTAGATTACATATGACAATTTATCATAGCTGAAATAAAAATAAAATAATATACCAACTTCACTTTCATGTGCACTAACTCTAAAATCAAAGGCTTGTAAATTTAAATTTCCTAATATACCTATGAAAATAATTTTATAAAATTGGATGAGCATTTAATTTCATAGTAAGTGCTATTAGATAATGTGAAATACCTTTTATGAAATTATTTTTTAGTAATTTTTAAAAATACATTTCACAATACATTTTCAAAATACATTTGGTAATAATTTATAAAGTACCATTGGAGAATATTAATGAAATTAATTATGCATTGAAACATTTTTTAAAACATTGAAAATATATATGTTAAATTTTTATTTTAAATTACACCAGTGATTTTTCAAAAAACATTATGTAAGATTATGAAAACAAATCAATTTGTAAACTGAAATCATAGATGTATTTCTTTGGCCGACCCACATCCCAGGTGATGGGTTTACTCCCCAATTCTATACCGTAATTATGATATTTAAGTGAAGGATTTTATAATTTTTTTTTTTATTGCGCTACATTTACAATTACATACACTTGAGTTTTTTTTAAATCATGATAACATAACTGTAAACATTTACATGATTACTATTTATTTTTATATACATTCATTCATAATAACTCTCTTACAATATAGTTCATCTAATATTTTTATGTTAAGATGTTAATAAAAATATGTCGATTGAAAATATGATTAAAATCCATGTATTATATTTGGCTCATAATATTATATTTCAAAATATTTTCTTATGAAGGAATTATTTATTCACTTCAAATGAACATATAATAAAAACTCAATAAAAACTAAATCATAATATGCATGACATATCAAAACTTATTGGAATGGTCATATCTTATAAGGTAATTAACATTCATTTATTTATTAAGGATTCACTCACATAATATGATATACTTTGTTAGTTTATAACCACCTAAAAATAATAATGTTCTCTAGTTACAAAATTCATAAAATTAAATATATTTTATATAATTCTTTATTATATAACTAATTCCATAAATCACTTATAAACTAAAAACCGCCCTAAAAAGATTATTTTGAAAATTTTAAAATCATGTAAGTATTTGGATGTTGTATAAAGAATGGTAATAGGGAAAAATTATTACCCTCATAATAATTTTAATTTAAATGTATATAAATAAAAATATACAATTCCTTTAAAATAAATTCATGAATCATAAAATAGTAATCTATCACAAATATTGATTCAATGAATGTATTGTTTAAGAAATAAAATTTCTTAATAAATAAATATTTGAAAATAAATATTTTACCTTATTGAAATTAAATTTGGAAACATTAATTCCTATCATCGAACCTATTTTCTCTTATATTGGACATATAACAATTTTTGATATACAATAATTGAGCAGTAAAGAAAATTTTATAAATTCATTGTTTTGTATCAATATATAGATTATATTTAAAAAAATTTATATGTATTGATATTTCGGTATGTGGTTTCATACTATTGTACATGTAAATTGACATTAAATATAGATATGTAACTCACTGGATCACAATCAATAAATCAAAACAAATATATAAAGGGTTTTATTTTCTATAATTTATGGTTTTAGAGTAATTATTTCTAAGAAATATTTAATGTATATGTAATTTGTAAGGGAAAAAATAAAAAGAATATATTAGATAAATTGTACGAATAAAAAACAATAAATGTGTGTTTTGGGATCAATATTCAGTATAAATTCGAATAGAAAATCAATGGATACAATGTATCATCCACAAGAAAAAATTCACATACATGAAAATGGAATCAAAGGAATGGGAGAAAAATAACAGAAAAGGAAAAATATAAATTTTAGGACATTGATTATCTCAAAAAAGTAATTCAGACATTAAAAATCATATAAACTCATCCTACATGAGGATCTGGACTATGTGAGGTAGGGGGATGATGAATATATCCCACCACATCTTATTGAATCCGAGAAAACCTTATATGTATCAATATAAAACCATAATACTCTCATTCATGCACATATGCAAATGAAGACTTTGTGCTCAGCTTTGACATCCCTAGTTCTGAGCTCACCATATAAAATGTCTTCATCGAGCCATAGCGATTGGACTCATCTCGCTTGAATGTTTCCAAGCCTCTCCTTATCTCTCAAAACCTCATATGCTAGAAAAACATGATGTTTGAAACTATTAACTGATTTCCCACTTATTATTATTTTCATTTTTTTCCTGTTAATTGATTATCATTATCTAATAATGTTATTTACATTAAAAAAAATTGTTTATATTTGAACATAATTAAAACATTGTTATAACGAATTTATTTTTTTATAAATTCAGAAAAATAGATCATAAATAAACAAAAATTAATTAATTAATTCATATATTTATAAAAATAATATATTTTTTAAAAAATAATGACAATATAGTAATTATATATTTTAAATTCCAATATTTTATAATATGTTAAATATATTTATTAATTAAAAATAATACTCAAATACATATATTTTTTATTTTTATCTCCCAAATCATTTTATATGAAATATATATTATATATTTTTTATAAATTTTATTAATATACATTCTAAAACCATAATATATATATTATAATAATATTTATTCATTTAAATATTAATAATTATGAATAATAAAAATCAATTCTCTATAATTTTATATATTTAAATGATATTAAACATAATTATTATTTTAATTAATTTTCATATATGATTTTTTTTGAAATTTATAATTTAAAACAAATTAAATATATATATATTAAGTTAATATGATTTTATTTATTTATAAAGATATTATTTATTGAAATCTATTTTAATATTTTATATTTTTAATCAAAAGATATTTTGATTATATAAATTATTTATACAAAATTTAATTAAATAATATATTAGTTTTTATTTATAAATGGAATATTAAATAAATGCTTAGTTACACTTTAAATTTTCATGGGATGACAAATTAGTAGTGTCCCATATGCACTAACTCCATATTATATCATATCACTAATGAAAATCATGCCATATGTTATGACTCATTGTATAATCTAACTGATTGGATAAATTGTGTGATTTATAGTTTTACATAATCCTTGTGAAGAACCAAAGAAGGGTGAATTTACATAAATGCTGTCTTTGAGGATCCCTAGTGGGATTCCACTATAGTATTTTCTCAAGAGGAGAACTATGGGTGCTCCAATAAATAAACTGACCATGGGATACTGTGTTTGAGGTTGGGTATATGTAGACATGAGTATCACCTAAAACTTATACCAAAATTGTAATCCCATCATGATGTGGCAGTAGTGGTGGGTTGTGTTTTCATCCACCATCCCTATTACGTTATTTGTTTTCTCATTTATTGTTATTGCATATACTATTTCCATATGTCCTTATTGGTATGTGTAACATCCTGACCCAGAATCCTCTAAACGGGTTCTTTGAGCTAGTTTTCCTCAAGACGTCAAACACACCCTCATGTATACTAGAGTATTCAGACAACAACGAGGGCCTTAGATGTGATAGTGGAGAGACTGTTCCCTCACACCAGATTATGTTAATAGCAGAAATAAATAAGTATCCTCTACAATAGAAAGTAAACAGAGTAAGGAATCAATTAACAACTGAATAGAACATTCTATAATAATAAGATGATGTAAAAGACAAAACAAAAATGCAATACAATAAAACACTAGTCCCCCAATGTACTAACAATATATATACAAGTAAAATAGAAAAATGAATGTAAATGTATAAGGCTCTATTACTAACTGAGAGCCAATCCACATACCATATATCTAAACACTATCGAACTAATGAAGCATTATCAATAGAAACACTCGAGTAGCTCCTCGAGGTCATGAAACACTAGGAATCAACTCTATCCACCATTAAACATATCCTTAATATGAAAAACAATCATAAGATCTCCACTAACACCGAGGTCCACGTGAATTGGTGTGAAATAATCTCAGTATGACACCAACAAAGGCAACCTATAATTGTGCTGCTAAAAGTGTATTCAACAACAACATGCTCAACCTAGTAGAAACAGAACAAAATTATGTAAACCAAATGTGAAACCACCATTGAACATAGGGTATGTAATCTCGGTCAACTAGGCAAGTGCCACCAAATATGTCCATATCTATATACATACACAAGTATAGTCCCATAACAATAAACATATACAAAAATATGAATATTCTTGATTATGATAATCAAATCAGTAGTCTATCCTTGGCACCATGTGCCCGATCTTCGGGATAGCATGTGCATGGGCATTGAGCTGGATGTCATGCCACTCAAGCCATGTATCATTAATTAGATCTCTGGGTCTGTAATCCCATGAACTTGTTCTAGCATTGTCCAATGCCAGAATTATATATCTAATCAAGATAATTAAAAATAAATAAACCTCTGGGATGTATTCATAGCCTAATCCATCTGGCTCATCAAATCAAACACACGAAACCCTCTGGGATGTGCACATTGTCTAACCCTTATGTTTCATCTTTAGCAATGACTCTCTGAGGAAGCATTCACCATTAATTCTTATTGTAGTCTCTTATTGGTATCTAATAAGCACTTTGAGGAATCAATAAATGTCCAATTCCTCCTATGGCCCATATCGAGTAAAATAAACACACTCTGAGGGAGCACGAAGTGCATCCCCCAAATGGTATCACAATGTAACAATAAAGTAGACACTATAGAGAAGCCCTCAGCATCCATTATCTATATGGTCTACTACACCAGGTTCCCACATCCCTGTGTATGTTAATAATGCACAAATGATATGTGGAAACCAAAGTTATCCTCAATATCAACATGGCTAAACATTCAATTGTATCTCATAACATCTTAGATAAAATCAGTAGATCCTTTCAACACTAGGAATGGAAAACAAATTAGCAGCAAGATAGGTATTGTTAGACCAAATAATCAAAAATAGAAAACATGGGAAAAATATGTAGCATGGAAGGGTTAACCCTAGTCCAAACAATTCACCTATATCAAAACAAAAAAGACATAATACGAAATAATAGGGATAACACCCATAAACACACAACACCCCAAACAAGTGTATTGGTCACTTTTGCACATAAAATTCAAAGACTATCTATGGATAAGTATAAACCATCAACTCAGGCACATAATGCATATTAGGAATCCCAACTAACCTGAAAGATTTCCCACTTCAAGGTCAGTATCCCCCATGTAGGAATCATGTCTGGTAACCACAATTACATAAGAAAACCATGTTAGATATAATGACATGAGTGAGGGTGGCCCGAATGCCCAACCCGACACTACTTCCATAGACCCAAGGGATTACCAATTTGGCATGAGTTCTAGGTGACATTAGAACATCATATTTACCCAAACCCAATATAAAAACTTAGGGTCAGTCAAATAACAGGCACCTGTTGGGTCCCTCAAGTCAGACACTGAGGAGGAATCATACTTGGGATCCTCTCTGTAAAAACGAGCGAAGGCATCCTACACAAGATCTTTATCAACGTTTAAGAGAGGAATACTACATGCGATCCTCAGATGGAGGAAAATATAGAAATTCTATTACATGGGTCCTCACAAAGAAAAAACTGGAGAAAGATCCTACAAGATACTCCCTAGGTCAGCACACAAGTAAAGGTATCCCTCATGGTATGCTTGGAAGTGACTGGTCTCATGGCTTCATTAGACAAAAGGTGATGTCTCACAAGGGGAACATCTTCTAAAGAATATATTATAGGATATAGCTTTAGATCATCTCATATGAATGTTCTCAACTAAGTTGGTCTGAAAAAATAACCTATCTTCCATTCCAATTCTCACTCTTAGGTGTCAACTGAATACAATAATTGGCGGAAGAAACTATCCCTTTCGATATAAACCCTCAAAGCACCATTTAGATGACCTATAAGGTCAAAAGGATTCCACCATTGTGATCTAAGTTGGAAAATGAACAAAATGGACTACTATCACTCTAAATTCTGACATCCAGGGCTTATGTTATACCAAAACTACTAAGCTGATATAGAACATGGCTAGAATAAATTTCCTAACACATGGGGTTTTCATGTGTCATAGTACAAAACGTATACATTACTATACATAGTTTATAATTTTCAAAAAAATTCACCCCATGTATGTTTTCACCCAAACACATGCCCATGGCCACTAAATGGCATGTACTTATAGTACATGTCATGTAATCCTTAAAAACCACTATTCTGTGTACTTTTGTGCACTTAACCGGACACACGACCTCTACTAAATGTCGTATAATCAAAGGAAAAATCATTTAATATGGAAAAAAATCAACTTCCCCAAATGGGAACAACACATGGTGTGTTCCCCTAGAACACATGCCTGTTATTCTAGGTTATCGTACAGGAAATCCCTCAAAATTCCCAAAACGCGAGTGTTCAACACCTAAACAATTAATCCAGCCTTAAGTGAAAAAAAACATGAAATAAAATGGTTTAAAAACATATAAAAAGTATTAAAAGGAATATATGGATGAATCCTAAATGGCCCAACCTTCGGGTGGAAACTGCCGAAGTGTCAGTTGATTTCACGGCTCATTGTTGCCATATTCTCAATCAGCACGTTGAGAGCTTCCGATCGGTAAAACTCTTACCTCCCACCTCTATATATTTTTCAGTCTCCAAATCCTCCCAAAAGACACATCCATGGAGGATCACACATGGATCGTGTGCAATAAAGTGGATGAAGGAAGAAAAAATAATGGAAAAGAAAGAAGAAAAGAAAATAATGAAAAATGGCCCAAGAAGCCCCCAAGGCCTAACTTGAGTTTATGCCTTCCGTAGGAAAAACTCCTAATTCCAGACTCAATAGAACATGAGAAATCTCAATCTGAAACTCCATTTAAATGATTCATCCCAAAAAATTATGCGAATAATTTAATATTTAATTTTAATAATATTAAAATGTAAATATTCTTCTCTAATTCGAACCTCTCAAATTTCATTCAAACTATTATTCTAGGGTAGATAGCCTATTCTATTCATAACTGTGTGGTCAAAAAAATTATTTGAGATCAATTGTTAGGGGAAAATTCCCATTTTTCACCACACAAGCATCCAACACCAAAAATTCAAAATTCTTCTTAAAAATATATTCAGGAAAAACACGGGTTCTTACAAACTCCCATCCATAAAACTTATAGTCACCAAGAAGCCTAGTAAAAGTTCTAGAATACATGCTTCTAACCCTAGCACCTTCACAACCAAACTCTCTAGATTTTCCAACGACCAATCATATAGCATTAAGAACTTCCTTATATATAGAAGACATTCAATTATGACTGATCGTGTACTCACCATACAAGAAATAAACTTATCGTCATCTTAAATGAAACCCCAATCTCAAAAGACCCCTATAAAACACCATAGTTTAAACTAAACAAGGAGAACCACCATAAAAAATCCAATGGTGCACTCCCCACCATACATGTTTCCTTACACCGCTCCAAGAGAAATACCAGAATAGGTTGCATCCTTAACAAGGATGATCATTATGAATGAAAAAGGAGCTCGATGTTGGGTCAATGATCTCTAATCATTACCAAGATGAATCATGTTAGTGAATGATCATATCTAATAGGAGTACACTAATATTTCACTGAAGGCATGTCCAACTCCCTCTTATCCACATTAACATCCTGCCAAATCCCAACCAGGATTCAAGCATGGGTCAACTATTTCATTGTAACCGGACATTTGACAATGCCACATCTACCACATAGGGACATTCCAAAACAAATTACAAGGTCACGTCCCATGAAATATAATAAAACAACATTCATTGGTTTTTTCATGAACACTAACTGGTTTATATTCAAACGATTCCACCCATAATAGAAACATTAGAAATACTGGTCGACCGGGATAGGCACCCAAACTGTCCTACCCATCAATGCTAGTCATGAAAATAAAGCACCACCGAAAGCAATTGAAGAACATGGTCCAACTAATCTCACACTGGTTTCCCTAAACTAAACAAACATCGACTTATAAGGGTTTGAATCGAAACCAAGTTTCTCTATGTATTTTACCTATCCCTAGAGAAAAATACTCTTGACTGGGTCAGAATGTCTAACAACCTATATGAAAAGATCCAATCCTCTATAAAGAATGTATGATCACAAATACCAATGAGGGTAATATAATGAAATACATGGCCTGTATGGGCCCTAATCCTCTCTGAACATCAACATAAGTAACTTATCCTTAGAGGTCACAACCAAAACAGAAGAGACAAGTTGAATAAACACTCATTGGGTATCTATATAAAACAATACAAAATAGAGGTCTAGTTCACAAGAAATGCCTCGGTATCTATTGACATCGTTCTCAATGATCTAACTAGATAACCACATAACTGGGAAACCACACCCAATAAGGGGTTAAATTGAAAGGAATCATGTGCCATATCAACCTAAAATGGTCACTAAACCACCTATACATGAGGACTGAGTCATTATCCTCACACCAAAATCTCATCCTAGATCAACATATCCTTCCATAAAAGTTAGAAGTATTTGTACGAAGACCCAAAGGTATCATTTCATCAGAAAAAAACACAGTAGAAGGCCTTTATGGTGTGAACCCTATGTGCCTTGTATGATGCATAAGGCACGCCTTTCCTTTGTCCGGAATGATTCAAAATCCATCCTTGGAATATTACCATTGGTCAAGATCCATAGATACATAGTAAATCAAAAAACCACACAACAAGTTCATCAATAATGGATAAAATCATATACAACTGTATGATTGCCAAATCAGAACAGTAATCCCAATCCCTAGGAAATGTTACTTTTGACCGAGAAAAGTGTTCTCGGTGAACCAGTCTGATATCCATCACAGGTGCCGGAAAATTCTTAATACTCATTTCTACCATATCCCAAATAGGTATGACCGTGAAAAGAAAACAAATATGATACCACATTGTAACGTCCCATCCCAAAAGCCACTAAACTGGTACCCCAATCTAGTTCGCCACATGACCTCAAGAGCACCTACCCATATGCCAGACGCTGCAGACTAGAAGAGAGGTACTAGGAGGTGATAATGGGGAGACTATGTCATCACACGAGAGTAAGTAAATATGAGAAATAACTAATTATCATACATAATATATGTTAATAGATTGTGGAAGAAATTAACAAATGAATATAACAAGATGACATAGTAAAATGATGTAAAATCCTAAACAACTATGAAATACAATACAACAATTGTCACCCACTGGTCTGACCATATAGATACAATTAAAAAAATAAAACAAAAAGTAAACATATAGGGATCTACTACTAACTCCAATCCAATTAACATACCAGATCTCTAGAAATTGTTGAACTGCATGAGCCTGATCAGTAGAACCACTCGAGCAGCTCCACTCGATCATGTACCACTAGGCCTCATCCTTATCCACTATAAAACTTCTGCTCAACATTAAAATCATAAATAAGGTACACACATACACTAAGGTTCACATGAAGTGGGGAGAAATAATATTATTAGAGAACCCCAACAAGAAACCAATAACAGTGTTGCTAAAAATGTAATCAACAACAACGTGCTCAACATAGCTGGAACCCAACAAAAGAAAGTAATGCAAATGTGGAACCACTGTGAAACTCAGGTTTTGTAATCCCTTTCCACTAATCAAGTGCCACCATGTATGTCTATATCAATATACGTACAAATTTATAGTCCTATACCTATATACATATAAGTAAATATGAATATCAATGATTATTTGAATCAAATAATATGAAAGAAAATTAGAAGTCAATCCATGGGACCATAAGACCAATATCCTTGAAATCATGTGCAAGGGAATTGAGCTGGACATCGTTACACTCAAGACATGTATCATTAATTCAATCTATAGTTATATAATACCATCTACATGTACCTGATTTGACCAAAACCGTAATTATATCTTTGAGAAAGCTAATATAAAACACTCTAGGATGTACACACAACCTTACCCGTCTGTTTCAACCAATGATACAAATGCATTCCTCTAGGAAGTACTCACAGTATGACCCCTCTGGTTCACCTTTAGAAAAGACTCTCTGAAGAAGCAGTCACCATTAATTCCCCATGTAGTCTCGTATCGGTAACTAATATGCACTCTGAGGAAGCACTAAACATCCAATTCCCCCTATGGATCTTAATGTTGAAACTACACACACTATTAAGGAGCATGAATTCTATCGCCCCTATGATATCACAATGTAACAGTAAATTAGACACTCTGGAGAAGCCTTCAGCGTCCATTCTTCATATGGTCTACTACACCAGGTTCCCATAGCCCTCTGTATGTTAATCATGCACAAATTATATGCGACAGACAATGTATACCTTAAGAACTACATGGATAAAAAATCTACAGTATCTCATAGCATGTCAGATAAAATCACTCCATCTTAACCATACATGGCATGGAAAAAAAGTTCGAGCCTAACAAAAAAAGGAAGACAAAATGGTCGATAAAAGAAATCATTCAAAAAACATCCATATCATGATATGGTTAACCATATTCACAACAATTAAATTCCATCCAAAGAAACAAGGAATTTCATGCAGTAACTGGGCTAACACCAATAAACATGCAATACCCTGAAAAGGTTATTGGTCACTTTTTCCCATAAAATTAAATGAATAATTACATAAAGGTACAAACCACCTAATTTGGAATAAAATTAATAGTATGATTTAAAAAAAAATATTCCATACTTCAAGTTCAATAGCCACCCACCAGGAAGCACGTCTGGGAACCACAACAACATCCGCAAACAATGTCATATATAAATAAATGAGTGAGGGTGGCCCGAACACCCAAGCCATCATTACATCTATAGACACATTGAATTACTAGTTTCTCACGAGATCTAAGTGAAAACTGAGCACCATATCTTCCTATACTCAATGTAACAACTCAGGGTCAATCAAACAATACATACCCATTTGGTCCCTCAAGTAAAACATTGAAAAGGTATCACCCTCAGGATCCTCCAAGTAAACATGATAGAAGGAATCCTATACAGGATCCTTAGAAAAGTGTAAGGGAGAAATATGACATGGGATCCTCAAATGAAAAGATAAATGGGAATTATGTAACATGGTTCATCTCAAAGGAAAAATAAAAGAGAGATCCTATAAGGGACTCCCTAGGTCAGCACACAAGTTATGCCATCCCTCAGGGTATCCTTGGAAATCCCCCGTCTCACGGCTTCATAGGTCCGAACGGATTATCAAGTGGAAAATCCTCTAGATCATATGCTATAGAAGATAGATCACAACTCATCTCATATTAAATCTCTTAACTAAACTGTTCTGCATACCCAACCTATTATCCATGCCAAGTCTAACTCTTATATGTCAACATAACTCGATAGCTAGAGGAAGAAACTCTCCAGTTTGATAGAAACCCTGAAAACCCAATTTAGATGACCTATAAATGTCAAAAAGATTCCTCCATTGAGATATATTTGAAAAAATGGCCAAAATATACTACTCACACATCCAATTCCAACATCTAGGGAATAAGTTACCTCAAAATGACTAAACTGAAGTAGAACATGGCAAGAACACATGTCCAGACACATGGGGTGGGCCTTTGTAATATTAATCAACATGAAAATTACTATATATTTCGTGTACTGTAATAAAAATGTCCCCCATCTGTGCTTTCACCCTGAACACATGCTCGTGTTCCACTACAGGGTGTGTGCTTATAGTACACGTCATGTACTCCATAAAAATCACTATTCTATGTCCTTTTTTCACACGACCTGAAACACGACCACCACTACATGGATTGTACTCCAAGTAAATGGGGTGTAGATTGGAAGACACCATCTTCCCCTAATCGGAAGAACACAAGACATGTTCCCCTAGAACACACATCATATATTCTTGGGTTTTCGATGAGAAATCCCACCAAACGCCTGAAACACTCGTTTTTTTCCCACAAAACAATTTATCTAGAATTAAAAGGCCATAAGAAAGAAATACAAGGCATTAAATATATGTGAATTATTTTAAAGGGAATCAACGGGGAAAACATAAATGGACCTACCTTTGGGAAAAAACTGTCAAATCTTTAGTTGATTTCATGGCTCATTATTGCCCATAGCTGAATCAGTGCGTCGAGATCTTTGAATCAGTACCACTCTGTCCTCCTAACTCTCTCTCTTTATCAATCTCCAAATCCTGCCAAAATATATGTCCATATAGGATCACATAGGGAGTATATGAAAGATATAGGATGAAGGAAGATAAAATAATGAAAAGGAAAAAAGAAAAGAAAAGAAAGAAAAAGGGGCTCGGGCCGACCCCGATGTCGGACACGAGTTTATGCCTTCCCTATGCTAAACCCATGAATTTGGACTCAATAGCATATATAGAATATAAATACAACACTCTGTTGATTTTTTTCCAAATCAAAACTACTCATATACTTTAATATTTAATTTAACAATATTAAATATTAAATATTCCACTAAAACTCAAACTGCTCAGATTTCCACCAAAATTGTATCTTTGGGAAAACAACTGATTCCAGGACCGTCAGAGTAGTCAGAAATATTATCTGAGATCATCTATTAGGTGAAAATTCCCATTTTAGTCATTACAAGCATCCAACATAAAAAATTCAAATTTATGCTCCAAACTGCAGTCTGGAAAAGCACGAGTTCTTACAGCATGGTGTGATGATCGAGATGAAATGTAGTACATGATAAATATTCCATGAGTTTATTATTAGGATTTATATTTTGAGAAATATTGATGTATTTGGATATCATATAATTTCACTATTTTATTATTTTTATATGAAAGGGCTCCATGTCCTTAATGTGGACACCCGTACAATGGCCTTGTGTCTTGACCCTATTCGATCTATATTATACCATGTTATCTATCAAAAAGAAATAATGAATCAAAGATCACGAATTAGTCAATGGAATTGGTTCCATTCCCTATACTGTTGTATATAATATAGTTTTTTCTACGGATGTGCACTATATAAGTAAAGAGGAATCATGGGCAATGGCCTTGGGTATTTGACGTTATTGGTCTGATTCGTGATACATCTACTGTAGGACAGATTTTATGTATCTACATCTTTATAGTAATTTATTTTGGTACATTGAATCCTTCAGTTTTGTGATTAGAGGTGTAAAAAGATGAATTGAGGTTTATATGATTTATCCAAATGTGGTAACATGCCTTGCCTAGATATATATTATATGGTGCTGGATGAAAAAGACATCATAGATCAGGATTATAGACCCAAGGATTGACTTCATTATGTAGTTAATGATTCCTAAAACATCTTTATCAAATCAATATACACATGATTTGAAAATGATTTGGATTACATAACAAAGTATCTACTCTCAGTTGATTCATGTTCCTTGTTTCATTACAAATATATATATATATATATTGATGTATATATATATTGGAATTTAAAAATACATATATAAAAATATATTCATTATGCAAAGTTATTCTTGTTTTGTCTGACCTAGGTTGAGCACTTTCATGGAGCCTATCTTATACGACCTTTTCGTTCAGTTTAATTCATATAGTTATAATTTAAAATAATGTTATCCTAATTAGTATCTCACATTTTAAAAAATAATGTTACTATATATTTATAATATTTCATTGGGGGTTCCCTATATGGTTTTTTACTAACACTCATCCTGAGATGCCTTAGTACAATGGTACCTATGTAGATTTTCACATGGTTATAGGAACACGTTGGGTTCTGTACTAGTAATGATCATGTTGGATGGATCAGATATACTTGTGGAGATCATATATGTTAAATAGAACAAAATATGTAGTATATCCTCAAACTTTTGATTTTGTTTCTTTAATTTACTATTTTTTATGAATGGTCAGACTGGTGAGTTATCTATGTTGTTTGCATAACATGGCCATTAGGTCCATTACCATAATCCATTTATTATTTCTATTTTACCATGATTAATTTTATATAATGATTCCACACATTAATTATTTCTATAATGTAATATTATTTCTTACTTACACTATTTTAATATTATGATATAATGTAATCATTTCCCCATAGTCACACCCTAGGCCCTTGATTCTAGATTAAATCATCTTGCATATAGGGAGGCACAATTGAGGTAATAAAACAAACCTACTAAATGCACCATATTAATGTCATGAAGGCTATGATTGTACATATTAGTATCAAATGTGTTCTTTTCCTATTTTTTTACAATTTTTCACATAGTTTACATGAATATTATTAATTTTTGGGTAGTTGTAATAGAGACTATATTGGTGTGATCATAACACTTGTTCTAGTAAGATGTATTGGTTCACATGTATATGGGTTTGTTGTTCCGAATATGTGATGTTCCATTTTTATATGACATTATCATTAAGAGACACACATTTTTGGTGAATTTATGATTTATTATTTATTTATACTACCATTCCTACAGTTAATTGTATAGTAATTTTATTTTGAGTAGCATTTCATGTATCATATTTGGAATATATGATCAAAATTTTATTGGACTGGTAGAGTGTGATTATTAATAATGAAATGGGGGAATTTTTCTAATGTTTTAAAAATAACATAAATGATTCTTCCAAAATAGTTTTTGTGGAATTATACTAAACTATGAAAATCTATAAATATATATATGTAATTCATTATTATGGAAGGTTTTGTAATCTACAATGATACATTCAACGGGGAGTCTTAGGAATCGTTCCTAATGTACATGATGTGCAATGAAAATTGTTGTTCAATAAGGAAAATGATTTCTATATTTATAATCCATGTTGGCCATTATTTCATAGCATCGGTTATTTAATGGTTTAATAAAAAAATATAGGTCTTTTCCTTCATATTATTGAATGACATTATACTTAAATTAATCGTATTTGGGGAAAAACATGGATCCTTGAGACTATGTTTTATGTTTATTATTGAAACATTTATGTTTAAATGGGAAACTTGATATTTTCTATTATACGCTTTATAGTTGTATATTTTTTTTATAGTTATATAAATTGATCAGTAGGTACAATGTTTATTGATTACTCAATGTCAATAGTATGCTGAACATCAAGTGAGTGTTACAGTATATGGATGCCCAATGAGTTTCATTTCACTTATATGGTATTTTCTAATACTCAAAATAAAATCCATTTATAAGGATTCATTGTAATGACATGGGACCATGTTGGAAGATTCTTTAAAATTTTTGACCCATTTAGGTTGAATTTATCATTATAAATTTTAGAGAGAGTCAACTTGTGAGTTAGATGCCTAATACTGAGACATGTTTATTATTCATGCATCATGATATTTGGAAATGGATTGGTTCGAAAATTAATCTAGCTAGTCTCAACTATTGACCATGTTGTGATATAATATCATTAGAAATTGGTGGGTGGCCTATAGGAACTCAATTATTCCTCGAATCCTTTTAGGATGACATTTAGTTTAGATCTAGGTAAAACAATGATTTTAGTTTTTGAAAGAATATAGATACCTTCTAGATAATGAGATTGGATTTTCACTTGTTCATATACCAATTCATTATATAATAGTGGGATTTTTCATATATTCATGACAATGAATTTGTTTTCTATGAATACACATGGAGTCCTAACATATTAAGACTAACATAGATGGGATTGATTTCCTTTGTTCATAGAAAATTTTTACATCAATTATAATTTTATAACCAAGGACATAATATGAGTATAATACCATGAATAGAATGAAAATATATTACATGAGTTTGATAAATTAAATTTTATATAGGTGAGGATCCAAATATTGAATAGTTTCCTTGAATCAACTCTTTGAATGTTAAGACATACAATCTACAAAAAATCAAAATATTTTTTTTGATGCAAAATATTTATAAGAGCAACAGGTTAGTGATAATTATTGGATGGTATGGGACTATACACATTCCATGTTGACTGTTTTTCTATACATTAGATACATGTAGTGCAATTTTAAAGTATAGTACAGTGAGTGGTTGGGGAAAATATGTGTACAAAACATTTATAATCAATGTGTTGGGCCTGGTTTCTTGGGAAACAATGAATTAAATGAGTAATTCTCTCAATTGGTAGAGTATATATCAATAAAATATCATATTTTAGGAGTAAGATCATCAGTGGTTTTTCATATACCACATTGTTAAAAGTTTTAGTGTTAGGAATTGGATATGGAATGTGCATCCCATTTATATGTGAGGATGGCTCGGAGGAAAAATATACACCCATCGATGAATTCTTAGTGTAATGAAAGATATATTAGATCATTCTGAACATAATGACATAATATTCATTATTATATGATATAATTAGCAACATAATTGTATTATTATTTATATTCTTTGGTTTAATGAAATAATCATTGGAAGTGTGCTCAAGGAGTGCATTAAATATTACCATGATGGTGTATAGTATTACATTTCCAGATTGAGGGTGGGTTTCCTTGTTTTGTTTTTAATTTCAACTAGAATCATGGAATCTATTATCATGATGTTGTAATATATCGGGGATATCATTATGTTAATTCTCAAGGTGAGAATTTTTTATTTCATTCCAGTTATTATGTCAGAGAAAGAAACGGAAGAGGATATAGTGATCAAATACAATTTTTGTGAGGATGATTCCAAGGATTCTCCATTAGTGGGGGAGTCAGATGTTAGACTATGGTGGTAGACAATCATTTGAATCAGTTTGCAGGATCATTAGACTAGCCTTTTGATTATAATTGTTTCTCTTGTTGGACATAAATTACATGGATAAATGTACAACTAAATTTCATTGTATATTACAGGTAAAAATTTTAATATGGACTTAGGAAAAGTCAATTTTTGGGAATTTAACCTGGAGAGGATTAAAACAATCCAATGTTTTTGGATTGAGAATTATTTTTATGATTATGTTATAACACATCGTCAATTTTAAAAAATGGGATGGTTTCCCTATGTGGGGTTACTGGAAGTTTGTCATAGGATTTGTTGACTATGTTCAATATTTTATGAGTATGTCTTAGGATAAAGGAACAACATAAGATTTTTTGATACATGGACTATTTTAGTTGAGAATAATTTAGAATATTATGTCTAAGGATGTCCATCATTCATGGTTTCTAAATAGATAATATAATTTAGTATATAACAAAGTAAATCACACCTTCATTATAAGAGAAGTTTTGTTCATGGGTTAGTTGGGGATATCCAATGAAATGTTACTTTCTAATTGGATTTTAACTTATTAAATTAGAGATAGGATCATGTATAAGACTTTCATATGTAATCAGGGGTAGTGAGATTTAAATCATGCCAAGAGTAGTGATGGAATAATCAAGTCATATTTTAGAAGTAAATTCCAACAGTGGTACATCAATGGTCCAAAAATGGCATTTTAATGAATGAACATGTATTAGAGTGAATAATAGGATGGTTATGGATTCAATAATATGATATACTCATAGATTTGGTTATATATATTTCAAATGTGTTGTCTTGATGTCTCGATAATGGTTTCTTGAATTGTGATGTATTATGGTGAGATAAGTGATGTGTGATTGAAGTTGTGTTAGAAGCATGTTGGGAATTTTTATATGAAATTTTATTTATTGAATATGGTTCTTGAAACTTTTAGGTTAGATTTGTATTTCACAATACCTATTTTCATAATGATAATTTTTTAAGTGGGGATGTTGTAAGGCCCCTTGTTTTTCTAAGTTGGAAATTTTTTATTGAATTATAATTATTAATTATTGGATATGTAAAATCATAATCAATGATAATGAATTTGAATTTATAGTTTAGAATTCCTCAAATTTTTTTTTATTTCAAATTTTAATGGTTTTATATTAGAGTTTTAAGACTCTCCATGTCTTTTAGTGCCTGAAACTATAGTTTTTGAATGTTGTAACTCCTGACACAAAATTTGATGATGGTATGTTCTAACCAATATTTTAAATAATACATGACATTCAATAAAATAGAGTGGATTATGAATCATTTTAGAAGGCTAGTGGAAACCATGTATGAGGTCTGGAATTTTTTTCTTACACGGTTCATAGTAGGAGCACAGTCTGTAAAATATTGCACTACATAAATGCCTAGTGGATGGGCTAATAATGTTCCAACATCAATGTTATCACATAGAATTGAAATAAATACGGACAAACTATCTGTCTCATTAAAGGATGAAATTGATCTTTTCCCTTTAGAAACATATATGGTTTTACCCCATCCATATATCCCCCATGAACACAAACCACTTCTTACCTTTTTCCATGTGGGTTATTCCCAATTCATGATCATAATTTGATGTCGTTAGGTGAATTGGAGCCCATCATTTAAGTATTTTATTATATTTTTATAAATTTTGTTATTATCTAGTTTCAAAATATCTTGATTTATTTGACTATTATTTTTAGATATGATTCATCTAGTGAAAGGTAGAATTGGATACTGATTATTGGGAATTCTGTTTTCTTAAGATGATGATAACTCAAGAGGCTATATTCACTTATTTGTATGTTGTTTCATTGAGGTGATCTAGTATAGTGAATTTATAATTTAATAAGACCTAAATAATTTTTTAGAGATTTTTAATTATACTTCACTGAAATTACATCTTGATAGAGGATTTGTTCTTTTTGTGGGATATTTGAGAGTGTATTGTTTTCATTGAGGTATGATGAGATTGGACGGTAAGACCTTAAGAATTATTGATATTTAAAATAAAAAATTTTCTTTAATCTAACTCATTTAGGATAAACTAAATTGTTAAAATATTGTTATATTTAATTTTTCATATTGGGTTTTCAATGAGATGAGATTAAAAGCAGCTCGTTTGAGATTGGATAATAATTTGAAGCTATTATAGGACGTTATAAAATAAACAAGAATCATCATTAATGTTGGTTGTCTGATTATCCTCCCTTAGATTATTAATCAATGAATATGTAGTATTTTAATATCTTGTATCCCCCATATGGGTGATGCTAGAAGTTTAGATTTTCCCAAATAATGTTATCATTTGAATCATTTAATTTTGATATTATAATGATGAATCCTAAGGGTCACTAACAACATCTTTGTCATAGCTTCATATTATGACTTATAACTAAGGGAAACATTCTTATGTGGGATGTATCCACATATGATCTAACCTAGTGGATCCCATATATCATTCCTTCTTTTACCTACCCCTAGTGAATACCCATAGAGTGATTCCATAACATGTGTCTTGTCTTAGAGGAAATATTAAAGCAAGGATATCATTTAGTTTCACATGAGAAACATAGTGGGTACCCCACCATTTTACTATAACTAAGATAATGTAATGGTGGTGAGGTAGTTATGGTGGAGGGTTTCACATAAAACTCTTACCAATCATAGAATCTGATGTGGCTATGGATGTAGTCATGGATTTTGAGTTAAAAAAAAATCATTCAAAACATATAGTTTCACTTCATTTTTTATTGTGTCTATCAATACTAGAAGAGTTTCTAGATGTAGTTGGTGATCATGACGTGATATACTACAATATTGGGAAGGTTATAGTACCATTCTTGGACGAGGTCTCTGGTCATTATTGATTTATATATGGATATCATGGTATAGAACTGTTTGATGTGTTTTCAATGGATGAAATTAATGGACTTGAAGAAACATATTTTTTCAATGCCCCTAGGTAATAGGCCTACTAGTACTAAAATATATGTATTTTTCAATAGAATCACTCCTTGGACTTGAATAGGATTCCTTTTATAGTGAAAATGTTAATTAACCATAGTAAGACTCCATTTTATTAGGTTTTATATGGATTCACTCCATGGATGTGAAGAGTACAACATGTACAATCTCATAGGGCCCTCTCACTCAAATTTGTAACACACAATAAATTAGGAATAAGTTTTAGTTTATTTAGATACATATTTATAGGATTCTCCATTGGTACCCAAAATCCTTTATTATAGTGGTGGGATTGATGTACTAGTGAACCCGTTGTTCGGACATGTATCCCTTTATGCCTTTGTGGTTAGATTTGAGAGATTTCCCTCCCTTCATATTACACATATCACCAATAAGAATTATTCATCCATGGATAACTTGTATTATGAACTTCATGAGTTGTATAACATTTATCATAATGCAATAATCGCATCATGTCTGGACAATTTTAATTAAACATCCAGGAATTAGATAATGTATGATTACTATTACATTTCTCCTTACATATATATATATATGTATAAGTATATACATGACGAAATATTATTCTGGTTATATCTCAACTAGGTTAATAACATTCCTTGAGAATCTATTTTACAACCTTTTCCTTTAGATAATTTAATGAATTTATTATTATTATTATTATTATCATCATTTTTATCATGATTGGTATCTAAAATTTAAAAACACTACATATAACTGTCCATGTGTGGGACTAGGGTGGTGGTTCCGAAATGAGTTTTTTACTCACAACCTACTCAAGCCATAATTACACTAGAATATGTGATAAAATGTTCCCATCGTTATATGAATATGTTTGTCTTAGGCCCATGAATTGTCATGTAGGATGAAAAATATTTGTATGAGAAGATTATATATATTTTATGGAGTGGTGTACATAGAATATACATTAATTTTGTTATTATTTATTTTATTTTCCCATGTATATGTATGATCTTTGTAGTAGGTGATCAATGATGTTTAAATGACATGGTCATTCAACCCATAATTGTATTCAATTAATAATAAAACATTACTTCATTCAGCTAATTTATTTATTCAACACTCCTTCATTTACTAATATGGATTTTTTTCATGTCATATCTGTTGTTTTATTGGTCTGATATGAGGGTATATTCTCCCCAATATCATGGTATAGGACCACACTACTGGACGACAACCTCTGTTTTATGGGTACGTGGAAATGGCAGTTTGTGGTCAACCGTACAAAGGAACCATATTTGATGAATATTACATAGGATGTTACAATATAAAATTTCCTTACATTATAATTTGAAAATTATACGGGAGAGACATATTATTTCCCATGGTAACTGATTTATTTTGAGTTCTTTGATGTGGTGGTGATATAAACCTTTCATATGTTTTTGAGAACAAAATTTAATAAAATATTTCAACATTATTTATATAGGGGAAGACATTAAATATCTCATTTAACTCCAATATAAGTAAATAATTGATTTAGGATGGTGAACATGTCAATCCACACCTCATAATATAAATTTCAGACTTTTTGACATGTTTTGATCCTTTTATACATTGATTTATTACATTTAACATTTTAGCTTTTATTGCGAAAACTAGTTTTTAAATAAGTTAACATTGACATTATGAATAAATAAAATTGGGTTGTATAAAATAATTTTAACCCAATGAATAATAATTTTACAAATATTTATTTTGAATAAATTTAAAATAGTGATACAAATTTAATTTTTAATATAATATTATAATCAATTAAAAATAAATTTCAAGAAAATATATTTTATGTTAAAAAATATCAAAAATGGGTATGTAAATTATGAGTTTTTTTCGAAATTATAAAGGCACATATAAAATAGAAATTTTAACATATAAAATGGTTTCATGAATTTCCAGCTATATACTCTTTATGAAATAAATTTCATGAAATGTATTAAAATTGTATTATATAATATTTTGATAAAAAATATAAACTTATAAAAATAACATAAATTCATCGAAATATAATAATATTATTATTAATCCATAAATGAGGTTATTTTTTAAAAATAAATTACAAAATATGATAATTCTAAATTTGAACACAATCATAAAATATATTAGGAAATCTTCATATTAGAACATTGATTTTTACAATGTTAACTATTCAGTATTTTGTTCCCATTCAAATAATAAATATTTTATTTAGTAAGTTATAATTTATTTTTTTATAATTTATTATTTTTTTATAACCACAATAGACATTATTTTTGAAAGTATACATTATATTTAGGAATATATATTTTTAGAAATAAAATTATTTTCTTATTTTTTATATATACGCCAATAAGAATTAAATCTTATTAAATGTAACAATTATTTTAAATATATAAATATTTCATAATTTTTTTTACTCCTATTAATTAGTACTAATTAAATTGGTTGGTTTTACTAGTAATACATCATATTTTTATGTTAATTAATATACACCATTGTTCAATTACAGTTTTATTTTATGTCAAAAAATCTATTGAACACATTAACTTATTTAACAGTAACCATATGATAAAATATTGGTGTGTTACATTTTACCCCCTAAAACATATTTCATCATTATAATTTAGTATTATTCATTTTCTATAGGGAATTCATAATTTATTATACATCACAAGATGATCATTAATTAATTAAGGATTTGAAATGTGATTTTTTTATAAGAAAATCCATTATAAATTCTTTAAACATAATGATAACCCATTCCATATTTCACATAGAACTATATTAAGGGTTTAATATATAGACCCATAATGAAATAATTTCTAAAATCCAAGAAAATTATTTATATTTAAATAATACATGTATTTGGTTCTAATAATATTATATCTTATAGTTCAGGATGAAATTCATGAAATATTAGATTATAAAAACATATGTGATAAATCACAATCTGATTAATTGATGTTGTTCAATTTTTTCAACTTTTTGTATGATGGTTTTGGATTATTTCCCCGAATGGACCTTTGATTGGGACATTGAACAGAATAAGTACAAAAAATCATAGAATTAATGAAATATATTATTTTATCTTCTATAATTACGTTAATCATGTGATTCTAATAACCTTCAACTCTAAACAAATAATATCTATATTTCTTTATAAATAGATGTTCCCTAAGATTCATCTCCTATTGTGGAAAAAAATCAAACAAAATAATCTTACCCAATAATCTTCAACACTTGATCATTAATGAGCTTCTATAACTCTATTCCATTGTGTGTTTGTGTCATACACTATGTACACATTCGAAATCTTATATCATTTTTTCTAGTTTTTCAGGAGCACAAGGGTTCTAACTCCATCTCAATTTTTAATTTTTTTTCAATGGGATTTCCACATTTTCTCTATCACCTATAGTTCCATCATGATTAATTCATAATAAAAACCAAAATATTTGAATTGAGTTATGATCATTCTATGTTAATTTTTATAAAAACCCATATGAATAGTCATCATCATGATATATCTATTTATAATGCTATCATGTTTTCCTATAATTCATACAATTCAACTTGCATAAAAATTGGTTCTACCTATATTAATATTATTTTGAAATATATCATTATTTAATCCGTCAAAATTTCATTTTGTTGGGTTATCGTGTACGCATTATATTAATATTTAAAGATATCACAAATTACAATGAACATTCATAAAATATTCTAATTTTTATATATGTGGAAAAATATGATCAAAATTACAACTTATGCATCCCTAAAAAACATTAATTATTCTTATAATAATATACATCTGTGTTTATATACCCTAATCATATAATCTCAATAGAATACAATTCCAAAAACCTATTTGAACTTCCATGAATTTAAATAGTAATGAAAATATATATTACACTAAAAATAAACACTATATTTAAATATTAAATGGTATTTAACCAGAGTATATACACTGGTTACTATATATCATAATCCATAAATTGATATGAAATTATGTAAAATAATCATGAAACAATTATCAACACAATAGTCAACAATTACCATTTAAACCATTTTCCACAATGCCAATCTGTCCTTTTTTTACACAACATCATGTATGTAAATGAGTATTTTATAACAAAATAATTTATTATCTAATATTTATCCAAAAATGATTGCCTTGACATCAAATCAAAATTCAAAGTTATTGATACCAATTTATATATGTCTCTGAAATATTAATATAAAAGTACTGAGAAAAAAATCCTTAAATTCTTACACAATAATAATTAAATTTAGAAAATATCAGAATAATATTTATTAATATCACCCAATATAGAAAATATTTAAAATATGCTATAAACTTTCAATATCAATGCATTATATAGGACTAGGAGACCTTGTTTTTTTCCATCATAATATATATAAACAAAAATTTTCAATCAATTTTCATTCTCACATAATTGGTTATAAGACATAATGGTTTCTGGATGCATATCTTTCTATAGTTAAATTCAATGATATTGTGTCAATGAAATACCGAAACAATAATTCTTATTATAATAAGGAAAATATGATTTAAAAAATAAATCTGAATATAAATTATCTGAATAATGTTTTTAACAAATGATACTTATGGGTTATCCTAGGAATCCATTATTTGAAACATGGTTATATATGGTATATTTTTCAAAAATGATCTCCAAAACAATTATTTAAAATCATTTCCAAACCCTTCATAATTAATCAAAAATATAATTTGATTAACATATGAATATTAACTTAATGTTTATTTTTGAGTGTATAGTCATATTCTCACTACTAATTTATCAAGGTGATGATTGTTTCAATTTGTCACCAATAACGTTCATGGTGATTACCCCTAGGTTCATGTTTTATTTAGCCAAATACACATTCCAATGTTAAGATATGAATGTTTTTTCTGGTATGAACCACATAATCATTACTTTTACAAAACATCAAGATGTTATACAAATATTTATTTGTATTCCTTGTCATTTCACTAATGGGTTCCTATGGTAATCTATATATTAAATGAGTGATGTTCCCTTAACGTTAAATAATATAATCATCTAAATGGTTATCTATTACATTCAAAATATTATCAACCTTAAATTATAAATACATAAATATATACAAAAAAATCATCTAAATATATAATGAAATCCAAACCATTATATTGATCAAAATTGTGATTCCTAGACCCATACTCATGGATCGTGTTCTGTAAACATGATTTTTAAATACTCTCATTGATTACAACCTTAAAATATAATAAATAACTATAAATAATTAATAAATAAGTAATGAATATTAATTCTATTACATGTGAAAGATCTTAACTTGTTTAGAGATGTATTGAATTTTGAACAATCACAGTCAAATAATTCCCATACCATTTTCTACTAGTATAATTTTTTCATTATATATATATATATATATATTTATATATATTAAATTTCATATTTTATAACCAGTATTCAATATCTTAAAACAATTATTCATCCTTTGTTAATCTTATGAATGCTTCATGTGAAGTAAATTTCTTCATATCCTATAAAATTGGTGTATATGATCACATGGATCACAAAATACCCTTTAACGGGGATACATAACTAAATAAATATGGTCACACACATGTCATACATATAATGGTATTTATACGTGAAAATAAAATTATTAATCTACAATAGATTGGGGGAATTTCATATCAATGAAAATAAATGGAAACATGCATATCAATAATATTGATATCATACTGATGTAATTCATAATGATAGACATAAAAACAAATCATAAATGCATTATATACTGTCATTTTTTTTGTTTTTTTTGACTATAATAAAAACTACATTTAAATTGAGCAGAACACACCACATAAATCTTTTTTTTTCTGACAATAAATTTCAATGTAGTGATGGTTTATATAATTTCAATGCATAGTAATGTTTTAATTAATACAAATACATTCACCATATGATTCAATATGAATTTTCATACAATTTTCAATAAAACCTCTCACTAATAAAAAATATTCTTTTAATTATAATGGAAAATATGAAATATCAATACCTGATAAACCTAATATAGTATTAAACAGTCATTAAGAATTTAAATACAATTATCCTTTTTAATAAAATGGATAAAATGACTTTAACGACCCGAAATTCTATCAATGTAATTTCAGTTATTAATATAACTTCACGTTTAATAACATAATACATTCACCACATTATAAGACCAAAAATAATTTATGTTATTAATTTAAAATTCTTATTTTGTGAATGAATATTTTTTTCAATCATTTTTTTGTATTACAATGAGACAAAAAAATAACAATTTTTATATTTGGAGATTGTAAATAAAAGAAAAAACACATTCTTAGACTACATATTAGAAATGAAGTTGAATATTAGAAATGAAATCCTATTTAAAATGTATAATAATGTGAGAAATAGATTATATTGGGTAATGAATGAAATATGAGTTTTTATAAGAAGTAGGTAACTCCTAAATCCATTTCAAATTAGACTGATGTAATACTT
This sequence comes from Viscum album, assembly GCA_963277665.1. Taxonomy (NCBI): domain Eukaryota; kingdom Viridiplantae; phylum Streptophyta; class Magnoliopsida; order Santalales; family Viscaceae; genus Viscum; species Viscum album. The sequence continues at coordinate 605,789,169 of OY728161.1, read as the reverse complement.
ATGTAATATTTGGAAAAATAATCTTACAGTTATAATTGTAACATGACTATTGGAATATTAATCTAATAATTAAGAATATAAAAACGTATATTATAACAGTATCTTAAACAATGGAAATGTTAAATAATATTATTTGATAATAATAATGTTAAAAATTAATTGTTAATATCATTTTTGATGTAATCAAATTCCTTAAAAATTTTAAATTGATAATTTTTATAATTGTAAAAAAGGAATTACTTTCCATATTACAATACATAAACTTATATAAAATAATATATATTTTCATAAAAATTTATTGATAAATTAATATTATTTTTTATTATCATGTGAATATTATTTAATTATTTGATATTTACTTTTATAATGGGTTATAAATTTAATAATAAAACTAAAATTTGAATTTTTAAATTAATTAGGAATTTTAAATTTAAATTTAATATTTCATAATTAAATAATTTAAAAAATGGTCTTCATTTTTGGATATTCTAGTTCATTATATGTTTTTTGTTTATTTTTTGTATTTTAATAAAATATACTACTATTTGGTGAACAATGAAATATTATAAAATACCATTTTTTAACATAATTGGTTTTTTAAATGCATTTTTTTCATAGAGGATTTGAATACACTTTAGTTTGATCTAACAAAAACAATATAATAAATATTTTCAGTATAATGAAAAATATTGTTGCATTTTAACAAAATAATTAATATAATTAATATAACATTTTAAAATACCTCTCTCTCTATATATATAACGATACCACCACTCACCACCCATTATCCTCGTAAATTTTATATATTGATATTTCAATATTTCTATAAATTTATTTTCCCAATCCTCTCCCCCACATTCTAGTGACATAAAATTAATCTTAATACCATCTCAAGTGAACCCCTAATGTGTCATTCATGTATATGACAAATAAGAGGAACTTATCAAAATTCAGAAATTTAAATCCTTTTCATCTTATTCCTTATATTCTCAACGTTCATACAAAATGAAATCATTTCTCCAATATTGTAAATTTAAAATAATTTTATTTTTTAAACGAATATATATATCTCCTACCATCCCTTCCATGGATTCTAAACTGATGTCATTGTCTATAATATGGTTTCTTAAATATCTATAAGAACAAAAATCTTTTTTTTATAAACCAGCCTCATGGATTATCATAAAAATATTATTATCGTTAAAAATTGTTTTAATATATGAGATAAATCATATTATATGCTCTATAATGTTTCAATGATAATTTAATTAATAAAATAAATTTTGTTTGTGATGATCAATAAGTCATCATAATCGATGAAATGAAATAATGATATCATTATTACTAAAATAATCAGACATATTCTTTAAGGAACGAAGCTTATTTAAGGGAATTTCAATATATATTAGGATAATAATAATAGTTCACATGTATTTTAATATAGTAGTCTTGTTTGAATAATACATAAACAATTCTCTACATTTGATTCGACCATGATCCATAAAATGAATATTCCATGTAAAAAAATAAACTTCATATATCACATTAATTGTTATTGATTAACATAATAAAAATATATAACTAAAATATTGATGAAATATGTCCAATATTATTAAATTAATGAATCTAATTTTATTATACAAGATTTTATGTCCCTATAAATAGTGAATATTGAACATTAGTTGAGGGATCTCAATGAACCGCCTTTATTCTTTGGATTATGACCCTTTAATATATAGCACACTAATTATCCCTCTCATTGATGATATTAAATTCATAAAAATTAATTATATATGTATCTTACATATGTACCTACCTTATTTTCCATCCCTCTGATGTGGTAATACATTCCCAACTAGAATTTATCGTGTACCATTATTCTACGCCTTATGATTGAGAGCCTTTTTTGGATCACATATGAATGAATATTTTAGGATGGGTGCACCCAGATAACAGTACAATGAATTGGATATTTTTTTGACTTTTGAAATTTTATGTCTGAGATTAGTGAGTGAATATAATATACAATGGTATTATTTCTACTATGTTATGTTGTTGGGGGGGGGGGGGGGGGTTCAATCACGTATTCATATGTAAAATTGTATATATAATCCAAATTCCTATGATTCAATTATCTTTTCATAACATAATCATTTTAGAGATAAAAATAATGTCTTATTATTTTAGATTCCTTTTTATGTATTATGATTAGTTTCTTCCATTTACATTATGCCTCCTGATATTTGGGTATTGTTTATTCGATGTTTATGTTTAATAATCATGTCATAATTTTTGTAAAATTATTGGGTAAATATAGTTGGTATTCAAGAAAGGTTCAGTTATTTATGGGGATAAAGAATAAACTAATTTAGTGATAAATATGTCAAAAATTCTATGTAAATGAAATTATTTTCAATGTTATATAAAGTATACAGTTAGTTGTTTCCATGTAATTACATAACATTATGGACAATACGTGTGGATATGGCCCAAGAAAAGTTGTATATATGGGTAATAATACCATAAAAATTACATATTAAAGACATGAGTAGATTTTAATGTCAAAAACATAACAAAAAAATCAACAGGGATAACCTAATTTAAAAATTATGATATTTTTATGTTATGATTATTTTTGTATTTAAATTTTATTCCTTTTGTGTATATAATAACTAATTTCTATGCTTACTGTTTAATTATTCTCATTCCTTTTTTCCATTTAATTATTTAATTGGAAAAAAACTCGGATCCATGATAAGATAAAATGTGATATAAAAGGTGATGACCTCCATAACGATATACCATAATTTTCAATCCATAAGTAAAAATAATCTTAATAATTATTAAATATAATAAAAAATGGAAGGAGAGAGGGTGAGGTTAAACAGAGAGGATTTCCCATGTCTAGAATAAAAAAATAATTAAACATCATAGCATGAAAGACCATTTTGTTGATCTATGTGCTGGACCTTCTGGATACATTCGAGGAATATATAATAGAGACAATGCATTGAATATTGGATTAGTATTTATATTGCATTATCTTCAAAGGAGAATATGTGAAATCATTCATTTTCAATCATCTTTTTATTCCCAGGTATATTAGCACAATTGAGTTGGTGATGACCACTACCCAAATCCTCAAGAAGTGTGATATTAGTCATATTACTATAATTAGATGTGTTAACTTGTTATCAGAGATTCATAAAGAGTTAAATATATTCTATATCTCTTTATGATAGTAAACAAGTTGTGCATCAGCATTGATATCACCATCTTATTTAGTATATCATGAAAGATCAGAGTCCCCTATATGCATGGATCCTCACCCCATAAAAATTGAAATGCATGATTGTTTTACAAATACACACATATAGTGGCCACACCAACAAAATTATCATTAGGAATCTGCCAATTCACCTCACCTTCCAAGTGGCGAGAAAGTTTATCAAATGAAGCCTATTGAAAGTTCATACCATCTAATGAGTCCTACCTAATAGAAGAATCCCAATACATTTATTTGTCATATCTTAGTCCTTAAACCTCCAGACAATCAAATTGAATAAAAACGTTAATTGTTGGTCTAGATTACCATTATCTCACCCCACTTTTTTCAATTTCTTAAACCCCTATGATTTCACTATGGCTACAAGACATTTCATTTTTTCGGCTTCAACCTACAATATCCACTTATTTATGTATCAATTTCCAACCCCACTGAAACCTCATTATGTGTCTCTAGAACTGGATACCTTATGTTTACAGACCATATTTCACACCACCCCACATTTCATGCTTTAATTTATCATACATGTTAGAAACATTTATGTCTTGTAATAAAGGACATGTCACCTTTAGTAAAATAGAAGACTTATCCATCATTTCAAATTCATGAAAAATAGAAAATTCTGACCCTAAAAGTACTTTTCCTCCTATGATCCCAAGCCAATAACCACTATGTGGCTACCTCACCCAAAAATAGAACAAACGTTAACCAGTTCCTTATAACCTACATCTGAAAGAAGTAATACTCTCCTATAATCATCGATACCAGTTATTTTCCAATCCATCATCAATATTATGAGAAATAATTATGCTCATATGCCGATAAAAATATTCTGAATAACATGTTTTATTTCACAGGGAACATAACTCCATCTATGACACAAAATAATATCTTTTCTGTATCTAAACTCCTCTCTCACTATAATCTAATTTGTTTATGGAAATATCAAAACTCCAACCTTCAAACCATTCTCAAATATATAAGTTGTAAAACATACCTAGTTTTTCTACCTAAACATACATATCGACTAAAAAGGTCACATATCATATGAATTGATAAGATATTTTTGAAAGGGTGATAAATATCATCAAAAATAACACAAATAAAAAGGATAAGTGTATCTCATATCATCTAAAAATAAAAAGTGATCCTGAACAACATGAACCATTAAACATTGATAATGTGGGGCACTGGATCAGGACATAAACATGTAAATCTCTTAAAATTTTCATATGAATGCTTCCAAGGAGACCCCCAATAGAGATATATTGTAATCCGAATGATAAAAACATATACTAGTAAAATAAACCCACTGATATAATACATTTTCTAAATCAAAAAATTAGTTTCAGGTTATGAAATGATAATTCTTCAGTGAAATTTGATTATGTGGGAGAGTGTTGCAGGATTCCACTAAACAGATTTTCAACATTTGGGATTCCTATGATTTTAAGGAAAGTGAGAATGAAATCCATATTGGAACACTATATTTCTCCTAAAGAATATCATTTTTTTGATGATTCCTTTAATAAACAATGTCCACATAACTTTGTTGGATCTTTTGACCCTTTAATCATTGAATAAAGGATAAAATCAAATGGGAAAATAATTTTTTTCATTCAATGCTTACAATAAGAGAAACCATACTGGTTTTTTATCGTCTATTATGGTAATCTATTTAGTTGTGAAAACTAATCAAGAACCTGAAATTAAAAGATGAAATTTATTCCATTGAATGGGATGAATAAAATAAAATAATTATCAATAAGTCTTTCAATAAAATATATGTCATAATATATAGAGGAAACCTATTTTACTTTATATAAATGAATATTAGTATATTTGTGATTATGAGGAAAACCATAAATGGATTGGATAATATTCTTATAGATTCCCCATCAAAATAGAAGTAAGGATGAAAAAATAATTAGTGGTTAATGTTGATTTAATGAATAGATCAAGAGAATCGTGACATTGAAAACTATAATGAGATTTTATTTTATTATATTATGGTCAATATGGAAATTGGAGACTTTCAATGGTATCATCATCCATGAGATAAAATTTGAAAAAAGATATTATTTCTTGGTGTTTAATGGATAAATATCACATATAAAATAAAACACTACATTCCATTTATATAAAATTCTATAAAACTCATCCCAAAAACAACATGAATGGAACCTATAAATGCTTAATATGTGGAATGAGGGGAATCATGGAAATAATTTCTGAATAGATTAAAATAATTACACTAATTAAATAGATTAAAAGAAGGTTATGATCATTAGTCATCATTATGTACAATGTTTAAACTAAAATGATAACATATAATATGCAAGATAATGCTGCAGTCTATAGTTTTTCAAAGAAAATGTAATTCCGTGAACCAAGTTACACATAGTCGGTGCATTATTACATAACATTGGCTTGATCACAAAAGATCAAATCTCGAAATAATGATTTGTTTTGTATCCTTGGAATAACTTGATACATTCATAAAGTCACACATTACATCATTGAGTAAAAAAATACAGCAACATCTTGTCTTTATATCCCCTCATACTATTCCTGTAGGTCATTCAGAAATTACTTCTTCACATCCTAGGAAAAAAACATTGAAAGTGGTGAGCTCAGATACTCAGTAAGGATAACAATATAGCAAAAAATTTAATAGATAAGCATAAACATTTAAGGTAATGTATACATAAAACAAAAGCCTTTTAAACTTGAACTTCATCGTAATATGGAAACGACAAAATGAAATAATTTCATTTACTTATTCACATGGATATTATACTAGTTAAATAATCACATGAAATATAAATAACCACTTTCATAATGATAGAATGCATAATTCCATACTCTCATAACCATGTAGCCAAGGCCTCATGCCAAGACTAAAAATAATATTTTGTCAAGGCCTTATGCCAAGACACTGGTTTGTCTCATGAGAACTACCGATGCATCGAGGAGCTATAACAGGCTCCACCCGTCACTTACTAAGTCTAATTAACTACTCATATGAAAATGTCTAAACATAGCATAAACATTCGTATTAAAACTAGCATACTAACTGTCAATACTTTACCTATAAACCATGAATGGAATAAAAATAACACATCCACAGTAAAAAATATCACATAATCTTCAATACTATATGGATGATTTTTATCATGATAAATCAACATCAAAACAATATTAAAATCCATTATTGGATTTTGATGTTGATGAAAATTATTTGTAAAAATCTTTGAGAGAAATACCCTTTTTTATGAAAACATATAAAAGTAACACAATTTGGAAAAGAACTAATTTAAAGTCATTATTGAATCAAATTGTCCCATTCCACTTTGAAACTTTTGAAAGGATTTATCATTTTAAAAACATTTATGTCCATATAAATATGACATTAAAACCCATTTTTAAGACATGGACATTAATGAGAAGGATTTATAAGAATAAATATTAAAAAAATATAAATTTTGTTTTAGTAAAAATCCCCTTAAAAAATATCTTTGAAAACTCCTTCATAAAACATGAACATGGATAATAAATATGCCCCAGTATATAATTGCACAAAACAACCTCAGATAATAATGAGATTGTGAAATTAAACCTTACCAATTTGGTAACTTAAGAAACACACAACCCATCAAAGAAGTATCATACAATTAATATGTAAATACACATATATTAATGTGTATTACACAAGGAATATAATTATGGGCAGTACATACACCACACAAAAGTTAATAGTGGAAATATAACATGAATCTCACGAGAATAAGGAGTTAGATGAACACCGCTTACTTTTTACTTTTTCCTTGGTCGAGGGTAGGTTAACCTCCACTATAATGGTGATATAATTGTTACTGAATTATAAAAGAATCATATACATTAATATGATATCATATATTATCTTTTAAAATTTTTTTGTTGATAATATCTTAGTATTACCATCATTTCGGGTGTTAACAGATTCATTTTCCGTTATATTCATTGTTATGTGATCCATATTTGTTATGGATGGGATTTATCTTATTAATATACAGAATTATATTAAGCCTTTAAAAATTATTTTTAATCATAAAATGAGAATTTGACTTGTATGGATACGATGGGGAATGAATCTCATCGCGTTCGTGGAGGCGGTAGTACGTACATACACACGAGTGATAATATCATTCATTTGATATTAAAATCATATATAATTGGATGGTATATCATATAAACAGAATCATTATCATGTTAAATTTATTAATTACATGAATTACAAATCATTATTATACCCATCTAAATAATAATGTTTTGAATAACAATTACACCACGATGTTGAGACGGTAAGTTGTACGTACAGATCTATGGTGACATGTCATTCAAAGGATGAATAGAATATAGAATATGGTTGTAACATATTTATAATAATATAACAGTATATATAATATAATGGAGTTATTATTTTATAATGGGAATAACAATGAAATAAAAAGTTGATGAAGAATAGAACCTGAAATAGGGTGGTGAAAACATTACCTCTTCTTCAGTTTATTCCTTTTGATTTTATCAAAAGGGCTCCTTAAGTTGTCTTTCTGATCAAAATATAGCCTCTTGGTCGAATTGAGGGAAGTTGAGAGATTAATTGGGTAGTTTTTTGTATACCCCAAAGGCTTTGAAGGTGTAAAATTGAGAGGAGGGGTTCCCTTTTATAAGAGGGGTGAGGGGCACCTATGGAAAAGCTAGATATATTATTTTATAATAAATTTATATTCGGTTTATAATGGCTCAAAAGTGGATTATTTAAATTTAATGGTGGTAATAGGTCGAAATCCATTCATCCAATAGGTTTCATCCAGGTTTGGGTCACTATATTAAACTTATCTTTTAGTTTTAACTCTTAGTTAATTAGTTAAACATTTACAATGTCACATTGTATTTGTATATTATATAGTTAATAAACATAATATATACATCAAAGAGACCCCCAAGTGGTCCATTAATGATACACATATCATGATATAAGTCCATTGTCCGAACCATATATTTTTAGAAATAGAATATCAATTAATAATATAATAATTTTTTTAAAAATTGTTTTATGTCAATTTTGACACTATTGGGTATTTTGATTTTGATAAATTCATAATAGACTTATTATTTCAAAAAATATATATAACCAATAATAATATGTCATATTGAACTATAAATTTAGTGTAATTAATTTAAAGTGTCAAATTACATATATTATGATATTTATAATATCAATTATTTTAATATTTCATTAATTAGGTAATTACTCTATCACCATTGTTTCATAAATAAATTAAATTATTTAATGTCTAAAAATTATAAATAAAATAAAATTATTTAGAAAATCGTTTTATATTTCTAATGAATATTTATAATTTATTTTATCTTATGTATAACCCTATATTAGAAATGTTGTAGTAATTAAACATTGATTTTAACTCTTTTAGCTCTTCGATGAATTAAATAATAATAAATGTCCTAATATAATCAATGTGGACCAAAATGATAATATTTTATTACTAAAGTTGTTTATTGTCTAGATACACTTTCCAATAGAATTAGGACATGTGTTAGGGTAATATTAATATCATTTTTACACTTAATTACCCAATTTACATTAAACCATGGTAAGTAAATGTAAAAGTAACTATTCACCAAAAATTATTTTCATCTCATTGAATAACATTTAACTCTTTGATATGAACCATGTCTCTCGGATTTTCAAAATTCCACTCACAGAAGCGGTAAAATTATGTTTTCTGTGAATTTCCAAATTCTCATAGGATGTGGGTAAAAGACGGTGAAAAGTTCAATAAAATTTGTATATATCTAAAATTATTATAAGATAACTCCAATGAATTACATTGAACATATATAGGTATTATGTATCTATTTATACCTTAATTAAATTTAAATAAAAATAATTATTATTTAAATAACAATTCAGTTTTAAACTATTACTCAGTGTTTTTTCGTTATTCATCAAAAATTGAATGTTTTCAGAAAAGTAACAAAATTCCACCCTAAGATAATTTCAATATTCCGAATCAAAAAATGAAGTCTTTTTTACAAAATTAATAACATAAAAGTTTCATTTATTAATTTAAAATTTATTTCCACTGTTAAAACCAAAAGGCGTATTTTTAAGAAATAATAACTATTAAAAGTTTGACACTTGTTTATATCCAATTTTAAATAGAAATTACATAAAATGACAATCATTGGATTAAATTGTAAAAATATAATCTATTTATACTTACAACCATTAAAATGTATAATTTAACAATAAAAATTATTTTGATTAAAAAATATGTTCCTAGTTAAAATATAGAATTTTTCACTATTCACCCAAATATGAATGTTATCAGAAAAACACCAAAACATTATTGAAACTAAATTCTTATGTCCCGATTCTAAGGAAGAAGTTCATTTTATCAAATTGAATATATAAAAGTTTCAAATATTGGATTTAAAAATGATTCTCAATTAAAAGGTGGTAAAATTTGATTTTTTTAAAATACTTCTTTTATCTAAAAAATTGAATTTGTTCTTAAATTATGTCTTATAAAATCATAATATGGATTCTAAAATTATAAGGATAATATAAAATTTAAAATTCAGTTAATACTATTCATAAAATCTTTTTAACGGCTAGTTTGGAAAGTCATGGTGTGCTTGAACTCAGGCTTGCGTATAACACACGCTATTGTATTATTCAATGAGAAGCGTACCGTGGAAGCTTGGGGTGTTCTATTCTCCCATCCTTCAATAAATTTCATCCTCACAATTTGAAATTTTTCTTTGAATATAAAAGGTTGAAAATAGAAAATACCTTTTTGGAAAACCCACATCGGAAATAGGGATAATAATAATATAACATTAAAAGAAAGAGAAGTACAATGGTCACCCGATATAGCCCATACTAGGATTCTATGAAATCATGATATGGAGGAGAAAAAAACAATTAAGGTCTGATGGAGAGTTTTTGAAAATAGGAGTTGGAGAAATTTAATTATAAGAAAAATCACAAACTTGTGATTGGTTAAACAGTCTTTGATTCCCCTATAGGAAATGTTAACCAACAAAATTTTTGTTTTAAGTTACATTTCATAAAGTTGAAGAATTTATTTATGATATTTACTAAGAATGTAAGGAAATATACTTACTTGTCATGTAGACATTCATTCCTTTCTAAATTTTTACCACCAATCCATCTTTCACTCCAAAAGGTAATAGAACTCAAAAATATTCTATTTATCCTAACTGCATAAAAAATAAATTTATAATTCATCTATCAGAAAAAATAATACATTATTCAATACAAGACATTGTGTGGGCAAGTGGTAGGTGATACACCCTTGTCTCCCTTTGGTTGTGGGTTCAAGTCTCGTGGCCTTGTCGGATGCGACAGGTTGTCACCCGACCTCGGGGTTGTCTATTTATGGAAATCCAAAAATAATCTCAAACTAGAATTACCCAAAATACATTTATCCAAACTCGCAATACAAAATTTATAAGAAAGATAAACACAATGAATTTACTTTTTTTCCACGTAATAACATGTGAATACCTTTATCAGGTATTCTTTTAAAACACTATAACATCCAGAATTACCAAAAAACCTTATTGATTACATTCATGATACCATATTACTTATAGAATACTGGACATACTCCTTCTATCCAAAAAATGTTGTAAACACCAATAATGATAGGATATACAAATCATTAATCAGTTTCAAGGTAGTGAAAAATGTCCAATATAATTTATCCATATCAATCAAGTATTATTCCAAAATCACTACCTCAGTATCAGAACCATATTATGGCATATATTTCTCTCAGAAATATACTTTCCAAAAATTTAACCTTTTATTGAGTCACTTTTCTTGGTTCCAAAAAATCTCAAGTCCTTAATGAAATAGTACTACAATAAAATCCTTATATACTCCATAATTATTATAACCTGTACATTGTTGATAAAAAACACAAATGACATAATCAACATAAAACCTCTAGTCATTCCTCATCATCTGTGGTATTATCATAATATTATTATTATCCAATAACATCATTTGGGGCATACTCTAATGATTTGGACATTGGTTCGTGTTGTGTCCCAACTCCTTGCAGATGAAGCATTGTACATTTTAAACCTTTTTCCTACCCTGAATGTTATGTACATGGTGTCCTTTTTCTCTACACATATAACAAACTCACTTTCCATTCAAGAGAGTTCTATGGTGTTTCTTCCCACAGTTATCACATATGGGAAAATTCTTCTTTTCCCTCTTCCCTTTATCCATGTTTATCTCTTCCATCCTTTTCTTCACTTTCTTCCCTTGAAATCCATAGGACTCTTAGAATTCTTTAATTATCTTATTAACACATCATACTATTTCTTCATATGTTGAGAATACATGGGATAATATTTCCCTTCTAAATTTTGGCTTAATACTATGAAATATATGATCCTTATTACTCTTTGGATCATACATATTGTTGGAGTTCACATACCTTCTACTGGGCGCCATTTCTATACAATGGCTTAAACTATGTCAGTTTATAAATTACAATGTATAATTCCAAACTTGTAAATTTCCTAACGTAACTGGACCAGTTTATGGATGTAATCCATAATCATAAAAATGTTATCTTTGTGTAAGTATATACTCATAAGCCCTTCATAATGGTTTGTGAAGAAAATGAAAATAATCCTAAGCATATCCCCCGGGAGTGTCATAACCATGCGTGTAGTAAGGCCCATTGTCGTGCACCAGTTCCAGTTCGAGTCTAGATCAAAACAGTGTTTTTGGGTTTTACCACTTGGTATATCTATTCTAGATCCACGTCTACCTACTCATATCCAGACAGGGATGTATTGCTTGGAAAACTCACAAAATCTTTATAATTCCAAAATTCTAGGAAGTTGTTCTATACTAATCCTCAAACTCCATGTTAGGTCTATGTGCTCTATTGAAAGTTTATCTAAATCTATCTCCCAAGGTTTGTACTAAAATAAATCTAATACCAACTGTAATGCCCCGAAACTAGTTAACCAGAGTCAGTGCATTATTACATAACATCAAAATTATAAAAAAATATCAAATTAAGAAAGACTGATTAGTTTAGTATCCTTAGAATAACTAGATACATTAATAAAGTCTTACATTACACAATTGAGTAAAAAAAACTACAAAAACATCTTGTCATATTATCCCCTCATTCTATTCCTACATGTCAATCGTAAATTACTTATTCACATCTTGAGAAAAATAAAACATTGAAAGGGGTGAGCTAAGATGCTCAGTAAGGATAAAAATATAGCGAAAACTTTCATAAATAAGCATAAACATTTATGTCAATGTATATCTAAAACAAACGCCTTTTAAACTTGAACATAAGCATAATATGGAAAAGATAAAATGAAATAATTTCATTTACTTATTAACATGGATATTCTACTAATCGAATAATCAAATGAAATATCAATAACCACTTTCATAACCATGGAATTCATAATTCCTGACTATCATAACCTTGTATCCAAGGCATCGTGCCAAGACTACAAATAATATTTTTTCAAGGCCTCATTCCAAGGCACTAGTATGTCTCATGAGACCTACCAATGTATCGAGGAGCTATAGCGGGCTCCACCCATCACTTACTAAGTCCAATGCATTCCTCATATGAAAAGGTCTAAACATAACATAAACAATGGTATTAAAAATAGCATATGAAATGTCAGTACTTTACCCATAAACCATTAATGGTATAAAAATAACACATCCACAATCAAACATATCAAAAAACCTTCAACAGAATATGGAAGATTTTTATCATGATAAATCAACTTCAAAACAAGATTAAAATCCATTAAAGGATTTTGACATTGATGAAAATGATTTGTAAAACTCATTGATAGAAATACCCCTTTATCATGAAAACATTTAATAGTGACACAATTTGGAAAAAAAGTCATTTAAATACAATTTTGAATCAATGTGTCCTATAGCACTTTGAAACTTTTTATTGTAATTAACATTTTAAAAACAATCAGGTCCATATAAATAAATCCTTAAAAACCATTTTGAAGACATGGAAATTAATGAGAATGATTCAGAAGAATAAATATTTAAATCATTTGAAATGATGTTTTATTCAAAATTACCTTAAAATAATCCCATTGGAACTCTTTCATAAGACATGAACATGGATAATAAATATGTCCTAGCAGATACTTACGCAAAACATGATCGGATAATAATGAGATTGTGAAATTAACACCTACCAATTTTGTAACTTACGAAACATACACCTCATAAATGAAGTATCATACAATGAATATGTAAATACACATATATTAATGTTTACTACAAAAGGAATACAATTGTGGGCAGTACATACACCACACAAAAGGTAATAGTGGCAATATGTAATGAATCTCATGGGAATAAGGAGTGAGATGAAAACCCCTTACTCTGCACATTTTACGTGGTAGAGGGTCGGTTAACATCATTTATAATGGTGAAATAATTGTTATTTAATTATACAACAATCATATAAATTAATATGATATCATATATGATGTTTTAATAGTGATTTTTTGATAATATCACAGTATTATCATCATTTCGTGTGTTAACAAATTCAATTTCCTTTATATTCTTTGTTATGTGAGCCATATTTGTTATGGATGGGATGTATCTTATTAATATAGATAATTATATTAAGTCATTAATGATTGTTTTTAATCATGATATGAGTATTAGACATGTATGGAGACGATGGGGAATGAATCTCATAGCGTTCATGGAGACGATAGTCCGTACGTACACATGAGCGATAATATAATTCTTTTGATTTTAATATCATATATAATTGGATGTTATATCATATAAATAGAATAATTATCATGTTAAATTTATTATTTACATGAATTACATGTCATTATTATAGCCATCTAAACAATAATGTTTTGGATAACAATTACACCACGACGTGGAGATGGTAAGCCATATGTATGCATGTATAGTGACATGTCATTCAAAGGATGGATAGAATACTGAATATGGTTGTAAAATATTAATAATAACATCATAGTATATATAATATTCTGGAGTTATTATTTTATAATGGGAATAACAATGAAAGAAGAAGTTGAAGAAGAAAAAAACTTGAAAGATGGTGGTGAAAACATTTCCTCTTCTTCAGGTTCTTACTTTTTATTTGATCAAAAGGGCTTCTTAATATGGCTTTCAGATAAAAATATGGTCTCTATGTCAAAGTGAGGGAAGTTGAGAGAATATTTGGTTAGTGTTTGTCTAAGCGAAAAGTCGTTGAAGATGTGAAATTGAGAGAATGAGGAGTGACCTTTTATAAGAGGGGTTAGGTGCACCATTGGAAAAGCTAGATATATTATTTGATAATAAATTCATATTCGGTTTATAATGGCTCCAATGTTTATTATTTAAATTTTATGGTGGGAATAGGTCGAAAAACATTCAACCAATAGGTTTTAGATAGGTTTGGGTCACTATATTAACCTTATCTTTTTGTTTTAACTCTTAGTTAACTAGTTTGACATTTACCATGTCACTTTGTATTTTTATATTATATAGTTAATAGAAAGAGTATATAAATCAAATATACCCCCAGGTGGTCCATTAATGATACAACTATCATGATATAAGTCCTTTTTCTAAACCTTATATATTTAGGAATAGAATATCAATTAATAATATAATATTTTTTTTTAAAAACTCTTTTATGTCAATTTTGACACTATTGGGTATTTTGTTTTTCATAAATTCATTACAGCATTATTACTTCAAAAAAATTTATATAACCAATCATAATATGTCATATTATCCTATAAATTTAGTTTAATTCATAAAAATTCTGAAATTACATTTATTTTGATATTTATAATATCAATTATTATAATATTTCATTAATTACTTAATTTCTGCATCACCATTCTGTCATAAATAAATTAAAATATTTAATGTCTAAAAATTATAAATAAAATACCATTATGTAGGAAATATTTTTTTCTTTCTAATTAATATTTGTAATCTAATTTCTTTTATGTACAACCATATATTAAAAAAAATTTAGTAATTAAACATTGATTTTAACTCTTTTAACTCTTCTTTGAATTAAATAATAATAAATGTCCTAATTTAATCCAAATGGACCATAATGATAATATTTTCATCCTAAGGTTCTATTTGTTCTAGATACACTTTTCCAATAGAATTAGGACATTTTTTATGTAAATATTAATATATCATTTACCCTTAATTACCCAATTTACTTTTAATTGTGTTAAGTAAATGTAAAAAGTTACTCATCACGAAAAATTATTTTCATCTCATTGAACCACATTTTAATCCTTTATATTAACCGTTTCTCTCGGATTTTCTAAATTTCAATCACAGAAACAGTAAAATTATGTTTTATGTGAATTTCCAAATTCTCCTAGGAGGTGGGTAAAAGACGGTGAAAAGTTCAATAAAAATTTTATATATCTAAGATTATTCTAAACTAACTACAAGGAATTAAATTGAACTTATATAGGTATTATGTATCTATTTTTACCTTAATTAAATTTATATAAAATAAATAATTATTTAAATAAAAATTCAGTTTTAAACTATAACTCAGAGTTTTTTCCCTATTCATCAAAAATTGAATGTTTTCAGAAAATTACCAAAATTTCACCCTAAGCTAATTTCGATATTTTTAATCCAAAAATGATGTCTATTTTACCAAATTCAAAACATAAAAGTTGAATATATTAATTTAAAATTAATTTCCGTTGTTAAAACCAAAAGGCGTATTTTTAAGATATGATAACTATAAAAAGATTAAAACTTGTTTATGTCCAATTTCAAAGTGAAATTACATACAATGACCATCATTGGATTAAATGAAAAAAATATAATCTATTTATACATACAAACCCTTAGAATGTATAATTTAACAATATAAATTATTTTGATTAAAAATGTTTTTTTCAGTTAAAATATTGTATTTTTCACTATTCACCAAAATATGAAAGTTATCAAAAAAACACCAAAAAATTATTGAAACTATATTCATGTGTCCTGATTCTAAATAATAAGTTCATTTTGTCTAATTGAATATATAGAAGTTTAAAATATTGGATTTAAAAATGCTTCTCCATTAAAAGGTGGTAAAATTGAATTTTTTGAAAAAAACTTCTTTTATTTGAAAAAAATGAATTTGTTCGTAAATTATGTCTTAGAAACTCATAATAAGGATTATAAAATTATAATTATAATATAAAATTTAAAATTTAGTTAAAACTATTCATAAACGCTTTTGAACGGCTAGTTTGGTATGTCATGGTGCACTTGAACTCAGTGTTGTGTACAACCCACGGTATTGTATTATTCAAATAGAATCGTACAATGAAAGCTTTGGGTGTTACAGACAATCATCCAAAACAACAAGAAATGAATTGATATAAAGGAAGTGAATACATTATATTTAATGATGACATGGATAATGAATATTTTGTTGTGAATTGTATGATGATAATTCATTCATTAATATAACATATAATTTTTTTATTCATGTTCTATAAACTATTTTATACCATTCAATTTTAATTCACATATGAAAACACAACCTCAAATAATTGGGATTTACATCTATGTGATAATTGTGAATAATTAAATTATTGAATCTCATGAATATAACTACTCCAAGATCAATGTTATTGGACTGTACGTCCCAAAAATTCATATTATAGTCATTTAAGGGCGGTTTTATGCTATTTTGTGAATAAATTGTATATCATTATTTGAATAAATCATCAATTATTAGGAGAGGTATATAACTATTCACATTCTAAATAAACATATGATTATTTTCAAGTGTAAGATAAAGGATGAATATCATTTATAACCATAATTTTATGTGTTTATAAAATTACATTATGACGATGTATTTATTTCTCATATGATTGTAAAAATATAGGAGATTTTATGAAGACATGCCAATGTTAGGGTATTATACTGATTTATTCGACAATGAGTTTTGTTCCCTCTCTCTTACCAAAGAGGATGAATTCTCAGTGGAATATTTACCCAGATCTCTACATAAATCCTGAATAACTATTGAATTTCCTCTATTGGGTTAGTTTAAGAAAAGAATTAGTTACAAGAGATTTTTTATAAGGTGTTTAGAATAATGAGTTCTTCACTATGAAATCTGACTATATTAATCTTCAATAAAATGATTTATCAATCTGCCTCATCATCAAATATACTGAACATAATAAAATCTAGGTAAACAAAATGTATCAACTTCCCATGATATATGACATGTTTTGTTATAGATGTGGGGCCGAGTATTTTAATATTATATATTTTCATTATAAATATCAAAAATTCATAGTGAAGAAGGAATATATAATTAAGGATTCGTATCAAATAGTGTATGGAGAATATGAGTTCATAGTGATTCACAATAGAATCACTAATAATATTTAAATATTTAAAGACATAATTAATTGGGTCTCTTGATGTTATCTAAAAATTTTAATTAAAATTAGATTATATTATGATATACTCCAATGGAAATAAGGATCATAAGGTTCATTTTAATAGAGTGATAATGGCATTTTGAAATGAGAGTCAGTATTCAATGTATAGTATTGTTGAGATCTAGATGGAGGATTTACAAATTTTGGGGTTTTTATCTGTAATAAATGTATTTCAATGGAACCTTCTATGAAAATGAAATTTTATGAGTTTCCAAAATGGAGGTCTGTAATAGAGACCCATAGTTTTTTGGACTAGCTGGGAATTATCAATGATTAATTAGTAACTTCTAAAAATTTAAAAACCTTCAAACCAGAATGACTCATTTGTGAGTAATTTTTTGTTTATAATGAGGGTTATGAATACAACTTCATGGAATTCAAATAAGATTAATGTCACTGAATGAGTCCTCAAACATCTATTTGTTGGGTAATATTCATGGTACAAATTTTATCTTTAAATAAGGGCTTAGTATATTTACTATTATAGAATAGAAATGTGATAGCCTATTCCACAATGTAGGTGAATTATTGTGAGTGGGAATATTAAAATTAATTTTTGGCGTTGGATGTTTAAAATATGGTGGAATTATATATAATATGAGAATTTTTACATATATTTGGATAATAATATATTAAAATACATGTTTACATGTTAATTTATTAATATTCACCTAATGATTATTGTTAAATCTGATCATGAATGATGTTTAAAAAATCTACTACTATCCAAGAAAATTAAAATAATATTGATGATGCAATATATATATTTCTTATGGTAAACATAAAAATGATGAGTATTTACATGGGTAATATAATTATAGATTTTTTATTTATAGACATGGGAATCATAAAGTAAGGAATGCTATAATTGATATCATAAAAATATTGGTCAACTATCTCTTCCATAGAAGTAACTTGATGGGTACAATTATTATATGGAAACATTGAAGAAGGTGGGATTTGTATGATGAACGAAAAAATTGGTGATAAATGTTAATAAATTAGGGGTCTTATTTGGGTCATAAATATGTGTAGCATAAAATACTATGATAGAGGAGTTGTGGAATGATGTATAAAACTCACCCTTCTCCATAATCTTGGGGACTAAAAACATATATCATTATCATATAATGTACAGTTTGTTGGAAAATCTTCTGATTGAGATTAGGGAATATACAATTAATTTTTAGTTAATTGATAAGGGAATAATGAATGTAAAATGTCTAGGAATATTATAAAACAATCATTTTACCTACTTTAAAAAGGGAAAAAATATCCACGGAAATTTTCTATTTTCTTTAGAATACATTAAGAGGATCTAAAGCTATATGGGGTTTAATGGATCATCATATATATACATACAAGTTAATTTTAATTCAAAAGGATATTTACATTGATGAAAATATTAGGATATATATTAGGGAAGTGATGGGTCTTCTTGTTACAAAACAATATATTATATCGTCTTGATATTTATGAATTACCTCAACATTCTCGAAGAGTCTCTAAGAAGCTATATAACGTGATATTGAATTTAGTAAATATTATCAACCATAATAAATTCCCAACAAAATAATATAATCTGTACAATTTAATCTATATTGATAGTATTCTGAATGGACTTCGAATGAGTATTAGATCAAAATATTATTAATGGCCTAGTTATTATAATATAATATTTCCACTCAACCATCCGAATTTCTCAACATAAATACGTTTACTATATTTTTTGTATAAAAACATTGTTATTTTATGAATTTTATAAGAAGGTGATTTGGGTATTGAAATGGTATATGAAATTGTAAATGATGATCTGACCACATAGTTGGAAATTCAGACCTCCCAAATTTGATAGAAGATTTATGATGAAAATATTTAATGAGACAGAGATTTCATAATTGTAGTTAAATTATTATTATACATATCTCAATGGATGTGATTTATGATATATTAGAATATAGGAAAGTTATTTCCGAGATATATCAGACCCTTTGAAAATTTTGATTACATCAAAGCACTGAACTATCTTCGATCCTTCCCACAATCCATTTCTCAAGTGCATGACATTTTACATAGGTCACTCTGGAGGATATACATTCTAGATCAATCACATGTTCTGAATCTAGAAATTGTATAGATAAATGATGATATCTCTTATGAGTTATTTCCATCGAAGATATTAGATATTAGAGAAAATGATAAATGTATCCCAAAAACGCTATTAGTAAATGTATTGTGGATAAGCCAGAGGTAAGTGATTTTCGAATGGTGTCATGAACCATCCCACGTCAACCCAAAACCGGTCACCTCATCCAATCTGTGACTAGTCCTAAGAGGTGTTCCTGATCCTCTTGGGCTGGCTACAAGCACCAGGGCGTCGACAAAGATGACGGGAACTATTTTTTCCAATATAATTAAATAAACGAATAAGAATAATTAAATATAAGTATAAAATAAAGTAACCAAACAAATGAGTAAATAAGAACTAAAGGAGGTAAACATAGCCAAACTCGATGTCCCATCATACTCTAGGTGACCCTAATGTTCACTCTCCAATTCGATAATCATGTGTCACCCATGGAGATCAAACCCCAGAATTAACCTAAAAAAGTAATAAAAAGGAAAGGAACTATATGTGTGAGAATTAAAAAATAGTAGGTTATCCTAATATCTATTCCCAATGTGCTACCTTTAAATTAATGGAAACATCAATTCGGGTTGGAACAAAAACTTATAAAAATATGTTTTCATTAATATTTTACTTAAAAACAAATCACAAACCACTTCCCTTAACAATATTCAATTATATATTTTTTCCTTAGTGTCAATGTCATTTTCAAAGGGAATGTGGTGTCTACATTTTCATATTTATATAACGATGATAAAACAATTACATTTGAAAAGAATTTCCAGAAGCCCAGTCAAAACCAGCTCACCACATTCCAAAAAAACAATACACAAAAATCCACAATAGTAATCACACCACAAGAGAAATGTAGGTATACATACCAGCCTCATAATCACTACTAGAAGAAACAAAAGCCAAAAAGTCATGGGTAAACCAGAGAGATCTAGAATATTTTAGAAGACACCAATACATGAGACCTCTTCCATGTTGACATGTCGTGCATGATGAAATCGAAATGCTCATATGCTCTTTCATCCTATATCTAGAAGGACAAGGGAAAATCCTATAGTAATATAAAAAAATCAATCACCTACTATGGTCCATTGGTCCATACCATAACCTACCAGTACAGTAATCATACTAAGAATATTCTTTCAATATACCATATTCTCATGGCTCATGCATTTAGAAACGAGGTGATAAAATTGATGCCAGAAGAGAACCCAATAATATGATTTATAATAGTAATAATGCACAACCGGTCACTCCCCAAGCCTACAATGGGACCATTATCATCCCATAAAATAGAATAATTAAAAATATTTCAAACTGAAGAACCCATACAACAGATCCTATGAATCCCCAACAAGGACCTATAACCAATTTCATGCAATTATATGTATGAGAAACACCCATGTAGGGTTTTCAGAATTAATTTCATCCACAAATTTCACAAAATTTCCAAACGACCTCTTAAATATTTACAAACAATTCCTTGCCTCAAAATAAAAACACTTTTTCACATGTGGTTTAAAGCCTTTTTTCCAATGAAAAAATTTATAAATTTTTTTCAAAACATTCCCTTCTCACATCTAAACAAAAATTTCTTACACAAATATGAAAACCATAACATAAATAAACATTTTATGTGAGTAAATTAAAAATCCAAAAATTTACATTTTAATTTATAATCATTAATAATAATTATTTTTAAAACCAATTTTTACAAACACAGACATTTGCCTTTTATAAAGGAATGAAGTCACACAAAAACACATATAAAAATAAAACTCATTTCATTATAAATCTAATACCATTTTGGAAACCATATAATGAATCCCTGAAACAACATTTATCATGATACTCACACATTAAGAAATCCAAATCCACCCTTTTTAACCTCATATTTAACCCATAAAATACTACCATGCATTTATATATCTATAAAAAATAAAAGACAAAACATTAAATATTTATAAAAAACCTATTTAATAAAACAACTATAAACATCAACTTCATGCCTTAACAATATTCCAGTTTCTGAACCATGTTTAAAATATCACAATTCATTTGAGAATTTTCAATGAACAATTTTTCAGACATGAAATGTGTACACTTTAAACAAAGAAAAGAAATTCAACACATAACATGGTATATAATATAATTTTACACACCACATAATTATTCAACGGGTCAAAAAATAAAATCCAGAATGTATAAGAGGTGAAAATATCAAGAAGTGATGAGTCTAAAAATAAAATGGTATGTGCAAGGGGAAACCTACCATGAAAATAAGTCCCGAAGAAACAACGTGCATCCAAAACCACATGGTATGGTCCGAAAGCCAATATATTAAATATCAAGGACTCAAAAAACACAAAGAAAAATAATTCAAATATGAAAATCCAAAAGGTGGGATTAAAACAAACCAGAAAAGGGTCGGAATGATTGCATACACCAAGAGGGAAGGTTAAGGTCCTGACTAGACTTTCCAGAAGATGGGGTGGGTAGGTATGCTGGCCATCCAATTTGTAGTCAGGGAAGGCAAGCTGGTCGAACTGGTCACCAGAAAGGGGGAGGGAAACAATGCTGCTGAGCATGATGGGAGATGGGAGTCATTCCACTAGGATCAGGAGGCTAGGGGTCAGTCGGCCAAAGTGGTGTAGAGACATCGGAAAGAAAGGGGTATGAGGGGATGTTGGGGAATGCTGCAAGGCATGCCGGGGGGTGCGGTTGGATGGGAAAGGGGGTGGTGGCCTTCAATTTTGGGAGAAAGTGGAGCGGCCTAATGGTGCTGCGGAACTGGCTGCACACTGAGCAGGAGGACCGAGGGGGGTTTGACCGGTGTTGGGTGTGTTGGTAGGGAGAGGATTTCTGTGGGTCGGTGTAGGGAGGTGCTACAGGGGGAGGTTGAGGGATAGGTTCTAGATGTCGGGGAGGAGCCAACCGGGACATGTTGTAAGTGAAAGGGATGCCACATCCGAGAAGTAAGAGAATGGTTGGGCTGTAGTGGCACTGCCGGTAGGGAGGGCTTAAGGGAGGCAGTAGGGGTCTGGGTTTCACCTCACACACACATACCAAGGGGGGATCTAATTGAAGAGGGGGTATAAATTTCAATTTTAATTATTATTATTATTTTCTATTATCATAATAAAACATTAATATTTAAATTATAGTAATAATAATAATGATGATAAATATAATAATAAAAATAATCATAATCATATTGACAAAATAAAAATGATCAACGTATTCACATAATTTTAATAACAATAAAATTTTTAATAATAAAAATTTTAAAAAATATAATTAATGTTTATTTTAATTAAAAAAATTATTTATTATAATTTTTCCAGAATGGATGGGATGCACAGTTCCACGGGTGAAGCAGTGCAGGTTTCCAAAATGTGCTCTTCATGTGCACCCAATGAAGTCAACTAGAAAAATACACTTTTTAATATAATCTAAAAAATCATCTAGGACACAACCCAAACCCCACATGAATTATTTAAGGCTAATGAAATGATATTATATAATAAAATCGTAGGTCCAGGTGTGACTATTCTCCCACCCCAACGCTTTTTATCACTGGAAAGCAACAACTCTATGCAGCTAATCAATCCACACCTAAGGATTCCACATAAAAACAATCCAACCTCTTAACCCAAAGAAATTCCATCGACCTCCTGAAGGACTCATCCTCATTGACCAAAACATATCACCATCAGAGGGGAGGCCAAGATTAATTATCTAGAAAAATAATTCAACTAGACTCTGATAATGAATTCAGAGAAAACTCAATGGGTCTTATTGTTGGTCTCCCCACATTAAATAATCAGCCTAAAATCATTCAAATTGAAAAAAAAACATTGACCAGAATAGACCCTTCCTCAAGATAATAGAAACATATAAGGAACACATAAACCACCCAATTCTATTGGAAACGAGATATGATCTGAACAGAAAACTCCATACAGACCAAAAACCCTCACCCTTGGGTGGGGAGGGAGGGCCCATGGATTGGATCATTTAAACTATGATAGAAAACTACTCATGACATACCACTTCAGGAATGACACAAACCGAAGACGTAACTAATTCACATGAGAGGTCCACGCAAGTCCACACAAGGCCACTGATCAGCCACCCAGATCTAAAAAATCACAAATACTGACATTGCGTGAGGGATGAGTCCATTTTTCTCATTTCGACATTAGTAAATTTACAACGATAGTGAAACCACAAAATAAACACTAAATGTATCAAACTGCAATGATATAGGAACAAATTTAACTAAACTATTTAAAATTCCACCAGGGATCCTATCTTCGTGCTGAATTCATTCTGAAGCCTTCTTCCTAGAGCTCTGATGGGTGAAGCCTCTCCTACCTCATTGTCAGGTGATGATATTCCTAATAATAAACATACATATTTTGATCTGATAGATGAAAGGACAAAATTTTGAAATGAAAACCATGATGGAATGGAAAAATAGATGTAATCAAAAGACCCACAACATTCTCATACATTTCAACACCCAAAACAACATTTGTAAAAGTTTCACGATAAGAGATACCTTACATTGGAAGTAAACATACATAAGAGACATTCAACAAAATCCCCAGAACACCTATCTTTTGGGAACATCTTCCTAAATGATTTCTATGACTGCTCTGACAAAATAATTATATGTGACCCAAACATCAGCAACATGGCAGGGATTTGGAGTACACATCTAGGAAGACCTCTTATGACCCATCATTCCACACTGATTAGACACAAGGATCTATCACTTCAAAGTGTTTGACGAATGTTCCTGTGGACTTTTGATTCCACCACCTGCTCCCCTGATATTCGATCACTTACACATCTCCTTTCTATAATCCTACACACTACTCCTAGGAATTGAACGAGGGAGGACCACTTCAATCACTACCGCCATCAAAGCTTCAACATAAAAATCTTATCTCACCACATCAACAAACAAGGTTATGTTAGACATTGAAACCTTCGATTGATGATCAGGACAGAGACCCTTCTCAAAATGCCTTGTCCTCCATGAGTCATCTGTGGACAACCCTGAATCATAAGGGAGTGGATCCACAAATAGTTAGATATATTCCAACATGTATTTGTCACCCAAATACATAACACACATCTCTATATTCATTCTAAAACTTTCTTCCTCGGAGAAATATTTATTAATGCAAAAATACTTGAAAAACACCCATGAAATCTCTTGACGAGGCTTGTTTTGAGACACTAACTTCCACCACATCCAAAGTGAACCTTCATACATGATTGTTTCAAACATAACTATAAACTAATCGGGGAAATGTAAATGGTTAAAATCCTTTTCAATCGTCCGCATCCACCCCTCCACTACGAGAGGGTCTTCATGATCATAAAGAGTGGTAGATCTTGCTTCCAATACTAAAGAATAAAATCCTTTAGATGATCAATATATATATGATCACTCATCCAAGATTCCTGTGGGAAAATCATGGAAAAATAAGTAAATAACCCAATAATGGCCAACTCAATAAATAAAAAACTCAAAATCTAACACCGCATATGTGAAAATATCCAAACACAAGAAAACAATCTATCATAATGTCAAAATATTCCTTTCGAAAAATTTTTTATTTTAAAACAGTCTTGATGGTTTAAACCATTACTATTGGTATTTTTTTTACTCTCATCCTCATGCAGGTTTATGTGCCACCCCAGGCATCCATCCACCATAGAATATATCCATTCATATTCCAACATACCACTATACATGTGAGAACCACTAAGAACACCCTGGACAAAAAAACAACTTCATTTTCCCAAACCCAAATCATTCTTACATTTTTCTTTTTAATAAATCCCCAAATTAAACATGTCATTTCAGACAAATATTTTTTATCACACTATTAATGATTCAAAAAAAATTCAGAAATTAGAGGAGACCCAAAATAACACAAAATGGGAAATAGTGTTGGTGAATCATGTGACCATACAGTTGGCAGCCATATGAAAACATGTCATCGAAATAGAAAGCATTTTAAGATCATTCCCATAGTTCCACATGACTTTCTAGGCCATTAATACTCATGAAGACTATTATATGAACTCCCTTTTTGTATCCCAGTAACAAAATATTCAACAGAAACCACATAAACTAAATACACCGGAATTCCCTTGTAAATCCAAGCATCAAAATGAGTAAGAGGTTGTGAAGTTATTCCTGCACCTACCCCTCATGTTATGAAAATACTACTCCTTATACCATTACATTCATGAAATAATCAAGTGTACTTTAAAAAGTGATGTATGTTAATATCAGAATTCCTCCGTTATAATTTTGTCAAGAACCAACCACGGTCAACCTTGAAATGGTCACCTGATACAATTCACGACAAGACCAGATAGGCATTCCAGATCCTCCTGGGCGGGCGGCAAGCGTTGGGTCATTGAGAGAGGAAATGAGAACTATTTTTTCCAATACAAATAAATAATATAAGAATAAATAATAAAAAGTAGTTAATAATATATAAATCAATCAAACAAATAAACAAGAACTGATGTAGATAAAACTAACCAAACTCTACGTCTGAACAAACTCTATGTGACATGTGTTTCACTCTATAAATAAAAGATCAAGCATCACCCCAGGAAATGACACCCAAGATGGAACTGAAAAAATAACTAAAAATAGAAAAAACCATAGGTGTGTGTATTAAAAAATGATAGTCTAGCCCGATATATGATCCCAATGCACTACCTCTAAAATAAAATAAACATTCATTTCTTGTTTTAACTACAATTTATAATAGTATTTTTTTTGAAATATTTTACTTAAAAACATTGTAGAAACCATATCCCTTAACCACAATAAAATAAATATTCTTTTCATTTTTGTCATTATCATTTTCAAAGGGAATGTGGTGTCTACATTTTCATATTTATACAATGATTATAAAACACTTTCATTTGAATCCCATTTCTAGAAACCCAATCAATACCATATCACAACATTCCATGAAAAATAATAAACAAAAATGCAAAATAGGAATCACATAGGACGAGAAACATAGGAATACATACATACATCATAAAGAATACTACATGCAAAAAAATCCAAAATGACATGGCTGATGAAAGGAGATCTACAATAATCTAGATGACAACAATACAAGAGACCTCATCCTCATTGACATGTCACACTTGATGAAATCATAATTCTCATATGCTAATCCATCATTTCTTATGCGGGACGAGGGTAAATCTCATAACAAAAAACCAAGAATATCCAACTAAAATTGGCCACTAGTCAGTACCATAACCTACCAGTGTGGCTATAATTATTAGAATATTATCACTATATGATAGATTCCCATGTATTGAGTTTTTAGAAAGGGGGTGATCCAACTGATTCTAGTTGAGAACCAAATCATGGTATATATAATAGTACCCATGCATAATAGGTCTCACCCCATGTCTCCCCTGGGACCATTCTCTTGCCATAAAATAGAAAATATAAAAAGACTTCCTATTAAAGGACCATAACAATGGTCCCAAGAATAAAAAACAAGGACCTCCAAACCATTTCATGCAAGTGAGGCATAAAAAAAACCAACGAGGGTCTTCATAATAAATATTTTTCACAAATTTCATGAAATGGAAAAATCGGCAGTTAAACATTCACAAAACCATTTTACACAAACATTCCAACCGGGCCACAATTCATAATTCCACATAAATAAAATTAAAATTCACAACAATTACATTCAATTTAAAATCATTTTACTCTTTTTTTTGAAAAACCATGATTACCAACACATAGAAGAACTTTTTATAAAGGGGTGAATGAACTAAATCCCCTTGGAAACTAAAACACATTTTTTAGAAATCTCAATCCATTTTGGAAACTATATAAGGAATCTCTAAAACAATATTTCACATGATGTTGATACATTAATAAATCCAAATCCTCCATTTTTTTAATCACACTTTACCCATAGAACCCACTGGGCATTCTATATATATATAAAAGAAAGCATAAGTCATTGAATATTTATAACAAAAATCTATTTAATACATTAATAAGTATAACCTTTAACTGAACGCCTTGACATGTTAACTTATGTTGAACCCTATTTAAAATATCAATATTCATGGGAGAATTTTCATTGAACAATTTAATAGAAAAGAAATATGTACACATTTAACAAGGAAAAGCAATTCAACACAAAAAATGGTATATAATATAATTTTACACATCATATAATTATTCGAGGGATCAAACAATAAAATTATGAATTCAGAAGAGGTGACAATTCCATCAAACAATGAGTCTAAAAATTGAAAGGTATGTGAAAGGGGAACCTAATATTGGAACCATGAATTGATGAAACAATGTGCATCCGAAACCAAGTGGTATTGTCCAACACCCTACATATTAAACATTAAAGACTCAAAAAAATAATATGACTTTTAATTTGAGTATGAAAAACCAAAATTTTGGATGAAAACGAACGAGTGAAGGTTCACAATGCCTTCACGCACCAAGAAGGAAGGTTGTGGCACCAGTTGCACTTGACAAAAAAGGGGGAAGTGTACTAAAAGGACAATTCACAGGAAAAGAAGGTGAGTTGGTCGGAAAAGTCACTCGGAAGGGTGAGTTCGATTACACAATTGAGATAGAGGGGTGATGGAGGTTGCACCATAGGGTGAAGGAAGCTGAGGGGTTCAGTTTGTAGGAGTATGGTAGATGTGTCAGAAAGTAGGGGGTCTGAGGGGGTGTCGGGGCATGCAGTAAGGGAGCATGAGGGATACAGATGGATGGGAAAGGGGGTGGAATCATACCATTCTGGGAGAAAAAGGAGCGGCCAGAGGGGTCTATAGTGATGGCTGTGTGTTGTGAAAGTGGGTTGAAGAGGTTCCGATGTTGTTGGGTGCGATGGCAGGGAAAGGAGGTCTGAGGGTCATAACAGGGCGACGCTATAGGGGGAGGCTGAGGTAGAGGCGCCACATTCAAGGGAGTAGTTGGCCAAGTCAAGATGCATGGGAAAGGGAGGCCACATTTGGGAAGCAAGAGAAATGTCAGGCTGCAGGGCATGAATGATAGAGAGTGAAACAGGGAGGCAGTTGTGGATTGGGTCGCGCCACACACAAACACAATAAGGGGAGATCTAATTGGAGAGAGTAGAGATTAGGGAATTAATTTTTTTTCTCTTAGCTTATTAAAACTATGCAATTTAAATAATAATAATAAGTATAATAATAATAATAATTCATAATCATATTGATAAATTAAAAAAATCAAGGTATTCATATCAATTCAAAAATAATAAAATTCTTAACAATAAATTTTTTAAATAACATAATTAATGTATTTTTTAATTATTTAAAAATAAATTTTAATTTTCTGAGAAGGGACGAGACGCATAGTTACCCGAGAAAAGACATGTGGGATTTCCAAGATGTGATATGCTCATCCGACCAATGATGTCTATTAAAGAAATTAATTTTGTAAGTTAACCACCAAATCAATTTGTCCAGGACTCAACCCGAAGACCACAAAAAAATTTCATGTCCAGAAAAATAAAAAATCTATTAAATTCTTAGGTGGGGTTGTGAAAAATCGAAACCAATAGACACCATGAATTTGATGTTCCATCACCTATTTTCACTATTTTTTTAAATGAACATTTGATTGTTGAAATAACATAAGTCTGTAACAATGAAATTACCTATGAATTTATCAACAGAATTTACCATTATAAAATTATGTCCTATATAGTATTGTATCATAATTCTCATTCAACAAATTTTAAAACCAATAACATGTAATTATAATAATTAAAACACTACATTTAGTGAATAGTAACTTCCACAAAAATAGAAAGTATTAATATTGGAAGAAATAGAAAATAAAAGAATTATAATTGTAAAATTTGGATATGCTCTATCACCTAGAGTAATTGAACTGAGAATCCACACTATAGAAATTAAATGTAATATTATATGGTAAGAAAAATTTTAAAAATGAATAACCTTGATTGTAATATAAGTGAATGAATAATGAATTAAATGTGAGGTATTTACAACGATCCTAAAACCAATACGTTCGTAAATAGTTATACCATTGTAATAGGAATCTGACTGTTGCAATAATAATATAACTATTAGAATAGTATATATATAGTGTATGTATAGTAATTAGAACACTACGAATATTAGCAAGAATATTCTAATTCTATCTATACTTATTGAAGTAAAAAATAATTGCTAGGTACCATATTAAATGAAAATAATTTATAATTATTCCATGGAATAGATAAATAAAAGTATTAAAAATTATATATCAAGTGCACTTTTTGTGAAACCATATTTTTTATATTTTTCATTAATAATTAATATGATGATTTCAAAGAAGTTTTTTATTTATAAAAATAGATATGTTAATTAATATAATTAATTACATTAATGATAATTGAAATTTATGTAGAATTATTTAATTTTATAAAATGGTTATAAAATTGATCATAATTTTTAAATTGGAATTTTTCATATAAATGACGATTTTATTTAAAAATAAATACTATCATACATATAAAATAATTTCCATAAATTGAAATTTATTTATTGAATTTTTTCTTCAAATAATTATGAGGTTGAATTTTTTAATTTTTACAAAATTTGGGAAATTTTTTAGAATAAAAAAATATTATAAAATACTACATATAATGTTAGAAATATTAACCCAACAACCAATTCTCCTTAAAAATTATTACAAATGGAAATTTCAAAAAAATAATTTCATTTCCATTCCCATTCCTCTCCACCTAATCTTGAATTCAATTGTAATTGTTCATGTATAATTTCATGGTTCCCTTTAAAAGTATTTCATGTAATAAAATCTGAATATGTAATAATCTCAATTTATAACTTTCAATTCATTTAATCATCTACCATATCCTCTACTCCACCATCCAACAAGAAATAATGAATCAGGTATAATATATATAATATTTTTTATTTTTTATTTAATATTAATCATATACCATTCATTTATTACCTTATAAATTAAAAACATTATCTATAATATGGCTCATTAACTACCTCCTTGAAAAACACTCACATGTTTTCACCACCACCATCATTGATGCTCATAAAATTATTTTTATGATTAATGATGATTATAATTAATAATATATAAATAATGTTATGGTTTCTACTAATTTATGGATAAATATATGAAATGAAATAAAATTAGTTCATGATGACTGGTAAATATACAAAAAATAAATTAACCAAATAAATGTTAAAATTTTAATAAAATAACATTACATGTGTCCGAATAGAAATCAATGTTTATATAATTTTAATTTTTATAAGGATATGTTTTCCATTTAATTTGAATTCTTCTATCAAAACCCCATTTACAAAAATATCAATAAGTATCCACATACGGTCCAACCATTGATATATGAATTAAATTCCCTTAAAACTGTGAATTTATATATTATATCTCATTTAAATGGTTATAAATTAATAAAAAATAATAATTGTATGTCCAATGTTGTAGGATAGTGTTCTAAAACAAGTATATACTGAATTTAATTTTTTATCATGGATATTATGTGATTGTTTAGGATAATTCTGGCCTGCGGAGGCAGGTTGAGTTGGTTCAAGGTGGTGGAAAACCGGCGTCAAGGTTCCGGGTTCGATTCCTCACAAAGGCAACATGCACCATTTGCCAGTTGTCCTCTAGTCCCCATGACTCCGTGGGAACTGGCCCAATCCCAATGGTTGGCCACCTTGGGCCTAGCTGGTGAGGTGTGGCATGTGGGTGGTGTAAGGCCACACCTATACACGCATTAACCATTAAACACTTTAAAACACCTTCTCGGCTCTCACGGAACCCTAGCGGGGCTCGGCTCTCTCGGTGTCGGTGGCGGCGGCGGGCGCGCCAGTTCCTCCCCCCCCCCCCCCCCCCGCTGCGGTGGAGGGATCTTCCCTTCTAAGGAATAAGGCTCCCCATTTTCTCCATTTCTCAAATCCTGGTCATCTTCCTCCGTTTCTGAAAGCTGCGCTAGTTCTGAAGGTCTTGGAGCTCCTCGATGGATACTCGAATCTCCATATTTCAGCCTCGGAGTTCACTAAAACTTCCACACTTCTGAATTTCACTCTGATCGCAAGGTTAAAGCAACGAAATCCATCAGTCGATTCATTTTATAGGTACATCTTCAACATGTGGGATCTCTAAAAGCGGGCAACGGTCGGGTTTCTTAATAATCATCTTATTATGATCAGGTTCTCTTCAGAGGATGATCTCATATTGTCCTGGTCGAAGGCACCTCAACATTGCAATGGATGTCATTTCTTCTTGATCAGGTGGCCATTCTATTTTCAAATGAATCGAGACTCACCGACCATGGATAATTGGGTTAGTTTTCCTAACCTTCCATTACCATTTAAAAATCCCTCAGTTATCCAAATACTCGGTAGGTATCTTTGCTCGGATAGTAGAACCGTTGTTGTATGTCATTTGGTCTGCCCGCGGATTTTCATAGAGATGGATGTATCCAGGGTTCCATTCGATTTCGTTTGGGTTACGATTGGAGAAGAATATAGGTGTTGAAACACAGTTTTATACGAGAGCTGGACTGAATTCTGTGCTTCTTGTAAATGGTTGGGGCATGCTTCGTATTTCTACCATCAGAGACCTAAATCGTTGGCGGGCAGGGGGTTCATATCTCATTTGATGGTGGATGGTCTTAAGGATGGGCAAGGCATGACTCAATCGATGACCAGTGCTAATGATAAGGATTCTCTGGTTTGTGATCCAGTGAACTCGGGTCTATATGCAGTGGGTCAAGATGCCAGAGACAGGGGGATTTCGTTACACCCAGTTGAGGAGGCACAATCAGTTAGTGAGGTAGAGGGTAACATTGTAGTGGGGGTGGAGGCTCCTGGCACAGGCATGGTAGCTCACCACGTCAACCCGTTGGTTGCGACTGTGATTAGTAGGTTGAAGAGGGACCTGGAGAATTACTCCAGCCATGGTACACAGGAGGAAGGGGAAGAACATCAGATTGAGGAGACTTATGCAGAAGTCCAAGGAAAGGGGGATAATCCTTTTTTGGACCAGACGACGGATGGAGGTAAGGAGGACCTATCAGGTTCTATGGATGAGAGGACACGGGTGGGCAGTGTGGATATGAATAATGGGAAGTAAGGGACAAGAATGAAGAAGATAGTTCCAAACAAAGGTTGGGAAGAAGGGGGGACAAAATTCAATTTCATTGGGTAATAGGTTTGTAGGCCACTCAAAGGATGTTTTGTGATCTGGATATTCTAGGTCAGGGGATCGAAGTGGGAGTGTTATTTTCCAAAGGGAGTGTGCACGGACACTCTAATGATGAGGTCCTAAGCTCGAAATGAACTTGGGGTCCCAAGAGGAGGAAGGGTGGTAAAGTCTATTCTTAATTACCGCCTCCTTTGAAGACATGATAAACGAAGAAGATGAGTGACATGAAAATGGATAGGGAACATCCGAGACATCAGAGGCCAAGGGAGCAGGACTATCAGTCATCAGTCCTACTTTTAATCTCTAAAGAAGAAGTGATAGAACATGTCCTTTTTTTCAATAATACTAAGGAGGAGGTTGCTAAAATGATGGGGAGGTCTAAAGAGGTGTCCCTTAATGAGGAGAAATATTCATGTATTGACAAAAAAGACTCAATTTTGGTAGGGGGCTTCAATCATGGAAAGATAAGTGTTGAGGAGTACATTCGGTCTTGGGATCAACTAGTGCCTGCTTTTCAGAAGCGGATATCAGAAGAAGCAGATTTAATGTTATCATCCTTAACATGGAAACTATTTAGGGAGACACATTCTAGTAATATTAAATTCCTTGTTAGCGGCATAATTTAAGATGGCTAGTGGATGTGGGCGAATCGGTTGTGTGAGTGGTGGTATCTCAGGGTCTCCTTTTTTTCTTTGTAGTATTGTTTTCTCTTGTTTTCAGCTCACTTTTTGGACCTGCTCTGGATGTGTATCAGAGCATTAGTCTTCATTGCTGTAGGACTCTCGGAATTGGATGATTGAGAGGGTATGGCTTAAACATTGGTTCAGTGCCCGTGCTTTTGCACGGGACTGCTTTCCTAGGGGTCTTATATCGGCGAAGGCTTGTTGTTGGCTCACATGATGGGGTGGGGTGGTCCTATTGTTTTCTTTGGGTGTATGCGGTTTCTCACTTTTTCCTCAATGTGATTTATAATAAAAAATTAATTTTTAGTAAGTGTAAGATAATTATGGAACATCCAGTAATGGATATCTATTAACCACACAATCTCATTAGATGATGGCCATTATCTAACTCAATTTCTTTCTCTTTGATGTCACTAAAAGAATCTAAATTTTTATTAATGTTTATTACATATAAACCAGGATTATTATCCCCCCATTTTAAGGGGTAATACATTATAATTGAAAAATTATAAATTACTTTATTTTAATACTTTTTAGATCCAGATTCATTCTTTAAGGTATGAATACCTCCTTCTCAATTTTTATTTGAGGAGATGGAGGAAAAATAATCTTTTTTATCATGTGTTTTTATGTACCTGTCGTGTAAGGTGGGTGACCTGTCGTATGATCCCAGTACACAACCATGTAATGGTCTATCTGTATGGAAAAAAAATATTTACTTTCAAGTACACAACATGTACTTTTCTAAAAAATAATACATTTTGAAGAAGCCTCGTGCTTTTTCAAATGGAATGATAGCTCATCTCATTCAACAAATAACTACACCAAGATGTCATTTTGCCTCTCGGTTATTCATACGAAATTTGTTTCTATTGTTGTTTGATGCATTGGAACACAATTGGAAAAATATCTATTCATCATGATATGTAATTTGTGATTTCTTCTATTGATTGAGTTATAAATGGTGGAGTGTTTTTCTTATTTTTCAGATCTTCTCTATTGTAGGTCAAGTAAAAGACCGACAATGGATGAGGAGAGTCACACTAGTTTGAGGTAGGTGGTCATGCACCTTTCATGGATTATCATTGTGTTTATATATGTCAGAGTGTCATGCGCATAATATTGGGGCGTTGATTGATTTATAATTTACCCTTATTGATACTTATTGGTGTTTATGTAATTGAATGATTGTTTTAAGGTATGAATTATGTTGTTTATCTTGATTAAGGTCCACCCCAGGAGTGTGTTTTCCTTGGAATGGTCGTTTATGAATGTTCACCCGAGGTTGCCTTTGAGGCATGCATTGTTTCCCTTTTTTGGTTTTCAAGTATGAATTATATTAATAATTTAATTGAAAATGTGATAAATAGTGATTGGATTGATTAAGGGTTTGGGATTAGTTATTTCCTCTTTTCCCAATGTCATGCCTATGACTATTTAATCATTTTTTGAATGGTTTCCTTAAACTGTGAACCATCCAACATGATTTATGTAATACTGAGGACTTTTAATGGTTTAGATTACTTCATAAGAATTTTGTGTAAATTTTTTCCTTGTGAGTGATTTCATGATTGAATCTATTTGATAGTTTTATTCTCATGTGTTACTTTATATTAGAATTTTTCATACATGAGTTATTGATGTGAAACCATGTGATAGTTTAATTCACATTTGTGGTTTTTTATATGATGAGTTCCCATGTGAGTTAATATATTAACTCCACATAATAGTTTAATTTCATTTGGATTCTTCTATGAAATTATTTAAAAGGGTAATTTTCAGAATGGTGATCCATAGTCTCAGTTAATTGGAATGGTTATGTTCATGTGAGAAATTGATCCTTATATACCTTCGGTTAACCATTTAATCAGTTAAAAGATAATGGATGGGCTCAATAGGTTAATTATGTAATGGTTTTGAGAGAGCCACTAATAAGGTGGTTGGTCTCATTGAGTCTTTTGTTTAAAATGATGTGCAATCCTAAGAACCATTTAGGGATACCCAGGTCTGGCTCTATTAGAATAAGATTAAATAATTATTATGTCATGATTTTACAGTTTCATTTATATAGGGGTCATTGGGCCTTGTTTGGATATTGATACCTTTATATAATTCATGTATCATGAGTGATGAAATTGATGATTTATAACATCTATGGCGCCCAAGAACTATCTTGGATTTATTATTCACTTATACTGGTTTCAATATTATTTTGAGACATATTTTGAGCTTTCTTTTGAGTACTCATAGATTTCAAATTTAACTATTATATACTTCTTGTTATATATATCCACTAACATATTGTCAGAGACCTCGGGTGGTTGCATACTGGGATTTAGTCTCACATCCTATTTGGGAAATGATTTCGGGAACAAATAGGTTATATGATTACTTGTGATGATTAGTGAAAGAACCCCACTATAAGTAATTAATATTCTACTTAGAAGTAGGAGAGCATGGGATCGAGTCTAGGCTTGATATGATTTCTACTGTCATTTTTCTCTTCTAAGATTTTGAGACATATATTGTTTATTAATGTAGTTTTATTATTTGGTTATTTTACTAGAACGTATAAAATGTTGCATAATCTTTTGTAAGGAATGATATATTATCATTTATCTTTTCAGTATTCCACTATTTTAATCTATTGTATGTTGTTTACTACTTTTACTATTGTAATATTATTTATTCCATTGTGTTACACTCTAATAATGAGGGCATAGTTTACCCACTATCAATCCATTATCTTGTGCTGCTAGTTAGAAGTCATTATCATTTGGGGAAATGTGTTTGAGGCTATATTGCCCACTGGGTATGGGGAACTAGTTGAGTGGCATCCAGATATAGAACAATTATATGTGGTATTTGAGGATTTTTTCTTCTCTAGTATGTATTATGGTGTGGAAATGATATAAATGAAATGGAAATTGGTAATTAACTTTTCCTATGAGTAGCTATCCTGTGTATATAGAGAATCTTAATTAGCATGAATTGAATTGTTCTTCTGGGTTTTGGGTTAGTAGAGTTGATCCAATATCATGGTTGCACAGTACTATTGTATTTGTGCTGTTTTTATGGATATCATTATGGTTTTATTTTGTTTCATCCCAAT
Organism: Viscum album; assembly: GCA_963277665.1. Lineage (NCBI taxonomy): Eukaryota > Viridiplantae > Streptophyta > Magnoliopsida > Santalales > Viscaceae > Viscum > Viscum album. The sequence continues at coordinate 605,752,050 of OY728161.1, read as the reverse complement.
GATATGATGGTATTATGTCTCATGCATCATATATAAACTTATTAAAAATCACATTCCATGCATTCTTTCCATGAAAATTAGGAGAATTAATAATTGCATGTTTTTGTGATAAATTTCATGAAATATATCCAGACTATTGTGATAAGTACCATGATAGATATACCATTTGTTTTGATTGGTGTATTAGTATGTGATAAGGATCATATTGGATGGAAACATAACATTGGTCCCTTTACTGTATGTTCCCTCTTGGATAAGAATTTTTTTTATCATGTTTAAGATTTTTAGATAGAATTGTATTTTGATATGTAATTATTGGGTACCAAACCTTGATTTTTATGGATTATGGGCCCCTAAGAATATTTATCTGAAATACCACTGGTTTTTTTCTAAAGAATATTCTTTGTCTTGGAAAATCGGTTTTTTTGTCCTGAAAACCCATGTTTCTACACTATGTAGTTTGTCCTAACAGGACATGTATTCTTCAAGTTTGAGGATTGAAAATTATTTTCATTGTTATGTGAAATTTACTCATAGTAAAATCCATGGTTTATGATATTTTGTGTTTGGATGTGTTTGAAAGAACATGGGATGTGGGTTTCTGAGGTATATGGTCATGAACTTTTGGTACATGCCATGTGGGTTTACTCTGGAAAAACCCATGACAATGTGGTCATGTCAAGGTACATGGTCAGGGAAAAAGAAATGAGTACACAACGTGTCCCAGTATAAAATGTCGGGTATTAGGATGTATACATACATAAGATTGTAGTAGTACTCAGCTATGTAACATCTTGACGGTACATGTCATGTACATATTTTTTGGCTCCCTTTATGGGTCTTTTCCTATTTTATCCCATGTTGCTAGTTTTGGACCCATGACTAGACCTTTCTATGTATTATTATGCATAGATAGTAATGGTAGAACCCTTGGAGCATTATGGTGACTCCTAATTGGTGTTTTAGAGATTTTATCAAAAAATAGATAGGTTCTTTCTCCAGTTACCATTTTCAGTTGTCCAAATAGAGCGAACATGGTGTGGATGATTGTTTGGGTGTTTGTACCAACCTAGTTGGGACTTTTTATAGGAGATGAGATGTGATATATCATTCATTACAATCTTATTTAAGAAATATCTCATGTGTTATGTGTCCATCCGGACAATGAGGTCATGATATGAGTTGATATCGATGATTATGTGGAGTATTTTTCTTCTTATGTTTTGACCAAGATAATCTCGTGTAGGATGTATTCATCTTTCATCTATATAACAAGGATCCCTTAAGTGAGTTATTTTCATACATTCCTTTCTTGGGAGTCCCTTGTTGGACCTCTCTCTACTGTACAATTTTCGAGGATTCTTGTCATTGGATACCACTGTGGTTTATCTTTTGAGGATCCCAAGTAGGACGCCTCTCTTTCATTTTTAGATAAGGAAACCATGTATGATGAATTCAATCATGTTACCTAGAGTATTAGGAGTAGGATTCCTCTCAGTGTTATGATGCTTAATCTTTATAATCCGTTATCTTGGTTTAGATCTTTCCAACATTGGTACCACCTAGGTGTCATTATCCCTAGTAGCATGTTTTTTGTTTAATGATGACACCCTTTTTCATATTGGTGATCATTGTATACTGACCCTTGATTTGGAAATGAGAATTGGGGAATGCTCTGTTCAGATGGTTAGATAGGCCCCAGGCCTGGTCAGCCACTTATGAGGTTGTGTGAACCTCCCTTTTTTATGCGACGAGTGACTTGATATGGTGTCATCCGTGCAAATGGTTTTTTTGAAGATTTGATTCCAGTGAAACTATTACATGAGCCATATTGTACTAGGATGCATAGGGTGGAAAACCTATTAATAGGACCCAAAATGTGTTGTTTGTTCACGTAAACTCATGGTGGTATATGTTGACATATAAAGTGCCCGTCGAGTGTTACTTTATAAAAATGATCTGTCGAGTTTGGTTAAATCATTGATCCTTGAGATGATTTGTATGTTATTAGTTATATATAGAGTAGAGTGAGCTGAATGTTTTGGAACCAATTTCATCCCACTACCCAGAAGGAATTTCTATGGATTGTGTGTTTTTACATTCCAGTCAGTTTTTTTTAGATTTCATTCCATGTGATATGACATTGTGATCATAGACGGTGATGAAAGTATTGAATTTAAGTTGGTTATGAACTCTTGTGTTTGAGAGAGGTTATTTCTATTCATGATTTTTAACACACTCCAAGGTGGGTATCATCACATCGGTTATGTAAAAAAAATTGTTCTATGTATAAGGATCATAATCAAGGACTATATAGAGATAGTTGTTTCTACTTTAATTCCATTGTTACTTTAATTTCCTATTTCAAGTTTTCTATTTCAATGTACCCTTAGGTATCTATGATTGGATTGGAGCATAGCCCTTTGTAGTAACTAATGATCATGGGAGGACCTCAGTGATTATTCATAGGATTTTATGGAAAGGCCTTGGTGGAAAAGATTTGTGATCGGTTAAATGATATTGTGTACATATGTGAAGTATTGTATTCTTTTCACAGGTCAACCAATTGTGGCTTGACTATCCATTTATAATAATAATTGATATCCTCAATGTCTACTCTTTCTTAAGATACAAGAATGTCCCCTATCTTGACATTGTCCTAGATGAACTAATAGAGACTCTGTTATATGTCACGGTACAGTTGAATGCCATTGGGAATGTTTGTGATATCCTTGTATATTTTGTTCTAGGTGCGTAGTTTTTAATGAGTGTTGGTTAATATTAAGGGATACATAGTTTACCTTGTTGGAATGTGTTAGATAGAGCAATGCATGGCTTCTGTTTTTTTCGACATGACCACCAGGTAGATGCAACTCTATGATCAGTAAATATTATTATGTGTAGTTTTGGACTTGTAAAAAATACTCACTTCTAAATGGGAGTACGTACCACATTGGTGGATTCCATGGACTCCGAGTTGTTGAATCTGAGGTTATATCCACCTAATAGTTGGGATCAGATGAGATTCTTTGAAAATAGGTAATGGTTGTAGATTGATGGATCTATAATTACACTTTTACTCATGTTGTGGAATTAAATTTTAATTGATTGGGGGATTGAATGATAAATAATCATCATAGAAAGATATGTATGAGATTTTATGAATGGGACCAATTTGGGAGTATGTTTCCATGGGAGGAGGAGTTGTGTTCAGTTGCAATGCATTGGACATCAAAGGAGGGCATTTCAGAGATAAGTCATCAAGTGATGGTTTGAATTTTTATCCTTCTTATTCATCAGGTTTTGTTCCATTGGACTAGATAAAACACTCCCCAAATTTAAGGTGGGAGTGGTGTAAATTTCCACATTGTATTTTGAGTAAATATTGTTTGACCTCATTTGATGAGGATAAATTAACATTCATGGATGTAAGGCTCCTTTTATTACCACATATATGTTTAGGTTTTCCCAGTTAAAGGAATATCACACCATAAGCATCACTAGAATACTTAGGGGTGTGTCAGGGGAGTTTTTCAATGGTTCAGGTGTCATGGTAACGATGTCATGTGAGTTGTTCTTGACCAGATCAATAAGGTTACACATTTTATTCCAATCAAGGAAATAATTAATGTGATGATATTTGAATGTTGTACATTTGTGATGTTGTATGACCAAATGGGGTCACCTTATCTATTTTTTCAGATAGGGATTCCCAGCTTACTTCTTGTCTCTTGAAAAGACTGTAGTGGGCTTTAGGGATACAGGTGATTCTAAAAATAGCTTACCTCCACTAGTTGTATTGCCTATTATAATGAAATGTACATGTGATGGAGGACATGCTTCAGGAATGCATCCTGGATTTTGGGGGTCCATAGGAGAGACAAATAGTCTTTTGGAGTTATCCTATAATAATAGCTTCCACGATACATTTTCGATGGCTCCATATGATGATTTTTATGGTAGGTAGTTCCGATAAACCTAGTGTTGTCTTGAGGTAGGAGAGGTGGCTATGCGAGGAACATGTATAGTCTACGATAAAATTGAGTAGGTTCATTTGATAATGAGGTGGATGACTACTGTACATTATCAGAAAAAAAAATTCTGTAGATCAGCGAAGATGACTTTTGGAGATCAATGTTTGGGATCAATTTTTCCTATGTGCCGAACAAAGGTTGAGATATAAGAAGATCAACAGTCAGGGTAAACATTCAGTGAGATCATCGTTCCATTTGAGATTATGGAAAGGGTCAGGTCGGTTTCCTGATGATTGTAGTTACCTATATGATATATGGATATGAACAAGGTATTCCAAATTTATATGCTATAACATTACTTTTTGGACCTATCTCACACCTTTCATACAGAGGAAGTAGAGTTTCATGAAGATGCGCCAATTGAGGAGAATACCAAAACATATTTGGATCGTAGCATGACTATTCTTGATGGATGGTCTATTACTTCATTATGAGTTCAATGTATGCATGACCGAGTGGAGGATGAGAACTGGGTGTTGGAGGTCGGCGTTCGATCACAGTGGATGGTATAAATCTATGATGTTCTTTTACTACCCTTGGAAGGGAAATTTATGATGAATTAATTTAATAGGGGAAGTTTTTAAGAACCCAATTCTTTATTTGAGTTACAGATCCATCATTTTAAATTTGTACTTGAGGAGAAGGAAAAAAACATAGATGCATTTTATTCTCAAGTGCAATTCATATGATCCTTGAACAAGAGAATGTAATGGTCTTGCCATGATATATATGGACACAATGTGTATTTTTAAATACACACTATGTTCTTTTCGAAAAATTGGTAGATCATGTGGTATTCTTGTGTTTCATCAAACAAACAGAGGGATCACCCCATTCAACGAAAAGCCGCAACGATATGTTTTTTGACTCTCTATTGTCCATCCAAACTCTTTTTCAATCACCATCAGATGCATTGGAACCAAATAAATATTATCTAAATTACTCAGGATCCATTCTCCATGAATTATTGTCATGATTTACTTATCAATGGTTGTTCATTTTTTTATATTTTATAGATATACTCTATTTGTGGTTGAAACATATCCTAATCATGGATGTGGAGAGTTGCACTAGTAAGAGGTAGGTGATCTTATGCATTTCTTGAATTTTCATGATGTTTATATATGCGAGATATTCGTACATAGATTATTGGGGTGTTACATGACTTATAATTTACCCTTATTTTTTATTATTCATGTTTAGGTAATCAAATAAGTATTTTAATATACAAATGAGGTTGTTTAACTTTTTCAAAGGCCACCCCTTAAATGTGTTTCACATAGAATGACCATTTATGGATGTTTGGTTGAGGTTTCCTATAAGGATTGTCTTGTTTCTCTTATTGGGTTTTCAAGAATAAATTAAATTTATAATGGAATTTAAATTGTGATATTTTGTGATTGAATTGACTAAGGGTTAGGGATTAGTGATTATCCCTTTCCCTATGTTATGACTATGCATGTTTATGAATGTTCGGAATGTTTTTATCTCACAATGAACATGCCAATGTATGTTAGGATATTCTATAGACCTGTAATGATTTATAAAAATTAATAGGTTTATTGATTAAATTGTTCCCATGTGATAAATTTTATAATTAATTCCTTGTGATAGATTAATTCACATGTGTTTCTCTGTATATGAATTGTGACCACATGATATATTGATGTTAAACTATTGAAAAATTTATTTCACATTTGATTCTTCTAATATGATCTGTTTCCATGCGAGTTAATATGTTAATGAAATGTAATATTATAATTTACATGTTCTTATTTTATGAAATGATGAAGAATTGGTAATTAGAAATGGGAGAGACAAAGTCTCAGTTAAAAGACATTGTCAAGATAATGTGACTAATTCAACTATATATACTATGAAAGAACCATTTTTAGGTTAAAAGATAATGTATGGGCACAAGAGTTAATTTATGTAAATTTTCTAAGAGAGGCATAGATAGGGTGGTTAAGCTTATTGAGTCTTATCTTAAAATGTCTAAAGAACCTAGTATATATTTGGAGATACCTAGGCTTGGCTCTATTGGAAGATGATTAAATGAGTATTATGACATGGGTTGATAGTTACATTTATACTAGGGGTCTTCGGGCCTATGACATACCTCATGAACATTATTTATTTTAATGAAAATTAATATTGAAATGGATGATTTTAGGCATGGATATCAGGAAAAAGCATTATCATGTATTCCGTTTAACGTATACATGCCTATATTTTCTTCTGATACATCTGTTATGCTTGCATAGGTTAACCCATAGTTTTATTCTTTCAATATTGAAAACATCCAATTATATATATCCAATTGTTTATTGGAAAAGAACTATTGTGTATTTATACTATGATTTAGTCTCACACTAAATTTGGGTCATGTTTTTTTCCCACAAAGGTTATATGATTTGAGGTGTTAATCCCAACAGGAACCGTGATCTATGAACTTGATGTGCTGCATAGAATTAAAAGAGAATGAGACTCAGAAAATGCTTGTCTTTCTTCCATGTATCTTTTTTAGTTTTGTAAATTTGAGACATATATTATATATTACTTTAGTTTCCTTGTGTTTAATGTTTTTTTTCTAACATGAAATTTGTTGCATCATATCTTGTGTGGAATGATTTTTGGTTATTTAACTTATCAATTTTCCACTGTTTACATAAGTTTTATGTTTTTTTACTAATTCTTCTATTGCATATCTATTTATTCAGTTGTGTTACATTCTACCAATGATGTAATAGTTTTCGCAATATCACACCATAAGCCCTCACTACTAGTCATAAACCTCTATTTTGGAGAAATACGATTGAGGCCATGTGGAAAATAGGGTACATTAAACAAGTTGAGGGACATCTAAATCTAAGACTTTACAATGACTTCTGATCGATTCCCATTAGTGTAATACATAATAATCCATATGATTTTATATGGGAACCCAAATAGGCCTCCAATGAATTGAGTAATTTTATGGTCTCATATGATCTTATGTACCAGATTACGACAAAATATTAATTTTGGATTTGACTTTTTAAACTTATTTTTTTTCTTTGCTGAAATCCTGGAAATATTATTATTCCATGTTATACAGTTTTTCCACATTCCTATGATTCCACGATCATATGAAACAACAATACATATTTTTTATCTAGAATGTTATTATTCATGATCCTCATATTTTATGGTCTCATATTTTGTCGTTTGACTCATATGTTGTTCTTTGCTGTCATGTTTGTTACCTTATAGGGATTTATAGATCACCCAGTATGTTTTTGTATTCGATAGGTTATCCTAAACAGTATTACAATCTTAAAAGGAGTTATTATCTCATTATAGAGACAACAAATGTTTTTAGATTATTTTTATAATATTAGGGACCGTGTATTCGAAAGACATTGGGATTCAACATAATTTGTTATTTATTTCAAATTTAGATTTTTAAAATTCATGTAATCGTATATATAAATTTTTTCGGTCTCTATTGGGATCATAAATCATCCTCATAAAAACGAATTTTTGTCAAATAATACTCAGGGAACATGAAATACACCATATATATTTGAATGACAATAGATGTTATGCCAATAAATTTTTGCAAGTCAATAAAATGGATAATATAATCATAACCTCTCCAGAAGAAGAAGGTGGGTACTCAAAAAATATATAGAAAATATTTTTTATATTAATCTATTTTGCAATAATAATTTTTTGAATGCTAATACATATTATTATTTCAGTAAAATAATTTTTTATGTAGGAATTAAAAATCCAAGAAATATAATTTAATATATTATGTTCACAACATATAAAAAAGAGTATAAATGTTCATCAGTACTATAATAATATGATCATATATCATACTTTTGAATAACATTGAATTATTAAATAGAAAATATCCCCATGGATATAAATAATCATAAAATGTTGTTTAAATATATGAAAAGAAACTAGGAAACAATTTCATTATATGGTTCTAGAAGAATACAATTTATTGATATGATAACATCAGTATCTAAATAGAAAAATACTTATATTAGGAAACAATAATTAATCAACCTAATCCCCATTTAGTTGAATCCTTTTGAAAATAATAATCACAGCGGAAATTAAATAATAATATATCCTTTAGAAAACATTTTTAATAATTGTGTGAAATACAAATTTAAATGAAACATTCAATGGATTGACATCAGAGGGATACATTAATGGTTTTAAAAAAATATTAATTTTTAAAATAATATAAAATAATATATCCTAGAAATATATTATCTTATATTTGATATATTTGGATGTGATGAAAAAACCTATGAAAGTGAAATGAGAAATATCATTTATAGAAATTTAAAAATTAAATTTATATAAAGATACATTTTAAGACGTTTCAAATAATATTAAAATTTTTAAATGAACCTTTTCCCAATTAATATTATAATAAACCAAATTATAAATCATTATGGATAGATAACTCAGTTATAGGAGGTGGATGTTCTTGATGGATCATTATGACCCAAGGAAAGAGGCATTAGCTATTCATGTACCAAATAAGAATCATAAAAAATAATTCATGAATAATTTGGAAAATATATTATGTGTTAAAATTATAATTAATGATAGAACAACACATGATATAATTTAATATCAATATGTTAAAAAAATTTGTTCATGTGATTAATAATTACATAATGAATACAAAATGGTTAAGAAAATTCTTTATGCCATGTGCAACACTAGAATCAAAAGATACATTAATAATAGATCAGTAATTTGATTATTTTATGTTATTAATCCAAATGGATTATATATATATTTTTTGAAAATAAAATTGGCAAATATTGTTGAAAATAATAAGGGTCATGGTTGTTATCCAATATGTGATGCTCAAGGTTCTTGACAATATTATTATTAAAAATAAATGAGGATGAAATTGGAGGAGATACATTGATGCTCTATGAATTGTTATATTGTTATTTACTTATATTTTTTTAGTGGATGATATGTAGGTAAAGAATATATTTTATGGAATGAGAAGAGGAAATGAAAAAAATTATCCTCAAATAGCAAGTTAATCATGGAATATAAACACTACACATATAGGGGGAGGGTTAACCATGTTGGGGAACCATCATGTATTACTATCCATTGAGGTACTATGGTTGAAATAAAATAAGAGTTAAAGAATTTTTTTTCGTTAATTTGACAAATTGTTTTTGATAAAATTTAGATGCAAAAAAAAATTAATTCATGCTAAATGGAACAACACAAATTAGTTCGAGGGTGGACCCCATTATATGTAACTGGTGATATAGATTTATGAATATATTTATTATTCATGAAAAAGTTAGGTGGGAGTTTGATGTGTGGATAAATATACAAATATATGATTTAAGTAATTGAAAAAAATATAAGACTATGTCCGTAAAATTGTATGATGGGGATTCATCTGACCACCTTCACATTCCACACCTTGCCTCCCATTTTATGGTGTCTACTCAAAAAAATGTCACATAAAAATTTATATACACATTAATTAACTATTTAAGAGAAATGTTTTGTACTTTTTAATGTATAATATATATAAAATAGAAATTTTATCGGTAAAAAGTTGTGGCTAAAACATACCGGGGCTCACATTGTTGTAGTCTTTGTGAAGTCGTGATTTTGAGATATTTTGTAGACCATAGAGAAATGACTTGCACCATGGACGATGTTTGAAAATGTATTTTTTGTTTGAATTGGACTGTGAAGAATATTTTTATAGCACAATGGTGGGTGACTATTTTACTTTATATTCTGTATTATATGAAATATTTATGTTGAATTTTAGAAGCTAAATTGTAGGAATGGTTTGATCTAGAAATTTGGATGTTTCTTCACCATGGAAGAAAAAATTCACTGCAGACCTATTGCCACATACATTGTTGAAGTAATAGATGCATGATGGCGATATTATCTATTCATTTGTATCAATTATTGAATATAAGATAAGGTTTTTGGAAACACATATTTAAATAAAAATGTAGTTAATCTGCTTTTTTATTCTTAAATATATGGTGAAAAACATTTTATACAGGCCTGATGATCATGTGATAAAATGGTATTAATGGATTAAATGATAAATTTATTTGGGAGAAAAATCATTATTCCATGTTATAGATTAGAAAATAAATGAAGTGGGGAGAGAGATATTCTTGGGTAATTATTTTTTTTATTTATAAGAAAATATCCCATGTAGTTATGTTCAAGAAAAAACAATGATACATAGATAATTTAATAGATATATACATGTGACAAAAATTTGTTGATGGAAAATAATTCATAATGAATGAAAGAGATTATAATATTAGAATAAAATGATATATATCTCAATAGAATAAAAATTTAAGTAATAATTCATTATTTTATCATTGATTAGAGATGATAATGATGATATTATTTTCTATAGATGAATAAGGGGATGTTATAGTTGGGGTTTGTAAGCTTAATGAATCGGTGTTTTATAAATATATTTCTAAACTATATAATTTTTTATGCTTGGAGTAAAATTGTTTTCAATTTTAACAGAGTTATACAATATAGTATATGGTTATTGACCAATTTTTTTTCAATATATATGAATAAAAATCCAATAGATACATTAATAATAAATCATTTCATGCAAGAAGATACCATATATGCATGTGATAATGAAGAACAATACTTCACATCTGTGAAAAATGGATGTTATATATTCCACATAAAATGATCCCATAAGGAAAGTTTGGATAGAGCGAACCATGGAATGGGGTGACATTTCCCTAGACATTGTATGTTATTGCGGTTTGTAATAGGATTGAATCTGTTGAAACTATTGACCTGTAGTTTGATCATTATGATTTTCATGCATTGAATATCAATGAAAATTTCTCTATATAGTATCCATGTACTAGAGAACTTTTTATTTGTTTATATATATATATATATTTACATTATTCATGTTCATAATAATTTATTATAAAATCATGTGAATATATGGATGAAGGAAAAAATTTTACCCTCAAGTGCGAGATGAAAAGAACAACAACTAGATTTTGATATAGATAACCAATAAAGACTATTAATTAATCAATAATTCAATACTCATATACACCATATCTGTGGGTTATATAAATCTAATTCTCTTTTTTAAATATGTGGTACCCGTGGTTGGTTAATCTTGGTATTTTTTATTTCCGTGACATGATATCATGTGTTTTTTGATATTTAGACAATATTTAAGACACCTTATGTAATAGAATCGTTTTTAGAAATTGGGAATAAATACATTATCTAGTGCATGGATTCTTAGCTTAGTTTTTCTTGTTATGTGTAAGATGGTAGGATTTATATGTTGAGTATACATAGAGTTATCATTAAAAGGGATCAAATAAAAAAACATAAATTCGTTAAAAGAGGTATTAATGGAGGTTAATGAAGAATAGATTCTCAGAATATTTTATATTTCCATTTTATGAAATGATATGTGGATGAAATTGAATTCTTTATAAAGAAAGAAATAAAATTTTGGAGTTTATTTATAAAAAAAATAATGCGAATAAAGAGAATAAATTCGAGAGGTTTTATTCTCCAACAATGTTAAAATGTGAACCATATATTATCCCTCATTCTAATACTTATTCGGAAAAGGAAGAAAAATTTTATGAAGTCACATTAATAAATAAATTATATATTTTTATTATTATGAAATGACAAAAACATAATTTTTTCAGGATGGGGATATACTTATTAAATGATGGAAAATATTGATGGAGTATCATGCATGAATATATTATTTGATGTTTAATAGTTATCCCTTTTAATAAATAATATTTATTAGAGAATATTTTCCAGTGAATATAAAAAAAAGGAAAATGGGATCCAATAAAAAGAAGTAATGTGTTATGGTTCAAGATCATTTCAAAGAGAATTTAAAAAAAATCCATTTTGATGTAGTTGAAGGAAAAAATAATTACTCTAGAAACCAAACAAGAATAATTGAGACAATCCTGTATAGATACTACTTCCAAATTAATGTGATGGTTTCATAGATAAAATATTATGATATTAAAATAAATTAATATGGGTAGATGTAGAATAAAATAGATGGGAAGATATATATCCCTATGAAATATACCTAAACATTTGAAGCAACAAAGAAGATTCTAGATCTGAAAGATCGATGTAATGTGATATTCTAGAAAAATTATGGAATTGTGGATCCTAAAAATATGAATGAACTATATTTCATTTATAGTAGAAATCAAGGCACGTCATTCATATATATTAGAAATTTAATAATCCTAATGATTTTAGACGTAATCAAACTGTGCCAATATATCAATTATCGTTTTATATAACTTGAAATGGTTATTTTTTAATAATTTAATTATTATGGCCTCATTCATATATAAATGAATTTTGAAAGGATAAATTCATAGATTCTTAAATAATACATATCTATAATCTCAACTCATATGAATTACAAGAGTAATTATTATCCTAGTAAATGGTATATAAATCTTGAAAATATGATTAATGTGACGTATAATGAAAATATACTTCAATAAATGTTGTGTGAGGAATAAAAAAAATCAAAACAATTATCTTAGAGTCAAGGTAAATTTATTTTATAAAAAACAAGATTTTTTCCCTTACAATGATGATGGTTGAAGAAAATATGGAGTTTAATCCACCATAGAAGAAGTATTGGATAATTTAATTTTTGGATATGAAGGAATATCTATACCAATGTGGTCCCATATAAACCACTATGTGGAAATTGTGTAATATTCAATTGAGAGTAAATTAATGGGTGAGATCCACTAGTGATGCAATCCCTATAACTATATGATCATGTGCAACTGATTCCACAATTTAAGAAAAATTAAATACATGGTAGGATTAAAATCTAAACATCTATGTAATATAGTGTGTATGAGGTATAATTAAAATATTATCATTTGTATAGAGGTTTATTTTTATAATTACATGTAATGATAATGAGTTTTTGGAGATTATTAAAATTCCTTCTTGAAATCAAAAAAATTGAAAAGGAAGTACCAAAGATGATTTTTTTTATATTAACAATCTACATTTCTTATCATGATCATTTCAAAGATACCACTCTACCCATATTTTTTTATTATGAGTAACTTTTGGTTGAATATTGTAGAATCTAGGGTCAGATATGATCTAATGGGTGACTATTGATAAAGATAACAGGAATAATCAAGATTTAGAATCATATTTTAATAGAAATTATTGTATATATTTTAAATAATAAGATGGTTTCACATTTTTTACACCAACAAGTGATATCAAAAATGTTATCTATAAACAATTAATTAGGGGAGTTTTGTTAATTTAAGTTGGTTATTAACACATAAATGTTGTTTTTTATTCTTATAAAGATAAAAAATTACATTATTTTGTTTGATTTCATTTGTTAAAATTGATTGTCAATTAGATAAAGTGGTATCAGAAGCTTATCATGGCATAAAAATTATATAATCATGTTATATAGTACTCACATCCATGTGATTTACTGCTATGTGTAAATGGTTTTATGATATGTGAAAGTGATCTCAAATTTATTTTTGAAATTGTATATGAAAAAGATGTTTTTTGTGGTTTTTGGTTCTAATGAGTTACATTAATATCCTTGTTGTTTTTATAATACTTTTTTCCACCATTATCTAACACTGTATACTTAAAAAATTATTGACATCATGAATGTAAATAGCTAAATAAACTCATTGAATATCTAGTGAAATATATTAGGAAATGATATTGGACCATATAGTAGTTAATTTCAATGTATTTAAAGAATAAATATGTGGATAATTCAAATGAATGTTGTTTTTTGAAATATTTGGAAAATATATCCTCTACTGGAGAATATATTGCTAATGGGAGTTAACATTTCATTGAATATTTTTCTGTATTAAATGTGATATTATTTTTAGATAATTTTTTCTCAAATAAAGAGGAGTATGGAGAAGTTTTATCCCTAATTTTATATATGTATTTTTGGAATGAGCCTTTTCTATCATAAAACTGTGACCCATACATTTCATTCATAGAAATTACATCTTAATATATGAAAATTAAATAAATAAGATTTCAATTCATGAATGAATAATGTAGAACAAGTAACTTTTCTAAAATGGAAGTATAAACAATTGGCCCATAAAATATTTACACCATCTACCACATATTTCTTTATTACTATAAGCCTTCTTACACATATCATTGTAATAATCATTATTCATAACCTAGGTAATGGAAAAATAAGATAAGGGTGAGATAAAATTCTTAGTAAGGTTAAAAATGAGATATATCAATTATCAGATTATAATATATTGAGTTTAAGAGTATAAGAACAGGATCTTAACATTTAAAAACTATAGCCTGTATATCAAATATCCTAATATTATGTCTTGAAAAAAATCATGGTAGTTCAAAAGAAATGAATATAAAGGGAATCAATGTACATGAACCATGAAATGATGACAAAGTCCAGAAATTTTTTTCTGTTGAATACACATTAGAATATAAAATCATTTACATAGTTGAAATGGATGATTTCTTGGGATATCATAGAAAAATATTTTCACTAGAAAGATAATCATAGTATTCACGGATTACTATTAATACTATCATAGTGGACATAATAAATTACTAAATTAGAATCACACCTCGTTTTAGACCTTCATAACTCAAGAGATATTTATATTTACCCAATCCATTAAATTTAGTAATAGGTCCAACAAAAACTTAATAAAAATATTACATATGTCATCAACATGATCATAAATAAATATGCATATCATAATCCATTTAATTAAATAGGTTTCATAAGAATTTTATTATATGGTAAGATATGGAAAATTTTTATTGATATGTAGATCAATATATTAAATAGTTTTAGTCATAGTCATAATCATTTGTGTTGAAAATTGAGATTTTATCAAATTATAATTACATATTTGGTAACATTTGGATCATAATCCTCATGAATGAAAGAATATTAGATGTATATTTTTATCTCAAAAAATTTCTTAAGATGAATCATAAAATAAATTCATTAGATGTTTATAAAATAAATAAATTATGTGAGTTTTTAATATGGAATGTGTCCCACGTAAATAAAAGTGTGATGGAAATACCTTATTGTATGTCTGAATTCATTCACACATGTTGAAATATACTAAAAAATAAATTTATATTAATTAAATATATATATATATATATATATATTTAAATAACCATACCCATATGTATCATTTGATATGTGATTTAATGAAAATATTTTATCAACCACCTATAAACAGTTAATATTTAAAATCATAGTTTTCTATGATACCTTCATCATATTTCCTGTTTATATTTTGAATAAGTATTTTTTGTAATTTTATTATAATCATAATTCCATTACAAAAAATTAACTATGATATATATATCATATAAATAATTCTTATTTTTGATATTTTTAATTCATAAAAATAATGATTGAACGTAGAATTACTTCATTCATAGAGACAGTATGACATATATACACATGAACAATGCTTTCATTTTTCAGAAGATGGAATAATGAGAATGTGAAAATAAATAGCCTTTATAGAAAAAGTATATATTTATATTCGATATATATATTAATTAAATATATCATTACTACCATCCATGTATAATGAAAATGAAAAATTAATCTCGTCGGTTCGTGGAGGTGTTAGTCTTCACTTAAGAACAAGTGGGGTTATCATTTTCCAACAAATGGGAAGAAAATTTTGTAGATGTGATATTAAAATAAAATATTTATAATTATTTAGAAAATAAGATATATAAAAATTGAAACCATCATAACTCCCAAACATAAAATATGGAGATAAAAAATGAATTATATCTCTATGTGGAGACGGTATGATGTGCATACATATGATTGATAATTTCACATATCATTGCTCTGAAAAGGGTTTATAATTGTTTTTAATAATAATATTAATAATATCTCATTGTATTTATGATATATAAGAAATTATATTATAATAATTACTATAAATTTAATGTGGGTAACGAAGAGAAGAACTGAACGTGATAAGTTATGGAAATTACTTTTTTTTATATGAAACCATTTGATCTCCTCAAAACAGCTATAGGGGTGCAACTTTTAGATTGAAAACCCACTATAACTTTTATATATAATTTAATAAGAGAAATTATTTGAATTTTTTCTGAGTTATACAGAAATATGTGGTGTGAAGAAGTGAGGGGGGATTTGACTCTTTATAATTATGGTAAAGAGATTTTTTGGAATTAATAAAATCATTAAATTATAATTGATTTAATATCATGAAAAATTAGACAAAATTTTCCGATATAATAATTCAATATAGTATTGGATGGTTATCCCATCATCCAAAAAAATTATACATTTTTTATTTAATTTTATAACTTAACATTTTGATTAACCCTAGAAATATTAATTTTTTATATAGTAACTACACTTCAAAAATAAAAGGGATGTAATTTATACTTATGAGGCGATAATTTGACAATTAATTTTAATTATATTTAATTTTATACAATATAATATTCACCTTTTATTATTTTATTTTATTTTATAGTCAAATATTAGAAAAAAATGTGATTTTCATAAAATATATCAATTTTTTTTTCACAAATTTTATTTGATATGACATAAATTAAAACAGAATGAGTTATAAATGGAATATATTGACATAAAAACAAAATTATTTCATTTTACCTAATAAGATCATGTAACAAAGTAACTTTTATATATTATATCTATTTTAATATATTCAAAATAAATGTGGTTATTTTTCCATTAATTGAATAAATGATTTTTTGGCATTGTGTAAGTATTTGAGATGATTATATAAGTTCGAGAAATTATAAATAAACTACAATAAATAATATAATATCATTATTAACCAAATTTTATTAATATTCACTCATTACTAGTCTTTCCCTAAATTAAAAAAAACTTTATATTTAAAACTATGATAGTGACATTTCAAATATTTATGGGAATTAAATATTATATAAATTATATTCATTTATAATTATCCATTATAATGAAAATATAAAATCTAATGTTTTTAATGGTCATATGTTTTTTAAAAAAATTATAATTATGATAATTTTTTTTGTTATCACCTACATTTATTGTAGATAAACACAATTTACCTTTAAATAAGATGAATATTTTATAATTGTTAATATTTCCATTAAAAAAATTAATAGGGCCAATTAACCAATTTTTTCAGAATGATTCTAAATAATAAATCAAGTTTTTAAAATTTTATTTACATAGATCGCATAAATTGATATAATAAATAATCATGCAAGATGTGACCAATATTGATATTCTAAAAAAATACATTTTATAACAAAAAAATTAGTTTATTCTTATCCCATTCCTAATAAATGTGAAATTAAATTTATCACATTTTCATTAATTTATACTATATATATTTAATTAAAATAATTAACTAATAGTTATCAATTTAATTTATTATCATAAAAACACATTTCATTCTAAAAAATTGTTTTTTCTAAAACATGCAATTTTTGTGTAAAAATGTTTATATGGGATGTTGTAACATAGAATATATTCTAGTGAAATTATTTGAACTCTTTATAATTTAATATAATAATTTTTATTGGGAATAATTATTAAAACAAAAAAACACATTCTATGAATTTGGTTAATAATATAGTTTTGCATAAAAATCAGTACATTTAAGTATTTACTATATAATAAATATTTTAAAAAACTTCTTAGAAATTCACCATAATATAATTTTATATGGTGATTTTAAAATGTAAGTAGATTTAGAAAATTATAATTTATAATGTTTCAAAAAATAAATTGAATATTTTATCAAGAAAATTATAAAAAATCAATTAAAATGAAATATATTTTCTCTTACTAATATTACTTTGGTAAAATATGAGTGAATATTTAATAATAATTTATAATCAAAATAAAATTTTTTATGTTATTTTTTATATATGTCTAAATTTTGTAAATCCTTTTCATACCCTCTAATTTAATGGACATGTTTTGATGTTCATATACTAAAATTTTAATAATATATCTTTTTTTTCTTAAAAATGATATTTCATATAAAATAGCCATAAAAAATTTAAATTTATTAGAAACAATATATTTTATAATAACTAGATGGTGCCTTATTCCCATGATAAATAAAAATCTCCCTCAACATTTCAATCGATCATTCCTGTTTTAATATATGTAAATTCCTTTTTGGAACCCCACATCTTTAAATGCGTAAATAGAACACATACTTGATAAAAGAAAACTGAAATTATGAAGATCCCAATCCAATAACCCTATACCTGATTGGTAGAGGCAGCTACATGGCATCAAAGATACCCTAGATCAAATCATATGAGGGTTAATTTTTGGGATACTATATAATTACAATAGATGTTACTATAGTAGGTATTGTTTTGTATTATATCACTAAAAATTATTCATTAGATTTGGGCCTTCAGACTACCAGACTGGGCCTACGGGTCTTAGGGCCTTCGGCCACCAAATGCCTTTTGACGACATGGACTTTGGAATTTAAGTGAATTCAGGATCGCAATGGCCTTTTGGGCATATGTCATTTGGTACCCAAAAAATTATAAGAAGAATCTCCGAAATACCACATAAGAGCAGACCTAAACGAGAAATTAGAGATAAAATTAGTATCCATCGGATTAGATCTCTCCGGTTTGGATGAAAGAGGGAGTTTTGAAAACTACCATCTGGACCCGGTACTATGAATCTCTACATGAATAAATTTAATATGTTAATCCATTTGACACAACGTGCTATCGTTCCTTTAAGATAAAGATAATGGGGAGGGGTTGTTTCAATTGTGTTTGGTTTTTTTCCATTATGGTCATCCATTAGGTGATCTATGGGTCACGTTTCTTGAAAGGCGGGTTATCAAAAAATCAAAACAAATAAGGACATTAGTCTATTTTGGGATTTTGGGGATAAAAGTCAATCAATGCATAATTAATGATCATTTGATGATATAATATTTTTCTTAACACCATTTTACATGTTGGGAAAGAATTTTTCTCTCATAAAGAATATGAATATAAAGAAATATAATTACATGAAAAGTATAATTTCAACCCATACTCAATTATATTGAAAATATAATAAATTTTACAAATGATATGTATTACAAATGAATTATTCATGATAGAATTATATAAATTATACTATACTGAATTGAAAAGGTATATCATTAAATTACTCTTATATTTAGTAATTATCCATTAGTATTAAAATTAATTATCAACCATATGAATAAATACAACATGAATATCGAAAATAATAATTACCAATATAAAATTTAAATTATATAATCTTTTATTCTCAAAATCTATAACATACTCTTGATCTTAATTAAATTTAATTTATTCAGAAAAAATAGAATTTCATGTTAAATAATTTTTAAACCACTGGGTTAAATATACCTTAAGGAAATTAATCATTTCACAAACATAATTATTTACTTCGATGAATAACTATATAATGAGGTATCATTATGAACATAACCATAATATCATGAATCAAAATGATACACTCACATGAAATAAAATCCTTATCATGAAAATAAATATCTCTAAATATATCACCTTTTTAATTAATAACTTTTCAATAGTCATGATTATATATATCCCATATTGAATTAGTCCCTAATTAATAGAACAAAAAATCATATACCTAACATAAATGGAATTTAATCCTCGTTATAGTATTAAAATACAATCACATAAATCAATAAAAGAGTGTATTGATGAATTTTAATATATTATATTCCCCTAATCATAAACCTCTAAGGATATAAATAATATTTATGTTTACCTTACATGAAAAATATATATTTTCAAAATTAAAACAATCCTTATTATAATGTATCATCCTTAAAAAATTTAAAATATGGATTTATTTACAACAAAGTACATTATTTCAAATTGATTATACATTCAGGTATATATATATTTTTTTTGAAATTTTCACACATATATTACAAAACAAAACTATATAATACAAATTGGACAGTTTCAAATACTATCCATTTTCCCAGGTTTTTAATAATTTTTAATAATGATATCACGATCTCATTTATGAATTCTCTTCATGAATTTCAACTTTACCTCTTCGGATACCTTACTAATCCTAATATAATCTAAAAAATAATTAAAATGGTGTATGAATATAAAATTATAAGTACGGGATTTAAAAATAAGGAAAATATTATTCAATTGAAAAAAAATTAAAACTCAAGAAAACCCCTTTCGTTAAAAAACATCATTTTACCCAAAAATTGTCATATGATTCATTAATAAATAAAATTTATTCCAAATTATGGAAAAAATAAATTAAAAAATATTATAAAAATTTTAAAATTCATGTAATTACCTTGGGACATCATAATAATGAAACCTTATAGAAACCATGTAGATTGAGAGAACTATACATCCAACAATCAATATAATTCACCGAAGAATATAATCATTAACAAATTAATTGTTGTGATATCTGGAAGAACCCTTTTTTAATCTATTGAGTTATCACTTGGTGCTATGTAGTCACACCGCAAAATTATAATTTCTACGAACCAATATATGGAAAAAAACTTCATTTGAAAAACACTTATTAACTCCTATGAAAATCAATTCAATTATTAAAATACCATTTCGTTTCTAATATCCCTTTATAAATAAAATATACACATTTATTTTGAAAAAAAAATATTCAATACCCAAATAAACAACAAATGGAAGGTTTTTCATTTAATAAAACATTAAATCATGCAATGGATGTAAAAAATAATATAATTCTCACACCAATAGAAATGTCATTGCCATCATGTATTTTAATAATATAACCTTAGATTAGTTATTTTTCAACAATATTCTTATAAAACTTGTATGCATAATAATATTTTAAAAAATATACTGAAATTATGAATAGAAAATAATTTTATTTTTTACCCATTTATATAAAAATTTTACATAGTGTTTATGCGGTCAAAACAATTTTATAAATAAATATCGAAGCATTCAAAGTATCACATTCCACATTGAATATTTAAATAGTATTCTCTATGAAAGATTAAAATTTAAAAAATTTAAATAAAATGATAATAATTAAAATTTTAATATATAATTTATTTTGGGTTGTATGTACACTTTATAAAAAATTTAAAGGTGCATGTCATTAAGAATTAACTATATGAAACGAGATTGAGTTAAAATACCTTACGTCGAGTTTGACTTTAAGATATTACTTTTAAATCATAAAAAATAAACATATTTTTATTATATACATGATTTATAACCTTTTTGGAGGTTATCATTGATTATATTTAACTTATTTAATTTTTGTAGAAAATAATTTAAATAAAAATGTTTACTTCGGGTGATTGACCATAGGTGGTTTATGTGTCAAAACCGAGTTTGGTAGGTCATCTAATAACAAAGGGGTAAATAAATAAACATATTATGAATAATAATGAATAAATAATTTTCATATTAATAAAGTAATTATAATTTTATAATCAAACATGAAATATGGTTATGGAAAATGAACCACTTTTAAAATCATAAAGATGGTAGGTCATACATACAAATGGGTAACATTCCCATTTTTCAATAACCAGAATAGAAATAAGGAAATTAATATTTATATTTGTATAATTATAATTATATAAAATATACCATACTATTTTATTAGAAATAAGTTTTTATATAATTCTTGTGATGTAAATGAAATCACATAGTGTAGTGGAGGAAGCAGTACAAACATCCATTAATGACGTTATCACTTTTTTTAATGTGTTAAAAGGTAATAATGAAAATGATATATTATATTTATAGAAATTTAATTATTTCTTGAATATTATATTGATTTTATACATTTCACATATTCTTAATTAAATCCATCCTTAATACATGCCATGTTATGTTTGAACATATCTAATCTCTTTGAGGAGGCAGTAGTCAAAACACCAAAAATGATGTTATCGTATTAAACTAAATTGAAATCATGAAGTCATATCTTATATAAAAAATAATAATAATTAATACTATATAAATATCAAGTATATCATATAATAATATTTCATCCACCAGAGTTACCATCCATGATAGGAGGTTAAATAAAAATAATGACATCATTTCACGAGGCAGTTGTTAGTCGTACATGAATAGTTATTTCAAAAACCATTTGATGGATGTGTATGAAATTGTACACCAAAGCCATAATTTTTAAAACATATCCCTATATTTACTATAATGATGTTATTATATATGTATGTTTTAATAAAAAAATATGGGTAGCTTAATGAAATAAAAAATAAAATCACATTCAAAAATATTACCTCTTCTTAAGGTATCTCCATTTTTTATCCATATTTCTTATATGGATGGATTTATTAGAATAGTGAGTACAACCGGGATAAGTGATTGATTATTGGAAAAAATTTGGGAACATTTTGGATAAGAATATGGTCTTGATATATGGAAAAAAGTTGGTAGGGTGAGTTCATCATAATAGTTGATAGAGAGTGTAATTATTGTAAATATAAAAAGGTATCCAATATTGAGTTGTATCACAGACCATATGATCCTCAAATAATGATCCCAATTTGGTAAAATAGGTTAAATGTTATAATTATATCGAGAATATGGGAATTTGGGAATGTTTTAAGAATATTATACTCTGATGATTAATGTTTCACCACTAAGTAACCAAATTTTACATTAATAATTGTAATTAATTTTCATTAGATTCACTAATATTTTTAGTAAAAAACTATGTTGATAATATTATACATTAAAATAAATTCATATTCCACATTTAGAATAATTTTTAATATCAATAGAGAATTATCATTAATTATTTTAATAATAATATAGAAAAATAATATTATGGTGCCGATTTTTAATATAATAAATGTTACAATGTTTTCTAAGATGAAATATCTAAATTCAATTTTAATTTGTTTCCAATGAACTAAATTTCATTGAATAATATAAAATTTATCTAATTTTACATTAAAAACTAATAAAAACATTATTTGAATCTAAAAAAATGTGTTGGAAATAATGACATAAACTAAAATTCATTATCACTCAATGTTCATCCAAATATTAAGGTTATCGGAAAATTACCAAAAAATCACTCAATTAAATTGTTGAAATTTATATTTTAGAAAGGAAGATAGTATTGTAATATAAAAATTATATAATTAAAAAAATTAATTTTAATTTTTGTTTCCCACTAAAAAAATCAAAATCACCAATTAATTTTAATTGTAAATTAATTTTCATTATAACTCAGTCTTGCGTGAAACATAACATTTCAAATAGACTCAGTGTTTCATGTGGGGTATTTTATTGGATATAGAGCCTATTATAATGTAAAATTACTATCTTATTCATAAATATGAAAAATACATATTCTATCATTACCTCAGACATTACAACATCACAACTTTTGGAAATTGTATCATCAATATTTTATTCAGATATCAAATAAGTTGGTAATTTTCCATCATAGAATTTTCATATTTTAACAATTAATACTCAAAATTATTGATTTTCCATAAAACCATAACCTGATTAATCACATTATTTTTCAACAATACATATTTGTGGTTATGAAATGAAATAGTTATTTCATATAATAAAGATTATCTTCCATCTGAATTACATCAGTGCTCAAAACCTCAGATGAATATAGTATATAATTCCATAACATTGAAACATTAATGTTATTTACATGGGATAAAATTTTAGTTAAATCAAATCTATAGGAAACTAATAAAACATAATCCATAATATTATACTATCTAATAATCCATAAACTCATCATCTACTTCATACCGAAACACAAAACACATTTCCCTCGAGAAACATTGAATATGACATTATAACCTACCTAGAATGAATTTAGTTCCATCTATTATCTAGAAAAATTTTCTACCTTCATTATGTTATAACTATGTATCGCTAAATCAACTAATCTTAATCCATCATTTATTCGACCAACTATGGTTTGATCAACTTTATTTCTCCGATATCACCCAAATAACCGATGTCTGACACTACTTTCCATATAATGACTCAAATTGTGCAATATAGCTAATGGAATGAGTACGATTACAATAAGAAAATTTAGCTAATGAATGATGCCAATCCCAACATCCCTTGTAATCCATTGATTATAAACGAATCATATCTTCCATTGTTTGAATCATACACTTAGACTATAAATAATATTTTGGATAAAAATCTATACTAAAATATAATTCAATAACCAAGAACTTCTGATGTCCTTTCTAAAAAATCGATGTGAACTAGATATCGCAATATCATTCTACTGAGATAGGTACCCATTATAACATGAAAATATCAAATAAATGATATCTAGAATGATGATCTTGAGGCATTTTATGATTTATGGGATAAAAATGTGGATATTTATTTGATTGATCAACAATAACATCAATTGCATTATTACATTGAGAAATATTTAGCAGAAATACCAAGAAACCCATTATTATATTCTCCAATTTTAACTTCATCAGTAGAAATTACTGATTCATCCCATTCAATATCTCTCATTATTTGTTGACCTAATGAAAATTTAAATCTCTTCTTTGTAAATTTTGTAATTCCATGTTTTATTCCATCGCAAAAGTAGTACCCTTGAATGTATTTGTTAGTATTAATACATCATAGATGAATATAAAAAGGATATCTATGATCTTCAATCAGAAAATCCTTCCTCAAATATGTATTATAGGGCACAAAAAATCTTGTTAAAAACATGCCACACCTTTTTAATGAAAATAAATATTACGAATCATCCAATTATTAACAAATTTTTTCATTTCTAGAAATTATTATTGCCCCTTATAAGCGTTATCAATTATTTTAAACAATGTTTAATACCATGAAACTTACAAAATAATAGAGGTTGTACCTATATTCACAACATATTGGAAATAATTCATTAGATCATTGACCAAATCTTCAAGTCCAAAATTTAACAAGGTTAATATATCATTAATTTTACACTCAATGTATTGTTCACCAATACATAATTTCCCTGATGATAATGAATCATGCAATCATAATACTTGAATTGGTCCAGTAATAATGTCTATATAATGTTGAAATATTTATTATTGAATATTTACTTCAAAAAAATTTCATATGTATATTCTTTGATGTTTCCTCCATAAAAATGATTCCCCCAAAATTTGACAGAGAAAAGCAGAAGTAGTTAATTCATAATTATTCATAAAAATGAATTGACTCATTTGAAATTACCTGATCTTTATTTATTAAAGCACAACCAAGTTCATTCAATAAATATTCAAAATAAATGATGAATTCATCATTTCAATATGTAAATTCCGAAAGAGAAGTATCCAATAATCTTATTTTTAGTTCCTAAAATGAAATCATGATATTATTTTGTCAATAATATCATAACTTTATTTAGACATAATTTATTCAGTGCGGTAGAAAACCATAAAATTTCTCCAACAATCCACCAGTAGTAACATGATAATCAAATAAAACTAAAAATCATAGTTATATTTTTTGTTCTAGGGAATTATACAATAACATTAATTTTTAGAAGGATCAATAGTTATTCCATCTTTAGAAAAATTGTGACCATGCAATAAAATTCATTGGAATCAAAATTCAATCATTCTAAATATCCATTATAATTTCATTTCATTTCTGTTTTGTAAAAAAATATTATACACATTTCATGTTCATATTAAATTTTATTAAATTATAAAATTCATCAATAAAAACAACAAATTTATGCAATATGTCTTGAAAATTTATATTCAAATGATATATGAATATATCAACTGAATTAGATAACCCGGATGATGTAACATAAAATTCATAGTGGTAATATAATTTTTGAAATGTAATCTTCAAAATTCCATCTTCCTTAAATATTAATGGATGGTACCTTGACCATAGGTCAACTATTGGAATATTCAATGCTCCATATAGCTAATCAATAAAATTATAAATTTTATAATGTTTGTACTTGTCATGACTCGTCCTTGGGCCCATGTCGTGACTACCCCAAGCCTGCCTTCCATAGGCCAGGGGCTGGTGACTAGTACCAAAGGCGAATCTCTGTTAAAAAG
This sequence comes from Viscum album, assembly GCA_963277665.1. Taxonomy (NCBI): domain Eukaryota; kingdom Viridiplantae; phylum Streptophyta; class Magnoliopsida; order Santalales; family Viscaceae; genus Viscum; species Viscum album. Next base: position 605,725,748 of record OY728161.1, on the reverse strand, counting down.
GGAAGGTATTTCCATTTAACCTGTAACATAAACATAGTCCGAACACAAGCAGTAGACGCAACGAGTACTATAATAGAATAGTAAGTTGTGTTGAAAGTATGTGGTCCATTATTCAAACCCAACTGAACAACAAGTAAAAGTACAAGTAAAAAGGGAAAAAAGCTCATGCATCATCCACTGAGGAATCCTACCTGTAGGGTAGATACAAAACTAGAACAACTCATCCATATAGTACGTCTCGTCTCGTCCATCTTCGATCAGCCTCTGACCATCACCCTCATCCTCGATCAATGTTGTTTGTCGTCTGCACAAAACACAACATGGTGTGGGTGAAGCCCGTGCAAGGGTGAGTATAACAATACTCAGTAGGGGACCCCGAGACCACCGAAGGTCTCCCAGAATCCACAAAGGGTAAACCACAGTAGAATGATACAGTCACAAAGTATCTTCCAACCCTACATAGGTATATTCCCATACATATTCCAATGTTACCAGTCACAGTCCGACTCCAACTCTCGATCCCAGTCAAAACCCAGTCCACAAAGGAAGTAAATTCAATCATCACGATGATAATGGTTGAAAGTCATGCCTCATCTTACACAGGTATACATCATTCGTAGAGAGATAGAGATGATCAGATATAGTTCCATATTCATCTATGTTGTTGGACCCACACATGACACAGGAACAGCTATAATGTTGGACCCACAGAAGATTCAATACCAGCTATTGTGTCATACCCACATAGGGTACAGGAACAAAAGTTAGAACTGTTAGACCCACGGAGGATCCTGGTATAGTAGTCATCACTGTCAAACCCACGAAAGATTCCGGTTCTTAAGTCATCACTGTCAAACCCACGTAGGATTATGGTACAATAGTCGTTGTTGTCGAACCCATGTAGGATTCCGTTACAATAGTCGTTGAAGCTAGCTCTAGGGTTCCTGCACACAGCATGCTTGATTCCAGGAGGGTCCTCTCCTTGAGTGAAGTGTCAATACATCAACTATAAATAAGTATAGAGTTGATGTGTCTTGTAGTTCTGTCTCATAAAAAGGAACCCAACAAAACAGACGGCGCGTCAATCGGACGCCCGGTCTGAGAGTTATTGACATTTTCATTCCAGGGGCCCGGTTGGATTTATGCTCGATCCAAACCCGAATGTTTTCTAAATTTGTCAAAAACACACTTTGAGTAATGAAAATGGACCTTTTTGTTGCCGGGGTACTAGGTCCATAGACAGAGCGTCGTTCGTATGTACGGTCATGAAGATATTCGCATTTAAGCGAAGTCGGGCCTGGCCCGTCAAGTCCAGTGGGATCCACCGAGTCGGCACGACCCGGCTGGGGGGTCTGCCCAGTCTGGCTCGGCGGGTATGACCCGGCTGTGGATTCATCCCGACCCAGTTTGACAGGTCCGACTCGGCTAGGGGGTTGGCCAGGCCCGGTTCGGGGCGGCCCAACTGTGGACCTGGCCCACACTGCTGGCCGGTCCGGTTCGCTTGGGGGCGCTATGTGGCGCCACCTCTCCCCTGACCGGCCGGCCATAGCTGGCCCATTCTGTCCATTGCACACGGCCCGCTGTGTGGGCCACGATTCATCCCACGTGGTGCATGTAGATGCCGCAGTTATCCAGCCCAGCCGACAGGCAGCCGGTGGGTTCACCCAGTAGAGAGGCCTGTGGATGTGGGCCGCAGTGTACTCCACACGGCACCTGCGGGTGGTGTAGATTTCTAGCCCAGCCCGCAGGCAGTCGCCCGATTATGTTTGGCCGAGCATCCCGCGGTCACAGGCTGCATCCTCCTCCATGCGGTCAGTGCGACGGTGTCGGTCCTCCACCACGGTGGCCCAGCCTAGCTGCGGCCTTCCGCTCCACAGTGCGGCGTGACAGCGCCGTACCTCTTCTTCCATCATGGACCTTCCGGTCGCAGTTCCTCTTCTATCTAATACAGTTCTTCTGTCCGTAGTTATTCTTTGGCACGGTACAACGACACTATGCCCTTTTGGGTCCCCCTCTGACGTCATCAAAAGAAAACAACAAAGGGGAGGGTCGGCCATGTTCATGCTGTCTGAACCCTCCTAGTCTTTTTATAACATTTGGTTTTCCTAACCAGAATTTTGTACGACAAGGAATGAAGGTGTAATCACATATTTAAAAGTAATACAAAATTCTCCTACCTTGATTTCGATGTTCCCTTGATGGTGTCATAGGAAGACTGCATCGTTCCGTTGATGTCGATAGGATATGACATCGTCGTTGGTGACGTTCTTCGTGGGCGACATCTACTCCTCTATCGCAGATGGAGGATGTTTAAGATGTTCTTCATGTTCTTCATTGGATGAACGCTTTCTTTATCATTCTCCAATGCTTCCCCATGTATTATGTCCACCCAACATAAAATAAAAGCACACCATTTTCTAAAAGGATGGATTAATTAATTCAAAGAGATTCAAATTCATTGTGTCACATTCATTAATTAAAAAATGGGTTGTCTCATTAAATGGGAGGGAGAATTTAAAGAGGCTCCTAATAAAATATAGCGTCTTTCATCCTTCTTAATTTGGGGTTCACGAAGTTAAAGGGGAGTTGAAGAGTTTGAACTTGTGTGGGACCCACCACATAATATCCTCCCATGGGAGGTTATGTGTGGGTGGGACCCACCACCAACCGCCCTTTTGAGGTTTTAACTATTATCCAAATAAAATTACGCAACAGATAATTTTTTTATATTTTACTAAGAAACCTAAAAAATTAACTACCACTCACGATAAAAAACCATTGCGCTAAAGGTATCCCCACGCAAATACCGACGCTGCGAGTTCATCAGTGTCCTTAGATTTCAATTCCGAGCACTTATTCAAAATATAGAAAATCCCTCACAAATGTTTACTGAACGTACCTGAAATAACTTTAGAAATTTATTTCAGGCACACCGGACCTCATAATTAGGCATCGTCAGAAACCATAGAGTTGTAAAATTCACATGTATTTATGAAAAAATATTCCACAGGATTTCAGAGTCTTTACATTCTCCCCACCTCAGGGATTTGTGTCCCTGAAAGCTACAACACACACTACGTGAACAAATGTGGGTACCGAGTATGCATCTGAGCCTCCCGCTCTCATGTGCTCTCCTAGAGGATCTTGTTCTACCAACAAACGCGTACTAGAGGAATCAACCATCCATGTATTACCCTCTCCAGTCAATTCTCAATCTCTACTAGAATGTCCATGAATGTCACCCCATCATCAATTTTTATCTCGCCATGGTCGATAATCGGGTACTGGTCATTAATGTATCTTCTCAGCTGAGATACATGGAAGATGTCGTGCACCTAGAGCACCTGAGGTGGATGAAACAAGTGGTAAGACACCTCTCCTACTCTGCTGAGATCCTGGAATGGTCTAATGAATCACTGAGATAACTTTCCACCTCAGCCAAATCTCCGTAGACCTCGTCTAGGATAGACCGGTAGAAAGACGTGGTCACCATCCTCAAACTCCAATGGTCTCTCTCTCCTATCAGCATAGGACTTATGCCTGCTCAGTGCAGTCTTCATCTGCTCCTGGATGATCTGCAGCTTCTCCGTCATAGCCTGCACCATCTCTGGTCCTACAAGTGCTTACAACCCTGGGTAAGTCCATCACAGTGGTGATCTTCATGGTCAACCATATAGTGCCTCGTAAGGTGCCATCCCGATGGTGGAGTGGTGGATGTTGTTGTACGAAATATCCACCAAGGGTAATTGATCCTCCCAACTGCGACCAAAGTCAATTATGCGTACACTGAGCATGTCCTCGATAGTCTAAATGGTCTTCTCAGTCTGACCATCCATTTTTTGGATGGAAGGTGGTGCACAAGTGAAACTGCATCCCAAAAGCCACATGCAACCCCTTCTATAACAGGTAAGTGAAATGGGCATATCGATCAGAGAGGATCAATGATGGCACACCATGAATCCATATGATCTCTTGTACGTAGAGGCATCCTAGTATCTCTATTGTGCCTTTCTCTCTGATCAGAAGGAAGTGGGCTGACTTGGTGAGTCAGTCGAAAATCACCCAGATAGAGTAATTTCCTCTAGATGTAGGTGGAAGTCCCATCATGAAATACATGTATATCCCATCCCACTTCTACTCTAGGACCTTAAAGGGCTGATCCAAGCCAGCTGGAACCAGGTGCTCTGCCTTCACATGCTGACATGTGAGGTATCTTGAGACAAGCATTGTTATCGACTTCTTCATACCCAGCCACCAGTGCTGTCGTCTGAGGTCCTGATACATCTTCGCCACTCCTGGATGTACCGCTAGAGGGGAAGTGTGAAACTCTCTCAACACCTCATTTTTTAGTGCAAATGGTACCATGGAACGTCCCATAAAGAGGATTACATGCTCCCCACCATCCGAAAACCCATCTAGTACCTGTCCTGAGGATATATGCTCATGTCATGTCTCACAGTCAATGTCCCCACGATGTTACTCTCCAACTCGCTGAAGAATTAGTGGAGTGACTGTGAGAGAATATAGAAAGGATGATCCATCTTTATACATAAATGATTTCTGCAACGCAGCCAGCTGCTATGTGGCCTCTCCTAGTAGCTGAATGTCTGAACTTCTGCAAAGAGTGTCTATTACTATGTTCCCCTTTCCAGGAGTATAGATAATCTCGAAGTCATAGTCCTAGAGGAACATGAGCCATTATCGATATCTCAGGTTCATGTCCTTCTACATGAATATGTACCTGAGACTCTGGTGGTCAGAGTAGACTGTAAAACGCTCTCCCATCAGATAGTGCCGCAACATCTTCAAGGTGAAGACCACTAAATCTATGTCTAGGTCATGGGTATCGTAGTTCTGCCCGTGCTGTCTCAACTATCATGAACCATACACGATCATTGTTCACTCCAGCATCAGGACACACCCGAGTCAGGTCCCTGATGCATCACATTAAACTAAGTACCCTACATCCTCCTCTAGTAGCCTCAATATGGACGCAATGGTCAATCTCGGTCTTAGTTCTTAAAAGCTATGTTGGAATCTAAATGACCACACGAAGGGTTTCCCCTTCTCTGTCAACACTGAAAGCGGTGCTGCAAATATGGAGATGTCTGGCACAAATCATTGATAGTAACCAGCCAGTCCTAGGAAACTCCACAACTCTATCACACTTAGCTGTGGCTCCCAATCAAGTATTGTCTCGATCATTGCGGGATACACTGCAACTTCATCCTCTAAGATGACGTGTACCAAGAATTGAACCACTTGAATATAGAACTGGAACTTTGAGAGTTTACCATATAGCTGGTTCTCTCAGAGTTATCATGTACTACCCGCAAATGGCACGTGTGCTCCACCTCAGTAGTTGAGTAAATCATTATGTCATCGATGAAGACTATGAAAATGTGATAGAGGTAAGACAGAAATATCATGTTCTTGAGACTCATGAATACTTCTGGCGAAAATGTTACGTTGAAGGGAATAAACATGAACTCCAAGTGGCGAAACAAACACCTAAAGGCTGTCTTATGAACATCCTCATCTCGAACTCTGAGATGGTGAAAGCATGACCTAAGGTCTATCTTCGAGAACCATCATGCTCCCGTGAGCTGATCAAAGAGGTAATCAATCCTTAGAAGTGGGAACTTGTTTTCACGTTTACCTAATTCAGGCGACGGTAGTCGAAATATAGTCTAAATCTCCCATACGCCTTCTCGGTGAAAAAAATCAGAGATGCCCAGGGTGAAACACAGGGTCGGATAAATTCCTTCCCTACAAGTCCTCTAGTTTTACCTACAACTCACGATGCTCGGCGGGAGCCATCTGAAAAGCTGGAGTAGATATCAGTGTTGTCCCGGGGTACATGTCAATATAGAGGTCTACCTCTCTGCGAGGAGGTAGTCCTGGAACATCATCAGGGAAAACATCCACATACTGATTCACCACAATAGGAAAACTCAGACTCTGCACATCAACCGCTATGAGTATGAGACTAGCCAACTGATTGTGATTGGCTACCCCCTCCTCTGTGTAGGTCCATCCTACACTACAAAGGCCACCTTATCACTGCTGAAGGTGAAACTAGTCCCATATATGTAGATACACTACACTTTGTGCCTAATACATTCAATATGAGCGTGAACTGTGGATAACCAGTCCACACCCAAGATGACGTTGTAAGTCCTCGACACTGATAGAAGAAGATCCCATCAAACGCTCTCGCCTCCTAGAGTAATCTCACCCTACCAGCACCAGCGCATAATCGTCAAGTCTGCTCCAATAGGAGTCTCTAGCCGTAGGGATCGATCCAACAGATCCATCAGAATCTACGAGCTCCGAATGTGGGAAGTGAAAATAAAATAACGGCTCGCACATGTGTCTATAAGTACTGCAGCAAAGGTGGAGTAGGCACTGATAGTACCTATAATCATCTCTGGTGCACCATAGTTGTAATCCTCGAATTCCTAGAGATGAGTCAACCTCTATCCTACATGTACTTGTGGTCGAGGGTGGACCTCCTGGTGGTGGTGGTTGTGGTAGAGCCTCGAAACATCGTCCACCACCCGCTGCTTTGCCAGATCCTCTACACGTCCGCCTGATCCATGTGGGCCACCACGGTCGAACCTTTTCCACTTCTTAGGAGGTCCCTCTAAAATATTTTTCCCATATTCATGGTGGTTCGATCAATCACGAGCCATGTGGTCATGCCCACCACATTCATAGCACTGCATGCTCCTCATATAGCTGGCTCTATCTTTTTGTGCCCCACACAACTGAACCTGTACCCTGGGGTCGCTCATAAGATGGTCAGGTCTGCTTGGACCTCTGCATAATCTATCTACTACCGGCTACAGAAGACTCTTCTACGTGTCGCACTATGGTGGGTCTCACCACTGGGGACTACTCAGTGAGAAATCCTTCCACAAGAAGGACTCGCTCCAGCACCCCCACCTACGTCAGGATGCTGAGGGGAATAGTTGAAGCTCTGATCTCATGCCGAAGTCCTTACTCAAAGGTTCGGCCCATGAAGAATGGGTCTCGTACCATATTCGTCGAGTAGTGTGAGATATTGGTAATCCTTACAAAGTACTTAGCTACTGCCATGCTGCCCTGCTGCAGATGAAGTAACTCTTGAGTCCTCACCGCATGAAGGGTGGCTGGAAAAAACTCTGAGCGAATGAGACACACAATGTATTTATGTAGTAATGATGACTCTTCATGCACCTAGAGCATTAGGCTCCACCATATGTCTTATGCTGCGTGAATGAGACTAATGGAATAAATGAACATGTGGTCGGCTGGTGTCCCTACCAATCCTAGAACTCTCACGACAGGCTCCAGCCAATCCTCACCTGCATGTGGGTCGGTCTCTCCCCGGAACCTGGGCGGCCACTGGAGCTGGAACTCGTGCACTGCACTCAGGCAGCGTATACTCTCTACTATTGGATCTGGTTGTATCGGTGTCCCAGCGGGTAGTGGTACTGATGGTACCTCCGCTGTGATGTGTCTCTGTATCGATGCCTCATTGCTCTGTGGGCTACCATCTCATACGAAACTCGGAACGCTAGTTGGCTGCCTTTGTGGGGCCATCCTAATAAGTAACAGGTGCACCATGTTTAGAACAATATACCAGGAGAGATGACACAAAGTAATCATGAATAAAACTATATCAATGAAAAAACACACAAAATCATTGTTTTCGTGCTCTGAGTCAGATATCAGAAGTTAGAGTCCTAGTGTATGGCTATGTCGGCCGCCGTACCAACACAAGTTTCCAAAAACTGATAACCACATCCAAAACACTTAACACTATTCCCATTAAAAGAATCAGAGTCCATGTTCATCTGTAGATCTAACTCCTCTGATACCAATTTGTCACGAACCGTCGTCGGACTCGTGTCGGGACTACCCCAAGCAAGCCTTCCATAGGCCAGGGGCTGGCGACTAGCACCAATGACGAATCCCTGATAAAAAGGGAAGGCCTTTCCTTTAAACTTGTAACACACAAACAGTCAAAAAAAATGTAGTTGAGGTGATAAGTACTAAAATAGAAATGTAAGGTGTGCTGAAAGTAAGTGATCCAGTATACAAACCCAACTGAACAACAAGTACAAGTACTAGTAAAAAGGGAAAATAGCTCTCGGATCGTCCACTAGTGAATCCTACCTGTAGGGTTGGTACAAAACTCGAACAACTAGTCCCTAGGGTACGCCCCATCTGGTCCATCTCTATGAAGCCTCTGTACGTCACCCTCGAACATGATCACCATTGTTTGTTTTCTGCATAGAACACAACAAGGTGTCGGCGAAGCCCGTGCAACGATGAGTATAAGGATACTCAGAAAGGGACCCCTAGGCCCCCAAAGGTCTCTTAGAATCATAAAAGGATAAACCACTGTAGAAATATACAATCAAGAAGTATCAAATACCCCTAATTAGGTATATGATCATACATATACCTATGCTACCACTGACCATCCGACTCCAACACTCGGGCCCATTCACAACCCAATCCACAAAGAAAGTATAGTCAATCACCATGACGATAATGGTTGAAATACATGACTCATATCACACAACTATACATATTTCGTAGAGTGGTAGATATGATTAGATGTAGTCACTGATTCATCTAAGCTATCAGACCCATACAATATACAAGACCAACATAGTTGTCTGACCCACATAGGATACATGAACAAAAGTCAGAACTATCAGACCCATGTAGGATCCCAGTACAGTAGTCATCGTTGCCGAACCCATGTAGGATTCTGGTTCAGTAGTCATCACTTTTGAACCCACGTAGGATTCTGGTACCATAGTGATCACTGTCAAACCCCCATAGGATTTCGGTACAATTGTCGTTGCAGCCAGCTCTAGGGTTCCCACACACAACACACATGATTTCGGGAGGGTCCGCTCTTCGAATCAAGTATTGATACATCATCTATCATGATGTCTTGAGTTGATGTATCCAGTACTTTTGTCTTGTCAAAAGTAACCCAATGCGACAGAAGACGCGTCAATCAAGTTCTCGGTCTAAGAGTTATTGGCCATTCCGTTCCAGGGGCCCGGTTGGATTTACCCTCGATTTAAACCCGGTCATTTTCCAAAATTGTCCAAAACTGACGTAGAGTATCACAAAAGCACCGCTTCATCAAGGGGGTCTCAGTTCCTTAGACGAAACGTTGTTCATACGTGTGGTTTTCAAGAGATTCACATTTAAGAGATGTCTGGCCTGGCCTGTCAAGCCCAGTGGGCTATGGCGGGTCGGCCCGAATCGCCTTGGTGGGTCCAACCCTGCTGGGGGATCGGCATGGCCTAGCACGATGGTTCTGACCTAGATGAGGGGTAGGCCCGGCCCGGTTTGGGGGGTCCGACCCATTTGGGGGGTCAGCCTGGCCCGGTGGGGCGCAACCCACCTACGTACCCAGCACACACTGCAGGACAGTCTGGTTAGCTCGGTGGCGATATGTGGCGTCGCCTCTCCCGTGCCTAGTCGCCTATAGCGGGCCAGTTCTATCCGGTGCACGCGGCCCACTGTGTGTGCCGCAGTTCTTCCCAAACAGTGCTTGCGGGGCCCGCGGTTTTCTAACCCTTCCGACAGGCGGCCAGCCGGTTCACCCAGAAGAGCAGCCCATGTAAGCGGGTCGCGGTCTTCTCCAGGAGTTGCCTACGGGTGCCACAGATCTCCAGCCCGTTCGGCAGGTGGCCGGCCGGTACGTTTCTACCGAGTGGCCCCCGATTGCCGACCACATCCCCAACCACCCGGCCAGAGCGACGACACCGGTCCTCCACCACCGCGGCCTGGCCTAGCCGCGGCCTTCATCTCCACACCGCAACATGATGGCATCGCACTTCTTCATCCCCATTGGCCCTCCTGGCTACAGTTCCTCTTCCATCTTCTATGGTCCTCCTGGATGCGGTTATTCTCCGGCGTGGGGTGATGGAACTGCTCCCTTTCAAATCCACCTCCAACATCATCAATAGAAAACATCAACGGGGAGGGAAATTCGTGTTCATGCAGTCCAAACACTCCTCATCATTTGATAACATTTGGTTTTCCAAACTAGAATTTTGTACGACGAGGAATGAATGTGTAATTGCATATTTAAATTTAATACAAAATTCCCCTACCTTGATTTCGATGTTCGCTTGACGGTGTCATGGGAAGACGACGTTGTTCCGTTGTTGTCGGGAGGAGACAACGTCATCGTTTGTGACGTTATTCATCGGAGGCGTCTACTCCTCTATCGCAGATGGAGGATGTTGAAGTTGTTCTTCATGTTCTTCGTGGGATGAATGCTTTCTTTCTAATTCTCCAAATCATCCCAATTTATTATGTCAAAACAACATAAAATAAAAACCCACCACTTATTAAAAGGATGGCTCAATGAATTCAAAGAGATTCAAATTCATTATATCACATCCATTAATTAAAATGTGGGTCGGCTCATTAAATGGAAAGGAGGAGATGAAGATGCTCAAAATTAAATAAAGAGTGTTTCATCCTCTTTAATTGGAGGTTCAAGGATTTAAAGGGGAGTTTAAGAGTTTGAACACGTATTGGCCCCACCCCCTAATATCGTCCAATGGGAGGTTATGTGGGGGTGGGAACCACCCCCAACCTCTCTTTGGAGGTTTTAAATATCATCCAAATAAAATTATGCAACACATAATTTTATTTGAATTTTACTTAGAAACTACAAAAATTAACTTCCACTCTCGATAAAATGCAACTCTAGTGAAGGTCTCCTTAAGCGAATACCAGAGCTGCAAGTTCATCGGTGTCCTCATATTTCAATTCTGAGAACCGGTTCAGAGGATAGAAAATCCTGCACGTACGTTTACTGAATGTAATGGAAAAAATCTTCAGAAATTGATTTCGGGCACACCGGACCTCGGAATCAAGCGCCATCAGAAACCACGGACTCGTAAATTTCCCATGTATTTATGAAAGAATATTCCACATGATTTCCAGGTATTTACATTCTGCCAATCATAAGTCTTTTTTTCCTGGAAAGCTAAAACCCACACTGAGGGAACAAATGGGTGTACTGAGTACGTATTTGATCCTCCCGCTCCCATGTGCTCTCATAAAGGTTCCTGTGCTTCTAGTTAACATACACCAGAGGAATTGAAAGTCCACATATGACCCGCTCATGTTGATACTAAATCTCAACTGGAACCTTCGTCAATTCCTCCCCATCATCAATGTCTAGCTCCCCATGGTTGATGATGTGGGACGGGTCATGCACATATCTCCTCAGCTGATAAACGTGGAAGATGTTGTGCACCCGGTACAACTAAGGTGGAAGAGCCAGGAGGTTATCCACCTCTCCTAATCTGATGAGAACCAGGAGTAGTCCAATGAATCACGATGATAACTTGCTGCCTCGACCATATCTCCATAGACCTCATCGAGCTGAGACCCGTAGAAATACGTGGACGCCATCCTCGAACTCCAATGGTCTCTGTCTCCTTTCAACATAGGACATCAGCCTACTCTGGGTAGTCTTCATCTGCTCCTGGATGATCTGTACCTTCTCTGTCATAGCCGACACCATCTCTGGTCTTAAAAGTGCTGACTCCCCTGGGTTAGACTAGCACAATGTTGATCTGAAAGGTCGGCTGTACTGTGCCTCGTAAGGTGCCATCCCGATGGTGGAGTGGTAGCTTTTGTTGTACGGAAAATCCACCAAGGGTAAGGGATCTTTCTAGTAGCGACAAAATTCAAGGACACAAGAATGGAGCTTGTCCTCGAGAGTCTGAATGGTCCGATCAGTCTGACCATCCGTTTGAGATTGGAAGGTGGTTCTCAAGTGAAGTTGCGTCGTGAAAGCCTCTTACAACCCCTTCCATAGCCGAGAAGTAAAATTGGTATCTCGATCGGAGACGATCGTCAATGGAACACCATGAATCCTTATGATCTCCTATATGTAGAGGCATCCCAAGCTCTCGAGTTGATGTATCTCATAGTTCCATATCATGAAAAGGAACCCAACATGATAGACGAAGAGTAAATCGGACGCCAGGTCTGAGAGTTATTGGCATTTCTGTTCCAGGGGCCCGGTTGGATTTACGCTCGATTCAAACCCAGCCAATTTACAAATTTTTCCAAAACTCAATTAGATTATCGTAAATGTAATGTTTCGTCATGGGGGTCCTAGTGCCGCAGAAGGCCCGTCGTTCGAACGGGTCGTCTTGAAGATATTCGCATTTAAGCAAAGTTGGGCCCGGCCCGTCAAGTCCAAGGGGCTGTGGCAGGTCGGCCCAACACGGCTGCGGGGTTGGCCCGACCAGGATCGGCAGGTCTAACCCAGATGGGGGTCGGCTCTGCCCGATTTGGCGGGTCTGACATAGTAAGGGTATCGGCCCGGCCCGTTGGGGCGCGGCCCACCTGCAGACCCGGCCAGTGCTGTGGGCCGGTCCGATTTTCCAGGCGCCGCCAAGCAGCGCCGCATCTCCCCTGCCCTACCGGACTTAGCCGGCTGGCTCTATCAAGCACACGCGGCCCGCTTAGCAGGCCGTAGTTCATCCCACCTGGCACCTTTGGGGGATGTAGATTTCCAACCTAGCCGGAAGGCGGCTGACCTGCTCGCCAAGAAGATCGGCCCACAGATGTTGGTCACGTTCTTCTCCGCTCAATGCCTGTGGGTGACGAGGATCTCCAGCCCGGCCGGCAGGCGGCCGGCTAGTTCGGTTCGGCTGAGCGTCCTGTGGTTGCATGTCGCGTCCTCCTCCACGCATCCAGTGTGACAGCGTTTGTCCTCCACCACTACGGCACGACCTAGCCACGGCCTTCGGCTCCACAACACTTCGTGACAGCGCCTCACCTCTTCATCCATCATAGCCCTTTCAGTCACGTTTTCTATTCAGTCCACCACAGTCCTCCTGGCCGTGGTTATTCTCTGGCGCAGTTCGATGGCACCGCATCCTTTTGTCTCTACCTCCGACATCATCAAAATAAAACAACAAAATGGAGGGTCAGCCGTGTTCGTGCAGTCCAACCCCTCCTCGTAATTCGATAACTTTTGGTTTTCATAATCAGAATTTTCTACGACAAGGAACGAAGGCGTAATCACATATTTAAAATTAATACAAAATTACCATACCTTGATTTAGATGTTCTCCTGACGGTGTCGCGGGAAGACGGTGTCATTCCATTGATGTCGGATGGAGATGACGTCGTTGTTGGAGACGTTCTTCGTGGGCGGTGTCTATTCCTATATCATGGATGGAGGATGTTAAATATGTTCATTATGTTCTTCATGGGAATAATGCTTTATTTCTAATTTTCCAATGCATCCCACAGTAGGATGGCTTAAAGAATTCAAAGAGATTAAAATTCATTACATCACATCCATTAATTAAAAAGTGGGTAGGCTCATAAATGGGAGGGAGGAGATGAAGATGTTCAAAATTAAATAAAGTGAGTTTCATCCTCCTTAAATGGGGTTCAAGTAGTCAAAGTGTAGTTAAAGAGATTGAACTCATGTGGGCCCCCCACATAATATCATCCCATGGGAGGTTATGTGGGGGTGGGCCCCCCACCAACCTCCCTTTGGAGGTTTTATCTACAATCCAAATAAAATTATGCAACACATAATTTTATTTAAATTTTACATAGAAACACAAAAAATTAACTACTTGTCCCGATAAAATGAAACTGCAGTAAATGTCTCCTTAGGAGAATACTGGCACTTCGAGTTCATCGGTGTCCTCGTATTTCAATTCCGAGGACCGTTTTATAAGGTAGAAAAACCCACACAGATGTTTAATAATTATACATGTAAAAAAAATAATAAATTGTTTCTGGGAACACTGGACCTGGGAATCATGCACCTTCAGAAACCGCAGACTCATAAAAATCCCATGTATTTATGAAAAAAAATTCCACAGGATTTCCGGGTCTTTACAGTTCATGTTCATAATAGTGATCTTATTCAGGACTCTATAATCAATGAAAACTCATTGTTATATCATTATTTATAAAATACAAGAATAGAGAACCCCACTATGTAGTGTTATTTCATATTTAACCTCTATCTAGTAACTCCTAACATTTAATTTCATCTCATAATGTTCTAATTAATCCATTTGATAAGGTGGTTTAGAAATTTCATTAGCATCTTGTACATAGTCTTGATTTAACTAAACATCTTGACCAAGAATAACTCGACTAATGTAATATGAAAAAAATCAGTGTCTTCATTTACTACTATCAAATAACTAATTTTCATAGTTTCATTATTTTCAAAAAATAAAAGATATGTACGATTCATTTCCATCTCTAATAAAAATCTCAACATCTTGGTTTGATATCAAAGCGATGAAATAATTGATCATATCATTATTATTACTAAAATCTATCATCTCATGAATAAATGAAAGAAAATACATACCAAGAATTCTATTAAACTCTTCTATGTCATGTTATATAAAATTGGAATGAAAATCATCCCACTGATGATAGTAGGATGAGTTCATTAAATCTCAATTCCATTAATACATCGACGTGATTTTTTTCCCAAAACATATATCTTACATTCATTTGGTTATATTCCCAATTTAATTGACCATTTTCTAGAAATGAATGTATCTACAAATAAAAAGTAAAAAATTGTATTGGATAATTTGAATACACAAGTAACACAACTATCACCACTTTATTTGTGAACTCAACATCAACATTTATAGTAGATAATGTCCTCTTTAAACTTGTCTATAACAAATATTGAATATTTCCATCCAGTGAAACGAACATTATGCATTAATTCACATAAGAACCATCTCATTTTATCAAAAAATATTATTGTTGGATGAATACATTTTAACAAATTCTTTGTTTCATTGGGACCATTATCCTTGTATTTGTGGCCCATGTGTCCAAACATTCAACATTTACAAAACTTCACTATTTTCATAATAAATTCTCTAAGGTTATTTTTACTACTCATTATAAATTATTAGAACATCATTTTCTTACCTCCATATTTCTTTGTTTCATGTTTCTCTATTTCCTTCCATCTTAACCACGTCTTATATTAATCATCATAAAGAATATAAGTGTTAAAAAAATCCAACTCATAATTTTAAACACAAAATAAAAATTTCTCAGTTATTATAAATTATCACACTTCTAAATAGTTATTCATACTTGGTTTCCATCATGAGTAAAATAGATTAATTTTTTAATTTTTTTCTTGAATAAAATTTTTCATATACTTTGATAATCGTGTGAATTTATATCAAATATTTATATGAAATCTTTTAGTTTTTTTCTTTTGAAAGATTTTTAATCCATTTAGAATGAGACAAATATTATGAAAATATATCATAATGATTTTGTTTTGGCTTTTTCCCATTCTATGGAATCATGATCGTATATCAATGTGTTATTCATATCCAAAGGCCTCCATCGATCAACTTCACTTCAAAATGATAAATGGAAAGGGTTAACTTTTGATGTTTCGAACAACCTATGAAATCAAATATCATTTTATTGGAATTGATCCATCCATATAAATCCATTGGGTCAGATATTACCCAATAATATGGGGGATGTTTCCTAAGGAAATTAACTATATGTTATAAGTTCCATTGTGGTATATTAGGTTCCACTATTGCTTGGATACAACCACTATTTATCCCCCGATTCAACTAAGTCATCTATGCAATAAACTATTATACTCTTATTTCATCAATATTAGGAGGATGATTTGGAAGGATATCATTCGATCAATTCCATCTAACTACCACTTTCTTGTATCCTATATGGAAAACCATTATAAATATACTAATTTAGAGGAAGCAACTTGATAATATTCAAATGATATATAATTTTAACATGAACATAAGTTAAAATATTATTGTCACGAACTGTCATCGGGGCCCGTGTCGTGACCACCCCAAGCCCACATTCAATAGGCCAGGGGATGGTGACTAGCACCAAAGGCGTAAATCCCGATAACTAGGAAGGCATTTCCTTTATAAAATTAACAAAACACCACAGAGTACAAATAGAAAGTGCTAAAAAGTAAATGGGCCAGAATAGAAACCCAATCGAAAGTACATCTACAACTGAATGAATGTACAACAAAGAAAACAACTGGAAGAAATGAAGCATCTCCTTGGCAACGGACTCGGCCGAGAGCCACGTCCCTCCTCTCTCAGTCCCGCATGGTCGCATGACCAATTTCCTGGCACCGCGGCTTCAACCACGGCGGCCCCTTTCTGGAGGAGCACCGGGCGCCGCCGCCTCCGACCACCGGCACTGCTGTGCCGGTGAGGCGCGCCTGTGGAGTTTTCTGCGGACCACTGGACGTGCTCCAGTGGTCCGTTTTGCCTACCATCTTCACCAACAGCCCTCCCGGGACCGTTTCATCACTTAGAAAATCTCAAAACGTCCTTGCGACCTACTTCGTCGTCTCCCGCCGATCCGCACACTAAGAACGAAGAAACGTTGGGTTCGGACTTATTTGTTGGTCCGCACCCACCGCGTTAGCAGTTTAAATTTCTTCTGAAAAATTTTAAACACATGCTGAGGATATAAATCACATAGATTTAATTAAAACAAAACCCCTACCTCAAGCTTCGTCGAGCGAGGGTTCGTCGCGGAATTACACATCGCGGAAGTAGGTGTCGTGGAAGGGGGATCGTCGCGTCACCGAGAAAGGATTCATCGGAGTTGAGTCATTGATCTCCGAGGATCTGATGGTCTTTTCAACCTTCATCAGAGGTCGGTGTTCTTCTCATTCTTCACGTTCTTCACGTTTTTCGCGTTCTTCGTCGAGGAGGAAGAACTTCAAGAACCTGAGTGAATTCTCCCCAGCATCTCACAACCCAACAACTTTAATAAAATAAGATTTGTCTTATTTTATTAACACACAAGCCAACGGTTTGAATTTCAAAATAAAGAAACAAATAATTAATTGAATTAATTGAGGAGTTTTAACCCGCCCAATAAATGAGGCGTTTAATATCCAGATTAAACGCATGAGTTGCCATCATTAAAAAGGGGGTGCGGGTGCATTACTTAATTTAAAGAGGGGGTTGAGAAAATGTGGGGCTCGTGTGGGCCCCACCTCACAAATATCCTACCAAGTGGGTAGGATAATGTGGGTCCCACCTCCTCCACTTAACGTTGGTTAAGAAAAATAAAATAAAAATCAGTTCCACCACTTTTATTTTATTCCTTAACTTAACCCCAAAAATTTAAAAACACACCCGAGCAAACACAACTCTGGAAAAGTGTTTCGATGAAATTACCAGCGTTACGATTGCATCGGTGCCCTCAGAATTCGATTCTGAGCACCGGTTCAAAAGTTAGAAAAACCCGCTCGTTCGTTCACTGAACATACCCGATCTAAACTTCAGAAAATGATTCCAGGCACACCGGGACTCGGAATCAGGTGCCGTAGAAAATTGTGTACTCGTAAAATCCAAAACAAAATTAAGAAGAAAACTTACTTGAAATTTCATGGTCATTACATTACTTCCACATCAGGGATTTACGTCCCAGTAAATCTTTAACACAACCTATGGATACAAAAGCTGTACTGAGCACACATCTGAGCCTTCCGCTCCCATGTGATCACCTAGAGGTTATCGTACTGCCAGTGAAAGCGAACCCAAGGAATCGACCCGTCCTTGTAGGATCCACTCCTGTCGTTCCTCGATCCCCAATGGAACCTCTATGAGTGTCAACCCATCGCCCAAGTCCAGCTCCACATGGTCGATTAAAAGAGAAGGGTCGATCTCGTTTCTACTCAGATGAGATAAATGGAAGTCGTCATGCACTTGGTGAAACTAAGGTGGGTGGGTCAAGCGGTAATCCACCTTGCCTACCCTGCTGATGACCTAGAATGGTTCGTTGAACCTCGTAAATAACTTTTCGCCTGGGCCACATCTCTGTAACTCACGTCGAGGTGAGACCCATTGGGAAAATGTGGTCTCCATCTTCGAAATCTAGTGGTCTATGAATCCTGTCAGCACAAGACTTTTGCCGGCTCTAAGCTGTCCTCATCCGCTCTTGGATGACTTGGACCTTTCTGGTCCTACAAGAGCTGCTGATATTTCTTCTTTTCCCAGAAGAGAAATCCAGTCCCATCCTCTGGATGAACCATGTCCTTTACCTAATACATTAAATCCTGATGTGGAAGATACTAATCCACACCAAGGATGATGTCGTAAGGCCTCGATGCTACTACCAAGAGATCCAAACACTACTCTTTCCTCCAATGGTTGAGTCGCACTTTCGGCATCAGTGTGTGGTCACTGGGACTCCTCTAGTAGGTATATCAAAGTGAGGGTCAAGTCAACGGTTTTTTAACCGGAACCTCTTAGTAACAAAAAAAATAGAGGACAGGAAGGTAAATGCCACAAGAAAGGTGTCTTTTATTACTCCAGCTCAAAGTACAAAGACACAAAGCATCTACAAACAAACATAAAAAAATCTAGAAGCATCATGAACAATATTCTCTAGGTTTGGAGCTAGTCCCGCTCTTGTCCATCTTCTCTTGGAGCCCCATGATTTTAGGCCTCAACTGCTTGAAGCTGAGCTCTCCCACGTCCACATGTTCCCTGTAGTCGGGGTGGACCTCCTGGTGGTGGTGGTGGAAACATCTCGAAGCGTCGTCCACCTCCAGCTGCATAGCCAGATCCCCTTCCATGATCTCCTGCTCCATGCAGTCCGCCTTGATCGAACCCTTGCCTCTACCAGGGAGGTCCTTCATTCATCGGCTGGTCATCTGTATGGCGAGCCAGACAGTCACGAGCTAGGTGACCAAACCCGTCGCAGGAGTAACACTGTCTGCTCATGGTAAGCCATTTTCCACCGCGGGTGCCTTGAAAAAACGATCATGTGTCATACATTCGACCACCTGTAAGTCTAGTCCTCTTGGACCTCTGCGTCATATGTCTACTGCTCACTACAGAAGACTCTGTCGCATGCCGTCTAGTGGTGGGTCCTGCTGCTGGAGACTGCTCAGTAAGGAAACTGTCCACTAAGAGGGCTCGCTCCACACCCCTGTCTGTGTCGGAATGCTGTGATAATCAACTGATGCTCTGATCTCTTTCCTGATCCCCTACTCGAAGGTTCAGAACATGAAGAATGGGTCTCGTACCATGTCCGATGAATTGCGCGAGAGATCAGTAGACCTCGCCACGTACTGGGCTACTGTCATGCTACCCTGTCGCAGCTGTAGTAGCTCCTGAATGCGCACTGCACGAAGGGTGGATGGGACGAACTATGAGCAGAAAAGGATTTCAAAGCCCGTTCAAAGGACAGATGCCTCATATTGCACCTGGAGAATCAAGCTCCATCATCTGCATGTGGCCACGTGCAGGAGGCTTGATGCGAAGATCACCATGAAGTTAGTTGGTGTCCCCACTAACCTGAAAACCCGAACAACTGCCTCCAGCCAATCCTCGGTTTCCTAAGGGTCTGTATACCCATGGAACCTAGGCAGTCGCTGATGTTGAAACTCATGCAGTGCACTAAGGCGACGTGCACCGTCAGAGGCTAGGACTGGTAGCATCGGTGGCTCGGCGGGTAGAGGTACCGCTGGTGCCTCTGCTGTCAAACAGCCCAGTACTGAGGCCTCGACGCTCGGTGGGCTATCTTCACCTACAATGCTTGGAACCCTAGCTGGCTGCTATCGTGGGGACATCCTGAAAAGAAACAGGTGCACCACGGTCAACAGTATACCTGGTGATCTGACACAAAGTAATCACAATGAAAACATGAAACACACATGCAATCAATGTTTTCGTGCATTAAGTTAGAAATCAGAAGTCAGGGTCCTGGTGTACAGATACGTCTGCCGCCGCACCAACACTGGACTCCCTGGGCTGATAACCACATTCAATACTCTAAACATTATTGATTCACATAGAAAATGATCAGAGTCCTGAGTTCTGCGGTAGAACCAAACTCATCTGATACCAATTTGTCACGACCCATCCTCGAGGCTCGTGCTTTGACTACCCCAATCCCACCTTCCATAGTCCAGGGGCTGGCAACTAGCACCAAAGGTGTAAATCCTGATAACAAGGAAGGCATTGCCTTTATAAAAGTAACAAAACACCACAGAGTAAAAAAAGGAAGTGATGAAATATAAATGGTCCAGAATACTAACCCATTCGAAAGTACAGCTACAACTAAAAGAATATACAACAAAGACAACAGATGGAAGAAAGGAAGCAGCTCCTTGGCAACGGATGCGACCGAGCGTCGTATCCCACCTCTCTCGCACATGCGCGGGCGCTGGAGCAGCGGCCTGCCGCTAAGGCTTCAGTCGCGATGGCCCCTTTCCAGCGGCACGCCGTGCGCCACCACCTCCTGGCGGTCGGCCGGTGCCGAACGACCGAGTTTTCTGCAGACCACTGGACATGCTCCAGTGGTCCGTTTTTCCTATCATCTTAGCTAACGGCCCTCCCGAGACCAGTTCTTCACTGTGAAGATCTCGAAATGCTCTTACGGCCTGCTTCGTCGTCGTCCGCCGATCTGCACACCAAGAACAAAGAAACGGTGGTTTCAGACTTGTTCATTGGACCGCACCCACCGCGTTAGCGGTTTAAACGGCTTCCGAAAAATTTTAAACACATGCCGAGGATATAAATCACATAGATTTAATAAAACCAAAATCCCTACCTCAAGCATCGTTGAGCGAGGGTTCGTCGCAGAATTACACGTCGTGGAAGTAGGCGTCGCGGAAGGGGGGTCGTCCCGTCATAGAGAAAGGATTTGTCGGCGTCGCGTCGTCGATCTGTGAGGATACAACATTCTTGTCGACCTTCGTCGGAGGTCGGCTGATAGAGAAAATATTTTCAATTAATTTATATTGAATATCATTTTTCATACTCACAAAAGTGTTCCTCTAAGATGAATTGTTTCATTTTTATGATTTTGGTGTTATTTCGAGCTGAATAGTAAAAATTGGCCATTTTGGATTTTTTACAGTTTTAACTTATTTCTGCATTTTGGCCATAACATTATCTACATTGATCCAAATTGCGAAATTATTTCTTTTTCAGATTCTACACATCCAGGGATTCATTTACTATATTTGGACTAAATGCTGAATCGGCCATATGGAAGCTCAAAAGAAGCTCACAAGTTGGATCAAGAAAACTGTTTCCAGTTCTGCCTATTTTTGGTGTGGGATCCATAACTCATTCATTGTGGGCCCAAATCTTTCAGACTTAGGTGGGTGGACGCACAAGGAGTTTTGGGGCATCTTTAATGAAGGAAGAACCACGGGATTAGTCCGTCTGAGGGTCCATTAAAGCTTCCTAATCCGGGGTTTGACGTTTTGGAGATTCTGACTGGACAGAATAAATGATCAGAGTAAAATGACCATAACACTCCGAATACCTGTCCAAATCCGCTTAGAATTTGAGAGGACACGGCCAAGACAATTATGAACAACATTGAAGAAGGCCTCAACTCGTGAAGAGGTCATTTATGGGGTCCAAAACGCGACAACATTCGGGTGTCGAATTCTGCCTATTAAAGGAGAAGAGCTCCTCCCCCTCAATCCATCCCATTCTTCATCCCATTCCTTCTCGGGCACCCAGGAGAAGAACTTCTCAGCTTTTTTTCTTTTATTTATTTAGTTTTAAAATGTCTCTCCTCTCCCGAATTATCTCGTTTACCCCATCCATGGAGGGGTATTTTTATTTGAGTGATTGGAAAGAGGGGAGGCTGGACCTATGTGTTGTTCTTGAGTTTTGTGCTTGAAATGAATAAAATGTGTTCTTCTTTCTTCTTCCGGTTCCAATTCATAATTTATTATTAAATTCCAAATGCGGTTGTGTTACGGTTTTATTCTGAAATTATAAATTGTTTTGGTCGATGATCACATCTCCCTCCACCCAATTCTAATCTGTATACGGTGGAACATGATTAGGGTTGGGTGGTGATTGCTCGACGGTTGTCAAGCACGTGTATAGGATTGTATGTCGAAATCTTGGTTTATTAGGGAACAACAATTCCAGGTCTGGGATTGCTCTAATTAATCAAGAGACCTTCTACAACCCTAAACACATAGGAAGGAGGATAGACCAATCTGTGGTTTTAGAAAGGGAAATTCTAATCACATCTCTCTTACTAGTTTAAGGAAGAAGAAGAGATAAAATTTGGAAACCATGATGGCACAACACTAAGTCTAGCCGAACCAAATCCGATCACCATCTTTATAATTTGTTAAAATCAATCAATTTCTGTTGTTTGTTTCTCTCATAGTCATTCAAATTTGTTAAAACCAATCTTTTTAAGAAAACCAACAAAAAGTGACAACCTTGTTTTGTGTGCACTCCTCTTCGGGAGACTACCTAGGATCAACTGCTATACTATACTGAGGTAAATAAAATATTGTTTTTCCACACCCCACGACAGGCGTGCGTCAAACTTGGCACCGTTTCCGGGGAGGCAGTGCCTCAAAGTTTTTAAAAAAAAATAAATAAATAAAAAAATATCTTTTGAATGACCCGTAGTTCAAATAGGAATTTATTAGAATTCGATCCAGAAATTGAGCGCACAATAACCAAATTGAAAAATCAAAATCTTCCCAAAGAATTTGAATAAATCAATCTCACTGATTCAAGTGATACCTTGAGTGAAGAATTTGAACCTTTAATAATGGTTGTAAATCCCAATCGAACCCTACGTGACATCTGTGCACCTCAATTTGTCAATCAAAATTATCAACTTGCAATTCCTGCCATAGAAAATGATTTTGAATTGCGAATTAACATGATCCAAGTGCTTCCTAAATTTCATGGTATTGCAGGTGAAGACCCAAATCGACATATTCACGAATTCACATATGTCTGCTCCAGCTTCAAACCTCGAGCAGTCGCGGAAGAGCATGTGAAGCGGAGGGCTTTCCCCTTCTCACTAGAGGGAGCAGCAAAGGAATTGTTGTACAATCTACAACCGGGGGAGATCAGTGACTGGGAAGATCTAAAAAAATGCTTTCTACAAAGATTTTTCCCAACATCTAGGAGAACTGCAATAAAGAAGGAGATTTATGTCATCCATCAATCAACTGGAGAAACACTCTACGAATACTGGGAATGTTTCAAGAAGCTTTGTTCAAGTTGTCCACACCAAGAAATAGAAGAGGAACAATTCCTTGTGTGCTTCTACCAAGGATTGCTTGACAATGATAGGAATCTACTAGATGCCTCGTCGGGAGGAGCCCTCATTGATAAATCACCTATAGATATACGAATTCTGATTAAAAAGATTGCACAAAATTCACAGCAGTTTGGCACTCGAGGTACGATCACCAGAGGGATCCATGAGGTAAGAACATCTGATTCAGTATATTTAATTAGGAATGAAATGGGTGAACTCAGCTGGTTGGTGTGACAAATAGCTGTGAACCATGTGAAGGAACAACAAGGACCGAATCAGGTTTGTGGTTTATGCTCTTCTAATTCTCATTACACTGATCAATGTCCGGAAGTGCAGGGGACATAAAGTTGTGTTCCAGCCTATCAACAAAGGCAATACCAACCGCAAACCCAACCAGGGTATGGGTTTCAACAGAACCAAGCCAGAGCACCTTTTCAGCAGCAATATCAGAACCCGATAGCATTCCAACAACCTTATCAGAAGCCCTTCCAACAACAACAAACTTTTCAACCACCACCTTTCCAGCGGAAGAATTATGAGCAACCATCCACAAGTGCACCGACATATGAAGACCAAAAAATGAAGACAAGAGTTGCAGGAATAGATGATAAGATGGACAAGCTAGCTGATCAATTTGCAAGCATTATGGATGCTTTCACCAAGAACCAAGGTAAGCTTCCTGCACAAACAATTCCCAATCCGAAAGAGAATGTTAGTGCAATCACAACTCGAAGCGGGAAGGAGCTCAAACCACTAGAACAATATGAGGATGATGAATCTAGGGAACCTGCTGAAGCTCGTCCTGTCCAACCAAAAGATGGAGTCAACAACAAAGTAGAAAGAACAAGGTTAAAGAAAGAAAGACTAGAAACACCATTGCAGAAACAACAAAGGGAGAAAAAGGATATTACAGCACCATTCCCATCAGCATTGGTTGAGTCAAAGAAGGGAGAAGAAGAACGACTTCAACGGGAAATTCAGGAAACATTCCGAAAAGTTGAGATTAACATTCCACTACTGGATGCAATCAGGCAAATCCCTAAATATGCAAAATTTCTGAAGGATCTATATACTAAAAGAAAGAGGCTGGACGGAAATGAAAGAATAAACTTAGGAAGAAGCGTCTCAGCATTGATCACACCACCGATACCGCAAAAATGTCATGATCCAGGGACTTTCTCTATTCCCTGCACTATCGGTTCATTAAATTTTACTAATGCACTATGTGATCTTGGAGCTTCGATAAATGTGATGCCTCACTCTGTGTTTTCATCTTTGCAGATCGGAGAACTAAAATCAACTCGGGTGGTGGTACAATTAGCAAACAGATCCACCGTTTTCCCAGCTAGAGTCGTTGAAGATGTACTTGTAGGAGTGAGAGGACTAATCTTTCCAGCAGACTTTTATGTCCTTACCATGGAGGAAGACCGAGCACCATCCCAATCTCCCATCATCTTAGGGAGACCATTCCTGAAAACAGCAAGAACAATCATCAACGTGCATGAAGGAACCCTCACCATGGAGCTCGGAGATAGTATGATACACTTCAATATTCTTGATACGATGAAACACCCGTCCAACAATCACTCACTTTATGCAATCGCCCATGATGAAGATATAGAACCAATTAAAGACTCAGGTATGCTTCATGACTTGTTATCTGTGGGAGAACACTCTTCATTTGAATTTTATAACTCCCATGAACCTGAAAATTCTGATATCATGTTGGAGGATGAGGTAAAATCTGATTTTTTCGATGATTTGTTAAGAGGAAGTAAGATTATTCCACAGAATTCAACATTAGATGTAGGAAACATAAATTCAATATCATCCCTTGAACAACCCCAATGTTTAGAACTGAAGCCTTTGCCATGTGACTTGAAGTATTCTTACCTAATGGAAGGGGAGAAAGTGCCAGTAATCATTGCAAATAACCTATCCCATTCACAAGAAAAACATTGATTGACCTTATCAAAAGGAATGTAAAAGCTGTAGGATGGAGTTTAGGTGATATTCCTGGAATCAACCCTAAGGTATGCTCTCACAGGATATTTTTAGAAAGTGAATCTCGACCAGTTAGACAACATCAAAGAAGACTCAATCCCACAATCATGGAGGTCGTTAAGAAAGAGATTGAGAAATTGTTAGCAGCTGATATCATTTACCCAATCTCTGATTCTCAAATGGGTCAGCCCAATTCATGTAGTCCCCAAGAAAACTGGCCTGGCCACTGTCACAAATGAAAGAAATGAACTGATCCCCATGAGAATACAAAACAGCTGGAGAGTCTGTATAGATTACCGGAAGCTAAATCAAGTTACCAGAAAAGATCACTTTCCTATTCCATTCATTGATCAGATGCTTGAAAGGTTAGCTGGAAATACTCATTACTGTTTTTTAGATGGATTCTCAGGTTATTTTCAGGTACCTATTGCACCAGAAGACAAGTAGAAGACAACCTTCACCTTCCCTTTTGGAACATTCGCCTACAAAAGGATGCCTTTCGGGCTATGCAATGCCCCAGGTACATTTCAAAGGTTTATGGTGAGTATTTTCTCGGACCACATTGAGGATTTCTTGGAGGTGTTTCTTGATGATTTCACAGTTTTTGGCAATTCATTTGATCATTGCTTGGGAAATTTGGAAAAAGTTTTGAAAACATGCATTGAAAAGAACCTTGTCTTAAATTTTGAAAAATGTCATTTCATGGTTGAAAAAGGGATAGTGTTGGGGCACATAATTTCACAAAATGGGATTGAGGTTGATAAATCAAAAGTTGATGTAATAAATTCCTTACCATATCCAACTTGTGCAAAACATGTTAGATCCTTTTTAGGGCATGCGGGATTTTACAGAAGATTCATCAAGGATTTCAGTAAGATTTCTCTCCCTCTCTCAAGATTACTTCTAAAGGATGCTAACTTTAATTTTGATTGTGCATGTAGGGAATCATTTGATGAATTAAAGGAAAGGCTGATAACACCACCAATAATGCAGCCACCCAATTGGGATTACCCTTTCGAGATACTTTGTGATGCATCCAACCAAGCAGTGGGAGCCGCTCTATCACAGAGAATTGATAGCATGCCTCAAGTCATCTCCTACGCATCAAGGACCTTGGATGAAACACAAATAAATTACACAACCACAGAGAAGGAGTTCCTTACAGTCGTTTTTGCACTAGATAAATTCCGATCATATCTTCTGGGGACTAAAGTTGTTGTTTTTTCTGATCATGCAGCTCTTAGGTACTTAATGAAAAAGGCGGATGCAAAACCCCGGTTGGTAAGATGGATGCTACTCTTACAAGAGTTCAATTTGGAAATCAAAGATAAGAAGGGGACTGAAAATCAAGTGGCTGATCATCTGAGTCGACTACCCCACACTGCTGAAACAGAAATACCAAAGCAGAACCCACTAAATGATGAGCTTCCTGGAGAACAACTCTACATCATCAACAGTGAAGTGCCATGGTATGCCAACATTGTCAACTATTTGGTAACATCTCAGGTACCCTCTCATCTAAGCTCTCATCAAAAACATAAGCTTAAATATGAATCAAGATTTTACAATTGGGAAGATCTGTTTCTGTGGAAAATTTGTAATGATCAAATCATAAGAAGATGCCTGCCAAGAAGTGAAATTGAATCAGTGTTTGAATTTTGTCATAAATTATCTTGTGGAGGCCACTTTGGACCTCAGCGGACTGTCCGAAAAGTTTTAGAATCTTGACTCTACTGGCCCACCTTATTCAAGGATGCATATGAATTTTGTAAAAGATGTGAAAAATGCCAATTTTCTGGTAACATATCCAAACGACATGAAATGCCACAAAAACCAATAACCTTTTGTGAAATTTTTGATGTTTGGGGCATATATTTCATGGGACCATTCCCAATGTCATTTAGAAATTCATATATTCTTTTGGCTGTAGACTATGTTTCAAAATGGGTGGAAGCAAAAGCAACCAGAACTGATGATGCAAAAGTTGTTTGTGATTTTGTTATGGCTAAAATTTTCTGTAGTTTTGGCGTGCCACGAGCAATCATCAGTGATCAGGGAACTCATTTCTGCAACAGGAAAATGGAAGCATTGCTGAAGAAGTATGGGGTGCATCATAGAACATATACCCCATACCATCCCCAAACAAATGGCCAAGCAGAAGTCTCTAATAGAGAAATCAAAGCCATTCTGGAGAAGACTGTTAAACCCAACCGGAAGGACTGGAGCCAAAATTTAGATGATACATTATGGGCATACAGGACGGCCTACAAAACACCGATAGGGATGAGTGCCTATAGATTGATCTATGGAAAGAGTTGCCACCTTCCTGTGGAGTTGGAGCATAGAGCCTACTGGGCGGTCAGAGAGATGAATCTGGACCTTGAGAAAGATGGGAAAGAAAGAAGATTGCAGTTGCATGAGTTAGAGGAAATTAGAAGGGAATATTTTGAAAACTCAATGATCTATAAAGAGAGAACGAGGATGGCCCATGACAAGATAATTCAACCAAGAACCTTCAACCCTGGAGATCACGTGTTACTCATAAAATCCAGACTTAAGCTTATGCCAGGTAAACTTCGTTCCAAATGGGAAGGCCCCTTTACTGTTACTCATGTATATCCCTTTGGTGATGCGCAGATTCAAAAGGAAGGAGGAGGAAACCCATTCACTATAAATGGGTAGAGGCTGAAGAAGTTCCATGGGACCGTACCTCAAGAACCAGTAGAGGAGATCACACTCCTTCATCCTGAATAAAAATGAACACCTACCAGGTTGCATCATTCCTTTACACTTGATTAAATGCAGTAACTCCAACTTTTTGAAACATACATTTACATGCATTGAAGACACTGCATAAATTAAGTGTGGGGGAGGAAATCTTGAAGTCCAGGAGAATTTTCAAAAAAAAAACAAAAAAACAAAAAAAAAATTGTTTTGTTTTGTCGAGCCAACGACATTAAACAAAGGCGCTACCGGGAGGCAACCCGTATTTTCCCCCATTTTCCACTTGTCTTTTTAGTCATTTACCATCATGATTGAATGGGCCTGCACTATCAATTGTTTTCATTTTTTTTTCAGGTCCATTAATGAAGAGGGTGTCATGGGATTATATGTCATGAAGAAAAGGATCCATTTGACAGGGGAGTATGAGTTTTAATTCTATATTATCCGACTTTATTCCCTACATTTTTTAGTATTTTAAAGAATTAATCAAGAAAAGGCATGCCCACGCTTGAATTCATGTTTTACTTGACTTCTCTAGGAGACATGAGTTTCATAGAAATCCAGTGATTCTATGTTTTAGATTTCAATGTTTCTGAGATTGAATGATTAAAATGGATAATTCGATGATTAAAGTGAAGCAAGGATATTGAAATAAGGACTCACGATTTGAGGGAATTAATTGATTCATGTAAATGAAATTTCCCTTCCATTTTTCATTCATTGAATTTCTAAAATTCATGTGAATTAATTTTTTATTATTAATCATGCCATGAGTGATTGTCCAATATCATATACTCATTCCTGAGAGGATTTCTAGACCAAATATTTCCTATTTTATCTTGAAAATATTTCTTGAGTGATCTTGGGACGTGCCACCTGCTAGAACATGTATTGAAACTTGTCAAAGCTATGACTGTACAAAACCACATTTAAAATGATTGAGTCATATCTTTGGCTAGCCACATTTTATCCTAAGACCCACCTTTACATTTATCCTTCGTAAGCCCTTAGATGCCATGAATTGCCTTATAGGTTTAAGCCATATTACAATCCAATTTTTCCTTACCTACCTGCACTTTTAGTATTTTTGCATGGTTATTTCAAGTTTGAGTGTGGGGGAAGGGCCTTTCATGTGCGTTCCTTGGGATATGTATCATTTTTGGGTGGTGTAATGTGTGCATCATAATTTTGGGGAATGTATTATTAAGAAATTGGGCATGAGTCATCATTTCATTATGCTTCTTTCATTTCATCCGGTTCTCCATAAAAGAAAAGAAAATAAAGTTGTGCCTTTCTGTAGCTTTACAAAAAAAAAGAAAAAAAAAGAAAATAAAGATGTGCCTTTCTAGAGCATTACAAAAAAAACAGGGAGAACTTGGATGATATCATTCTTTTTAATCATTTATTGACTCTTGACCCATGTCATTGAAAGGGGAGTGGTGTTGTGATTCACATTTCAAGGGGATTTGAGTGAGGTTCATCTTGTGTTTTCACTTGATTAATGATGCATTGTACATAAGAGTCAAAACTCCTACTTCTGGCCTTAAATTATTTCAAGCATTTACCCACCAACCCTAAGCCACAGAATCATTTGAACCTTTATTGCAAGTCCTCATGATTTTATGTGTGTTATATCTTTACAAAGTGGAGAAAGTAGTTACTTTACAAGCCTATGGATAAGGATCATGTTCTCATGGTATGAGCATAACTCCACTATTAATTGTATCATGAGTGATGAGAGAAAAGATTCAAAAGTGACGTAGTTCATGATTTGGCATGTTTAATAATAATAAATTGAGAAGCTTGAATGAATGAAAGGGGAAGCTTCATTATTTATCAAAGGGGAAAAGTAAAATGCATGAATTGATTGTTTCATTGATAATTGGGAAATTAAATTGGTATTTTTGTGGAACTGGAAAATTTGATTGGACATTGATAATCATTTGATTTTATTCCATTTGAAATTTAAATATTGGTGACATTGGTGACCTTTGAATTCCATGTTGAGTTTTTATGATTGAGGACAAGCATAGTTTAAGTGTGGGAGAATTGATAGAGAAAATATTTTCAATTAATTTATATTGAATATCATTGTTTTAAACTCACAAAAGTGTTCCTCTAAGATGAATTGTTTCATTTTTATGATTTTGGTGTTATTTTGAGCTGAATAGTAAAAATTGGCCATTTTGGATTTTTAACAGTTTTAACTTATTTCTTTATTTTGGCCATAACATTATCTACATTGATCCAAATTGCGAAATTCTTTCTTTTACAGATTCTACACATCCAGGGATTCATTTACTATATTTGGACTAAAAGCTGAATCGGTCATATGGAAGCTCAAAAGAAGCTCACAAGTTGGCTCAAAAAAACTGTTTCCAGTTCTGCCTAGTTTTGGTGTGGGATCCATAACTCATTCATTTTGGGCCAAAATCTTTCAAAATTCGGTGGATGGACGCAAAAGGAGTTTTGGGGCATCTGTAATGAAGGAAGCACCGCGGGATTCGTCCGTTTGTGGGTCCATTAAAGCTGCCTAATCCGGGGTTTGACGTTTTGAAGATTCTGACTGGACAGAATAAATGATCAGAGTAAAATGGCCATAACGCTCGAAATACCTGCCCAAATCTGCTGAGATTTTGAGGGGACACGTCCAAGACAATTATAAACAACATTGAGGAAGGCATCAACGCGTGAAGAGGTCATTTATGGGGTCCAAAACGCGACAACGTTTGGGGGTCGAATTCTGCCTATAAAAGGAGGAGAGCTCCTCCCCCTCAATCCATCCCATTCTTCATCCCATTCCTTCTCGGGCACCCAGGAGAAGAACTTCTCAGCTTTTTTTCTTTTATTTCTTTTGTTTTAAAATGTCTCTCCTCTCCCGAATTATCTCGCTTACCCCATCCATGGAGGGGTAGTTTCTTTTGAGTGATCGGAAAGAGGGGAGGCTGGACCTATGTGTTGTTCTTGAGTTTTGTGCTTGAAATGAATAAAATGTGTTCTTCTTTCTTCTTCCGGTTCCAATTCATAATTCAGTATTAAATTCCAAATGCGTTTGTGTTACGGTTTTATTCTGAAATTATAAATTGTTTTGGTCGATGATCACATCTCCCTCCACCCAATTCTAATCTGTATACGGTGGAACATGATTAGGGTTGGATGGTGATTGCTCGACGGTTGTCAAGCACGTGTATAGGATTGTATGTCGAAATCTTGGTTTATTAGGGAACAACAATTCCAGGTCTGGGATTGCTCTAATTAATCAAGAGACCTTCTACAACCCTAAACACATTGGAAGGAGGATAGACCAATCTAAGGTTTTAGAAAGGGAAATTCTAATCACATCTCTCTTACCAGTTTAAGGAAGAAGAAGAGATAAAATTTGGAAACCATGATGGCACAACACTAAGTCTAGCCGAACCAAATCCGATCATCGTCTTTATAAATTGTTAAAATCAATCAATTTCTGTTGTTTGTTTCTCTCATAGTCATTCAAATTTGTTAAAACCAATCTTTTTAAGAAAACCAACAAAAAGTGACAACCTTGTTTTGTGTGCACTCCTCTTCGGGAGACTACCTAGGATCAACTGCTATACTATACTTAGGTAAATAAAATATTGTTTTGCCACGCCCCACGACAGGCGTGCGTCATCGGCATTCTTCGAATTCTTCGAATTCTTCGCGTTCTTCACGTTCTTCGCGTTCTTCGTCGAGGATGAAGAACATCAAGAACCTGAGCGAATTCTCCCCAGCCTCTCACCACCCAAAAAACATTAATAAAATAAAAGTTGTCTTATTTTATTAACACACAAGAAAACGATTTGAATTTCAAAATAAAGAAACAAAAAATTAAATGAATTAAATGAGGAGTTTTAAACCTCTTAATTAATGAGGTGTTTAATATCCAGATTAAACACATGAGTTGACTTCATTAAAAAGGTGGTGCTGGTGCATTACATAATTTAAGGAGGGGGTTGAAAAAATGTGGGGCTCGTGTGGGCCCCACCTCACAAATATCCTACCAAGTGGGTCGGATATTGTGGGTCCCACATCATCCACTTAACTTAGGTTAAGAAAAATAAAATAAAAATCGGTTGCACCACTTTTATTTTATTCCTTAACTTAACCCCAAAAATTAAAAACCACACCTGAGCAAACGCAACTCCGAAAAAGGTATTTCTAAGCAATTACCGATTCTGCGATTCCATCTGTTCCCTCAAAATTCGATTCCGAGCACTGCTTCAAAAGTTAGAAAAACCCGCTTGTTCGTTCACTGAACATACCAGAGCTAAACATCGGAAAATGATTTCTGGCAGTCCGGGCCTCGGAATCAGGTGCCGTCAAGAAACTGTGTACTCGTAAAACCCAAAGAAAATTAAGAAAAAATTTTCCTTGAAATTTCAGGGTCTTTACATTGCACGGGACCGAGAGAGGCGGGATGCGGCGCTCGGCTGCGTCTGTTTCCAAGGAGCGGCCCCCACGTGGGGCTGCGGTTGCATTCAAGGGGGAAGCGCCCCTTTGCGCGGCCTCTTGGCCATCGCCAGCGCACCGGGACGAGCCGCCCGGCTGGACCGCCAGGCTGGGCCAGGCTGCGCCCAAGCGGGCCGGACCCGGACCTGGGTCGGGTCGACCCGGTTCGGGCTGACCTAGGGGGGACCGGGCTGGGTCGGACCAGGCCCGAACCCCCTAATACCGGACCTCTCACGTTATTTTTCCCATAACATGGGTTGCAGACCTCTGATCAATGCACCATTAGCTGTGATGTGATACTTGGGTGGAGACGGTCGTTTCAGTATTTTACACTCATGGTTTCGGAGAAGTTTGAGTACGACGAGGTTGGTTCGGATACGAAACCAACCGGTCCCTCGGAACAGAACCACTTATATCTCATGCTTCGGACATCCAATTGATGGGCCATCAACATTATTGGATTCATCATGATAAGAAAAAACTTTTGGAATGCTTTTCCTATGTTTTGGGTGTAGTTGGATAATGGTCGGGTTGGATTGTATCTAAAATCCAATCGGGCCTATGGAACGGAAAAGCTGATAACTTTCAGACCAGATGACCGTTTGATGAACCGTCAGCGACGTTAGTGATCACGTTGAGAAATGGTCCCTATGAGATTACCCTTTGAGAGTTTAGGCTACAGACGAGATACGGCCGGGTTGGTTCGCACACAAAACCAACCGGGCCCCTGGGAAAAAATGGCTAGTAACTCACAGACCGAGCGTCTGACTGACGCACCGTCTGTTGCATTGAGACCCCTATGACGAGGCAGTATATTGAGAGACTTATTTTTGGAACTTTTTTGTACATGGAGTATCGACCAGTAGCTCGTGGAGCGGACCCTCCCGGTGACGAGCTAGTAGAGTGCAGAGACCTAGTAGTTGGCTGAGACTTGACAAATGCTGATCTATCGACTCGGTGTGTTTCAGATAGCCCAGTGGGGAGCGCTTGTTTGTAGCAGCAGAACCATGGTGGAGGAGCGCTTGGTAGAAGTGGCAGACCTGTGGTACTCAAAAGAAGGAGTACCTCTGGAGGCTATGAGGGGGAGCGCTTGGTTGTAGCGGAAAACCCACGGCAGAGGAGGGCTTGGTTGCAGCGGAAGACCCGCGGTAATCAACATAAGGTGTACTTATGGAGCCTATGAGGGGGAGAGCTTGGTTGTAGCAGTAGACCCATGGTGGTAAGCTCTTGGTAGTATCAGCAGGCCCACATTACACGATAGGTGGAGTACTGCAACAGTCCAAGGTTAGTGGACGCGCTTGGTTATAGCGGGAGGACCACTATACCCGACAGAGGAGGAGTTCGGTGTGCTTGGTTGTAGCGGCAGGCCAACTGTACTCGATAGGGGAGGAGTTCAGCGTGCTTGGTTTTAGTGGAAGGCCCGATGTACTCTACGGAGGAGGAGTTCTCCAACAGTTGTGGTTTTGACGTCCTGAATAAGATCCTGGTTGAGCTGAGTCTATGACCTTTGTATTTACATCATGATTGAGATGGGTCACTTGATAAATTTTTTATATGTATGGGAATATAACTGGGTAGTGGTTATCTGTTGATTTCATAAATCTTTGTGTTATCTCATGATTGAGATGGGTTACTCGATAACTTGGGTATATGTATGGGTATATACCTAAGTAGAGGTTATCTGTTGAGATATTATTTGTGGTTATCCTTGTTGGATTTAGTGATACCATGAGTTCTCGGGGTCCCTACTGAGTATCATTATACTCACCCCTGCGTGGGCTATGCCCGCACCTCGTTGTGTCGGTTGCAGATGACGGGTAGTACAAATAGAGGCCGAGTGTTCGCGGACTGGACGGTACCTGGAGTTGGACCTCAGGACGAGTCAGTATCCGGTGGTGGAATTCATGATGAGGCGACACTCAGAGGAGGTTGAAAGGCGAGAGCGTTGTAGAGGCTATCTGTACCTACCCTTCAGGTAGGATCTGTGGTGGACAATCTAGGAGCTGCGCTATCTATACCTACCCTTCAGGTAGGATCTGAGGAGGACGACCCAGGAGCTTCTTCCTTTCATCTAGTTGTTGTCTTTGTTGTACTTTCCTTCAGTTGTAGCTTTACTTTCGATTGGGTTTTTATTCTGGCCCATTCACTTTTTAGCACTTCCTTTTTGAACTCTGTGGTGTTTTGTTGGTTTTATAAAGGCAATGCCTTCCCAGTTATCAGGATTTATGCCTTTGGTTCAAGTCGCTAGCCCCGAGACTATGGAAGTTGGGTTTGGGGTAGACACGACACATGCCCCGGGGACAGGTCGTGACAATTATAAGTTAATGTTTCTAATATTTCCCATACCTATAAAGTTATCAAAACCAACCATTCATACCAAATATAAGTACATGTAATTAAACATTATATAATATTATGTTTTTTTCCAAGAATTTATATTATTTATCATTTAGGATATTTTAAAGCCTATTTTTTTAGAGAATTGGTCCATATATAATACATAACAAAACTAAATAATAAAATGTGTAATCTTTCAAATAATATCCATTTTTACAACATATATAAAATTTATAAAATTAAAGCATAATATATTTATTAAATAATCTTAAAAATATTCAATGTTAACTCTTACAAAACCTAGCATATCACTAAATAAAGTTAATAACATATAAAAACATGAGATGAGCATCAAAATATCATTAAAGTAAAAAATTTGGAAAACAACTATTCCATTGATGAAATTAAAAATCATGAATAAATAATTATTGAAAACATAGAATTATATACAATAGGAACATAAAAAGCGATTAAAATATAATTTACATTAAATTTTGAAAAATAAATCATTTAAAATCGTTGAGAAACATGGAAAAAACATTTAGGTGCCTCGGGGAAAAATCAATTTGAACCCACAATGAACCCTTATAGAACCCTTATAGATTGGAATAATCATACAACCAACGTCAAATATATTTCTCAGTGAATATAATCATCACCCAATTCAATGGAGAAATATATAGTCACAACCATTATTTAATCTAAAATAGTCCCACCCTTCTCTATTATGATTCATTGATCATTTATTATTTCAAAGTCCCATAACATGAAATAAAAAATTTCATATATTGAAAAAATTTTAATTTCATATGGAAAATAACTTTTATATATTAAAATTAAATTTCCTTCAAAAAAGTACATATTAAATAAAAATAAACCATTCTTTTGAAAACGTATTTTTAACACCAAAAATAAAAAAATAAATTAATGCGTTTCAATAAAAAAATCATGAAAAAGTTTAGAGGAAGTATAAAATAAAATAATGGATTTATAGTTACACGATTCATTATCATCGTGTATACTAAGAATAAAAAATTCATTTTTTCTTTTTTTAATACCATCCATATAAAATATTAAATGATTTATCATTGAAAACATTTTAATGAAATTTAAAATATTCTTTAAATATTCTTTTATAATTATATTATAAATATAATATAATGAGTATTGAAACGGGGAAGATGATTTGATAATTAAATATTAAACATATTAAAAGTGCCCTATTCCACTTCAAACAATTAAATTTTAATCCATTGTAAATATTACAAATTAACATAAAATAAAATTACTTGATAATAGAAACAATAATGATAATTAATTTCAAGGGGATAATATTTAAACCACATAAAATAATAAATAAGAATATCATCAATTAATGCCTCAATGAAATGAGAAGGATATGAATTCCCATAAATTTTTTCCAACTTTTCACCTATGTATTTATCCTTTTTATATGATAAAATTATATTATTTATTTAAATTACTCTAAAACATTTTTATTCATTTCATTAATTTTATAAAACTTATTAATTTTTTTTAAAAATCCTTATATAATTAGGTTTACAACAGTTGTTCTATCCATATTCAGTTTATGTGTCAGAAATGAATTTGGTGGGTAAATAATATTCAAAGGGTTTATAATATAAAATCATGTATAATAATTGTCATGATATAATTATCATATTTATACACAAATTATACTTTTAAACCAAATCATATATGATGGTTACTAATACTGTACCAACATTAGAATACGGTAAATGGTAGGTCATACGTAGTCATTAAAAACGTTCCTTTTTTTCAATGATTGTTATCGAAATAGGGTAAGTAATATTTATCACTAGAAAATGGTATGGTTGGGGATCATTGT
Organism: Viscum album; assembly: GCA_963277665.1. NCBI lineage: Eukaryota > Viridiplantae > Streptophyta > Magnoliopsida > Santalales > Viscaceae > Viscum > Viscum album. The sequence goes on along the minus strand of OY728161.1, from coordinate 605,689,204 downwards.
AGATTAGTTTTCAAATTTGTGATTAATAATTTATTGGTTATTATTTTTATAACATATACTATTATCATGAAATACACATTGTATTATTTTTCACACATGTTAAGGATGCATTGGTGTTATCATAATTTAATTATTAATCACATCCTATATGATTATCCAAATGATAAAAAAAACTTATCATTTGTTATCATGGTAATATAACGGGTCCAACAACAAATAGATGAGTTAAGGAGCCTCGATCTTGTGGAAGTACCAAGATAATCTCTAGATGATTTACCACACCATTTTTTCTTCTTTTAATTTTTTATAATATATTATGGATTTCCAGATTGGAGACTGTATTGGTGTATATTTTTGATATGGATTACATTTTAATTCATCATGGTACAGTAGGTTCATATTCTTTATTAATGTTGATGTTTTATGTTTAGTATTACAAAGTGTATAGACTCCTAACTGCACCCTTAGACCCCCACCATTAGTCAGTGTTCTCATTCATATGAGAAGGGGCACATGAAGTCTTGAGATGTCTCTAATCAGAGGGATGTTCATGAAACTCATGTTGGGGGGTAAAAAATTGAGATCAAATCCCTGTTTTATTTTCATTATATTTTTTTTTGGTACATGGAAAAATAGAGACATGTTTTGGGGAACTAGATAGGGGAATTACCTCATGTCTTTATGAATGATGTTTAATGTACCTCTATATTATCTATGAAGATATTACAATAATATTTTTTCTGAATTTTTGATTTATTATACCCCAAAAATTGGAACATAACATCATGTTCCATATATATACCCATTATGCTCTCTCTAGTAGTTCATTAATTTAATTCCTAAATTATTATATCCATTTTTTAGTTTCCAATACTCTATATTATGTAATATATATAATATTTTTCTATTGTTATTGTGTGTTGTGGAGTTTTTTAGTCATACATGAAAATGATTCGATGTTTTTATTATAATTCATTTTGAAAAATGCGGTGTTTTGTATTATTAGGAATTATACATTTATATAATATAGATACTTAAACACTCTTGGTGGTTTACTCTATGGATTGGTCTTCAAATACATATCACATGTGTGTAACTCATAAATTTTAATGTTTTTTTCCAAATGTAGTTTATTGTGGGATCTCTACATACAAATGATCAATTTTTTAAAATTTGTTATTATAAAGGATATAATTCAATTTCATAAGAGAAGATATATGTTCCACCACATTCGATGTGGGAGGATTCACATAAGCATTTCCATACACTTTATCATGCATTTAAAGCATGAGAGTCACTCCAAAATGTTGTTTTTAAGATTTTAACATCCCATGGGGTGGGGTACAACGAAAAGTAGTAGAAAATGATCTATAAACATGCATCTATAATATTTCGTCCTTCAATAGAATTGGAGAACCCTAGTATGTAGAGAAATTGATCGATGTTTTTGTTTGAATTTTTACTTGATCTAGACATTATTGGACCGATTGGTCAACCCCTTAGTTATTACACTTCTAGGAACCACCATGTTATTTTGGGGGTGTCATGGGAAAACTGGGAAGAAATGATAGTATACATTTGTAGGCCTTAAACATTATATTTACTGAGGGGTTCATTCATATCATGTTAGATCAGGATTATAGCCTTAAATTCATATTCCCTAATTTCGATACATTTTGGTGTCTCAATACTCCAGTCATTTCAAAGGAAAATTCTTTTATATATCCCCTTTACTAGAATAGAATATCAATATGAAGGTAATGAATAGTCATCATCATGAAATTTGTAGGTAGGATAGTATTTTTGAGCTAACAACATGGACAGTGGTTTTGATGAAGTAATTGATGGGTGAAAAGTGTCTTATGTATGGAAATATAGTTTGTGTTCTTCCATAATTTAACACATATAAGGTAATACATACTACGTTAGTTTTTTATTTCTTATCTAGTACTAGTATATAGATGACTAGGGATGTCTAATAGTGTAATGGTGAATTATTTGAGTAGAATATCAATACCTCATCACCCTTATGAGGTTTTCTGTATTATTTTTACAATGGTAGGGATAATAATTAAAATTGTCTTTTAGATGAATCTGGTAGACAATGTCGATGGTGTGGATGGATTGGGTAATATCCATCATTTCATATCAAATTAATTTTGTTCATGTTTCAACAAGGGTTCATGAATCCTGTGAACTATGACTTAGGGATCCAGCCTAGGTCTTCAGTAGCTTTTTCGAATTTCCATGAAAATATTAAATCATTTAATTAATAAACCTCATGGTACAATCTCAAGATATATTTTTTGGATTTGTTTTCATAATAAGAATGGTTCCAAATAATAGTGGAGAGGTTCAATTGAAAAATATATGTATAATATTGGTGACATATTCAATTTCTACCAATATATATAGTACTCATTGAAACAGTTGTTTTATATAATTTCATGTTATTATTGGTCTTCATTTATCAAATAATTATCCATCATAGTTTTTCTATATCAACCAGATATTTGGAGAAAATTGATCTTATCCATATATGTATATACTATCTTATTTATTTTATAGACTAGTGTAATTTATAAGATAGTATATTGCTTTAGTTCAATAACATTGATGTGATCTATGGAACTGATTGGAAAACCAAATTTGATACTCACATTGACTATTATTAGATTTTGTTATCATTTATTTCAAATAATTTATAGTCTTTCTTGATGAAAGTAAAATAGGAAGTAAAATACTACGTAGATGGAAATAATATTGTCATGATCTTATCCATTACATCTCAGTTAGTAATCATTTATCTTATAACCTAACAGAATATTGGGCCTGTTTATTTTCCCTATTAGATGATCTATCAAAGATATATTTCTAGATGTCGTCTTTAGTATTCCACTTAATCATGTTGTAAATATAAAAATATATCATAGATTAGATGAAAATAATATATCGATTCCTCATTGTCATACAGTATATACCATATATAGATATATTAAAATTCATCTTATGGACTAGGAGATGAAGGGGTTCATGAGACTGAGAAAATCTCCCTGGGGCGATCCTGTATTTTACAGAAAAAATGAAGGATTATAGTATATAAATCAATGTGGTCTACATTAAGATGAATTAGGTGATGCTAACTGTAATGTATCTTCTACCCATTATTGTAAATCTATTTGATCAGATTTGTCGATCCCAGTGTTTATTATATATTTTCCTTTATTCAGGATTACATATGTTATGGGTTAGAGATGAGGTTATTATTAATATTAAATTCTATATAAGAAATTTATTTTTACCACATCATGTAATTTAAATTGAATAATTCCCAAGTAGGTTTCTGGACTATCCAGAATAGGATCATACATTAATATCTCAACTATTTATTCGTTGCATTTCTGGATGATATCCATATATAATCATAAAAATATATGTTTCACAACATAAAACATTTGATTTTATTGACTATACTCTAATAACATGATATTTTTTAATGGGTTTATAAAATTTATAATCATGTTATGATGGGTATGATTTTTTTTTCATGTAAACTCTACATGTGGAATTTATATGGACATGAAGAATGTGGAAGAGATGATATTATCAAATCAACCTCAAAATGATTCATGAGATTGGGAGTTAATATAATTTCCTAAATAGTATCAACGGATTAACAAGAATTATGAAAAATACATTCACTAATAACATACCATACCATGACATTTTTGATGTTGAAATTTAATTATATATTTAAATAGTTTTTTCCTTAGATAATTATAATATTCTAAATAATTACATTTTTTATATTTCCATAGAAAATTATAAGATACTAAGTTTACTATCATGATTAATAGGATGGGCCCAGATCTATGATAATGTGTAAGAATCAGGTTCATTTTTAAGGGTAATGTCACCTACAGCCAAATGAGAAGAAAAACTGAACAATAAACATGGATTTGTGTTCTATAACCTATGATATTAAAAGTAAAATACACAATATATTTTGTGAAATAAAATTAATTTAATAGGAAAAAATATCCTCTAACATATATTCACTCTATAAGATATGAATAATTGTAATTGGAATTAAGTATTTGTTTGGTAGATTTTTTAATTTGAAATAGCATATTCTCCAGGGAAAATAATTTCATTTATTATTCTATTAGTTTGTAAATGTAAAAGATGTAATATTGTGGTGAGTAGAATTTGATTATATAATATCATATGATTAGTTTCAATGAATTTTTTCATAATGATGCATATGAGGATCATGGATTCAGGAATTTTTCACCTTTTATCATCATTTAATCTTTAGTGGACAAGGTGAAGGCATATAAAGAGACTAATACTATGTATGTGGTATTATAGGATTGATGGATGTTATTGATCCCGACCTCAGATGGACGGTATATGATGATGATATTATTAGTGTATGTGGGTTAATTACATGATATCCTCTATTAGGGTTTTGAAAATGAGAGATTCCAATTCATCAAAATGGTTATTCAATTCAAGGATAATGTATATGTATCATGAAACCCACCATTAGTTCTGTTGGTATGGTATGATGATAGAAATTACATGTTTTGTTTCACAAGGCCTTACCAGACAGAGGGTAATGGTAGGGAACCAAATCATGGAGGATTCTGCACCCACTTCTGGTATTGGTGTAAAAGTTGGATAACATGAAATTAAAATTGGGAAGGGGTCACCTCTAACTCTAGGGATACAAGATGTTGTTTGAGTTATGGATGATTTGTTGATAAAGTTTAATCATTTCATTCAATTTCAGGAGTTTTATATCATGGTTGAGAATGGTAAGATCTTTTTATGCTATATTATTTGCATACATAATTTTACATAAATATTTTTATCAAATAGAGATGAAAATTTTAGTTCATGACTTTTGCTGGCATTACTAAATTAATTGGGTACTCCCATTAAACTAATTAAAACTTATCATCCACTAATTGATGGAAAATAATATAATATGATCGATATATTAGAGGACATTTTATCAGTATCTGTCATGGATTTATGTATTTATTGGGATGATCATCAATGATTGTTAAAATTTTTGTTTAATAATAAATTCTATCATTCAATTCATATTTTTGTTTTTTTGGCTATCTATAGTCTGATGTTTTTCCACCACTAAGGTGGCATGTAGTAGGTGACAAATTTATTGTGGTTTGAATCATGAAAAATACAACAACTCAGAGAGTACATTTAATAATAATTTTATTTACCACCACTATGTGTAGTATTTACTTCATGTTAACTAGGGGAGATGGCCTCAATAATTCACTATAAGATATAGAGATTTATTTGATGTTAGTCATTGGTTAGGGTAGAAACAATAGTGGAATAAATTAATTCTATAACATATAGTCAATAGAACAGTTGATATATCTATTTGTATCTATATTGTGTCTCACAAGATGAACATTTCTCATTAATACCATGGTATGCATGATACACATCATAATTCAGAGATTTAGATGTTCATGTTGTTTCCTATATATGTTACTGAAAACACAATTGTTTAAATAGATTAAGAAACATTATACATTGAACACAACATGTTATGACCAAATTTATTAATATTTATAATAAAAAACTAATGAATTATTCATCAATTTATATAACAATTGATTATCTAGAGTGTCAATGAAAACTCAATTGATCAATCAAAATTTGAAAATTGTTGTTCAGTACTAAGATGTTAGATAGTTTATACCATATATAATTGAGGTATATTATTCCCAAATATTGTTCTATTACCTTGATTTTCTTTGTGGATGGATTAGTTCTTGGGGTCCTTGGAATATGGCCTGATATGGGGTAATTTCTCTCAAATAAATTTATATTTTATCATAAAAAATATTTAGTTTGGAATTAATTTACCATATAGGCATTTGTATATTATATTTGACATGATATGGTTATTGAGTGTTCATTTAATGGGTGACTTTTCCAGATAGTGATTTCACAAGAGTTTATGTGTATCTCGTGATACACCTATATGATGAATTATTTAATGAGTACGTTTATATAGTTTTTCCCATGTTGGATGTTTCTAAAATGTTTTATATGAATATTGTGATTACATATGAATATTTTACTTTATATAATCTAACAAATTTTTTATAAATACGGTCCCTTTATAGGTATATTTTTTGTTAATGTAATTGTTGGGACTTCATTATTTACTAATTCCTAACCGGGGGAGTGCTCACGACATGCGATAATGACGATGTTATATTTCAGTAAGGGTAAAGACATGATTTTCATAATTATGGGCCCATGGTAGTATCAAAAGGAGTAATAAATCCTTATATCCTAACTCAAGCCACTGATTGGATATGAAGAACTTGAGGCATGGCTGATGTCTAGGAAGGGGTTGACTATCTTGAGGTCGGGCCCATGATGAAGGTGGAATGCATTAGCAATGTTCCCTGATCTAACAAGATTCAGTGAATCTACTAAGAGACATGATCACCAACCTTATGGATATCAATTGATCATATCATAAATCATTTTATTTATCCCATCATCTTCAATTTAATGTAGGAATGGAATTTCCCTTTGGTGGCTTGGTCAGCACATGGGTTTTCAACATATTATTGTTTCTTATTTCAAATTGGTATACATTGATCATGGAATATACCAACTACACTCTTGATAACATGATAATGATTCATTGGTGGTTTCATACAGTGTTAAATAATCACACTATACATGAGAATATTGATATGAATTCACATGGGAATATTATGGATCTTGATAAGGGATAGATATTAAAGTATAAAGTTGATATATTTTTCATGGTTCTGGTAGATGTATCAGGAAGGTAACTATGGTTTTTACTATAATATTGGTTCATTAATCTGTTACACATTTTTTTTCTATTATTTGTATACCCATATTAGTAGTTGTGTATATTATATATGTGTGTTGTTAGTGAAATTTTTATATCATAATTTTTATTTTATCTCCCACTATGATACACTATGTTATAATTTTTATGTTTATGATATATATAATGGTTAACCAAGGGTATAGTATACCCACAACACTTTTTGATCATTTCCCACAATCAGAAACATCATTCATATTGGGAGTCATAAACGAGATCATTTAGAATCTCAATATTTGTATTATTCAATAAAATATTGGTGGAGGCATTACAAATTTTTTATTACCTGTTATCAATATCAATTGTCAGTATGGATAATCATTTTCTAATCATTTCCTTATAGCATAACATTTCTTTATTTACTCCCAAAGATACTAATTTCCAATTTATAAAAGGTATTAGTTATGATTCCTTATATTTACTTTTATCTTTATAAATTCAACCGATTAGAGATTTGGTTAGATATAGGAAGATGAAAAATTTGATAATAATATTTATTTTACTTTTAATGAATTTATGTTGGTATCAAAATTAATGAGTTTAGGTTATGTTTTAGGATTACATATCCATAAAAATAATTATTTACACACATATATATAAATATATAATATATTATTAGTAAAAAACTAACCGTTTTTTAAATGTAATTATATTATACAATTTTAATTGTATGTGGTTAGAACGAACCAATCAGAAACACACCATTATTAAATAGATTAATATGTTAATTAATGTTTATATCATTATAAATAATTTAACTATTAAAAATAAAAAATATATTATTTTTATGTTTTATTTTTATGTAATATATTGATGAATTTTTAATAAATTATAAATAAATATGACAAAATATATAGAATGTGACTTTATATAAGAAGTGGTCTTCACAATCACAGAAGAGAAATTTTTCCCCATAATGTAAAATTGGGAAAGGTGGTTCACATTTATAAAAAAAACATAAATTCATTTACTATAATATGTATACTAAATTTGTTATATAATTATTGGGATATAATAATATAAACAAAATACTAGAAAAGAAACAATGTTATGGACAAGATAGTATGTACACTAATAAAAATGGATATTACATTTGAGGATTCCCTAGAAAGGTAGTTCTTAGGACAATATCCAGTATTAGGGAACATAATTGTGTGATAAAAAATTCTATTATAATATAGAGGGAATGGGTTTAAGAGGAATCAGAAATTTGTTGTGGTTATAAATACTAACGGATTGGCCCAATTATTATTATTTAGAATGATATTTCTAATAAATATTCAATATTAACATGAATTGATAAAACTTTTCACATTGGTATAGGATGATTAAATTTAAAAAAAAAATCATAGACTGACTTCAATCAAGACAGATATCAAAAACCAAAATAGAAACAATATAAAAAAACATTATTCCTTTTAAAACATTCTTTAAACAAATGTTTACCATTTTTTATTTTAATATGGAAATATGTTTTAATCAAAATATTGTTTTTTGAGCCTAAATAAATTTTTTAATAATATAATATTTTTCATTGAATATTATAATTTGATTTTATTGTAAAATATTTTTAAAATAAATAAAATAAATAAAATTATTTATTAGAAAGAGATTCCCTCGACCAAATTATAAGGTATAGAAATCTATAATGTTTTAAATCCTTGGATCATATGACAATGATTTTCATAAATTGAATTCAAATGATCTGAGAGGAAATCTCACAATGTGAGAGTCAGACCAATTCCATTATTAGTAATTCCTTCTATAACCATCTTGGCCACCCTAAAAACTATTGTGGTCAAAAATCGTGTTTCTATTAATTTATTCCATCAATTTAGCTAAAATACTACATAAAATATGTTATTCACTATTTTTTATAGGCTTCAAAGCAGTGAAAGATTTAATTTCCATCCAATGGTAATTCCAAACATTCATTCATTCAAATGAGATTGCATGAATAATTCAATAATAATTACCTCAATATAATAGGTCTCACAATATGAGAAGAAAAACACCCTTGAAATTATATTTATGGCATGAAATATGGCACCACACACTGAGGGATTTCAATACCCTTTAAAATAATCATTTGTGTAAATTTTGATCTAATGGGGGAGTTGGGGAAATGAAAACCATACATTGGTACCCATCAATGGAATCAAATTCCCAAGGACTAAAAACGTTCTATAGGTGATGAAATCTTACATACTATTTCAACTTAAACCCATCTGAGCCACACTAGTATCCTTGATGGTAGCACACATTCTCTAAAATACCATATTTTTGAATAATATGTTCCCTAAACCATGAATGTTTTTCAAATTATAATAGATTATATGTAATATTTCAATGAAAAAACCCTTGAACAGATCACACTCCTAAGAAGATCCTTAAATCATTGTACAGTAACACAATATGGCTTTCATAACTGAAAATCATAATCCATACAATAAAAAAATTTAATGGGACTTATTCTCTATGGTTGTGGTAGTTTGAAAACTAATAATGAGGGGGTATACATCCTCCTAAAGATGATGACATGTCTCATATTGAGTGTAAAGAGAAATATCAAATTTATATCGAACACAATCACTTGGATGGTGATTATGAGAAATCCTCTAGATTATAGTTAACCAATAGGGTCTAATATAATATTTATTGAGAATTGAAATCCAATTAAGGTCCATATTTTTATCATTTGAGGAATTATTTTAGTAGAATTTACAATTGATTTTTATATTTCTACAAGGATTCAAGACCCATAAATCAAATCTTGGAATACAATTTTAATTTCCATAAATTTTGAAATAATAAAATATTTTCTGTATTAGAAACTGATTCAGAGTATAGTGTAATTGTTGTTCTGAAATATCTATCAATGTTTTTTCAAATAACATTAATGTATTGAAATTCACAACATATATTATAAAATAATTTTTTTTTGAAAGAGGTATCTTTAATTTATATGTCCTAATAATATACTAATGATATCAAAAGTGTTATGTTATTTGTAAGAAATATATTTTTCAAATTTCACACCAAATAATTATTTTGAAAAAATAAATTAAAAAACCAATCCTATGATAATATATTTATGATAAGTCCATAATATAGAGAATAAAATTAAATATCATAATTTCTGGTATTACACATTTGAAATATATATAATTATTTTTTTGGAATTTGATTAAAATACTAATTTTTGTTGTTCATAATTTCTAAAAACCACTAATAAGACTAGAATTAATCAATAAATATTATATTTTATGGAAATAATCAATTCAAAATAATAAATTTTCTATTATATTGTAATATATTTAGATTATAAATGAAATTCTATTACTAAAATAATTTTTAAGCACAATATAAAATATGATAATATGTATAAGATGACCATTATATATATCTATGTGTATATATATATGTATATATATTACATATATTATTTACAATGATTCATTCCAACTCATTTTGTTGACATGATTTAAAAGTCATATTAAAATTTAAATAAAACACATTACAGTTTTTCTAGTTTTTTTTTCACAAAAAATATATTAACTTATTATTTTATTTGAAAAATATATTGTAATATTTTTTGTCGTTACATCAACCATATTATCATGAAAAGTGTCAAATACCCTAGTAACCTGATAACCAATCCAGTGCTGATAAATACCAAATGGTGGTCCCAATACCCATGGGTTAATGACTACATCGTAGAATCAAAAAATAGTACAATGGGAATAAATTTTTTATAAACACAATGAATGAAATATAAAGGAGTCAATACCCATATATGAAAATCTAAAAAATATACAATATTTCTAGATATAAGATCAAAAAATGTCCCAAATTACTACCATAACATACCATAATATTGGATAAAAAACCATGTTCCAATAAAAAAACACTCAAATCCCAATAACCAATAGCTAATATCTCCTCCAAGGGTCACTTCACAATTTCTCAATCCTGGAATATAATAATATACAAACACACAATGGAAAAGATTGTGTTTGAGATAAAAGATATTTGGAATTCAATATGTAATCCAAAATAATATTTCAACCCTTATTTACCCAAATAATAATATCAATTTCAAAAAAGGGATGGAAGTTAAGAATTATATTTAAATCAAATTATTCATTACATTTGAAATGCATTAAATTCCTTAATCAAATGAATTATATAATATTCCATGTAAAATTTTAAATAAATTTACAATCGACTGGTAATCAATTTAGAAATATTTTAATGTATATTTCAAACAAAAACAATCTGAAACATATTAATCTTTAAAAAGGGATTATTGTTCTAAGATATAAGACACACTCACCCTCATTGGGTTTTCATCACATTATTTCTACACAAATCCCTTTATATTTTTCATCTTTAGACTTATGTACTAAAAAACTCCTAACTACCTAAGATTTCACGTATTTTAATACATATTATTGATGATAATATATTTTAAAACCACTTAAAATAAAAGTAATCCCATTCTAAAATTTCAAATTTTCCATTATCAATTTTAAAACCCAAAATTGATTTGTAATCATTACATAATATTCTCCATGATAAAACCAATGAGTTTCATTCAAAACCATTTTAATAAATTTTCTTAAATAGTTATTTCATAACCATTTAATCAAATAAATTCTTGATTAAATTCAAAAAATAAAATCCAATATTTAATTTAATCAAATTCTGTCCTATTAAACCACACACACCAATTAAATGGAATGGAGTTTTTTTTCAAAATTTCATGCCCAATCAAATTTCAAATCCAAATACCATATTAAATAGATCTTGGTTTTTAATAAATATATTGAAATAATTTTCAAGAAATTTAAATTAAAATAAATAAATATATATATATATATTATGTTAATCAAATTATAAAATTATAATGGATATTCCTACCTTCGGATACGGGGATCTAAAAACACAAATCCCTAAGTGGTAGACTCCAATCAAGATGTTGACAATACAGATTTTTGATTAATCACTTGATCCATGATATGAAACATCAAGGATTAGATCCTTAAACAATAGTGAGATGTAAAAACTCTATGAAGGGAAGTGGAGAGAACGGGGGGGGACATACTCTGTAAATATTGTATGTCATTTTCTATGTTTTAACCCAATATTGGAAGGGTATAGAAGGACACCATCACCTATAGGGAGAATCTATTGTAGAAAATATTTTAGGGTTTTCATTCTTGATCATCTTAAATCTGAAAATGTGTTCTCAATATTTTAATAATAATTGTCTAATTGGTAAGTTCATGTACACTTAAATAACTAGGTAGGGACACGTGGTACGATAATCCATGCACCATAACCATGTACCTTTTTTGCATGAGTGCCCGATTTCTACATGGTGGGTGCATGGGTTTTCAAACCAGTAACCAACCATGAAAATCATCACAATCATTAATTTCATGAATTTCACTAGCATGGTTCACCAATTTCAGAATTCATTGTACAACCGTGTACAGCAAAATAATATCTAATTTTTTTCCAAAATTTTACTTGTAGACCCCTTAAATGAATCCAATAAAATAATTCTACTAACATGATTTTAATAATAAATGATAATATTAATAAAATGTTTCAACCTCCCCACCATAGATTTTTTCTCCCCATAAAAAAAGTTAATAATATTCCATGTCAAAAACAATATTTCATTTCTCTCACATCAGTGTCTCCAAATCCCATGTATCTTTTATATCAAAACCGAGTTTCCATAAAAACCTATCAAAATGTACCATCCTCTAATAATGGTCCTTAGATTAGGAATAAACAATCCTAACTAGACCCTTGGTCATAGATAAACTAAATTCATCATCAAAATCTAACAAAATCAGAATATGATATTGATCAAATATATGCTTCAAAAGATGCACTACATGTAATAAATTATGTATCTTTGTCAACTACGGTGGTAGTGATAAATTTTATGAATGTGTACCCAAATTCTTAAAAACCATAAAAGGTCCCAAAATATTTTGGTGATAGTTTCTCATTCCACCCCGGCCCTAGATGGCCAAACAATGGTAATTTTATCATCAACATGTGTTCAATAACTGAAATTCCAGCAGGCTTCAATAATGACTAACATATGTTATTATTGGCTTTATGAAATTAAAATTATCGAATGAATCATCTGAATCATTGATGTCATCTCATGAACCAATATAGATCAAACCAAGGACCTTTCACCAATAGACGACCAACACTACGAAGATATACAACAATATCCCAACAAGTCCACAAAAAAACCATTCAGATCACATACTGATAAATATGTTGATTATAAAACTCAACTTCCCCTAGTTGGTAATACCATGTTCAACAAAATTCAATAATTATATTGCGGATCATATCACCCAATGTCAATATATCTCTTACTATCTGTGCATCAAACTACGGTTGGTATTCCATTATTAAATAGACTTGTGCTCTATATTCCTATGGAAGGCCTCTCCAAATGTTAGAAGTAAATTGAGGATCCCCATCAGAGACTGTAGAATATGGAACTATGTGAACATGAATAATATTTTTCTTATAGAGATTCCACAACTCCTCCGCATTGGTAGTATCATGTTATATTGAAATTTGAGCTAATTTATATATCTGATTGATCACATCACATATTAAAATCTACACTCTAATAATATGAGTCGTCCTAAATGAAAAAATCCATAGAGACCTAATCTCATATCCATGTTGCCACTATTATTGGATTATGAAAACATGATGGTTTATGGTGCCCAGCCTTTTTAACATATTACAATAAATGAAAATAATAGATGGCCTCATCTCATACCTGGCCACAATAATATATGTCACATTTTAGAGATCATTTGTGTGGTTCTTAGATTGACTTCCCATATAGAATTATGGAAATACCCTATCACAACATTCCTTACATATAATAGAAAAAAATGGTGATCCAATAAAATAAAATGGATATAGTGGTGAATGACTAGTCTGCAATGATCTCTCCCCCATAAAGAGAGTCTCAAATGTTATGTAACTCATTATAATGTTACTTCAGCTAAATAATCATTTCCTTTAGAGTCGATCTCAAATACACATTTTTATAGGAAACCATTGCCACTAATTTTAGGACTCCAATATGGAATTGTGAAAAATGTTCCATAAATTTCCAATCATTTATTGATTCTATCTAATCCTAGGTCTAATGATTTCTGAATAAATCTCCAGTCATTTAAATCCTTTTTCCCTCTGTATTGGTGATATTAAATTTGAAATATTGTTGGTATTACACCCAATAACTCTGGTGTATATCAAAAACTCTTTGATATAATATATTATTCATACCCTTATGGTTAGAAAATGTTCTAATCATTTTTATGAGGAGGTGGAAACACCAACTATTAACCACATTTATCATAGATGCAAGCTCATTTCTGTGGGTATGATAATTCACTTCACATGGTTTAATATGAAAAAATTCAAAAAATGTCATGATTACCCTCTATAAAAACACACCCATGACTAAGCCTGAAGCATCACAGAAGACATATTTTCCCAACCTGACCTCTAGAATATTAAACATAATTAAAATATTTAAAAGTAACTTTATTTTAATATAATAACTCTTAGATTTTTTATCCCATGAAATATTTACTTCCTTATAATAAATTTTATCCCTCGGAGAACCCACCATTGATACGTCCTCGACAAACTGATGATAATGCCCTGCTAATCACAATAATCAATGAATCTAATTAAATTCTTGTTCCATTGTCATAACATCATTAAAAATTTCATGATAAAAATAATTAAATTTTAATGATATCATGTGTCCCAAGAAAATATCTTCACAGTTCTTGAAATCACATATTTAGTGATTGGAATAAATTCTGTGATTTTCCCAAATTTCTAAAAATACTCTCAGATGAAGAACATGTTTATTCATGGATTTAGAGTAAAACATGAATTTTTCCCCAAATATAACCCTGAATAAATCAATATAATCCTTATATTTGCTATTAATTAAAGGCATAAAGACAACATGAGCATTGGAAAGACCAAAATAATTAAAAAGGTAATATAAAAGGTTGTACATGCTCTGAAAGGTATCTCTCTAGATGTTAGAATATTTTATCCCCAATTGATGGTAACCAGATCTAAGTTGAATCATCCATAACAATATTTCCCCATTAAATTTATTATACATATATAAATCAAAGGAAATAGATACCTTTCATTAATTTACCATGCATGAGTTTTCGATAATCAACAATATGGTGAAGTGAACCATTAGCTATCAAAGAAATGAGAACTGACACTCTATAAGGTGACACACTCATCCATATAATTCCATTCATTATAATATCATCTAACTATATCTTAATCTATTCTATATCATATAGTACTATTTGGTAAGATGGAAAATATTATGGATGAGTACCAAGAGCGAAATTGATAGAGAACACTACCTCATAACATCTGGAAACAATGATATATCAGAAGTAAAATCAATAGGAAAATAAATGATAAATATATGGAGATCTCAACTCGAGGATTAAAACTAAAATTAAAAATAATATATGGGTATTATTTCCCTCCAATTCAAGTAATATGGTCAATATCTAACATACATTGTATCCCATTCTCCATGAATTATATGGAAAACTCCAGTGGATGTGAAAAATGAAACCCATTAAAGATAATAATCTATCCAATATTTTTTTAAAATGAGCCCATCCATCCCAAATATATCCTTAAGAAGTTTCATGTTGAGAATTATGAAAATACAACAATTTGTGACATTTTATAGAGATGATACAGAAGAGTAACTATGTAAATATGATTCTCCATTTTCTCTAAAGTGTTTTGTAATATCCATCACATATGAAATATTCCTTATAAAATTATTTAGAAGATTAATATATGGGTTTTAATAAATTAATGATATTCCATGGTATCAAATAAATATGTTTGTAATGGTGAAATTATATTTTTTGTACATATTAAGGTTGGTGGACCCATAAATTCATCCTTTGTAGACTCTTTAACTACATGATGAAGCTTTATTCCAAATGAATGTCACTATATGCCCTTTTGTCATGAAGAATCTGATTGTTCCATGGTTTTAACATGGGATTAATATTTCATTTCACTATATGGAGTTTAAAGGTGATGGTAGATTATTAGAAAGTAATAATTGAAGGCTTTGGGGATCCCTCATTCTACAATAGTTGGCATAACATTATGTTTACCAATGATCTTTATAGAACATGTCAAAGTGGAATCATGACAATTCCATCTGAGATGTGACATTAGCAATCTGTATTGCCAGTGTTTTAAAACATAGAATATTCTCCATAATAACTCACCCACTACCTACACTATATTTTTCTCAAATAAAAATAAATGAAAGGCGTTTTTAATAACTATTTAATATACAATTCATCCCATTTACCCATTAAAGATATTCTAATATTCCATTTAAATACCAAAATCAGTTTTAATCAAAACATGGATATTCCATGATAAAAACAATTGTTTTATATAAAATTTTTTTTAATATATCTTATGAAATTCAAATAGGATATAATTTCATAAAATAAATTTAACCATTCAAATTAAAAAAGTTAATTCAAATTTTTTATTTAACCAAATTAAATCCATTTTCACAACACACCCCAATTCAATTGAATTGAGAATTTCACTAAATTTATCCAAAATAAATTTTAAAATCCTAATAACCAACAACATGTAATTGAGCCATTAATAAATAAATTTAATAAAATTTCAAGAAACTAAATTTAAATAAAAAATTTGATTTTAACAAAAGAAATTTAGGGTTGATAAAATTTAATAATAAAAATACAACCACATATTTAAGGATCATGGGATCTATAAATTTAATTCCCTAATCAGGAAACTCCAAAAAAAAGAAGAAACAAAGATATGAGAGTAAACCCTAGCTTTATGATCTAAAATAATTGGGATTAGATCCTTAAAAAATATAGATATATAAAAACCCATAAGGAGGAAAGAGTGGGGAATTGGAGGAAAAGATAAAGGAGAATAAATATACCATCTTGATATTTTCATCATTCTATTTGATTTGAATATTCTTATGGAATGGTTGAGAGGGCCAAATTCACCTATTTAGAGAAACCAAGGGAAAAAGAGACCATATGCGGCTGGTTCTGGCCTATCGGTCATCCAACAAGGGGATTTTTTAACTATAAAAATAATTTTCACATTAAAACATTCTTGTACACTTGAGTAGTTTGGAGGGGCCACATGGTTAGAAAAACTACATTCTAAAACAATTTACCCCTTACAAAAAGGGAACATAGTTTTTACTCAGTGGAAATATTCTTAGTCAAACCATGTATTAACCCTGAAAACCCTCACTGGGTGTGTTTGTATGGTTTGGGAAACATATGTTCCCACTATGAAAATACCAATAACATTTAATTGATTTAAAATATTTCACCCAAATATAACTTAATTGAAACCCAACCAAAGAATTCTAACCAAGGGTGTTTATGAATAACTGAAAAAATCTATAAGATGTGACTCTTATTATGTTAATATGCATAAAATTAAAGAATGATTGACATATTAATATGAGATTCTATTAAACAAGAAAGTATTTGATAGCTTCATTTGAAAATAAATATAAATTTTAATCTGACTTACAATCATAGTCATCTTCCCATCATCCCAACTACTATAAAATCAATCACATCAAAACACCATTTAGTGATTACAAATAATAACTCAAACAATAAATAATCTCTTCTATTATAAAAAATACACTAAAGCTATATAAAGAGTAATGGTACATTAATATATCTCCTATAATATCGATTATTTATATCGAGGTAATACAAAATCCATCATTTAAATCTTTTACTTGAAATACCAAACCCCTTAAACTTCACTGACAAATAAAAATAAAAATACCATTAAAAAATCCCAACACAAAAAATTGAAACAAGTTAAAAATAATTCCAAAAAATAACATTTATCTACTTTCACATCTACAAATACGTTTAAAAAATATATAACACAATTAAAAAAATTTATAAATATTCACAATTTATTCCATAATCCTAAACTAACATAATAAACGATCTAAAATACTACTACATGTTATGGTGAAATCAACTTCATCCACTCTCTTCTATATTATATATGACATCCATAAATGAATTATTTTTTTAAAATATAAACTCCACATCATCGTATTACATTTATATAAATAACATATGTCATATATTTCATCAATAATTAATAAAAAATATTAATTATCAAAAATTTAATCATAATTTTCTATTTGACATATTTTATAAATTATATTATTATTTACGTTTAAGAAAAAATAAAAAAATTATTATCAGAACTTCATAAAAATTATATAAACTTACTGATATTTTATATAAATAAAGTTATAATTATATATATTAATTCAAACTCAATTATGAGTATTTAAATTTGGTATGTTTTTAGAAATAAATAACAATAAAAAAATAATTTTATTTTTATATCGACCCCCTATTGAAACCATATGTCATCCACTCCTTGTGTCATTTCAAAGATTAATGAATTTAATAATATGAGATGAAATAAAATAATTAATACCTAATTCATCCTCATCTGAATCCTACCTAGAACAAAACTATAAATCCATCTATGAGATTTTAAAATAAAAAATTCAGTCCCATAAACAATCATTATAAACCTATGACGTGATAATATCCAGATAATGTAGATTCGTAATCCTAATATATAAGTTAGTTTTAAATTTAACAATCAATTGGCTTGTATACCAAACCATTCAATGGTTTTGGCCAGTTTTCCTTGTTAATAAAATGCCCAAAATTCAAAAAATGATCCACTTTAGAATTATTCTATTCATTTTACTTAGTTATTTAATAAATATAGTTATATTAATAAAATTACTAATAATCACCATGAGGGGCCATTTTATCTATCATGATAATGTGACATAGGTTCTTTTTACCATCAATCCTTTTATAAGTTGTGATATCTTATCTAAAAATCTTAACTGGGTTTCCCACATCCATCAGCCCTACAAACATTCTTACACATTATACTGTCAAATTGTTTTACGCTTCTAATTTCTTTTATAATATAACAATTTTACATATGTCAGATAAAGTACCTGGAGGTGTTAATAAATTTTGGGATCTATCACATAGTGTTTTGGGAACACATAAATTTCATCTAAATTATGTTCATCTTGCCAAGATAATGTTTTTACAATTACATCATCTTCAGTTTTAGTATATTTTAGAATTCAAAAATGTGTCTTAATGTTTCTTTAATTAATGTATGTTTGTTGTTTCCCTACACATGATTCCCTAAAACTAGTCCAATTTTATTTATATATCTATCATATTTTGGTTTTTATATATTTTAATTTGTGTGGTTTTTCATAATTACTATTAATTTTTTCGTTATAAATCATCATCAATTTTTTGATCAATCTTCTTTTTCCAAAAACCCATTACACATAATTGAATAGTGAATTCTTCATTGTGGTCTCATTTAAAACTAGATAGATGGAGTTCGTGGTGCATTTCATTATGTATGTATCTAAATATAAAATATTATTAAAACCATTGAATCTATATCCAATAATCAATGGTATTCTTAGCTGTACTACTTTTTAAAAAATTATGTTGGTTAGTGGATTTAACTGACACTTTTGGTTTTTTGGGGAGTTGTTCTATTTAATGTAATCAATTATAAACCTTAGGTAATTTTTATTCTTTTTTTATGTCTTATATTTTATAATTTTTTATATTATACCTTCATTACAAGGTGATCATTGTGGAATTCTCCCAAAAACCTCAAGAAAAATATATTGTGTTTCCATATAGTTATAATGTAGTAGACCAAGGTAGGGTGTTTTACACACTAATGATGTTATCATATCTCCCACAGAAAGGAATGTAAAAATGTTTATGTATGGAGTAATGACTATATTGGTTTAATTAAGTTATAAATATCATATATAAAATTTATATTCACAATTATACCAATCCTTCAGAGTCAGTAATTGAAAAATTAAGGGAATTGGATTATTTGGTGGTAGTCTGATGTACAAAAAAATGGTAATTTTGTAACCCATGAGGTAAAAGTTGGGAATGATGTTGGTCATGAAATTTTCATAATAGAATATTATTGTATATTCGATATTCAGGTTATTATATATCCATGGGTAAATAGTATTTTATGTAAGTGAAGGAAGATATAACATAATAATGGTCCTTGAAAAAGTTACATTTTGTTCGGGTATCCTGATTAAATTCTCATTAAACCCATATTATATCAACATTATGAAAATGATAATTCAATTATGATGATTTGATATAAATTGAGATATAATTTTTGTATTTATGAATATCTAAAAATATTTTTTAATGTTTGATGTCAATATGAGAGTGGGTGAAAAATTTTAACTGAGGTGAGAGGAAACTTTTATTTTTTAAAAGATTCACCCACACCGATTTCGTATCAAAAAAATCATCCTAATTAATATTTAATATAACTGTTATGAGATATGGAAAAAATAAATCTATGAAAATGGTGTTTTATAATTTGGTTTGTCCTTGTAAACCATAATAATTTTTTAAATCCCCTTGGTAAAATAAATTTTACTAGAACCACAGTAAATAATCTGTACTATTTTTACTTTTCCTTTTGGTCAAAAATTAATTGGACTATATAATAAATTCGAAATTATGATGATTCTAAATAATGAACCCATTTATAAAAATTCAACACAAATAAGTAGAATTTTTTTAAATTAATATTAATATTATATATGGGATGCGAAAATTGGATTTAGATGAGAAAATGTGCAAAAGTTTACATTATATTTATTTATTAATTCAATATAAAATGATACCAATGAAATAAAATAGATTAATTGATAAAAAAATGAAAAAAAATAATTAATTTTGTTAAAAAAATTAATTTAACCATAAGGTTATTTATGGCTAAAATTCCGTATTTTTTAGTATTGATTAAAAAATGAAACATAAAAAAAATCCCCAATCTCAACTTAATTTAATTTTAAAATCAAAATTTTGAAAAATTTGGAATATTTTTTATAGAATTTTTTTAGAATTCATAAAAATTTATTTTAAATTATATTAACAATTATTTAATATGTATTCTTTTATTAAAATTTATTTTTAAAAAGTAATTTATTAGTAATTTAAATGATTTATATTTTTTTTAAAAAATTTATTATCAACAAACATATCTAAAAAATATAATTTTAAAATTTAGTAATTCATATTCATATTTTCCATTTAAACTTGTACATGATAACTATCATATTAACTAATATTATTAAATGTATGCTTTTGTATTTTAAAACACGTTCTTTCATGTAATGAAAGCTATTACGGAATATCAATTTTGAATGTAATGATATCTAATCTATTTGATCCATTCAATGAAGTCTATAAACAAGATTAAATTTATTCATAATAGTAAATATATCATAATTTATTAGGATGTTATATTCCCTTCCACACATGTTATTTCTTAACATACAATCTTTCAAATACAATGTTCTTAATTTAAAATAATGTTAGGCGTACATTCTGTCAAGCATAAATAAATAACATCATTGTAGTGTAAACATTATATAAATATATAAAGGATTGAAATTTAATAATTTCTATGATATCAAACCCACATAAAATATTATTTAATAAATTAATCTCTTAATAGTATATTATGGGATGTACAACGGTCATATAGAATGACATATAAATGGGTTAATATGTTGGAGAACATATTTGGGAATTCTAAACATGGACATTGAAAAAAATTATAATTACTAAAGATTGTAATTGAGTTCATTAATCAATATAAATTGAATGATTAATGAAGGGTTAAGGCCCTAAATACCATGAATATGTGATGATTTGAAATACCATGTTATTCATCATATATGATTGTAATAAGATAAATTTTTTATTTCAGGAACCTTCAATGAAAGGTGAATAATTATTTTACTATATAAGAATATTATGAAATATAGCTATATAATATCATTAAATTTTATAATAATAATTAAATTCTTATTTGTGCATTGATAAATTTCCAAAAATGCATCTTTTCTACCAAATGCCCTAAAATTCACCTTTACAGGGTCATATGATCCTTAAAATAGGTCTATGTCATTTCAAAATGACTCTAAATATTTTCCAAAACTAATGTTGTGATCAATATTTATCCATTATGATAAATTTATCTCTAAACCTCACAACAATCGCACTATTTTATAACTATTATTAATTTTTCAAATAATTAATGTTATAAAAAATTAATGGGTACATCACATAGGCTACTAGTCATCACTAAACCCTTATTGGCCTTTAGACATGGTTTCAAACAACATACCCTCTCCAGATGTGATGGGTTGTCACCCAACATAAGAGTTGTTCTATTTCTAATGATTACTAATTTAATCAATAAGATATTTTAAAAATAATATGATGTAAATCTCAAAAAAGATAATCCTTATATAACCTTTTTACTAAGATTTTTAATATTACATATTTCTTCCCTCAATGTCAATAAAAATTTATTTTATTATTACTACAATTTTATTAATAGTCACAATGACCCTAAGGTCATCAAAACCATTTAAATTTTTTTATAAAAATTGTAAAGGCTTTATTCCACAAAAAATTGTCTTCTAAGACACGTAAATTCAAAAACATCTCCCACCACATAAAAAATATATTAATGCATATAATGAATGATAATTGTTTCCTCCTAAAAACTCATAAATTTTACAGAAAAATTCATTATGCTAGTCACATTATTTCAAAACATAAAACGTTTTCCAATTCCATTGAGTCAAAGCCTTTTCAATCAATGATTCTTTAAGTTAAAATGTCCCATTAATTTTAGTCATCTATAAAAATATGCCATAATGGTTTGAAAATGAAATGTTTTTCATCATTACCATGACCCCAAGGAGTTCCAAACAAGGTCAATATTAATTCCAATTGTTATGTAATAGATGATGATTCAAGATCAATGCATTCTTTTCAAGGGAAATACAGCTATGTATATAACTTCTAAAACCATATACATTTTAGTAGCTAGACCAATATATATTTTCTATGAAAAAAGATAATCTCTACCTACCCAAAAAAAATTGTATGTCTTTTTACTTATTATTAATGTCTTTCATAGAGTCATGATCCCCAAAATGTGTTTTCAACAATCATGTTACAAAAGTTTTTTCTGAACGACCTCTAATGCCAACTATATCGACACCATCCCTAGTTGAAAGAATAAATTTATTAATTATATAAATTCTAATATGATGAAAGGAATAGCATACCAATGTTTGTAATTTTTTACTAGTATTTATAAACTATATGCACACTTTATAATTTTATTATATTTGTAAAAAATAAATCATTCCTTTTTCGGAATTATATTATGACCTCTAGAATATAATTCCAAATCAATCCATGTATACATAATTGATTCATATGTTATATAAAAATAGTATAACCGATATCATGTTCTTAGTAAGGGTTATGTACAAGATATGATCTAATTATTAAATGAAGCATCGTCACTATAGAATGAACAATATGGAATGAAATATGACTATACAAACATTCCATTTAAATAACATGACTACCACATCTAGATTTCAATTAATCCATATGGAAATATAAATACCATAACACAAATTCCATTTAAATTAATTAATTATATTAATGGATAATGACAAATCAATATGTTAATGTTAATAACTAAATAGACATGCTATATAATCAACAATATGAGAAGTAAATACTTGTGGTGAGAATATCATTATGAAAATGTCCAGGACAATAATAATAACTGTTATAAAGGAAATTATTAATTATCATATGTAATTTTTCCATGTATCTCAATAACTTTATCATCAAGAAAATTCACAAGATGATTTGGAACATATATGGAAAACACTATATATTCTAATGCTAGAAAATAGATTCAACCAATGATGAAACTGAGGCATTTGACGTATTTATTTTAATGGTCCCCAAACCATGTATCATGTTTTTAAAGAATTCTTAATGTATCATAGTATATAATTAATTGATAAACAATTTTCAATATTATAAGGTACCTATTATGTGTATAGGATAAATGTTTACAAATATTTCAACAAATATCAAATGAAATCCAATGTCATCAAATATATATATATATATTATATAGATTTTGAACAAAAAATACACATAATAAATAACATAGATATTGAGGTTAAATTTAATATTCAATTATATTATTAATGTGAATATTTCTATGTAATGTTATTGATTGAAAAATAATTCAAAAATTTGAATATAAATACATTCTTTAATCAAAATTATCAAAAACCATCCTTAGGGAGAATAAAGATTGTATCAATAAAATATATCCCCCATTGTTGTATATGTAAAATAAAATTTCATTACCATTAACAAATATAATACAATATACAGATCATTAAAAACATTCTTCATGAAAATAGAAATATTTATTTTGGAAAACAAATTATTGTGGAATAAAAAATTATTCAAATCATTTTCATAAAAAAATTCCAAATAAATAATTTTCATAATATTAAGTGAAAAGTTTACTTAATTGTAGATTTGTAAACCAAAAATTGAATATTTAAAAATGTTGTTGGGTAATTTCATACATGTAGTAAAATGTAAAATTAACATTCCTATTTCATTTAAAAAATCACTGAAAATTGAATTTCATGGAAAATGATAGGAATATTCATTTATAAATATTTTTAGAAAAAATCAAAAGGGTTAAAATTTTATTCAAAAAAATCATTTTTATGGATAAAGAATGAATTTTTAGAAAAAAATAATTTTAGGCAGAAAATATATTTCCTAGCAAATAATAATATTAAGTCATATTTTATTAAAAATATATATCAATAAATTTATTATATGAAGAGTGGTAAATTGTACTATTAAAAAAATATAATGAAAATTTATTTGGTAGGAAATTGAAATTTTTTTTTTCGAAAATGATAAAATATATTCTTTCTATGTAAATTCAAGTATAAAAAATCTCATTTAGAATAGTATTGTGATATAAACCCTTATAATAATCATAATAATTTTTAGAATTATTCAATTAATCAAATATTGTTATAATCAAAAAATCCAAATATATAGTAGAAGAAAATATAAAGTCATAATTAATTAGACACATAATCATATAATATCAAGGAAAATAAAGAATTTATTTTAAACAATAAAAATAAATCGTGATATTCAATTCATCAACACAAAGTAATTTTAATGTCAAAGATCCTTACACAAAATAATTTAAATCAAAACCAAAAATCCAAGGAAAATTATTTATTCATGATATTAAATGTGAAATTTTCAGCATATAAACCATATAAAATAAAATGGTGTATAACATTACAATATTCCTTAATGATAAGAAATTGAAAAAAAAATCCCTTATCTTACACTTTCTTTGGGATGAACATTCTTTCAAATCAAATATAGTGTCTTTAAGCATGTCATTAACTTTTACTAAACCAATATTAATATTCATAATATCTTATATTATTCTTTTATACCACATTATCAACAATTTGTTTTATAGTGCTTTATTATTTTTGTTGTTTCTGGTTTTAATTTCCATGTTTTATCAAGCCTATTGTTATAAGAATGTTCCAGTTCATACACATATCATATAGTTCCATCACATCATAACTAATAATCATAAAATAATTTTCATTTTTGTAAATAAATTATACTTCTGAAAACAATTATTAAATATTTTTATTAAAAATGTAGAGTGTTAGGATCATTGACATGGTAAGCTATAGGTACACATGAGTAATGATTATATTATTAAATAACGATAATGGAAAATGTAATATAATAATTAATCATTAAAAATGATCATAATAACATATATAACATTATATTTCATCATCCATACTTATATATATCATTCTTTTGATGTTGTAATAAAAATAGAGTCACATAATTCCTTGGTGGTTTTTTTCTATACATAGATATGTGAAATGTATTTGATGGTGTCAAAAATAGAGGAGATGTCCAATCCTTTTATAATTGATTTCTGTTTAATAATTATATATTTTTTAATGATAATGTTTTAACCACTGTTTTAATTTCCTAGAAGGATCTATAACAGAATATTAAGGAGAATTAAGTGTTATGAGGTATATATATCACCACCATGTATTTTTTGATAAATTTTTATCCATTTTTTACCCTTATCATTTTAGTTTAACCCCTTGATAAATCTATTTTTAACTTAAACATGTCCATTATTTTTTACCATATTCACTATTAAAATTTTTATCAAATTATTTTGACCTTATAACATATTATAAATTAATATGATTCTAATTGTTGAATTAATTTATCTAAATTTCAATCTCCCAAGTAGAAAATTTTTATTTAAAATTAATTCTACAGACATGACAAGAAATTGTGTTTTTAGAGACAAAAAGGTCAAAAGGTGACAGTTTTCATAAATAAAAATTAAATATGAAAATTATTCCAATGAAAAAAATGTATCTATATAAATATAATATAAGTTATTGTTATTTAAAAAAAATTTACAATACAATTCACCATTATAAATGTTTTAATCAAACAAAATTTTCAAATAAAATTGTTCTTTTTCACTAATCATCATAAAATGAAATGTTTTAGAAAAAACTATAAAATCACAATTATTTAATACTGATATTTTGATTTAAAAAATAATGTAATTTTATACAATAAATATTTAAATAATTGTAACAATAAATTTTAAATTATGTGGGAATAGAAAAACTAAATTATGATTTTAAGATTTATAATTTTAAAAAAATATTCACTAAAACAAATTAGATTAAATTTATAATATATTGTTAAACGTTTTGTTTATATTTTATAGGTGTATACTTAATATTTTAAAATTTATGATATTAATATGGATACCCAATAATATAACATCTATGTTACATAGGTTATACTTAATAATAATATATCAATAGAGTATCTTGTTTAATTTGAACCATGTGTAGTATAAATTGAATCTATTGAAGAGAATGTATTTATTTAAAAATAAATATATATTGAACTATTTGAATTTTTTATTATTTAATAATTTTTTATGGTCTTTCATACACCATATCAAAGATTATTTTCAAATTTTATATTTTATTGGAGTTATGTTCAGAAACATTTAATTGTATTCTATCCATGAAACATTATTTTGGCTCAGAAATCAATTGTTTAATAATTAAATATTCAGTTTTTGAAATCCCACATCATAATTTTTGACAAAATGAAAACCTAATAACTGTGAAAAGGAAAATATAAATTTTATTTTCAATAATATATTACATGGATTATTTATAGCAGAAAATTGGTGTTCAGTAATGATATGTCCATTGACGAAAAGAAAAAATAATTATTGATAAATTAGATTTCATTGATCACATTAAATTGATGGATAATTATAATTTTATGGATTTGAAGACTATAAATTTATAATGATATAAAACACCATCAGATCAATCTAAATTAATGTGTTATGGTAATTTTTTTTCAATTTATTTTTCTAATGATGTGTAATTATTTTACAACATATGAATAGAAGGAAATATATTTACTTTTAATATTACTATTTAATTAAAATAATTTTATTCTATTGTTTATCTTTTCATAATTTTCAATTCACCCTTTAACATATGAAATGAATATTAAAAAAGGATTCTTACATCTAAATCACTAATAATTTTTTTAACAGATTGTAAGATCCATAAAAGAGGAATAATTCTTTCCATTTTACAACAACTATTTTAAAAACAAATATCATCTATAGAAGTTATCCACTATGCGTAAATCATTATAGGAGGATGTAACTCATTAATACCTAAACCATTATCAAATGTTTGACTTAAACTATATCATAAAAGGTTATCTTTATGACCCTATAAAATTATTATGATCCAATACGATTTAAATAATGTCATTATACATTAAAATTGAACATAACAAAAATCTTTTAAAAATAAAGTATTGCTTACAATAAGATAACACACATGTGAATACATTCATCATAAATTTTAATGAAACATATTAATAACTATAATTATAATAAATCCATATTAAAAAAATTAATTTTTACCTATTAATTTAGTAATACATAAATTATTGGATATTTTACATTATTAAAACAGTGTTGTAAAATACTTCAATGATTGTACAACCAACTTTTTCAAAAATCAAAAATCAAACCAATCATATTTGATTTTTTTATTTTAAATACTTCATATATTTCATCCCTTTATCCAAATACCATTAACCAAAAATTAGGAATATATTAAATATACCCTTTTACCAAATCATATGTTTTCTAAGAATATCAACATTCCACTGAATCATTTATCGAGGTCATCAGCATTGTTCAACATATAATTTCAAAAAACATATGAATAATTTACTATAGTACAATCCTAGTAAATTTCATATTTTTTTATAACCATGATATCTTTATTAAAATATTCAAATAAAATATATATTTAACTCAAAAACATGAACATTAATCATTGCAATACTTTTACAAAAATTATATATGCACAACCAAGATCCAATAGCTCTTTTTTAGGTATACTCCACTGGGTGTTGAGTTATTGATTTATTTTGTTACCCATATCCAAAAAATATGAATCATTTTACAATGAAGATTTTTTTATTAACATTAATATCATAAAAAATTATCCTTTATCACGTCACATGTAACAAACATTCAATTTTTTTTTAAAATATTAAGAAGTTTTACAGGCACAATTATAACTTGTGGGAAAATTTAAAATCACATTCTTCCTATTATCTTTGTTTTTTCAACAATATTCATATTCTCTTATATTGATTTGAACACAGAATACATAAAAAATATTACCATATTATTATATATTAAGATATTATGCCCTTACACAATGAGAATATTTGGGAAACTTGTTCCCATAGAAATATTAGCACAATACCATTAATGAAATGACCATTCATAATTCGTGGTTGAAATAGATTTATGTGGTTCCCATTTTTTCTTCTAAAAATAAGTTATAATCATTGTAATACACTATATTATATCATATAATTATGAAAAATAATGTGTAATTAAGAATCTATTGCATTATTTAAAATAAATAGAACATTTAATGAAATGATAATTTCATAATCATAAATGTGGATTATTTGTGGATATAATTTTTTCAAATAATTTATATTTTTATGTGAAGATAATATGAATTATCCAAATATTATCCCTCTAGAGTGTTAAATTAGGATCACTATAAAGCTTGTTTTCATACAGGAGGTGAAAATTGGGTCATTCCAAATTCACTTTTTTTTAGTGTTATTACCAATAAGTACATCCTTGATAGAACCAGTTCAATATTTTTTATCCATAAATGGTTTTATTTCCATGAATAATCATATAATATAAATATAGACATAAATTTACGATGTCATTTTATACTTATCCTAAAATTAATTACATGGTCATTATAACAATTATATGTTTTCTTAAATACTGTGCATAAATTTTATCCTAAAATTATAGGATAGACACTACAATTATCTTGGATAAAGTTTATTGAAGAAAATTAATTACTTTATTACATTTGAATAAGATACACGAAATAACATTGAGAAGAACTAAATGGTTAGTTATCTTTAATAAACCTGAAACATACATGATCCCTATATTACATATGAAAACATAAATTATTATATAATTGTTTTCCAAATAAGAGTATCATTCCCACTATTGTATTCTTGTTTACAAAACAGAGTTAAATTAAATGATTCTTTTATAACGAAACAAAAGTAATGGTTATATCAAATTATAATTATGGTATAAGTAGAGTGGAAGTAATCATGAATAGATAAGAATAATTAATATTTAATGGTATACAAATTAACATAAACACAATTTAAATAACATGAAAATGATAATTAGACAATGAATAATCAACATGGTAAACTAAATAACAAAAAATTATCAATTTTTTTAAAAACTGAGAAATAAATTCTTCCAGATATAATATATTGGGGGTAATATCAAAGAGAATATGTTAACTAAATTCTCAATAAATGAAATACTAAATATTATTTTTTCATGTATAATGTATATGATATATTTACATTAATGACATTCCATAACGATTTATTTAATAGAAATTGTAAAAACTCAACACGGTTTACCAAATAATTAAATAATACTTGTTACAAACTCATTTGGGGTTTTCATCTCATTTGAAAATGCTGCCTAAAAATCATATTCTCTATAAAAAAATACTCTTCTCAGGAGACTAATCGATGCATCGTGGGGGTAACAATGACCACAATGACCCATATTTATGTGCCCAAATAAATCCCCACAATTTGAATAATCGAATTAATTTAGGAACAAAATTCCTTAGTAGCATATATCTTTGTTGAGTAAAATATACAGAATTATTAATATTTCATAAGATAACAAAATAAAATTCAATGTAAGAGCAATAGGTAAAAATTTTATATGGTTTAGTAAAGAACAATTTCCATTATTTAATATTATTTTAATTCAATAGAAATTAATTATAAAATGGAAAATAATAATTAAAATTTATTATTTCATGATAAAGTTGGAAATAACAAAATAATGTGAAATTGAACACTAAATTTTATTACAAGGTAAATTTCATGTCAAATAACTCTGAATGAAATAAACCAAAATTAAATATGAGAACCTAGGAAGAATGAATTAATAATGATTCAATAGGTCTAAATGTAAATTTTTACAACATTTAAAATTATGTATGTTCATAAAAAGACAATACACTTCAAATAAGTGAAATTAAGACAAACTACATTAATATGATCATAACATACTAATGTGGATTAGTAAATTGAAATGATTATGTGTAAAAAATATATATAAACATAAAATAATTTTGTATATGACATATGATATTGAAATGTAATTTCATATATAATCTTACCATTAAATAATAAATGGAGAATATGGTTGATTATTTGAATGGAAATTGAGTCAAGAGATTACTAACCACATTCTAATTTTGGAATAAATAAAATTTTACATAATCAATAGTTTTTATGATCATGTTATTAACTTATACTAGAACAATATTTATATTTATATTTTCAGTTATTATCCTTTTATAAAATCCTATTAGTCATTTATTAAAAATAACTCATTATTTTCATTAGTTAGAGTGTTAATTTCCTTATGTTCCTATTCATGATTTGTTATGAAAGTTATCATTGTTGTGAATGTTATATAGTTTCATTATATCTATAATAATAAAAATGTCCTAAGTATAATTTTTTCATTAATCTAATTTTAATAAATTCAAGAATTATGCTAATGAAAAACGAAGTGTGTTATGATATTTGAGATTGTAGGTCTTACGAACACATGGGTACCATTGTGACATTACAACTATATTTATCTAATTAATGGATGAAATGACTAATATTCAAGGAAAGATAATAATATCATATATAAATTACATTATATATATATTATTTATTTAGTGTAGTGATGAATAGATAGTCGCATTGATTCATGAAAAATGTTGTCCACATGTGCATGAGATTTTTTTATCTATTTACAGTGTGGAACAGAAAAAAATGATATATTTTTATATATATTATTAATTTCAAAATTATTTAAATTTAATTAATAATAAAATTCATTTATTTTAGATATAGTCATCAAATTTATCCTTATTACCTTCTATGTACATAATTTGCGAAATAAGAATCGTATCGACTTACGAGGTAGTATTCAACTCTACACAACACTGATGTTATCATATCTCATATGATATTGAAATAAAAAAAATATGTAGGATATAAAGACAATAAGGGTATAATTATGTCATATATGTCACATATATATGTTATATTCATCAATGTACACATCTCTGACTTGAGGTAATGGAAAAGGAAATGAAAATAGATCATGAGGTGGTAGTATTATGTTCATACAAATGGTGGTTTCAAAATTAATTTAATCAAAGTGGGGTAGTTTTTTTGATAATTACATTATAATAATAAAATTTATTTATATGGTAGTTATTCTAAAAAATATATTATCATTTTTTAATAATAATTTATGGTGTTCAATGGTGAAATAAAATAAAAACAAATAATGAATAATGTAACATCTTGTTTGGGTATCCTCCTTAGGATTGCACCAAAGGATTTCCATGGAAGTATTTTATAACAATATAAGTATTATATGATAAAATTATAGATTTCTGAAGTGATTTTGAATGGTATATCCCAATTCAATGTGGTTTTATGATGATATGATGACAGGATTGGGGGTGGAGT
Organism: Viscum album; assembly: GCA_963277665.1. Classification (NCBI taxonomy): domain Eukaryota; kingdom Viridiplantae; phylum Streptophyta; class Magnoliopsida; order Santalales; family Viscaceae; genus Viscum; species Viscum album. The sequence goes on along the minus strand of OY728161.1, from coordinate 605,656,831 downwards.
TTTATATGTGAGGTGAGAGACATAATACAAATATTTGAAAAGGAAAAGTTGTACCCAAATATATAAAATTTATAACAGATCCAAAATAAGTAATTATAAGGGAATAAACATTATATGGTCTAAATATGGAAAAAAAATTTGGGCATGCTTTTATACATTCAAACCCTTTACTCTTTCGTTAAATCCTATGTATTCCTTATTAACTTTAAATTTAGTAAATAATTTTCACTATTTTCAAAATTCATTTGGTAATATTTATTTTTAACTCGTTCAATAATATTAATTTTCTCTATTCAAAAAAAATATATATTTTCCCAAAATTCATTATTAGAAGGGGGAAATTTTGATTGAATTTTATTTCTATAAATGCGAAATGAATGTGGGGTTTCAATGAAAAAATGATAAATAGTATAAAATGATTTAATATCAAATATTAATATGAAAATGATTCTATTTACCAAAATTAGATTCATATATATATTATTTAACTTATTTTAATTTAATAAAAATTAATTATATAATTAAATTTTATAAATTAATTAAAAGAAAAGGTAGTTATAAATTGAAAATGAGTATTTTTTACTAATCATCAAAAAATAATTTATTTCATTGATATACAAAAAAATAATTGTATGTTATTATGGATTTTAATTATTTTGAAAAAATTGATATTATAATATATGTTTTCTTAATGTTGTAATAATATAATTTTAAATTATTTTTTATGTCATAAAACAAAACAATTAATTAAAAAGTACAGTTTTTTAGAAGACAATTCTTCTTATTTTAAAAAATATAATTATATGATGAAATAATACCTTTCCATTTAAATTATTTTTGTAGTGCCCTAACCACAAATTACGAGAGCCGGTGCATTATTTTATTACATTTTCATGATTACATGGAATAAAATATCGAAGGACCAAGTAGTTTAGAAGTTTTATAATGCCATCTTATATACATAATACCCATAATACAATAGGGGAAAAAATAAAACATGCTACAACATAAACTGAAATAAAAGGAAACCTTTAAAATATATTCATGGTTCTTTTCTCTGGAACTTGTTGAGAATAACACAATAATGGTGAGATCAAATTCCTAATAAGGGTAAGTATCAAGAAAAACAGATTAATTAATATATGTGGGGAGGTAAATAACTAATCAAACATTCCGTTTAATCAACTAGATAAGGAAGAATCATTATGAAATGGTATGAAACTAAATAGAATTACATTAATCAATAAACTAAAAATGAAATAAATTCATATATATGGAGAGAGAGAGAGAAAAATTCCCATCGATAAATAATAACACAGTCTAAATGAGTAAAATAGTAAATTATTAGACGCCATGTTTCCTAGGTATATAAAACCAGTTTAGTCATGACATATCATAAGATGTTTTAAAAAATCATGTAAAACTCATCTATTTAGGGTATCTATTTCAAATAATGAGACTACTAATGCATTTTTGGGATTTCATTAACTAGTAAATAACCCGGAAGTCTCACCCTAAATTTTCCCAAACCTGTATCCTACATGTCCAACAAATTCCCTATATCTAATTAATAACATACTTTATCAAATATTATTATTGAATAAATGATACTGATTTTTAAAAAATACCAAATAAGAGGATATGTTATATTAAGGATTTTTTACATTAAATCATTATTGAGAAAAAATATCATTAAAACATTCTAAAGTGTCCCCTACCACTTTGAAATATTTTAAATAATGAAAATATTTTTGGAATTAAACATAATGAACGTTTCATATCATGGGAGAAAGGATAATCCATATACGTGAGGTAATATGGAATTATATGCACAATATAAATAAACTAGGTTCATACAAACAAATAAATCCCAATTGAATGTATATTGAGACAAAATCCCTTACATTGTGATTCATTTCAGGTAAAATTATTTAAACCTCATGTATAAGTGGTTTAAACTTGATTTTAACTTGTAAAAGTAATTTATTAATACATGTTATAACATATATGATCCTATTTTAATATTATCTTATAATTTTTTAATAACCTTTCATTATTTTAACTATTCTAAGAGTTAATTACCAAGAATGTCGAGTATGTTATAAATTGTAATTTTTTTATAGACAAATATTTCTTGGTTTAAATATCTCAAAAATTTGAACCATGATGTTAATATCTTATATATAATGTCTGTAAGTATCTATAATAATCTATAATGTTTTATGATAAGAAATTAAATTCACCATTCATGGAGATGGTAGTCTATACTTAGGCATAAACCCTACCTTCATTTCATTATCATATTTCAATAGATCTAAAATTAAATGATATATATATATATATATATTAATTATAGTATCATATATATTTTATATATGTTACATAGGTTTTTTAAAAACAGTATTTATATGTTCCATGTGTATGATGAATGAGTCATAACGCTTTGTGGGGCAGTGTCCACACTTTTCCAAACAAATCTATCATATTTACACAATATGGAACACAAAATCTATGATTCAATTATAATTAATGAAGCATGAAGATATCATAAATATCATATATAACATATCAAAACATTTTCTATCATAATGGCCTCCATGATAGGTGGTAATGGAATAATGAACAATCATCATTTCCAAAAGCAGTAGTTCTCCTTATATAGAAATAGTATGTTTCTTACCCATTCGATGGTGGTGTGTGTTCTTTAGGATGAATCAATAAAAAAACATCCTACTGTATTGTGGATACTTGTTTTGTTATTTATTCTTATAAAATTAAAATATTATGGTGTTGTAGAATGGAAATAGAACTAAATATATTAATAATGCTTGTTACCTAATAATCGGGTAGCTCTTTTTAGTTTTCACCAAACAGATTCCTTGGGTTGTGTAATATCAAAGGCTAGGATTCTAGTATTAGGGTATGTGTTTTTCTAAATCCATTTTAGTTGATATTTGATAATCCTATTTGTCTTGAGAGGTTTTATGAATATTTAGGCGATGATGCCTTTTTATTGTGGAGGTTGAGTGGAAATATTGTAATATTTTGACAACAGAATATCATTCAAATTTTATTATGATTTATGGGGATCATATAATGGTACAGTTTTGATAAAAAAAATAATACAGGGTTTATATATGTGATGACCCGAAACTGAATTCCCCAAAACGGGTGCCCTGAGACCGTTGGGCCATATACCATCAAGTGCATCTTCCAAAATGCCAGAGGCAATTGACTAGCAGCGAGGGACTAGTGTGTGTATATAGGAAGACTATTCCCTCATTAATAGAGGGTAGAAGATCAGAATAGATATAAATGAATAGTAAATAGCCGAAGAAAAATAAATAATTAGTGGAAGCAAACTTATGCAACAGATAAGCATGAATAAAAATAATTATATCATCTGGAACAATGATAAAATAATTTCATGTCACCAGAATACTAAAGAGAATGGATAAAAAACAATAAGAATAACATGTTCCACATGGAAAAAAGAAATAATGTCTACTCCAAGTGTCTTGAGATCTGACTCAGTTATCTTCTATCATTCTCCCTCATAACAGCACACATCAAGTATTGGATGTTTCATGCTTCCCTTTTCCAATACCTACAACCATGTAATCTACTCCACATACCAAACAATGCTGGGAGACGGAGTGAGATGAATCTTAGTGGGCCACCACCAATGGTTTCTATAATATTTGGCCCATTAAATGGAATATTACAGTGTGCATGCTTGTTTGGTAGTGAAGAAAACATTAAAAAATTACTAAATAACCTAGTACTTTCTTCATCCCTCGGCAGGTGTCTGAAAAGCTAACCAGTTAATTAATTAATAAATTACCATTTTATGTTAATGGGTCACATGAGGTATAACCAAAAATTACATCACCCCATGATGGTATAATTAGTGAAGGTCCCCATGAGTATCAAAGATACCAGACAATGATATCATGTGAGGGAGTTCAAGAGTAAAAAACCAAGGTAATGTTAACTCACATAATGAAAAATCAATAGAATATAAATCTCGATAAGGCATAATAGTGTAATCCATTTAGTGTAATCAATGACATTCAACAATAAGGTGCATACCGAGTCCAAGGGGATCAACCAAGGTAAAACGAGGCTATGTAGAGAGAGGTCCCTATAGGCCTTCACCATGGAACCAAATAGTCAAAGATGGATCCAAGGAGTGTATCTGTGGTATCCTATAATAAATAATGGGACCCCAATTTAGTATATCGGGCATCAAAGGAATAGACACAAACTCTAATATATGTGGGTATCAACCTAATAAAACCATATCCTACAATCATAATGGGGTTCGCCTGACCCAAGGTAAACTCTTCTCAGAATCCAAGGTGATCTCTAGTGAGTCCATTCATATATGATATTGAAATCATGTAATAATTCATTTTTTTCATGTCTTGGATTCCATTAGTGTGGACAGGTCTAGTAAATATGAAACCATTGGTCTAAGACTTTTCATCCATTAGTGTGGATATCCCAAGTAGTGTTGCATCCATTTAGTCACGTCTCAGTTTGTAATTAAGGCTTATTCAATTATTGATGTTCACTCCGCTACCTTCCATCAACGTGGAATGTGGTGCAGCAGACATGTAACCTTTATTCAATCTCATATAATAAGGCAATTTTATATAGTAGGTATAAATCTCATTTCACTTCAAACATTTCACTTTTAATACGGATTTGTAAGAACATACCTTAGGCGATTCAAGTGGTGAGCATATATGGAAAATGACATTATGAAATTCACAGTTATAACAACCCATTTATCATACGAAGTCACACCTTTAGAATTTTCAAGAACTGGCTCATCCGAATGGTGGCTGAAAGGTGCCGAAACACTAAGACACAATTATGACATAACCTTATACATGAGTTGGATTGACTTGTGGGTGAAACCACTAACATCTAATCACATATATCTAATGTTCATAACCATAAATTTATAATATGTATAATCATGGAATATTAATATATGAAATGGTTTCTAATAAAACTGGTGGTCCCCAGACATACATTCCAAAAACAACAAACAATCGGGATGATATATAGACCACCCACTATAGGGTTGTATCAGAATTAACCTCCAGTATCAGACCTTTATTTTCCTTGGATATGAGTAGATCTACGAAAAATGTGAAAAATTCTCACATGGATATATTTAGGTTGATAGTGAATGAGAAGAAGATTGGATAAAGAAAACTCGAGTACTTACTGTTGGGCATCCAACTTGATGAACAAATGCTTGATTGGATGTCAGACAAAGGTTATATCTAGATTCTATGTTTTGATATTCAATATTATCAAAAATGAGAGATAACTAGGTCAATCCCCTAAATATTTGGATTTGGGAGAAAGGTAAAATATTAATAAATCATAAAGTACATTTTCAGAAATTTACATAGATTTTTAACATCATCTTGGTTTATCCGCATGGTTTTTCAAACCATGCGCAAACCGTACGAGATGGTTCTACCCAAAGCTAGGAAAATGTTTGTTCAAAGGTTTTGGCTAGATGGTTGTGAACCAAAATTGCGAGGTTCCACAGTCTGAAGAAAAAACAAAATACATAGTTGGACAAACTGTGACCAAATCATGTAACTTGGCCTGTTTTCCCAAAAAGAGGTGTTCCTAGATCCAAACAAGTCCCATACACTCTCAAAACCATTTCTTACTAAAATGTTATCTATATTATGACTATAGTAATGATTTAGATAGATAATTTAAGGATTCATACCTAAGTGAAAAACTTGGTTCTTACATTCTTCCCCCTTAGAATAACTCTCTCCCCCCCCCCACTGAGTTGTCCTTCCATGGGTAAAGAAACATTTTATGAGAATAGATCTAGCCATTGGGCATGTATGTCGTCTTAATTCTCTAAAGTCTCACATTTTACTCTTCGATGCTACCATAGCATCAATATGAGAGGAACATACATGCCTCAGAGAGCCTTTGTGCTTCAGTCGACGATACATACTAGATATTCCTCAAATATATAATCATTATCTAATTCAACATCCTCAGGATCAATGTTTTGAGATCAGTTATCATGATATTGGAGAAGCTGGGAGAAATAAATGTCAGGTATGGAATGGTACCTATGAGGTAGTAGAAAATGATAAGGTAACAGCCTAAATTTCTTTTGAATCTCAAATGACCTGATGTAATGACGAAATAGCCTACCCTTCTTGTGTAACCATCTATTCCCATGCCTTGGTGATAACCGAAGAAAAACATGATCCCCAACATTGAACTCAAGTGGTCGACTATGGGGATCGATATTAGATTTCTGTCTAGACTATGTAGTAGTCATACTCTTCCTGATCATCTGTACCTGTTAATAAGTATCCTAAATGAGATGTAGACATAGTAGGGCTACCTCACCAACATCTAGCTGGCATTAACATGACTGGAATGGCCTACCATATTGTGTCTCAAAAGTGATGTATCGAATATGTAGTTGTAAATGTATATTAGATGAAACAATACAAGAGGGGGTGGGGGTGAATTTTAGGTTTAAAAAAATTGTGTTTAAACATTTATGTAATTAGTTTAAATGATCTTAAACTAATATAGAAACCAACATCCACAATTGTATTGAATATAAAGGTATGATACAATGTAATACTACAAGAAATTTAAAAAAATGTATTCAAAGGAATAAAATAATCAGAGTAATGAAAAATTGTGAGATTCTGTCATAATGCGAATAGAATCTAATAATATAAAATGTAATAGAATAAGTGTAATTAGAACAATTACAAATGTATATGAAATAGAAAAGAAAAAAAAATCCTTTATAGTACAATTGGTAGCGGAAAGGTAAAAGTATTACAATTGTTTTAACCCAAAGAGATGGGTTATCATTTTCCCTATGATAAGAGGACTGTCTTACCACCACCTTGTTAAGCCCTCGATATGATGATCGGTACGTCTATCTGCCTATCCCTGGAAGCCCTTGATAAGATGATCGGTTCATCTGTCTACCTATCCCCGGCAGCCCTTGATACGATGATCGGTTCGTCTGTCTGCATATCCCCGGATGCACTCGATTTTGTAGGTAATTGGCACCTCTGTCTTTAAATCACATGAAAGTCCTCAATACAATGATTTCCTGCACAAAGCACAAACAAAGTACTTATTGATAAACAAAAACTAATAACGAGTCATTCACATTTTGTAATTTCAAGGCTTTCGCTCGAAGCAGGAGAGAAGTCACATAATCTCTCTCTAGAACTTGATAGCACAAAATGATCAGTCCCATACACGCATGTATTCTTGACTTCAAATGACCTCCTATTTATAGGCCTTAGGTTCCAAAATCATTTTGGTTAAATAAAAAGATATACGAAGATGATAGACATGAGTACGATTAATAGATTCAATACAATTTCCAGTTAGTACGAAAATAATAGTCAGTACGATGATCATGTTCAGTACGATCAGCATGGTCAGTACAATCAGCATGGTCAGTACGATCAGAATGGTCAGTACGATAAGCATAGTCAGTACGATTAGCGTGTTCAGCACAATCAACATAGTCATTATGATCAGCATGGAAAAAGACATTTCTGATTTCCAAAACAAGATATATGTCAAAAGAGATCGTTTGACCCAACAATCTCCCCCTTTTTAGAAAGCACAAAACACAATGTAAAAAACCACAAGAAATACTTTTCTACCCATGAGTTACTGGAAACTCTTCTGAATATTAATTTGAATACAACTAACTCCCCCTTATGTGTGTACTTTCTTAAGGATTGTATTCATATATTTTTCTTGATTTATAAGTGTTTTAATTAACACATTCCTCCATTATAAAAAACTATCCTCCATTGTAAAACATTATCCCCCTTTGTGATTTACAAAAGCAATGGGGTAATCATTAGTTGCCTGAAATAGTTAGAGAAAAGCAATGCAGGACACAAAAAATGTTAACATAAATGACATTAAAAAAACAACAGCTTATAGGTTTTATGAAAAGAAAAACAAATACACCAGTCAGTTGTTTTCTCTTTCCTTTTATTTTTTTATCAATTCATGAAGAACAACTTTCATCTTTTTGATTTCTTTCTTGTCTTCAGATATTAAATCGCCCTATGATATGAGAAGCTCTTGTTGATCAGAAAAAAGCTGATCCTGATTCTTGATGGTCTCCTCCTGAACAATTATTACTTCATCAAGAATATCAATCATGTTTTCCAAATTCTTGTTGTAATTGGATAACAAAGAATTTTGTTTCTTCAACAAAACTATTTCATCTTTTAAAGAAGAAACCTTCAAGAATACAGATTGAAAAGCATTCATTCTCTCATGCAATTATTTTACTGAATGAATATCAGCTCCATGAGTTACCTGATTCAGTATTTCAACAGTTTCTTTATCAAGTTTATTGAATGAAATCGCAAGATCATTTGATAAAATCCTAATATATTCAATTTCTATCTCATGGTCATTCAATGAGATCTCTGTTTTGTATGACCACTTGGTCATCCTGTTGCAAGCCTTCTAAAGAGCGGCCAAACATTCAGATAGAACATTCAAATCGGATTTAACTGACAAAAGATTCTTTCTCAATTCTCTCACAGAGACAAACTTCTTTCTCTGGTTGTTAGTGATAAAATCAATTTTCCCTTCCAATTAGGGAAAATGGGTAATAGTCATTTCAACCCTTATTAAAACATGATCAATGTAATCACTCCTCTTGAGAGAGATTTTTTGATCTGAATCAGTATCTTCATCAATCGAATCTAGTTCATTTGATCGGCTTGAGTCAACAACATGTTGTTTTCCTTTTGCTTTTTCATTCTCTTTTCTTTCCTCTTCTATTTTATCACTGATGACAATAACTTTTTCAGTATGAGAAGATTGGGCACCTTTCATTGCTTGAGAGGAAATTTTATCCATAGTTTCAAAAGATTCAATAGGTCCATGATCGTCATGAAGAACATTTTGAATACCTTCACTCTGCTTTTGGTAAGATCATTCTCTACTAATTTTCGAACTTTGAAGTAATTATAAAAGAAAAACTCCTTCCTCTTATTCAACCTCCTGTATTTCTTCCAAAATATGTTTCCCTTTTTCTTTCTCTGGAATACTCTATAAGATAAGTTCTTGATGTTCTTCTTCCATTAGTTGAGAACTAGCATCCTCAACCAGATTCAGGACTTTAGAGATATCAAATTCTTGAGCCTTTCTTTTCAAAAGAGTCTTCTTTTCTTTTTGGCTTGAAGGGTTTCCTATACCCTTATTCATTCTGAAAAAGCATCAGCTGTGTCAAGACCGAAATTCAGTTTAACTTTTTTCTCTCTTCACTATCTCTTCTTCACTTGGCCATATCCTCCATACTATTCTTTGGTTTTATCATAGGCCTTGAACTGGTTTATGGATCTAACATTTGAGGAGCACCAACATAAGGATTGTCTTTGACAGGCATAGGTGCCGATTGATTCTGAGCCGAATCAGCTTCTAAATCCTATACAAAAACCTTTGAATTATGATCTAAAACAATTGTTCTACTTTTTCAATGTACCCTTACTAATCCAGGATGGCTTTAGATATACCAAAATTCATCTCAATGGAATATTACTAAACATCATGCTCTCGGGAATGAACATTGTAAGAATAGCTGGATACATAATCAAATGGGATTTGATTGCTCCCTACATGACCTTCTTAATTGTTTCAAAGATGTATCCCATGAGATTTACTTTTCTCATGTTGACAAGATAGTGCAAAATGAAAATATCATAAACCATCAAAGTCTCTCTATACCCTTTTCTACAAATAATATATACATTCATCCACAGTTTCACAAATCTATTATCTAGAGAAAGATGATCCACTTTACTCTTTTCTTCATTTATAATAAACAAAGACTTTTCAGCACTTTCTTTGTTAAATGTACCAACTTCCTCTGGTAATTTATGAGATGTACAGAAGGAATCAACTTCTATTTTAACATTGAGAAAATGGTCTGCTTGTTTCACAGTCATAGATAACATTCTATCATACACATCAAAGTTAATAGTTATGTTCTTATCAAATGATATGGTCTTTTAGAACTGACTGTCTTCAACAATAAGAACTGGATATTCAGAAACAGGGTTTCCAACGCATAAATGCTCCTATCCCTGAAAACAAATGATTCATCTGATTGTAGAATCATATGAATAAAAAAAATTCCCAAGAAACTATACATTCTCTGAAAAATTATTTCTCTGAAAAAGTCTTTGAAGATATTTTGGTGAGAGTATTAGCAGAGGACTGAGACATATAGGTGAAGCCTCTTTAAATATTGTACGGAGTCTTAAATCGATGGGGCAGAGCTTCACCAAAACTCCATAAAACTGGTGTGGGTTTGGGGAGGGGGGGGGGTCTATTTATAAGCGGTAAAATAATTACCGTTGGTCTTCTACGGTTGAGATTTAGAAGATAATAAATAGACTGTTAAGATTAAAATGAGAAAAAAAAATTTAAAAAAATTGGAATGAATGTACCTACTGGAGATCTTAAGGTAATTTTTTGTTTAGATAGTATTAATAGTGAAAGAAGACACAACCATATGAAGAAAAATATTACCATCAATCGTCATCACGATGGAAAATCAACTCGTTACCATGAACTAACAAGACATTGGAAAAAAATTCATTACTAGGAACGGTCGTGCTGATGGAAAAGAAATTCATTACCATGAACTAACGTGCCGATGCAAAAGAAATTCATTACCATGAACTGACATGTCAATGGAAAAGAAATTCATTACCATGAATGGTCGTGGTGATGGAAAATAAATTCATTACCATGAACGGTTGGGATGATGGAAAAGATATTGATTACCATGAACGGACGTACCGATGGGAAAGAAATTAATTTCCATGAACGGACATGCTTATGGGGAAGAAAAAAAGTATAACTAATCAATCAATACGATAAAAAGAAAAGTAAAAACAGTCCATACGATAAATAGAAAAGTAAAAACAGTCAATACGATAAACAAAAAAGTAAAAACAGTCAATACGATAAACTAAAAAGTAAAAACAGTCAATACGATAATTAGAAAAGTAAAAACTACAATACGATAAACAGAAAAGTAGAAAAAGTCAATACGATAAACATAAAAGTGAAACCAACAAACCAGGAGAATATATAGGTAAAAATAATATTATGAAAAAAAAATATTTCCCCCCCCCTTTTGGATGAGTCTTTTGATGTAAGGAGAGGTATAAAACATGATGTAGACATGAATGATTATTTTAAAGTAATAATTCCTAGATTTTGTTTTATAAACTCAAATCTATCGGATGGTAATGGTTTTTCAAAATTTCAACAAGTTGTTGTTGTGTTCCGATGAATTGCAAAATAATATCTCCTTTTTGTGTGTGATCCATAAGAAAGTGATTCCTAATATCTATTTGTTTTGCATGAGAGTGATGTGCTGGGATTTTACTAAGATCTATGGAAGTAGTGTTAGCACATAAAATTTGAGTTTTGGAAAAACTCAATCCATTGTTAGTGAGTGTGTGTTGCATCCACAATACTTGAGCACAACAACTTCCAGCTACAACATATTCAGATTTAGCAGTGGAAATTTCTACTAATAGTTGTTTCTTGCAGGACCAAGAAACCAGAGAATCTCCTAAGAAATGACATGTTCCAGATATACTTTTTCTATCCATTCTACATCAACCAATGTCAGCATCTGAAAAACTTTTTAAAACAAAATCATTTCCAGAAGAGTAAAAGAGTCCTAAATCCATAGTTCCTTTTAAATACTGAAATATTCTCTTTACAGATTTTAAATGAGACACTTTTGGATTAGATTTTGATCTTGAACATAAGCATAAAGAAAACATTAATTCTGGTTGACTAGCAGTCAAGTATAGAAAACTTCATATCATACCTCTAAATTTTTTTGGATCTATCGGTTTCCCAATTTCATCAATATCAAGTGTATTTGATGTAGTAATTAGAGTGATAATACTTTTAGTATTGTCGTAAACATAATTTTTGAGTAAATATGTAATATACTTATGCTTAGATATATATGTTCCTTATAGTTTTTGAAAAATTTGAAAACCTAAGAAGAATGTTAACTCACCCATCATACTCATTTCAAACTCAGATTTCATTAAATTTCCAAATAATCAGTTAATGATTACTGAGTTGATCCAAACATGATATCATCAACATAAATTTGAACATTCAAAACATTTTTATTTTCCATTATTATAAAAAGGGTTGGATCCGTTGTACCTTTTACATACATTTTTTTTAAGAGAAAGCATATAAGACTATCATACCATGATCTAGGGGCTTGTTTAAGACCATATAGTGATTTGGTACGTTTAAAAACCTGGTTAGGATGTTTTGGTTCTAGAAAACCTGGAGGTTGTTCGAAAAAGACTTCTTCTTGAACAAAACCATTTAGAAAATCACATTTAACATCCATTTGAGTATGTTTGAAATTAATGTTAGCTACAAAAGGCTAATATAATATGAATAGATTCACGTCTAGATACCAGATCATATGTTTCTTCATAGTCTATTCCCTCTTGTTGATTATAGCCCTTAGAAACAAGTCTTGCTTTATTTCAAACAATGATTCCATTTTTATCACATTTATTTCTAAAAACCAATTTTACACCAATTACAGTTGTTTCTTTATGACTTTCAACTAATGGCCAGACATGATTCCTTTCAAATTCATTTAGTTCATCTTGCATTACTTTAATCCAATCTTTATCACCAAAGGCCTCACATCGACTTTTAGGTTCGGATTGACAAAGAAAGGCTAGATGTTCTATTTCATTTCATAAGGAATTTATGGTCTTATAGGTTGATTTACATCACCAATAATGTTATCATTGGTATTATTCCTAAGAAACAATTGATTTGAGTTTTTTAAAACCTGTTCATCAACATATGGAAGAAAATCATCTTGGGTAAAATATTATGGAACACTTTCTTGATCATTTTCCTTATTAGAAGAATTTTCTAATAGAGGTTGATAAATATTTTTAGAAAACACATCTGAAGAAGTAGGTTGGGTTTGGTAAAAAAAGGATGGATTTATCAAATTTAACATGTACTGATTCTTCAATAGTATAATTATTTTTGATGAAAACTCTATATGCCTTAGAAGTGGTAGAATAGCCTATAAATATTCATTCATCAGATTTTGGTGCATTACTGTGTAGATTATCATTAATATTAAAATTTAATACTTTCCACCCAAAAACATTAAAGTATGAAACATTAGGTTGTCAGCTAGTTCTAATTCATAAGGTGTTTTATTACGAAAAGTTTTGGTTAAAAATGATTTATAGTATAACAAGCAGTGCTAACAGCTTCAGCCCAAAAGTGATTAGAAATTGAGTATTCACTCAACATGGTTGTAGTCATTTATTGAAGAATACGATTTATTCATTCAACAACCCCATTTTGTTGAGGAGTTCTTGGAGATGAGAAATTGTGAGTAATACCTTTCTTTCTACAAAAAGTTTCAAATTTGGAATTTTGAAATTCAACACCATGATAACTATAAATAGTAATCAATGGAATGTTTTTCTCATTTTTACCTTGTTCTCTAAAAGTTTTAAAATAGGAAAAGGCTTCAGATTTATTTTTTATAAAATAGACACATGTAAATCTAGTAAAGTCATCAATTGAAACAAATACATAGTATTTTCCTACAATGATTAAAATTTGTGAAGGACCAAAAAGATCCATATTCATTAGTTGTAATGCATTAGAAGTTGAATCATCACTAATTGATTTATAGCTAGTTTTATGTTGCTTTCCATATTGACAAGAATCACTGACTTTTGAAGAATCATATCTATGATCTGGAAGTCCCATTACAGGTCTTTTCTTTAAGAGTTTACAAATGTTTCTTAGGATACAATGTCCTAGTCTTCTATTCCAAAGCCATGATTGGTCTTCTATTGCACTTAGGCAGGGTAAATTTTGGCTCGTAAGGTCTTCTAGGTTAATAGTGTATACATTCTCTTGCCTATGGGCAGATAGAATGAAATTATCTTTGGAATTCTGAACTAAACATTTATCATTTCTAAAATTCACAAGGTATCCTTCATCACATAATTGGATTATGCTGATGATATTGTGCCTAAGACCATTAACAAACAAAACATTTGAGATAAGAACTTTTCCAAGAAAAACAATATCAGGTATCCCAAAAATCATTCCTTTATCATTATCTCTGAAGGTAACCTTTCCACCATTTTTTTTAATAATATTTCCAAAGAAATATTTGTTTCCAGTCATGTGTCGTGAACAACCACTATACATGTACCAAATATTTTTGTTGGTATACTTATCATTTTCCGCAAAAGGAAACAATTATTTTTTTGGATTCCAAATTTTTTTGGATTCAGAAGAGTTAGATAATAGAATATTAAGAATCCACATTTGCTTTGGAAAATGAGATTTATGAAATCCTAAAGACTGAGTTCTATTAAGAGAAAACTCCCTTTTCTAGTGTCCACCACATTGACACTTCGAACAAAAAGGGGTGTTTTGAGGAATAAAATTGTTATTACTAAAATCCGGTTTAGAATGAGTATAACCATGTCCAAAATGATTTCTCAAATTTCGAATTTGAGAATACATTTTTTCAATGTTCTCTTTTCCATATGTAAAGTTTGACAAACTTTTTCTCAAGGAAAAAATTTCTGACTTTAGTTTTAAAACTATATTTTTATCCTCCAAAATATTTGATTTTATACTAGAGTTAGGCTCAAAAACATTTTTATTAGAAATTAAATTTTCTATATCCTTAATAATGTTTATCCTTATCATATTTGAATTTCTGAAGGGTTTTTGAAATATTTTCAAAATCATATGTTTTTATATCAAGATCATTAGAAAGATATGATACTTTTTTAGTTAAAATTGTAATTCTATAATTTTCTTTGTCAAACTTTTTCTTGAGCTTAGATTTTTTATTCTCATGTAATTTAGAAAACCTAGATACTTCTTCAATAGAAGGTAATGTATTATCTTCTGATGATGAAGACTCGTCATTTGAAGATTCATAATATGTATTATCAGTATAATTCACATTCAAAGAAACATGTCTAATAGCTTCAGAATTGTGTACCTTAGCTATGAGACAATGATCTTAAATTGGTAATCTGGATATAATTCAAATATTTTTTTGTCTTGATGATTAATATTCAGAAGAATTATCTGACGAATCACAACCACCTGCACTCCAAGTATCATTTTCCTTCAAGACTTTCTTTATCTTTATCTTGTAATAATGTTTCTTATTCCTTTCAGAATGATTCTCCTTTCTGTATTTTCTCATTAGTAATGGAAAATCAGGCCTTATATGTCCCATATTCTTACATTTATAACAAGTTACCTCTAAATATTTCTTATCCTTCCTATCATTCTTTTTAAATCTGTATTGGAAGTATTTTTTTCCACAATCTTGTTCATCCTTCGAAGAATATTGGCTAACTCATTATCCGAGTGATCACTATCACTTGATTCTGATATCACAACATTATTTTCTATAGATCTTGTTATCATTTCTGGTGGTTTAGCTTTAGATGTAGTATAAAAATCTACGCATCCATTCCCATTTTTCTTCTTATTGAAACTAGCATCTCGCTTCATTCTTGTCTCGTGTTGTACAAGTGTTCCAAAGAGTTCATCAAGAGTAATCTGGGAATCTTTTTCTATTTTCATCAATAGATTTCCTTTTTGATTCCCATTCATTTGGAATTATATCAATATTCTTATCTACAAATCCTCATCATCAAGACCTTTTTTTCCCAGAGATTGTAAACTATTGACAATTGTCATAAATCTTTTTTTCACTTTACATTCTGGCTCTCCATAAGGAAAAGTAAATCCATGATACTCTGCTCGAAGCATTGCTATTCATGTTTCTATAACCTTGGATGTACCAAAATGTGTGACTCCAAATTTCTTCTAAATATAGTTGGTTGTTTCAAAAAAAGATATATGTCTGTATATATTCCTGGTCATAGAATATAGTAAAATATTTCGTACCTTGTAATTCAGTTGATATTCTTTCTTCTCTTGTTAAATTAATGTAATGACTTCTTTGAAAGGGATTTTTTGACCTCCAATAAGCATAATAAAATTTTCTACACTAGTATTGATAACGAATGTCTTCATTAGATCTCTTTGGTACTCATAATCATTCCCATCAAAGATTGGTGGTCTAGAAGGATTTAGATTTTTAATTGACCCAATATTTATTCCCTCCATATTAACGAAATCATTCAACTCCACATGTTAGTGTATTAAATAATTGAAATAGAAATATAATCGAATAAAGCTAGTAGTAAAAATTAGTGGAAACCTCCTCTGATACCAATTGTTGAAACAAATATGTAGATGTAAATTAATATTAGATGAAATAATACAAGAGGGTGAGTGAATTGTTGGTTAATAAACATTGTTATTAAACACATAATAAATTACTTAAAATGATCTTAAACTAATACAGTAACAAACAACCATAATATTATTGAATATCAAGGTATGATATAATGTAATACTATATGAAATGTAAAACAATTTTATTCAAAAGAATACAATAATCCGAGTAATGTAAAAGTGTGAGATTATATCACAAAGCTTATAGAATATAACAATATAAAATGTAAAAGTATAAGTGTAATTGGAACAATTATAAATGTATATGAAATAGAAAAGGAATCAAAAATTTCCTTTCTAGTACAATTGGCAGCGGAAAGGTAAAAGTATTACAATTCTTTTAACCCAAAGAGAAGGGTTATCCTTTTCCCTTGGATAAGAGGTTTTTCTTACCACCACCTTGGTAAGCCCTCGATACTATGATCGGTATATCTTTCTACCTGTCCCTGTTAGCCATCGATACAATGATCGGTTCGTCTCTCTGCATATCCCCGGCAACCCTTGATACGATGATCGGTTCATTTGTCCGCATATCCCAGACAGCCCTCGATTTTGTAGGTAATCGACACCTATGTATTTAAATCACTTTAAGGACCTCAATACGATGATTGGTCATAAAAAGAACAAACAATGAACATATAGAAATACAAAAACTAAGAATGAGCCATTCATGTTTTGTAGTTTCAAGGCTTTCGCACGAAGAAGGAGAGAAGTCACAGTATCTCTCTATAGAACATGATAGAACAAAATGATAAGTCTCATACACACATGTATTCTTGACTTCAAATGACCTCCTATTTATAGGCCTCAGGTTCCAACTATCTTTTTTCTTCAAACGGTCATATTTCTCTGAAAAACTCGGAGGGACTTGGACACCTGACATTATAACGGTCATATTGAAACAGAAAACATGACATCAATTTGATTAGTTTATAACTAACTCTACGACGTCATTTTGGTTAATAAAAATATATATGAAGATCATAGACATGATTACGATTAATAGATTCAATACAATTTCCAATCAGTTTGAAAATTATAGTCAGTATGATCAGTATGGTCAGTACGATTAGCATGGTCAGTACGATCGGCATGGTCGGTACGATCAGCATGGTCAGTACAATCCACATCGTCAGTACGATCAGCATGGTCAGTATGATCAGCATGGTTAGTACGATTAGCATGGTCAGTAAAATCACCATAGTCATTACGATCAACATGGTCTGTACGATCAACATAGTCAGTATGATTAGCATAGTAAAAGACATTTTTGATTTCCAAAATAAGATATAAGTCAAAAGAGAACTTTTTAGCCACAAAAAGGATCCATCTGAATCATTTCCTGAAAATAGTTATTATAGGTGAACTCAACTAGAGGGATATACTTATCCCATGAACCGCAAAAATCAAAGACGTATTCTTAAAGCATATCCTTCAAAACCTATATTGTTTGTTTAGATGGTTCATCGGTCTGAGGGTGAAAAGATGTGATTAGAAGCACCTGAGTTCTAATAGTATTTTTCAAACCCTGCTAGAACCGTGAAGTGAAACAATAATGATTATCATAAATCATAGTATGTGGAACCATGTGTAGTCGTATGATCTCATAAACATAGAGTCATCCCAACTCATCAACTAGGAAATTATCCCATACAGGAATGAAGTGGGATGATTTCATTAGTTGGCCAATGACTACCTAGATAGCATCGCTACGCCTCATCAACCTAGGAAAGCCGACTACAAAATCCATTGCAACATCTTCCATTTTGCACTATGGGACTAGAAGCAGCTCTAACAAGCCTGCAGGTCTCTGGTGTACCACCACCACCTACTACAAAGTGGAACACCTAGTGATGAAGCCTACAATATGATGTTTCATCATAGTCCATCAATACTGGCATCACATATCTCCATTCATCTTCATGATTCCTTGATGAACTACCCATTAGGAAGTGTGGGACTCTTTGATTAAATACTCCTTCACATATGCAAGAACTCGGATATTTCCATGTATACACAGAACATTATCTCTATCCATAGAACAATCCATAGGTGGGTTATCTCCGGATATAATCTCACCGAGAACAAACCGCCAGGATCTAGAAAACAACCTAGTCATCGCCCTCTCTATGAGGGAATATGTAACTATTAATGATGAGAGGTAAGACTAATCCTGATTTTCATGAAACTCCATATGAAATTCAGAAAATATGTTCATTAAAATTCATCCTTCACCGGATTTATATAAGGCATGCGTTTGAATTTTCCAACTCAATGCATTTGCAACAATATTGCCTTTTGTTGGCATATGGGAAAGCTCAAAATCAAATGATTTTAGATATTTGACCTAGAAATACAATTAATGGATTAATTAAGGATGAGAATAAATATACATAAGGTTCTAATGATCTCTAAACAATAAAAGTTTCTCACCCAAGAGATAATGTCTCCATCAACATAAGGCATAGACAGTTTCATCTAGCTTGAGGTTATGTGTTGGGTAATTATTCATATGAGGACTAAACTGATGATATCCGTAAGCAATGAAGTTGTCTTCCTATATCAAAACTTCTCCTTGGACAATTCTAGAGGGATCACATAATACAATATAACCTTTACCGCATTCTGGATGAATCGATATAGGTGCTGAGAAAAACCACACATTCTCCTCCTGAAATGATTTCTCACATGCTTCTGACCATGTGAACATTAAACCCTAATTTGTTTGACCAGTAAGAGGTGTATAAATATGAGTGAAGGATCTTATGAAATTGCTGTAATATTCATCGATCCCCAAGAATCTCTTGATATCAAACATGTTCTTAGGGAACACCTAGAAAAATACAGCATTATCCTTTTCAGGGTCAATGGATACTCCAGATTCTGAAATAATATGATAGAAGAAGTGGAATTTTTCGATCCAGAATTCACTTTTAGCATTCATGGAAAAATTTAGATTCTCCCTCAGTGTATGCATAATGATCTCAAGATGGTTGACATGGTCGTTACGAGTTCCTGAATACACCAAGATGTTGTCCACAAATACCACGACCAAGGAGTCCAAATAGGAATGGAAAACTATATTCATCAAATCTATGAAAATTGAAGATGCGTTCATAAGGACGAATGATATAACAATATACACATATAGACCATACATACTATAGAATGTTGTAGGAGGTATGTCTGATGGTTTGACTAACACCTGATGAAAACCTGAACTTTGTTCAATATAAGAGAACACATTTTCTCCTGAAGCACATCTGGTGTCGTATTTTATTGAGGAATGGACACTGAATCTTCTCCTAGAAAAAGCTAAATTAAACATATCACCTATCTCTTAAGAGGTAATCAAGAATATTTATCAAGAAATACTTCCCTAAAAGGATCATCCATTGGAGGGAAATCAATTTGATGCAAACCCTAAAACTCCAAGAAATGATTATCAATATTGGTAGTCACTTCACGAATCCCATGATGCTTCTATCCTATTATCCTATCTGGGACATCCCACTAGCCTTAGAAATGATAAATGATTCTTTCTGAAAAATTAAAGGAAAACATTCAGTGATAATAGTCTACAAAGGTGTGATATTGGACTAACAAGTCCAACCCATAAATGAAATCGAATATCATCATCTCGAGAACAAAGAGATTCCACAAGAAAAGGTAACTTCATACCTCAAGTGGACAGTCCCTGAACTGGCATATACCCTCTGTCTGTATTCTAAACAGTGTATCGAGGGTCAATACACCATACATATACTATATGTCTTGTCCATGAAAATCCATTATATAATGAGAAATAATAGATTTGGAATCACCTATATAAAAATGAAGAAAAAATAGTGGGGGATACTGATATAGTACCTTGTAATATAGATGGTCACATAGCTTAATCCTAGGCTCTCCGATGTAAGTCATGAACTGACCTAATCAGTGACCATGTGCAACAAGTGGACTACCATGATCATGAATGCTATGCTTGCCCTGCTAGTGATCAGGGATCAGACTACCATAGCCACAATCACCACCTCATCTAGACCTGTTGGTGCTACACCATCTTCCCTCTTGATGCAGAGCAATAGAAATCACTCCTAAAGGTGGAGCTAAATCTGATAATTTTCCACATGAAGCTGTTGGAAATGTGCTAAAAATCTAGAAGATGACCCATACGAATAGATTCTTAACAATCTATATGGTCTCTATCACATTGGTGATTCATATGAATAGTCTTTCCACACTGATGACACAATACATAGCAATCAAACTTGATACACTAGCTACCACTACCCTGATGATAAAACTGAATGGATCATTTCATTCCACTGCATGAACTACAGGCATGCCACAACCCTGATCTTATAATCCCAGTACTCGCTCTATCCCTCCAGTTACGCTCAGTGATAAGGTCCTGATCAAATATTGAATATAAGGTAGGAAGGTGAAAGAGAATCACTGAGTCTGTATGGCGTACTTGATCCCATCCTCAAAACATCTAGAACGAGAAAACTTCATCACCATCTAGAAATAGTGAATAGAACTTTAAATCAGTGAAATGTGCTAAATATTCTGTAACTAACATAATACCCTGCTCGAGAAGCATGAACTATCTTTCTCTTTCAGCTCTTAATTTCTGGGGAAAAAGATGATCATAGAAGGAAGTCTTGATGCCAACCCCAAACATGCCCTTATGACATCCACCCTTGATAATGACATCCCGAAAACGATTGGAAAAATCCTGAAGCCTATATGTAGCACGCTTGAATTTCCACTCTGGAGGCATTTCTAGATGCTCCATGATAGGAATCATGACCTCTACCTAAGACACAGTAGCCTGAGATCCCCTATCCCCTAAAAAAGTTGGAGGATGATGTTGTTGGAACTAGCAGGTTAGATCGTCCATCGTAGGTGCAACCCGTAGAGAAAAAATCATGGAATGCATCATTCATAATAAATAGTCACAGAATTATGAATTGATTTCTGGATTATGTACAGTACGCAGTTCTTCAAGTGGATCTTCTAGATGTAAAGTAGGAAGCTCTTGGCCGACCACGTCTGGAGCATGGTAGTCACCACCCTACTGGGAAATGACACAACAACGTCGTGGTGGCATTGATCTACAAATTCCATGAAAACTCCTCAGAACAAGCATAAAAGCTTAGATATAGCATCACTAATAGAATATGAACATATGAAATCTCCCTACTAATGACATACAAACCAAAATATCTACTTAGATTTCTAGGTATAAGAATGTGCCCATGTGTATGTTTCATGTTACTTAGAAATTAATTTTTAGGACCACTCATTTACTTTTAATAATATTGATAATGTCGGATAAGGATGTACAATGAATTAATTTTTCAGTTCAGGATTCACTTTAAAATGGATAGTCATTTCTGATGTTTCAGTTCCCACACACCTATCACCAAAAACAATACCCAGCAACATATAGTATAATGGTTTGACTTGGTTAATTACTCATCTCAACCCATGATAGACAATACATCTCTTGATTTGAGATAGGAAATAACTCAATCGGTTCCAAAGTAACACAAGTACAAGAAACTATCATGACAACACTCAATAATCACAGGCATATCAAGCAATGTAGAGTAGTGAAATAAACCTATAGGGCATAAAAATACGCATGACATGTGAATGTTAGGTGGTTATATGATGCTTGTAGAAATAACACATTCCATCATTCCAATGGGCCATGGATGAAATAAATTCCAACAAGTAATAATAAATAATACCAAACAACATGTTAGTAACCAAATAGTAAAATATTATCAACTGTAATAGCTAAAATCGAACAACAATTGCATTATGGGTATCTTAGATTTTACCTCGAATATCTGTTCATGACGACCATGATCATATTATATCCATGTCCCAAGCATTGTTTTTATCTAATATATTATCTCAAAATAGTCATGAAATAAAATAAACCACATCTGATACCAATTTGTGATGACACAGACCCTTATTACACTTAATGAGTTCCCTGATCCTAGTGGGCCACATAGCCTAGAGCGCATTATCCTAAATGCTAGTGGGAGAAAACTAGTAGCGAGGGACTATGTTGTTTCAGTGATAAGAAAATTCCATCATTATTAGAGTGTATCACAAGATAGAGATATATAAATTAATAGTATTCAATAAAAGAAAAATAAATAAATAACAGAATTAAACTGATGCAATAGATAAGAAAGAATAACAATAACCGTATCAATTAGAACAATGATGAAGTAATATCATGTCAAAAGAAAACTAGAAACAGTTTTTACAATACAGTAAAAATAAAATTTTCCACATGAAAAAATGGAATAAATTATACTTCAAGAGTATCATGATCCAACACAGTCATTTTCTGTCATGTTCTTTCCTATCAGCACACAATCCTGTATTAGAATCTCTATGCTTCCCATTGTCAACACTTGAATCTATTTAATATACTCCAAGTACCAAATGACACTCAGAGAGGGTGTGAGATAAAACATAGTGGGCCACCAAAATTGGGGTCTATAACATCCGACCTATTGAATGGAATATAGCAGTGTGCAGACATATTTGTATGTAACACAAAATGTAAAAAATAACTAAATAACCAAGTACCTACTTTAGCCCTCGGCTGGTGTTTTTACATGAAATCAGTTCATTAATTAATCAATTACAATTTAATGTTAATAGGTCATGTAAATAATATCCAACACTAATATCATCTCATGATAGAACAAGTAGTGAATGTCCCAATGTGTAACAGGACAACCAGACAATGATATCTAGTGAGGGAGTTTCACGGTATGGTCAAGGTAATGTAAACTCACAAAATGATATTCCAGTTGAATCTGAGTCTATATTAGGGGTTAGAGTGTTATACTAGGATCGTAATCCAAAGAATTCCACAATAATAATCCTACTGAGTCCATGTTGATTGACTCTGGTAAAACGGTGATATGTGGAGATAGGGCCGTCGGAGCATTCAACAACGAACATAATAGTTTATGATGGATCCAAGGAGTGTATATAAGGTATCATGTAATAATGAAAATGAACCAAATGGTAGTATACTCATCATCCATGGAATATATATGAACTGGAAAATAGGTGGGTGTCAACCTAAGCAAAAAAATACTTGAATTGGAATGGGGTTCCCAAGACCCAACATATTCTCCTCTCATAATCCTAGGAAAGAATGAGTCAGTACATTTCTATTTTATAATGAAATCATGTAATAATTAATTTTGATAATGTATTTTCTTCAATTGGTGTTGATATTTCAAGTAGAGGTGAAAAAATTGGTCCATGTCTTGTCATCAATTAGTGTAGATATACCAAGTATCATTTCAACCCTTTAATCATGTATTAGCAATTAATTGAGGCTTAATCAATTATTAAGGTTCACTCTACTCCCTATATTCCACATGGAAATGGGTGAAGGAGACATGTAACCTTTCCTCAATAACTTTTGATAATGATAAGTTATATACACGGAATACTTATCATTTCACATCTCACATTTCACATTTAATAAAAACTTGTAATCACTAACTTAGGTTGGTCATGTGGTGAGAATACATGGTACATTACATTAATAAATTATTTGTAGAAACAATACATTTATTATAAAGGGTCTCTCCTTTAGAAAGGTAGAGCAATGGAACACCCGAATAGTGGATCAAATTTTCCAAAACACTTAAACCGAATTATGGAATAACCTTCGACCTGAGGTGGGTTGATTTGTAGGTGAAACCACTAACAACTAATAAAATATTGGGAAAGTGCATAACCATACGATTATAATGAGTATAATCATGACATGTTAATTAAATAAATGGTTTCCAATGAAATTGGTGGGCCCTACACAATCATTCCAAAAACAACGATCTTTAGGGATGAGTTATAGACAACCAAAATTATGGTTTTATGAGAATTATTCATTGGTATTAGCCATTAATTTTCCTCATATAGGTGTAGATCTATGAAAAAGATGAAAATTTCAAACATGGCGTTATTTAGGTCAATATTGAAAGAGTAGAATAATGATAAAATAGAACATGATTACTTACCATTGCAAATCCAACATGACGAATATATGGTTCATCAGATGCCGGACGAAGGAAATCTCTTGATTATATGTTTGGATTTTCCAAAAGCATCAAAATGAGAGAAAAATGGGAAAATCTTGCATAAAATCCTATTATGGAGGAAGAAAAAAGATTAATATATCATTGAGTTCATTTTAGGCTTTTTACACAAGATTTTTATCTTGCACTTGGTTTTTCCCCAATGCTTTTGAAACCATGCACAAACTGTGCGAGATGGTTCATCCCAAATATGGTAAAAAGGTGTGTTCACACAATATGGCTGCATAGACATGCCCTAACTGTGTGGGGTACCACTATCCGTAAAAACAGAAACTGCACGGTTAGGCCAACTATGCGTTAACCTTATGCAAACCGTGAAACTTGGCATGTTTTCCCAAAAATAGGTTTTCTGAGCTCCAAACAATCTCTGAATAGCCTCAGAACCTCCTCTAACTGAAAATGAATCAATATAGTGTCTAATGTAAAGATTTTGATAGAAAATTATTGGATTCATGTCAAATTTAAAACTAGTATGTTAAAATATATTTCCATAAAATGCCTATTAGATATGTTTTCATGTCATTTTTGTCATATGATTATGGTTTAGTCAATTATTAAGATTAATTTAACCTTGATAAATTATAATATTTTTAATTATAATAAAAAATATTTTTCATCAAGAATATAATTTGGTTATATTTAGAATTATGGATTATTCTAATTTCTAATATGGAATCAATTTTTTCATATTATAATCAGAAAATTGCCAAAAAATAATTTAAAGTTGATCACATAGGTGGGATGACAATGCAGGTTCTTAAGGTAAAAACTATCCAATGATTGATAATTTTTTACATTCAATATCAAATTTAAACGTAGTGCAATGACCATTATTGTATTATTTGATAAATCAATGATAAAATTAAACAATATAAACAACTACAAATATAATTCAACTTTATAAATAAATCCTACGAAAAAGACGTTTTCAACTAAAATTGAATAAATTTCACTATTAATTACAAATAGATTCTTTATATAGAATTACAAAAATTTTACACAAAGATAATTTTTACGTTTTAATAAAAGATAATGTTTATTTTTTGAATTTATAAATTATTATATTTTCAAATAGTAGATTTTAAATGGTAACTCCATCAAAAGGTCGAAATATAACTTTTAATAAAAATATACTATTTTATGTATAATATTTGGTAAATTCATATCTTATTCCTATCTAAAATATATTATGTGTGTGTAATAAGTTTTCATATGGATATATAATATATATATTTACTATATATACTATCTAAATGTGTTATAATTTAATTTACTATTCAAAATGTGACAATGAATTGTTTTGTTTAAATCCGGTGTTGTGTGAATTGCATATCTATTAACAAATTAAAATGGAAATTATGATAAAGTCATGGGGGATTAAATTTTATACAAGTGAAAAACATTTATGTTTATATTTTTTTTATTAATATTCATACATGCTAACTAAATGGATAAGATATAATTTCCATGTTTAAGTAATAATATTTTAATTGGGCATCACATTTCATTCGAACCCAACATTTCATGAATTAAAATCTAATAAAGATGTATAATTTATAAAAAAAATAAATTTCTTTTATAGTCTCATGGTGTTTTATTCTTTTCTAATATTAGTCATCTATGTAATACATGATATAAAATAATATTTTCATATTTTCAAATTAATGGGTTTCAAAATTAGCATGAATATACCCACAGGGGTCGAGTAATATGTTATGTAAAGAATAATGGTTACCTAATAGGGTTTTATCAATATAATAATGATTTAGTAATGTGAATCCCATAACCATTGAATTATACAATATTTTTGACACACCCATATTGGGGTTATATCTTAAGAAGTGTTCCTCAACATACCTATATGGTTATATTTGTTCACAAAAGGAAATTAGTCATAGAGATCATCAGGATAAAGTAATAGAGGTTTTATCGTTCTGAAAGAAAATTATATCTTACAGAATTTTAAATTAAGAATATATATATATATACAGAATGGTTAAGTATAATGAATTAACATTCCAATAGTAGAAGGTATTTAACTTTATAATTTACCAATGTCATTCTCTTAAATGTAACCAATGTAATATATATTGTATAAGAATATAAAAATCATTCTATAGTGGTTCAAATACATGGAAAAACATTCTCCAATTTATAAAGAGGATGGTCCTATTTTTTATGAATGTAATTCTAAGCATAAATTTGATTTTTTGGTTGTCATATGCTTGTATGAGTATTACATGGTTGTTTTATACTAGAATACAACCTTGTATAATTTTTATGGCCACACCATTGGTCCCAAAAAGGGTTTTTCACCAATGAAAAGTTTTTTTTATATTTTTAAAAGGATAATCTATTGCGGAATAATTAATTATTAATATTTAGTTTATAAAAAATTAATTTATTATACTTGGTTTCTATCACCATATCATTTAAATAGACAATTTTATTATATTTCTTCTCCACTAATGAGTTCTAAATAAGATGTTATTTCTTAATAGAGGAATAAAATCTTACCATCCGTCGTGTTAGTGAAATACCCCTTTTTCCTTTTGTGCATTCATTTTCTTCTTCTCTTTCGATTTTTATTTTCCTCATACATGGATTTTGATCATTCCCCCATGGTCTCTCCATCTCTGTGACCTATAGAGATTGTTATAGGGGGATAAATAGAGAGACATAGAGTGTGTCTAGGTGAATATTGGCACCACTGTGATGCTCAGGACATTCAAGATTGATATGTTCTATAAATAGAACAAAGATATGTCCGAAGCATCTACATATTCCATCCAATGGAGTACATTTTTAGAATATTACATCTATTGATGAATACTAACCATTTAAATATTTTAAACCACATATAATATTTCATAGGATCCCTTATGTGTCGAACTATCATTTTGTTGGAAAACATGAGTTTTGGGAGATTTCGGGGGTTTTCATGTATTAGAAAACCCATGTACATGGATTGAGAAAAACATCGTGTCTAGGTACATGTCTTGGTGAAGTACAAATCACTTCCATGTGAGGTACATGAAAAGGTACCTTTTTTTAGGGTTTATGCAATTTATATGATGAGAAATCCATGTTGATGGCATTTCAACACCATGTCTAGTAGAAATATAGTCCCATCTGGGGCTGTGAGGGAACACATCATGTGCTTGGGATGAAAGTTGTTGAACTTCTCCTTGAAACACTTTTTTGGGTTATTTAAATTTTTAGTATATTTATGCATATGAATTCAAAATTGGAAATATGAGTACCCCATTTTGAGTAAATTCTTTAATTAAGAATGATAGTGACATCATCGAGGGTATTTGAGGACTCCTTGGAGTAACTGCATTCTTTTCCAAAATGGAGATAGAATTTCTTTTATCAATGAATTTAGATGTCTCTTGAGAGTGAGACCTTGATCAGAGATTCCTGAATGTAGGATTCATGTTTCATTAACCTTTAAAAGGGTCACATATGAGATAAATTTTCATATATAAAAACATAGGGAATCCATTTTTGGATATATTTACCTATATAATAGTTTAATGATCAAATGTAGGATGCCCTATTTTGAAAACCGAAAGAGGATCTGTGACACTCAGATGTTTTTAAGAAATGATATCGTTAAATAATTTTTATTCTTTAGTATCATTATTTACACACAATTGTGTGTTTAAACAAATCAGTAGATTAACTTATTATTATATCCTAGTTATTAGGATAGAGGGAATAATTAATCCTAACATATGATAATGCATTGTGAATTCTTTTACTATCAATTAAATTTGAAAAAATATAAATCAATTATACAATTTTATTTTGAATGAATTACATTTGGTGGTTAAATTAATTATATATATGTGTTATATACTTAATTCAATATTTTGTATATTCATCCAATAGATATTTTTGTGATTAGTTATGAATAAAACCCTATTTGAGGTATAAAAACCAATTTTTTAAAAGGTTAATTTTGCACTATTGAATGGGGAACCCATTTGAAATTCATATGTTTTAAAATTAATATTTTTATAAGATAATATTGACATTTTATTTTGAAAATGGTTATAAATATTTAAATTGGCTAATATTTTTATATTTTTCTAATAGATTTCATGTTTTGAGGAATAATAAAAATTCACAAAATTTTAATTAAAAACCACATTTTTTGCTCAGGATAATTTATATTGATGAATTATAATATTGAATGGTTTCAAATTATAAATAAATTATATTGTTACCATTTAATAAAATGGAAATAATTGGAATTAATTTTACATTTAATTCTTTTGTAAGAAATTGTCAATATTCTGTGATGTTTTAACTTCTAAAAAACTTGTTCTCTCATTCAAACTACACTATTGATTTTAAATTAATTACTAGAATAACTGAACTTGGAAATTTTAAAAATTGATTCCATATTTTTAATAATTTGGTCCAACCAATTTTAATATGATACTTTTTTGGCATTATGAATAGTAACATTGGTAATTATTTATATTACCATGTTTAAAGATAAATCTGGTAATCAAAGTACAAATAAAGTAACTAAATTACCATAAAACCTACAAAAAATCCTACCGGGTGACTAAATTCAACCCTAGTCAACTAGTTTTTATAATTTAATCACTTTATGGCCACTTAACTATGAACATGTCATTAATATAATAAAAATTATTGAATGTTAACAAATTTCACAATCTCATTTTATATAAGTATATTAATTATAATATAAGAAAAACTAGGAGATAATATCAACTATCAGTAGTATCTAGAAATTTAAAACAATTACCTACATCATATATATTAATTTAAAATTTTTAGGGATTATATAATTACCATTATTGATGACAAATTAGTGATAACGAGATTATTTTATTAATAGAAATACCAAATAAGTAGTTCTAAAGATATTAAAAGTAATATAAAATGAACTAATTAATGTGATACACAAATATTTTATGTTAATATGAAATTTCAAGAGTGTATTAAATATATTTTTTCAAATTTATCTTCTGTGTGATTTTTATTCAATGACAAATAAATGAATAGTGTCATATTTGACAATATTGACATTTTATAAAAATGACATATTATTAAATTATATGAAATTTAAAAACAAAATTAAAATTAAATTGTCATAATTAAAAGGTCTATAATGTAATAATATATACATTTATAGTCAAATAACACCATATAAATAAATATTTAAAACCATTAAATATTTAGAATGTTATTTCCACAATTTAAAATAAGTTGAGTAACTAAGTGTTAATTAAAATGATAGTAATTTATTTTAAATAAAAAGAATAAATAAATTTTTTTGATGATATTACAACCCTATATCATCTTATATTTAAAATTCAGACAGTTTGAATAATTTTTTGTGGCGTTTAATTTTATTATAAATTATTATTTTTAATGTTTCCAAAAGTACCTCTCACTTTAATTATAAAAGGGCACCTCCTCCATCACCTCATTACATAATTTTGATCCATCATGCTCTGAAACCCCCTACAATTTTACATTATCAACTTCATTATTTTCATTCTAGATGTTCTGGTCTTCTTCAAATACCATCTCTAGTACCTTTAAAGGAAATTTAAAGGAGGCACGTCGAGGAAGATATAATCTTTTCAATAGTTTCATTGAAATTTAATTATTCTTCCACTTCCTCTTAATTATTTGATTCACTATAAATTTAACGCATTAGTATCAATCATATATGTATATGTTATTATAAA
Source organism: Viscum album (assembly GCA_963277665.1). NCBI lineage: Eukaryota > Viridiplantae > Streptophyta > Magnoliopsida > Santalales > Viscaceae > Viscum > Viscum album. The sequence continues at coordinate 605,626,473 of OY728161.1, read as the reverse complement.
TAATGAACAATCATATTTCTCCTTAAATCCATCCTTCGAAAAATGAAATCACAGTGCGTGCCTAAGTAGGAATTTCCCTCTCTACATTGTGATGTAATATGTTTTTCACCACCGTATTACATGGAATAATATAATGGATTAAATAATAACTACTTATGATTATTATAACATGATACTAATTATAATATAGTATATACTATCCACTTCAATACAATTCAACAATTATGGGAACAATATCATCACTTGTGCGTACGTACTGCTTACCGTCCTCATGGGGCGATGTGATTATTTCAACATTATATTCATTAAATAATGATTAAACAAATTAATTTAATTAATAAATATTATATATATTATAATAACACTGTTTTGTAAATTATACAACTATTACATAAAAAGTAATAAGAACTTATCTACCAAAACATGCATAAGAACAAAATGATTTTAATACCCGAATAATGAGTAACAATGAAATTTTTATAACAAAAAAATAAATATGACCATAAAAGTTATCATAAAAATTAATATGAGAATGGAATATACCAATAATATTATTTAAATCATTATACAAGTGGATCTGATACATATGGAGTATATCAGACCTATGGTTTGTGATAAATTTTTAAATCACGTTTTAATCCGTGATTGTATATTGGAACTAATTACCAGGGGTTATAATAATAAACATCATTTATTCCTTAATATTTATTTAAAAATAATTTTTATATCATTATTTAATTTTTTTAATGTTAATTTTACCAATGGGTAAATGTTTTCTGAATGTTATTAATGGAATCATTGTTTGTTTCGGATATGAGGTAATATTTTACTTTTTTGGAAAAAGTTGGTGAAGAATGTATTTTTACTTGTACAAAATGAACATATATTTACGCTTTCATAATTAATTATTTCCTTAATTCATCACCTACAATGTTACAATGTTATTTCCACATAACATATTTTCTTTTAAAATTAAGTGTAATTTTTTGGAAGGAAAATTTTTATGAAGAAGAAATGATATTTTCATGAGGAATGAAGTTCAAGTGTTTCATCCATATTAATATCCATCTAAGATTAAAAAAGTTAATTATTTATCCATATTATATATTTTATTTGATTCCATATATGATGGAATTATTTTTATGAAATAAATTTATAGATTTAGTTATGATGTAATGATTTTTAAGAAACCCATTTTGATGCATGGGTTAGCCTATAATAAATGTTTTTAATTTTTCTGTGACACACGTAAAAATGGATTACATATGATATGTGTGCGAAAAATATATCCCACCAATTTATTGGGTAAATATTTATATCTCGAGAGATATACATGATTGAAATGTCTTGTAAACTTGGTTTAGAAATATAAGGAAAGAATGTGGAGTGAACTCGGTTCGGTAAAGGACTTTGACTGCTATGATGATCATGGATGTGAACCTTGACAAATATAAAAATATTTTTTATGATTTTGTTGGTATGCCAAAAAATTTCATGTATTATGTTATGAATTTTGGGATTACATTTCACTTTTATTATTTATCCCCCGACATTATATTATGATCTTTTATATGCAGGATAATATTTTCAAATGTTATATTCATATGAATATGTTATGTCTGTTATTTATCTTTTTTACCCTTACTGAGAATTTGAGCTCGCCCATTTATATTTTTCATTTCCCTAAGTCATGAAAAATGGTATTATGAATGATATTCCCAAAAGGATTCCATTTATGATGAAATAAATGGGAGACAATGTAGATGTTTTATGAACTACTTGTTTATGTTTTTCATAGTTTTTAAAGACATTATACCCACATAGCCTTGTCAATGATTTGTAATATATTGTAATGAATATACTTCAATTCTGAAGTAATATCAATGTATTTAATGTGTGGTTCACTATATATGGTATCCTATGAAAGGTATAGTTAACCACTGGAAACTAGAATGATAAAGGCATAGTAATATCCATAAGGCTATGTCTAGTTATAGGATACAATCACTGTGTTTTATAAATGACCATAAATAAACTATAATAAAACATAATGTGTCTTAAATTGAAATTTCATAATTCTTTATGTGTTTTCATATTATGATTAGTGTTTCACACACCATGCTTCTTGGTTTTATCCATTTGATGGAACTAGAAAGAACTGTGTTAATGCTGAATGCGATGGGAAATGAAATGATTATCCCTATGAAAAACCAATTTTTATGTGATCATGAATGAAGAATATTGTTGCCTCTCTCACAAAACATTCTCATGATATGAATCATGAAGGACATCAAAAATATTAAAGGAGGAAGAAAAATTCAATTGAGTCCTTCATGAGACAACATCCACCTTTGTTCAGTATGTCCTCTAATCCATTAGTGGATGGAAATTGCATCAGTATCACTAAAAATATATTTCTAGTACAACAATGTTCTGGACATGATAATTTCATCCTACTAATATATTTATTTGTTGATGAAGATGATAAATGGTGGAATCTTATCAAGAATATTAGTAAAAGTGATGAAATTCAGTCTCGGGAATGGGAAGAGTTCATGAAAAAATTGTTCAAGAATTACTTTCCTTGTATTAATTAAAAATTTATTGAGAAAGAGTTTGTCAAACTTATGAAAAAGGATGATGAATCCATTGGTACCTATAAATCAATTTTTACAATACAATCCAGGTACTCTTCTAAAATTATTATCCAACCTAGAATTAATATTGATTGATTTTTAGTGGATTAAAACCATGTCTCTAAAGGGAATTATACATATGGTATATTAATAGATATGAGGAAATTTTTCAATTGAATATAAATCTTGAAAAAGAGATTTGGGTAACCCAGTGGGCATATGGGTTTTATAAAAAGAGAAAAAAGGATTACGAAAGAAAATATACAGAACACACTGAAAAGAGATGAGTTTTCCCTAATGCTTGATATGTGGAAATAATCGTGGAGGGAATTATCATAAATGGACCAATAAATTTTTTAATTGTGGAAATGATAGTCATTAATAAATTAGATTTCCATGTGATGGGAAGAAGATGTATATTGATGCGAACAAAGAAAAGGCTATAAAAATTTACCTCTTACACATCATGGTAACAAGTTCAAGGAAATGGGGATTTAAACCAATCAATGCCCTAATAAAAGGATTAATGATGTTGATTGATGTCTACAAACTCTTAAATCCAATGAAAATGTAATGTCACATGAAATCACTATCCGCGATGTAGAGTATGATAATTATCTGATTGAGGGTACACATACCATCCACTCTAAAGTATAAAATGTTTTATTTTAATCTAAATCCACCCACACTGTAATTTTTAAAATATTTATGTGGGTATCATCGTATTAACTCAAAATTAGATGTTGGGTTAGTGGTGTCATCAGCTATTGGCACAATAGTCACATGAAAAGTATACAATTATTCTCTAGTTGAAGTTTGTGGGAAAGTTCTTCCTGGAAATATTATTATCCTTCCAATAGTAGAATTTTAAATGATTATTGGAATGTATTTTCATTATATATATGAAGATCATATCAATTTCCTAATAAGGGAAGTCAAATTTCAAATTACAGATCAATTTATGATCATCTATCAATGCAATGATAAATAATACATTTTGATTGAAATTTCATCCACATAATGAGACTTGATAGAATAATTGAAAGTTATTTATCTGAAATAGTTGGGGAGAAACTCAAGATTAATAATACACCAATTGAACAAGAGATTGATGATGACTTTATAGAGTAATTTTCTTGTCATTGACCAAACCGTGAAGTTGGGTTTTCTATAAAAATCATACCAAGTGCTATTACTTTTCAAATACAACTTATAGAATGGAGCGAATTGAGTTGTATGAATTGAATAAACAACTCCAAGAGAATCTTGATAAATGATTCATACTTCCTTGTGTGTCACCCTGGTGTTCACATCTTCTGTTTATTAAGAAGAAAGATAGATCAAGTATACTTTTCATTGATTATCGAGAACATGACATGATCATGATCAAGAAAAATATTCCTCTTCCACAAATGGATGACTTATTTGATCAACTAATAGAAGCTCAATAAGTTTCTACGATTGATCATTATTTAGGATATCATCAGTTACACGTATAAAAGGAGGATATACTAAAAACTATATTCAATACAATGTATGCACAATATGAAATTATAGTCATTTCCTTTGGTCTTACTAATTCCCCCATAATATTCATGGATCTAATGAAAAGTGACTTTATAGAATATATTGATCAGTTTTTTGTAGTCTTTATATAAGATATTCTTTTCTATTAAATGAAAAAGGAATAACATGAAGATCACTAGATAATTGTATAGAAGATCGTGCGAAAAGAGAATATATATTCCAAATTTTCCATGTTTGAATTATGGCTATATAAAGTATCAGTATTGGGTCTCATAATATCAAAAGTAGGGATATCTGTGGTCCTAGTAAAAATATAATTTATTGAATGATTTTTGAGACCAACAATAATAATTGAGATCCAAATTTTTATTGGTTTTCGATGGATATTATTGAGTTTTTGTGGATTATTTTTCATGATTATCTAATCAACTAACCATGCTGACAAGGAAAAGAGAAAATTTCATTTAGATGGAGGAATGTCAAGAGAATTTCAAAGAGATAAAAAGAAGGTTACCTTGTGCACTTGTGCTCACACTACCTTGTAGTAGAGAATGGTTTGTGATCTACAGTGATGCATCCAAGAAGGGGTTGGGTTGTTCTCAATGAAAAATGATATGGTGATAGCTTATGCTTCATTTCAGTTGAAAATACGCAAGAAATATTACCCAACACATTATTTGGATTTAGATGTTGTAATCATTGCGTTAAATATATGGATACATTATCATTATGTTGAAAGGTGTGATATTTATAATGTTCATAAAATATTCACATATATATTAACACAAAAAGAGATGAATATTAATCAATGAAGACAGTTGTAGTTGATTAATGATTTTGAATTCTTAATAAATTACCACCATGGAAAAGAAAACAAGGTGGAAGATACCTTGAGTAAAAAAGACCACGATACCTTATCCAAGATTAGGATCACGAAAGATCCTATATTTATGGATTTTAAATGGACGGATCGTGAAATTTTAATGTAAGGGGAGAAATATTATCATTCTAAAATGATTTTCAACATTATATATTGTTGAATATTAAATATGTTTGTAAGGAAGATGTAGTGATACAAATGAAATTGAGAAATGTTCCTTAATTCATCCTTGATTATGATGAAATATTAAGGTTTAGGAATTGGGATTGTATTCCTATAATACCAGAATTAAATTAGGAGATATGGGATGATGATCATACTTCATCATTATATATTTACCTTGGAAGCACAAATATGTACATTGATTTGAAAGATTACTTCAGGTGGCATGGAATGAAAAGATATGTCCCCGAATTTTTCTCCCAATGATTGGTTTGACATAATGTTAATGATGAGATACATATGTCTAAGGAGACGTTACAAAAATTACGCATTCAATAATGGAAATATGAAAACATAACTATGAATAGTTTTAATCAGACATTCTAAAACATCCAATGGTAATAATGCTACATGGGTTATAGTTGATCTCCTTAAGAAGTCAGATAAATTTATTACTACTAGAGAGGATTTCACTTTTGATCTACATGACATGATATATGTAAATTAAGTGTTAAGATATCATGGTTTACCATCTAAAATTATATAATATCAAGATTAATTGATTACCTTGATGTTCTGGAAATGTATTTAGCACGCTCAAGATACAGAGTTACACTTCAGCAATTCTTATCATCCTCAGAATGACAGGTAGTCTTAGAGAAATATAAAAAATCAGGAAATATGTGTTGAGATCTTTCTCTATATATTTTAAAGGTGGTTATTTTCAACACTTATAATTGGTGGAATATTCGTACAATAATATCATTCACTCTTGTATTTAAATGGTTTTTTTGAGCCCCTATATGAACAGAAGTGAAAAACACCAACATTATGGGATGATGTTGGGAAAAGAAAGATATTTAAACCTGATTTTTAATGAAATGTAAAAAAGGTCATATCAATTAAACAACACATAAGCGCATCTCAATATTGAAAGAATACATTATGCTATCATCCAAAAAAATACATTGAATTTGAAGTGGGAGATAAGGGGTTCCAAGAAATATCTTCTGGGATGAGTGTAATGAGATTTGTACAGAAGGGAACGTTGAGGCCATAGTTTATCTATCATTTTGAATTTATGGATCATGTTGGGAAGTTAGCTTACTTATTGGCACATCCACCGAATATCTATCATGTTCTTGATGTGTTCCATGTATCTCATCTAAGAATGTACACCCCTAATACTTCACATGATCTATGCTCAGAAGTCATACCGCTGGAGAAATAAATTTCTTATGAAGAAAAACTGATAGAGATTCTAGATCACAGTGAAATTGTTCTATAAAACAATACCACATGGTTGGTTAATGTTTTTTGGAGGAACCACTAATTAGATTAGGCGACATGGGAACTTGAGGATATGAGGAGGGATATGTATCCTCATCATTTTTATTCCATGTTACAAATTTGAACAGTAAAATTCATTTTATGGGGATAGAATTTGACACATAGATGTTTTAATGAAATATTTTCTTTAAAAAAAATTCATTCTTCAGTATATTTATTTTCATGCAATCACGATGTTAAGAAAACTGTGAGATGGCCTTGTTATAAAATTATCATTATATCCAAGTCGTTAGTTTAGATGAAACAATTCTAACAAACCTATTATAATGCCTTATGAATTCTTCGACTATCATTTATTAGTGAAAAAAATATAAATCAATAACAAATTTGTATTATTATTTAATTATTTTTGAGAATGAAATTACTGATATATATATGGGTTATATACATAATAAAATCTTTTTTATATTCATCAAATGGATGCTTTAGTCATAGGATATGAATAAAACCCTATTTGATGTATAAATAACTATTTTTAAGGATAAATTTACACATTTGAATGGAAAACCCATTTTAAATTAAGTTTTGACACGTTGGTAAATTTTTTAGTAAAACATAAACATTTTATATCGAATAGGGATATAAATATTTAATTTTATTAATTTTGTGATATTTTTCCGATAAAAGTTTTTAGATGAATAGTAAAAATATGCTATATTTTAATGAAAAACAACTTTATTCCTCATGATAATTCATATGGTTAAGTTATTATATTTAATGGTTTCAAAATATAAAGAGAATATATTTTTAATATTTATTATAATTAAGTTCTTTGAAATTAATTTTGTAGTGAATTCATATATAAAATCATTTCAATATTTTGAAATGTTTTAACTTTAAAAAAACTCATTCTCTCATTCCGACAACGAGATTGATATTAAATTATTTATTGATGTTTCTTTGATTTGAAATTTTTAAAAATAATTCCATATTTTGAATCATTATTTCCAAATTAAGTTAATATGATACTTTAATTTTTGTGCTTTATGAATAGAAACTCTTGTAATAATGTTTATTAACACGGTTAAAGATAAATTCGGTAATTAGGGATAAATATAATTTAATAAAATTATTATAACACCTGTAAAACTTTTATTATATTTCTAAATTCGACCCTTATCACCTATTCTGTGAAATTTAATCACTTTATATCCATTTACCTATGAATGTGACATGAATTTAATAACAACTAATGAATGTGAAAAAAAGTACCTCTCTCATTTTATATATTTATTGTAATGTTAATATATCAATAAATAAAATACAATATAGACTCTATATATTCTATGAAAAAAAATGTATTATATCATAGAAATTTATTTATAATTTTTATATATCAAATAATTTCCATAATTGATTACAGAATAGCGATGATGGAATTATTTTATTAAAATATGTATCAAATAAATGGTTTTGTTGACATTAAATTAAATGTCATATGAACTAATTAATGATATACACAAATTTTATAGTTTAATATGATATGTTAGGTGTGTATTGCATATTTTATTAGATTTTTCCTTATATATAAAATTTATATAAAGTCAACTAAATAAATATTTTCAAAACAGAAACTATTGAAATTTTATAGAAATAACATTTTATTTAATTATTTACAAATCATAAAAAAAATTAAAAATAAAAATTATTAATTATAAGGTGAAAATTGTCAAAAAAATATCCCTTTATGGTCAATTATAACCATTTAAGTTAATATTTATACCCATTAAATTTTTACAATCTTATTACCACAATTAAAATTAAATATAATAACTAAGTGTTAATTAAAATGATAATGATTAAATTGACATAAAAAGAAGAAGAAAATTTAATTTTTGATGGGACTAAAACCCTATATCAACTCATTTTCAAAATTTGGGAATTTTTGAGACATTTTTGTTTTTTTTTATTTTCTTATAAAATACTATTTGGGTTGTTTCCAGAAGTTCCCTTCACCTCAGTGATAAAAGGGAACCTCTTCCCACATCTATTCACTTCATATTGAGCCATAAATATCATCCCCAACCTACCAGGGTTGCTTTTCTATATCCTTATTTTCATTATATAGGTTATAGAATTTTTTAAAGAAAATGTCTTGTACACTAAGAGAAAATTTAAAGGAGACCAGTCGAGGAAGATGTAATTTTATCTAATGATTCTGTCAAATTTTGTTCTTATTCTATTTCCCCTTCATCAGTTCTGTCATTATAAAGTTATAAAATTAGTATAAATCATATAATGAATTTTTATTATAAATATGTAACAGCCATATTTCACCATCAATCAGTCCAACGAAAAATGGTATCACCGTGCCTGTGTGCATATAGCTTACCGTATCCACGCTATGGTGTAATCTATTTTTCACCACCACATTACATGGATGTGTACATTGGTATAAATAATAAATTTATATGATTATTATTATGTGATATTAATTATGAGATATTATATAGCATCCAATTAAAAACCATTTAACAAATATGGGAACAATATTATCGCTCGTGCATACATACTACTTACTGTCTCCAAGGTAGAGGTCATTCGTTCAACATAATATACAATAATGATTTATTATATAAATTAATTTAATGAATAAATATTATTAAGGTTATACTTATAAAATTTGGTAAATTATATAACTATAATAATAATATAGTATTAAGAACTTATCTGACCAAACATGCATAAGAACATAAAAGTTGTTAATACGCAAATAAGAAGTTAAAATGAGATATTACTAAAAAAAGAATATGAATATGATAATAAATTGTATCATTAAAATTATTATTATTCATGTATATATCATTAACATTATTTAAGACATTATACTAAATGTTCGGATACGTATGAATCATATCAGTCCTATGGTAAGGGCTACATTTTGAAATATATTTTTTATCCGAGATTGTTTATTCATAAGTATTTATTGCGAGTTATTTATCATCCTCATACATGTTTACTAATTATGTATTTAAAAATATTTTTATATAATTAAATAATATTTTAATTTCAATTTTTCTCATTGGTAAATTTTTACTAAACAGTATGAATGGAATCCTTTTTCATTTTAAGTATGAAGTACTTTTATTTTTTCAACAAAACTAAGCTAAAAATGATTTTTTACGTGTACAATGTGAACATATTTTTATGATTTCATAGTTTTTTATTTCTATTATTCTTCTCCTACAAGATAACTATTATATTTTCACATAAGATTATTTCTTTTAAAATTGTGTGGTATTTTCAGTAATTAAATTTCTTTTTAAGAAGAAAGGATATTTTTCTTATCAATGAAGCACAAGTGTTTTATCAAAATTAATTTCCATCTATGATTACATAGATTTATATTTATAAACATACAATTACCTTGATTTGATTTAGTAAATAATTAAATTATTTGTCTGTAATCCTTTTATGGGTAATGTTATGATGATGCGATGTTTAAGAAAAGAATTTTATTTCTTCGGAAATGCTATAGTAAATAATTTTATGTTTTTGAGTCACACACAATAATGGTTTCATTATAATAGGGTTTGGACCAACATCTGCCTCAAATTAATTGGTTAAATATTTATATCATAGAGTATATAAATGACTTTAAGGAATAGTAAATCTGGTTATTTAATATAGGGCTGGAACGGGGACTGAACTCAGTTCAGTAATGGAAATTATTTGGTTTGATGGTCTTGGAAATGAACCTTGACAAATATGAAATATTTTGTTTATATTATTTGGGTATGACATAAAATTTTATGTCATATTTTATTACTATTGTGATTACATTTCACCTTTATGATTTATCCCATGACCTGATATTACGATCATTTATATACAAAATATGATTTATAAAAATTATGTTCGTATAGGAATGACATGATTGATATTTCCTTTTTTACCATTACTAATCAATTTATCACAACCTTTCATTTTTTTCTTTTCCCCATGTCTTGAAGATTTGTATTACGTATTAAATGCCAAAAATAAATCTAGTTCTGAATTAATAAATGGGAGATAATGTCAATTTTTAATTAACTTGTTATTTAAATATCCATGTTTGTAAAGAAACAATACCTGTGTGGTTCTTTCATGTTTTGTTATATGTTGTAATGAATATATTTCAATTTTTACGTAATATTATTTTATTATAATTAAGGATTGTTATATGATCCTTTATTGGATTTCTCCTATTACATTTTATTATGAGGATATGGAGTAATATGTCTCTCAATTGTTATGGCATGATAGACCCAGTGGGTTCCCTGATGTTTCACTATCCCTATGATAATATGACCAGTTTTGGTAGATATGGTAGAAGTTATCATTTTATAACATGTTTTTAACTTATAACTCCTTAAGGATGTTCCTATATTGGTGATTATATTAATTTGACAACCCTCGAAATTTTTTTTGTGTTCACTTATTTACTATGGATGTAATGAAGAATAACAGAGGTTGTTCCTAGTTTGTGGCTAATTAAGAGGACACAATGGGTTTTTTTTCTTTGGGATGCCCAAATGTCTTTACTAGGTGCCTAGTTATTCATTATTTTGATTCTCATTAGTATTTCATAGGATGAATCTTCTAATCCTTATTATTATTATATTTTTTTTAACATAAAAGTACTACAAGTAAAAGGCTATTTTGGTAATTTAATTACTATTATATTGACTGTATTTCTACTAGTTCTTCATGGGATCCATCTTTTGAGATTATGATTATGATATATGATCATAGTGGCCCTAATAATGATACACTATATTGATTATGCTATCCAAAGTGATGAATATGATTCCAACCACATAGAATTGATATATATTATTTATTATCATGCTCTACTATAATTGACATATGATGAGAATGATTTTTATCTCCCCGGACTGATTCCGTCCTATTTTAATATTCTTTCTTTAGAGATAATTATAATCATGATATCCCAGGTAAATTATTTAACATTTTGTTTTGACATAAAATTTCACATTGTTTGATACTTGTGTATGGTTATAATACCTAGAGTGATTTTGGTGATTATGACCTCCTTGATTAACAGACACGAGTGGTGGAAATAATGTCTCATCGATAAGGGTCAAATCCTTGGGGATTATTCGAGTCGAATGTCTTGGCCACCTATAGTCTGGGATGTAGGGCTTAGACATTAGACTATATTTACCTGGAGATGATGGTATGATATATATCTTTGTGAAATATTTATAGGATTTCCATATGTATTCCATGTAATCATTCATTATGGTGATTAGAGGTGTGTATGGGTGAAAATAAGTTTTAGACAAGTATCCCCATGTGGGGATATACCTGGCTGAGAGAAACTTTTTTGTGATGGATGAGGGGTTGTATAGACAATTGGGATTATAAAAATATAGATAAACTTAATTATACAAGGATATAGTGGTATGAAAACCATCTTAATTCCCTATGAATAGGATGTCCATGTGATTGGGATTGTGGACCAATGGGTCAAATGCTGATGATTTATGTTCTTTATTTTACCCTACATATGGATATTAATATATATATTTATTTATATTAAAATATATTTATATATATGTGTGTATGTTTATATAAATAGGGATATACATGATAACATCTTTAGCAGTTGACTTGGATCACATAATAATGGATTGATTGTGGTTTCAAATTAATAAATTTTTTTATTAATTCTATCTTGGATAGGTTAACAATTTTTCTTGAGCATGATCTGATGATAATATATTTATCATTTAATCATTTAGGTATCATATAGATATTATTTCTCAAACATGGATGTTTACCTCATTTTGAATTAACATATTTGTCTAATTTCCTAATTGATAATAAATACTATGTAGATTGGTATGATGCGTAGAGTTACATGTTAAAGTATAACTGAAATTGAGGATTCTCAATTCGAGTTGGTGTAGTTAAATGATGTCTGGTGACTTCTTACTTGGTCCAGATCAAGGTTTATAGAAGGTCCATATAATTTTATCTCTTTTACCCCTATGTACTGTTATATCTTGGTCATTCTATTGGGTGACCAATGCTCTATGTATTTCCTAGAAGATTCAAATCATATAGAATTTAATTTATTAGTAAATCAGGTTTTACATTTTATTATTTCATTCAACATCAATCTATTTTTAATCTAGATGTTATCAATTTATTTTCACTGTTTTTATTCTAAAATGTGGTAATTGTCTCTCTAGGGACATATCTTAGGCCCTTGTTCCTTGTGGGAAACCTATTGTGCATGAACAGGTGAGATTTATGACTTCTAAAAAACACTCTAGGAGAACCCATTTAATGGAATCTGATTTGAGACAACACAAAAGGCCCATAAACATTATAATATGGCATATTTCATCTCATTAAATTGATGCTTTATTACTACATTTTATTTCGTAATATAAAAACTATATATGTGAATGTGTGAAAATATGGGTTCTTGTTTCCAATTTATAAAGCTATTATATACATTCTAAATATGTATTTTCTCTCATTTAATTGATCAAAATAGCTTTCAAACAATGATACTGGTTGGAATGGATAAAACATATCCAAATTAACTAGTAAAATTTAATTCCACCATCATATTATATTGGAAGAACACAATTTTGGTTGGTACTGACATTTTATTTAAATGTCCTCACATTAGAAATGTGACAATACATTCTATATAAAAGCAGTAAATACTATAAAAAAAGTATATAATCATGGTAATCCACAACATAAAAAAATAAAAAAATGTGATATACTGATAAGATTATCAAAAACATCACACAACCATATCTTAAAAATTATTATGAATTCTGTAATAAAATTATGAAGCCAATATGGAATTGAATATTCAAGGCATATAAATCTAAATGTATCTATCATGATTCATGTATCTCGCATCAAATCTTTCCGTATCATTCAAAGAGGTGATATAATAGGAATTTTTAACCATCAAAACTATAAAATATTTCCAAATTGAGATAAAAAAATCTAATATCTGATAGAAAGAAAAATAGTCCTATCCATGGATCATTATCATCACCCATGCATGGGATGGATTATCCTTGACATGAGTATTTACTTATTGTCAACTCAATAATATTATCTTATCCACCATCCCAAAATATTACAATAATGTAAAATGAAATAGAACTATTACCATTTTTAAATCCAAATATCTGGAGTCGCATAAAATGATTCCCTGAGCTGATTTCCCACTATGCCTAAATCTCACCTCCCCATGTCCCAGATGTTTTGGGTTAGAAGAATTGAAAGAAATGTGGTACATTAGGGGATACTATAACCTCTATAACGTAATAAATACCATATAATAAATAAAGTGTAATTCCAATCAAATAAACGACAACTTGTTATCAACATTAAATGGGAAAGTGATCATGCATAAACATTCTGCAATATGATTAAAATAAACATACAATATGAATAGATAAAAATTATACAGTTAAAATAAAAAACATTAGGGGATATCTTCTTCAGAATCATATACTCTAAATAATTCATGTTCTAATATGGTCCCAAGTACTTGCATATTAGTAGAAGCATAAACTGTCAACCAGAACCTGTAACCATAAGGTATATTTTGGTACCCCAATGCAGTGGTTACCTACATTGGGTGAGTTAAATAGTCGGGTCCCTCAAAGAAACCTGGCCTTCCTTACATACATAATCCTTAGTCGGAATGGATCTTCACTCCCACTTTCACACACACACAGACAAACTAACATATATATATATATATATATATTCTGATAACTAGAAATCATATTTAGAGATATAAATGCACTAGTTTAGACCCATAGTGTAGTACCAAAGAATCCACATGAGAGTATTATCTAACAGATAAGGGATTACATGGATTGGATGACATAGTTCTAATCACAATATAAGGTAATCTAAGTCTAGTGTTCCATTACTGTAATTACATTATATGGGATTACAGGTCTAGGGTTCTATAATTATAGTCATAATATAAGGAACTCCATTCCCATTTATAGTTCCTAAAAATAACACTTATAATTAAAATTATAAATTCCATAATGGGGTATGTGAGATGGTATGACCTGACAGTTCCCATTTCACCAAATTTCACAATTTTCACCATTCCATAATAATGAAAAATTATATGTACATTATAATTTCATATTACACGTCACTTTTAAATAAAAAAGGATTCCATAAGCATTAAAATGTCCAAAATCAACTGATAATAATAAAAAATAACCCATTTTTATTATATAATACAACATAAAACCATGCTGGTTTTATTAGAAAACAGTGGGACAATTTTATTATTATTTATATAAGTCTATTTAATTAATTCATTTAGGGATGATGGTGAAAAATACTATGAAGGGGATTCAAAACATTAATATCGTCATATATTCATGTGTATAAGATATCTCACTAGAAGTGGTGGGTTTAACAAATCAGGATTCGTGGATTCTAATAGAAAATAGTAAAAATTACCATAGATAGTGGAATTTGTTTAAGATTTATTCCTTTAACCATGTATATGTATTTAATAAATGATCTGAATAAGTTTTAGTAAATTAATTTAATAATTTTAATAATTTATGTGTTATTAAATTTATTTCTTTCTATGTAGAATAACAAAAATAATATATAAATGATGTAAATATTAATATAAAAAATATATACACCATACCGCATTATTAGTATGGTCATCTCATACCATTCAAGTATATGAATCGATCCAGAAAGAGAAAAATCAAAAGATTAGGAAAAAAACAATAAAATTTTGAAAATGATGTTGTATAGATAAATCATTCAATGGAATAGGGTAGAAATAGAAATTGTGATCTTACTGATAAGTTTCCAATGAAACTAAGGATCCTAAATCATAGTTTGTATATGGCAGATATCCTGAATCCTAAGGTAAAAGAAGGGATCTCAAGTGGATAGTTACAATATTTTAGAGGACTATGGGAGGAAGAATTAGAAAAGTATTTTTTTTGGAGTTATAGGGAAATAATTATTTCCATATTTAATGAGCTCAATGGTTTTGCCTCAAAATTTGTATTACCATTCATTGACTGTGTAGTTACCCTTCCTATGTTTTATTATTCATGCTGGCTAGGTCCATTATTGGACAACATTGCACAACTCACATTATAATACTACCCACATAATACACCCCCATTGCACATTTTGGTGAACTATTACAAAAACAATATTCCAACCATGTGATGCACATGAGATTTATTGTAATGGGTTTCATGGTTATCTGAAACATTTCACATGGTGAAAATAATCATTTCACTCAAAAAACTAGTGTCAACTTATTAGTACAAAAGTTAGTTTATGTTTACATCTCTTAACACTAATTTTTTAGGGATTGATGAACCAAAAACTAATCTGAATCTCATATACACATCTGGGACCATAATGCAAATCTAATGATAACACTAATAAGAGTTCCAATGATCATATTTACATTTTAAATAATGGTTTAATAATTCGGCCCATTTACTAAACGAAATTTTCTATTTCTCCTTGAATTATCAATGGGTTTGAACCATGGTATGTTACAATATATACCATATAAATATATTAACTATAAAATATTAAATCATGCATCAATGAAGACTAATTTAGATGAAATTCATTACCCTATATCTAATCTAAATAAATAAATTATGGAAATAATATATTAAAAATTTATATTTATTTTTTAAATTTTTAATAACCATTTAAATATTTATTATCATCTCATTAATCCATTCATTTCATTTATTTCTAGGACATTTTTAATTACATACTCACTTAAATCCATGATTGTTCTTTTTAGGAAATTTGGTTGATAAATTTTAAAGAAAATTAGTACCTTTACAATGGTGAAATATTTAATGGGTCAATCATCTCTAGAATAATAATAATTTAATTCTAAATTTTAATATAGCATGTACAATTATTTAGCCAGACATGGAATCTGGTTACAAAAAATACATCAGATCCGGAGGTAGTCGTATACAGGTACACATGAGTGTTGTTCTTTATTTTAGATGGATTGAAAATAAGGAAATTAATGAAATATGTATCTCTAAAGAATATTTGTAATTTTAAAAACATTATATAACATCATTTAAACTATACTTATGACCATCCATGGGAGTTTTTTCATTAAAATAGAAGTACACTACTACTAAAAGATGTTTTCTCGTGCATACAAACGTGTCATTAATCAATTTTTAAATTGTATAATGCTATGATGTTTCTTGATATATTATATATAATTATTCCAAAATATTTTATTATTTCTTTATATTTACATTAAATTGTTAAAAATAATAATCCATTAATGTTGATGATGAAAATTTAACAACATCACTCTGGTGAGGTGGTATAGCACGCATACACAGGAATGATGTTATATTTCCCTCTTGTATAGAAATTTTTATGAATAAAGATAACATATTAAGAAAAATAAATCTAGGTATGTTCAATATTAGGATTTTCTTTACATTATAATCATTAGTATATATTTTAATCAAGATGAAGTATAAGTAAAATGAAAATTTATTGTTATGTTGATTACCTAATATTCAAAAATCCACAATTGATAATCTAATTAATGAACCTGTGTATTGTTTTTATGAATTTTTTAACCTTTATTATGTTTATATGGAAGTATAAAATTGGTTTTGGAATGTTTTTAATTTTTTTAGTGGCCCCATATGTTTGTTAAAAAAGGGAGTTTTGACATTATATAGGGGAGGAGATGTGAACTCTTTGAATTTCTTATAGTATTAAAATAAATTAAATTAATTTTGATGTAAATATAGAAAAAAATTATACATTATTATTCATGAATAATGATAATTCTATTTCCTCTACTATAATAATATTTATAGATGTTTTGGTGTTGTTTAGAAAATATCTATTTCTTTCAATTGTGAGAAAACCCTTATGATGATTACCAGGATTTCATAATTTTTTACTATATAAGTTTAAATAAAATTTTAAAAAAATAAATTTTGACCAATAAGATGAAAATATTTAATATTATATAACATATAAAATTTCACATGTCTAATTATAATATTCTTGTTAATTTAAATTCCATTATTTAACAATTTTATGGTTAATGTCAATTTCAAAAATATTCACATAAATATAATTTTTAAAAAAATCATGATAGCATCATATTTAAAATATAAAACCTTAATACACCACTAAAAATTATGTCTAAAAAATTATAGAACACAATTTACCCATTCAAAAAATATTACATTTTCTGGGTTTTTAAAAAATTATTCATTTTTTACTTTATTTACAAGAATAGTGTTGGCATAACATTAGTATTTATGTTAATTATGTCATACCTATGAATTTATAAGAATGTAACATAATAAAAAAAATTAATAATATTTAAGATAATCATTTATTACAGAACAAAAACACATTTTTTCATTGATAAAAAATATTTGATTTATTATAATAGAGTGTCAAATTTGTTATTTATTCTATATATAATATTATATTTATGTCATTATCAGATAAAAAATGAATGAATACAACATAATTTCTAATATATATATATATATATGATTTTGTAGAATTAATGTCGGATAATTTAATTAATTATATTTTATGGATGATTTTGATTCCTTATTTTATAGTTTAAATTGGTTCTAAATATTTTACCCAATATATCGTGGTGAAATTCATACAAAAAACTATTTATTTTGACCGAACATATATGCCATCAATTAAAATTTGATGAAAATTATTAATAATAATAATAAATCCATTTCATCAATATAATTATAAATAATTCTAATAAATTACATTTAAAATGTTCCATCAAAATGTAATGACATTCTATTTTCAAGAAAAATTCATATTTGTGTTTAAAAAAGATTCAATACCAAAATTATGATTAATTTTTTTCCAATAAAATAAATTAAATTATTTGTAAAAAATATATTAATGATAATTAAAAAAATCAAACACAATTTAGCATTGTAAATACATTAATGGAAATTATTATTTTGTATAAAATCGGTATTTTTCTCCAATCGTTAACAAATCAATCCAAAAATTACCAATATTTAACCATAAGATAATTTTTTATTTAATGAATAGAAAAATAATATTTTTTTAAAAATATGTATTTTTTAAACTGATTAAAATTATTTTAATATTTTCCACCAAAAATGTGAAAAATAACATTTATTAACAAAACATATTATTGAAATATAAAATGACTTCAAAAAAATGAGTTTTATTTATCATATAATTTATCATTACTTTTCTATTAGTATGAAAATTGAAATTATTTTCTATAAGGTAGTTAGTCTTATTCATTCTCTTTAATTGAATTGATAGGTTTAAGGGGTAATACTAAAATATTAACATTTCACAGTCATTAATTCTTAGTGTTGTGTGAGGTATATTCTATTGAAAAATATATTCTATTAAAATCACTTTGTATTTCAATAAAAAACCATTCTTTAAGTTCTATAATTATTCAATGTATAAATATCAATAGAAAATATTTTTAATTGTTAATTTATTACATAACTAATTAAATATATGATTCAATAAATATAACATCATTGTTATGTTAAGGCTTCTCGTACCATATAAATCCAAAATAATTCTTATAAAATATGACTATAAAAATATGAAATAATTTATAATACATTATTCTTTGGAAAATGTGTTTCTTTTTAATCCAATAATAAAAATAAAAATTACATCATAAACTATATAATTTTGAGATATTATTTCCATGATGTTAGTTGAAAAATGCCCCCATTTTCAGTATATAATGATAAATGGTTGTCTTTGTTTTTAGATAAATATTTTTTCATTTTTACCATAAAATGATGAAATGTTATATTACATTTATATAATACATTTTCAAATGTTCAAATAATTAATTGAGTAATAAAATAATCTAAATTATGACATCATCTCTAGAAATAACATCCCATTTAAGAAAGACGGATCAAATTTATGAAAAAGAAAAGAAATGGTCATCTCAAGAATCCCAATATACAATAAAATACATAACATTTTTACATGTTCCCATGTGGGAAACTCCTCAACCTTGTTACTCCTAAGGAACAATCTTCTTACGATGTGTTGTTTAATGGTATATAAGATCAAAGAATATGAATTGAAATATTTTTGAATGATAAAAGAATCCATTTTAACCCAATATTTTAGCATGTAGATATCATGACATAACTGTATTGAATTGAGAAAACCGTAATCCTCCACTACTATAGGGCCCATATGACCCAAATATGGGTACAATTCCATAATGACATAAAACACAGGATCAGGAACCACCTACTTGCGCTCATCTGGAAATGCATGCTTAATCAATCCTTGTTATGTTTCAAACCATATCAAGGGGTGACCATTTCACACATTTTACCATCATAATTGAACATAAGACAAAATCCAGGCGTGATATTATAGCCCAACATAATCATATGTATGGATAATTATGTAAACATGTTACGAAGATCTGCATATAAACCTCCAAGATCTATGATATGGCAAGTAGTTCCTACCACGAAAGAAAAATCCACCCAATGTTCATTATTTCTATACTACGAATAATATATTACCAAATCAAAAAATAGACCACCCTTTCCCCATCCTAATGCTTGTTGTTCCAGCCAATAATATTCACCCTCTAATGAAAATATGTAAAAAAAGGGTATCTAGAGGCCAAACCTGAATAATTCACTTAGAATATCCCATAGAGGGATCAACAATACACATTTAAATAAATAGTGAGTATACAATTCCACCTTGTGGATTTGGATACCGTAAAATTTTGAGGTTAGAGAAATTCATATATTGATGACATAATTTTAGTTAGAAATGGAATAAGTAATGAATTACTTGAAAACGAAACAATATTTCATAAGGAAATCATGAAACTAAAAGCCCCCCCACTCACCCTAGTTTGAAATATTATACCTTAGAGTGTGACACACTTTGGATGTGTACAATGGTTATTATGTCCAACTTTGTAGTTCATGGTTACCTTTCACCTATTAATATATACCATAGGAGGTTATAAATAATTATTTAGACAATTTGATTTTCTCTAATCCTTATTTCCTAGTCAATTAATGATATATATTTCTTATATCAACAGATGTGTTCCTAGTCATGATCATTACATGTCCCATTTTTCCTATTTTAATATATTATGTGGAATAAAATGTAATATATTAAAAAAATCAAACTTTTATGATTCAATAATTTTATAAATATTATATTATTAAATTGTTTAATATCATTATCCAAAGATTAAATATATCCATGATAATACTATAAAACTAATGACAGAAATACTAAAAAAGTATCATCGAAAATTATAAATACCATCCATTACTCTTTTATATGTAAAATGTAATGATTTTTGAGGAAATATTAACATAAATTACTAAATTTTACAAAAAAACACCATTATTAAATATTAAACTAAACAACCTATAACCATGTTATACATTATAAATTTATATGTGATTAAATAATTATTATTCTAGTTGAGTTATAAAAATATTAAATTTGTAAGTTTTAATCCATTTTCTGGAATATACTATTCAATTTTTCTTGATAGAATATAATTCCCAAGATGTAGTTATATCACACAATAACTTATGTTGGTTCTCTATTGGTTTATAACACCAAGTTAGTACAAGTGTATGATCGAGTTTTATTTTCATTAATAACATGAATTCTTCTACTAGAGGATGGGGATAATATGAAATATGATTCCATAATGAAATTATATAAGTTGATAGAAAAAACAGTGTATTTTGGTATTTTCATTAATCTCGATTGTTCCTTTTAAATCCTAGATAAAACACATAGGACATCAGGATTAGTGTTCTTGGGATTGGGGATTGAAAATGTGAAAAATGTTTTTTTCGAACTATGTACCTCAAACCACTTTATTAGTATGTTAATGGTCACACTTTTCTAAACTATGAATTACGTCTAAGCTATATGTGACATAGTCTACAAAACATTTAATATCCATTCATTGGGTGAGTGTTGGGATTTCCAAATCATGCTTTCAATCGTATGACATGAGGGCTTAGGGACAGTGATCACCACACAATCGATAAATGAATAAAAATTCATGTCACCATACCATGAGACATAAACAAGAAACATTTTTCACCTTTTCCATTATATTAAACTGAACAAAACCCTACTCATTCATTTATAATTTCAACCTAGAATCATCCCACACAATATCTATATTCCCTATTTCCTCTAATGGGAATTTCTCTTGATTAGTGGTCATTAAATATATATTTTCTTAAAACATTAATGTTACAATATTTTTTAGACTCTTTTCTATATTTTTTAACAAAATATAAAATATGTTATCCTATATACGATTTTATGTGATGATTCTAATTATTAATGTTGTAATTTAATCAATATTATAATGTTTCCTTGTTTTATGTTCTAATGGAATAAAAAAATAATATATTCATGTATTTGATCATTGTTTCATTAGGGATATGTGGTTATTAGTGTTCCTAATGAGTTGTTGTATTTTTTTATATATTTTATGGCCTTAATTATAATTATTTTAGATATTTACAGGGTCATTTCTTATGTAAATACATAGTCCTCTAGTGTATATTTAAACCAAGTTCTAATGAGTGAGGTAAATCATGTAAATTAAATTATTTTTATTACTTGTTTAATTTTTTTGGTTCTAGGATTTAAATTAATTCTTAATTTGTATATAATTTTTTTTTATGTCATATAATATCATGGATTTTGGGATCATTGGATTTTTTCCATGAAGAATCTTGGTTAGTTGACTGGTTAATAGAAAATGTGAATATTAATAACATTGCGATGTTTTACAAAAAACATTCCCATAAAGATTTATTTCCTCAAGATTACGCCCCATGTGATTGTTCCATTTTTTGGAATTAACATAGTTTATTTTTAAATTAATATAGATTTTTTAAAAATAAATTTTAAATATTTATTGGTTTTTAAAATGGAAAAGATATTCTAAAATGGGATTTTTTGTTGGATTTATATTAAAAGGGCAACTATCACGATAGTGTTTCCATTCTGGATACATTAAAATTTAAATGAAATGGTATTTTGGAATCATATTGGGAAAATAGATCATAACCTTGTTTTTTCAGTTGTTTCTAGAAAGGATTATGAAAAAAAAGACATTTTTGTAGAAATTGTTAACCAATTGATTATTCTTGGTTGTTAATTTTCGACATATAAAATTTATGTGTATTTATGACACATTGGATTCTAAATTTTTTTAAAATATATTGTAGACAAAACCCCTGGGTTCATTGGTAATATTTAGGATTAACTTGGGGTGCACACTACCATCAGGGGGACGATGATTATGGTAATCCAAGGGTTAACACTGCCACGAGGAATACTGGTTATGATTGATATAGGGTGAAATAATCCCTTAGGGTACACTGTTTAGGGTTAATATATGTAGATAGATTCACTTGGGGAATTCACGTGATTGTGAACACTTAGTTAATCTGACCTCTTGGGGATTTTGGGCTCATTGGATGGGTATATTTCCACATATGCTAGGTTGGACTTGGGAAATGTATTCTACCTATTAAATATTGATATGATAAACATGTTCTATGAAATATTTTTATAGAGAACTCAACCATTGAAAATTTATATCCTTACCTTTTATATTCTAATGTTATCAATTATAATTGTCAGTGGTTTCTATTTCCTAATTTAAATGTTTGTTTTCAATTTTTTTATATTGAGTACTTCTTTATAAACTTGTTAGAAACTGGTTATTTTGTGGACTCTATTGGAGGATTCCAAAACTGTTGTACACAAACCATATTTTATCCACCATTGTACACCATTACCCTAGAATCATCAAGATGTAATTATAGTCATATAAGGATGAGGCCCTAGTTTGGTTTTTTTGTGATACAGGAGAGGGGTTCAAATTGGGTTCATTGTTAAATATATGATATGAATTAGAGTTATTTGAGATCATGGTAACATTAATTGCTTTCATTATCTTGTTCTAGTATATAACTTTATGTGGCCCTCTGGGAATTAGAGTTGATTATATTTAAAATTATATTATTTATCAAGGTAAATTGTATATATTCTATATGATTTCACAGATGTGTAGGATACTTATCAATTAACATAATAACTTTTCACTTTGATACCTAATGTAGGGTATCCCCATAATATGATTCTATAAAAACATATATAGTTTTTCACCTTGTGAATATGCCTACATGCACCATAGGTCAATCAATATTCTGATCTACTTATTTTTAATAGATTGAGTAGGGTTATAAATTATAAATTATTACAAGAATAATTTTTCTTTTTTATTAATATTTTTGAGATTTTAATGGGATAATAATTATGAATGTGTTAGAACCTAGGATGGAATTTGGGTTGGTTCAACATGGACACCACTTTGTAGTGAATTTCCTAGTTTACATGAATATGGAAGTTATATTCATATTTTTTGATGTTAAAGTTGAAATGATTTTAACCATGGAAGAAACACATGATTTTTTTATATTTATGGTTTATGATTTATTAGTTATAATCTTATTTACATTTGGAAATATGAATAAAATGGACTTTTATCTTGTACATTTGTTTTATATTTTTGAGTAACCTCAAGATTCATCACATGCATCATGTTAGGAACATAACATATATATTACATAGGATTTCACGCGTGATTTTATTTTAATGATTGACTCATAACTAATTTATGATCCATCAAATAGTCATCTGGTGTTTTCAATACATGTAATTTGTTTACATCTAATAAATTAGACCACATTATTCATATATGTGTTATTATGGTGGAAAATATTATGGTTTGTATCAAAATTATATTGGTAAGATCCATTCTAAAATGGACTAGGGTATACACTGATAGGATAGTAAGACAGTTCAATGTAATATAGATGATCCCCTTTGGGAGAGTTGGGTATTGGTTTATTTATTTGAAAATCCATGATGAACCTAGATGATGTTTACTCATATATAATTAATTATTCAATAATTAACCCTTCATGTTTTGATTTATTTTTGTTTGTGTGGGTTATCTTTGGAGAAACCCTAATTTAAAAGAATTTTGAACTACGGTGATGTGTTTTTTAAGGGGATCTCACATTTGTGGATAAAATTTTGAATCAATACCCTTGGTAAAGTCTGTGTCCATTTATATTCATAGTGTGTTACAGGTTTTGAGAACTATGAGTGGGTTTGTTTTTATATGGTATTTGTAGGTAGTTAGTTATAGGAGCATATATGGAATCTGGTGTCTGAGAACCTATATTGAGTAATTTGGAAAATTGGA
Source organism: Viscum album (assembly GCA_963277665.1). NCBI lineage: Eukaryota > Viridiplantae > Streptophyta > Magnoliopsida > Santalales > Viscaceae > Viscum > Viscum album. The sequence goes on along the minus strand of OY728161.1, from coordinate 605,601,533 downwards.
TGTCATGTGGCTATGAGACAGGAAAGATGTCATTTTAGTATGCTATAAGACCTTATGGGGTTTTAGACTATATAAAAGGGGTTACACATAGTTACCCTACTTATGCATGAACTCTAAACATGGATGGGAATAAATTTACAATACCAACTAGTTTGACCCTAGAGGATCTGTTCTCAGCTTATAGGCAAGGTAAATGAATGAGTGGGGTTATCCAAATGTGGTTTTTTATTTAGCATTGGAATAATGGGTATGTTCATTGAGTTGAGACCAAGTTACGTGCAATATGATTAGGTTTAAATCATTTTAATATTTATTATGATGTGGGTTTCATGAAATAAATTACCTAGAGTGCTGAAATAATAGTTATATATATAGAATGATGTTTTGGACTATTATGGTACATGATCCTAATGTTGAAAACAATTGGTACATGATGAGTGAGTGGATATGATCTTAATTTTTTTTCAAACAGTTATGGTTATAATATAATCATGAGGATGTTATTATAACACATTTGTCCTAATATGGTAGGTTTTGTTTCCATATATGAGTTTAAGATAAATCATTGTTGGATGGATTTTACATGAGTTAATAGGAAACATTATTGGTATTTGATTGTGTGAATTCACATAAATATGTTTCCAGAATCCTTATCGGGAATGATAACCTCTATTTTCTTTAGTTCCTCATAATTCACATGTATGGAGTATCATTTATTTTTGAGTGAACATTGTGATCCTTATTCTATTAGGATGTAACTCACTAGATCATATGTCTGGGTGTAGTGCTCAGGTGGTATGGAAACATACCACCATTACATTTGGATGAAACTTTGGGTTTCAAATTTTGTTCATATGTGGAGTTTGTGTGCTTTAAAATGGTGACCATTATTAGTGGACCAAATATTGATGGAAATTATTATGGTATTTTCAATGATGAGGTAACTCATAACATTATAAGAAATATAGGATATTCTCTTTGAAATATTTCTACGTAAAAATTGACCTGGTAATAATAATGAAATGTTAGATACAGGAAAGTGATACACAGGGATATATATGTATAGATTGGGTAGGGTGGTGTATGAATTTATAATTTGACCATTTTAATAGATCCCAATGATATTTTTATATAACGTGGCTTCTAGAATGGTGAATAAATGGATAGTGATATAGGTGTCTTTTGTTCTTGATGGAATGAAAATTTTTTGTTGATAATAAGGATCTCATGTACTAGTAAAGGGTAATGTTGTATGATTTAGTTTTACAGATCTAGATACTGGGAAGCAGGCCAACCGAGACATTGTTCCCTTGAGTAGACTTCTACCTCCTATCGCTCCTGTTCAAACTAATTTCATGGCAGGATCTTCTCAGCAGAATCCTACTACTAAATTAAGTAAAAAAGTGATGCATTTCCCACATAATAGAGATTTTTCACCCAGAAAAACTAGAGGGAAAAACTCTAGAGGTAAAAATTCAGGGGTTTCACACCCCAAAAACTAGTCTTAATGTATCTTTTTTTTGGAATTGTTAAGGTATTGCAAACCGTGACACCCTTAATGTGATAAAAAGGCTCGTAAGCATTCATTGTCTTAAAATTCTAGCGATTGGTGAACGTAAAACTCATTTCACACCTAGATTCATGCATATTTCTAATCCTGGCATTTCTTTCTTAGGGGCTTGTAACAACTGCAATGCTGTTGAAACTCATTTCATATTCTTTCACTCTTCCCTACAAAGTATGAAAAAATTTAGTATTACTTATCAATATTTGACATGGGAATAATATTTTGATAACCCAAAACTCTTCAACAGCCTTGTTTATTCTAGAAACAATTATTAGGATAAAAGACCCCTTTTGAAGGAACTCTCCCAGCTTAATAGAAAAATTCAGAACCCCTTGATTTTGGTTTGTGATTTCATTTCCATTTATTTCCAAATAGAAAAACTTGTTTCTTCACACACCAATATCTCTTGAAAAGAATTTAAATCCTCCATAGAGGCTAATAATCTTACAGAAGTAAATCACATTGTTTCTAATTTCACCTGGTATAGATGTCATTATAATAGGGTGGTGGTGCGAAAACTTGATAGATCTTTCATTAATGACTCTGCCACTGATAAATGGGATCATATTTCGAGCATTACCCTCCCTATGCTTTCTTCGGACAACCATCCTATCCTGGTCAGTTTTTCTCAGAATTTTCAAAAGTCATTTCTTCCTTTTAGGTTTAATATTACTTGTTCCTCAGACCTAGAGTGTGTTTCCTTTATTAATAAAATTTGGACCAACATGTGTAGACAAAATGATTCAATTTCTTGCACCTCTAAATTAAAAAAAACAAAAACTTATCCAAAAAGAGTTGTGTAAATCCATGTCTGGTCTTATTGACAAGGAATTCCAATTCTTAGAAAACGTTCATATTCAAATTAAAAGAAATAACTCTACCTCATGTTTTATTGAAGATCCACAAAATGAAATTAACATCTATTATAAATTACTTTCTATTCTCAACTTTAAAGATAACATCAAAAATAAAATTTTCAAAACTAAATGGATAAATCAAGGGGATAGAAATAATAATTTTTATAACTCCATTAAAAGAGTTAGAAAAGAAATTAGGCCCCTCTCCTATTATAGGGATTGTGGTAACCTGATTGATTCAGATGAAGGGATAAATAACCATGTTGTTAATTATTTCTGCAACATTTTCAATGGCCCTAATATTAACAAAGTTATTTTGCCTAATGTCATCCCAAATATGGTAACTATCGCAGAAAACCATCTCTTTAATTGCATTCCCCTAGATAATTAAATCACAGACACTATTTTTGGACTTAATCCTGATAGTGCCCCTGGCCCTGATGGTTTCAATGATGGGTTTCTTCAAAAACAATGGGTATCATTCAGCATGATATCTGCTCTATGGTTAGAACATTATTTTTCAATGGCAGTCTCTATAAAGGCTTAAACTCTCAATTCTTTACTCTTATTCCCAATGTGTAATATGTTGATGAAATCCATCTCTTCAGACCCATTTCTCTTTTAAACTCACTGTTTAAAATTATTTCCAAGATCATTGCTAACATATTCTCTTCCATTAGTAATGGAATTTTATCCTGTAATCAATTTGGATTAATCAAAGTTAATGTAAAGACCAGTAAAAATCAAGGAATTTTTTTTTGTAATTTTATTTGGGATTTTACAGGAATGCACTTTCTGACGGTGCCTGATTCTGAGGCCCGGTGTGCCCGGAATCAATTTCCAAAGATTAGCTCGGGTATGTTCAGTGAACGACTGAGCAGGTTTTTCTAACTTTTGAAACGGTGAACAGAATCGAAATCTGAGGGCACCGATGAAACCGCAGTGCCAGTATTTTCTTAGGAACACCTATTCCGGAGATGTGTTTGCTCGTGTGTTGATGTAAAAAAATGTTAATAAAAATATAATTGTTTTATATTTTAATTTCATCACTAAGAGGTTTAAGTGAAAAATTAAGTTGTTTCTAAACATAATTTCTCTCTTCTATGTGGTTTATCCCATGTGAGGGAGTTGGGGTGGGACCCACTGATGTTCTAACATCCCTTGAGATGATTTAAGATGAGTTGGGACCCACACGATCCCCACCTTTTCATCATCCCTTAACTCTCTTAAACCCCCTTCTTCAAAGCCCCTTGTTGAATTTTGATAACTCACCTCATTTATGGGACCTCTTCACATTTTTCTCTTCCATCAATTCATGACACCACCTTAATTAATAATTGAATCAACCAATTTAAGGAGGGTGGTGTACGAATTTGAAATGGATGAGTTAATGAAAATAATAGTCAAGTCTAATATTTTGTTAAGGGAGGAGCCTTTTAATGAAAGGGGGTCCGTTGGAGAACTTCCTATCCTTCCTCCATTGTTGCACCACCACCGAGGGTCCATCTTCTCCAACGAGACACCGATGAATGAGGATGAATCGGTGGCGTGGTGCGGACACAACAATCTATGTTGACTTCGACATCTTCCCTGCGTCGGATCCAACGAACGACACTCGAGCTGGGATCAATGGCACTTTACGGAAGTGATGAACGCCAACGGCCATCGTCACCTTCATCTCTTTCTTTACGACGATGTCAACGAGCCGATGTATGCCCTTTCACGACACTGTCATCCACGATGCTCGGCTATCACGGATCTTTCTCGAGGTAGGGGTTTATTGATTCATGCTCGTGAAACATCCTTTTTCATTCCTCGTATTATATTTTTGTGCCTCTTGTTATCATATTAACGGGAGGAGGTTGGACCACACGAACATAGACGACAATCCCCCACCTTGTTGTTGTGTTGTTGTGGTTCGAAATATGGCGGCATGGTGCGATGGAACTACGCGGGAACCTGGAGGAATGCGGAAAGGTTGTGTGGTGCCATCGCGTCGCGCCGTCGAGGCCGAAAGAAAGTGTGGTCATAATTAGGATCGTGAATGAAAACGGAAGACTCTGCAGTTTGTTCTTTTTACATGTGGAACGACGGGTATTGACGGAACGGGCCGTAGAGATGATTTGATGTTTCCACAGTGAAGAATGGGACCCGGGATGTGCATCGGTGAAGATATAATTGAAAACAGACCACCAGAGAAACTGCGGTGGCCCGCGGACACCACTGGCGGTGCAGCGGCGGCCCGGCGCGCCGCCTGGAGAAACCGCCGCGGCTGAAGCCGCGGAGGGTGAGCTGATGGATCCCGCGACCACGCGGGATCCAAGGGGGACGCGGCGCGCGCCGCATCCGTAGAGCCTTGGCTCGCTGGCCGAGCTAGCAAGCCAGCTAGCCGAGCCGGGCCGGCTTGGGCGGACCGGGCCGGGCCGGGTTGCGCCCTGTCGGGTCGGACCCGGGTTGGGTCGACGCGGTTTGGGCGTCCCAGGGGGGGTTGGGCCGTGTCAGACCGGGCCCAGACCCCCCATTTTAAAGTCACTTCGTTCTTTTTCCAATATCATGGGTTACGGACCTCTGATCAATGCACCACTAGTTGCATAGAGATCCTTGGATCGAGACAGTCGTTTTGGTATATTACACTCAAGTTTTCGGAGAACTTTGGGTTCGGCCGGGTTAGTTCGGATACGAAACCAACCGGGCCCTCAGAGCGGAAATGCTTATATCTTGAACTCCGGACGTCTGATTGACGTGACGTCGACTTTTTTGGATTCCTCTTAAGGATATAGAACTTTTGGCTTACTCCACTCAAGGTTTGGATGTTGTTGGAGTGCGGTCGGGTTGGTTCACTCCTGAAACCAACCGGGCCCCTAGAACGAAAAATCCAGTAACTCAAAGACCGGGCGTCCGATTGACGCACCATCTATCTTGTTGATTTACTCTTGATGAGATGGAACTTTTGGCATAGTTCTCTTGAGTTTTGGATGTAGTTGTATTGTGGCCGGTATGGATTGCACCCGAAATCCAACCGTGCCCGTGGAACGGAAAAGCTGGTAACATTCAGACTGGACGTCCGTTTGACGAACCGTCAGCGGCATTGGTGATCACGTGGAGAAAAGGTCCCAATGAGTTTACCCTGTGAGTGTTCGGGGTACAATTCAGATACGGCTGGATTTGTTCGCACATGAAACCAACCGGGCCCCGGGGATGAAAAAGCTAGTAACACACAGACCGGGCGTCCGGTTGACACACCATCTGTTGCTTTGAGACCCATGTGACGAGGTGGTCCTTTGAGATACTTCTTCATAGAAATTTGTGATACTTGGAGTATCAACCTGTTACTCGTGGAGCGGACCCTCACAGAGATCAGCGTACGGAGTACGGAGACCGTGTAGCTGGCTGAGACCTGATGACTGCTTGACCGATCGACTCGGTGAGTTTCAGATAGCCCAGTGGGGAGCGCTTGGTTGAAGCGGTAGACCCACGGCGGAGGAGTGCTTGGTTGTAGTGGAAGACTCGTGGTACTCCACAAAAGGAGTACCTCTGGAGGCTATGAGGGGGAGCACTTGGTTGTAGCGGTAGACCCATGGCAGAGGAGCGCTTGGTTGTACCGGTAGACCCATGATACTCATCAGAAGGAGTACTGCAGGAGGCTATGAGGGGGAGCGCTTGGTTGTAGCGGCAGACCCATGGTGGGAAGCGCTTGGTTGTAGCAGCAAGACCACAATACTCGACAGGAGGAGTACCTCAGCAGTCTTTGGTTAGTGAGTAGTACCTCGGAGTCGTGGCAGGACCATTGTACACTCTAGAGACGGGGCTATTCAGCAGTTATAGTTTCGATAATAAAAATCCTGGTTTGAGCTGAGTCTATGACCTTTGTGTTTACCTCATGATTGAGATGGGTCACTTGATAACATAGGTATATGTATGGGCATATACCTAGGTAGAGGTTATCCGTTGATTTCATAACCATTGTGTTCCCTCATGAATGAGATGGGTTACTTGATAACGTAGGTATAAGTATGGGATTATACCTATTTAAGGGTTATCTATTGAGTTTCTTCTTTTTGGTTATCCTTGTTGGATTTAGAGAGACCTTGGGGTCCCTACTGAGTATCGTTATACTCACCCCTGCACGGGCTATGCCCGCATCTCGTTGTGTTAGTTGAAAACGACGGATATCGCTGACGGAGATTGAGTGTACGAGGACTGGACAACATCTGGTGGTGGACCTCACGATGAGTCAGCACCCGGAGGTGGACCTCACGATGATTCGGTACCTAGAGGAGGTTGACGGACAAGGACACTAAGGAGGATACATGTACCTACCCTTCAGGTAGGATCCATGGTGGACGATCCAGGAGCTGCGATAACTGTACCTACCCTTCAGGTAGGATCGTTGGTGGACAATCCAGGAGCTGCTTGTCACCTTTCGGCTGTTTTATCATTTTCATTATACTTTATAGTTGAGCTTGTATTTCCGGCCCCTTTACTTTCCGCACATCTTGATTCAGGTTTACTTAGTGTTTTACTTCCACTTGTACTCTATGGTGTGTTGTTTACTTTTATAAAGGAAAAGCCTTCCCAGTTCTCAGGATTTACACCTTTGGTGCTAGTCCCCAGCCCCTGGCCTATGGAAGGTGGGATTGGGGTAATTATGACACGGGCCCCAGGGATGGGTCGTGAAAAATTGATATCAGAGGAGTCGGTTCTACCACAGGACATATAACTCAAATATTTTTCTTTTCTACGAAGCAATAGTGATAACGGTACTGAGTGTGGTCTTCAGTTCAGGGAGTCCAGTGTTGGTGCGGCGACGGACGTATCCGTAATCCAGGACCCTGACTTCTGATTTCCGACATTGTGCACGAAAACACTGATTGCGTGTGTGTTTCCAAAAGTTTTAAAGTCACCTCAAACCTGGTCAGCTCACCAGGTATAAATAGTTGACCATGTCACATCTGTTCAGGATGTCTCCATGCATACATTCAGGTGGAGTTCCGAGAGAGTACTCGATGACGGCCCACAGAGTGGCGAGGCTCCGGTGCATGGCCCTTTTTCTATGTTGTCACCCTTGGGTGGTGTACCAGCAGCACCACCACCTGTTGGGCAGAAGATGCCACCAGCCTTACTAGAGAACTGTGCAAACTGGCAGAGCACGTTGCATGAGTTCCAGCAGTAGCGGCCTCCGAGGTTACGAGGAGAGGAAGATTCTTATACAGCAGAGCACTGGTTGGGGGAAATTTCTAGAGTTTTCCGTTTAGCTGAGGCATCTGTAGAGTTGATGGTGGAGTTGTCTACTAGTGTTTTCTAGTGAGTGACCATGAGGATGGTCCACATAGTGATGAGGCTTCAGTACATGGTCTGATGCCTGAGATAGTGCCTTTGGGTAGTGTGTCAGCTATACATCCCTACATGTTGGTCTGTAGGCACAACCGGCTTGAGGAGGTGGGTGAGATTTTTCTAGAGCTTATACAGATTCAGCTGGACGATGTTTCAGTAGCTGAGTAAACATCGAGGCGTACCGATCATTTTTGGTACTTGATGACTGCAATATGATCAGTGCTTTAGATCTCGGACCTTAGAGCGAGGTGTGTTTAAGGGATATCCGAGTAAGCACTCTATTATCTACGCATTCCTACTTATGTTACGGTGCTAGAATGATCCTCTGTGGTTGAATGTTCTTTGGCTGATCGGTTTTAGCCAGTGAATGTTAACAATGGAAAGATGCAAACTGGAGTCAGTATTAGAGACCTGGGCGTGCGAATGTTTCAAAAATAGGGGAAATTCTAAGGACAGATGAATCTACATAGTAGCAGACGTGGAGGTAGATCTAGGAGAGCAGCATGAGGTGGTGTACATATCAACATGTTACAACCACCCGCCTTTGTTGTTCCCTCCAGGCTAAGGGAGCTGGAGGGCAGGGAAAGAGAGTAGCTAAATGCAGTCAAGGAGAGTGACCCAATGGCTCTAAGAATGATTTGAGGGACAGTCGGTGTCCACTAAATGCTACCGTAGTAACAGACGTTGATACGAATCATTCCTTCCTTCCACGAATCTTGTCCGAGACCTAGAGATTCTTGTTAAGCCGTTGACTTGACCCTCATGTCTGGAGATACCTTGGGAGGAGACTCGATAATCACACTTACACCGATAGTGTGATCTGACCCACGAGGCGAGAGTTTCAGTTGGAATCTCTTGGTGGCAGCGTCGAGGCCTTACGCCGTTGGTTTGAGTATGGATTGGATCCACAGTTCATGCACAGATTTACTATATTATTCAAAAATGTTTTTGTTTATCTACAACGTTTGGATGGGGGTTTTCCTTGGTCAGTGAAAAGAAAATCCCAGGAATCACATGATGGAATCATGCATAAAAGGGTGCATTCGATCACTTAGTAGATGGCGAAACTTACCATTGTGCCAGAATTCTCCAGAGTTGCGGCACCACTTCCAATAATGCTTTCAAGAGCTAGGTTGACCGGTGTGCCCAAACTGTGGGAATTGGTTACATATTTCACTGCGACACATTAGGGAAGAGACATGGGTGTGTCCTGGTGTAGGAGTGGGCAGTGATCGCCTATGGATCACGACAGATGAGACTGCACAGAGCTGACAGGAATCCTCTTGAGTTCAAGGATGATTACCGCGTCCTTATACGGGTCTCACCTCGACGAGGTTTACGGAGATGTGGCCAAGGCGGCAAGTAATCTCCAAGGTTCAGTGGACCTTTTCAGGACCTCATTAGATTATGCAAAGTGGCTTACCTCTGGACCCATCCACCTCAGTTGCACCGAGTGCACGAATATATCCACGTATCTCAACTGGGGAGATACGTGCTTGACCCGACGCATATCATCGGCCATGGGGAGCTGTACTTTCGTGATGGCGTGACTTTGCGGGGTTCTAGTAATGTTTGAGGATCAACAAGAGAGGGTCCTATGAGGAAAATCGATTCATTGGGTGCGCATTAACTGGAAGTACGGGAACCTCCAGGTGACCACATGGGAGCGGAAGGCTTAGGTGCTTGCTCAGTACCACTTTTGTTTCCCTAGTTTGTGTTAAAGCATTACGAGGACGTAAAGCCCTGAGGTGGGAGTAATGTAAAGACCCGTAAAATTCAAGGGAAATTTGTTTTAATTTTCATTGGGATTTTACAAGAAATCAGTTTATGACGGTGCCTGATTTTGAGGCCCGGTGTGCCCGGAATCAATTTCCAATGTTCAGATCAGGTACTTTCAGTGAACGAACGAGAGGGATTTCCTATCATCTGAACCGGTGCTCAGAATCAAAATCTGAGGGCACCGATTAAACTACAGTGCCGGTATTTTCTTAGGAACAGCTATTCCGGAGTTGCGTTTTCTCGTGTGTTGATGTAATAATATGGGGAATAAAAATATAATTGTTTTCGATTTTTATTTCTTCACTAAGCGGTTTAAGTGAAAAATTAAGTTGTGTCTCAACTTAATTTTTCTCTTCTAAGTGGTTTAGACCATGTGAGGGAGTTGGGGTTGGACCCACTGATGTTCTAACTTCCCTAGAGAGGATTTAAGATGATTTGGGGCCCACATGAGCGCCTCCTTTTCATCATCCATTAACTCTTTTAAACCCCCTTCTTCAAAACCCCTTGTTAAATTTTGATAACTCACCTCATTTATGGGACCTCTTCACATTCTTCTCTTCCATTAATTCATGAAACCACCTTAATTAATAATTGAATCCTCCAATTTAATGAGGGTGTCGTATGAATTTGAAATGGATGAGTTAATGAAAATATTAGTCAAGTCTAATATTTTATTAAGGGAGGAGCATCTTAATGAGAGGGGGGTCCGTTGGAGAACTTCCTCTCCTTCATCCATTGTTTCACCACCACCGAGGATCCATCTTCTCCGACGATACACCGATGAATGAGGAGGGATCAGTGGAGAGGTGCAGACACAACGATCTATGTTGACTTCGACGTATTCCCATTGTCGGATCCAACGAACGATGCTCGAGCCGGGATCAATGGCACTTTACGGAAGCGACGAACGCCAATGGCCGTCGTCACCTTCATCTATTACCTTATGACAACGTCAACGAGCCGACGTCTGCCCTTTCACGACACCGTCATCCACGATTCTCGGCTACCGTGGATCTTTCTCGAGGTAGGGGTTTATTGATTCTTGTTCGTGAATCATCCATTGTCGTTCCTCGTCTTATATTTTTTAGCCTCTTGTTATCATCTTAACGGGAGGAGTACGGACCGCACGAACACAGCCGACCCTCCTCCCCCTTGTTTTTGTGTTTTTGCGGTTCGAAAGATGGCGGCATGGTGCGAAGAAACCGCGTATGAACCTGGAAGAATGCGGAAAGGTTGCGCGGTGCCATCGTGTCGCGCCGTCGAGGCCGAACGAAAGTTTGGTCTTAATTAGGACCGCGAAAGCAAAAGGAAGACTCCGCAGTTTGTTATTTTTATGTGTGGAATGACGGGTATTGACGGAACGGGTCGCAGAGACGATTTTATGTTTCCGAATTGAAGAACGGGTCTCGGGATGTGCATCGGCGCAGACGGAATTGAAAACGTACCACCGGAGCAACTCTGGTGGCACGCGGACACCGCAGGCGGCGGCGCCCCGGCGTGCCGCCTGGAGAAACCGCCGCGGTAGCTAGCTGATGGATCCCACAGTAGCGAGCTGATGGATCCCGCTGTGGCGAGCTGATGGATCCCGCGACGGCGAGCTGATGGATCCCGCGACGGTGCGGGATCCAGGGGGGACGCGGCGCGCGCCACGTCTACGGAGCCTCGGCTCGCTGCCTGAGCCAGCGAGCCACCCGGCCGATCCGGGACGGCTTGGGCGGACCAGGTCGGGCCGGGTTGCGCCCTGTCAGGTCGGACCCGGACCCGGGTCGTGTAAACCCGTTTCAGGCCGACCCAGGGGGTTGGGCCGGGTCAGACCAGTCCCAGACCCCCCATTTTTAGATCACTTTGGTCTTTTTCCCAAATCATGGGCTACAGACCTTCGATCGACGCACCGCTAGTTGCGTAGAGATCCTTGGATCGAGATGGACATTTCGGTATATTACACTCAAGGTTTCGGAAAACATTGGGTTTAGCCGGGTTGGTTCTGATACGAAACCAACGAGCCATCAGAGCGGAAACGCTTATATCTTGAACTCCGGACATCCTATTGACGTACCATCGGCATTGTTGGATTTCTCTTAATGATATGGAACTTTTGGATTACTACGCTCGAGGTTTGGATGATGTCGGAGTGCGGTCGGGTTGGTTCGCTCATGAAACCAACCGGGCCCCTGGAATGAAAAATCCAATTACTCACAGACCGGGCGTCCGATTGACGCGCCTTCTATCTCGTTGATTTCCTATTGATGATAAGGAACTTTTGACATACTTCGCTTGAGTTTTGGATGTAGTTGGATAGTGGCTAGGTTGGATTGCACCTGAAATCCAATCGGGCCCCTGGAACAGAAAAGCTGATTACTTTCAGACTGGACGTCCGTTTGAAGAACCGTCAGCGGCATTGGTGATCACGTGGAGAAAAAGTCCATACAAGTTTACCCTATGAGAGTTCAGGGTACAGTTGAGATATGAACGGATTGGTTCGCACACGAAACTAACCGGGCCCCGGGGATTAAAAGGCTAGTAACACACATACCGTTCGTCCGATTGACGCGCCGTCTATTGCGTTGAGACCTCTGTGACGAGGCGGTCCTTTGAGATACTTCTTCATGGAACTTTGTGATACATTAAGTATCTACCTGTAACTCGTGGAGTGGACACTCACGGAGACGTGCGTACGGAGTACGGAGACCGTGTAGCCGGCTGAGACCTGACGACTTCTTGACCGACCGACTCGGTGTGTTTCAGATAGCCCAGTGGGGAGCGCTTGGTTGTAGCAGCAGACCCCTGGCGTAGGAGCGCTTGGTTGTAGCATCAGACCCGCGGTACTCAACAGAAGGAGTACCTTTAGAGGCTATGAGGGGGAGCACTTGGTTATAGCGGCAGACCCACGACGGAGGAGCACTTGGTTATAGCGGTAGACCTGCGGTACTCAACAGAAGGAGTACGTCTGGAGGGTATGAGGGGGAGAGCTTGGTTGTAGCAGCAGACCCATGGTGGGAAGCACTTGGTTGTAGCAGCAGGCCCACAGTACTCGACCGGAGGAGTACCAAAGGAGTCGTAGATTAGTGAGAAGTACCATGGAGTCGTGACAGGACCACAGTACACTCCAGAGATGGGGCTCTTCAGCAGTTACGGTTTCGATAATTAAAATCCGGATTTGAGCTGAGTCTATGAACATTGTGTTTACGTCATGTTTGATATGGGTCACTTGATAACTTAGGAATATGTATGGGCATATACCTAGGTAGAGGTTATCCGTTGATTTCAAAACCTTTGTGTTCCCTCATGAATGAGATGGGTTACCTGATAACTTAGGTATAAGTATGGGCTTATACCTATGTAGGGGTTATCTGTTGAGTTTCTTCTTTGTGTTATCCTTGTTGGATTTAGAGATACCTTGAGGGTCTCGGGGTCCCTAATGAGTATTGTTATACTCACCCCTGCACTGGCTATGCCCACACATCGTTGTGTTGGTTGCAGACGACGGACAACGCTGACGGAGATCAAGTATACGAGGACTGGATGGTACCTGGTGGTGGACCTCACGACGAGTCAGTACCCAGAGGTGGACATCACGACGAGGCGGTACCCGGAGGAGGTTAACGGATGAGGACACTGAGGAGGCTATCTATAACTACCCTTCAGGTAGGATCCATGGTGGACGATCCAGGAGCTGCGGTAACTGTACCTACCCCTCTAGTAGGATCCTTGGTGGATGATCAATGAGCTACTTGTCACCTTTTGGCTGTTTTATCTTTTTCCTTATACATTACAGTTGGTCTTGTATTTCCGGCCCTTTTACATTCAGCACAGCTTGTTTCAGTTTTACTTAGTGTTTTACTTCCTCTTGTACTCTATGTTGTTTTGTTTACTTTTATAAAGGCAAAGCCTTCCCAGTTATCGAGATTTACGCCTTTGGTGCTAGTCTCCAGCCCCTGGCCTATGGAAGGTGGGCTTGGGGTAGTTACGACACGGTCCCCGAGGACAGGTCATGACAGGTAGATCCATAAAAGACTGTATCTTTCTCGCCTCAAAATCCCCAAATCTTTTAAATAGAAATTCTAGAGGCTGGAATGTTGGCATTAAATTATATATCACTAATTATTTTGATACTATTGACTAGAGATTTATATTTAAAGTGATAGATAGTTATGGTTTCAATGACATCTTTATCAACAGAATAAAAACTATTTTCAACTCAACTCATATCTCGATCCTTTTCAATGGATCTCCTAAAGGATACATTAAATTTTCTAAGTGGCTCAGACAAGGCGATTCTCTCTCTGCCATTCTCTTATCCATTGCAGAAGATTACCTGAGTAGGTTACTCATTCATGTTGTAGACCAAGGCAGGGTCAAATTGATTCTTGCCTCTAAAAACCTAAACTCCCCATCCCATCTTCTTAATGCTGATGATATCATATTATTCCTCTATGGTGTAAAAAGAAATATTAATAACCTCAAAACCAATATTTTCACTATGAAGAAGTGTTTGGACAACGTGTCAACATGCACAAATCTTTCATCTACTTTGGTAAAAGATTCCCCGACTATAAGAAATGTCCATGTTATTGATGCTCTGGGGATTCAGGAGGGTTCCCTTCCATTCACCTATCTTGGTGTCCCCATCCTCTAAGGCCGACCCAAATACAACTATTTCCAACAAATTATTGATCACATTCTTTTTCAAATTTCCTCTTGGAATGGTAAAACCCTTTCAATGGCCGGAAGAGTTTGCCTTGTAAATTCCACAATTGACTCTAAATTGGTCTACTCTATGATGGTCTATAAATGGATGGCATATCTTCTTCAAATTTCTTAACATTTCCATAAAAACATTATTTTTTGTTGAAGTACTCTTGAGAGAAAACTGGTAATGATCCATTGGTCTACCTAAACCCATAGAGAAAATATGCATTGTAATAAAAAATCTTAAAACATTCAATGATGCTCTCCAAGATAGGCTCACATTCTCTCTTATTGATAAAAACACTCTCTACATGAATTTATTTAGAGCTCATTTCTCTGATAATATTATGACTGGTAATCTTTATTATATGACTTGTTCTATTTGGCACTCCATCAGAAATGATTTTTACTCCATCATGGAAAATTCCAGATCGATTGTCAGCAAGGACCCTAATCTTAATTTTTGGTTTGACAACTGGACTGGCTCCCACCTCATTTCTATGGTGACTAATCCTTTCACCCCGGTCTCGACTAATAGCACCATTAGGTATGTGTTTAACACTCAATGTAATAATTTTCCTGATAGTGTTTAAAAGATTATCGAGAAATAATCATTCACAACTAATGAAAATCTTTTGATCAGGGATCCTTATCAAAATGTCATTCTTAAGTCGAAAAAAATTTATAACCAAAACTTTTCCAACTCTGAAAACAATCTAATATGGTTTATTAACTTCATAAAATCATGGTTAAAACCAAACCATCATACTATTATTTGGAGGATTGTGCACTAAAAAGTTCCCATTGATATTTGATTGCAATGTTATGGTATTAATCTTTGTTCTAAATGTTGAATGTCAATCAACATCATGAGGATATTAATAATATTTTCCTTTCTTGAGGAATTTCTTCTTCACTTTGAAATAATATTATTTATCTCTTTCAGTGAAATTTCATTTTGGATATCTTTATTTTCCCCCAGCTAAAAAGGGCGGTTGACATTCCAAGGTCCCTACAAATAAGAATCCTCTTCCTCATATCTTTTGCAGAGCTCCTTCACATCCTCTTGTATAGAAGAACTGATATTATCTTTAACAAAAACGCATTCATATTAAATTCATGTAATATTAGGATTCTTATTGCTATTCATAGAGGTTTCCTTAATTCAAAAGGACCAATGTCACAACTCTGTAAGGATCATGATATCCTTAACTGAATTGGAGTTCGTGGAAACTACCTGAAGACCAAATTAACTATTGATATTTTTTGTAAATCTCAACCTAATGGATGGATCAAATTCAATGTGTATAGGGCTTCAAAAGGAAACCCATGACCCTCGGGCTGTAGTGGCATCTTTCGAGACCATCTTGATCAGTCCCTAAGATGTTTCTATGGAATATATGGTCTCTCTTATGCTTTAAAGGAATAAATGTTGGGTTTTATTCACACCATCTCCTTTTCAAAAATGCACAACTAGAATAACATTTATACTGAGAGAGACTCTACAACGATAGTGCATGCAAATTGGAATGGTGTTTCCCATCTTTCTTGGACTCTCACCTCCCAATGGATTGATTGTCTTAACTTTCTCAATAATCTCAATTTCATTGTCACTCACACCTACTGTGAAGCGAATACGATTTTTGATTGACTTCCGAATATGGGAGTTCCTCAAGAAGTCACTTGAAGGAATGACCTTCATGAAAAATTGCTTTTTTCCTATATTAGATACACGAAGAAAATACCTACAGATCATCTCATGTAATTCCCCCTTGTTCTCATTTCCTTTTTTGAATTAAATTTACTGTTATCGACTTTGTCCAGAACACAACCATCTTTAAAAAATGGTTATTTAATTATACAGTCACCACATTTATTAGTAGATAGTACATGTGCTATGGTGTATGAATTTTTAATTAGGGATTTAATGATATCATATCTCATATGATGTGGACAGTGATTCTTGATGAGGGTGACATGAACCCATGTTTGTTAGGGTTGTAGTCTAGGGAAACTATAATGTAAAGTGGTTTCCTGAAAAATGAGTTCTAGTAATAACATTAGAGGCCGAGTATAATTCAGTTCTATTATTGGGTGGAGACCGGTAATGGGAATTGGGAATAATGTAGTTACGATTATCCAAATGTGTTGTATTTAGGTTATCCTGGATCTCACAACAAGAGTTGATGGTGGTTTGATGGGTGGAGGTCCAGACATAATAATTTCACCATGTGTAAGTAGTGGACTACTATGATCAAGTATAGCCAAAAATTTGGTCTCTGCTATATAAGGGGAACCACTATCACATGTTTCTAAAACACTATAGTTTTTGGAATTTGAAGATTGGCTTTGGGTTGGAATGGCATGAAATAAACTAATCATAGTCTGGTCAGGATAAGTCAGTGCTGACAGTAGATGGCATAAATGTTCCTTGGTTGATGATACTTTCAACAATGAATTTCATTTGAAAATATTAATAGTGTGTGATGTTTGTTTGTTTTTTGGTCACACTGTTTCCTCATATGTTTAATCATAATGTCTGAGTGTTTTGTGAATCTATCTATGGGTGTTTCCAAGGATCATTGAGGAAAAAATGGACATGGGTGGGTCAAATTGCCTTTTCCCATGACATTTGAAGCTGTTTATTGTAAATCATTGTGGTGATATGTTTTGGGTTCAATGATTGTGTTTATGGGGTTTATTAGGTATTTTGAAGTAAAAAATGCATGTTTGTCAAAATAGTTCTTGGATAATTGAGGCCCATTATGTTTATTTGGGATCAGATAATAATAAGAGCTACCATCATTAGAAATGTTTCTTACTAATATTATTAATCACTATATTATAAACATATAATGGTTCATCATTAGGATTTATATCCCATATGTTGATTTGTATTTCTAATTGTTTAGGGTATCATAGATCCATATTGGCCACTCTTAGATAATTTTTATACTGGGGAGAATCATGAGATTTCTAGGTGTTTGGATACTAAATCCCTATGTGTCTCATGGTAGGAAGGTATGGGAAAGAATTTTCACAATGTTTTTAGTTACTAAAATCATGCAGTTGATTTTTTTTAACAGTTCAAGAATTCCAAAATCAGGGTTCTTCTCATGAATTATGTTATTTATACAATGTTTGAAAGAAAATATTGAAAGAAGTTAGTTATTAATGATGTTTATATAATCTTTTTGGTATGACCATATTCAAAACTCATGGTAGATATATGGGGATGTGTTATAGTTTTAATACCTCATGTTCATATGGCTATACAATTGAGTATATATTTTCATGAATAACATTAATTATTGAGTTGGTGGAAAATATATATTTGTAATTACTTCAAAAATTGAATTCCTGATTGTGAGAATTCATTAATGGGTGGTTTGGATCTTTTTATGGGTGGAGGGTGTTTTGGGTTTATGGTTAAATCATCAGGGATTCAGTTGTAGTTTTTTGTTGTTTGGAGAAGTAAAAATGATGTTAATTATTTACATAATACATTTCGTAACTATTCACCCCAAATTTTTTGACATGGTTTTTATTGGGTAGTATTTTTAATCCATTATAAGAAGACCATATTACCATAATATAGATTTTAAAAAATAACATATTTGTTCAATTTTATGGTTTATGGTTTTCTGAACCTTTTATAAACCATGCGATATGGTGGTCCTGGTATACTATTAACACCACATTTTAAAAAAAATATTAAACTACATAATGTTTCACATAAATATTTTACCATTATAACATATCCCTTAGTATATATGGACCTAAAAAATCCCAAAATATTCCACTTTTCAACTAAGAAGCCTTCCACACAACCACATTCTTCTCTCCATCATCTACGGTGGATCTACCATGAATCTTACACCATAGAGAACGCATCACATGGGTTCAAGAGGACAGGGTTAGGATATTAATCCTCTATCTCACCTCATTCTATTTTTCTCTCCCCATATCAACCAGTAAGGGGTTTGAACAATAATTAAACCATAGAATATTGTAATTATTCTATGATGATAGCGTTTCTATGCTTCATGAATGAAGGAAATCTCGAGACAATATCTATATACTATTGATACTCATTTATTTGTATGTATATGTTTAGGATAATATTTAATGGGTTTTGAATATTTTATTTGTTGTTTATTTTATAGTCAGTAATTAATGTTATGGATTTTACACGGTTGAGTTCATATAAAATGGAATCGGCCTCCGAGGGATTTCTAGAATTACTTATAGTGTATCAAAACCATCTTTAATGGAATATTATATTATTTCAAATGAGAATAATTTTAGTATTAGGATTTTTATTAATTATGACTTATTTCTAATTAAATAACCATGGATATTTCGCATGAGTTGAGAATAAATATGGAATGTGTTGGTATTTGGGGATTAGCATTGCATGGAATGATTGTTATAGGTTTCAAATTGAATTATATGGTTTATAATTAAGGTATGTTGTCTTTAAACATTACACATAGTCATTTATTTCTTGATGCACATGTTTCTGGTGGTTTTTCTAGCTTCATAGAAACATTTCATTTTTTCCTATATTATTTAAATGACAAGTTTTGATATTTTTTTGAATGGGAATTTGTTTTTCTAATGTAATTAATTTTTATTAAATTATAAATTTTAATTTGAAATATATATGTGATAAAACATATTTTAGAAAATATTAAGGTAAATGAAAAAGTGGGTTTGAAATAGAATTGGGTAAGGGGCTTGATTATATCTATGCTATGGATATATTGAAATTTCTTTTGAAATGGTACATAAAAATGTAGTTTGAAATGGTTGTGTTGAAAAAAAATAGAAATGGGGGTGGATTAATTTTTAAAAACCATTTTTTGAAATTAAATTAGAGAAAAACAATGAAATTACTTTTTAATTGAATTGGTATAATCTTTATTATGAATTTTTTTGATATTTTTATGAGTTATATGAATGATATTATGTCCATGAAAACTCATTAGATATTGATTATCAAACATGGGTTGAATGTTTCCCTAGCATGAGTCTTAGTATTTATGGTTATCCCTGTGTGAGAAATACCACTGGAGGATGAATGTTATAGTAAAACAACAATAAACTAATCCCCATGGGATTCTTGTTATGGGTAAACAAATTTGAAAGCTTTCCCATTTGGATGTTTTATATAGTTATAGTATGGATAACTACACCATAGTTTGATGAATGTGATAGATTAAACTTGATAAACATGGGACCCGATGATTATAAGGATCATGATTTGTGAATATATCTTACGGATTCAAATTTATACCAGGATGGGTATTTTTCAAGTGATTGATCAAGATATATTTAGGACTATCTGATCGACCTTATTGAAGACACACCATCACCCACTAAAGATTGTTTATACCAATCCCAGGGTGAAATTGGACCATGGATCTGTGTTTATTTATATTTTCATGTTTAAATTATATTTTATTATTATTATTTTTCATGAGAACATCAATATGAAATACTTATAGGGATGTCTTTAGGGAAAAATTTTGTTTTTTCTTGTTGTGTTGTACTCTCTACATTTTGAAGATGCTATGTTACATGTGGAACCAGGTTGCATAAATATTATTATATAAAAAGGTAAACATTATGCCCTGTAATGGGTATTTCATGGATAAGAGATATGAATTAGGATGTCCTTTGTGATTGGGATATTGTAAAAATCATATTTTTAGGATTTCCTTATACCATGTATTATTGTCTCCTAATTGGTCTTATTGATACCTATGACCAGCCCAACGAGTGTTGTTATGTGCCTTATGTAATAGAATCAATTATTCAGCTTATTTATATTAAATTATTGTTTCTAGAAACATTAAATTGTATGATATTTATCAATTCCAAATATTAATGTGCAGTCTCATTCAGGGGGAATAGTCTACCCACTATATTACCGAATAACCCTACATTAGTCTGTTTACATAGGCATATGGGGAGGCACACCTAATGTCATTTAACGTTCTGATCTGGATACTATTTATAGAGATATATATTCTAATTAATAGTTTAATGATATTATGTGGACCTACAAATTTTCAAAATACTATTAACATGTTGTGAAAGTATATATCCATCATTTATGATAAAATATTCGTTATATAAAAATATAAGATAATAGATAAATAAATAATGGTAATGATACATAATATTTTATTCTAAGATCTATAAATAAAAAATTTATAATATCATTATTCTATAAGAATAAAATAATCACTAAACATACATATATACATTTTAAGGTTCATCCACTATATAAATCATGAATATAAAAAGATAAATAAAAAATATAGTGTTTTAAACCAAAAAACCATAAATATCTCCTCAATCATATCTCTAATAATGATTAACATACTCTATCATTAAATTTTATAAAAACCAATTAAAATTCTATATAATAATTATAAGACTTAGACATTCATTAGATATCACATTTTGGGTGTGAGGATGAAACTATGTTGTTCACTACCGATTGGGTTCTTTATATATTCCATAATATACTTAATTGTATTAAAATGAAAATATTTAATAAAATAAAAAACAATATAAAATATTTCATTTATAATCATCATGTGACAACCAGACCACCATAACCCATGACCTTATATGATTAACCAATTATTGGTTTGTCATGGATGTCAAAAATTAGTGGGAGAATGTAACACCCCGACCCTAGAATCCCAGAGCTGGTGAAATATTTTAATACATTGGCATGATAGAAGGAATCAAGTCCCAAAAGACCAATTAGTTTAGTATTCTTGGAAAATAGATTACATACATTAACGTTACATTACACATTAGAAAATAAAACACAACATAATTGATTCTTTGAAAATGCCCTTAATCTCCTTGCATAATCCAACTTATCAATCATAATAAAATTCTTGGAATCTATGGAGAATGAAACAAAAGAATGAGGTGAGCTAAATTGATCTGTAATGGTATGAAATACAACAGAACATTACATAAACATTTTTCATGGTTAATAATTGAAAACACATTCCTTTACAAATAATAAACATGAAAAATTTATGGCAGGAATATGAGTTGAGTAAATAATTCCATAAAAATTCATATTAATGAGTATTCTAGTAGTAGAATAACCACAAGAACCATTAATATTCTTTTCATAATGAGGGAAATTATAATGCCGGACATTCTGAAACATTGTGTCAAGGCCTCAGCCAAGATGTCTAAAAATTATTTAGCCCTCAGAGAATACCTTATATCAAATTGGGAAATGGATCAGCCAAATCTATATCTAATTGTCTCATTAGACCTATTGATGCACTGAGGAGCTATTTATGTCTCCACCTGTCACTTAAAATGTTCAATACATTCTTTATATGTAAAGGTTGAAAAATAACATAAAAATTTGTATTAAAACTAGCATACGAAATGTCAATACATTCACCATATCCCATGAATGGTATAAATATAACACATCCACAGTAACAAATCACTAAACCATAAATACTATATGTAATATTTTAATCATAATAAATGATCTTGAAACAAGTGTAAAATTTATCAAAGGATATTGACATATATGGAATCAGTACTATTTGAGAGAGACATTGCTTATTATTTTGAAATCATTTATGAGTCACATAATTATAAAATAAAATAATTATTTATAAATTTTTCTTATGACATTATAAGGGAAACTTCGACAATATTATTATGGCATAAAATAGGAACAACCATCGTATAATTCAAAAAAGATATTATTACCTTATTTTGCTCAAAAAGGGTCACAAAGCACCTAGTACGGAAAACGAAAAAAAATATACCTTTCAAAACATATATGGTAAAATAAGGGTATAAATGACATTAACCCATTTTCTAGTAAATATTAAAACTATTTTTAATTACATTTTTAAGAAAACAAGGATGTGGATGACAATGAGGTCCCAGTTTATATTTACCTAAAAACAACAACATATAATAGTGGGATTGTGGAATAAACACTTACCATGAACATTCCTTTGGTCGAGAGTACATTAAACATCTTGTATAATGACCATAATATGTTATTAAATTATACCAGAACTGTATTCATCTTTATTATATCATACATGATTCATTTATGACTTTATACTAGCTATTTATTATTTATTTCCATGTAAAATTAACATTTTGGATAATAATGGGTTTCTTTATCATACGAGTTTAAAATTGTTATTTTTTATCGTATAACATAGATCGTGATTTAAGTACTTCTAGAATATAAATAAATTTATATAACATATATATATATATAATATAAATATTTATAATATATAGATATATAAAATGGAAAAAACCATTTATGGAGAGGGTAGGACGTACAAACACATAAATGTTGTTTCCATTTTCATATAGTATTGAACAAAAGTAAGTGAATAAGATATATGTAAGTAATATATATATATATATATCCATTAGAATTATAATTTCATATATTACATACTTACTAATAATATATATTTTTATAATTGTCATTGAATGGTCAACGTGGAAATAAATCACGTCGTGTCATGGAGACGGTAATCCGTACCTATGCACCAGTGACAATATCATTATTTTGATTGGGAAATATTATATAATTGGATGGTATATAATATATAAATAATAATTAAAATGTTATATTTATAATTAACATCAGTTATACACATTCTTATTCCCATCCAAATAATTATGTGTCTTAGTAACAAACTACACCCCGACATGGAGATGGTAAGTCGTGCGTACACACGTATGGTGACGTTGTCATATATAGGATGGATTGAGTAAAGAATATGGTTGTACTATATTTATAATAACATAAAATTTTTATATGGTATTGGAGTTATTATTTTTTGTATGGAAACAAAAAAGAAAGAAGAAGAGGAAGAAGAAAAGAACTTGAATGAGGGTGGTGAAATTATTACCTCTTCTTCAGGTGATTCCATTTGAGTTGATCAAATGGTATCCGTAGGTTGGATTTATAATCTTAGTAAGGCCTCTAGGTTGAAGGGAGGATAATTGATAGAATATTTTTTCATGGTTTGTCTGATTCCAATGGCTTTGGAAATGTGAAATTAACAGAAGGGAATGTTCCCTTTTATAAGAGGGGTGTGGGTCACTTTAGGAAAAGTTAGAAATATTATTTTATAATAAAATAATATTTTGATTATAATGGCACCAAAATGATTTATTTTATGTATAATGTGGGTAAGGGTCAAAATATTCTAATCTAAAAGTTTTTATACAAGTTTTGTTTACCATATTATAATTATATATTATATTTAACTCTAAGTTAAATAGTTTAACATTTACCGTGTCTTCATGTATTATTATAATAATTGGATAATAAACATGATATAAAAATAAAAGAGAACCACATGTGGTTCATTATTGATATATATAACCATAACTATGTCCTTTGAAAGAATATTAGATTTTTGGGAATATTATATAAATTAATATAATAATATTTGTTCTAAAAACACATTTATGTTAGTTTTGACACTATTTGGTGTTTGGTTTTCTGTGAATGTCATAAAAACGTTATTATTTCTAAACAAATAGATTAAATCAATCCTAAAATTTTATATACACCTAGAAAATATTTTTATGTCTTCAAGACATTCAAATTTTATTTATTTTAAAATTTACGTTATATTTTATTTTATTCATTAATTAATTATAAAAATACTACATAATTATTGTGTCAAAAATATATATATTTATTATAGATCAAAAAAATTATAAATAAAATATAATCATGTAAGAAATATTTTTATTTTTCAATTGAATATTTATTGTCAAATATATCAATTATATATCCCCATATAAAAATGTTTTACTAAAAGATATATACTTTGGTTATTTTTGTCTTTACTATAGATTAATTAATATAAAATGTCATTGTCTCTCCCAAGTGGCTCCATGGGGTCAAAAAATCGACCCAATGATGCCCACGGTCGGACATGTATCAACCAATAGAAATAGAAAACATGTTAGTGTAATTTAATATTATAATAATAATATTTGTTTACTCTAATTTAATATATTTACCTTTTAACCATGGTAAATAAAATATATAATGAAGTAAATATTCATAATTCCCAAATAAGGTTACCTATTTACACAATTTAAACCTCTTTATTTCAAATATTAAATCGATTTTTCCATCTTCAAAACACATAAGTGGTAGAAATTAATTTAAAATTAATTACCGTTGTCAATACTAAAGGCCTGTTTTTAAAAAATTATATCTATCAAAAGATTGACACTTGTTTATTTCTATTTTAAATGTGAAATTAAATACAATGAAATAAATTATATTAAATGATTAAAATATAATATAATGATATTTTAAAACCACTTAGATATATAATTTTATCATTTAAATTATTTTCTTTAAAAAAGATGATTTCATTTGAAATTTAGTATTTTCATTAGTCATCATAATATGAAAGTTATTAGAAACATTCCAAAAATTTATCAAAACTAAATTTTTAGGTCCCAATCCTATAGAATAATTATATTAAATTAAATTAAATATTTAAAAGTGTCCAATATTTGTTTTAAAAACATCGAAATTAAAAGGAGGAAAAATTTAATTTTTTTTGAATATATTTATTTTATTATTAAAAAATGAATTTAATTTTCTATTATGTCTAAGAAACACATAATATGGATTCAAAAATTATATATAGTATATAAAATTCAAAATTCAGTTAATACTATTCATAACCACTTTTGAACGACTAGTTTGGTAAGTCGAGGTGCGCTTGAACTCGTTGTTGCGTGTAACACAAGTTATTGAATTTCTTTTAAGAGAGAACATAGTATGAAATTTTGGTGTGTTACATTTTCCCCTCTTTCCATAAATTACATTATTGAAATTTCAAATTTTTCTTCTAAAATAAATGGTTAAAAATAGAAAAATACCTTGGTGAAAAAACCATATTGGAAATTGGGTTTATAAAATTTAGACCTAATAAGAGGGAAAGGGAAATGAAAAAGTCCCCAACAAATTACAAACATGATTAGGATATCATTGGTGGAAATTAGAGGCATATAATTGGATGGAAAATGTAAATATTTATAGATACTTATTTAGTTCATCAATCACAAACAAGTGAAATATTGATGACCTCAAATACATCAATTTGTAATGATTTTATATATCATCAATTCAAAATACTATAAGGTATTAAGATAACAAATGTTTTGTTTTATGATCCATTAATTAAAGTGTAATAATTAATTTATTCATATAATAATAGAAAAAAATATATTTGACAAGTAGGGTTACATCCTTCAACTAATTTCTTCCACAAACTCACCTCTCACTCCAAAATATAATAGAAATAAACAATATTCTACATATCCTAATCGTAAACTATTCCAAAAATAATGAATTTATAATTCATTTGTCACACTATTTTAAAAACTAAATTAAAAAAACTAGAAAATCAAGTAGGCCAGTGGTAGGTGATGCACCCTTGTCGCCTATCGGTTGCGGGTTCAAGTCTCATGGCATTACCGGATGCAACGGGTTATCGTCAGACCTCAATTTTACCCTTTTTATAAAAACCCAAATTTAATCTGAAGATATGATTTAACTATAACAATAGAATCCAATGTAAAACCTAATCCATTCCAACCATTAGACTTATCCAAAATACTTCTTTCCAAACTCATAGTCCAATATTTATAAGGATGTTAAACAAAATGAATTTTTTTTCCACGTAATAACCTATGAATACGTTCATTGTGTATTCTCTTAAATTGTGGTAATAAAATTTATTGACATGATTCCATATTTGAATAGGTATGTACATCTTAATTCATTCTATAAATCATAGAATATTGGATATACTTACAAAATACAAAAATGATGTAATCACAAACAATAATGGAAAAAAACCTTTAAGTTATACCAATGTAGTCAATAAAATCCAATATAATTTATCCAAATCAATCATCTCATATTCCAAAATCAATACCACAGTATCAGGATGATATTAATGTTAATATTTCATTCAAACATGTATTTTTCAAAATGATTATCTTGATATTGAGTCACTTTTATTAGTACCACACAATATCAAATCATTAATGAAATAGTACTGTAGTAAAATATTGATATACTCCATAATTGTTATAACCAGTACATCTTTGATACAACAATCAAATTACATAATTCATAAATATCAATAATATAAAACAAGTCATTACTCTTCATCTATGGTAATATCCTAACATGATTATTATATAAGAGCATCTTTTGTGGTATACTCTGATTATTGGGACATTATTTCGCGTAGTGTCCCAACTCACTGCAGATAAAGCATTGTACATTTGAAAACATTTTCATACACTAGAAATCACCAACTTTGTGTCCTTTTTCTCCACACTTATAACAAACTCTCATACCCTTCAAGCATTTACCAGGTTGATTCTTTCAAATATGTTTCACATATGGGAAATTTCTTCTTTCCCTTATTCCCTTTATCCATCTTTCTCTCTATCATCCTTTTCTTCTCTGGCATACCTAAAAGGCCATATGACTCAAGTAATTCGTTACATATCTTATTTACATGTGATGGAATTTAATCATATGATGATAATACAAGGGAGAATGTTTCTCTTCTAAATGTTGTCTTAATACCATGAATGATATGTAACTTCATACTCTTTGGATCATGCATATTGCTGAAAATCGCATTCCTTATATTGGGAGGCATTTGTAAATAATTTAATATAGTAGGTTAGTTTATGAATCTCAATGCATAATTCCAAACATGAAAAATACCTATGTTAAATTAAAGATATTATTCAATAATATATAATCATCAAAAAATGTTTTCTTTTAGGAAGTATTTACAACTATATACTTTATAATTTCTTGTAAATAAAATTTGAATTGTCCTAATCATATTTATAACGACCCATACATTAAATAAATTCTTATTACATAAAAATTGAAGCACACTTATTCCAACATATAAAAAATCATGAAAGGACCGTATAGGTATAATGTCTTTAGAAACTGGGAAAAATAAAAAACTAGTTCATAAATCATCTATATTGTGTCCCTTTTTTTATCATATCTAAAGTCCCTTTTGGAATATTTTACATAATACCCTTCTTCCTATCCTAGGAAAAAGAAAACATACAAAAGGGTGAGCTAAAATTCTCAGTAAGGGACAGAAAATAAATATCCATCATATCATATTCATAAGAACATAACATTTTGAAAATCCTAACCTGCAAAAGAGATCATAATATCATAACATGGGATAAATCATGGTAGTGAAATGTAAATCCCAATAATCATAACACGAAACTTTGTGGCATACACACATAATAAAAGAGAATCCTTTATTAGTAGTCAAGACTCGTTTCCAAGATTATCCTAGCAGACAATGCCCATTTCTGAACCAAGATCACTCCTCGTTTCAGTCCTGTATCACTGAACCGGAATAACCTGTAGTTCCAGCCATTTATATCTCATGAGATATAAATCATTACCCAATGCAGTGGAGGGAGATATAGGTCCCAACCATATCCTAATGAAACCATTATTATGTGTGCCACAACGTCATAAATCATAGCATAACCCATGTAATAGAAATGTGATTCTTAAATATCATGCCATCATAACATAATATATATAAGATAAAAAGACATCATATAATTAATTACATCATAACATAATCAAATCAATTTTAAAATAGGGATAGAAATAGAACCCTATATTATCTTAGATGGAAAACAATTTTGATAAAACACATGAACTCCATTCTTGTGGAAAATATCCTTTCTACTTCAAAAACATTTTTACTTTATTAACATGTCATAAAATTTTAAAGTAAATGTTGTTGATTAAAAATAAACTTGAAAACATTTCAAGGAAGCTTCATGGAAATAAAGTTCTATGATATCATAAAAATCCATTCATGCTGTATAAGATAAAAAAACCTTTATCTCGTACTTTGGAAGGAAAAGTCAATAAGTATCTCATACTAAGAATGACAAATGATTCCTTTCATATCATTTACTAGAACTCAACAATGGGTAAAATTGGATTTTAAAAACTATATTAGTAGAGATATAATATTAAATATTATGGAATCAATTATGTGGATGATAATTTTTTTCCAGTAAATTCTGAAGTATAAACAATCTCGGATAAAAATGAGATTGTGAGATTTTCCCTTACATTAGGACCGATTTGTTTCGTACGAATCCGAACCTCCTGAATAATGATTTAAATAATGTCATTTACTTATTACAAAATCGTATTAATTGTTATGATATCATATATGGTCATATTCTTATCTTCTTATTAGTAATATTTCATTGCTACTTGTCTATCGGGTGTTTATGGCATTATGTTCTTATTCGTGTTTTGTCGAATAAATTATATTTCCATTTTTTAGGTTATAGATACATCATTTACTTATTGGTAGTAGTATAATAAATATCATATTTATTCATTCAATTTATTTATACAATCATTATGAAATGAAGATCATGTAGAACGAGTCGCATCACATCGTGGTGACGGTATGCCGTTTGTATGCATGAGCGATGATATCGTTCCCATGATCATGGAATTGTATGGAAGTGTATGTACACTATTTCAGAATCAATATCAATTTAAAATAATCATATATAATTATTCTTTATACAATTATACCTATCCAAATAAGGTGGTGGTGGAAAACAGATTACACCACGCGTGAAGACGGTATTCCGTATGTACACAAGCGCGGTGATTTCATTTTTCGTAGGATAGATTGAAGGTGAAATAGGGTTGTTTTATATTTATAATCACATATATGTATATTAGTGATACTAATGATATTACTTCATAATGAAAAAACTAAATAATAGGAAGTATAAGAAAAAATAAATTTGAAAGAATTGGTAACGGATATTACATCTTCTTCGACACGCTTCTTTAAAACCACCTCTTCGGGCACTAATGTTTGTATTTTATGAATATCAGGACATATAGAATATTACTTGGGAAGTGGAAAATAGAAATTGGTAGGGGTTAGACGATATTTAAGGCTCAATGTGGTGTGCGGAGGAGAGAGAGGAGGTTCCCTTTTATGAGAGAGGAGAGGAGCACCTTAGGAAAAACATAAAATATTATTTTATTATTAAGTCATATTCGGTTTTTAATATCTCCAAATTTATTTATTTAGAAGCTAATGTGATATGGGACTATATCCTCTCAACCAATTGATTTTATACATGTTTAGGTTACTATTTTAACCTTATCATTTAGATTTAACTTTACGTTAAATAATTTCACTTTTACCGTGTCTTCTTGTTTTCTTACAATATATGGTTATTAAACATACATTAACAAGCCAAAATAACCCCAATTGGTTCATTATTAATATATATAACCTTATCTATGTAATTTGGCTGAACCTTATATTTTTAAGAATAAAATAAAAATTAATAATATAATATTTGTTTTGAAAACTATTTTATGTAAATTTTGACACTAATTGGTAATTGATTTTTGTGAAAATAATAACATCATGATTAGTTTGAAAAACGTTAATTGAATCAATAAAAACATGTTATATTAACCAATTAAAAATATTGGAATTTATAAAAAGTCTAAAATTACATTTATTTGGGTCTTTATAACATCAATTATGTTAATATTTCATAAATAAGGTAATTACTGCATCATCATTCTGTCATAAATATATCAAATTATATAAAGTAAAAAAATTATAAATAATATAAAATTATTTAGTAAATATTTATAGCTTTCTATTGAATATTTATAGTCGAATTTATCTTATTTATAACTCTATATTAAAAAAGTTTTATTTATTAAACTTTGATTTTAACTATATTAACTATTCATTAAATAAAATATTATTAAAAGTCCTAATCTATTCCAAGTGGATATAAATGGTCAATTTTTTTTCCTAAGGTTGTTTTTGGTCGAATTAACTTATCCAATTGAATGAAGACATGTGTCAGGGTAGTAATAAAACCATTTTTACCCTTAATTACCCTATTTACTTTTAACCGTGGTAAATAAAAGTAAAAAGTCATTATTCACCAAAAAATATTTTTATCTTATTGAACCACATTTTACTCCTTCATATTAACCATGTCTCTCAGATTTTCGAAATTCCACTCACAGAAGGGGAAAAAATATGTTTTATCTAAATCTTCAAACTATCCTAGGAGGTGGGTAATAGACGGTGAAAAATTAAATAAAATTTATATATATATAAAATTATTATAAAATGTCTCCAATGAATTAATTTGAACTTATATAGGTATTATGTATCATGTTTGACCTAAAATAAATTTAAATAAAATAAATAATTATTTAAATAAAAATATCTATTTCAAATAGTAACCCATTGTTTTCACTATTCATCAAAAATTGAAAGTTTTCAGAAAAATACCAAAATTTCACCGTAGGCTAATTTTGATATTCTGAATCCAAAAATGAAGTCCATTTTGAAATTTAAAACTTATAAAATATCAAAAATTGGGTATTACTATTCATAAAGGCTAGTTTATATAATATTTTAATAACATATCGTTGTTTAATGAAACTCAGTATTGCATACAACACAAGCTATCGAGGAAGGTTGATCATGCATGTAACGCAAGACAAGACATTTTTGTGTGTAGTGAATTTTTTTTTATATAACATTATACAAAAAACAAAATATTTCTCATAAAATCTCGGGTGTTACATTCTACTCCCCTTAAAATGAATTCGCCCTCGAAATTCGTCACATTGTAACAAACAGAGGAGGATACCTCTCCCGCATCATATCCTAAAGTTCCTATATAGCTTCTTATAATTTCTGGTTCCTCCATAATACTTTCACCAAGAGAGTGGTCTTGTTTCGTATGTCTTTTTCACTACGATGTATAATCTCTATCAGTTGTTCTTCATAAGAATGATCTTGCTCCAGCGGTACAACTTCTGAGCTGAGTACATGTGAAGGATCAGGTATGTAAATTTTCCGGAGAGATACATGGATCATATCATGAACTTGAGAGAGATTCGGTGGATGTTCCAATAGATAAGATACCTATCCAACACGATCTAGTATTTCAAAAGGACCAATATACCTAGGGCTCAACATTCCTTTCTTTCAAAATTTCATTACTCTATTTAAAGGATATATTTGTAGGAACACTTTATCACCCACTTAAATCTCTAGGTCTTTTCTTCTGTTGTCAGCATAACTTT
This sequence comes from Viscum album, assembly GCA_963277665.1. Taxonomy (NCBI): domain Eukaryota; kingdom Viridiplantae; phylum Streptophyta; class Magnoliopsida; order Santalales; family Viscaceae; genus Viscum; species Viscum album. The sequence goes on along the minus strand of OY728161.1, from coordinate 605,570,032 downwards.
TTTATCGGCTCTGAGCTGCTCGTATGTGTTGTTTAATAGAACAGTCCTTTTCTGCCATCTCATCAACAAGATCAGGTTCTAATAGCTTTCTTTCCCCAACTTCATCCCATCAAGTTGGAGTCCTGCATTTTTTTCCATAAAGAGATTCATAAGGATCCATCTGAATACTGTATTGAAATCTATTATTATAATAAAATTCCACCAAAGGTAGGTGTTCATCCCAACCACCTTTTAAGTCCCTAGATCAAGCTCTTCACATATCTTCTAGAGTTTGAATTGTTCTCTCAGAATGACCGTCTATCTGAGGATGATAAGTTGTGCTGAAACACATCTCTGTATCTAGATTATTCTGAAGACTTCGCCAAAACATTGAGGTAAACCTCGGATCCTGATCAGATAAAATGGAAAGTGGTACTCCATGCAATCTTACCACATCCTTCACATATATCCTGGAAATCTGATCAAAAGAGAAATCTTCTCTAATAGAAATGAAGTGTGCCAACATTGTTTGATGATCAACTATAATCCAAATATCATTATTGCCTTTGGATGTTTTAGGAAGTCCATTGAAAAAGTCCATAATGATGTTTTCCCATTTCCATTCTAGTATAGGTAATGGTTGTAACATACACTTAGACATCATTCTCTCAGCTTTAACATGCTAATAAACCAAACATCGAGAGACATATTCAGAAACATCTATTTTGAGGCCATCCCACCATAAGTACTCTCTTAGGTCCCTATACATCTTCATGCTTCAAGGATGAATAGATAATGACGAACTATGAGCCTCATCCAGTAGCTCCTTCATTAACTCTGGGGTGGGAGGAACACAAACCCGAATCCTGAATGTTATTATTTCACCACAATCAAGGTCTAATTCAAGAACATTTCTCACCTTATTTTTTTACTCTACATATTTTTTTGTGCCTCTTTAATCTTCACATGTATAGATGGTTGAACATTAATTTTAGAAAGATACGATTTTTCCCCTTCCATTATAATCCCAAGATCAATCCTTTGTAAATCCATAAATATAGGATATTTTGTGATCCTCATCATCGATAAGCTTGCATGGTCTTGTTGACTTAATGTATCTTCCACCTTGTTTGATTTCCGAGGATGGTAATTAATTGACCATTTGTATTCCTTAATCAGCTCCAACCATCTTCTTTGGCGCATATTCATCTCCTATTGTGTGAAAATATACTTTAAACTTTTATGATTAGTATAAATATCACACCTTTCACCATAATGATAATGCCTCTCAATCATTAATGCAAAGATTACCAAAGATAACTACAAATCATGAGTTGGGTAATTTTTCTCATGGATTTTCATCTCCCGTGAGGCATAAGCTATCACCATATCATTTTGCATGAGAACACACCCCAATCCCTTTTGGGATGAATCACTATATATCACAAACCTTTATCCACTACAAGGAAGTGTGAGCACAAGTGCATTGGATAACCTTCTTTTTAACACCTTGATATTCTCTTCACACTCCTATATGAAAACGAACATAACTCCTTTTCGAGTCAACCTAGTGAGTGGATTAGATAATTGTGAAAAGTCATTCACAAAACATCGATAAAATCCAGAAAAGCCATGAAAACATTGGATCTTAGTTACTATTGTTGGTCTCTTCTATCTTTAGATAACCTCTGATTTTTCTAGATCCAATGATATCCCCTCTTTTGAGATTATGTGACCCAAAAATGCAACTTTTTTATACCAAAACTCTCACTTGGTAAATTTGGCATAAATATTCTCCTTCCGTAGGGTCTTCAATACAAATCTCAAGTGATCTTCATGTTCTTCTTTTCTCATTGAGTAGAAAAGAATATCATCTATAAAGACTACCAAAAACTGATCAACATAATCTCTAAAGACTCTATTCGTTAGATCCATGAAGATAGTAGGGGCATTAGTATGACCAAAGGGCATCAATATAAATTCATAGTGTCCATACCATTTACTGAAAGCATTTGTTGGTATATCCTCCCTTTTGACCCTTAATTGATGATACCCAGAACGAATATCAATCTTGGAAAAGTATTGAGCTCCGCTTAGTTGGTCAAATAAGTCATCAATTAGTGTGAGAGGATATTTTTTCTTGATAGTGATCTAGTTAAGTTCTTGATAATCAATGCAGAGTCTCATTGATCCATCATTCTTCTTAACATATAAAAAAGGTGCTCCCCAAGGTGATGCACTAGGGAGTATGAATCCCTTATAATGAATCTCTTGGAGTTGCTTCATCAATTCATGCAACTCAATTGGGGCCATTATATAAGGTGTCTTTGTAATGGGCATAACACCCGGTATGAGTTATATTGAAAACTCAACTTCAGGATTTGGTTTAAGACCTAGAAATTCCTCCGGAAAGACATCATCAAACTCCCGTACAATCGTCACATTATTAAACGTGAGTTTCTCTCCAACCATTTGAGAAAAATAACCTTCATTTAGTGGAATCAAGACCCATAAGATGGAAGAAATTACCACTAGAAGGGTATGTTCATCCTTGCATCGATAGATGATCATAGATTGATCTGGAATATGAAATGTGACTTCCCTTCATTGGAAGTTGATATGAGATCCATATAATGAAAGACAATCCATGCCATGAATCAAATCAAATTCCACTATAGTAAGGATCACTAGATTTTTAGGAATCACTTTCTCACAAACTTAAATCGAAGAAGAATTATAAACTTCTGATGCGACTATTGTGCCAATAGGGGTTATCACAGCTAACTCAATATATAATTGTTGAGGTAATACATCGAAACCCTTAGAAAATTCTTTATTAATAAATGAGTGGGTGGATTCAAAATCAAATAAAACATTTTCTACCTTAGAGTGGATGGTAACTGTACCTTTCAACTCTTCGTTATTGTACTCCACGTCACCGATAGAAATTTCATGGGACTTTCCTTTGTCTTTAGCCTTAAGAGTTTTTTGACATCGATCAATATCAACAACCCTTATATTAGGGCATTTATAAGAATAATTCCCCATTTCCTTTCACTTATAACATTTAAGTGTAGGAGGTGCACTCTGTGTATCCTTTTCTTTGTTCGCATCACTAGACTTCTTCTTCCCATCATTGCGACATTCAAATTCCCGATGAACTTCTTTTACACATTTGAAACATTTAATTTTCCATTTAAGACAACTCTATCAATATTTATTTCCACACATTGAAAATAAGGGAAAAATCATCTTCTTTTCAATGTTCTCTTTAGATTTTCCTATGAATTTCATTTTCCTCTTCTTATAAAACGTATATGACAGACCGGTTACTCCAATATCTATCTCAACCTTGAGAGCACATCGAATGATTTCCTCATAGCTATTGAAGTACCTTATGGATTACGCCCTTCGAAGACATGGTTTTAAGCCACTAAAGAATCGATCGATCTTAGTCTCAGTTTGGATAATAATTCTGGAACCATACCTTGAATGTCTTGTAAAAAAACATTCATAGGTACCAACAGATTCATCATCCTTTTTCTTTAGATCAAGAAACTCTTTATCCATCATTGTTCAAAGAATACGAGGAAAGTACATATTGAAATATATGTTCATGAATATATCTCATTCCATGGACTCAATTTCTTCTCTTTGCCTCGTATTCTTGACAAGATTCCACCATTTATCAGCTTCACCTTCCAAATGATATACTGCTATGATGACTCTATCATGTTCAGAACATTGAAGAACTAAAAATATCTTCTAAGTCATACTGAACCATTGTTCTGCTGAATGAGGGTGGACTCTGCCTCATGAAGGATTCAACAGAATGTTGCTTCTTCCTTTTTTCATTTGGAAGTCCTGCATGATTCATAGCTTGAGAAATTTGTGTGAGCATGGCTATAAGATTTTTCATTCCATCTCCCATAATGTTTGGTTGCTTATGGGCACAGTCATTGCATTGCCCGTCACATTCAGCATTAACACGGTTCCTTCAGGTTCTAGCCATTGAATAAATCCAATAAACATAGTCTGAGAAACACTAATCATAATAGGACAACCACATAATCAAGAATAAAATTTCACACTTAATGTCTTATCATAGGATATTCATGGCCATTTCCAAAACACTAAGATTGTGTTCTATGTTTAGACATATCCTTAGGGTTCTTACTAAGACATTCACATCATAACTTCCAAAGGTTGACTGTACCTTTCCCATGATACCAACTATAACGACCCATACATTACATAAATTGTTATTACATAAAATTTGATGTACACTTATTACAACATATAACAAAACCATGAATGAACAATATAGGTATAGTGTCTTTAGAAACTGGGAAAAATAAACAACTGGTTTATAAATTATCTACATTGTCTCCCTATTATATTATAATATCTAGAGTCCCTTTTGGCATATCTTACTTAATACACTTCTTCCTGACCAGGGGAAAATAAAACATACAAAAGGGTGATCTCAAATGCTCAGTGATGGTAAACAAAATAAATATCAATCATATCATATTCATAAGAACTTAACATTTTGAAAATCATAACCTGCAAAAGTGATCATAATATCAGAACATGGGTTAAATCATGGTAGTGCAATGTAAATCCCAATAATCATGACATGAAACTTTCTGGCATACAAACATATTCATAGAGAATCATTTCTTATTATTCAAGACTCATTTCCAAGACTATCCTAGCGTACAAAGTCTATTTTTGAACCGAATTCACTCCTTGTATTAGTCCTGTATCACTGAACCAGATTAACCTGACATTCCAGCCATGTCTATCTCATGAGATATAAATCATTACCCAATGAATTTGTGGTAGATATAAGTCACACCCATCTCATAATGAAACTAATATTATGTGTGCCACAAAGTCAAAAATCATTACATAAACCTTTTAATAAAAATGGGATTCTTAAACATCATGCCATCATAACATAATCAATATAAGATAAAAGGACATCATAAAATTAATTCCATCATAACATAACCAAAGAAATGTAAAAATAGGGATAGATATATAATCCTATATTATCTTTTATTGAAAATAATTTTGATAAAACACTTGACCTCCATTCTTGAGTAAAATATCCTTTTACTTCAAAATTTTTTTTCCTTTCTTAACATGTCATAAAATTTTAAACTAAAAGAAGTTGAATAAAATTAAACTTTAAAACTTGTATAGTAAGCTTTATGGAAATAATGTTCTATGAAATCATAAAAAACTATCCATTCCGTATATGTTAAGAAAACATTCTTCTCGTATTTTGGATGGAAAAGTCAAAAAGTATCTCGTTCTAAAAATGACAAAACATTCCATTCACATCTTTTACTGAAACTCACCAATGGGTATAAATGGATTTAATTAATTGTAGGAGGATAGAAATAATATTAGATATTGAGGAATCATGGAAGTGGATGATAAATATTCTCTAGTAAATTCTGAAGTATAAACAATCTTGGATAAAAATGAGATTACGTGATTTTCCCTTACATTATGTCCGATTTGCTTCGTACATATTCGAACCTATTGTATAATGATTTAAATAATGTCATTCAATTATTATAGAATAATATTATTTTTTATTATATCATATATATTCATATTCTTATCTTCTTATTAGTAATATTTCATTGCTACTTGTTATTCGAGTGTTTATTGCTTTATCTTCTTATGCGTGTTTTGTCGAATAAATTATATTTCAGCATTTTAGGATATAAATAAATAATTTTAATAATGGTAGTAGTATAATATATATCATATTTATTTATTGAATTCATTTATACAATCATTATTCAATGGAGATCATGTATAACGAGTCGCATCACATCGTGGAGACGGTAGGTCGTACGTACACAAGAGCGATGATATCATTCCCATGATCGTGGAATTTTATGGAAGGGTATGTATACTATTTAAGAATCAATATCACTTTAAAATAGTCATATATAGTTATTATTTACACCATTATACCCATCCAAGAAAGCTGGTGGTGGAAAATAGATTACACCACGACGTGGAGACAATATTCCATATGTACGCACACGCGGTGATTTCATTTTCTATAGGATGGATTGAAGGTGAAATAAGGTTTTTCATATTTATAATAACATATAAGTATATGAGTTACACTTATGTTATTACTTCATAATGAACCAACTAAATAAGAGTAAGTAGAAGATGAAATAAATTTGAATGAATCGGTAACGGATATTACCTCTTCTTCGACATGCTACTTTGAAACCTCCTCTTAGGGAACTAATTATTGTATTTGAAGAAGACCAGGACCTCTAGAATATTACTAGGGAAGTGGAGAAGAGAAATTGGTAGGGGTTGGATGAGCATGAAGGCTAAAACTATTGTTACAAGGAGAGAGATGAGGTTCCCTTTTATAAATGAGGAGAGGGGGACCTTAGGAAAAACATAAAATATTAATTTATTATAAATTCATATTCGGTTTTTAATAGCTCTAAATTAATTTATTTAGAATATACGGTGGGTATGGGTAGAAATATTCTCAACCAATAGATTTTAGACAAGTTTAGGTTACTATTTTAACCATATCATTTATATTTAACTTTAAGTTAAATAATTTTACTTTTACTGTGTCTTCTTGTTTTCTTACACTATATGTTTATCAAACTTACTATAACAAGCCAAACGAACCAGAAGTGGTTATTTATTAATATATATAACCTTATTTAATTAATTTGGGTGAACCATATATTTTCATAAATAATATAACAATTAATAAAATAATATTTGATTTAAAAACTATTTTATGTCAATTTTGACACTATTTGGTAATTGGTTTTTGTGAAAATCATAACATCATGAATACTTCAAAAAAGTTAATTTAATCAATACTTACATGTTATATTAACATTATTTTTTTATAATTTATAAAAAGTCTCAAATTAAATTTATTTGGGTCTTTATAACATCAATTATGTTAATATTTTATTAATAAGGTAATTACCGTATCATCATTGTTTCATACATAAATTAAATTATTTAAAGTCTAAAATTTATAAATAAAAAACCATTATGTAGGAAATTTTTTTAAATTTCTAATAAACTGTTTATAGTCGAATTTATCTTATTTTTAACCCTATATTAAAAATGTTTTAGTTAATTAACATTGATTTTAACTATTTTAACGCTTCTTTAAATAAAATAATATTAAATGTCCTAATCTAGTCCAAGTGGACCTAAATGGTCATATTTTGTTCCTAAGGTTGTTTTTGGTCGAATTAAACATATCCAATAGAATGAGGACATTTTTTAGGATTATAATAATACCATTTATACCCTTAATTACCCTATTTACTTTTAACCAAGGTAAATAAAAAAAGCTATTATTCACCAAAAATTATTTTTATCTTATTGAACCCAATTTTTCTCATTGATATTAACCGTGTCTCTCAGATTTTCGAAATTCCATTCACTGAAGTGGTAAAATTATGTTTTATTTAAATTTTCAATCTATTCTAGAAGGTGGGTAATAGACGGTGAAAAGTTCAATTAAATTTTTATATGTCTAAAATTATTATAAAACGACTCCAATGAATTACTTTGATCTTATATAGACATTATTAATCAATTTTTAACTAAAAAAATTAAATTAAATAAATATTTATTTAAATAAAATGTTTGTTTTTAAATAGTAACCCAGTGTTTTCACTACTCATCAAAAATTGAACGTTTTCAGAAAAACACCAAAATTTCACCCGAGGCATATTCCGATATTACGAATCCAAAAATGAAGTCCATTTTGAATGATGAAATTTATAAAATTTCAATAATTGGGTATTACTATTCATAATGGATAGTTTATATATTATTTTAATAACATATCATTGTTTAGTGAAACTCGGTATTGCGTACAATGCAAGCTATTTAGGAAGGTTGCCTTTGCGTGTAACGCAAGCCAAGACAGTGTTGTGGGTAGTGAAATATTCCTTTATATAACATTATAAAAAAAATATTTCTCATAAAATATCGGGTGTTACAATATCCCACAGGTTTGTGGTAACCAAGAGTGCAGCAAGGCCCTTTGTCATATATCAAGATACCTAGGGTCGAGCCTGGAACTCCTTGTCAGTGTTTTCACTCCGAGGTACATTTGTTCCAGAGCCGCCTCTACCTGCTCATATCCAGACTGTAAGGACCCAACCCTAGTTTCCTAGAGTCGGTAACTTATTTGATTATGTTGGTATACATACAAGGAATATGAATCCCAAAAGACCAAATAGGATAGTATTATTGGAAACAAGTTAGATACATAAGTTGATCATTACAACATGAAGGGAAAAACACTAATTTATTCAACTAGCAACATCATGTCTCCTAGATTATTCTTTCATGTCCTTCATAATTTACTTCTTCATATACTGAGAAATATGAAACAAAATAATGGGTGAGATCAAATGCTCAGTAAGAGTCAGAAATACAGCGGAAGATAAAATAAGAATTAAATATGGTGAATAATTTAAAACACATGCATTTAAAAATAAACTTGAACACATTATGGAAAGAATATGAGCTGAGTAAATATTAACATAATAAAACATAATCAAGGGTATTATTCTAGTTTAATATCCAAATTAAAATTCAATTACTAGCATCATAATTAGGGAAGTGCATATTCTGGACATTCGGAATCATTTTTTCATGGCCTCGGCCAATACATCTAGTAATTAAGGCCTCGACCAAAATCCATATCACATTGGGAAAGGCCTCAGCCAATTCCATCTCTATTTGTTTCATGAGACCTACCGATGAATCGAGGGGCTATATAGGGCCCCACCCATCACATAATATGTCCAATTCATTCCTCATATGAGAAGGGATAATCATAAACAACATATACATTCATATTGAAAATATCATATGAAATGTAACTATGTTTCCCTAATCATTAAACATAAAACACTAACAAGTGAATGGTTTTAGGATAGATCATCCACAATTGAGTTAATCATAATACATTAAATAAAATATGGTATATGACTTCATATGTTATTAAACACAAAAATACCATGGAATTAATAAGAGTGTTGAATTAGATGGAAAAAATCTTATAAAATCATTAAGGAATTCTGAAGATAAATACACTTTCATTTTGAAAAGAATAGTTTGTTTGGAAAAATCTTTGTATAAAACCAGAAGAAAAGTAAGATAGTATTTTCATAATAAAATTATTGGTTTTATAAAGATAATGGTATCCATAAACAATTTTATAGGGTTCCATTGAAAATAGGTAAGATTTTGAGAAATTCCCTTGAACCGGGCTCGTATTTTTGAAACAATTTTGAATGTTCTTTTTAAAATGTGTAACTATCCAAAATATAAGGAAGGATTCTGGTTTTTAAACATATATATGATACTCACACAGAATATATGAGGATTAAATAACAATACATAATAATGTCATTGATGTATTTAGACAATGAAAGTATCCAGAATGAAAAAGGATGTTCGGGTGGAAAAACTCGTACCTTAACTCCAAATGTGTTCCAATCTTGTACATAAGTTCATGGAATATGAAATTATACTTGTTAATAACCTATTTATGAAACTATTAGGCATGTACATATTTCTGGGTAGATAATTTATGTATTTATTTATAAGTTATTTTATTGAATTTTGTTGTTCTAAAGTGTTCGTTTCCTTTATTTTCATATTCGGTTCACTTGTTTTTAAGTAATGAAGTTAATATGGAATGGTTATAAATTTCCAGGATTGGAATTATATATTATTAATAAACATAAAAAATTGATAATTTTCATTTCTATCATTTTGTTACATGCAATGAGGATGAATCATTAAATGAAAACAACTTCGATTATTTGGCGGTATTTATAATATTAAGAACTAGTTTGGTCAAAAAAATTAATTATATGTACATATTCTGGTTTCTGAATGTTAATTAGGTTATAAAAAATATATTATAGTCTTTTTCAATCATGAATATGGTTTCATGACTAGTAATGAAGAATAAATTTAATAACGATACTTCGTTGTCCGTGAAGGTTATAAATCAGAACATCATGGACGTCGATTTCGTTTATAAAAATAAAAGGGAGGGAATAAGAATATTTATGTTGTTTCATCCTTTAACATGATATAAATCTAGAATATAGATATTAATGGAGTTATCATGGTCATTCATTCAGAGGAGGTGAAGAGAGGATAACAAAAGTGGATAAATTAAAATAAAACAAAATGAGAAAGAAGGGTGCTTTACCTCTTGAAATAACCTCCATGAGAAACAACTTAAGGGAAGGGGTTTTGGACTTTTGGAAAGACTAAGTGCTTATAGGTCGTGGCGAGTGTCTAGGGAAGGGTAATTGGGCCGAAATTTGAGGAGATTCAAGGCTTATAGAAGTGAAGGGAAGAGGCAGTGGTGGGGGGTTATTATAGTGGAGGAGAGGGGTAAATTTCAAATATTTAATTCATTATTTTACAATACCCATCAAGACAACCAATAGTGTTGATTAATATGAACCCCAACAGTAATAAGTTCATGTGTGTTCGAACCAAGTGGCCTTGCATCACTTGTGATGTCATGAATAGTGTATTTAACTGATAAATTGAATATACGGAATTTTTCCATATTTCACTATTCAACAAAAATTCATGAATTTTAGGAAAATCCCAAAAATTCACACCTAAATTTTTTTGATGTTTAGAATTAAAAAGTTAAATCCATTTTTTAAAAATAATTTTGTAAATATTTTTAATTTAATTTTAAATAAGGTCATAGTTAATTTGAAAAATAACAATCTTAATGTGCAGTTAGTTTTATGTGACATGGAAAATTTAATTAGGATCCCATTATCATATTACCATAAGAAAATAAAATAATAAAAAATGTTACTATTCAAAGGTCATATTACAATTCATATTACTATTCATATTACTATTAATAATGGTTTGTTACTATTCACCAAAAATCATGTTTGTTCTATCAGACTCCAAATGACTTACTGAACACAACTCTAGATGACCATTTATTGAAATTCAAAAACATATAAGAGAAAAATTTGTATTTAATGTTTAGATTATAACATTTCATTCTATATTTATTTTCAAAACCTTGGGGTTTTACATTCTCGCCTCCTTACTAAAATTTCATTCTCAAAATTCACATAATATTACTTAAAAAGATTCGGGTATGTCTTTAACATAAGTTCCTCAGGCTCCCATGTTGCTTCCCCTATCTTATGGTTCCTCCATAGAACCATCACCAGACGATTCGTCCGATTTCTCAATACTTGTTCTCTAGTATCAATAATCTCCATAGGTTCTTCATAGTAAGATAGATCGGGGTCAAGTTCCACTTCTTCATAAGTGAGTACATGTATTGGGTTGGGCATGTACATTCATAACATTGAATCATGGAACACATTGTGAACCTTGGAGAGAATTGGTGGGATTTCCAAATGGTATGCTACGACTCCAATTCGGTCCAGATTTTCAAAAGTTTCATTGTACCTAGGAATTAATTTTGCCTTCTTGTTGAATCGTATAATACCCTTCTATGGAGATACCTTTAAGAAAATGTGATCAATTTTTGAAATTCCAAATCCTTCCATCGGTTATCAGCATATATCTTTTTCATACTTTGAGCTATTTTGATATGGTTTTAGATAATCTTCACCTTTTCTATTGTTTCTTCAACAATTTTATGTCCCACGAGCTTTCTTTCACCAACATCATCCTAGCAAGTTGGTGTACGACATCGCCTCCCATATAATGCTCATAGGGTTCCGTCTGTATACTTCAATGGAATCTATTGTTGTATGAAAAATGTACGAGAGGTTAATAATGATCCCACATGCCTTGAAAATCATGTGAACAAGACCTCAACATGTCATCCAATGTTTGAATAGTCCTTTCGGATTTTCCATCAGTTTGTGGGTGGTAGGCAGTGCTCAAATGAAGATCAGTATCTAGGGCCTTCTGAAAACTTTTCTAGAATTGTGATGTAAAATGTGGGTCACGATCAGAAACAATCGATAGGGGTACTCCATGAATATGCACAACTTCATTAATATATAGTCTTGCTATACATTCAAGTGGCAGATCTTATCTTATATAAAGACAATGTGCTGACTTGGTATGATGATCAATAATGACCCATATTGCATTGATCCTTATAGGATTCTCTGGTAATCCTATGAAAATGTCCGTTGTTATATTATTCCATTTCCATTCAGGTATGGGAAGAGGTTTAAATACTCTTCCTGGCTATTGCCTTCTAGCTTTCACTTGTTGAAAAATCATACATCTTGACACAAAATCAGTAATCTACCTATTTATGTTGTCCCAATAGAAATGTTTCATCAAATATCTATACATCTTAGTGCTACAACAGTGTATAGGAAAATTGGAACTATGAGCATCATCCAAAAATTTCCTTTTTAGATCAGGTATATCGGGAACAAAAAGTCTTTTCCAAAATTTCAAAATTCCATCTTTTTATCCGAAGTCACTCAATCTCCCATCATTCACAGCTTCAATCATCTTTTGAAATTCCTCGTCATCATCCTGAGAACATTCTATCCTTTCTAGTAAAGATGCTTCAGAATCCATTTGAAAAAGAATTGATGTTTCACCTTCCATGGATATTCACATATCCATATTTACTAGATCCCTAAAAATAGGATCCCTTTCTACTCTCATCTTGTCCAAAAATCCATGATCCTTTCAGCTCAAAGCAACTACCACCTTATTTTCCTAACTCAGGTGGTAGTGTATCATGAAATCATAATCCTTGAAGAGTTCATGAAATCCCCTTGGCCTCATGTTATGTTCTTTCTATGAGAAAATATACTTTAAACTCTTGTGATCAGTATAAATCTCACATTTTCACCATAGAGATAATGTCTCCATATCTTCAAATCAATGGTTACAGTAGATAACTGAATATCATGAGTAGTATAGTTTTTCTCATGAAATATAATTTGTCATGATGCATAAGCAATAGCCCTATCATTTTTTCATAAGGACACAACTAAGTCCTTTCATTGAAGCATCACTATAAATAACAAACTCGTCATTCCCCGACGGTAGAGTCAATATTAGAGCATTGAATAATCTTATCTTCAGTTCTTCAAAACATTCTTCACAATATTTTGTCCAAAAAAATTTAACCCCTTTACGTGTGAGCTTTGTTTTTGGGTTAGCCAGTCAGGAATAATTATATACAAAACGTCAATAATAACCTACTAATCCAATAAAAATACATACCTCAGTTATGTTTGTTGGAATGGGCCAATATTGGATTTCCATTGTCTTTCTAGTATCAAATATGATTCCATCATTAGAGACAATATGGCCAAGAAAAGAAATATCCTGAATCCAAAAATTGACACATGCTAAACTTCCCATATAAATCATGTCTTCTAATAGTCTTCAGAATAATGTGCAATTGATTTTCATGATCTTCGCAGCTTTTGGAGTATACCAAGATATAATCAATAAAGAACACTACCAAATCCTCAAGATATTCCTTGAAAACTCTGTTCATTAGCTCCATGAAGATAGAGGGTGCATTTTTCAATCCAAAAGGGATCACTGTAAACTCGTAATGCCCTTACCTGGTTTGAAATGTTGTTTTCGGAATGTCTTCCTTCTTCACACTGAACTGATGATATCCATATCGAAGGTCAATCTTTGAAACGTATTGATCTCAATGTTGTTGGTCAAAAAATCATCAATGTGAGGTAGGGGATACTTAATATTTATTGTAATAGAAATGATTTCCCAGTAATCAATGAAAATATTCATGGATTCATCTTTCATCTTGACAAAGAGGAAATGGGCTCCTCATTGAGAAACACTATGTCAAATAAAGACTTTTTCAGTGAAATCCTCTAGTTTTTTCTTTAGATCCACTAATTCCACAGTGTCCATTCTATAAGGGGTCTTTGATATGGGCCTTGAACCAGGAATTAAATCAATGGAAAAATCAATTTCTCGTCTGGAGGATTTCCAGGTAAATCTTCTGGAAACCAATCAACATATTCTCTCACAATAGTTATATCCTCTATTTTAATATTCCTTTCCACACCCATAGTTATTTCATTCTTTTATTCCCCAATAATTTAATGTAGTTTAGCTAGTGGGAGTGGATCATGGTAAGAATCAGGTGGTGACTATTCTTCTCTAAAGGTAAGGTGTTCTTTATCGTCGTCATCAAAAATCATAACCTCCATCTTCTTACAATAAATTTTTGCATCATGGTCTGAATGAAAATCCATGCCAAGGATTATATCAAATTCAATAACGGGTATAACGATGTGATCAGAAGATAAATAACATTTGTATGCACAAATGGGAACTGATTCATAGAACTTTTTAGCAATGATACTTCCCTTAAGAGTTTTGACTGACAAATCCCTTGTTAAATCAAATTGGAAATATCCAATTTTCTTTTCAAACTGGGAAAATAAGAAGAAATTATATGATCCAAAATAAAATAAATCATTGGCTAAACATGAGGAAACAATTAAAGTACCTACCACCACGTCATTAGGAACATTAACCTCTACAGTTGTGAATGCATAAGCTTGTCCCTGATCCCATTCCCTTTTCTGTTGCATATTTCCTTTATGTTTCAGACAATCATTAGCCTAGTCTCCCATCTCTTGACAACTATAGAATTGAACATCATTATCTTCCTTATTCCCTTTGCAATCCCCAAGAAGATGGCCTTTCTCAACACATTTATAGCATACTCCTTTTCCTTTTAAGCATGCACCAGGGTGTTTCCTACCACAATTTTTACATGGTGGAAATTCAACTCTTCCCTTCTTCCCCATTTCCTTATTTCCTTTCCAAGGGTTTTCAGCAACCCTCTTCTTTTCTTGCATTCCATTAATGTCATAATACATAATAATTCATTTTCTATCTTGATGGCACACGGAACTATATCCTCATATGATAAAAATCCTTGGGAGACCAGTGCCCGCCGGAGGAATGGCTTCAGGCCATCAAAGAATCTATTAATTTTTCTCACAGGATTTTGTATGTAGTCTACAACATGTCTTGCTAATCTTGTGAAGTTAGCTTTGTACCTCGCAAAATTCTCATCTTCTTTCTACCTCAGATTCAAGAATTTTCTCTCCATATCTTCTCGCTGGTCAAAAGGGAAGTATTTTTCTAAGAATAATTCTTTAAAATCCCTCCATTCCATTTCTTCAATCTCTTCCTCCTAATTTTTGTTTTGGATTAATGACCACCACTGATCTGTATCTCCCGATAGATGATATACTACCATTAAAACCTTCTCTCTTTCAACACATCCCAAAGCGAGAAATATCTTCTCAAGGGACCATATCCAATTCTCTACTACAAAAAAGTTTGTAGTCCCATTGAATGATAAAGGATCTTGTCGCATTAAGTGATCAAGCATGGCTCCTCCACGTGGTGGATCCGGATGCTCCATACGGGTAAGGTTATTATTCATAACCTGAGTAAGTTTTCCCAGTATAGTTATGAGTTTCTCATCACCAGTCAATGCACTGGAGCCAACATCATTATCTTACCTCGGAGGAAAATCCCAACATGGGACACATGCATTCGTGCGATTTCCATTCTGTCCACTAGGTGACATATATAGATAATGGCATACACTCTATTACGTTATGAGTCATATTGTATAATCTTAACTAAAAAATACTCAGAATAAAAATTACATCCTACGCATGGCTAATACCATATTCACAAAAATGGTTTCTTTGAGGAATATTTTAAATTTTAATCCTTCATAATGGCTTGTAAAAAATGTGAATTATCCTAAGGATATCCCCCGGGAGTGTCGTAACCAAGAGTGCAGCAAGGCCCATTATCGTGCACCAGTTCTCGTTCGAGTCTAGCTCAATGCGGTGTTTTCAGGTATTACCCCTAGATACATATTTGCCAGAGCCTCCTCTACCTGCTCGTATACAGACATGGATGTATTGCTTGAAATATCCACATACTATATTCCTTTCCAAAATATCAGGATTTTGTTGTATGTATTATCCTCAAAGACTAACTTAGGGACTCTTCTTAAATTCTACATTTTCTAAATCTAGTTTCCAAGTATTCTTCCAAACTTCCTCTGATACCTAATATAAGGACCCAACCCCAGTTACCCAGATTCGGTTCATTATTTGATTAAGTTGGTATACATACAAGGAATATGAATCCCGAAGGACCTAATAGTTTAGTATTATTGGAAACATGTTTCATACATAAGTTGATCATTACAACATGAAGGAAAAAACAATAGTAATTTCTTCCACTAGCAACATCATTTCACCTAGATTATGCTTTCATGTCATTCATAATTTACTTCTTCATATCATGAGAAAGATAAAACTAAATAAAGGGTGAGATCAAATGATCAGTAAGAGTTAGAAATACAGCGGAAGATAATATAATCATTAGACATGGTTAATCATTGAAGACACATTCCTTTAATAATAAACATGAACACATTATGGTAGGAATATGAGCTGAGTAAATATTAACATAACAAAACATCATCAAGGGTATTCTACTAGTCGAATATCCACATGAAATTTTAGTTACTATCTTCATAATGAGGGAAGTTCATATGCCGGACATTCTGAATCATTTTTTCATGGCCTCATCCAAGAAATATTGTGATTACGGCCTTGGCCAAAATCCATATCACATTGGGAAAGGCCTCGGCCAATTCCACATATATTTGACTCAAGAGACCTATAGATGCATCGAGGGGATATAGCATGCCCCACCCGTCATATAATAATTCAAATGCATTCCTCATATGAGAAGGGATAAACATAAACAACATATACATTCATATTGAAACTATCATATGAAATGAATCTATCTTTCACAAATCATTAAACATAAAACACTAACCATTCCGAGTAATAAGTTGAATGGTTTTAGGATATATCATCCATAATAGAGTTAATCATAAACCATTAAATAAAATATGGTAGATGAATTAATAAATTATTAAACCCAATAATACCATCGAATCAATAAGTGTGTTGAATTATAAGGAAACACTCTAATGAAATCATCAAGCACTTATGGAGATAAATACTCTTTCATTTTGAAAAAAAATAGTTCTTTTGGAAATATAATTGTATAAAACCAGAAGAAAAGTAAGTTATTATTTTCATAATAAAATGTGTGGATTTATAAAGATAATGGTTTCCAAAAACAAATTATAGAGTGCCCTTGAAAATAGGTATGAATTTGAAAAATTCCCTTGAACCGGGCTCGTATTTTTGATTCAATTTTGAGTGTTCCTTCAAAAACGTGTAACTGTCAATAAAATAAGGAAGGATTCTGGTTTGTAAACAAATATATGATACTCAATAAAAATATATGAGGAGTATATAAAAATACATAAGAATTCAATTTAGGTATTTAGACAATGAAATAATCCAGAATGAAAATGGAAGTTCGGGTGGAAAAACCATTACCTTAACTATAAATGTGTTCTTCACATGTAAATAAGTTACTGGAATATGAAATTTACTTGTTAATAACTTATTTCAGAACCTATTAGACATGTTTTTAGTTTACCATAATTCTGGTTAGTTCATTTATTTCATTATTGATAAGTTATTGTATTGAATTTCGTCATTCTAGAGTGTTAGTTTCCTTTATTTTCATATTCGGTGTAATTGTTTTTAAGTAAAGAATTTCATGTGGAATGGTTATAAATGTCCAGGAATGGAATTATATATTACTAATGAACATAATGAATTGATAATGGTAATTTATATCATTTGGTTACATGGAATGAGGATGAATCATTAGATGACAACCACTTCGATTATTCGGCAGTATTTGTAATATTATGAACTAGTTTGGTCATATAACTTAATTATATGTACATATTATGGTTCCTGAAGATTAATTAGGTTATAAAACATATATTATAGTCTGTTTCAACCATGAATATTGTTCCATGACCAGTAATGAATACGAAATTGATGAATGAATCTTCGTCGTCCATGAAGGTTATAAATCGGAACTTCATGGACGTCGATTTTGTTTATAAAAATAAAAGGGAGGGAATAAGAATAATTATGATGGTTCATCCATTAACAAGATATAAATATAGTATATAGATGTTACTAGAGTTATAATTTTAATTTGGACAGAGGATGTGAAGAGAGGATAACAAAAGTAGATAAATTGAAATAAAACCAAATGAGAAATAAGGGTTCTTTACCTCTTGAAATAACCTTTTTGAGAAACTCTTTAAGGGAAGGGGTTTTGGTCTTTTTTAAATACTAATAGCATCGTGGTAATGAATAGTGACTAGGGAAGGGTAATTAGGCTGAACTTTAGGGATCTTTAAGGCTTAGAGATGTGAAGAGAAGAGGTAGTGGGGGGGGGGGGGTTATAGTGGATGAGAGTGGTAAATTTTGAATATTTAATTCATTATTTAATTATTCAACTCAATACTACCAATAGTGTTGTTTCATGTGACCCATAATAGTAATAAGTTCACGTCAGTTAGAAAAAATTGGCCTTTCATCACTTGTGATGTCTTGAATAGTTTATTCAATTGATAAATTGAATATATGGTATTTTACCGTATTTCACTATTCATAAAAAATTCAATAATTTCAGAAAAATACCAAAAAATCACCCCTTCCATTTTCCGACGTGTAGAATTAAAAACTGAAATCCATTTATCAAAAATAATTTTCTAAATATTATTAATTTTATTTTTGAATAAGGTTATAGTTAATTCGAAAAATAACAATCTTGAAGTGCAATTAGTTTTATGTGACATTGAAAAATTAATTAAATTATCCTTATCATATTGACATAAGAAAATAAAATAAAATAATTATTTACTATTAAAAGGTCATATTAATATTCATATTACTATTCATAAGGGTTTGTTACTATTCATCAAAAATCAAGTTTATTCTATCAGACTCTAAATGACTTACTGAACATAACTCTAGATGACCATTTCTTAAAATTCAAAACACCGAAGAGACAAAGTTGTGTTTAATGGTTAGATTATAAAATTGTATTCTATATTTATTTTCAAAACCATGAGGTATTATACGGAAAGGGATGTATTGCATGGAATATTCAAAAAATCAGTAGATTACCAAAATTCTAGGATGTACTTCTGCACTAATCCTCAAACTATATCATAGGGTAATGTTATCTAATTAGAGTTTTTCTAAATATATTTTCCATGTTTATTGCTAAAAATACTCAGATACCAACTATAACACCCAAAACCTAGAAGGCTGGAGCTGGTGAATTAATTTAATACATTGTAATGATTCAAGGAATGAGGTCCCGAAAGACAGATCAATTTAGCAGCGTTGGAAAATAGATTACATACATGTATGTTACATTACACATTAGAAATTAATACACAACATAAATTATACATGGATAACACCATTAATTCTCTATCTTAACCAGACATATCAATCCAAATACACTTCATGGAATCCTGAGAAAATGAAACATAAGAAATGGGTGAGCTCAAATTCTCAGTAAAGGTAAGAAATGAAGTAGAAGATAACATAAACATTAGGCATGGTGAATAATTGAAAACACGTGGATTTACATATAATAAACATCAACTGTTTATGGTCGGAATATTATCTTTGTAAATAATTCCATAATAAAACAGAGTCATCCGTTTCCCACTAGTCGAATCACCACATTAACCATCAGTATTTTTTTCATAATGAGGGAACGTATAATGTCGGACATTCTGAATCATTTTGTCAAGACCTCACCCAAGACATATAAAAATGATTAAGGCCTCAGCCAAAAGAATATATCAAATTGGGAAAGGCCTCATCCAATTCCATGTAAAAATTTCTCATGAGAACTATCGATGCACTGAGGAGCTATAGCGGGCTCCACCTATCACTTACTAAGTCTTATAAATTTCTAATATGAAATGGTTGAAACAAAACATACACATTCATATAAAAACTAGTATATGAAATGTCAAAACATTAACCATTAACCATTAATGAAATAAAAATAACACATCCATATTCAAACATATAAAAAACCGTAAATACAATATTGATGATTTTTATCATAGTAAATAAATTTCTAACTTGTGTAAAATTCAACAAAGGATGTTGACATGGATGAATTCCGGTCTCTTTGAGAAAAAGTCTTTTACTATTTTGAAATCATTTAAGAGTCACATAATTATAAAAGAAAACATTGATTTTCAAAATATTCTTATAATATTTTAAGAGAAGCTTAAATGATGTTATAGTGGCGTAAAATATCCACTCCTACCGTATAAGTCAAAAAAGACATTATTTCCTTAATTTTATTGAAAATGGTGATAATGTACCTGATTTGGAAAACGATGGAAAGATTGATTTCAAAACATATATGTCAAAATAATGGTATAAATGAAATTAAACCATTATCTAGTAAATTGTAAAAATGATTTGGAATTAATCTTTAAGAATATATGGATGTGGATGACAATGAGGTCCCAGTTGATATTTACATAAAAAGAACATCAGATAATAATGAGATTGTGGAATTAACCCTTACATTCATTTTCCTTTGGTCAAGGGTACATTTATCCTCCTATATAATCACCATATTATGTTATTAAATTTTACCAGAACCATATTGATATTTATTATATCATACAAGATTCATTTATGAATTTGTACAAGCCATTTAATAAATATTTCCATATTAAATTAACATTTAGGTTAACAATGGATTTCTATATCGTACGTGTTTTAACTTGTTATTTCTGATTGTATCACATAGATCATGATTTAAATACTTCAAAAATATAAAAAATGATATATATATCATATATATATATAGAATATTAATATGTATAATTTATAGATATATGATATGGAAAACACAGTTTATAGGGACAATAGGTCGTACATATGCATAAATGTTGTCTATGTTTTAATATTGTATTGAATAGAAGTAAGTGAATAAGATATATGTAAGTACAATATATATATATATATCTAGTAGAATTATTATTTCATATATTATATTCTTTGTAGTAATATATTTTTTTATAATCATCATTGAATGGTGAACGTGGAAATGAATCTCATCGCATCGTGGAGACGGAAATTCGTACGCACACACAAGCGATAATATCATTATTTTGATGGTGAAATAGAATATATTTGGATATTATATCATATATAAATAATAATTAACATTTTATATTTGTTATTAAAGTTATTTATAGTAATTATTATACCCAACCAAAATAATTTCGTGTTTGAATAACAAACTACACCACGACATGGAGACAGTAAGTCGTACATACACACGTATGGTGACTATGTCATTTATAGGATGAATGGAATAAATAATATTGTTTTATCATATTTATAATAAAATAAATGTTTGTATAAGGTATTGGAATTATTATTTTGGTATGAAAAAAACAATTAAAGTGGAAAAGGAAAAAGAAATGAACTTGAATGAGGGTGGTGAAATTAATACCTCTTCATCAGGTGTTTCCTTTTTAGTTGATCAAAATGGCTCCTTTAGATGTCTTTATGTTCAAATTAATGCCTCTAGGTTTAAGAGAGTAAAGGTGAAAGAATATATTTGGAAGTTTTTTGGCCGAGCCAAATGGCTTTGTAGGTGTAAAATTAAGAGAAGGTGAAGTGCCCTTTTATACGAGGGGTGAGGGTCACTTTAGGAAAAGCTTGAAATATTATTTTATAAAAATATATTTTTATATTTAAAATGGCTCTAAAATGATTTCATTAAAGGATAAGTTGGGGTGGAGTAGAAATATTCTCCACTAATAGGATTTAAACATGTTTAGGTCACCATATTATCCTTATCCTTTACATTTAACTCTTACTTAAATAGTTTATGTTTTACCATGTCTTTTATATTATTATAATAAATTGTTAATGAACATACAATAAAGATCGAAGAGACCCCCAAGTGGTTAATTATTGATATATATAACCCTATATAAATCCATTATCAGAATCTAATATTTTATGTAATATTATATCAAAATTATATTATATTATTTGTTATAAAAATCATTTATGTCAATTTTGACACTATTTGGTATTTGGATTTTTTTGATAGTCAAAAAAACATTATTACTTAGAAAAAAATACATTAAATCAATACTAACATTCCATATTAACCTATAAAATTTTTTATAGCATAAAAACATTCAGATAATATTTATTTTAATATTTACAATATCATATATTTGATTCGTTTATTAATAAATAAAATATTGCATCATTATCGTGTCATAAATAAATATATTTATTTTAAGTCTAGAAATTCTAAATAAAATATCACCATTTAGGAATTATTTTTAGATTTTAATTGAATATTTATATTCAAAGATGTCACTTAATTAACCCAATATAAAAACATTTTACTAAAAGATACATGCTTTTGTTATTTGTGACTCCACTTTAGATTAATTAATATAAAATGTCATTATCAGTCCCAATTTGCTCCATGCGGTCCGAAAATCGAACCAAGGGAGTGCATGGTTGGAAATGTATCAACCAATAGGAATAGAATACTTTTTTTGGTAATTTTATATTATTGTAATAATATTTTTTACCCTTATTTACAAGAATTGCCCTTTAACCTTGTTAAATAAAATATTTACTAATGTAAATATTGATACTGCCTAAAAATAAAAGTTAACTATTTACATAATTTCAACCTCCTGATTGAAAATATGAAAATCATTTTTCCAAATTAAAAAAACATAAGTGGAAGAATTTAATTTAAAATTAATTCTCATGGTCAAAACAAAAGGCGTGTTTTTATGAAATAATATCTATCAAATTATTGAAACTTGTTTATGTGTAGTTTAACTGTAAAATTAAATCCAATGACCTAAATTATATTAAATGATAAAAATATAATCTAATGATAATTTAAAACCACTCAAATTTATAATTTATCACTATTAATTATTTCAATTATAATAGTTGTTTTCAATCAAAATTTTGAAATTTTCACTAGTCATCAAAATATGAATGTTATCCAAAAAGTACCAAAAATTTATCCATTATAAATGTTTATGTCTAGATTCTAAAGAAAAATTTAGTTTCATTAAATTTAATATATAAAATTGTCAAATATTTGTTTTAAAAATTTATTTCCATTAAAATGCTCTAAAGTTTTATTTTTTCGGAAAATACCTGTTTTATCTGAAAAAATGAATTTGTTATTATATTATGTCTAAGAAACACATAATATAGATTATAATATTATAGGGAGTATATAAAATTCAAAATTCAGTTAATACTATTCATAACCTCTTTTGAGTGGCTAGTATAGTAAGTCGTGGTGCTCTAGAACTCGTTGTTGCGTGTAACACATGTTATTGAATTTCATTGAAGGGATAACGTACTATGAAATCGTGGTGTGTTACAGAGAACATAACACTAATACATAATGGTCAACTAGTGGATCATACAAATTTAATACCCATAAAATTATATATGGCATACTATAATCCTTTATAGGTAATAGCAACATATTATTGATGTTATCTTTCATATGGGATTTGTCTGTCCTTGTTAGTATTAAAAATTTGTATGATGGTGTCCCAAAATCATAGATTATTTAATGAATATAACTACATAGAAGATACTTTATGGTATCCAATTACATGGATAAAATAATCATGATGCATTGGTAATAGTTCCTGGAAATAAATAGGATAACTAGAACCATGTCGTATAGTTTATGGGGATTATATCAGATATTTTTTTTCATTATGAGAAGGTATGGGAAATTAGACACCTTTTTGTAAAATATGAATCCCAATAGATTGTTCCAAAGCATGTAGAAAATAATTAGACAATTAATATTTATTTGAAAATCATACTTGATATAATAAACTAGTTATATTGGTCCCATAAAAGGGGTCATAATCTCATTCCAAATGGCCCTTCCCCAGCATCAACATGTATTTAAAATATCATAACAATTATCATGAAATCAATATAGAAGTTGAAAATTTGATCCCAACAATCATTAATTAAAAAATTTGTAGAGAAACACATCCACAAACAACCATATTAACTGAAATTATTTAATGATATCCCAAATTACATCCTATACATATAAGGAATCATAAAAAGTATCATGAAAAACATACCCCCTAATATATCTATCAATATTATTATAATGCCAAATGAATTATATCTTCTCACTCACAGAAATTATAAATACTATTAATGCTCGTAAAGTAAGGTTTCACTCTAGGAACATGATTCAAAACCAAATTAATATGGAACATAAAACATATATAGGTAGAAATATTTTATAACACAATGTAAATCTAATATATCCCCTTTTTTCATATTTCTGGTTTAATAGCAATAACCACAGTCCATTCAGAAAACCAGCAATATATACACATTATTCATAAATAATACTCAGTTACATAATACATGTTAAGTTATTACCGATGAAAAAGAGGATCAAATCAAGCCATAAATAATCCCTTAAATTAATTAAAAACCGCTATAGTTTTCTCATGTGTAGAAAGACATAATTACATTTTTCAATTTCATATTCAATTGAATTTTGCGTGTATCAACAATACATATTATTCTTATTACTCCCAAAGAGCCACTAAATTATACCCATACAGAAATTGAAAAAAAATATTCATAGTCTTACATATTGAATCCCAACACCCTCTGTTTGAATACAATCTATATGAATTCCCTACATGTTAATAAGTATTACTGTGACCACTTAATATTATTTTGAGTTCTCATAATCATAGTAGGATTAATTGACTTTCCAAATTTTATATAACTTTATTTTCATGATTTTGAGTGCCACATAAAATTCTATATGATGGACGTACATTGTCATAAATATGCATAAATTAATACCCAAATTATTACGATGGCATCCTATTATTAAACAATTAATTGAGCATTGTTATAATGTTGAGACCAGAACTTGTGAAATAAAGATTATATAACATGTCCCACCAACATTTCTTATTAGAAGATAATAGTGAATAGATTAAAAATTGAAACCTAATTTGAAAACAATTTTGATATTTTTTTTAAAAAATCACAATTTAATTAACTACTATTGAAATAGAGAGAAACAATTATTGCTCCCCTTCCCCATAGAGTTTTTATCTATTTCATAGAAAATAATATTACTTTGTAGAAGTCTCCATTGTGATCTAATTAAATACTTGATATATACATAGGTGGGGTCATTCGAAATAAAAGTAAATCCAAAATAATACTAAATTAATAAGGATAAATATAGAATAAAAAGTTATTATTATATAACCACTAAAGAGCTTTCAAGGATTTAAAATTAATATGAGAGTTAAAATTTGTGGGATAGGGGAATTGACATCATGTATTGTTCAATAATAGAGGGTTAATATTGGTTGGCTTCCAAATATGAAATTTAATTATCTTTATTCTTCCTTTGAAATAATTATTTTTCATTTTATGGATAAGTGGATAGTTTTAATTAGGTACCTAGTTCAATACATTCCAATTAGTAAATGATTTCTAGTTGGAATGTTAATATGTTGGGGAATGACCCCTTTAGTAGTAACTATGTAATCATTTATTAAAAAATTATTTGTAGATACTGTAGCTATTATTTTCAATGAAAACTCATTTTTTTACATTATTTTAATAATTATTTTTCCTTAATAAACTCAATATTCCATATAATACTAAAAAATACATGTTAAACTTTTTTAAGGAGAAGGTATTATAAATCATGTTGATACTATTTCATCAAAATGGATCCTTAAATTTATATTATCTTATTTATAATTATGATATATTTCAATCAATGTTTGTCAGAAACATTGTATAACTTTATAAATAAATAAAATATAATTTTAGAATAATAAATCAATATTAGTTTAAAAAATATGGACATATTATTTTACCACTCAATGAAAATCAGTTATCTTCATCAAAAAAAATTTATTATGATTCTTGTATATGATTTAGTCCAATATATTTAGATCATTATTTGAAGAAATTATGATTCAATTCCTAAATAAATACTACCCAAGAACCTTTTGGTTAGAAAGAGTATGTCCTTTATTATCAATTCTATATAAACATGTAAAACATACAACTACTCAATTAAAATATGGTAATATTATGGATTTATATGATGTTTAAATATCTCTACATATAATTACTCAAACTAACTGACCAAGTCATATTTATGATGTAGCTACAATAACCTTGATTTCGCTATCAAAAATGTCAATAAATTCAATGTCCTATAACATATATATATACTAAAATAATTATAATATAATCTTGTTAAGGAATAAAAAATAAATTAGAAACAAAATTGTTGCCATGTATAGAATAATGATAAAAAAAGTCATTTTTATTCATAAAGAATACTTATACCCTTTCAACATTAGAAACATACATATCAAGGTCATAGCAACATGAAAAACAATGTCCACAACAGCTGGCCTATTTAATTATTCAGCATTAACAATTATTAAATTTTTTTCTTCAACTAAATGGAATACCAAATTTTTAAAACCATATAATACCAATAAACATTATTGACGTATACGGCGAATGATCCATCCAAGTGTGTTATTAGATAATGTTTGAATATATCATTGACTATAGTCAACAATTAGATTGTTTAATAAACTTAGTCATGTTAATATTAATTCTGTTTCATGAATTTTAAATATTCAACTTTGAATTTTATTAACATTATATTCATTAAATATATATTTAGTAATTTATCAATTTAAAATGATATACTTATATTCTAACATGTATTTTATAATTTTAGAATATTGTTGTATTTAAAATAATATTATACAAAATATATATTTTTAATAATAAAAAATGGATATCAATTTTGATATCATCATGTAATAATTTATTTAGAGTTACTTAGCATAAATGTTATGATGAAATTTATTTGGTGGTGAATATTTAAAATTTCTGGTTTTTAATGAATCAAATATTTCAATTTAGTAATTTAAGATGGCACATTTATTTAATTTTATATATTACATAAATTTTCATTTTGGATTTTGATTAAATATAATAAAATAAATTCAATTGTAATCCTTATTAAATTTTTTTTGTGATAATAAATTCATAGACATAAAAATGAATTATTATCCCAAGTAGTTTTGCATTTGGTTGTTTTGGATGGAGTTAAAAATAATATTTATGAATGGTAGAAATCGAATTAGATAAAATTGTCACCATATTTTTAATTAGAATATTTATACATCTTTATGAGGCCACATTAATTTTTGTGGATTATGAATATTAACACGGCTAAAAGAATCCATTTACTAAAGTATGTGTAAAATTATGATAAGTAGTTTTTAAAAAAATTATAAGGGTTTAAAGAACCAATAAACTTATCTAAATTATTTTCTATGGAAAATGATAGACCATATATCATTTATTTTTTTGTGAAGATTCAATTTTGAGTGAAATATCGTGAGTAACCGAATAATAGATTTTCATATTTCTAAAAAACTAATGCATATCTTCTCCCTCACTTATAAAATGCACCTCTATACATTCTACCCCATAATTCATGACATATTATCCAATCCAATACCAATAAAAATTATTCATTAGATTTATAATGATGCTATAGTGGTTCATGTTTCACCATAATACCATCTTAAGAAGTAATTAAGTTTAATAATAATGAGTTTTATCTAAGGGGATAGTGTAGCCATTGACCAAGTGTTTTAATGATATTTGTTTTAGTTTAATTCATTTCATGCACAATAAATAACAATGACATAATAAAATTTATATAATATATATATATATATATATATATATATATTATGATTATGGTATATGAAATTTTAATCACCTTTTCCATCTTATGTGGAATTGAAGCATCACCTCTGTATACATATAAACTATGATCGTGACAATGTGATATGTTTCACATATCATCCCTGGACCGTAATGATGGTTGAAATTAACGAAAAAAATATTATATATGAAATTTATAAATTTATAATAATATTTTAATACATTGTATTATATATTTTTATTAATTCCATCCAATTAAAAATGATAAATTTTTGTTTCAAATTTATGGAAGAACATGTCCACAAATTGATGTGATTTATTTTTATTTTTCACCTTATATGAATTTCCATAGAGATGAAAATAATGAATAAACATGGCATGGATGAAATATTTAAGATATATAAAACTAAAATATTTTCTCATTTATTTCATTTCCCCAATTAATAAAAATTTTGAATCCATTCATGATAATCTATTAACACAACTACAAAATCTGCCTATTTCTATTGTTGAATAATAAGATAATAGGATCCAAAACTGTAGTCGTATCCAACATCCATGATTTCCATAAACGATGACTAATATGGCTAGGGAAATCAGTTTGACCAATTTTCATCATTTTAAACATGGATATAACTTTTTATATCCATGGTTTAATCATGGAAATATGAGGCCATAGCCATTGTTGAAATCATGGAAATACATGGCTATTTCCATAAATTCCTATTATGGCCATATGTATTTGTTGCCATGGTTTGAAATGGTGGAAATATCCTTAAAAATATATATATGCTTCTTATGTGCTTTGATCCTTCTACCTCTTCAACATTTACCCAAGTATTTTCCACTATGTTGATAACTACTATATGAATATATATATATATATATCTCTACATAGAAATATGTAAAGATTTACATATAATTTTTAATATTAATAATCTAAAATAATAATAAAAAATAACTATCATTGTTTAAATCATATAAATTAGTGCATACAACCACGATTGTAATATATGAAAAAATGTGGCTACTATCATGGTTTAAACCACAGAAATAGGTGGCTATTTCCATGGTTTAAACTATGGAAATTGGTGGAAATTGACAGGATTTAAAATATGGAAATAGGTTACAATTTCCACAAATTAAATAGTAGAAATATATGTATATGTCTACAGTTTATACCATGGATGTATGTTTCTATGGCCACTAGTTTTAAAATAGTATTAGTCGCCCTTTTCAACCAATTTCTCCATTTTTTTGATTTATCGTGAAGCTTATCATCACAGTTTCATATATTTGTGCTCATATGTAAGGCTACATCAATAGTTTTGGAAAACAATGACTATAGGATTCCTACATGAATGGTTTTCCAATCTATTGAAAAAAATTGGTGTCATGGCATGATTTTATAGTTATGAGGCTACCATCTTTATGAAATGATGTGTTTTAATTTTTAGGATATCTTTATATGATTGATCATAAATTTTTTATGATATAAAAATATGATAAATATAATGTTTTTATTATATTAGTTATAATGTAAACACAACACATTGACCATATTCAACACAATTTTTTTGGTTTGGAGGTTATAAACTGAATGGCCATAAAACATCATTCATGGACAAATAAATTTAGTAAATAAATAAAACACTGAAAAACATGAAATAAAAATAATTATAATAATATTAAAAAATAAAAATTGTTAATAGTAATGATTAAAATGATTATAATTTAAATATTTAAGATTTAGAGAACAGAGTAATCTAGATAGGACTTTTGACAATGGATTTTCTTTTAAAACAGTAATTAAATTATGTTAAACTCATGCTCATCCATTTACATGTTCTCCAAGATGTTTAATAATTGGTCTTATATATGAATATTTGGTTATTAAATGACATTTTTTGAATGTAATAAAAATATATTTATAGTGGTTTAATGAAGAATTATTTGAATGTTTCACATATATATTAATTTATTTTTTTATAAATGCATGAATAGTGTTTTTTAATTACATATTATCCACATTTTTTCAACATTATATATATATAACGTTTTATCATAATTTCATTAAATTTTTTAATTTTTATAATCAAAAAATTTATAGTCCCTAGGGTTTTGTAACTATTCATTTTAAATTGTTTTTATAAAGAAGAAAAAAAAATTCTCATCATTATGAGATAATACATTGGGATTTCAATTTAGTCTCAAAAGTGATTTGGACATTACTACTGATGAAATAGTGATATATTTAAATTTATTTTAATATATGTTACTTTTTAATTATATATAATGATTTGTTATTATGATACTACTTATATGATAGGTCATCTTTATATAAATATTTCCATTAGTGAGCCAAATATAGCCCCTATTGCTTTGGGTACCATTCATTGTAATCAAACAAATGAAAATTCTAGTTAACTAGGGATGTTTCTCCGAAGTATTTAATTAGGATCTAGTTAATTCTTAATTTAGGGAACATATGTTATGAATATAATAATTTAAAATTCTTACATGGGTATCCAATTTCATCCAATAGATTTTAATGGTTTTCATTGAGAAATTTATTCTCCATATGGATATGAATTATTTTAATATATAATGAATAAATATAGAATGGTACTAATTTTATTTGTTTTTGTGTTTCTAACTAGTTTATTGGATTACATACATTTTTATCCCTAACAGATGATTTTTTCTCATCAATAATTTTCACATTTTTTATATTTTCAAATAGTTGACTAGGAACACGGAATAAATAACAATAAATGTTTAGTGCATTTATCTTGATTAGATATACTCTATTGTTTATTCAAATTTATATATTTTTTTTAAAAATAGATACTGAGTGGATTTGTCCATAATTAAATTTAATGGTTTTATATGTAAGCAATTTTAATAAATAACTCTAATTCACTAAACCCAAATGGTGTTATGTAATAAAAAAATCATTTATATAAAACTGAAGATAATGTTAAGTTTTAAAGAGGGTTCTTGTATTTTATAATAAAGGTAATGATTATAGAATAGTATTCATTATTTTAATATTTAAAAAATACAATCAAGTGGTCATAATTCAAGGTTATGATGGAATTAAATGTAATGTAAATATTATTTTAATGGTCAGGATCGACCTAGATCTACCTTTTTAGTGTTTCCGAAGACCTTGTTTTTAAGAGGAGGCTTGGGGAAAGTGAAATGGAGTTTTAATACTAATATATTTTAGTAGGTAGACTTCGTGATATTTAAATAATTTACCTAACAAGAACTTTTGTTTCATAGTGTGTAATAAATATGGTTTTAGAAAAAAAAAATATAGAAGGGCGATGTGTCTTTTCGCAAAAACTGAACTCTACCGATTAAAAAATGTGAACGCAGATTACACATCATGTAAATCAATGATGTTTTACATTTTAAATGTTTTTACCCCCTCAGGATTGTAAAACCCAAAGTATGCATTTCCTCTATCCTAATTCCAAGTGACCAAAAAACACCATATTCGACATTTTGGGGATTCCATTGCCAAGGATCTATCCATATATTCCATCATTCGATCCATATTCAATCCAAGGTAGGTCCAACCTCTATTATAGTGGTTTCCTTGATCTGTTTTCACAAATTCCTCTTTTCAATGTGATATCTTTCAATCTCTATGTTCTAATTGAATTCATTTTTTTGCATGATTGTATTGTGGAAACCTAAGGAGGATTCATTTATTTTGGGAGAGTTGATCGCGATTATTAGTGTCGATCTATTCTCGAGAAAATAATGTTTACTGATTTTTTAGATGGGAATTCATTTCTTTTTTATTCTAAATTAATTAAATTATAGAGTTTTCGTGATTTATCCCATTCATCCCAATGAAAATTAACCTAACAGTTATTTGAACAAGATTAAAGAATTATTAATGACCACATGGTGATGTTTTTATTTTCTATCATGATAAAATTTATCATCTTCATTTTCTAGATTATGTGATATCTATTATGTGTGAATTTTTTGTGGAATTGAATGTGAAATGGGTATATAATGTAAACTCAAAATTAATTGATAATTAATTGGATAAAATATTAAAGTGGCATTTCTAATGAATCTGGTCATTGTTTAAATTTAATGATAAAAAAATTATTTTTTGTATTCATGTTTAATTAAATTGGATAATGAGCCTAAATAATATTAATTTATTTGAATAAAATAATTAAATTCCCGTTAAATAAATTTTCTAATTTCTATTTTATATATGGGATATATTTTTTACTTAGTTTTCCCATTGTTAGAGTGTATAAATAATTATTTTTTTAATTTAAGATTAAATCATAAAAGGTTGTGTGATGAAACATAACAAATTGCATGTGCTATGATTCCCACTCATTTTTAAAGGTAATGTTCATTAAGCATTAGAGTCGTGAAATCTTATTGTGTGTAAGGGATGTATGACTTCCTTTCAGGACCATGACCTTAATTTCTATTATTCTTTAGTGCATATTGTGATATGATATAAGAATGGGATATTTGAGACTAGAGTGATGTTGTGGTATGTGTGGAGGGGAGGTCTAGATATGATATGTTACTAAGATGAATGAGTCTGGGTGTGTTATGTTATGTGGGGAGGGGATTCTCGGTTGTTGTAGAAGTAGTTTACACTTGTGATGTTGAGATGCCTTAGGATATGATCATGGGTTTCAAGGAGGTCACCAAAGATGATATATTAGATCACATATATGCGAGCCCGTTGATATGAATTATTGATTCTTGTTTGAATCTATTGTTTAGATGACTACCAGGATTTTTTTATCTTTTTTCCATTCCCCACTAGTTGAGTATGATATTAGTTTTTAGTTTTTTATACTGATCAATACCATAAGATGATTTATTTTTAAACATGGTATAATTGAATGTACTGTTATTAATAAATGACTGAATTTTTATCCAAGGGGGTTTCATCATACAAAGGTGAAATGCTAGAGTTATAATTCTGAGACGGTGTTGACTTAGTCGATTTATGCCTCAAGGTAATGAAACATTATTGTAATGATAATATAATAAAATGATGGAAAAAAAAAATTTTAATTAATGAATAATAAATTAATTTAAGTATATTGAAACTAATGAAAATTAATTGAAAATAACTTAATGTTTATCTCTAAATTGTTTGGTTCCTATAGAATATCATGTATAATTTGTGGTTGCTTGGATTCCAAGGGACATAATCTGTAGTTGATTATACAACTAGGTTATTCCCATAGTGTATTTGTGAAATATATTTTATCTTTTAAATATTGTTTTTATATATGCTACTCCACGTTTTCTATAAGGGAAACTGAAAACCTAAGGATTCTGAGCCATATGGGGCTATATTCACCAACATCTCAGCGAGAGAATGGATATATGGCTACCCACATTGGCCCTACTCTATTATATTTGTAGATACATGGGTTGGTATAAATGATAGTTAGTTTTCCTCGTCTATGTCTGTAGAGGTATGTAATCGATTATGGATATTTTACCCACATGTATTCATGATATAGTTTTCTATGAACTACTATATGTTGCAATTTCATAAGGATTTAAACTCTATTTATGGGATATGATGGATTGAGGTATAATACCAAATGAATGAAACAAGTTATAAAGGTTATGGTGGCTCTTAAAAACTACCTATAAATATTTGGTTTCATGGATCTCGTGGTGTGATGTATGAGGCTTATATCAGGGTGCTTCACCCTGGTGTATGTGTGCTGGCCTTTTGGAAAGAAATTCTTAGAACATGCTACATTGGGGAAGAGATGACAACCAGTGGGAAGTAGTAGTGGGTTAGTCTTGATATATTTATTATATTATATAATCATTTATATGATACTTATTGACAGTAGACATGGCGAGGCTATGAAAATAGTACTCATGATTATGTGATAAGTTAGTTTCACAAGTTGTTTAATAGGATTTACCATTCATTCATTAACTTTTTCATGAGAGACATTGGGAATGATCCTACTAAGTATAAACATAAAAAGACCCTACATATATATAAACAGTTTTCATGTTAGTTAGATTGGGTTTGAGATCAAGCTGGTTACCACAATCCTAGGGTTTAGAATGACATATTTTGGATTCATGACTATTTTCGCCATTACATTATTTTGGTCCATGTTGTTTTACTTTCACATAAAATTATTCTTGTATTAAATTAAATACAATCTTTTGGTGTATTTTTTTTAATGTGGTTTGAGCAGTAGTTTGTTAGTGTACCTCTTATGAATTTTTTCCACATGTGTTCGCTTAGAGAGTATTTCCACTCATCTATGTTTTTTTGTAAACTCATCTTTAATTGCCAACCCAGTGCCTAATAGAGGTGCAACATGGATTTCACTATCTCTCTTATCACATTTCCAGAATAAGAGGGTTACAATTCATTGAGAGGGTGTCTTTATAATTATCATTTGTATTTATCAAATATATGTATATTATGAATGGTTTTTAATAGAGATAATATTGATATCAAATTTGGAAAATATTCATCCAAATGAGTATACTACAATGGGTAGAATTAGAGTTTAGTAGTTTTTTATAGTTATTTTTCAGTTGAAATAGGTTAAAAATGGTGTCTGCATCCATATTAGATGGAATAAATATTTAATATAGAGGAACAATCCCATCAGATATAATTTTATAAAATATAACTCTATGGAATTTTGTATAACCATTGATCAAGGGGTATCCAAACAAATGATCAATTCTCTATAAATGATTTTTCAATCGATTTTATATTAATAAAATCAAAGGTAACACATTAAATTAGTACTATTTTATTCAAAACTAATCAATTGTTATCTTTGGTTATGAATATCATAGAGGGATGAGTTTAATTCAATGGAATGGGATACACAATGAATATTTTAAAAGATAACTAATTACTTAATTGTATTTTCATATAATTTAGAAAAAATTTCTATAATTAAGGAAAATATGGGGGATTCATTAGTCACATATTAATAAAATTTTATAACATAGGATAGGGGTCCTCTATATTAAAGTTACTTCGATGATAGAAAAATTAATATATATTACTCATTATTGATACCTTGATAGATAATTGAATTTTCCTAAAGGGGAAATAAAAGATCTAATTAATTATTTTCATTTCATTGAGAATGTTTTGATGGAGTTTTCTAATAAAAATGTTCCTTGTGATGCTTATAGAAATATGTGATCAAGGTGGAAGGGAATTTAGAAGTAGTAAATTTTGAAATATTGAGGTAATGTTTTCACAAGATCCATGTGTGTTAATGAAAATTTTAATGATTTTTTTAAAGGATTTTGAATTTTTTTCTAGTTTGGTACTTTATTTCATAGGATTTCAGGAATTTTGAAAAGAGTATTGGTCAATCAATAAGTTGGGTAATATATATAAACTATATTTAGTTATCTCAATTATAATTCATTATATAATTTTGAAAATTCCTGATCAAATATAGTTACATTGTTTCAAAATCATCATGATCAAATGAAAAATATGGTTTCATAACCATTTTCTATAGCTATAGATGAGTTTTATACATCTATTAATATATTATTAGATATATTAATTGATTTTTAAATTATTCCAATTAATTAAATGGCGTGGGATTTAAAATTCCATTTTTTATAACAAATATCATTCTAAATTTTAAATACATTCTAATTATAAGATGATATATATTTTTTAGAAAATTCATGATAGATATATTATGAAAAACCCAGTTTATATGAATCTTCTTCTTATTATCATTGGTATAGTTTTTTATATTTTTTTGAAAGTACCCATTGTCTAGATTGATATTAATATGGGTGTCATTTGGATTCTTGTTTATCATTATAAGAAATATTTTTGGTCAATTAATTTTATATATAATGATTACATACATCTATAATATGTCATGAATATGAGAAATAGAATAATATTTGGATTTAAAGGTAACAATATATTATTATTGAATTGATTGAAGCTACTAAAATTAGTGACATTTTAACAGTTAATTAATACATGGATATATTTCCTACTAATTTGTTGGTTTTTATTCATGATTGGTAGGTTATATTTTATATTTTACTTAATTTTTGACATTTTGCTAATTTGAATACACCATTATCTCATGGATCATGTAAAACATGTGGAATTGAAAAATTGGTTTAAGAATATATTGATAATTCTTTTATTCGTCCTAGAACATCAATATTGTGTTCTAATATTTAATTTTTAAAAGAAATATGGTTCAGTGAGCATATTAATTTATTATATATTATTGAATAACATCACTATTATGAATAAGTATAATTTACAATATATTAATGAATTGTTTGATTATTTTAAAAGAATTTAATACTTATGAATTATTAATTATATAATAGGATACAGTAAATAGAATATGATGGAGATAATTATTCTAAATTATAGAATCTCATAAGTGATATTAGAGTTTTGGGTTTTTTGTTATTCCATTTCATCTATCTATGAACAAGTTGTTTTCATGGATCCCAATAATACATTTTTCATGGACTATTTGGATATGTTTATATTAACAATTATTATTGATAGATGATAATATTAAAGACCTAGATATGATTATGAATTTCACATAATTATTTATTTATAATCATTGTATCTTATGTATTCAAATATAAATGTATATAAATATTAAAATTTTAATAGATTTTCTTCTTTCAGAATATGATTTCAAAATATAGAATAAAAATTTATATATAAAGAAATAATTTTGTCATTGAATGTCCATAGAAATAAATTTTATAGAGATTTATATTTTTCATGGATTAGAGGGTCACATCCAATTGTTTTTTAAAACAATGTACAACTATCTAGTCCAAAAACATAGTTAAAATTAAATTGTTTTATTTTCTTTTATCTTGAGGAGTACGATGAATAGTTTTCAGAATTATAAGGATGCTTTTTGAATTCTCATGTTTTTTACCATCACTATATATGGCATGTTTTCATATACATTGATACATCATTTAATAAAAATGTTGGTTTTATTATTGATACTGATTAACTAATTGTATATGATTCGTTTCAATTCTAGAAACATGGAGATAAAAAACCCTTCAACAGATCTAGAATTGTATACTATGAATTATTATTTATAAAACATGAGATAATATTAATCTAGTGTATAAATGGAATTAAATGGAAAATATTAATCTATAATTTTTTTAATCACACAGAGTAAGGTAAACATGAGGTAGAGAATATTTATTGAACAATTAAAAGATTAGGGTTAATAGATTCATTGAAATCTACCAAAAAAATATAACATCTATTTCTTTTATATTAAAAGTAAATCCATCACTAATTTTTTATACAATCTGACTATATTCATTTTAAAAATTTTATATTCAATGATGGATATTTTATGGTGATTGAAAGAACATTCTATTTGTTTATGTTTTAGTGATGTCATCATTGTTAAATCGATTTATGAATTCATAGAACATAGATCATGATTGGAATCAAAAGGTGGAACTATTAAGAAAAGGTATATATCCGGAATTTAATATAAAAAATGTCACTAAATTGAGATTTTTTAAAAGGTTTTGTGTTACTAATATCTCCATGTTGAAAATCAAAAAATGACTCATTCTCACTACTCTATATTTTTGATCGTCATATTATTACTAATAAGTAAAAAACCATTAAGAATATTTGGTGTGGAATAGAATGAATAATTATATTATAGAGAACATTATTAAATGTTTGATTTTAAAATATGATAAATCAAAGTGAGAATCACAATAATGGATGATTCATCATTTTATAGTGATGATATGTAAATTTATAAATATATTTATGTATTTCATGGTGGTATTGGAAAGAAATTATCAACATAATAATGATTTATAGTTTAATATAGATCAATTAACCATATCTACATATTATCTTTCAAATTCAATGTACTATGTCATTAGATTATATTTTTGAAATGAATCTAAGGATATATTATAGTAACATTGTGTTATTCTCCCATTTATTTATTACAATTCTTCAACGGAAACTTATATTTTTTGAAAATCATTCTGAAGTCATTGGGCAACGAATTAAATTTTTCTACCTCTTTTAATCATCATTATGATAGAAAATAACCGAGAACAATTAAGATATCAAATGTGAGATTTTCAAATTTATAATATTTTACCTAGGATTTTGGGTTCTACAAAGATCATGGATTTTTTTTCATATAACATAAAATTTCATTTAATTATAATGATAACACTATTTAACCAATTATATGGAATGAAGGGTTAAGATCTATCATGATGGGATAATATTGGTAAATATATCAGATTGAGACTATTCCTGTTATATCCGATTGATTAAAATATAATTATTATTTATAATTAAAATATATAATTTTAATGTATGAAAGTAGTTATTATGTTATATAAGAAATGAATCTTTATTCGTAGATTGATATAATATTTACCTTAATTTAAATACATTGGAAAATGTTTTTTGGTAGAAAGGAAATTTTAATCGTATAATATATTAAAATTTTTATATTATAGATTCTATTGTATTTGTTATTTTAATTTTTTCATTCCTCCCAGACTACCAACGGTAGATGATATGTTTCATGTTTTATTCTTAACTAAATACATGTGGGATTCATATTTTATTTAATCACTAAGAGAATACAATTGGAATAGAATATTCCATATGAGGAATAACCAATTAAAATTTTTATCATATATTGAAGGTTTTGTAGAATAATGTGATTGAATATGTTTTGGTTTTTTTAGAAGCTACCTTATTGAGAAAGCAACATAAGAATTAGAAAATCCTATAAATGAAAAATATCCACACATTCCAACATAATGAATAAAACAGTGAGTCATAATTTATATAATAGTTATATAATTTTATGTCAAAATATAATGTAAAATGTTATAAAATTCCATGATTTATTATTATTCATTAAATAGATTTTATATTGTTATATTAATTATATAAATGTTTCCTTATATTTAAATCCGAAAAGATTTTTTTTACATATTAAATTTTTATTCAGAATGAAATAGTTTATGATATTAATTTTATAAAATTTATATCATTATTTACATTATTATTCCATAATTAACATAGATTTATTTATATAGAAAATTATGAATATTTTTTATGGGAGGGAGAAATTGAAAATAATTTTTTTATTAAACTTAATTTTTAAATTAATATATTTAAAATGTAATTTTTTTTATTTTTCTTTTAATATTTATTAAAACTATATGATTATGAATAATCCAATTAATTTTATATTTTTAAATTTATAAACTATTTTTCTACAAATATATTCTCATAAATTGAAATTCAATTTTTTGGAAATCTGTTTTGCCTCAAATTTTCAAAGATATTTGAATTTTCATTTCTACCTCTAATATAATATGAATATGATAAATCGATATGCATACATAATTTTTTTTACATATTTGGAAGGGGAGACACTTTTAATTATGGTCATTATGAATAATATCATTCGTAAAAAAATACTCTGGTAATAGTTAAAAAAATTAAAAGTGTTAAAACTAATATGATAATCATTAAAATGACATTAAAGCATTTTTAATTTATTTTTATATTCGTATTTTTACATACTACTAACAATTATTTTATTATTATTAATTTGGGTTACATTTAAAGTTATTAATCATTAAATTATTATAATCATTTGAAAACCACTTTATTTTTCCTTTCCCTCGCTTATACAATCACAAACACATTCATCCCTTTTTCACATTTCATAATATTATTATAAAGACAAATACCATCATAAATTACATAAATATAATCTCTATCCATATCATAATGGTTTTTATTCCATTATAATACCATCCAAATATGGATTTATGAAATTTAAAATAAAGATTCCAAAATGGGGAGTTATAATTTCTGACTGAATGTTTTGTTTTTTAGTTCACATTTTATCACATTATGTTATCCCATGGCCATTTTGATATAATAACATCTGAATAAATAAAATAAATAAATAATATTATATATATCGTATGACTATTTTCAATACAATTTTCTTTTTTATGTTAATTTTGAACAATGCTTATGAATATGAGTACAATACATCCTCCAAAATGAGTAGTGTTTTTAGTATCAATTGATCATATAGAATGTTAAAATGATATAAAATTACTATATATATCTATATATGATATTCAATTCATTACTATAATTTTATCCAATCTAAATATCTTTTATTATCAATCCATTCCATCCATTAAAAAATTATAATGTCACTCATGTATACAAGTTGAATACCACTTCCATGAAGTGATGTGATGCATTTTACATCATCACCAAATAGAGATAGATATAAGAAATAAAATAACAACTAAATGTAAAAAATATAAATTTATTATAATTATTTATTATTAAAATCTTATACAAAATATGTTTCCCAGCCACTAGAAAAATAAAAATTCTGTTCATATACATGTATATACTACTTTCTCCTCGAAATAGTGTGGTTCATTTTTCACAGCCTCATTAAATAGTTGGTCATAAAATTACGCCTAATTTTATATTAATATATGATTATAATTTCAATATTTTGTTGATAATTAAAGAATAATCCTTTTTATTATAGTGAATTCCCTCCTGTGGTTTTGAGGATATAAACCTAACAACTACATATGTACACAAAAAATGTGTCCATTTTTTATTAAGGATTGTAATAAATGAAATAACATAAATAATAATAATAAAATGAACAAAAAATGAAAGTAATAAATAATAATCAATATACCTTTATTATTTTGGTGTTAGAGAATGTATGAATCAAGACATGACTTTTGATGATGGGTTTTTTTAAATTGTTCTATAAATATTATTGAAATCTATCTCCACCATATCAATGTAATTTTATATATTTTCAACATTATTCTTAATTTGGATTAATTGGTTGTTATAGGTAATTTTCCTTATTTATTGATTAATTTTCAATGGATTAGAGGGTAATATTTTAAATAAAATTATATGGGTTAATTTTTAATTTATACAATAAACTAGAAAATGAATATTTTTAATATATATGGGTCGAAAACATTAACCAACCCTATAGTAAAAATTCATTATGATTTTCATTTACATTATTCCATGGTTATATAAGTGAAATTATCTTCCTCAATTTTATGACAATTTTATATTTAATATGATTTTATAAGGATAAACAAATATTCCTTATGTGTATGAGAAAAGTAAATGTATTTTTCAGGTTGTTTATAATGCTTTTTATATGTACTTGTTATTAAAATGTGAGTGATATAATATTTTTCTAGTATATGGAAATTGGGAAATATAGGTGATGACTAGTGAGCCTAATACAACTAATAAAATGGCTATGTCTGATACAACTTGTATGAAATGTGGGACTGATAAATCACTCTATTTTATTTTGTAATGTTCAATATCATCTAAAGAACAAAATTGTGTGATAACTAGGGATGATTTTCCTATTTATTAAGCTATGATACATAAAATTATAATATGATCGTAATAGAAATTTGACTATAATTCACTACTATAAAAATAAGGTTTTCATTTCATTCTACAGGTTATTGTGGTTTTCTCTATGATAAAATCATTTTTTTGAAATAGATATAATTTAATTTAAATGATTAAAGACTAATTTGAAAATGGTAGAAAAATTATGTATTTTTTGTTTTTCACAAAACTAATGGATTGCGTTTTTTATATCAATTTTTATATCTTCTGTTCCTATCCAACACTTTTATATTCCCTCTATAGTGTTCAATTATGATTATGAACAACGAATAAGTTAAGTGGAATGTTAAAAGAAATCAATAAATCAAAACTTATTTTAATTTAAAATAAATAATTTTTATTAAAAGGATTCTGAGTGGAATTGTGGAATTATATATTTGTTATTTTTTTATTTCAGAGATATGAAATCATTCTATAAATTAAAAAAATTATAGGGCCTATGGGGTTGTAAGAAACTAAATTCGTTTCCATGAATTCAAGGATATGTAATGCTTTAACGAATGCCGCTATATTTTTTAAATCTCTAATGTATTTGATCAATTGGTCATATAATATTAAATTACCTCATATCCCCCATTGATCATAGATAGGTCTCGATGAAAATATATGATTTCAAGACCACTATAACTTAATGGAAGATTCCAATTGATTCCTCCACAATGAATCAATTATATTAATCAATATATAGTTATCATGTATTTAGTAAAAATTATTCCCTCCATAAATTCAAGAAACACCATTTCTCTATAATGTATCATTTTTAATGCTTTTAGAATTGATTTTTATTCTTTCACAACTAAACAAATACATTAGTATAATATCTGTATACAGTCTAGGGTGTTAATGAAATTTATGATTAAAAAACCTAAAATCACATAGTGTGATACTAATAAGGAAAAAAATATAATTAATCAATGCCAAGGTAATTGAACTATATACAAGTAAAATATAATTTACTATGTTAATATTTAATGTAAAATAATTTATATTTTATATTGTATAATAAATATAGAGATAGTGAATAAATTAAATGAGATACATTTTCTAAAATAATGACTAACAATTATCCACATTATTATGAAAACTAAATAACAAATCATGGGTATGTACTAATGAATCTTGTGTAAGAAATAATAATTATTCCTCCAAAATAAATGAAGGATAAATATTTCAGATAAATCATCATGTTCTCATGTGAAATGAATGATAAATTTATAATAGACTTCTATATATCAAAAAATTGTGTAAATGGAATACCAATATCCCTTATTAAATTTATAATCCTCTTGTTATAGAACATTTATCTAAGGGATCACCATGTCTAAAGCGATGTCACCATATCAAATTATACAACCCTTCCTGGGGCTAGTCATAAGTACACAATGGGTTTTCATAGGGTGTTCACCATTATTTAATAATTTATCCTAAACAGATATGAAATTCGTGTACAATCAAAATTATATTAGTTGTTAAGATTCATTAAATGGAAAAATTAATTCAATTATACAGTATTTATAGTAAATTATATTTTATAATATTTTGGTAATCCTAATGATAAACATGTTTATGTGAGATAAAAATACCCTTTTTCATTGTGTTTCCTATTAAATATAATTACTATAATTCAATATAAAAAATAACAACCCATTTCAAAAAAATAAAAAAAATCATGTTAAATCCATAGATCCATTTTCACAAAATCATTTTCGAAAATATTATTATAAATTCTATAAATTTATAACTCTTTGTATTATTATAGAAAATGTTTCATATAATAAGAAAAATTTACTAATAATGTTATCATAATTTATAGTTATATTTACCATATCATGAAAGTCAATTCCTATAAAAATATCAAATATGTTATAATTCAAATAAAAAATGTTATATAAAATGGATCCTTGAACATGTTCACATATTATAAATTTTAATTGATGTTATTCATATAATATTCTATGTTAATATTAAAATATTAATCAACATAATTTAAAACCAAAATATCTAAAATATTTATAATCATCCAAATATTAGAATGTTATGTCATGTTATATCTTTTTACAATTTTTATATTTTTATCCTTTCAGTTTTAATTTACATTTTTTTATGGGTTCATTTTGAGTAAAATGAGGAATGAGAGTGTTTTCAATTGAAAATTACCTAATTTTTGGGGATGTATATTTCTTTTATTTATTTGAGAGTATGAATAATTAATAAATATGAATAAGATGATGTCCTTTTGGGTACATATTGAATATTGTATTTTTTTATAAATTTTTCTATATAATCTTCTTTCAAGAAATTCTTATGTCATGAACAATATAAAATAATTGAAACAGTCACCAAGATGATACTTTGAAATCAGGGAAATTATTAAAATATTGTTTTTCTTGAAAATGGTTCATGTTTTAAAAAGTCAGCATGTTTTTTTAATTAAACTGCTTTCTTTTTCAGTGTTTGTGCATTTTATGTAGTTTACATTGGGCATCCAAGGATTCATGTTGTGAATTTTGTGAATACTATATGTTTCTTATGTTTCACAGATCTATTTAATTTTCTTTAATCATTTTGGATCCTCTCTCAATACCTACGAGTTATCCCATGTGATTTTGGGGATCTCTTCTCCATCTATAATGTTTTTTGTGGTTTATTGTCATTATTATTGTGATTCATCTCTCTATGTAAGTGATATTAAGAATTATTTGTTCATATTAGTTATATTGCCTTCATTTGTATGAATTTTTAGACACATCAGTCTTTTGGTGATGATACTATTGATAATTTAAATAACTTTTGTGTGATCATTCTCTATAAGATGACCTTTTCAGATGCCTTTGTGATGAATTTGAGTTCCTTAAGGTACATGTTTTTTATTTTCTTCTTTTAATGTTTTGATTTTTTACTTTAATTTGGAGGTATACCAATAGATTATGGGGCCCCATTATTGTCTCCACATTCTTCCATGTTTGTGGATCTAGTTTCGATTTTCAATTACTTTGGTTTTAGGTAGGTGGTTATGTCCCATGTTAGTGTTAGATAAA
This sequence comes from Viscum album, assembly GCA_963277665.1. NCBI lineage: Eukaryota > Viridiplantae > Streptophyta > Magnoliopsida > Santalales > Viscaceae > Viscum > Viscum album. The sequence continues at coordinate 605,525,564 of OY728161.1, read as the reverse complement.
AAATTCTTTTATTGATTTTAAATTTTTTTAATATATTAATTGGATCATATATTTATATATATATTTTTGCGTTTAGAAATAGTTTTTTATGATTATATGTTTTTACCAAGTTTAATATAATCACAATGGTATTTTTCAAATGAATATGAAACAGATTTATGAAATGTTTCTAAAAGTACAGTATTGATAAAATGGTTTTGAAAATGATGCTCATGGAAATCTCTATGTACTTATTTTGAAGGATTAATAATATTAATCATCCATTGATACTATATTGGGGTTCACTCAATGGTGTTTTCTCTAATTTTTATGCCTATTTTCCTAGGGACATTATGGACATATTTTGGAATTTATCTTTTTTGGGTATCATCTAATCTCTATATTTAATTCATTTTTTATTGAGATAAAATGTGAATTATTTTCTATTTTATCAGAATGAGTGTTTTATATATCCATAGCTATAGTTATCCATTCCATGTTTTACCTATGTTTTGGTTGACCTCAAATAATATATGTTACATACATTTAATCCATTGATGTATTTTATTCTCATTGAAAAAATTTTAATAAGATTATTTTCAAATCCTAAAATTGTGGTATTAATTCGAATAATATTTATATTAAACTATTTATCATATTAACATGACCTAGTTTTTTTAATATTTAAAATTTCTCAGATATTTGTACAGTGACTTTTTATGGAACACCTTGGTGGGATCCTAGTAATCCGATATAGCTCACACCATGTGCACACCTTTGGCTATAGATGGGCATTGATATCCATTTTGAAGAATGGAATGTTAAGTCACCACAGTGAGGCAGTAAGGTAGTTGTCATCTTTGTCATGTAAACTAGTTGTGAGATTGTTGTAGTTTTTACATTCTATCGCATCGAATAACGGTAAATTGTTAATTTTCCTTTTCTATTAGAATAATATTGTATATTTTTTCTACTCTACAGCTGCATCACTTCTACTATATCCATTTTCTAGGAAATATTGTACTTGTTTTATTATTTGATGGTTTTCTCATTGAGTATATATATATAATTTTTTATTCATATGGTGTTTTGAAAATTATTTCATATGATTATTATTGATCCTTGGATGCTATTAACCAACCCATAGTGATTGGGAAAAATTTTAGAGTTTTTCCTATGTTGGTTATAGTACCCATTTTTTTTATCTCTAGGACATTTTTCATCTCTCTAGGGTATCAAATTTGGTATATTATAGATATGGGATGCTTTTTTACTATATAAATTATTTTTGGGACATGATTTGTAGGTTATGATGTGTACATGGAAAACTCTTTCAATTATGGTAATAAAGTTACCACTGAATGTTGGGTTATATATCTCATATTTTCATTTCATAATTCTCATCTTTGTGTTTTTTTATATTTAAGGTTTAGAAGAATATTCACATATAGTCTGATCGTTTCATCTATTTTAATGTCTATTGTTATTCATATGATATATCTATTATATGTTCCTCATTTGGGTGAATTAGATCCTTCAAAAGTGAATCTGACAGGAGATCATAATCTTTTTGATTCTTTTATGTGGCTAGTTCAGGATTTAAACCAAAATTTACAACATATTTAGAATGTAGTCTTTGAGGTACAACTGGGTTTTGGAGGGGAAAAAGATCAATAATAAATTTTATTAAATTAGATTCCACCATCTTATATGGGTAAGTGTGTTCCCCAAAAGGCTAGGGGAATGGTTTTAATATTTTGATAAGATATTATAATTCAAAGATACATGTAAGAATATCCTAGTAATACAGAAGGCATTTAGACTTGATCATCACAACAAACAATGGTGGTATTACATGTTATAAGTATATAGACACATTAACTTTGAATATATGGTTTTAGAGAACCAAATATTTTTGTATTTTTATCCATAGATTCAGATGATAGAAATGTTTTGGTAGTTCCACTATATGCTTTAGGGATAGAATCCGTCAATGGAATACAACAATCAGTTCGTTGAACTTCTTCTTTCCTCCCATTCAGTCATAAAATTCAACATAGAAATTATTATAATTAATAAATACGTTTTATTACAATATATAATTTCACATATATTTATTATAATCATTTCATCCTATGGAGAGATAACAGAAAATTAAATTATGATAAAAATGGTCATGGAATGAATGGATGGTCATTTTATCCATCCACTTCCACTATGTGGTAGCTTTAGTGGCACATCGGGGAGGAAGAGGAAGTGGAACTATCCGTATAGTAGTTTTGGTGGTGGTTCCCAAAAGTTTTCCTCCATGTCACCTTCAGTTACAACCTATATTATTTCTCATATATTTATTTACTATGTAAATATTGTGAACAACCGATTTTCCTCTTCTACACATGCGATGGTGTGTAACATGTTTGTAATCCTTGACCATTTATTGTGTTTTTTCCAGGCTATGTATATTCTCTATTATGTTCATTTATTGAAATCTTTAAATGATATTTTGGTGAATTAAGATTCTTTAAATTCTATAGTATTCCATCTAGTACACTCAAGAGTTAATCACCTTCACATAGTTAATGTGTTTCTAGTGGATATAGATGTGTTTCCAATAAAAGTGACAAGTACATTATTATTTTCATCTTCATTAGCCTCTGATTTACATGAAATAGGTTCCTTCCACTCATTTAAATCATATTATTTTAATTATATTCATATTCATCAAATGGTACTAATTTCCATTATTATGGTGTTTTATAAACATCTTATAATGAGGAAAGTGTTGATGTTTTGGTATTCAAATTTTTCGTTGCAGATGTTCGATGCCGATTTACTTTTGGATATCTATTTTCTCAATCAAGATATGTTTTAAGAAATAAATAAGATATATTATCTTATAACTCTTTATGAGGATAATAGTTTTTATCATCAAAATTTCACAATTATTATTGTTGATGAGAGACCATTGATGCTTCACCAAGAGGTGGATCCAATGTATGGTCATGAAGGACCTTCTCATACTATGATATGCACTTTTATTATTGTATTACCATTGACACCGATAACGTAACATTTTTGAGTAATCATTCAATGTATGTTAGGAATTATTATGATGTATTGCATGATGATTTCTATGGTCATTATCAAAAGATGAAGATAATGATTATCATTGATATGGTTTTAGATGTGTATCCAATCTTGATACAATCCTATGTTATGGTTCCTCTGGAACTAAAATTTTAAAATATTTAGTTTGATGCTTTGATGGAGTTAGGTTTTTTTCTCCCAATTGATTCACATTTGGAAAACCATGTTCTATTCTCCATGATTGTAGAGGTTTCACTTCAATTCTTTAGGGATTATAACAAGTTTACCAAATTTTTAGTTTAGAATAAATATCGTTTTAATAGTGTTGATGGTTTGTTTGATAACCTAAATTCAAAGAATTGGTTCTTGAAGGTAATTCAATTGTTGGTTTTTCATCATCTTAAAATTTGGAATATTGATATATCAAATATGGTTATGAAGAAAAGGTATGTACATTCTGAATAACTTTTGATTCCATTTGGTCAAGCTATTTATCCTACATTTCATCTAGCTTTAATTAATCTCATTTAAATATTTATATCATCAATTTTTTGTTAGTGTCAGGGGATAAAATGTTGGTTTATACCCGATTCGAGATTGATAAAGAGAACTATTTATGATTGGTTCTATACATCCTAATTGGACACTATTTATATGAAATGAATTTGTAATGAAATTTACAGTTTGATGAAGTGAAATTATAGGCTGAAAATGATTTAAATGTTTGTAAAATGAGTAGACTCTAAGAAGGTGATTGCTTTTATATCATGGGAATAGCCAGAAAACAAATATTATATTCAGATCATCCTTGTTTGTATTGGATTATATTGAAGATTCATCATGTATTTCATGAGTATTGGGAAACCAATGATTTCACATTCAAGAAATGTGTGGAATTTATACATTATGAAATGTTTTATTCTTTATTTCATTAAATGAAATGACATTCGACATCAGATCCTAGGCTGCTCCTACCAAGTCCCGCTAAGCAGGTAGTTTATTGTGATTCTTCATGTTCTCGTCTAGGTTGAATGCTTATTCTAGATTATCATGATATTCCATTTTACTCCCACTAGCTTAAAAAATTGGTTTATAATTATGTGACTTTTGTTTTAGATATTTCTCTTGTTATTAATGTGATAAATTGTGGGCGACATTGGCTCTTTTCAGGGGTTCACATTCTTTTTTTCCCATAAATTATTTGGCTATATAACTTCTCAATATTACCTGACACTCAAATAGAGGTGGTGGGTGGAATAAAATATTAATTTTTACATTTAACTATCCAACACTATATAGAATTTGAATTTCATTTTATACTCTCCCAGCATAAATAACTCTAGTAAATTATTCCGGAATCAATGGTGTAAAACCTGCTTAGTTATTCCATCATTTTTATCTAGATTCAAAAGATGACATTTTTATATGGTGATAACTAATGAATAGTTATCAACATAAATCCTAAAGTATATTATTTATAGTTATCAAAATGAGGATTAGTTCTGAGATGTTTTTGAACCCCATGTATCGATGAATGTTATTGTTTTTTATTTCCATTCAAATTGAATTCCATATATTGGGATGAATTCTACCATACATTCATCCATTTTGAATGAAATTTAATACATATTTTGTTAGGTCCACTAGGAACGATAACCTAAGAAGGGGGTGAATTAGGGTATGCAGATTAAAAAACTACCCCATGGAGTTGTTTGGTCATTTTACAAAATTCTCTTCTCTATTCTTCCCAGTGATGAGCATGAACCGAAAATAAATCATGCACAATACACCACAATTTTTTGTGGTTCACCCTTACTAGGATACATCAAAGGTTCATACACTAGTGATGTACTGATGTACCAATTCCATTATAAGTGAACTATTGTTTACATGTTCGGAGTGGACTCACTATCCCTCCTAGTTTACAACCAATCTCATTATGAAAGCCCACTGCTCTCTTAACTGAAGTGTGCTCACTGCTTCTTCAGAATATCCAATCACAGTTTATAGACCATTAGGTTTCTTCATGATATATAAGAAAATCTTCATATTTAACTATTTATAGATTATCTGTTGACCTTCATCATTCATTCACTACTAAATGATACTTTACCACAGTATTTCTAGGGAACATCAAAGCTTTCATGCAACTCTTATTGTGTCTTGTGCACAACCTTATTTCCTTATTTTCAAGATTCCACTTTTGACACAAAACTCCCATTTCATGAAACAACAATCCTTCATGCAACCCTTCTTGCATCATGTTTGCAACTTATTTCCTTGCACGAATGATTCCACTTTTTTTCCAAAACACCCCTTCTGCATAACTTCAATATTTCATGAAACTCAAATCTAACATGCAACATTCTTAGGATGCGCTCAACTCACAGTATTTGGTGGAAATCAATTTTTATAAATAAAATTAAGAGTTTAATATCTTTGATATCCACTACGTTTTAAGATATATCGAATCCCCTCTTATTTATAGGTGTCGCTGACCCATGGATGTAAGAATCACCATGTTGTGCAATATACTCTTCGAGCATGGAAAACATTATTGGATGTCACATTGGGCATGCAGGTTTCTTACGTGAAAATTCTTCTTTCTTGTAAATTTCCAAAACATTTTTTCACATAATTCCTTTTCCATTTTTCTGTTTTCAAAACCTAAAACATTCCTTGCACACTCATTTCCGTATTATCTTCAATCTTGCGCACCCCTTCATCTTTCGCACACATTTCCAATTATTTTGCACGCATCATGCCATTTTTTTCATTCTGACCCAAAAACATGCCTTCTGTACATGTTTAAAAACCACAATAGATCTTTCACAAAACATCCATTACCAAAAACATGTTTCCCCATTTTCCTATTTTGATGCAAAAAAATTTGGCCATCACTAGAAAATGGCGGCATCTAAGATCTATTATTTTTGTACTCCCTCCAGATTGCATGTTCTGTTGTCATCATTATTTATCGACGTTGGTTTTCAATAATATCTCTAGAACCCGATAAATAACCATTGAAACCACATGTGTCAACAAATTGGACATCGTGTTCAGTTTTGTCAACAAACACATCATAGAGGGCCTATTTGTAAAAAAAATCACATAAAAAATGATTTTATGATAACATGATGGATTCTTTCACAACATATTTAAATATGGGGCATTCATTCAAAATATGAATAATTTCATGATATAGTGATTCACGTGGTAGGGTATGAAGTGGTATAATGAAAATTATGTGTCTAACTACTACAGACAATGGTAGGTAAGGGAAGATAATTTGAAACCATCTGGTTATTTCCTGTCTCATTCTATTCCATTTTAGAAATTTTATGTGGTCTCAATGGACATATTTTTTACTTTCACATAGATTTATTATGGGAGTAATTTAGTAAGAGTTTTTATTAAATGGTTTAAAAATTCATATCACTTCATATTGATAAGGGACATCATTGATATTGGTTACATGGGTATTCTATATGTGTACGAGGTTATGAGGTTATATGTGGTTACCTCTTCAGTTTTTCATATATAAATCCTATGTGTACCAAACTTTTCTAGAAAAGTCTCTAAAAGTTGATGGGAAGTTCAGTTAAGTTGGGTACTACATTCTGTCAATAAATAGACGGTCAAATAAATCACACTATTTAGATCAAATTTGATATGATCTATGCTAGAATCAATGATTTTGGTGGATCATGGGACATCCATATGGTACTGGTTGAATTTTTATATTAATTTTTAAATTTTTTGGTTTGAATAGATCCCTTTGGGGATTGATATGGTATCTGACATAAGATACATATTTTTTGGGAGATCATTGTAAGGATTATTTGGATGAAACTAGTCTTACAAAGGCTAAACCAATATATAATTATGATAGAAACTAGTTTCTAGTTATATCTCAATGTCATCAAAAATAATATTCAAAATTTTTGAGCCATCCAATGTATTTTTCTTTTGGTGACGAGGTTTTCCATATTCCTCATTATATGGAATACTACAGTGATCTCTAACATGTTTTTAGATAGAAATAAATTATGGTGGATCCAGATTGTTCATTGTATGAAAACCAATGGATATCATTATCTCGTAGTTTAATTTCGTGTTTCATATTCTACTCTATTGCTTCGAATACACTGGTGATATAGATTAGACTATCATAAGATAGAGAAGAACTAGTCCTCTGTTATAGAGCATTGGCATAACATATTTCAGGAAATCATTCATCCACTTTAACTATGAGTGACATAACATCTTATAGTGTGGAGTTTTTAACCTCTCATAGCATTATTTCTGGTACTACGAGTCTCTATTTTTATAAACATCAATTTTTGGGTGAATTTTAGTTCCTCAAATAGTGTATATAATTTTCTATGGAATATAACATAATTATTTTGGGGAATATTTTTTATGGAATTAAATTATTACGAATATTAATTTTAAAAGGATTGTTAAGGTCTCATTTGGGGTCTAGGTTGAAGTAGGGTATTTTTCTCAAGGATTTTGAAGAACATGAATTCTGGGAAATTTCATGTCGTAAATGGTAACATGACATTAAACCTTTTTTGGGATTTTGTAGTGAACTAATAAAAATCCGGAGATTTTTACATTCCATAAAATATATTTATTTATTGAAAAGTTCTGTTGGTGTTTTTTAACCAAAGAGTTTACTTTACCAATGTATATTAATTTCGTGGACTTCACGTCTACATATCTTGATTTACACCATGAAGTCAAGTGGCGTAGTTGTTTTTTATGTGATACACAGCATAATATTTTATCATTCAACATGTTAAATATTGTCTTGAAGACTAGGAGAACTACAATGCTATATTTGGGAACATTCCTCCATCCATATCATTTCATTTAGGATTTTATATTCAATTTTTTTGGACAACTTCTGTCAATGTAAGTGAACATTCTTCTTCTTTGCAGTCATTATGTGCAGAAACATCATTACACTGTGTTATCAAAAAAAATTGTGTAATAATCTGATGATTAATTTAATCCATTTTCATCTACTATGTTAAATTCTTATATAGGGTCAACATTTAATTTTTTGTGCTATGGTGTGCATGTTCTAGGAGGTAAATTTTATATTATCTTTTCTACTAGCAGTTTTTTATTGATGAATTTATTTTTAGATTTCTTTATGGCTTACATGGACATTATTTTTGTAATTATGATAGTACATATTAGAGTAAAACATTTTTGGAATGTGTGACGTTCATTAATGATAGTTTTTTTGGCCTCTATCCTATTTTGGATGAACCGTGAACACAATTGTTTTTATAATTGATGTCGTAATTATATTTTCAAGATTTTTTTAATTTGTGTTTGTGGAAATGAGTTTTTTTGTAATGAATATATTTTTAACTTTGTCATAGAATAAAACTATATATCTATTTAATTTTGAAATGGATTTATAAAATGGGTTTCTAATATTTTTTGGATGAAATGTTTTTTTAATGTTGCACATTTGATTCTGTTGGTACTTAGTGAGGAGGTGCAGTAATAGGACATATCCACTGATAATGTCAGGGGGGGTTCACACATGGTATATTAATTTGAACCCTTTGATTGATGTTCTATTGATTCTTTAGATATAATGGGAGGTTATTTTTATTTCTTTTCAAATTAATTTTTGATTTGAAGAATATTTCTAGAAAATTGGTGCATGAGATTGTCTTTGGAGAGGGCATGAGTGTTCTCTCTAGTCATGTTTGTAGTCATCTATACCTTTAATTACCTATGATTTGGTCTGTAAATCATGGATTTGAAGTGATATCTATTAAAAACATTTACCCTTTTGATGTATTTGATATGTTTGGAAACTCTTTTACTGATATTATTTGAAAATTTAGAATAGATAATTTATTTACAATTATTTTTTATATAAAAACTATATATCATATTTTTATAGCCTATTTTATTTAAATATTATCATTTTAAATATTTTCTTTGTTATAATTATTATAGATTATATATTGGGATGTTATTGATCCTTTTTATCTCACACCAATTATACCCCTTTTGTGGTACCCACAATTTGTAATATCTTATGATGTAGGGAAAGGAAATCTCCCACAGTGAGGCGATGATGTTTTAGTCTGATCTGACTTGATATCTGGTGGGGAGATGATGGGTTTTCTCCCCAAACTATCAGATGTAGTACCTTTTTCATTTTTAGATGTACTTTTTCACTGTTCTTAATCAATGGTAATTTTCAGTTTAATTGTTTCTAATATTTCATTTTTTGAAATGGTATATATTTTATGTTTTACTTATTCACTATTTCCTCCGACCATGGAAATATATATATATAAATATTTTTGTGTGATGTTATCAACCTCGTGTTTGGGGAAATATCTCCATGCGATTGTTTCCAATTCCCGGGTCTTAGTTTCCAACTTGTGGGGCTCAAAAATTAACATCGAATTTTTTGAGGGTCCTGTTAGTATCTATTTTATGAGAGTATCTTGGTATGTTTTTCATTGGACAATTAATATAATGTGGTATTATAGAATAAGAGATAATAATTTTTTTATGATGATATATAATGAATAACTATTACTCTTGAGAGGAATGTCCATTTTAGGTATACATACATCATCATAATATGATGACTCCTCCAAATCCCCATAACCACTGAATTAGATATTTAATCTAAAAGGGGATTGAAAGGGCACCTGTGGATCTGGTGGAATATAATGATATTATTTAGATGATGGTCATGGAATATAAGAGGGATATCTCCACTACATTTAAGGTTTTTTTTCTCTAAAATAATTATTAAAACCCTCAAAGATTCATATAATTTTACGATAATCAATTTTTAATAATAATTATTATATAATAATTTAATTATAATATTTTTATTAATTTTCTAGAATTAAAGTAAAATACAATATAATTACAAAAAAAATAAAGTAACTTTGTTTATATTTCTTGTGATAGTTATTTTTGAATAATTTATTATATAGTTATAGAAAACCTAATAATAAATAAGTCAATTAAAAGAACATATATATTATATTCATTACTCTATAATAAAAATACTATTAATTCATCCATGTTTTGAACTAAGAATAAAAAATAATTTTGAAATATTGATATTATTAATTTTATTTCATGTTGGGAAGTCTTGACATGAAATATAATAATGTTGGGTCACATTCAAGGAATTCATAATGTCCTTGTATGTTCCCTTGGACAATGTATAAAACCAAAGGAAAAAATAAAAATTATTTAAAATTTTATAAAGTATAATATTTAACTTCCATTTTATCATTTATATTAAAATATTATAAATTATAAAATTAGGTTGGGGTAACTTTGTGAAAATAATTTTACATCAGTTTAATATATTCTTTTAAAAATATTTAAATTTTAATAATTTTCCATCATTACCTAGACAAATATTGGGGAATATAATAAACTCATATAACTATATTTCATAATTAAGAATAAATTTAAATTATTTATAGAATTAGAAACCTTTATTACTAAAATACCATATAATTATTTATCTATTACCTATCACTTTACCATTCAAGAAATATACATCCATAAAATGTTAATTTCAAATGGACAATGTTCATGAAAAATATTTCCAATTTATTATAAATCCATAACTTGTTTTCATATATTTATTTACATACAACACTCTAGAAATATTATCTAATTTCTAATAAAAAATCACTTCCTTAGAGAAATTACTAAAAACAGAAACCTAAACTATTATTTCTATAAATATTATACCATTATCTTTCCTTACCCAAATATAAGAGGAGTTATTATATGTATAATGAGTGGTACCTAATTCTATAATCCAGTCATCTGATGAATAATGACTAATATATAATGAATAAAATCCAACAAGAATCGAATTACGATTTAGAATGATAAAATATCAATAACACCACATAAAAATAAAGGATCCATAATCTATATTATAATTATGTGAAAATTATATATTTGAAACTCTTTCACATAACATAATGAGAGATATTATATTCTTGAGTGTATTTGGGACCCATAACCAAAATTTGGAGTGTTAATTTGAAACGGGCTTCACTAGGTGTTATATGAATATTGGGGCATGTGGTTATTTAAAACATAGTTCCAAAGAGGTTTTATTTTAATATTATTTTGATGGAAAAAATCAGACATCAAATATTTTATTAATTCATGAAAATTAATTAAATATATTATGTTTATTGTATACTAAATAATCCATATAAATAATGATTTGAATGATGGTTTAGTAATGTTCTAGGAATTACCCTATTATATTCTTCATGTAATGAGTTGTCTTACAAAAAATGGATATGTGATATATATAATTAAAATATTTTGTAGCATGGGTGAATCCATAATAAAAAAATAATTATAGGCATCATTATATGAACTTGTTTTCCATTATAATGATATATAATGGAAATATTTTAATTATTTTACACTCTTATTTGAAATGAATTAATTTTAGATGACCATAAGATTTATGACTGTATAGATAATGTAATCAAAATACATTTCAATAAAAACCATCATTGAATAAATTTATGTGTTGTATAATATATTAAAATATTGAATAATTTTTAAAAAATTATGGAATCTATTTAACATTATATTATTTAATTAATTTAGATTTGAATGATTTTACTACCATTTATAGGATAATATCTATAATATGATGAAGGATATTTTAGGTAGACTACATTTATTGAAATAAAGTGGAATATTTTATGATTCTGATAAAATAAAACATAATAAATCTATTAAATAAATCATTTAAAATATGGAGTTCTTAGATTTAGTTTTCTAATTATATTTTTATATTATATAAATTCACACTAATTGATCATAATTTTGATATATTATTGAAAATATAATTCAAGATAGTGTATTAATTTTTTATATTCATTAATTTGAAATAATTTTTCATTAATTATTATTCTATTCATAAAATATATGTATTGATATAAAGAAAAGGAATCTAAAAAATTATGTTGTTGTAATAAATATCAAATCCATTTTGAACAGTTATAGTCATTACTTTTTTTGGTACCTCGAAACATTTCCTTATCTATTATATTTTTTTAATTATATTTAAGGTGAACCATGTAAAAAATTATTTCATTGAAATATTTTACATATTATGAATTATTTTATTATAAGTATATTTTAACAATATTTTTAATGATCATTCCTACATAGAATTTCTTGGACTTTGGGTTGAATATCCATAGAAAAATTCAACCCAAAATAGTTTTGTGTCTATATCTATGGTCATATTAAATTCTATCATGTTCACTTGATTAAATCAATGTAATTATTTCTTATCTGAATATTTAATATAGAGATGCATATATATCCAAATAAATTGACTCTCTATAAAAGGTATAATTATTAGTTTTCTAATAATTAAAACAAATCACACCTATGATCACTTAGATGTAATGATTTTTTTACTATAGTCACCGAATTAATATTAGTAATCTTATAGAATATTTATTGATGTTAGTGTAGAATAATTTTCTTCAATAAATGAAAGGGAATATATATTCCATATATGGTGAATTTATATTTCAACTCATAATTTTTTATAAGAAACTAATTTTGATCAAGTACTTTTGATACTAATTTAAATTTATTTTTATGGTTGGGAGATAGTGATGTATTGAATGATACTAGTGTAGCATAATATATTTAATTATTAAAATATATAACCTAATGAAAATTGGGACTGGTTATTTAAAAAACCAATTGATGTTGTGGGTTATATTCTTAGACACCAATGTGATATAATATGTTTGATGGCGGTGAATAAAATCTAAGGGATATGATCACTTTTTAATAATTTCAGGGTGTTATGGATTGAATAATGACAACAAGAGTGGAATTTAGTAAATGAATTAACAATATATCAAGTTTTCATAGATGACCTGTGTGATTCTTGAAAAAACTATCAACCCACTCAACATAGGAAATTGAATTTTGTGTTATTTTTATATAACAAATAAATATAATATTTAATATAGATGTAGGTGATTGGTTTCCTTAAACTTTTGAATTTTAATATAAAAGTTAATATTAATGTTTTATATGAATGTTACCAATTTTTTGTTTATGTTTTTAAAATTATAAAAACTTGTCATGACAGGTCCTGGGATATTTAAATAAGTGGATGAATTTCATTTTTTATAATTTCATTAAAATAAATATGCCTATAAATAGAATATAAAATGTACAAAAGAAGTGAATAGAACATAAAAATGTAATTCATATTGGATAATTGGATAATAATGATGATGATTCCATAGGTGATGATGAAAAATAGTTTAAATTAGATTTTGATGATTATATAATGATGATTATTTAAAATGGAAAATTTAAAATAGAAAAATATAACAAACTAGATGAATTTTAAATTCTCAAAATAATAGATAACTAAAATAGTTTTATACTCATAATAAAATGATCGAAAAAACATGTGGTAATTAAGGTAAATTGTTAAAATTAATTGGACAACACAATGACTAATTGGAATTATTATAATTGGTTTTCAAATATAAAAATAATTAAAAATAAAATAAAATAATACTAGTTGTTTTCACGATGTTTTTTGGATGAGTTAACTAAGGTACTAAATGATCATATAACTTGAAATTTACAACATGCAATACTGGTTGAATCTAATGTAGAAGAAAATGATTAATAATAATTTAAATAGGTTTAAATAGATATAATCATTCCAATATTAAATTTCAATAAAAAAAAATTTATTTATTAATTGTTACTGGAATCATTCAAAAAAGGTACACATATTACAAATATTTTATTAAAATAAAAATGATCCACTAGTATGAAAATATAGTAATTAGTATGGAAGAAAAATAAATCAAGTTCAATAATAATAATAAAAATATATAAAATCTTGAAAAATAATGGATATATATATATATAAACCATCTAGGGTTCTATGATGAACAATTAAAAACTTATATACTATGGATATATAATGTTGTGAGATAAAATATTGTCTCTAATTAAATTTTAATACCATGACATTTTAAAATAACAAAATGTTCTGAAAGATAATATAACATTTAACACCAAGAATAAATGAACTATGAGATAATAGTATTTTAGTTTTGAACATAAATACCATGTTTATTATTAGGTGGGTATGAATAGTAGTAAAGAAAAAATTAAATATATTAATAGTGTTATTACTGAATAAAAATTTATATAATAACTTTTATGATATAGTCCATCAATTTTTGCCAAATATTTTTATTGTTTTTACCAAAAATAATTTTTATAACTTTTCTTTGACACTACATTTTAAAAAACATATAAAATTTATTAGAAATTTAATTCAATTTAAATAGAATAATTTATGAAGTTATAATATTAAATTGAGTATAGGGTAATATAATGTGATTTTATTTAATATAAAAACTATTAATGAAATTGTGAAAATAAAATATTTTGTATAAAATTTTATTATCTATTTATTTATTATTAATGTAATAATTTATTTATTTATTTGATAATTTCAGTAGTTTTCTTTTATCAAAACATTATCAATCCATTTTATAGTAATCAACACTATAATTTATTTTTTATAAATTATTTTTTATACATAAAATTAAATTTTCTGAAAAATTGTATTTCCATAAACTATTAAATATTTTTTTTAAATGTAACATAATAACTTTTATTGGATAAAATTTTAAAAACAAACTACTCTATTATGCATCATCATGTAAAACTTTGGTATATGTTTCAAATTTGTTATAAAAAAGTGAATTCTAACTATATGAAAATATATTATTTCATTAAGGTGAAAATTAGATAATAATGTTAAAACTATAGGACATTGATGAAAAGTCATCCAAAATGTTTAAAGAATATCATTAAATGATTTCAACTATATAACCCCCAAGAAATATTTAATAACATATAATTTAACTCCATTATCCTTGGATAAATACCTTTATATTATTGTAAAAATTTAAAAAAATCCATGATGTGTTATTATTATGGATAAATATAGTTATTAATTTTTTGATAATGTTTTTTAGTAATGATAAATATTTTATAGTAGATTGTTTTTAATTTTTAGAAATTATTTTATTACATTATGTACATTCACAAAAATCACACAATGTCTTTGAACGTATTAGAAAAATCATGTAAATGTTTTAAAAACATTTAATGCTATATTATTTGAATGATTTTTTGTTTTGTTAAAATAATTTTGGATACATATAATATATTATTAGTTTGAAATTATTTAATATTTTACCTAAATAATGTCATTATATTTTTAAAAACAACTATTTTAATTGTTCCATAAACTTAATTAATGGTATATTATGTTAAATAATTATTATTGAATGATTTAAATGTTATTCAAATCTTATCATTTGATGTGTGATTGGGATATAGTCAAAAATATATTCATTTGTAAAAAAAATCACTTTTCATTTTACAATATCATTCTTGACACCCTAATTTGAAAGAAATGTTCAAAACATTGTTATCATTAATAGGGTAAATATTGTGGGTTGTGTGGTAAAACCTAAGATACAATGGTTAAAACGTCACCTAATTATAATAAAATAACATTTTATGAGTTTGTTTCTTATTATAATTACCATTTAATGGAAATATATTAGTTTTTCAAAATGAAAATTATAATTATTTTATATTAATTTAATACATTATGTGGTGTTAAGGTTTTTCATACCCACACTTATAAAAGGAAATCACTGATGAAATTTTACTCACTCATTTTATACTGTTTATCATTTATAACATAAAACAAAATAACCATTAAATGTTCCTCCTAAATTACCCTAAGTCATGTTCTCTACAAAATAAAATAATATAAATCTTTAGGTTTTTATGAATGTATATTCTTAAAAGAGGAGAAAATTTCCTTAAAAAGTGTTATAATAATACAACTTCATCTACCACCAACATTTATATAAAAAATATTAAAACTAATAAAATCATTATCTAAAATATATGTAGATGTTTTAATGTCATTGTAATTACATTATTGATATTATTTTCCATCAAACAAAAAACTAAATACTCATTCTTCAATCATTTATACTACAACTTGGGTTATCGATCAATTTCATTTAACATCATTACTCTTAATTTCTAATTAATTTAATTTAATTACTGAATATAATGATATTGTTGAAATATGTAATATAAAATTATAATAAAATACATACTATTTATGTACCATTACAATAGTTAAAATAAAATCATCAAACATGCATATGTACAAAGTATGCTCAATATATAATCATGGTCATTGTGTTCCAAAAACAACCTATGATGGTTTGATAAAAGAATGAATTTAAATATGGTATTTAATATTACCTAATATTTTATTATTCATGAAATTTAAAATGGTATTTAATTTTTCTATTTTATAATAATGTTAATTAAACACATTTGACTTGTGTGCGTGCGGAAATCCACCTCATGTGTTACTGTATTTTATTAATAACCAACTATAATCGATGAAAAAAAAATTATTTTACTTATTGAAATGATACTAATTTATTTATTATTATATTAATAATTATTGAATAATTATTTATATGAACATTCCCATACCACCAATGTAATTGTTCAATTATGAACTGAATATATGTAAAAAAATGTATCTAACAAAAACTAATTTAATAATTAAAGAAATAATTTTAATAAATTAATAAAATAGAATAATGATAAATTGAGAACCCCACAATATATTTTTGAACAAATAAATAGTAATTATTCATTATTATTAATGACATCAATGTAATAAATTACAACTATATATTTAAAGAAAGTGGTTTCTTTACTATATTTCCACTCACTAGGATTCGACACATCTTCTTTGAATTTTTTTTGACATTATTATGTCTGAGTTTATCTATAAATTATCTAGTTATATATTTAAAAAATATAGTTTTTATTAACATGTGATCTTGTAATATCATTATGTTTTTATTAGAACAGAAAATTTTATGAAATTTGTAATAGTTCCCATTTTCTAAATCTCATTTTCAAGAGACATGTTTCATGTTGTGAACAATTCATACATTGTAAGGTGTAATAAGATCAAATGAATTGAATTTTAGAATATTAGTATTTTTATTTCATGATCTGTATATATATATCCATATCAAATTATTATTTTCACTAAATTTTGATTCAAATGATACAAAAATTGAGAGGCTTTATGATACAATGATATTTAATTTGTGATTTTTTATGTTCATGGTTTTCTTAGGGGGGTATTATGACGACAATTTCATTAAAAAAATCTATATTATTTCATAGTTTTTTTAATTTTATTATTATTTATAATCATTTTTCACAATTTGATTTTGATTATGAACAAAATAATGTTTCGTAAGAAACAATCCACAATATTTTTTTGAAAGGTGTATTTTGTCATACAAATACATGATCATTAAAATGTCATAATTAATTATATTTTATTTTATTCAATGGATAATTATTTTAATATTAAATTATTTTTTCCCATTATTAATTATGTATAAATGGACTGTTCTTTACATTTTCAGGATGTGGATCCTTTAGTTTTTTAAGAAGGGTCAAGGGGATCTATTTTTTATCATTTACCAAATTAATGGACTTTACCACCGTCCAAAATATTCTTTTCAAATGAAGTTACAATTAAATGTTTCCAAGGTGATTTTGAAATGAAATTGTTTTACAATAATTTATTGAATTTTTATTTAATATTATACCAATATAAAATTATATTTTCCCAATGTTAAGGGAATGTCTTAAATTTTATTTCATATGAATTATAATATATGAAAATATTCCTTGTTATTTTAATATACTATATAGATTATATGTTTTAGTGTTACATTACAATTTTTTCATTTTATTGATAATATTTATTCACTTAGTTTTCATGGAAACCCTTTTTTTACACATTTTAGCAAATATAAAATAGAATAATATGTGTTTTCAAGGGGATTATATATAAATATGAAGTCTTATAATAGTTTCTCTCATTATATGGTTCGTAGAAATATTTATGAATGATTCAACAATGGTTCTAAAATAAATTAGTGATCGGTAGTTATTTTATAAACCACCGAATATGTGTTATGTTGTAATCCAATGAGGGTTTTATCTATTATATACCTTTAATGCATTGAGAAATATGATGAAGATAACTATTTATAAGATAATTTGAATATATAATATATTTTAAAAATTATACATTACTTTGTGAAGATATTTTTAATATATTGTTTTTTGATTCAATGGTTTTTATTTGATATTCTCAAATAACTATTGTTTTCTTAATATTTTCCATTGGATTCAAATGATTACTTTAAAATTCATCACGATTGTCAAGTAATTTGAATCTTGTCTTTGTTATGGTTTATTTTCATTGTATTAAGAAATAGTATACATGCGTTTTTAATTAATTCTTGTATATTAAAAGAATTTACAATGAATATGTTTTCATAAAATTTATCATCTTGGTCTCACTCATGGTATTAAACTCTCAATTCCTCAATTTATCCTTATTGAGAATTTTATAACAACATTCATTTATTATTCTTCCCATGTTATAAATAATTATTTTCAATAATGTACATGTATAACTATTTCATATGGGGTGATGAATGTATATATGGAATAAAAAAATTATTTTATAGTAGGTATAAATGATCACTCAATAACATTAGTGTGGTTAGGTTGGAATTTTTTATAAATCACTAAAACTTTAATCATAAAAGGACCATAGTATGTATTTGAGAAAATAATTTTTTTGATGATATAGGATTATTAAGGGAAATATTTTAGTATATTATCAGTATTAAAACAATGAGATGTAAAGGTCATGTTTTTATCCATAGATCCCAGAGTGTGGGTTCAAGTCCTATATAATATCTACCAGAGAAGGGTATAGATAAAAATGGAGATTATGGAGTTTTATTAAAAGGGTAATGTAACAGTTACATTTACCATCATGTGTATTTAATGGTTGAGGTTAATTATAAGATAATAGACTCCCCATTTGAGGTTTTTTATAGGGTATTTTAACATGAATAATGATAATATGTGAGATATTTTTAATTTATTTATATATATATAAAACCCTTAGGATTAAATTTATGTATTTCTTATAAATAAGGATTTTATTTGATTGGGTGTGTAAGGGTAAATGTATAATACCACAATCTTGGGAAAAACCATTAATGTTGGAGTTATTGTTGTTAATAGAGTGATGGGATCAATAAATTAATTTCCCATAATTCTATGTAAAACCAATGATATTATATTGTCAATGAAAAACATGTGAAAATTATAGAAGATATGTGCCTCTGTCATTAATGAATAATTTTAAGGTATTTCCATTTTCCACAAGATACAACAATAACATATAGATTGTAATCACCCAAAACATTTCCCAATCCGGTGGCATGGTGGTGATAACCAACCATTAATAGTAGGTTATGAATTTAAAAAATTGATTAAAAAAATGTTAATGTAGATTAATACATAATTTCATAGTCATTTGAAAACATTTGTTCTTTTGGAATCATCCTATGGTTTTACAAACTATTGTTAATGCATAAGTTTCCCCACATTCATTGATTTGAATACTTAAGGATCTCTAATTTTCTATGAGATAAACATTTATGATATTTATATGTTGGGTTTCATTTTTACAAAATTTAAAATCATCAAAGTCAAAAATTAATAATATTTTTGAAATTATTATGTAATCTAAATGTAAATAATGGCTTGGAGATGGTTGTTTTTCAACTAGAATGATGTTTTCTCTATCCACAAATTTTTTAACTACTTCATCATTACATTTTCATTTTTTCCTCAAATGTGGTATTTTTTAATCTATATCACTATTAATTGACATTTTAGAAAATTTCATGGTTCAAAAAACACTAATCTAATACTTTTACATCATTTTCGAAAAAAGAGATACATGTTAGGCCTTCCACATAGCACGTCAAAATTTTATACTGCCTTCAATTTATATATGGAACTTTTTCCCAATATTAGATAATTTTTTCAGTGAAGTTATTCCCCACTTTATATTAATATGGACACAAAGATCATATGTAGAGAATATAAAAGGGTATATTGATAAATAAAATGGTTTTAGGCAGGCATAGACTCACCCTCTTATAGCCACTCAGGTAACAATCCATAGATTCAAAACGGGGATTGTATTTTTCATTTAATATTTTGAAGTTAATATATTTTCAACTACCTCTATATTGAAATACTTTCTTATGATTGTCAAATCACATATTAAAACCCTAAAGATTACATTATACTAAATTCAATGAAATGCCATGGTCATTTGATATATATGGAACAATTTTATAACCTCTATCATAGACAAGATATCAGTTTTAAAATTAATATGTGAAAATCCCTTTGCAATGATTTTGTACGGCCATCCCAACATGGATAATCTTTTTAATATACTACTTTATGATGCACTACGAATACATATTATATATGATTTTTTATAGGAGAATCTTACGTGATTCACTTTTAAAGACAATGTTTTGAGAATCCAAATATAGGCATTCCTATTCGAACATCTAATTTTCATGACATATATTTTCATAGACAACCACTATCCCACACCATAAATACTCTTCCCAATACATAAATTTCTGATAAATAAAATAATATATCATAGTATGTTCATGGTCAATAATAATTTATGTTTCAATATTTTCAACCACAATATTGATACCAAGAAACTAATAAGTGTTGAGATACTCATATTAGTTTTACATATAGGACAACATTATATGTATACACCCTTACCATATAAATATTCATCCATCACCACGTTACTAACAAATGGTGGTTGAGAAAAACACTTATAGACCTTTTACAATGTTTCGTCGCCATGTCTACTCAATGGATGGAACCAATGTGTATGGCCAAAAAAATCCAATTGTGTTGCGATACACCTAATTGATTCCCAAAAATCCAATTGTGTTGTGATACACTTTATTCCTTATCTTAAAATATTTTTCAAAACATTGGCACTCCCACCTAATTATTTTTATCTATTGATCTCTTATTGTATTTAATCACAATACATTTGGTAGAAATCATGGTACCATCCAAAAAAAATCATTAATATACCTCATGTCGATGTATGTCTCCTAGTTCCATAATTTGGGGATCCTTCAATGTAAATTTCCAAAAACATAATCTCACATGGACTAAATAATATATGACATATTTTATAGTAATAAATGTGTATGTCCTTCATTATTTTCTATCATTTCCCCTTTCATCGAACATGAATCATCTAATGGAATCCTTAATGTATAATCCCTCCATTACAAGATAATTGTATAACCTTATGGAATGTTACTAAAATTATATATTCTATAATATCACAGATCAAACAAAACTCACATTAACATAGTTATATTTATTAATAATCCCATCATCATGATTTATGTTCCTCTATTGTAGGCCTCATATTGATGTGTAATCCTCACCCACTCAACCAAACTATGTATATTTTGTTTCTTATTCTCAGTACAATACTTAATATTCAGATTTGAGGTTGAAAACTAATGTCATATATCCCATAACCTAAAAACATACTGATATGGTTTTTTATTAATATATTCACCTGAAAAGCAGGATTCCTCTTCAATTATAAACCACATCACTAAAATTCCAATCATCTCTCTAGATGAAGATAAACCCAATAGAGCCCTTTATTCATCATTAAATAGTAGAATAAAAAATTTATATGATAAATTTGGGATACCTCTAACTCAAATAGATGTATAAATATCAACAAGGTCTATATAAATTCCTTATCACATGGTTAAAATATCCCATATAGTTAACCGGGACAGATTCATGAACATGTGTTCATTTGATTTCAGTGACATAGAGTAGTTAATAAACTGCCAAAAAATGGTACGGTGAGCCCCGCCTCCCATCCTATGGAAATAAAAACTATTTATTATATCCCTGGATAAGACCATGTGACCACCAACCATTACAAATTAACTATGAATTGACTCAAAAAATGTTATAGAAGAAAATATCTGATATTTTCCATACAAATCATTAAGAATTTTTGTAATATATTTATAGAAATACATCAGTTATACATTTTCCATTAGTATAAAAAAAATCAAGTAAATAATATCTTCATCTTATTTTTTATTAATTTTCTCAATTACATTACCTTAGGATTACTATTTATTTTTTATTAGAATCATGAGGATTATCATTTTATCTTTTATTATATCATATGATCAAATAATATTTTGTTCATTATTAATATGAATGATTTATACTGGATTCTCAACATATATTATATGGGATGAGATAGTAGTAGAAACATGGAAAATCATTGAGCTAAAGAATATTGATGAATTAATTGATTTATAGAAAATAGAATACTTATATCTTACAAAAAATATAGTCTATCGGTAAAAAATTAATACGTTTTAAATTAAAAATTTATCTTTTTACAATCACTTCAGATGTGTTGATTCATGTATTTTACATTTATCAATTCATGACTCGGTAATCATTAAAATTATCATGATCTCATTCTATTCCACTCCCCATCATTATTTAAATATGAGGGGGTAATTATCACTTCGATATATTAAATGAATACTACATTAGATAGTGTATACAACACGCAAAACCACGAATAAAAAACTATGATATAATATTGTTACAAAAATATATTTATATACAAGGTACTAAATTATTTTTATGAATTCAATTAAATACATTAATATATACATATATATACAATTTTCCAACACAGTATATATTAATTTTTTACCTTTTAGTATATACTTAAATAGTTTTTAGTGATTTTATAATTTACATCAAATTATATTTTTTTCATAAAATGTTTTATTTTTATTTTTCATATAAAAAATAATAATTTCCCCAACTTTTTAATTATTTCTTAAAAATATATACATTTTAAAAAAATCTTATAACAATCAAAATATTGTGGATTTTTTTGATTTTTAAAAAATGATTATTTTTTCAAGGAATAAGGGAAAATAAATATTCCAAATTAAAATATATTTTCATTTTATTTATTTAATCATTTAAAGTTTTAGTATAGAATTTTCTTTAAAATTTAATTAATTCATTTTTCTAAAAAAATAAATTTATGTAATTTGAATCAATAATTTTATTCATGTTTATATAAAAATATATTTATTCAAAAAATACATTTTTTTGGGAAATATATTTTTATTACATTTGAAATTTTTATTTGAAATTAAATTTAGTCTACAATTAGGTAATTACTTTAAAAAAAATTCTATTGTTTAATGATCAATTTTTGGTAAATATGACAACTTTTTTTACATAATGAATTGTAACCTTCGAAAACTTTTCACCACAATAAAGGTAACAATTGGATAATGATTATAAAATAATATAATATTGAACGAAATCATCCATAAACATTATAATATTTCATCATATTAGTTTATTTTTCCCAACATTTTATCATATTAAAATGAATATAATTTTGGCGCACTTTTTATTTGATAAATAACATTGTATTATTTTATGTAAAGTAAATTTCCCAAATTTATCTTTCTTTCTTTTAATTTATATAATGTTTTTCTAAAATTAAAAACAGATTTAAAGGATTCTTATAGGATCTTATATTGAAGAAAAATTACATTATTTATATTTTTAATGTATTTTAAAATTTTATGGATGAAATAATCATCCTAAATGTATTCACAAAACAGACATGGCTCCTTTGAAGGTTGTAGAAAAATCATGTACATAACACTAAAAAAATATAAAGTAGTATATTATGTTGAGTAAGAAAATCCCTTGAATTTTTTAAATAATTATAAGGTATAATTCTTTTGTTAAAAGTTTTTTATTCAAACTAAAGAAAAATTATTATATTGTTTAATTTCCACTATTTAAAAGTCTTAAAAATGACTTTAATAGTATCTTCATATATGTATTATTATATTAAGTGATTTAAAATTCATAAAAAATATCAATATATAAAATTTTAATAGTTTAACATATAGAATATCAAATGTTTCTCATTTAAATGTATTTTTTAGTTTTATGGTATTTTTCCTGACAACAATTTTTTTAAAAACATTGATATCGTGGTAATCATCTGAAGGGGTAACAGAAGTTAAAACTCTAAGATAAGAGTTAAAATAAAAACAAAATTTTTTAAAAATTTATTAGACTATATTAGCTAAAATTATTTTTCACAAGGATTAAAAATATTTCAATTTGATTACACATGAACATAGTAATTGATTTATATTAATTTAATACTTTGTGTATTTCCATGGAATTGTATCTCCTCTCTCATATAAGGATAAAAACTGTCACCTCTTCCTCACACTTCTCAAGTAATTAATATTAAGAAAAGTATACCGAAATAACTTCCCAAAATTACTTCCCAAATAAATTAGTTCCTTGTCTCCCATGAATAAAAAAATATTAATATTTATGTATCATCTATGTAAGGTTCATGAAAGAGTTGGTAATCATTTTAACAGAGTTATTTAATTTTACTTATTCATCTTCCTTCATCAGGCTTTCCCAAATCATTAAAATATACTAACATTAATATCACCTATATAATTATATTTTTATTATGTTAAGGGATAACATTATTAAAGATATTTTCAATATGATATAAAATAAAACTATTACTCAAGACAAATTGTGTTTTACGACCACATGAAACCGATGTATTTTGTTTTTCATTACCCCCATTAATGTTTGGTTTTATTATGGATTTAATATATGTGTGTGTGTCTGTCTTTGATATAAATGATTTTATTGAGAATCCATAGATATAATATATCATCTATAATAATACCACCCATTTTATTAAAAATTTAATCATCACATAAGCATCCTTATATACTATTCTATCTAGAAATTTATGTACATTGTTTTTAAATACCACCTATAATGGATGGTCATTAAAATGAATTATATGAATGTATTTAAATAAAATAACATTATAATGAATATATAATAATAGAAAGTTATTTAAATTCCATATTTTCTATAAAATGAGAATTAATATCATTTCTTTTTTTTGTATATGTATACTACCACCTCACAAGTCGATGCATTTTCTTTTGTAACATATTTTCATTTATGAAAATTATAAGGACCCAAGATTATACTTCAGATAATCTCATACATTATATAATAATTCAAATTTTACATTCCCAAAATATATTTTTAGTTTATAGTTATAGGAAATAAAGACATAAATCATACATATGAACACACATGTATAAAATTGGCTATAACTAAAAAATATCAATTTATTTATCATACAAAAGTTTTTAAATAAATACATCATATATTTTACTGAAAATTCTTCAAAACATTAATATTGTATTATCATTTCCTATTACCCAACATTAAATCCTATTAAAGACATTTTAAAACATGGCATTAGAACAAAATTGTATGTAAGGGATATAAAATATAGAGAAACTATTAGTCCCTGAATAATAATATACATGTGAAATTATTTTCACAAAGGCATACTTATCAGCTGTAAATATTTATATACATAATAATTGAATCATTATAATTCCAATGAAAAAATAAATAAAACAATAAAGATGTAATGGTGACTTAAATACCTAATATTGTAAATCCCCATGAATATTATATGATTTTTAACCCTCATAAGTAGCTTAAAATGTAACCCTCACAACATTCTTATGGTATAACTATCATAGTTACAATTAATGTAACCGTAAAACCGACCTCAAACATACACATAAACAATTTCTTTTAGGTAGATATTGGTCCATACATTCATCATAAAAAATTCACCTGACGCAAATATAATCATAAACAGTGATTAATTGAAGAAAACATTACTTTTTAATTTTGTAAAATAGTATTGTTATACATGATTTTTAATGAAAATTCCCATTAAAATATGTTATAATTTATGTGATATTTAATAGATCTACTGGATCATGTGAATAAAATGAAAATAAATATAATAATATATTTAAAAAACAAAATTCATTCCATAAATAATCTTATTACCACATACTCAATGATGAAGAAGGTTAACCGAAATATTTTAAATTAGATTTTAGAATTCAATAATCTCTGGTTTACGTTACATTAAATGTGTTTAAATCACTAGAATAAGGTATAAAAAGTTTTATTAATATTTTAATGAAACATATTAATGTTTTTAAACCTTTAAGTGATTATTTTATAACAACATTACATTAATTTGTTTCAAATGTTTTGTTATTTCAATTGTTCTGGGTACGTGGTTTGCATGTTTTCCAAGGTCGGTTCATATTGTTTTTTCTAATTATATGGAAATTAAATTAAGAAGTATTATTAAATTTTGTTAATAGGTTTCCATAATATTAAATTATACCATAAATTACTTTTTTAGTAATGATGATGAATCATTAGATTAAACAGTAATGATAATTATTTAGATCATTTTTGTTGTTCTTTGATAATCACGAACTAGTTTAGTTATATTATTTAATATTATGTATATATGTTGATTCCAGAATAGAAAATAGGTCATATAATACAAAATAAAATAATTTTCAACCTTTGAAATGGTTTTATGAAGATAAATTATTGTGTTAATGGTAATTCAAAATACATCGTCTATAATGTGGGTAAATTGAGACATCATAGATGATGATTTTATTTTTAGAATAAGAGGGGGATAAGTAGAAGTACATTGATGAATTATTCCATAATAATTGAAAATATTATAGTATATATATGATACTATATTTTTTGTTCATTTTTTATAATGGGATGTAAAGAGTGTATAAGAAAAGAAAAATAATAGAAAAGAAATCATAATAGGATCTTTACCTCTTTTTCTCTTCTTATTGAGATCCTCCTTAATGCCCTTGGTATTGACGTTTTGTTGAGTTTAATAGGTATTGGATGTGGGGTAGTGTATTTAGAAGAGTATTTGGCAGAATTTCAACAATTATAAAATCACTAGAGTTTTGAGGATAATTGGGGATGAGGGTTAGTATTTAGAGTGGA
Source organism: Viscum album (assembly GCA_963277665.1). Lineage (NCBI taxonomy): Eukaryota > Viridiplantae > Streptophyta > Magnoliopsida > Santalales > Viscaceae > Viscum > Viscum album. The sequence goes on along the minus strand of OY728161.1, from coordinate 605,498,348 downwards.
TGGGAGGCGGTGTCCATTATTTTATTAATTATTAAATAATTTTTATGAAGACAAGAAATTTTGATTGTTCTTGTTAATAAATATTTTAATCAGTGCATTTGATTTCTATCCAAGGGTGTTTACCTCAGAAGAACATCATTCATGACTCAATAATACAAGTATTTATCTTAATTCATAAATTAACGTATTTCACTATTCCCCAAATATTGATGTCTTTTCAAAAAATCTCCAAAATTTAACCCAATCCGTTTTTAGATAGGAATATTTCAAAAATTTACTCCATTTTACCAATAATACTTTTCTTAATATATGAGATTTTATTTTTAAAAGGAATAATTTTTTATTTGAAAAATAATAATTTTAAAACTATAATTATTTTTATAACACCTTCAAAAATTAATCAAATTCTAATAAAACTATATTATATTAATTACATAATACTGTTATTATTTATATTTACATTTTACGAAAATAATCTTTCATTTAATTTTATATATTTTTCCTAGAAATGATATTAATAATTAATGACTTAATTAATAATTTTAAAAATATTAAATTAATTATACCATGAGAAAATTATAACTTATAAGATTCCTAAATAATATATAAATATATATACAATCAAGGTTGATGTTAATACTCATTTGGCCAATATTCTATTTGTAAGGTTCATATTAATATCCTTAAGGGTAACATTTCAATTCCAAATGGTCAAGTTACTATTCACCAAAAATTTGTTGATCCTATTGGACTCTATATATCTAACGGATCAAAAATGTGTATTTACATATTTATAAATTTGTTAATAGTAGTGTAATAATTGTGTTTAATGGATAGGTTATAACTATCTCATTTAAATAAAAAATTATTCTTTCATAGAGATTCAGTGTTGGATGCATTTTATTGTATATTAAATTTATTGGTAAATATTTGGGGTACTACATCCTCCACAACTTCTAGAAATGTTTTCCTCCGAATATTTAAATTATCTTATAAAACTACTAACAATACCTTTCCAATTTATAATTTTTTTTATTTGTATGATGCTTCTTAATCCATGTGGTTTCTCCATAATTCTGTTAGCTTGTTAATTACCTTATACCTAAATAATGTTTCTCTATGATCAAAATTATTAATAGTGTTCTCTTCATATGAATGGTTATATTACAAAAGAACTACTGATGGGCTCAAAAAATAAGATAAATTGGTCACATACATTCTCAACATTAAAATATGAAAATCATTTTTTACCTGAGATAAACGCAGAGGAAATGATACTTTGTGGGAAACTGGTCCCACATTCTATATGATTTAATAGGGTCTAATTAATTGATGACATAGATTTCCTTTCTTACCATAATGAATTATTTATTTCTGTGGCTAGATTCATGGAAAAACATGTCCACCTACCCGGAATGAAAATCATCTCCTATTGTTATCTACAAAAAATTTATGCCTACTCTGATTTGTCCTCATGTGTTTCTTTATCTTCATTACTTTATAAGCCATTTCCTCTAATGCTACTGGTCCAATCAACTCCTTTCCCCAACTTCATCCCCAAAATATGGAGTTCAAAACAGCTTCCCAAATAATTCCCCAGATGGTTCCATCTGTGTAATGGAATGAAAACTATTATTATAATAAAACATAACCAATGAAAGATGTTGATCCCAGAATCCCTAGTAGTTCATTGAAAATGATAAAAGAATAACATTAAATTTCAAAAAAATCACTCTGATTGTTCATCACATTAAGAATGAAGGGTTTTACTAAAATTAAGTTCTCCATACAAAGGATTTTGATGGCCTTTTCAAAATTTAGAAATGAACCCCATTTTGTCATAGGTGGTCCAACCAAGAAGGACATGACTATATTTTCACATATGATATCTAGAAGTAGTAAAGGGTGATTCATACCAATTTTTAGTTTTCATTCTACATTAAATTGTGGACATGTCAAACATTTCATGGTATAATCCTAAATAAAAATTTTCATCCCCCTCCCCACCAGTAATACTCTGGAAGGTCCACGCATATCTTCGTAATTATAGGATGAACAGAAAATGGAGAACTGTATGTATAACACAATAATTATTTCCACAATTGGAAATCATAAGGCACTCATAATCACTTTCGAAATCATAAAACACAATATCTATCATTTTTCAATAATGTAAACTTACCCATTGCAACCAATTATATATTTTTCTATAACTCATGGTCTTTCCTTGGTACTTTCTTAATCTTTTTTTGATATAGACAACTACATTTCCATCTGTAACAAAAATAAATAATTTTTTTCAGCAATAACATCCATGAAAATATTCATCAAATAATTATATAAGGGACATGTTCCATATGTAAGAGGTTAATGATTCATGATTATAACACCCCATGACTTTGTGAATATTTTTTTCTTTTTATATTTTCACATCATGCAACACTGAGTATAGATTTTTTTAATATAATAACACTAGGTTTTGATTATGTTATATGTAGAACCAAGGGATGCCTTCACTATACGCAACTTTTACTTGGATTTCATTACAAGCAATATTGGGTTTCTATAAAAAAATACCTTACAATTATAATTATTCAAATAAGATAATTATAACCTTTCTACTAAATATGTAATATGAATACAAACAACTACTTTTAAAAAAATATTTATAATTGTTTTAATGATGAGAAATTTAATTTTGGGTAAAGCCATTATATGTTTTAAACCATTATTTTATTAAAAGCACAACGTTTTAATCACTTTTAAATAAAATTAGACACTCATAGAAATTGATTTTGATATGATAAATTTTTTTTTAATTTGGGATATAAAAATTATCTTATGTTGAATAATTTTGGTTTTTCTAAAATGTTGTAATTCTTTATAAATAGTGAATAATATTACATAGTAGTAAAAACCCAATTTTTCATTTAAATAATTATTTTACATTAAATTTATATTAATGTCACAATATATTAAAAATTATATATTAATCCCATTTAGGGCCTAGGTATCATTTTTTATATATATAGTAAAATTATTGAACTTTTGAACGACTATTTTACCAGCATGCTAGGAATATTTTTTGGGATTGAAAACAAACATAATTTTACTGCTTATGTGAATGGTATTTCGAGAAGTAGACCTACATTGTTTTAATATGTAGGAAAAATACAGTCTATTATAATCAATTTTTTTTTTATAAAAAATGATAATTTTTAATTATATTTACCATAATTAATGGTAAATAAGGTAAGTAAATGTAAAAAATTATATCATTATAATATAAAATCACACCAACACATGTCATCATTTTATTTCATAAGTTTTCTTTACCAAAAACAACCTCATGTTGAATATTAAAATATTATTTATTCCACTTGTGTCTGATTGGGACAGTTATTATATATTATTTAAAGAAGTGTTAAAAATTTTATATTCAAACATTAATAAATAAATTATTTATATTATAGAAATATACATGTTAATAATTATACTATAAATATTCATTACAAATATAATAAATTCATATACTTAATGATAATTTATTTATAATATTTAGACATATATAATTTAATTTTATTGTTCCACAATGATGAGGTATAATATATTTATTAAAAGAAAAAATCAAATAAATAATAATTTTATAATTATATTACATATAATTTGTGTTATTTTTAACCATAAAAATATTTTTTGGATGCCCATGACATGTTATTGATGATATAATCTGTCTTTATTATGGGATACTGTTTTTTGGATTTTATAAAAATACACGTAACAAATTGTGTCAAAATTGGTAAAAATGTAATTTTAAATAAAATAATATTATATTAAATGAAAAAACAATAAAACTATATATTTTGTCCAAATAACCAAGAGTGTTTCAAATATGTAATAAATTATCCATATGGTGTTATTTTATACTTTTATAGTATATATATTAACCTTATTGTTTAAAAAAGAAATCATTTCTTTGTAAGAGTTAAATTGTTTAATTATGGGTTAAAAGAAAAAAGATACGGTTAAATTTGTGACAAAAAATGTCTAATATTCATTGGATGGAAGGATTTCAACATATCCACCTCTGAACATTAAATAACTCAACTTTATGATATTTTAAATCACAAATCAATTTATAATAAATTAATTTTTTTGGTGTTTTGTAAAATTCCCCCACCCCCCTTATAAAAGGTAACTTCTCCTAATCTTTAATTCACAACCATAATCCATTTTCCTTGGCCAACCCCATATTTTAAATCTCCCAAATTCCCTAAATGCATCTTATATGCCATAATTTTTGAACAAATCCATCATAAGGAGTCCTTTTGTGGAAATATAAAGGAGATACCAGAAAAAAAGGTAACTATTTTATCACATATTTCAATGTTTTTTTCTTCTTCTACTTACTCTTTTATTATTGATTCCATACAAAAGTAATAACTCATGATTTTTTTATATGATGATATGTTTTTTGATAATGGGTCTGTAACACCCCACCCCTTGCTCATTTGCTTGAGGAGGCGGTGAGGGCTACTTGGCCTTAAGCGAAGTTCTCAAGACACCAAAGGCTGGCAATTAATGGTGTGGGCTTCAAGATCAAGTTTGGGAACGATTTTCCCATAATACAAAACCAACCAAACCATCCACTAACAGCCACTATATGATGCATGTCCAAAAAATAAACATTCATGTATTCCCAAAAACAACCAAGTTGTTCCACAATACAACCCAAAACCAACAAAACCAGACATGTCAACACAACATTAGAGTACACACGGAAACTAAACAACCAACCCACCACAAGCCATGACACCACCTCATCTCCATGCAAAACTCCATGCTCCAAGCTCCACCAAGGGTTCACAATGCTACACTAAAGGATGGTGATTCTTTAACATTTCCCACGTCACGGTACACAACATCTCTAAAGACACTATAGTTCCAATGCAGGGGGTGAGTACTAAAACTTAGTAGGATTTCCCAAAATGACTTCCCTACAAATGCCACTAAGATAATCCCATTAACACATTTAAATAAAATAGTTTATATAAATTAAATCACATCTGAAACAATTTTCATAATACAAATATTCTCTTACCAAGACATCACATCCAACCCAAGAAACCAAGGGAAATCCAACCAATCATGCCACAAGCCATCTCATCATTTACACATTAGCACAACAATTCAATCATACAAAGCAATGAACAACAACATGACAAAAACAACCAAACAACCAAATGATGGAGCTTCTGTCTAACCCGTTCACCCATTCACACTTTAGTGGAACTTACCATCCACTAACCACTAATGGTTGTCTGTATGTCCCCTATCCATCCCATTTTTATAGTGGTACTTCCTGCCACTTCCACACAACATTCCAAACAAGCAAAGTGAAGCGTATAACCCAACAAGGTCACAACCACATGAAATCAAACAATTCCATTGCATATCAATCCATTTCATTAAATTATCCATTTATTGAAAAAAGATTCCATGCCAAACTACATTTCCACAAAAAAACCATTATTATTGAAACCCATTTCCATCAATCACTTTCCAAAATCAACCATAGAATCCCATTTTAAAATCTCTATTTTAAAATCCACAACAATAGCATTTCACCAAGAAATACACTTTTTCAAAAATATCCCCAAAAAATCACCCAAGGAATTTCTAATCATTTTTTTAAATCAAAACCCAAACAATTTCAAGAAAAACAAATTAATTGTAGCCAAAACCATAAGCTCTAACGAAGTGGAGTTGAGAGAGAAGCCACCTACCTTTAGGGTTCTTGAGAAATCGGCCCACGAACAACTGCCCCACAAATCCGGCTAATGCACCACCAAAACCTCTCTAGATCCCCTTCCCTAACATTCATAAGCCTTAAAAACATCATCCAAGGCAACAACAACACTAGATCTACACACAAAAAAGTGTAGATCTAGAAAAACTAGAAAAAGGGATGAGTAGATCTTGAGGAAAACTGTAACACCCTGAGATTTTATGAGATATAATATTATTAATTTCAGTCATATCTTCTATTTTACACTACTCCAAGATTATTTTGTACTATACGCAACACCGTATTATCTTGAAGTATACGCAACACTATTCTTGGCCCTTTCAAGTTCATTTTGTGGAAATTAATCTATGCAACATTATGTATAGATTTTTTTAATGTATAAATGAAATAAGTTTTGATTATGTTTTACACAACACCAAACAGAGCATCCACTACATGTAGCCCTATCTTGGCTTACATTACACGTAGTCAAGACCTTCCTCAATAGTGTGTGTAGTACGCAATACCAAGTTTCACTATACGAGATATTTTTATAATATTATTATGAACAAGCCGTTATGAATAGTAATACCCATTTTTTGAAATTTTATAAATTTTATCATTCAAAATGGACTTCATTTTTGGATTCAGAATATCCAAATTATCCTAGGGTGAATTTTTGGTATTTTTCGAAAAACATTCAATTTTTGTTTAACAGTGAAAACACTGGGTTACTCTTTAACAATAGACTTTTTATTTAAATAATTATTTATTTTATTTAAATTTATTTTAGGTCAAAATTTATACACAATACCTATATATGTTCAATGTAATTAATTGGATTCTTTTTATAATAATTTTACAAATATATAAATTTAATTGAACTTTTCATCATCTTTTACCCACCTCTAAGGAGAATATAAAAATTTACATAAAACATAATTTTACCGCTTATGTGAGTGGAATTTAGAAAATCTGTGAGATAAGGTTAATATCAAGGAGTAAAATGTTGTTCAATAAGATAAAATTAATTTTTGGTGAATAGTAAATTTTTACTTTTATTTATCATGGTTAAATGTAAATAGGGTTATTAAGGGTAAAAATGATATTATTATTACCCTAACACATGTCCTAATTCTATTGGATAAGTTAAATTCGAAAAAAAAACCATAGAAATGAAATATTATCATTCAGGTCCACTTGGATTAGATTAAGATATTTATTATTATTTTATTTAATGAAGAGTTAAAATAGTTAAAATCAATGTTTAATAACTGAATCATTTTTAATATAGGGTTATACATAAGATAAATTTGACTATAAATATTTATTATAAATATATAAAAATTTCCTACATAATGGTATTTTATTTATAATTTTTAGACATTAAATAATTTAATTTATTTATAACACAATGATGATGCAGTAATTACCTTATTAATGAAATATTAAAATAACTGATGTTTTAAATACCCAAATAAATGTAATTAGAGACTTTTGATAAATTACACTAATTTTTTATGTTAACAGGACATGTTAGTATTAATTGAATTAACGTTTTTTGAACTAATAATGCTTTTATGATTTTCACAAAAATCAATTACCAAATAGTGTCATAATTGGCATAAAATAGCTTTTAAAACAAATATTATATTATTAATTTTTTTTTCTATTCCAAAAAATCTGAGGTTCGTCTAAATGACTAAGATAAGGTTATATATATTAATAATGAACCACATGGTGTTCTTTTGTCTTGTTATTTTATGATTACTAACCATATCGTGTAAGTAAACATGAAGACACAGTAAAAGTTAAATTATTTAACAAAGAGTAAAATCTAAATGATATGGTTAAAATAGTATCCTAAATATGTCTAAAACCTAATGGTTGAAAGGATTTCTACCCATCCCCAATTTAGGTTCAAAATAAATCAATTTTGAGCTACTTAAAATTGAATATGTCTTTATTATAAAATAAACTTTTAACTTTCCCTAAGGTGCCGCTCTCTTACCTTATAAAATGGCACCTACTCCCTCTACTCTTTACACATTTTTGAGCCTTCATGCTCGGAAAAACAATTCCTATTTATCTTCTCCACTTCCCTAGAAACATTATATAGGTTATTGTCTCCTCAAAAAACAAACTATAGTGCCTTAAGAGGATGCTTAAAAGGGGTCCGTCGAAGTAGAGGTAATCTCTTCTACCGATTCTTTCAAGTTTCTTTCTTCTTCAACTTATTCTTCTTTATTTGATTCATCATAAATTAATAAAATCAGTATCACTCATATACTGATATGTTCTTATATATATGAAACAACCATATTTCACCTTCTATCCATCCTACTAAAAACAAAACCACTGCACATTCGTACATACAGAATACCGTCTCCACACCGTGGTGTAATCTATTTTTCCACCACCTCCTTACTTGGATGGGTATAATGGTATAAAGAATAACTATTTATAGATATAATAACATCATACTGATTGTTAGATATTATATCATCCACTCTAATTCAATTCGATAATTATGGGAATGATATCATCGCTCGTGCGTACGTAGGGATTACCGTATCCACGACGCGATGAGATTCATTCTCCATGTTAACCACTCAAGGATGGTTATAAAGTATATATAATGAATAATTATGAAATATATGACAGTATAAAGCTGCTGGATTTATATATATATATATATATATCTGTTTGTGTCATATACTTACTTCCATTCAAATGAATAAGGAAAAGAAAACAGCATTCATGCGTATGTACCGCCAACCATCTCCATGAACGGTGTATTTAACTTCCATTATATATTATATATATATACATAATATATATGATATATAAATCATGATTTACATTCTGGAAGTAATTAAATAATGATATCTGAAATAATAATATCATGAACAACAATTCCAAACACGTACGATAAATAATACGATTTTACCCAAAATGCTGCTCTAACATTGTTTTTACAAAAGAACGGGTAATATAATGTCATATGTGAACCATATATGATATCATGAAAATTATTATGATTCTATAATAAGTCAATGACATTATGTAAATCATTATACACGAGGTTCGGATACGTATAAATCATATCAAACCTAAGGTTAGGGATAAATTTTCCAATCTCATTTTTATCCGAGATTGTTTATTCGTAAGTGTTTATTGGGATTATATTTATCATCCATGTCCCTATTTTCAAAAAAAAATTCATGTATAATTAATTTTATTTTTACCCGTTTTTGACTTCTACTACATGGTATGTTGGGAATCTTTCTTTTGTTTACCATACGAGGTTATTTTTGACTTTTCCGGCAATAGTACGAGAAGAATATTTTTTAACATATATGGAATGAATGGATTTTTATGGTTTTATAATGTCTTATTTTCATGAAGCATAATCTTCAAGATTTCGTGACTATTTTCACCAAATTCCGTTTCTTTTAAAATTTCATGGAATTTTGCGAAAAGAAAATTGATTTTGAAGAAGAAATGATATTTTCCTCATTAATTTCATCAAAACCATTTTCCATCTAAGATGACATTATTTCATAGGTGTATGTTTCAATTATAATTCCTCTATGATATAAAAGTATTCACATTTCTTATGATTAAATGATATCCATTTGTTTTATATGGAAAATGTTATGATGGGATGATGTTTATGAAACCCATTTTATTCTTTTGGTTATGATGAATGCTTTATGTTTATTTTGTGGAACAAGTAATAATTATTTCATTATGAGATCGGTGGGTCCTATATCTCCCTCTAATGCACTGGATAAAGACTTATGTCTCATGAGATATGCATGGCTATGATGGAAAATTAATCTTGTTCAGTGATACCAGACTAGAATTAGGAGTGAACTCGATTTAGAAAGGGTCTTTGTCCATTAAGATGGTCTTGGCAGCAATGACTTGGCTACTATTGAAATTATAACAGGTGTTTAATGGTTTCAAAAATTACATGTTTTATTCCCATGCTATTTTATAATGATTAATGTTTCTTTATGATCTATGACTTATGTTCTACCATGTTTTATTTCATTACTCAATATTTTGATATTTAAATTTTATGTTCATGTCTTAAATTTCAAATGTATATGGTTTGTTTTATTTTCTCCATGCTTACCCTTACTGAGCATTTGACCTCACCCTTTATATGTTTTATTTTCCCCAGGATATAAGGAAATGTTTTAGGTAAGAAAAAAGGGAAGATATTTATGGGAGATGTTAAAGATCTTTCACCATGATTATAAGATTATGTTCCGAGTTTCAAAAGACACTAAATTATTACGATCCTTATGTGTCTGTTTTTATTATGTATTAAGTATTCCGCAAAAGTAATGTATTTTCTATATACATCAATATTGTTTATCTACAGTTGTTATTAGAGTAAAGGATTAGTTAACCATTGGAAATAAGGATGTGAAAACATTAGTGAGATCCCTAGAGATATTTCTAATGTATGTCTAGGGATGTCTGTAAGGTTGAGAATATGTATTGTTTATAATCCTAGAATTATGGTAAATATATTATAATTAACCATAAGATGTTATATATTGAAGGTACTCTCCCTTTATTATGTTGTTTTCCCTATCATGATTTTTGTCTCTCACACTATTCTTTTTGGGTTTTAGACGATGGCTGGAACCCGAAACAACTGTGTTGATCAATGTAATGGACAATGCAATTATTTTCCTCTTGAAAAACCCAATGTTATGTAAGATAGTGTGAATAATGTTATTTCTATACTTAAATAAGATATGAATCATTCTGGACTTCCAAATGAGTAGACAAGGGAACAATATTCTATTGAGTCCTTCATGAGGCAACGTCCACCTTCTTTCAATGGGTCTTATAATCCACTTTTTGTTGAACAATGGATTAGTACCATTGAAAATATATTTTCCATACTTCGTTGTTCGGAACATGAAAAGGTAATTCTGGATATTTACCGATTAGAAGGTGAAGATGATCAATGGTGGACTCTAATTAAGAATCCAAGGCCCCGATATGAAATTGAATCTATAGAATGAGATGAGTTCAAGAACATATTTTTCAATAAGTACTTCCCTTGTATTATTCGAACAAATATGGAAAAGGATTTCCTTGAGCATAAACAAAAGGATGATGAATCTTTTGGTTTATACGAAGGGAATTTTACTAGGCTTGCAAGGTATGCATCTGGCATTATCATCCAACATGAAAGTAAAGTTGATCGATTCATTAGTGGATTCAAACCAAGTCTTCGTAGGGAATTAGCAATAAGAGTCTTCGGTAGCTATGAAGAAATTGTGTGTTGTGCAATCATGGTATAAATGGATGTTGGTGTTACATATCCATATCATGGTTTTCCCATGAAACAAATGATGGAGTTAAAGGAGAAATCTCAGAATAATTGTAAAAAGAAGATGAATTTTTCTTTATGCTCAATGTGTGGAAAGAATCATGGTGGAGATTGTCTTAAAGGGACTGGAAAAGGTTTTACGTGTGGAAAAGAAGGTTTTCGGATAGTTGAATGTCGAAATAATGGGAAGAAGATGTCTAATGATGAAAAAAATAAAGGGATACACCGAATGCACCACCAACACATTAATGCTTCATGTTCATTGAAATGGGGTATTATGATAATAAATTCAATAATCGAAAGGTTAATAATGATCAATGTGAGAAACCTCCTAAGGAAAAGGATAAAGGGAAGTCACATGTGATCACTATTTGTGATGTTGAATATGGAAGTGATGTTGTGTAATGATTAAGTGTTTATGTAATGGGATTTCAAAATATTATCATGGAATCGCATTTATGGTATCGTGGACTTTTGGAATATCTATGTATTGGTTTTCAATAATTATATGGTAACGGTAACCATGAAAAGTGATTGAAATAATTTTTGGAATGAAAATGATATGCACATAATGAAAAAATGAAATGAGCTCATGAATGATATAAGGAAAAAGTTATATCATGGTTTGAGTATATATAAATTTTGGGATTTTGGTATGTGGAAAGTGTTAAATTTTGACAGTATTCATGTTTTCACTAAGTTTCAATGGGTTTTAATTTTTCAAGAGAATACATGATTAAGGTATTCAAATGTTTGGAATGTGACCAAAAAGATATATCGTATGATATATGCGGGATAAATGATGGTATTCACTTTCTTAGTGGATGGCATTTCTCGTAATTGTTTTCATTATACTATGACCTTGGAAGAAGTATTTTGGATAAGAGTAAAGATTGGAATGGATTATTGTAAGAACCCGGTTCTTATTTTTGAGGTATGGGCTTCTTCGTTTCCTTTTCTGTGAAGGCTTATTGTGGTTCATGCAGACCTTTCAGGGAGCACCGCAGGCTGCCACATCTATGGCCGAGCTGACGCGTATCTTTCAGCAGCAGCATCCGCCTATGTTTTCATGGGATGGTGGACCACAGGCTGCAGCGTCTTGGCTAGGATCGATGCAGACTATTTTCAAGTATCTTGAGACGCCTCCAGGGTGGAGGGTCAAGCTCATGACTTACATGCTCCGTGATTCTACCAAGAGGTGGTGGGATGTTAGCAACCATTCAGAGCATCACAGGTACATGGCCTGGTAGAACTTTCGGACAGTCTTCTATGACATCTTCTTTCCCGAGTCACTGAGGGAAGATAGAGATCGAGAGTTCATGAATCTATAGCAGGGTGCAATGTCGGTGATGGAGTACTCTTTTCATTTTACAGAGCTTTAGCGCTTTGCAGTTGTGCGGGTGGGTGATGCGACACTGAGAGCCAGACATTTTGAGGATAGACTTAGGCATGACATCCGAGTGCTGGTGAATGTTTTCAGGTTACCTATTGTACACGCGATTGTGAACCAGGCATTGATTACATAGAGGGACCTGCGAGAAGCTAGTGGTGTGGGCCAGAGCGGTTCAACACCAGTTACTGGTACTATTTCTGCTGGCAAGAGGAAGAGACATATGGACTTCTCTCAGGGCGACAGTACCAGCCAGACGACTTCTACAGGTGGTTCGATCAGGTGCTACCAGTGTGGTAGAGAGGGGAACAAGAGACCACAGTGTCCACGAGACCCAGTGGAGTGTTGAGCTTGCGGCAAGATGGGTCATCTGCAGCACTTTTGCAGGGCGGTTCCACCAGTGGCTAGTGAGAGGGGTTCTGTGCAGACTCCGCATGCGGGAGCAGGACCAGTGGCTTCTTACCAATTGGGAAACTGGAATACGTCAGGGCGTGCAGGCATAGATGGTGGTTGTGGTCGTGGTAGCCAGACACCAGGATCTCAGAGGCAATAGGGCGGGACAACTCAGGGTAGCCAGGCTGAGTCGCAGGGCCGCGGCACTGGACATGCATATACAGTGTAACAGACCCAGCAGGAGCAGGATCCCAGACCTTCAACAATCAGAGGTACTATTCTAGTAGCTTCTGTCTTTTTTTCAGTACTTTTTGATACGGGTGCTACACATAGTTTTATATCTGTACCCGCTATGGAGAGCCTTGGGCTCGGTGTTTCTACTTCTTCTGATATCTTGACGCTAGACACTCCGATGAGGACTAGGACGGTTGGTGTGCATTAGTGCAAGGAGTTCCCCCTTGAGGTTGGTGGGTGTCACTTCCTTTGGGACCTCTATGTCCTGGAGATGATGAGCTATGATGTCATTTTCGGGATTGGAGGGTTGGTTCCCTTTCTAGCCTTTGTAGACTGCTATCATCGCAGGGTGTGTTTCACGTCACCAGAGGGTGGGGAGTTTCTATACAAGGGCGAGTGGGATGTTCAGGTGAGTCGAGCTAGACCAGAGCATCATGGGAGAGGTGGAGTCACAACCTAGATTGCGAGTTTGTAAATCGATGACCAGGGGACCTGTCAGACAGATTTCCCTCCAGTTGTCGATCGTTTCAGGGATGTCTTCCCGGGAGACTTTTCAGGTCTACCTTCGGTGCGTGAGGTGGATTTCTCTATCGAGCTTGTGCCAGGAGCTGCACCGGTGTCCATTCCTCCTTATAGGATGGCCACGCCTGAGCTGCAGAAGCTTGAGAGGCTGTTAGAGGAGCTACAAGCGAAGGGCTTTATCTGACCCAGTACTTCTCCTTAGGGTTCTCCAGTCCTCTTTGTGAAGAAGGCGGATGGTAACCTTAGGCTTTGTGTGGATTATCAGAAGCTAAAACAGTTGACGGTTAAGAACCGGTATCCCTTGCCAAGGATAGATGATCTGTTTGATCATCTTCGTGGAGCATGAGTGTTCTCGAAGATTGTCTTGAGATCCAGATATCATCAGCTACGCGTTAGACCATCAGATATTCCTCTAACAGCTTTCAGGAGCAGGTATAGTCTATATGAGTATACGGTTATGCCGTGCGGACTCACGAATGCGCCATTAGGTTTCATGGTTCTAATGAATCGTGTGTTCAATACATATCTTGATTCATTTGTGGTAGTGTTCGTGGAAGACATCTTGGTGTACTCTCACACTCGACACGACCATGCCACCCATCTTGAGATAGTATTGAGTACACTAAGAGAGAATCACCTATATGCTAAGCTCTCGAAGTGACACTTTTGGATGGACCAAATTCACATCCTAGGTCATATCATCTCAGAGGCAGGAGTTGCAGTGGACCCAGAGAAGGTGAGAGTAGTAGTTTCCTGGGAGAAGCCCAAGAACGTGTTTGAGATACGGAGTTTCTTAGGGCTGGATGGTTACTAAAAATGCTTCATACAGGAATTCTCCTGCTTAGCAGCACTGTTGACAGGTCTGACTAAGAAGGTTGTGAAGTTTTTTTGGTCAAAATCTTGTGAGACATCTTTTCAGGACCTGAAGGGAAGGCTGACATCAGCATCGAACTTGATACTCCCAGAGTAGGGGAAGAGCTATACAGTTTACTGTGATGCGTCAGGGATTGGGTTGGGAGCTGTTTTGATGCAGGGTGACCGAGTTGTGGCGTACGAGTCTCGACAGTTGAGGCCACATGAGAGGAATTACCCGACTCACGATCTCGAGTTGGCTGCAGTTGTGCATGCGTTGTGTTGTTGGAGACATTACCTATTGGGAGAGCATTTTGTGGTTTTCACCGACCACAAAAGCCTCAAGTATATCTTTACTCAGCGTGACCTAAATATGAGGCAGAGAAGGTGGGTCGAGTACATACAGTCCTTCAATTTTGATCTTTCTTATACACCTGGTAAAGGTAATGAAGTAGCCGATGCACTGAGTAGGAAGACTCAGATACAGGCAGTGCAGGAGGCCAGTGGTGATTGGAAGCTTATGGCCTTGTTCTCTGAGATTTATCTAGAGGTGCATGGAAGTCAGGGACAGACTTATCTTTCCTTGTTAGCTGTGACTTCTACCCTCCTGGACAGAGTGAGGATGAGGCCACTATCGGTTTCATAAGGCCTAGTTATACGGGATTTGGTGGCAAGTGAGGACCCTCCTTCTGGTTGGACGATAGGAGATGACGAGTTTTTGTGTTTCCATTGTCGTGTATGGGTTCTAGGGGATATACGCGAGGACCTGATGAGGGAGTTTATTGATTCATCTTGGGCAGTTCATCCCGGGGTTACCAAGATGTAGCGATACTTGAGACGTTAGTACTGGGGGCCCGGTATGAAGAGAGAAATAGCTGGTTTTGTTACGAGGTGTTCCACCTGTCAGCAGGTGAAGGCAGAGCATTAGAGACCAGCTGGGCTGTTACAGTAGTTTCCAATTCCAGAATGGAAATGGGATGATGTCGCGATGGATTTCATGATGAGTTTTCCAAGGTCACCTCGAGGCAATGACGCCATATGGGTTGTTGTGGACAGACTTATGAAGGTAGCTCACTTCTTTCCGATCAAGGAGACCTTCAGTATGGATGAGCTCAGAAGGCTGTATATCTGAGAGATTGTACGTCTACATGGGGTCCCTCATTCTATCATTTCAGATAGGAACGCATGCTTTACATCTCATTTCAAGCAGTGTTTTCAGAGCGCGCTGGGTACACAGGTGATTCTGAGCACATCATACCACCCTCAGACAGATGGCCAGTCAGAGCGGACGATACAGGTGCTAGAGGACATGCTGCGCGCATGCTTCCTAGACTTTTGGGGCTCTTTGGAGAAGCATATACCCTTGGTCGATTTTGCCTATAACAATAGTTTTCAGGAAACTACTGAGATGGCACCATACGAGGATTTATATGGTAGGCCAAGCCGATCACCTTTGTGCTGGTTAGAGGCAGGTGAGGCAGCTTTACTGGGACCACAGCTCGTGCAGGAGACATCTGAGCAGGTCCAGACAATTCAGAAGTGGATGGCTATCGCGCAGTCTCGTCAGAAGTCATATGCTGATTGCCGCAGACGACCTTTGGAGATCAGGGTCGGGGATCATGTTTTCTTGCGTGTTTCGCCGAGGCTAGGACACAAACGGATCAGGAGACAGGGTATGCTTTCGCCGAGGTATGTGGGACCTTTTGAGATTCTGGAAATAGTCAGGCTGGTTACCAATCAGTTGCAGTTACCGCAGTAGTACCGAGCCATGCACAACATCTTCCACATGTCTCAGTTGCGTCACTACCATTCAGACCCGTCTCACACCTTTCAGCCTGAGGAGGTTGAGCTTCAGCATAATGCATCCTTTGAAGACCATCTGATCCGTATCATTGACAGGTGCATGAAGGTTCTCTGAGGCCGTTCAGTTCCTCTCGTATGGGTTCAATGGCGGCATGGCCGAGTGCAGGATGAGACATGGGGGCGGGAGGCCGACATACATGCTTAGTGGCTAGAGCTATTCTGAGCAATATCTTCGCCACCCTTGGAAGGGAATTTTGGGAAAGAAATGCTATAAGGGTGGAAGTTTTTATGAACCCGGTTCTTATTTTTGAGGTACATGCGTTTTCTTTTCCTTTTCCTTAAGTGTTTTTGAGAAAACATGGAAAATGAAAAAGAATCCTAAATTTTGAAACTACACGCCGTGTACCTTGTCCACACGTCGTGTACCTTTCACCGTGTTGGAATAAGTACACATGGCGTGTAGCCATGCCAGCGACGAAGGGTGTAGGAACTGACTAAACGTCGTGTAGTTGTACCTTACACGCCGTGTAGTCAGTCGGTAGGTTAAAAAGTAATACGGTAAAGTCTCTGCCAGCTGGGTGGTAGTACACGTCGTGTACTTGGGAGTACATGCCGTGTACTCTTGTCAGCAGATGAACAGTGTGGCAGTGCCGCCAAATGAACAGTTAAATGAAAGGATTACACGCCGTGTACTTTTAAGTACATAGTGTGTACTTTGTTTTCAGGGCCTAAAACAGGCAGTAGCCTCCTCATTTAGAAGAGGTGGCATTTGAGCCATTTTGGAGCCAAAGGAGAAGGCCGAACCTTTGAAGATATTCGAGGCTTTCGTCTCGAATCCGATTCGGCTTCGGACGATCTCGTTGGAACCGCACGGGTAAGCCCTTCCTCCTCCTGGTACTATTCTTGCCATTTTTTATCCCTACGTAAGTTATTTACATTTGAAAGGGTTTTGTTCTTTGTCATATCTACTCCATTATGAGCCGTTTCTGGAGTCGGCGTTCGGGTATAGCGTTCGTTGACGTTTAAGGTAGGTGGTTTTGTGTTATTTTTCCAACTGTCGTGTGTTATATGTGTTTTCGTGCCACGAAACCATGTTAGGGTGTCGCATGGTTGAGGCCGTTGAAATATTTAATGCCTAGAATTGCATTGGTGATTAAATATTGATAATAAAATGATGATTAGGATCGTTGCTAGGATTTGGAACCATCCCGGGGGTGTGTTTATCTGTTTAGCCTTTTGGCCAGGATACCCAAGGGTATGCCTTCAATGTAGTAATTGTAAGAATTTCCTGGAGAGGAATTGCTTGTTTACTTCATATTGATATGTTGCACATGGCCCGGTTACCTTTTTAGTATGTGGGCGTGACTATATTTTCCTGAGAGAGTGACTATATTATCCTAAGGGCGTGACTATATTAGCCTGAGGGCGTGACTATATTAGCCTAAGGGCGTGACTATATTATCTTGAGGGCATGACTATATTAGCCTGAGGGTGTGATTATATTAGCCTGAGGGGGTGACTATATTAGCCAGAGGGCATGACTATATTAGCCTGAGGGCATGACTATATTAGCTTGAGGGCGAGATATGGCTGGCCTGAGGGCGTGGTGCTGTTGATCACAGAACGATACTAAATTAAATAATTTAAGTGAATAATGAAATGGAAACATAACTGTTAAGTTAGTTAATTTTGAGTACTTCTTAGTTGTTGAATTTTACTACTTCACACTTGTTGCATGTTTTACACACAGTTGAGCACGGGCCTTTGGTGGGTGCCTACAGAGATATATTTCACACACCCTGTTTGGGTCACACTTTTCTCCCCAAACAGATTACACTGCTGCAGGTGTAGATAGGGGCAAGAGTCCCTATACAGGTACTTGACTGTTGCTGAGGAGTAGGAGGGCATGGGACCGAGCCTAGGCTCGCGATGCCTCTACCAGCTCTTTACTTGTTTTGTTGTAATTTTCTTTTGGTTGTATCACAGTGATGTATAACATGTTATGGCTGTTTTCTTAGAACTTGAATCATGTAGCATCATCACTTATATATTGTTTGTTATATCCACTGTTGTAGTTATTTCAGTTTTGTATGTTTACTTATTCCGTTGTTGTTGTATGTTTATTTTGGTATTCCGCTGCGCTACACTTTGACAAATGAGGGCATACTTTCCCCACTATCAGACCTGGGCCCTCACTGTTAGTCGGCAGCTTCTGGCGTTTGGGGAAATGCACTTGAGGTCACGTGGCGAACCGGGCTCGGGGCACCCGTTGCGTGGCACCCGGGGCCAAGACGTTACTATTATGTTGGACATATTTTAGTATTGTTTAAGGCCAGAAATTTGTTCGATATTATTTCTGTAATGTTATGATAGTGTAAAAGTATAACCATCAGGACGAGCGATAACCCGTCGCGTTGGACAAGGTTGTGGGAATCGAACCCACAACCGAAGTGAGACGAGCCTTTATCATATACCACTAGCCTATAGGATGTCCCTAGTTAGTAGAAACTAGTTTTATTTTATTAAGCGCTAGGATAGATGAAGTATAAGTCCATTTTAGCAACCATATATGATTAATCTCAGCATAGAAGGACTTATGTATATTTAATAAATTGTGATAAACTTTTTTCGATAGAAATAGATGGAATGACCTATCATTCTATCGCATGATCTAATAACAATTCATGAATAACAAATTCAACTTTATTTCATTAAAAGATAAACTGGAAATTGTTCAAGGCATGAACAACAGTGAAATTGTACCGAAATAAATTAAGTATTTCTTCTAATTCAAATTATTAATCTTTAGGGAAATGATCTTGAAAAAAAAAATTCCTAGTTCCCTTATATCTAATAAATTAGATGGTACCTTAGATCATCACAAATTTATGTCTTTTTGATTGTTGAATTTTTCATAGCCATGTCCTCTTCCACTCTTCATCAGAAGTTGATGGTTATATTTCTCTTCCATATCCATATTTTCACATATGTTCTCTTATTTGGAAACCCATTAATGAGTTAATTTGGGTAACCATTATGTTTTTTACATCACATTTAAAAATTAAGTTTTAGTATTCCTTTTTACGATGAGGGTTTCAATGAATGAAACCCACATGTAATAAACCATTTATAACTCCGACGAATTTCGAGGGTGAAATTCATTTTAAGGGGGGTAGAATATAACACCCCGAGATTTTATGAGATATAATATTATTAATTTGTTGCATATCTTCTGTTTTACACTACACCAAGATTAGATTTTACTATACGTAACACCGTTTTAGCTTCCAGTATACGCAACACTATTCTTGGCTCTTTCAAGTTCTTTTTGTGGAAATTATTCTACGCAACATTAAGTGTAGATTTTTTTAATGTATAAATAAAATATGATTTGATTATGTAATACACAACACCAAAAAGAGCATTCCGTACATGCTACCTTGAATTGTCTTGCATTACACTTAATCAAGACCTTCCTCGATAGCATGTGGAGTACGCAATACCTATTTTCACTAAACGAGATATTATTATCATATTATTATGAAATTGCCATTATGAATAGTAATACCCACTGTATTAAATTTTATAAATTTTATCTTTCAAAATGGAATTCATTTTTGGATTCAGAATATATAAATTATCCTAGGGTGAATTCTTGCTATTTTTCTGAAAACATTCAATTCTTGATGAATAGTGAAAACACTAGGTTACCATTTAAAAACCAACTTTTTATTTAAATAATTATTTATTTTATTTAAATTTTTTTATGTCAAAATTGATACATAATACCTATATAAGTTCAATGTAATTCATTGGATTAATTTTATAATTATTTTATATATATAAAAAGTTTATTGAACTTGTCACCGCCTTTTACCCACCTCATAAAAGAATTTGATAATTTACCTAAAACTTAATTTTACTGCTTCTGTGAGTGGAATTTTGAAAATCCGAGACACACGGTTAATATCAAGGAGTAAAATGTGGTTCAATATGATAATCATAATTTTTGGTGAATAGTAACTTTTTACTTTTATTTACCACGGTTAAAAGTAAATAGGGTAATTAAGGGTAAAATGATTTTATTATTACCCTAAGACATGTCCTTATTCTATTGTATAACTGTAATTCGACCAATAAAAACCTTATAAATAAAATATTATCATTTATGTCCACTTGGGTTAGATTAGGACATTTATTATTATTTTATTTAAAGAAGAGTTAAAATAGTTAAAATCAATGTTTAATATCTAAAACATTTTTAATATAGGGTTATACATAAGATAAATTCGACTATAAATATTCATTAGAAATATAGAAATATTCTATACATAATGGTATTTTATTAATAATTTTTATATATTATATAATTTATTTTATTTTTGACACAATGATGATGTAGTAGTTATTTTATTAATCAAATATTAACTTAATTGATGTTATAAATACCCAAATAAATGTAATTTGAGACTTTTTATAAATTCCACTAATTTTTTAGGATAAAATGAAATTTTATTATTCATTCAATTAACTTTCTTCGAACTAATCATGCTTTTATGATTTTCACAAAAATAAATTTCCAAATACTGTCAAAATTGACATAAAATAGTTTTTAAAACAAATATTATATTATTAATTGTTATTCTATTCCTAAAAATCTAAGGTTTGGAAAAATGACTTAGATTAGATAATATATATTAATAATTACCCACTTTTTGTTCGTTTTTATTATTATAATCTATTTATGTCCCATATAGTGTATGAAAAAAAGAAGACACGGTAAAAGTTAAATTATTTAACATAGAGTTAAATCTAAATAATAAGGTTAAATTAATAACCTAAACTTGTATAAAACCAATTGGTTGAGATTATTTCGACCAATCCCAACTTTAGCTTCGAAATAAATCAATTTGGAGCTATTATAAACCGAATAAGACTTTATTATAAAATTATATTTTATGTTTTCTTAAGGTTCCCCTCTCCTCCCTTATAAAAGGGCACCTCCCCCCTCTTCTCTTTACACAATTTTGTGCCTTCTAGCTCAGAATTCACATGAACATTTATCTTCTACACTTCCCTAGACAAATTATAAAGGTTCTGGTCTCCTCAAAATACCAACTCTAGTTCCTTAAGAGGAAGCCCAAAGGGGGTGTGTCGAAGAAGAGGTAATCTCTTCTAACGATTCATTAAAGTATCTTTCTTCTTCAACATATTATTCTTTATGTGTTTCATCATAAATTAATAACATCAGTATCACTAATATACTGATATGTTATTATCAATTTGAAAAATACCTATTTCACCTTCTATCAATCCTACGAAAAACAAAATCACCGCGCGTGCGTACGTACGGAATACCATCTCCACCCAGTGGTGTAATCTTTTTTTCCACCACCAGCTTACTTGGATGGGTATAATGGTGTAATAAATAACTATATATAGTTATTATAACATCATAAATATTATGAGATATTATATCATCCACTCCAATTCAATTCAATAATTATGGGAATGATATGGTCGCTCGTGCGTACGTACGGATTACCGTCTCCACGACGTGATGAGATTCATTCTCCATGTTAAACACTCAAGAATGATAATAAAGTATATATAATCAATAATAATGATATATATAACATTATAAAGATAATATATATATATATATATATATTATCTATTTACTTCCATTCAAGTAAATAAGGAAAATAAAACAGTGTTCATACGTACATACGCCCTACTGTCTCCATGAACGGTTTATTCCATTTCACTTATCAATATATTATATATTTATATAGTAAATATATATGATATATATATCATGATTTAAATTCTGAAAGTAATTAAATCATGATATAAGTAATAATAATATCAATAAAAACAAGTCCAAACACGTACGATAAATAAAACAATTTGACACAAAACGCTTCACTAACATGGAATTTACAAAAGAAATGTTAATATAAAATAATAAGTAAACCATATATGATATCATAACAATGAATATTATTCTGTAATAAGTCAATGACATTATTTAAATCATTATACATGAGGTTTGGATACGTACGAAGCATGTCGGACCTATGGTAAGGGTTAAGTTTTTGAATCTTGTTTTTATCTGAGATTGTTTATTCATAAGTTTTTACTGGGGTTATATTTATCATCCACGTCCATGTTTTCTCAAAACGGTTTCTTGTATGATTAATGTCCTTTTTACACATTTTTTCCTTTTACTACATGTTATTTAAGGAATCTTTCTTTTTTTACCATACGAGGTACTTTTTTACTTTTATGGAAAAAGTACGATAAGAATGTTTTTTAACTAATATGGAATGAACGGATTGTTACGATTTTATAATGCCTTATTTTCATGACGATTAACCTACAAGATTTCATGACTATTTTCAAAAAAAAATCCTTTTCTATTAAAATTGAATGGCATTTTGTGAAAATAAAATTGATTTTGAAGAAGAAAGGATATTTTCATGAATATTTTCATCAAAAACATTTTCCATCTAAGATGACATTATTTCATAGGTGTATGTTCCAAGTATAATGTCTCTATTTTTTACGTCGTTTAACTTTTCTTATGATGAAATGATATCTATTTGCTTAATATGGATTATTTTATGATGGGATGATGTTTATAAAACCCATTTTATTCTTTGGGTTATGATGAACGCTTTATGTTTATTTTGTGGCACAAGTAAGAATGATTTCATTAGGAGATGGGTGGGACCTTTATCTCCCTAAAATACATTGGGTAAAGATTTATATCTCATGAGATAGACATGGCTGGAACAGAAAGTTAATCTGGTTCACTAATACAGGACTGGAATGAGGAGTGAACTCAATTCAGAAAGGGACTTTGTCCACTAAGATGGTCTTGGCAGCAATGTTGTGGCTACTATGGAAATCGTATCATGTGCTTAATGGTTTCCAAAATTCCATGTTTTATTCCCATGCTATTTTATCATGATTAATGTTTCTTTATGATCTATGTCTTATGTAATACAATGTTTTATTTCATTGCTCAAGATTTTGATGTTTAAATATTATGTTCATGTTTTGATGTACAAATGTATATGGACTGTTTTATTTTCTCAATGCTTACCCTTACAGAGTATTTGAGATCACCCTATATTTTTTTTCTTTTTCGTATGATATAAAGAAAGGTTTTTGGTATTAAAAAAAGGGAAGATCTTTATAGTAGATGTTGAAGATCATTCGACACGATTAGAAGATTATATTCCGAGTTTCCAAAGACACTAAACTATTACGGTCCTTGTGTGTCTGTTTTTGTTATGTATTAGGTATTACCAAAAATTAATGTAATGTCCTTGTACGTCAAGCTTGGTTCTCTATAAAAACAAAAGATAATCTTGAGGAGAGACTTACCCGGGAGCAATCACCATCAAAATGCCATGAACCATCTTCAAAACGCTTCTAATTCGAGTGGGAGAGCACCCTTAACCCCTAAGAACACAAAATCCCGAGTGAGGCTCAATTGGGAGGAAGATTGGAGTGAAATAAGTGAATCCCGAGGGAGACCAGAACATATAACCCTATTTTTAAGTGTCTGCACGGTTAGCCCGCACGATTTGGAAAACCGTGCACTAAACGTGCGCACAAAACTGCCTCGGGAGCAAGGGTCGGCATGGTTTCCACGCATGGTTTGTAAAACAATGCACATGCCATGTGAAAACCTATTTTCTCCACTTTCATGGTTTCTTGGAGAATCGACATGGTTTCCAATAATGGTTCTCAATATGTGCACCCCTTTAAAATCTTCCAAACTCATCCAAAACCATTCCAAATTCTCCCAACCTCTTACCAATGAATCCCATGCACTTTATACACATAAAATGGAATAAATAAAGGCCACATACCTCAAATTGGGGGTGCTACAGGGTCAATCATATTATTCGTTTTAACTATCCTATGAAAAAAATAAAGATCCATTATTTTATAATAATTTTGTATAGAAATAAATGATTTCAATTTTAAATAGGTACATTAAGGATTAAAATAATTGAAAACATATGATAATAAATCAGTATTATAATTATGATTTAAATTACTACTATTATGATTTTGTTCCTATATATTGAAATTGAATTGTTTTTCATAAATTATATTAAATAATTTTCAAGGAATGTTATAGTGATTAGTAGAGGAATATACCATTTGGAAACACATGAAAACAATAGTACCAATTCCATGTAAATAATGACTTTAAATATATCCATTATAAAAATACAATATCAATGTCTAAATTACATATATTAATAGCTTTTTGAAAATGAAGAAGCCTAAAAAATATAGTTTTGAGTAATATTAGATTGCTGAAGAAGATCATGAAAAATTTTTTATTCTAAATTTTCAGTTCTAAATTTTCAATTGACAAACCATATAATGATTAATATGTATCCAAGAATCCTTTTAAAATATTACGGGGAATGTGTTGTCTAATTTATTAATAATATAAGAATACACATCACTATATTAGTAGGGATCAATTGTAGTTGAAATTCATCAGAATAACGCATTTCAAGGATAAATTTTTTTAAATAAATATTTTCCATCTATAACATTGTTTTAATAATAAAAAAAATTAATAAATATTACTAATAAAATCTATAATATCATTGGAAATTATAATTGTAACATCCAGACTTAGGGTCCCCAAAGATCGTATAATGGGTCGGTAAGTCAAAAGGCCCCACCTATGGCTCCATATATTCCAAATGATACTTTCTATTATAAAGGGTGTAAATTTGGTACAATGTGGATGATATAATATCGTAATAGAGTTGATAAATGGTAACAACAATATGATTACCACATAGGAATAATGTACGCAATAGAAATAATAAATTACAAATACAGAAGCGTAAAGAACAAAATAACTGATAATAATACCAAATATTTTTAGGATGTTTCAATTCCATTATTCCTTATCTAATGATAAAAATATTCAACATGGGTATCATGCATAAAAATGTTTTATAAAAGAATAAAATATTAAAAAGATTATCCACTAGCATCTTGAGCATATGATTGGTCCTCTGTTTCTATGATCCAACTATAAGTACACACGTTAACAACTTCTAAAATTGCCCTTTTCATTCTCAATACTTGAAGTAGATTATATTCTCATCTTCCAAAGTCATCCAGAGTAGGTTCTGAGATAAAAATCATAGTAGGGAACACGTAATGGTGTTTACTCATAAAATAATGAATGATCGTAACTAAAAAAATTTCACACAATGTTTATTAATTTTATAATATGAACAAATAAATAACCACCATCTCCAGATTTAGAAGAACACTTGGTGGATCCACCTTCTAAAGATCATGGCCAGAATAGAAGTCTGATCAGCCAATATATATATATATATATATAAATTATAAATTATATATTTCATCCACCTATATGAGGCAATAACATGTGGACATAAGTGTCCATATACTTGGAAGACTTGTTGGTATCTAGAAAAGTCAATAAATAAGACATAAATGACTAGTCTAATGAGATTAAAATCTCAAGAATCATTATAAATTCTAAAAAACTCAAAAGTAGTTGAAAATATCATTTTTCTTACTTAATATAGGGAGAGTGACTTTATTACGTCACACGAACAAGGGATGTAGCATGTTAAGCGAAATATTCAACTAATTTCAATGGTGAGAGACATCATGCTCAACATCCAATGTAAGGGATGGTGATTCCATCATGCTCAACAGATAACTTACCATCATATCAGATCATATATCAAGGCACAATAACATTTATAATATTCCAAAAGAATAAAACCTTTAGTGTCACATTTTTACCAAGACTTTATATATAAATAAGTCATATTAATGTTTATAACATAATATGTGAGGAAATATTTCATTTAATGTCCCATTTTTCATGTTCAATTCATTAAAATGAATAAAATTCGTAATAAACATTTAATAAATTTTAATAAATTGACATGTCCATGCAAAACATCATAATCCATTTAATTTAATTGTTACGGTTTATTTAAATTAAGATAACAATCATGAATAAGTCATTTTATATCCTCATTTCATTTGAACCACAAATTAATGGTAATTAAATTTCTAAGGATCAATAGGAATTTCAGGTATCTATAGTCAATTAAAGTAATCAAATACATGGGAAATTCCATCTTTGAGGTAAAACACTTAAGAGGTGTTTGGGGTTCCATTTAATACTCATGTCTAATGGATATATAAATTAAAAAGCATATATGATATATGAAATGGTTTTCTTGGTATTGGAACATTCAAACAAAGGGAGAATTTCAAAATGTGAACACCCAAGCGGTGTCCATAAATGATGTCAACACCCTATAAACAAATGAACAAGAATCCGGGGAAATTAATCATGGAATGATGATAAATTGGATATGAAGGATTCAATTTAATGGCGACTCTCAGTAAAAAACATTGTTCCCCCAAATGGATTAGATATGAAGTTATGTAATTCAAAGGGAATCATGTGACTACATACCTCATGGGTGTATATGAAACCTCACATGATATCGTCCGAAGATTTTATGTAGTTTGGATGAAATATTAATACTGGTCCAATGACATGTAAATAGGGATAATGAGATTCAACCTAAATAGAATGATGAATTCATAAATAAACATTGGTAGGGGATAATATACCAGAAGATATTGCCATGATAGACCTAATTCATTAAATAGATCATGAACCTAAACCGAATATGGGATATACATGGATGCCTAGTTGTAGAGGTTCGTAATCGCCTGGGAGGAGGAACCCAAAAGCAACAACTAGATGATTAAATGGGAAATGTTATATATGTTAATAGAATAAAAGATATTAATTTTTTTCATTTGACCTCTATAAATAAGGGTGTGTGGTTTAAGAATACAATTTTCTAATCCATGTTCAATGTGTGCACATGTCATTAATATATGGGGTATATAACTTAGTTAGTAAAATAGTTTATCTAATAGTGAAAAAATAGAAAAAAAGGATTTGTCACAAAAATTTCCTACACCACACAGTCAAGGGCCTAATATCTTTCTATTTAAGATAAATTATGCGTCCCATATGCCTGCACTATCTACAACTACTTGGTTTCAGAGAATCCATGTGGGTGGGGTGACCTTGTCTTCATTTACCATAAAACTCATACTATTTTTCCAATTTCTACTCTTTAGGATTCGAACAACCCCCAAACTCATCAAATACCACTTTATATGATTATAGATCCTCACTAGGCACTATTAAAATGATTATAATTAAAAAACAAACAATCCATAACTTTATTAAAGGACGGGTCATTACCACCTCCCCTTGTTAATGAAACTCAACCATGTGATGACCTTATGAGGAAAGAGAGGTAGTGTAAGCATAGTGTTCTAGCAACTAAACTTATACATCATCTTCCCATTCCATGTTCTCATCATGTACAAGGCTTCACTTATATAGCACTAATAACCAATTACTTGAGCTTCCTATGAGATTCATCATGCTCTAATCAAGAATAAGTAGTGTATAGTACTCAAAGGAAACATATACATAAAATTTAACTTCATAAGGATGAATAATGTGTGTGTCATCTAGATAATACTTATAAAACGTCTATTCATGAATTAAATCATTCATATACAAGAATATATGAGGAAGTGTCAATTGGCATGGCACTATTATGGTTTATTTCACAACCTCGAAGGGTCCAATTAATCTTGGTATGCGAATAGAATACTTTTGAAAAATTATACCCCCAAATCGATGGTAAAATCTCCTAAAAAACAATCACCAACCTCGAACTCGAGATCTATCCCATGTGTATTTGCATATGACTATTTTCTAGACTACGCTGTCAACATGCACCTCCTGATCCGATGAACTTGCTATGTAGTCACATTCATGAAAGGTGGTCCAAGCATAGCTGCCTCCCCTAACACTATCCATCTCAATCTTGAGAGGAATTTCCCACCATATAAGGCCCCATCAAGAGTCAACTTGATCGTAGCATTAAATTTATTATCATAAGAGAACTCAAATAGTGGATTGTTTTTCTCACAGTGACCCCAAATCCATGGATGAATACATGGATAATATAATCTAAAATATAAATTGAACACTATGTATAGCCACCAGTATGTGGGTGATTTTCCATGCCTTAATGTACCTATGTACTAAATGCATTCAACTACCCCTACTATGATTGTGATGTGGAACGAGAATCCCAATAAGAAGAAATAGATTGAGGAGAAATGTTCAGATTTGCAACCTCCTTGATTTACATCTATCATTTATCATCTATGGTTGACTATTATAAAGGTAATAAATTTGAAACCTTCTTCAAATGAAAACCGAAAAGCCACACTGTTTTCTGGCATGATGTTCTCTGGGTAAATCTGTAATGAATTCATCAAAACATCTTCCCATTTCCACTGAGGAATTGTTAATGGCTATAAAACCCTTGTTGGTCAATGATTCTCCACCTTCACTAAATGGTAGAGGTCAAATCGAGTCATTTATATATAAACCCCTCATTTAATTCTAGGAAACCAATACTAGCTCAATAGAACTCGATACATTTTTTTGACACCCGGGTGATCTTCTCATGCTATGGTGTAAAATTCCACCACCAGCTTCTCCCTATTGTATGTTGGGACTCATACACTCCAATATAAATGTATGGTATCATTCCCATACATGTTCCAACAATGACATGATCATATAAAATGATTTCCCTTAGAAAAAGGCCATTATGATTAGAATAATTCCTCATTCTTACATGTTTTATGAATGTATAACTAATAATTATGGATACAAGGATATTTTGTCAACAAAACCCCTAAATCTCAATGTATGTCTCTCATAAATAAGGTTAGGAACTTCCACCATCCACTAAACCCTTGAACTACTTATGTGTGAGCCATCTATCTCAGATAATAAACAATATCAATTCCTTTACCAAGTGTGTAAGAATGCTAAAAAACAAATGACAGTATGCACTTCATCTACCGTCACTTCCTGAGATTCATATCCCACTATATGAAGATGTACACAATAATTTGTTGGTAAATGAATCCCAAAAAAAATATCCATGTACATATTTTCTCTGATAACATAAATCTTGATCAACATCATATACCTTGAGGTCAAGATTTGGGTAATTCCACTCATGAGGCCTCAATTGGCATGACCCATATATGATAACATGGTCATAATGTACTTGGATAGTTCTCGTCCTGACACCAGATGCATCAGAGTATACAATATATCTTTTTCCTAGCTCTGGAAAAATCACTATCGACACTGATTTCAAATATACCTTCATATACAAAAAGACTTCTTCATAATATTCTAACCATATGAATTTCTAAGTATCATTTTTCAATCATGTGATTGTTGGAGAAAGGTGTGAGAAATCCTAGATAAAGTAGAAGTAATATCAAGTTATTACCATGAAACTCTGAATTTCAAAGGAATTCATGGAATGATCCTAGGAAACTACAGTTCTCACATTTGTTGGGATCTATAAGACTCCTGACTACTAGATTATATAACCCATGATGTTGCCTTTTTCAATCCAAATGTATAATTTACTAATCTTAGCATAGTGTTGGTGCACCATCAATGTGTTAATCATGATCCCAGTATGGGATGCATGGTCATTTTTTAGGGTAAATTGAAAATGATATATTCCTCAAAGAATAAAATAAAAGAAAAAAAATATGGGTGAAAGAACTGATTTATAAGTTCTATAAAGACTATATGTGCAGTCAATAGTCTAAATGACATGAAAACATACTTGTATAGAACATAGCTGATCCTGAAAGGTGTGTGTGGTATGTATGATATCCATGAATGCAGCAGATTATAATATGGCCACAAATATATTATTCAAAATACTATCTCTCCCTATATATAATCAAAACCCTTATCTATTATAGGATTTTGATAGACATTATTTATTTTGAACTGATACAAATAATGGTAATCCCTGAAAAATAATTATGTTGTCCTCCTCCATCTTAGTGTCAAGTAAAAGTAATTCCCAAGAAGATTTTTTTGGGGAATATAGATCATTTAGCCTCTAGATCCTCTAGCTATTTCTTAATATCCAAAATCTCAATAGCTTCCATCCACTATGGAGGATTTTTCAATAGTAATTCTACTCCTATTAACACAATACCAAATTTTAACTCTCACACCAGAGGAAGACCAAAGAATTATTCTCGAAAGGATTCAACTACTGGAGGGAAAATATTTGGACATAACTCCTGATCATATAGTAAATTACTTGCGATATGAGATTTAACAATTGAAAGCCTCTACTGCTTGGGCACAACTTTAATCACACATAATTCCCATACTCTATTATTCACATTCATAACTTCCTCTTATGATTTAATAATCACCATATAATTATAAAAGTTAATATAGGATCAATGGGGAAATAACAAGTCCATTTTGATGGATATGTTAATGCCTTCCATATCGAGGAATATTGGGTTCCATATAAAAAGGTAACAACCTATGTCAAGTGTGCACCCGTTAAAAAATACAACTTTCTCTTATCAAGTACCCAACATGTAATCTATCATTATAATTCTATTATTTTTTTGATCATGAGTCCCAAACATCCCATACCAATTTCAAATATAAAATATTGAGATGTGAATGTGTCAAATAATGCATACACCAATTTTTAGGCTACTGTAATTGTACCAAGATCAGTTGAGAGTTCGATGCTCTATCCATTCATCATAGGTTGTACTGTATTTAACTAGCATATACAATGTCCAGGAGCCACTTCCAATATTCAATGACCAATACCACTCTATAGTCACTAAGAATCAAATGTATGGCTACCTCTACCTCGACCACCTCCACAGCCTGACCGACATGTAGTATTCAAGCATCCTCCCTATTGTGATACTACTTGTATCGCTCCTGATCATGTAGTAGGATTATAACTCATGTCTCTAAGAAATTGTAGTATTGTTATGAAGAATCTCTTAATATTCCCAATCCTACCAAAGCCTCTACATGTAAATGGATCACGTAAGCATTGTAGTTTTGAAGGTCCCAACTTACCACCCAGGTGGTAGATCAAGAATCTATCCTATTGTGGGGACTGAACACTACTACCTCAACAAGTAGCTTCAAGTGTATCATTCACCTATCATATGTTACAGTATCTCTAGGATGTAAACTTCCAGGACTCACAACATATTTTTCCCTCAATATATAATATATGATAAAGTGTTTGTTGGAAATTTTATAATTATTAGTCATCCTTAATACATTGAAATGACATTGTAAAAACCATAAAACCCATTATTAAATATCCTATTAATAATAATATTATCACTCGTTGTAGTAAGAGTGTGAAACCACATCTTAGTGAATCATGTTGATATTCTTATAATGGAAATAACTTCACACTACATGATCAAGAATATTCATGCTCAGTCATCCCTAAGAGTATAGAAAATGAAATTTCCATCGAAGATCGTATAGAAATCCTACCAGACCATATCTCAATGTTTTTTTTTCAAAAGTGATTTCTCTCCACCACCTAATGGTTGAATCACATAACATGTACATATAATGTCTCACCCTATTCTCTAGTGTTGTCTATAGCTTCTCAAATATTGAATGGATTTCATCAAACCAAAAATTTACAGTAGGAGGGACACCTTCCTCCAAAAAGGTATGAGGATGAGGATACTAAAATTCATGATTCAACTCTACCATACTTTGGGATGTTTTAAATACAACATTCATAGAATAAAACACATATATAATTATTTATCTTGGAACTTTTCATGAGTTATAATATTCAGAATTTGAAAAGGTCCATAAGCTGTCAATATAAAAGGAATCACTGGCCGATCAACACCCAATACCACCTGTACGTGGTCTTCACTGGCTTTAGGGAAAGCAACCAGAGGATGTCATGGTGACATAATGATGTAATTCATAAATCACTCCTTATAAGAGATTTATGAATCTTAAATGATTTGGAATATAAAACTAGAAGAGAAGGAAATCCTTCATTTTAAAATGAATACACCTCCCTACCAGCTCAACAAGATAGGTATAGATGATTTTAAGAGTCAAAAAATAGGCCATCAGATTTTTTGAGACCCCAATATACCCAATAATAATAATTAGTTCATGTCTATATATCAGTTAATAAGTATAATACAGATACATAATATATTAAAATATATTCATTTTAAAATTAATATTGCTCCAAAATTTATATTACATTTAAAATGGTTGATTTAGATGGTAAAACATTCCTGATACATTATGTCCTATAATCCTTATAAACCAAAATATCGAATCTAATTAGTCAATATAATAACAAATTCCATCCAATGTGACCAATGGTATGTGGACCAATGTTCCAGAATTGACTTCATAAGGTGTCTACTTTAATCAATATAGGAAAAAAACTATATTGAAAAGGTATAAAATCTAATTAAAAATTATTTTTTCTAATCCCCATAATATGTTTTACCACTATTCATTACTTATTCATGTCACTATCAATATGAAAAATGAAATTTTTGATAAAAATAGTTGTGATGTGGAAATATTAATGCTATGATAATCCTATTTTGCATATTATGATCCATGTACTAAGGAAAATTCATAATTTAAATAGGTTGATGTAATGATATAATCATTTCAATAATTACAATATCAGTAAAATAGTAACTCAATATCATTTCAACCAATGGTGAATTTTCATCAATTTGAAATTGAATACTTGATAATATAGATTTCCCACCCTGGGTAATTTAAATATCTATTGAACATGGATTAGATGCATCTAAGAATATGGACATTTCCAAATCACTATAACTCATAGTTTCATTTTTAATAACCAAACAATAAGGCAATGTAAAACATACTCCAATACCACTTTTTAGCATCCTGACCTAGTGTCCACTTATCTCATTCCCTGGACTAGTAGATCACATGGACTCAAGTGTGCCTCCCCATATTCAAGTGGATGCTGACTAGAAATGAGGGTGAATGGTGGTCTGGTGGGGATATAATGCCCACTTATCATAGTAGAAAAAATACACAACATATATAAATAATAAAAATATGGAATAATAAAGAAATGAGTGACATGTAATAATAAAAAGTATACTAAAGAAGAGTCAAAACCTAGAGTGATGGAATGCTGATATACAAAAAAATTCTCATGGTTATCATGCTAAAAATAATTGTATAAATAGTTTGAAAATTCACAGAAAACATTTCCACTATCATCAAGAGTGTATGCTCGATCACCTTCTCCTTTAATCCCACTATATGTACACATATATACAACATGTATAAGGTTTGTTTCCCCTAGTAATGGCAATATATTATTAGTCTTATCATTTATCATAAGAGTGCTGAGTACAGTGTCAGATAACTAAACAATGTGATCACCAAGGCTGACTACTCATAATCGATGAAGTGATCATAACTAAACAATGTGATGTAATAAGTAATTAACTAAAAATGATGAATAAATAAATAACCACTCGCACTTGTTATGGAAGAAAACATAGTATCTCTACTATATTCATCTCATGGTCAGAATAAAATTCTGATCAAACCCAAACTATATTAATAATATATATATATTTATAAATATTACATCCACCTATATGATCCAAGTAAGTGCAGATGTATGATTTCATATACCTATAATACTAGTTATTGTATATACCAAGAAATTAAATGTATATCCATGACCATCATAATCAATATATAATTTCTAGAAATCATGTACATGCCCTACATATCATAATTAGTGGGATACTTCATGATTGTCACTCGGGTTGGTGTGTTCGCCTTCATGTCAAAACCTGAAAAAGGTATGAGGAACATAACTCCCAATGTCCCACAATTGTTAATTCTCTAAGATGTCATTATCAAAATGCTATATAAAGGGGATGATACCATTATTCACAAAAAATATCTTTCCATAATATCATAACCAATGTAATGGTGCAATCACAATTATATATTTTAACATGAGGAAAATGACTCTTTTGAAATTAATAGAATGAAATTATATATAAATAAGTCATATTTATGTTTATAACACAGAATCTAAGGTAATACCACTCATATGTCCCATTAGTTAGCTCCAATTCATTGAAATCCTCACTTTTCATAATAAACATTAAATAATGTGTTGTCAAATAGAATGTCCTTACTACACTTCATAAACCATTTTTTTATAAATCTAGGTCATTAAAAGGAAGAAAACATTAATGATTAAGTATTTCCATATTAAAAATACATTTGAATCAGTAATTCAAGGTAATTCAATTCATAATGGTCAATAGGTATTTAATGGTTACATAGACAATAATGTAAATTTACTATATTTGGTATTCCAATTATGTTGAAAAAATTACATAGAGGTTCTTGGATGCCATTTAATACACATGTCTTAAGGAAATTCAATTTAAAATGAACTAAAATTCCAAAATATGTGTTCTATGTACTAGAACAATTACAGAAAGGGGGATTTCAAAAATTGCACACTACTATATATATGGCATTTATCATTGCTACAAAAGTTCATTAATATCACTTAAATAAAGCGTTATAAACCAAGGAGAAGATAAAGGGGTGTTTCATTTTATCAGCACTCAGAAAAACGATGATAAAAGACCCTATTACCAGCATAATTTTTTTTGATAAAATCCCCCTTTATCAGTGCTAAGATTGAACTGATAAAATTTGTCCTTTATGAGTTCTTTTTAGCGCTGATAAAGGTCACTTTTTATCAGTGCTTTTTTTAGTGCTGATAAACGTATAATATTTTTTAAAAAATCAATATAATATATAATGTCAGGGGGAAGATATTTTAACAGCACTTGACCCCTCTATCAGCGTTAGGCAGACCCCTCTCACTATCATGCTCACTTCCCTTGCCAGCGCATCACCCAACATGCTCATGTGCACCTCCTTGCTTCCACCCGAACTCAAACACGTGATCTTCCCCCTTGCAGTCTTGCACCGTTACCACTAATCCATTTAATTTTGTTATCTATTTAATGATATATATATATAGTTATTTTTAATCATATATTAATATAGATTCATACTTATAAAAATATACTTAGTTATATTAATACATGTATATTTATTATTTTATTAATATATTTATTTATTTTTATATTAATACATATTTAGATTTCTTTTTATATATATATATTTTTATATTAATTTGTATATTAATATGAATTCATATTGATTTAAATAAATGTAGTTATAATTATACATATATATTTATTCATATATTAGTATATATATATATTTATTTATTCATATATTAATTTATATTTATTTTAATTTATATATATATATATATTTAGGTATAATTTTTTATCAATACAATTATTTGTATATTAATATATATATTTATATGATTTGTTTTAAATACATTTATAGAATATTTATTTATGTCTGTTTATAAATAAATAATTACATACATATGTACATATATACAACATACACAGACACTGTAACACCCCAAGCTTTAACGATACACTTCTCTTTCAATAATGTAATAGCTTGCATTGTACGCAAGTTCGAGATTCTAACACACCGTGACCAATCAAAGTAGCAGTTATGAATAGTAATACCCAATTTTTGAAATTATATAAATTATATATTTCAAAATGGACTTCATTTTTGTATTCGTAATATTGAAATTATCCTAAGTTGAATTTTTTGTAATTTTCAGAGAACTTCCAATTTTTTATGAATAATGAAAAATACTATAAAACAACATTTTTAATCAAAATAATTTAGAGTGATAAATTATAATATTTAGTGGTTTTAAAATTTAATTAGAATATATTTTTACCAATTTATCCAATGGTGCTCATTATAATTAATTTTACATTGAAATTGGACATAAACAATTGTAAATCTTTTGATATATATTGTTTCTTAAAACACAATATTTGTTGTGACAGTTGGAATTAATTATAAAATTTATTAATCGAAATTATATGTTTGGAATTTTGTAAAATATATATCATTTTTTAATTCTGAATATCATATATAGCATAGGGTGAAATTTTGGGATTGTTCTGAAAAACTTCAATTTTTGATAAATAGTGAAACTACTAAGTTGTAGTTAAAAAACTGATTTTTTTCGTTTAAATGAAACATTACCACTTTTGTGATTTGATTTTCATAAATCTGACATACATGGTTGTCATTAGGAAGTAAAATGTTGTTCAATAGGATTAAAATAATTTTTGGTGAATAGTAACTTTTAAGTTTAATTAATCGCGATTAAAGGTAATTAGTAATATTTAATGTAAAAATGATATTATAAAAATATTTAAATACCTTTACACTTGTATTAACCCTATTTTATGAGTCATGGAAGACAAATAAAATCCATGATCCAACTTGGAGACCCCATGGAGCCACTTTGGTAGGAAAATGACAATAAAAACATTTTATTTAATGTTAAAATAAAAATGTCACAAACATGAGTTGTTTTAATAAAACAATTTTTAAATGGGGTTACAAAAGTCATATTTTTTACTATAAATATTAATTATAAATCTATGGAGATTTCCTGCATCATGGTAATTTTTTTATTATTTTTATACATTATATAAATTAAATATTTAATGACACAATGATGATGCAACGATTACCTCATTAATTAACGATTTAAATAAAATAAAATGATAATGTAAAATCTAAGACTTAAACTTGTAAAAAACCTATTGGATGAGTATATATCGAACCCTTATCACCTTATCCTCGAAATATGTAATTTTGGGACCTTTAAAATCCGAATCTCATTATATAATAAAGTAACATTTCTTGACTTTCCAAGAGTGCCCCTCCTCTCCGCTTATAAAAGGCCCCCACCACTACCACCTTATTCACACCATCAAGCCATTTGGCTCCGCCAACCACTGCCAAAATACTCTCTCAGCCTCTCTATATTACTCCTAGAATCCTCACTTTGGGTATAATTCTTCCTATGGAAGCCTTTTTCTCAAATCAAATAGAGTTACACGATTTTAAGGTAATGTATTCCCTTATGTTGTTTTGTTTTATTTTACTTCTCCGACCCCCTAAACACATTGTACTACATTATTTTGTAACAAAACTAGTATCTTCATTATACTAGGATGTTTTTATGAGAAATATTTTATTTACACTTACACACACCTTCGTCAAATGGTTAAAGAACATACTGTTTCTGTGGGTGGGGAATTATTGTCTCACGAAACGTTGATTGTTCAATATTCTTTTAATACCTCTCATGGTGGACATTATGATTACACTATTTTTATACAAGATATATATTATTTTTTTGTTTTACTTATGATTCTTTATTTCTCATTTATGGAACACCTTTACGATTTCCATTATGGGTAAACGTGATTATTTTATTTTAGGAACTGAGGACTACCGCCCCCTCAAAGTGATTTGAATCGTTAATGCCATATGTGAGACATATAAAGTATGGGGTAAATTATATTATACATTATATTATACTGTAATTATATTATTCCTTTATATAATTATAATTTCATCCATTAAATACAAAATAGAAATGAAAGTAACGTTCATGCGTACGTACGGCTTACCGTCTCCATGAACGGTGCAATTCATTTCTTACCTCTAAATGTTATGTAATATTATAACTGAATGTATATACTGGATATATATGATATATATGATATCTAAATCATGAATATAATTCTGTATATAATGGATATTTCACGACATGATGAACTTGTAATTATAAGAAGTTTATTTTTGACTCAAGTACCACAGATCGACAAAATGATCGTTATTAACATAAATAATTACATAATGGTCATAACATGTTAATAAGTGATATAGAAGGAATATTGAACATGAAAAAGGTTCCTACGAAAATATAAATTATCTCTAGTTTATTATTCCGGAGATTAAAGAATGATCGAGTCAAGTCGGACACGAGGTAAGGGAACTTCTTAACACAATTTCTGTTCTTTGGGTTAATCTCTTAATTTCAAATTACTTCATTATATTATTATGTCCTATCTTGTATTTGTACATTATTTATGTTTACTTATAGTGAATAAACATAATAGATCTTTTTTATTTAAAAAATGATATTTGTAAGGGACTTCGTTTCAATCTCCATTCATTGAGGCATATTTTGTTTTATACACAAATTTATTTTATATGGTGTATAAACCCCTTTGAATTTTACATTTATTCAAAGGGAATATTTTTATACGATGTTTTTTACAAAATGAAAAAAATTAATGTTTTTCTTGTTGTATGTATTCGGCGACAACAACTTCTCCATCGCCGTGACAATTATTTGAGTTTAGGCCTCCTCTACAATCCATCATGTTTTTAAAGGAAAAATAAATACCATGTTTTTATTTTCATTTATTTTTGTTTTGAAAATGGTTTTGAAAGTGTTTTTTTATATCAATGTGTTTTATTGATATCTTGTGATTGAAATGTGGAAATGTTATGTTTCCATTATGCATGTTTTATGTGATACGATTATGTTATGGTTTATGATATGTTTAAACCTGTTCATATTAGGAATGCATTGGACTTATTAAGTGACGGGTGGAGCCCGCTATAGCTCCTCGATGCATCGGTAGGTCTCATGAGACAAACTAGTGTCTTGGCATGAGGCCTGGACAAAATATTATTTGTAGTATTGGCATGAGGCCTTGGCTACGTGGTTATGATTGTCTGGTATTATGCATTCCATCATTCTAAAAGTGGTTATTGATATTGCATGTGATTATTCGACCAGTAGGATATCAATGTGAACAAGTAAATGGAATTATTTCATTTTTATTTTTCCACATTATATTGATGATCATGTTTATAAGGGTTTTGTTTTAGTTATACATTTCCTTAAATGTTTTTGATTATTTATGAAAGCTTCCGATATATTGTTATCCTTACTGAGAATCTGAGCTCACCCCTGTCAATGTTTTAATATTTTCCAGGATGTGAAGATGTATTTTATGAATGACCTGTAGGGATAGTCAGAAGAGGATATGAGTGTGGACTATGGAGACTTTGTTATTGTAGTTTTTTAATTTATGATGTAATGTAAAATTTATGAATGTATCTAGTGTTTCCAAGGCTACTAAACTAATAGGTCTTTCAAGATGTGATCTTTTGTGATCATGCCAATGTAACACAATAATGCACCGAATCTAGGTAACTGGGGTCGGGGTGTTACAGTTCGTATCGGAGGCAGTTTAGTACTATCCTTGGAATCTGGATTTAGATAAACTTTAATTAGAGCACATAGCCCAAAGATAGACACTGAATATTAGTATAGAATAACTTCCTATAATTTTCGTATTATAGATATTTTGAGAGTTTTCCGAGAAATACATCCCTATCTGGATACGGGAAGGTAGAGCCGGCTCTGGCACAGATGTATCTAGGGGTAAAACATGAAAACACCGCTTTTAGCTAGACTCAAATGGGAATTGGTTCACGACAACAGGCCTTGCTGCACTCTTGGTTACGAAACTCCTGGGGGATATGCTTAGGATAATTCTCATTTTCATTACCAACCAATATGAATGGTTTATGAGTATATAAGTCCTCAATGAAAACATTCATATGTTTATGGATTATATCCATAAACTGTTCAATCTATGTTAAGTGATTTACAAGTATGTAATTATGTATTTTGATTCATAAACTAATCTAGTTTATGACATTGTTTAGAAATGGAACGTAGTGGAAGGAATGGAAACCCTATCAATGCACAAACTCCATGTACGAATTTCCCTCCTGAACAAGATAATTATAATGGAGTTGGTGATACAACTGGTTCAAATTAGTTTATCACCATACTGGGGAAACTCACTCAGGTTATGAATAATAAACTTACTCGTATGGAGCACACTGATCCACAACGTGGAGGATCAATGTTAGACCGCTTCATGAGGAAGAAACCACCAACATTAAATGGGAGTACTAATACCTTTGTAGCTGAGCAATGGATAAATTCCATAGAGAAAGTATTCCATGCCTTGGGGAGTATCAAAAGGGAGATTGTGGTCATGGCAGTTTACCCCCTCACTGGAGATACCGATCAATGGTGGTCACTGATCCAAAACACAATGGAAGATGAAGAAGTATCAAGTTTGGAATGGAGAGAGTTCAAAGAACTTTTCTTAGAGGAATACTTTCCACATGACCATCGAGCATATATGGAAAGGCAATTTCTAAGTCTGAGACAAAAGGAGGATGAGAATGTCACAATGTATGAGGCCTACTTTACAATGTTAGCGAGGTATGCTGCAGATTATATACGTAACCCAAGAAGTAAGATTGATCGTCTCATTGATGGGTTAAAACCATTTCTCCGTCGAGCTTTAGTATCACAATACTTCTCATCGTACAAAGATATTGTTTCATGTGCTATCAAGACAGAAAAAGAATTCTCTATGTCTTATGACAAAAAGGTAAAGCAAGAGAATAAGAGAATGGTGGAACAAGAGATAAATAATGGGAAAAGAGAAAGAAGCATTTTCCATTATGTGATAATTGTGGGAAAAATCACCCTGGTGCTTGCCTAAAAGGAATGGGAGTTTGTTATAAATGGGGAGAAAAAGGTCACCAGGCTCATGACTGTAAGGGAAATAAAGATGCTATCAATGTTGAATGCTAAAATTGTAGGGAAATGGGGAATTATGAAAATGAAGTACTATGTTTCAGGGAAACATACCTCAGAAACGGCCAAGGGATGAAGGAAAATCTTATGTTGTTACTGTAATTGAAGTGGAATAATTAATGTATTGGTGCTTTTGGACTCACAGATTATATTCTGGTTATAATAATAATGTTATATATATAAGAATTTTACTGGAGTACTTGTTTTTTCATTAAGGTTTTAATATGATGAAGGTAATAATATTTTTAGTATGTGATAATAAGAGAAACTTTTCTTTGTTTAGGGAATAACCTATCGCGTCGGACAAAGATGCCGAAATCAAACCCACAACCATAGTGCGACAAGCCTTTATTACATACCACTAGCATACAAGAAGTCCCTGGTTATTAAAAAATATTTTTCCTAATCTAAATGGTTTGTGGTAATATTTGGAACCTTATACAATTAGGATAAATAGAATATTTTTGAGTTCTATTACCAGTTGGACTGAAAGATGGGTTTGTGGAAAAAAATTATTAAAGAATGAAATCCAACATGACAAGTAAGTATATAACCTTATGTTCTTAGTAAATCTCTTAAATAAATTCCTCAACTTTATGAAAGGTAACTTAAAACAGTAAACTTTGTCGGTTATCTTTTCTAACTGGGGATTTAATGACCATTTAAAAAACAACAAGTTTGTGATTTTCTTGTGGTTAACATTCTCCTAATATTGTTTTGTACAACTCTCCATCAGACCATGATGGTTTTTTTCTCCTCCATATCCATATTTTCATAGAATCCTAGTATGGGCTATCTTGGGTGACCTTTGTACTTCTATTTATTTTATTTAAATTTATATTTTTATTAACCCTATTTCTGATGTGGGTTTTCCACAAAGGTATTTTCTATTTTCATCCTTTTATTTTCAAAGAACATTTTCAAATTGTGAGTTCGCAATTTATTGGAGGGTAGAATGTAACACCCCAAGAATTCATGATACGCTTCTCTTTCAATAAAGGAATAGCTTGCATTGTATGCAAGTTCGAGATTCTAACAAACCGCGACCAATCAATATAGCTGATATGAATAGTAATACCCACTTTTTGAAACTATATAAATTTTATATTTCAAAATTGACTTCATTTCTGTATTCGGAATATCTAAATTATCCTAAGTTGAGTTTTTTGTAATTTTCGGAGAACTTCAAATTTTTTATGAATAGTGAAAAATACTTAAAAACAACTTTTTTAATAAAAATAATTTATAGTGATAAATTATACAAATGAGTAGTTTTAAAGTATAATTAGAATATATTTTTACCATTTTATCCAATGGTTTTCATTATAATTAATTTCACTTTTAAATTGGACATAAACAATTGTCAATCTTTTGATATATATTGTTTCTTAAAACACGCTATTTGTTGTGACAGCGGGAATTAATTATAAGATTAATTAATAAAAGTTATATTTTTGGAATTTTCTAAAATAGACGTCATTTTTGAATTCTGAATATCAATTATAGCTTAGGGTTAATTTTTGGGATTGTTCTGAAAAACTTACATTTTTTATGAATAGTGAAACCACTAAGTGGTAGTTAAAAAACTGATTTTTTTCGTTTAAATGAAACATTACTACTTCTGTTATTAGGTTTTCAAAAATCTGACATACATGGTTGTCATTAGGATGTATAATGTGGTTCAATAGGATTAAAAACATTTTTTTTGAATAGTAACTTTTATGATTAATTAATCGCGATTAAAGGTAATTAGTGAAATTTAAGGTAGAAATGATATTATAAAAATATGAAAATACTTTTACACTTGTACTAGCCCTATTTTATGAGTCATGTCCTACAAATACAATCCATGGGTATACTTGGGGACCCCATGGAACCACTTTTGTAGGAAAATGACATTAAAAACATTTTATATAATGTCAAAATAATAATGTAACAAACATGAGTTGTTTTACTAAAACAATTTTTAAATGGGGTTATACAAGTCATATTTTTGACTATAAATATTAATTAAAAAGAAAAAATAATTTCCTCCATCATGGTACCGTTTTTATAATTTTTAGACATTAAATAAATTAAATTTTTTATGACACAATGATGATGCACCAATTACCTCATTAATTAACGATTTAAATAAAATAAAACGATAATGTAAAATCCAGGACATAAAATTGTCAATAACCTATTTCATGAGTATATTTCAAACCCTTATCACCTTATCCTATAAATATATAAGTTTGGGACCATTAAAATCCGAAACTCATTATATAATAAAGTAACATTTCACGACTTTCCATGAATTCCCCTCCTCTCCTCTTATAAAAGGCCCTCTCCACTACCACCATATTCACACTTTCATGCAATTTGGCTCGGCCAACCTCTTCCCAAATACTCTCTCAACATCCCTCTATTACTCCTAGAAGCCTCACTTTTGGCAGAATTCTTCTCAAGGAAGCCTTTTTCTCAAATCAAAAATATTTACTCGATTTTAAGGTAATGTCTTCCCTTATGTTGTTTTTTTATTTTGCTTCTTCAACCCCTAAACTATTTGTCTTCTTTTTTTTGTAACAACATTTGTATCATCAATATACTAGGATGTTTTTATGAGAATTATTTTATTTACACTTAAACAAACCTCCGTCAAATGGTTAAAGAACATATTGTTTCTGTGGGTGGCGAATTACTGCCTCACGAAACGATGATTGTTCAATATTCTTTTAACACCTCTCATGGTGGCCATTATGATGACACTATTTTAATACATGATATATATTACGTTTATGTTTTCCTTATGGTTCTGTATTTTTCATTTATGGCACACCATAAAGATTTCCATTATGGGTA
The DNA here is from genome assembly GCA_963277665.1 of Viscum album. Taxonomy (NCBI): domain Eukaryota; kingdom Viridiplantae; phylum Streptophyta; class Magnoliopsida; order Santalales; family Viscaceae; genus Viscum; species Viscum album. Next base: position 605,454,423 of record OY728161.1, on the reverse strand, counting down.
AACACAATAATTTCATTTTAAGATGTGCGGACTACCACCCCCTCAAAGAGATTTGAATCGTTAATGCCATATGTGGGACATATAAAGTATGGGGTAAATGATATTATACATTATATTATACTGGAATTATAGTATACCTTTATATAATTATAATTTCATTCCATTAAATACGAAATATAAATGAAAGTAGTGTTCATGCGTACGTACGGCTTACTGTCTCCTTGAACGGTGCATTTCATTTCTTACCTCTAAATGTTACGTAATATTATGAATGAATGTATATACTGGATATATATGATATATATGATATCGAAATCATGAATATAATTCGGTATATAATGGATATTTCACCACATGAACAACTTGTAATTATAAGAAGTTTATTTTTGACTGAAGTACCAAAGATCGACAAAATGACCATTATTAACTTAAATAATTACATAATGATCATAACATGGTAATAAGTGATATAAAAGGAATAATGAACATCAAAAATGTTCTTAATCAAATATAAATTAACTCTAGTTTATTATTCAAGAGATTACAGAACGATCGAGTCAAGTCGGACACGAGGTAACGAAACTTCTTAACCCAGTTCTGTTCTTTGGGTTAATCTCCTACATTCAAATTACGTCATGTTATTATTATGTCCTATTTTGTATTTGTAATTTATTTATGTGTACTTATAGTGAATACAAATAATAGATCTATTTTATTTAAAAATGATATTTGAAAGGGACATCATCTCAATCTCCATTCATTGAGGCATATTTTGTTTTATACACAAATTTCTTTTATACGGTGTATAAACCCCTTTGACTTTTAGTTTTATTCAAAAGGAATATTTTTATACCAAGATTTTTAATAAATGAAAAAAAGGAAAGTTTTTCTTGTTGTACATATGTGGCAACAACAAATTCTCCGCCACCGTGACCATTATTTGAGTTTCGGCCTCCTCTACAAGCCATAATGTTTTTAAAGGAAAAATAAATACCATGTTTTACTTTTTTTTTGGTTTTGAAAATGGTTTTGAAAGTGTTTTTTTATATCAATGTGTTGTATTGATATCTTGGGATTTAAATGTGGAAATGTTATGTTTCGTTTATGCATGTTTTATTTGATACGATTATGTTATGGTTGATGAAATGTTTAAACCTGTTCATATGTGGAATGCATTGGACTTAATAAGTGAAGGGTGGAGCCCGCTATAGCTCCTCGATGCATCAGCAGGTCTAATGAGGAAAACTAGTGTCTTGGCACGAGACCTTGACAAAATCTTATTTCTAGTCTTGGCACGAGGCCTTGGCTACATGGTTATGATAGTCTGACATTATGCATTCCATCACTATGAAAGTGGTTACTGATATTTTATGTGATTATTCGACCAGTAGTATATCCATGTGAATAATTAAATGGAATTATTTCATTTTACATTTGCCACATTGTGTTGAAGTTCAAGTTTAAAAGGCTTTTGTTTTAGTTATACATTACCTTAAATGTTTTTTTATTTATGAAAGCTTTTGCTATATTGTTATCCTTACTGAGCATCTGAGATCACCCCTTTCAATGTTTTAATATTTTCATGGATGTGAAAAAGTATTATATGAATGACCTCCAGTGATAGTCAGAAGAGGATATGAGTGTGGACTACGGATACTTAGCTATTTTATTTTTTCACTTTATGATGTAATGTAACATTTATGAATGTATCTAGTTTTTTCAAGGCTACTAAACTAATCGTTCCTTCAAGACTTGATCTTTTGTGATCATGCCAATGTTACGAAATAATGCACCGACTCTTAGTAACTTGGGTCGGGGTGTTACACACGCACACACACACACACACATATATATATATAGATATATATGTGTGTATTGGAAAAGCAATAGAATGTTATAATGACCATAACATCTAATCCAGAAGTCAGTTTGAAATATAAAATCTGTCAAATCGAATAAAAAAAACAATCTTCGATATGATATGTGGTACAAGCCTAGAGGACATCCAGATCAGATGTTAAACCTATTGGAATGTTAAAAAACGTGGGTATCAAAATTAAAAACTCAGTTTTGGCGGCCTTCTGGAACTTTTGGTTTTTGAAAAATGTGGTAGAAGGTTCTCTTCGGTCATTAGCATGAAACGCTCGTATCAACCTTCGTTTAGAGATGATGTAGTGTTCAAACGGACACCCGGATTAATATTTATGGTCATTTTTCATTTGAGTTACATTTTAATCTTATTTGAGATCTTTTATTCATTTTTTGTGTCTTCAGATTGTTATTAAATTATTATTAATCCATGTTAAATAGAAAATTTTTAATTTATAATTTTTTTATAATATTTTAAAAACCATTTAACAAAATTTCATATATATTAAATATAATAGTCTATTTATACTAATATAAAATGTATTTTAAAAATATATAATATAATTATATCAATATAAATTTACTTATATAATAATATATATTTTTTCATGTTTTTTAATATATTAATTTTATCCGTGCTAAAAAATTTCTTATAATACCCACTTTTATCATCACTACAAATAATTGATGATAAAGGGGTCCACATTATTATCACATAAAAAAGTGCTGATAGGGGGCATTTGTCAGTGCTAAAAAAGCGCAGATAAAGGGTCACATTTAACAGTGTCTTTTTAGCATTGATAAAGGCCCATCTTTATCAGCACAATTTTAGCACTAATAACGGGTGGTGCTCCCCTTGTCGATTTTGGTAGTGGTGACACCAATGGGTTATTCTCTATATAAGGTCAATTACCTATAAAATAACAAGAATTAATTTGTGTTTATCATGGATCAATGTTCAATTTGTCATTATGGAATCAATTTATTTGATATGTTGATAAAATATCGGTATGTTTCACTACAACATAGTTTGGAAGAAAAAAACGCAAAGGGAAAATAACATGACCACCGACCTCGAGGCCATTGATTACTACACACTCAATATCGTCCTCATATTCATATTAGGATGTAATAAATCTATGAAATGGTCTAACAACATAAAAATAGGCCAAATTATATTACAAATAAATAGCCTGATAGATTCAAAATTAAATATAGAATTGTTGTAACTGTATAGAGAATATTACCAAGGTAGATCAAATGATTCTGAAAGATTGTGAATCAAAAAAGGACGTTTGAGATACTTGGATTCCTATGATGAGAGGTTCTTTTACTAAATAGAAGAGAAAAAAATAAACATATACTGGGGGAACAAAGGGGAATGGAAAAATATTTCAATATAATTAAATTGTGGAATTTTTTTCATTTAACTACAAAATATAAGGGTTCATTGTTTTGGTGATTTGTTTTTAAAATAATTGGAAAATCATGCACAAGTCAGTGTTGTAATGAGTTACCTCTCATGGTTAGGAACACCTTTTATCTAATAGTGTGGAAACTGTGATAAAAGATGCTATTCCAAAATTAAGTAGCACTACAAAGTCATGCACCTAGGGCACACTGTTTTAGATAAACCGCACGGCCCCGACATCTACCATATCTTCAACCACATAGTTTTAGAGATATGATCTACGATGGGAATCACAATTTCCTCTAACAGCGGATCCAAAAAATTTATTAACATTTTAGGGACCTTATATCTGTATGAGCCCGAGAAACACCTGAGACCACTTTTCCATGATTATGTAGCATAACATGGACCATTTAATGTTATATAATTTAAAATACCAATGATTCATGCATTCATGAATGGATGGGTTGTTACAATTATATATTTCTAATAAATAGAATTTGAACTAAAGATAATATCTATGTCCCTAATGGAGAAGTGGACATTTTATTTCAATCAATTGAGGATATAAAAATTTTATATCATAAAAAACATAGTTTCTTAATCCAAAAATAATAAAGACTTATTTAAGGATAAATGATTAATTTAAATCTATATTATTATAGTTTATCATGATAAAAAAATCACGATTATGGAATCATACTTTAATATTTATTAAATTCATAATAAATAAAAATGAAATGGTGATTCAATATAGTGAATTATAATGTTTATGATATTATATATCTATGATATATATATAGATTTATGTTTAATTTTCTATTAATTGATGACTATATATTAATTATATGGTTGATGTTTACCAATGTAAACTTTTGTTTTTTTAGTTGGATAATATATGAATTTGTTTTTTGGGAGGATTGTTGGATAGAAAATATTGTATTTTTTGACAAAATAGAATCAATTTCATTAATAATAAAGTAATTAATTATACTTTTAACCATAGTATTATCTATAATGTTATGTTAGAGATTAATATATAACAAAATATTATAATTTTGAGATCCAACTATATAATAAAATAAAGGGATCTAAATAGAGTCATGGAAAATTTCACACTGTGGAGGTTTTTGTTAGATGCAGTATTGAAAATGGTATATTTTATAAGTAGTTATTTTTTGGTATAATGGTTTGGAGCTGAATTCTTAATGACATATATTGTGTTATTAATGTGACCTATAAGTACATTCATGTCTTATAAAGTATATTTTTTTACAAATAATTATGTGATACATAAGATGATTGAAACAAAATATGATGAAATAATATTTCATGGAAACTGATAAATTATCTTGATGTAATTGTTTTTAGAAAAAAATTGATAAATTATTAAAATAAATGATTCCATTTTTTTAAAATTAAACATATATTTTTTTTTAAAAATGATAAACATTATTGGAAAAATTAATTCCATGTATTGCATTTTAGTTAGATCATAATGGGATAATGTAGATTATGAATATTAAAATGAGGATTGGAATATGTTAATAGGTACAACAATAATATGGATTTATTCACAGGGGCTTAAAATTATTACAAAATCATTTTTGTTCAAATATAATTGATAGTAAAAAAGATAAAAAATTATTCTTTAGATAAATATTCAAAATTATCTTCACTGTTGAATTAAAATTATTTTTTTTTGTAAAGAATGATTGTTTGATAAAAAAAATATGAAGGTATATATGTAATATATTTGGTATAAATAATATTTTTATATAATCTTTATGCCAATGGAAATAATAATTATTTGAAACATATGGGTTTTCTTTACTAAATAGAAAATATTTGGAGGGGTTATTCTAGAACAAACACGACTCATAGGAATAAAGAAAAATCAATAATATTAGGAATAAATATTTATTATAGTGTTCAATCATATATTAAAATATAAACAATGGATTTATGTTCCACATGATCATATTCATGCTTCTTAGTACTCTTGAAGAAGTGGATAAGTAGTGAAAGTCTCCAAGGTAATATGGTGTAGACTATATCATTGAATTTTGTAGAGATAATAATAATTAAGTAGAAAACATATATAATGATAAATAATATAATAATAAAAACAATAACATTTTCATATAACTATTAATTGTATGTCTTGAAAATTTAATGATAGTCAATCTAGAGTAAACTGATATCCACTGAAATGATAACATAGGTAATGCAACAATGGTTGAAAAGACACCTATCTCCTAACATCAAGGAACATATTTATACTTTTAATGAAAAAGATTCATCACTTAGAAATTATAAAATAATATATCCACTATACCACTTATTTCAAGTGCTTACCCTTTTTAATACCATCAATTAAAATGTTCGAAAAATCCCAGGTGAACTAGATCAGTTTAGTCTATGATCAAAACAGGCCACCACCTGTGGTGAAAAAATATAATATGTATATTTATTTATATTTCTAAAAATTGATATAAATGAATAACATGGAACACCACTCATCCAATTACAAACATGATTAATAAGTAATGACTTACCCATTACATGAAATGTAATGTTCCCTTGTGGAAGAATGCTTCCATAGTCTATCACTCAAAAAGAAACCTAACCACGTAATCTTATTTCGTTCCACATGATGTTACATGAAAACCATAACCAATGTATCCATTTCAATTAAACTGTGACCTCACAAAAGGACATAAAAAAATATATATTATTCCTATAATGGTTACCCAAACTATTTTACTATCATATTGTATAAGAAATTTTCTATATATGTTCTCCATATTTTGTAATTATATAAATTTTCAAAATGGAGGATGGTAAAACCTTTAATAATGGAATCAAAATGAAATCCTGAGGACTATAACCAATTAAAATAAATATTTTGTACATTTAATGATGTTCCCAATAGAGATCATAGTTTTTAGAATTGTTCTTGGTGTTTGGGGACTTCAGTATGAGGTTTTTTCTATTCCAACATATGGTTCATTATTAGAGTGTGGTTAGTATTTACCCAGACCACTAAAAATGAGGGTAGATTTTTAATGGTAAATATTTTGTTAAACCATGCAGAGGGATTTAAATCCACGAGAGAGCCTACATAAAATTACAGATCGTACTTAATGGTTTTTATAAAATTTGTTAAATAATTTGATTTTAGTATATGAAGTAGAGATCATTGGGGAATTAATAGACACGGTGTTTGGAAAATAATTCATCCCAACCATGCTGATATTAAATAGATGTTAAGTAAAATTTCTCTTAATCATTAATACATATGTAACCGCTTTCTACTCCTTTTTCATTCATGAAACTCCTAACCACTCACTCTTCTTCCATCATTTAATGAACATTGACTTTTATTGATTTTTACTCAATTATTTGGAATTTTTATTCAATATTTTAAAAATGGTGGCTTCATTTCTAATTCTTCTTATTACTCTCAATCTTTAGGGTGTTGTAATTTATGTGTTTGATCCCGATTCAACCATATCATGGTAGAAATTAATGTTTATCATGGGGATTATAGTAATAATATGTATAGAGGATCCCTATAATTGTTTTTAAGGTCATCAAAAACATTTCAATTGATATATGTCTCATGACCCCCTCACACCAAGAACACACCACTTGGGATATAAATGAAAAAAGGGAGATAATGGCAACGGAGTCCCTCCTCGAGTAGGCCCTGGGTTGGTGAATATTACTACAGGTGTACACATTTCATAACATGGGACACATTACCATATATAAAGAAATAAGATCAATATATAGTATGTACGAACCAAAACAATCTCCCTATAATATATATATATATATATATGAAAACCAAAAACAATCCCACCACACATGTGTAAATTGAACTCGTATAAATTATATTCCCCAAAGTAAATGTCTGAAAAAAAATTAGACAAACAAAACATAAAAAATACCAAGGTTTAAGCTATTAATGTCTATAATGCTATATCTAATCCCCTTGGAAGCTTGAAAATAATTTTTATATCTATAGGGTTAGCATACATGTATACTCTGTAGGAAAACAAATGTATCTCATGGATATATGGAAGGATCAACATAATGAAAAAAAATTACAAAATAGAAAATCAAAACAACGTGTAATATTTAGAGTTACCATAACCTCAACCTCACAATGGCATGATAAAAAAATAACACATCTATGAAATATAATTTAATATAATGAACATTAATGATAGTGAACCCTGCACCACTTTCCCACTGATTAGCTACTCCCACACCATAATAGAAGACGTCATGGAGCTCCCACCTCTTTCAAATACACCACCACACATCCCATACTCACATACATAGGCCTCACAAAAAATCACTAAAACACACACTCAGTACATAGAACACTTTAATCATGTAGGCACCATGGTCTCACAACACATGCTACCTCCACACATATGGCCCTCACAACATATCAAATATCATCCTGAAGACACCAGGGACACCATGCCACTTATCATCCAATATAAACCTGGTACACCACATAAAAACTCATAACAAATACACTAGGGATACCACATCCCAAGTAATCCTAAATACACATGGGATACCATATCTCATCACATTTTGATTTATGAATCATTGGTCATCATCGCATGAATTATGGATCATGAAGAGCATGTGTCAAACCATCCATCCTCCCACCATGATGTAATGAAATTTACCCTCCCATATCACCGTGTGGGTGTTAGAAGACAGTGATTGACAAGGGTGTGGTTCATCTATAAAAAAGGAACATACATTGTTTAAAAATGTTCACAAAGATAGGAACACATGCCTAAGAATTGAGTTTACAAATAGAACACCAACCTACTCATGATTTCTCCACTTTACCACCACATTTTATTGTCAAATAACATGAAAAAAACACAATCCATTTTTCATTTTCTATATCTAATTATTATAAAATAGTTTTTAATATTCTTCATAAACAATATGTTCCACTAAACATGTAGTTTAAATCATTATCGTGTAAAAATTCCATCTTTTAATGATTGTTCATTTCCCCGTCCATATCGAATAGAAAACTATCACAACCGTCACATAGCACGTAATACATTGAAATAGCATGAAAACCATGTCCAAAACTATCTTCCACCATAGCCCCACTTCACAACCACACAACCATCGATGATGCCCCACTACATCAAACATCTCATCCACTTTCCCAACATATCACAACATAATCATAACCTATACATCATATCGCTGGATCTAACCCACAATACACAATCATGTCCACAATAAAATTACAGTACGTAACTGATCAAATAATACTTTTAGATTTATTAGGCCATCCCTTATTCAACTTCACTAAATTCATGGTGTTATCAAATAAATTTTATAATCCTAGGGCATGTATTTTTCAACTGAATGTACATTTGATGTCAATTATATAGTAAAAACAAAAAAAAATTATACATTCCACAAACCCTCAAATAGTAAACAAATAAGGACCCTTAATGGATGTTATCCAAGGTAACATGAACAAACAATATGAATACTACCCCTGGAAAAAACTCATGGGGGACACCCATTCATAATAAAAATCTATAAAAAATAATGAATGGATGGACGTCTTTTCATTAGAGTTTTAACATCTAAGACACATGGATTTGATAAAATTTGAATTGTTGTTAAAAGTTAAACTGACCATGACTACTCGTTTTGACCATTTAAAATCCCTCACCCATTTAGAAATTTAAATATATGATTTATAACCATTGAAATGGCTTATAAAACTCTTATATATGACATTAAACTCATTTTACATCAATGAATGTTGTAAAAAAATGGAAAAACTATAAAATTATTGGAATATGAAAAATATTTGAAATTAGTCAGTGCCACTGCCATGATGAGTCACTACTAGAAATGTCACTACTAAATGAGGAACATGTAGATGAGACACTACCTGGGAGTCACCACCAAATGATTCACTACAAGGGTGTCACCTCCATATGAGTTGATTCCTATGAGTCACCACTAGATGAGTCGCACCTAGACATGTCACCGCTAGTGAGTAACCACCAAAGGACTCACCCTAAACATGTCACCACCAGATTAGTCACCATCATTGACCTAATATAAATATGATATATAGTCAATATGGGCTACCGCATGAATGGGATATTTCCAGAATAATATGCTATTGGAAAAAAGGAAAATTTCCAAACTATAGAAACAATTCATCTTTTGAAAGACACACATGTCCCATAAACACCCCCAAATACCCCCATCCACCTAGAAACATCAGATTACTAACAAAGTAACAGATCCAAAAGTTCAGGTCCTTACAGTATATTCCTTTAATATTATTCACACCCTCTATAATTTAAAATTAACCATAAATAAAAGATAGTATGATTCCTAAAAACCTTCCATCGAGATACCTATCAAGGATTTAGTTACACCTGAAAGATCGTCGTACCAAACCACGACAAGAATCTTTCACATTCCCATCACCTTGAATCCACAACTAAAAAACATATCCTATCACAAATAAATCACACAACCAATAAAGAACACAATCCCAAATAAATGAATCATGGAATTCAGTCTTCCATGTCATGATATTATCCTCCCTTAGTATCACTTACTCACCAACATGAGTTTAATAAAATCACAATTAATCATTCTCTATTTGGAGTTAGGTCTTCCATTTTTGACATGTTGGAGAATTTATCACATATCACACAACACACATTACATAAAGAGGAAAAAACATATTTTATAAAACTCAATGGTCCTAACAACAAGTCATAAGGAAAAAAGGAACTACATGGGAAAATACTCAGTACAACTATGGGTACTATGCTCGAATCAATGTATCATGCTCCCATATACTTTTCTCTAATCCACCATTCTCCCATAAAACCTAAAATATAGGAATGACTCATCCTTTAAGAACCTTATCTTGAAGGTATTGGATGTACATTGGATGGCCTTTAATGTTTTTTTCATAATAAATATTCAACTCTACCCATTCAATGACATTGGCTGGTCTTTCCAACATTCCCCAAAACATTTAAGGGATCAAAAAATCAGGGATAGTGTTATATTAATTTTTTGACACTCCACATCCCACCTTGAGGGGAAACAATCAAGAACTTGTGGTCTCCAACTTCAAACTCTAGCGGCCTCCTCCTATGATCAACATAATATTTATTCTATTATGATGCTACTTGTTTCCACTACATAATCAATTTATCATTTTTTATTGTTCCATCCACTACCTTATGACAATGAATAGCTATATAACCAGCCAATTTTCATCACAAAAGAGAAAAAAATTCTCATCCATACAATCCCTCATTCGAGGCCATACCAATAGAAGATTGAATTCCTATTATTATTTGAAATCTCAAAAAAGGTAGGTGTTGTGCCCATGATCTATTGAAGTCTATGTTACAGTCTCATAGTAGATCATCCAATGTCTGGACTGTCTGATTTGTGTTACAATATTTTTGACAGTGGATGGTAGTACTCAGGTGTAACTAGGATCCAAAACCAGGTTCCAAAACGCTATAGGATCATGATGCAATACATGTGTACCTATCTGTGAAAATAGAACATGGAACCCCATGGAACCCGAAAAAATCATTCAAATACCTATTTGACATGGTATCCACTAATCAGACTACTTTATTACTAAAAAGTGATCTAATTTCATCAGATGATCCATAATCACCTCGATAGAATCATAACAACCATGATATCTGGGTAACCCTATAGTGAATGGAATTGATATGTAATCCCTTTTACATTTAGGAATAACAAAGGCTACATGAAACCACGTTGAACATGATTCTCAACATTTACTGATTAGATAACAAAACATTATTCCACAACCTTCTCCCCAATTACTTTTATCCTGAGCCCCCAAAACAGAATACACAATCCATGGTATATCTTATAAACTCATTGGTGTATTGTAAATGGGGATCTAGAATCTCGGGAAGGAATCAATAACACATTAAAACTGGAATAAAAAATCATCCACCAAACCACTTCCATTTCGGACTATCATCTAACCATCCCTATGTAGCATCCCCACAACTGACATGATCATGCAACACCTCTAAATCCGAGTCTCCCCACATAGAGTCATCTGCCAACTACATAAGATAATATGGTACCTTAATTTGAAAAAATAACCTCTACCACCATTTACTATTTAATCTATGTTTAGGGCTTCCAACTCCCCCATCACTCTCTATAAATCTACTGACACATAATGACATCCTACTAGAACACTATACTCAAATAATTTGACAAGACATTTCCCTTTTTAGGTATAGGAGATCTGAAAACTCAAAATCATAAAGAAACCCCATCCTTCATCACTGATGTATATTCAAATCGCATTGGGAAAAGATATACCTCAAACTATATGTTCTATAAAGTCCACAAAGTACTCCCCAATGAGATTATTTTGCCACAAATTTATAATGAAAACAACATCTTTTATCTCAACACCTGTGGTGTCATTGTTATGTTCATGAGGTAATAAATTCCTAGACCCAGAAGAGATAACTACCTTTTTTACATCAATGCATGCCCTAATTTGAGACTGTACACATCAAAGAAAATCTAAAAAAATAAACTCAAATATCATATTTGAATCATGGGATCATCGAAAACCAAATTATTCAAGAAACTGAATGTTTCCTAACATTGATCGGTCCATAGAGAAGTCTGGTATTCCCTGGTAAATTATTTCAACAAGGCTGAAACATGAGAGATATTGGGAACAAACCCAAAATAATATCCTATAAAACCAAGGAAGCTCAAGCATCCACCTCATTCATGGGTTATTCCTAAATAAAATACTTATACATTTGTTGGGTCAACTACCATAACCAACAGAGACACCAAATTCATGGGGAAATGGACTTCTCATGTCTAGAACATTCAAATGGACAACATTCCGTACATCAATTTTTGAGAAAGTACATTCAAGAATGATTTTAGACGTTTGTAATTCTCCCCATCTAACCGTGAGTTTATCAGTATTTCATCGATGAAGAAAATTGAAAATTGGATGATGAAAACATTAAAAATTGTGGTCATAATCCCATTGAACATGACCGATGTGTTCATAACACCGAATATAATTACTGAAAACTCGACATTACCATATCTAAATCATATGTATGTATTTTGTATATCTCTTTATATCACACATAACTAGTAATATCTATATTGAAATTTTATATTAGAAAACCAACTACCCCCTATAAGTTGGAGAAAGGTCCCTCGACCCTTAGAAGTGGGTAACAGTTACAGACTGTAACCCGATTCAACCTATGATAGTCTACCCACAACATCAATATACCACCCCCTTCTTGTTGAATAACTCTAGAGATCCCCATGATAACATAAACTGCTTGAAAAATCCTTTATATATCAAATAATCAATATTAATATGCTACATCCCCAACTAATAATGTTCCAAATGATAGTAATCCATTAAAACTGGGGAGCATAATGAGAAAATTATATCCCAAACTCCACACCACGTCGATGGGATAATGTCACAACCTCCATAGAAAAAAACATCCAAGAACACCCCAATGGAACTTGGAACATCTACTATCCTATTTTCTACTTATTCAACTAATAATTATACCAATAACGAAATAGGGTGTCCACACATAGACTGGACATCTGAAAACTCTACTCACCAATGAAAACCAAGAGCCTGCCATCCACATCAAAAAACATACTCCTCCTCTAAAGTATGTTAATAAAATAAAATATGAATAAAACTAGTTGATCACAAATATTAAATAATATTGTTTCATCTGTATAAATGAAATATCCATATGGGAATTATGTGATTACATCATAATTATACACTCCCATTACACATCAAACAATATGGTCCGACCTCCAACTGGTGTAGTCAACACCAGGGGTATGTGAACCATATATACCTCGAGTCCCAAATCACTAAGCAGAGATAATCTAACTATAGAGAGTTATGATCCTGAATAAATCCAGAAAAAAATATATTAATAAACAAACTAACACTAAATTTTAAAATCATTTCCCATATTGTGCTTTTACCATTTCTATATGCAGTTTACCAAGACAAACTCCCATGTCTCTATAGAAACTTGAATCCACTACCACACTCTGGTTGAGGTCCCTAATCTTTATAAATATCATAAAGTGTTACAATAATTTATCTATCTTACCTAGAAAAACAATAATACTAATTCTCATTATGTTGTAATGTCCTGGTTGGAAACTGTTTCTGATTCTAATGCTGATGCTATCCACCTCAGCCAAATTGGTCTTGAGAAGCCACTAGGAACTTGTCCTGAAGATAGCTGCAAACACCACCAAAGAAAAAATTTCCCCTATTCCCAATATAAAGGCATAGAAACTAGAGAGATGAAAGGGAATCAATGACGTTTGAATCCTATCTGTTCATGACCTCAATGGTACGGGCACCTGAGACATGCCATCAAAAACTCTTCCCCTTATGGAACCCTATTGGTTCTCCTCAATCACTAGACATATCATTGAGTGCATCCTCTCAATCAAATCATCCATTTTTTTAATATATAGGTTCTTTGGAAATTCGAAATGGGTAACATCATACTAGATTGAAGGATGGAGTTCCTCCTCACGAATTCTCAGTCATGACTCCTCATCCAAATAATGATCTGGATGAAAATCATTGAAGGGCCATGAACATGATACAAATCTATTGTATATATATACTCCCATTCCAATGTGAGAGTACCTTTTTTCATGACTCAACCATCATATTTGTTGAAATGAACTCTTCCCAAAACTCTTTATGTAAGTCAACACATGAAACATCGGCCACTTTCCTATTACCAAGATACAATTTCCTCCATTAATTTTCAACACCTCCTATCTGACAATCTACCAAAGGGACCATATACACCATTGGGGCTCGAATGAAACTGAAGGATATCTATATATCCCTTATCCATTTTAGTATTTCTATATCATAAACACTCCCTCATACATTTCTAAATCTAGTTGTTGGAAATAGCAAAACATCCTCTTACATTGATACCCACACTCAGTCAGATCAACCCCATGACAATCAATTGAATTAACCTGCTGAACCTCCACATCATGTGCCACAAACAGATGATGACCAAAATCCAGAAATTTAATTGATATGAGGATTTCCAAATAAAAATAATAAGTATTTTAATTAAAATATATTTTAATTAACATTAATACATTTAATCGATTTTATCATTTTTAACATCCCGCAAAAACCCAAAATCAAATAATACAATTATTCTTCGTGATGCATGTACCTATTGTAGGATTATACACAACAACCTGTCACATCTCACATGGATGTTAAATATGATTAGAGTATGTGAACCATATCGTGGGGGCCATAAATCATAGGTCTTATCCAGTCTCCCATGTATATGTCATTACCCAAGGTAATTTGGAACCGTTTCCTTACCAACCCATGCATTACTCATTATTCCTAACATTAAACTCCAACCTATCACACAATCAACACCATTGATAACCATACTTCACGACCCCTCCTACAATGATAACCCAACTGGGTAGGAAAAGATGAAACAGAGATAATGACCATTGAGTCCCGCCTCTAGTAGGACCAAGTTTGGGGACTAGCAACATGGGTTTACATATCTCACAAACTAGGCAGCATTACATGTTATATCGAATCACGATCTTGATATAGGATGTACCAACCAAATAAAAATCCATGATATATATATATATATAAGAAAACAAAAAACAATCGAACAATGCATTTTTTAATAGAAATGATACAAATAAAATTATCCAATGTAAATACCCAAAAAACTAGAGCATCAACACTAAAACTATCCCACGGTTCAAGCTACTAATGTCTAGTATGGTCCATGTAATCCTCTGGGAATCCAGAAAATATATTTTATATATGTAGGGGGACCATACTGGTATACCCAATATGAAAACCGATGTCTCTTTTGCACATGTGAAAGTAGCATACTAATTCACCCATGAGAAAACAACACAACAATATAGAACATAGTCGGTATACTAAACATAAACCTAACCTCACCGAGGTTCCCTCACCAAATAATGAATCAAATTAATATAATATAATATAAATCAAATCAATGAAAAGGTACACCTAACCACTCTCCCACTAGTAAGATACTCTCACACCCAAATGGGAGATGTCCTAACACGCCCACATATTATTAATATACAACCTAACATAAAAAAATACACACATGAGCCTCATAACACAATCCTTATGCACACACCTGGCCCCCACAAAACATCCCACCCACAAAATCCTACGCATCACAACACAACACATTTAATCCCTAAGAAACATTGGACATCAAATCACAACTCATTCAAAGAAACATGGGATTCCACATCCCAACTCCTCACAAAGACACATGGGATATGAAATCACAACTTATCCTGAAGACACCATTGAAATCACATGTCTCCACATCCAACCAGAAAGAATCTTGGTTCGTCATCCCTTGGAAGAGGGATAAGGGATGAGTGGCTGGCCCACCATCCATCCTCCCACTAAGCTATTAGTAGAAACACCCTCCCATGTGAATATGTGGATTTTTGCACATAATGCATTACAAGGGTGGGGTGTTTATAGAAATAATAGGAAAATAGTTTTATACATGTATATATATGTAGATAGATAAAGGTACATTGTCCTGACATATGAATTTATAATCAAACCGTGAACCTACTCATGATTTCCCTACTCCGAAAAAACATATAAATGAATAAACCTATAAAAAATAACTTCAATAGAAATTTAATTTTATGTATTTATTTAAAATCAATCCATTTCATAGATTCTTCGTTACCAATATGTTCTATTAAACATTTATTTTAAATAATTATCATATAATAATTCAAAATAAATATTATTCTCCATTTCGCAATTCAAACCAACCAGTGACCAATAATATCACAACTCATCAAAAGACACACATTGAAATATCATAGCATCCATGTTCAAACCAATCTTCCCCCACCTCCCCACTGTAAAACCACACAACCATCATTTCATCCTCATTGCATCAAACATCTCATCAAATGTCCCCACATTTTACAACACAATAATATTCCATTCATCATATAACAATAGTTATCACAAATCACACAATCACGTCGATAAATATGCTACACCCCTTTACATAGAAAAATAATCATTCAGATTTAGAAGGGCATCGCTTCTTCAATATCATGTTATTTAGGGTGTTAAAATTTAAACTATATGAACATGGGCATCAATTTATTTTGACTTAATGTACAATGTAATACGATTATATAATTGGTGATGTTAATATCCCCATAACATGTATGCATTCCAGAACCCATAAAATAGTTCACAATCAAGGAACCCCTATGAACATGATTTTTACTAGGTAGTTATCCTATACAATTTTCAACTTCGATAAAATTATCATTAAAATACTATGATCAATTGTCACATTTACCATCCCCTTAATGTTATATTTAAAAAAAAATTATCTATATTAACATATAATTTAATATATCCACAAGGATAAACATATATACCCACCACACATGATAAATAAACAAGAATGTCGATAGAAATCATACATGGAAGATAGACAATCAAGATTGCCATGGTGCACCAAAAAATATGGGTGCCTGTATAGTAGGAAGCACTCTATTCAAAAAAACAAAAAAGAGGAAAATAAACCCAGAAATAAAGACATCAGAACATCTTGTATGAAGGTAAATCTAGATCGAATGAAAAAAGTGAAGTTTATCATAACATTATGAATATCATATATGAGACTCGTGGATTAGATATAGTTTGAATTCTTATTAATGATGGATCTATGAAAGACCGTATATTTTTACCATTTAAAATCCCCCATGATTTTAGAAAATTACACATATGATTTATAACAATTTAAACAGATTATAATCCTCTTAAATATGGAAATAAACTCTTTTTACATCAATGAATGATGTCAAATGGAAAAAACCAGGAAAATTTTAGAAATTTAGAAAACTGTTGAATTGTCTCACCACCAGTGCAATGATGAGTAACTCGTAGAAGAGTCACCTCTAGATGAGTCAACATCAATGAGTCACTTACAGACATGTAATGTCCAGGGATCCATCGTTAGACGAGTCAATGCTTGTGAGTTACTGCAATATGAGCCACCACCAGATGAGTTTCCGCTAATGAGTCAACAATATATGATTCAACACAAACATATCATTGCCATATGAGTCACCTCAAACAAGATACCATCAGGATTAAAATTTGGCTAGATGATCTACACCAAAATGTGGTAACATTGGAAATCATGAAATTTTGAAAAATAGTGAAAATCTGTCCCCAGTAACATTACTCACATGCCCCAAAACACCCCGAACTAACCATAGACCCCTCAAACATTATATTTCAAATAATTTAATGGACCAAAATGACAGATCCAATACAGTGTGGGGAAAATTTATTTTTATGACTATTTTTCTTTATTTCGGTATAATTTTTTGTATTTTGGTCATTTATTATTTCATTGTCCCATAATGTGGTCACATTAATTCCACGGTTCATTGTTTAGGGGTCAGCTTCAAAAATGGTGTGGAACAATGAAATAATGGGTTTCCTCACATTACCTAAAGTCACAATTTAGTTAATTAGTTTTATGTAATTGATATAATTAAATAATTATTATTCATTGGTGTGAGGTAAAAACTTGGTTTGTTTTTGGTGAACTTTTTTGGATGATGATTAGTTTTCATGGGGTTATTATGGGAATTGGAAAAGTTATAGGGATATTATATTGTTTGATGAGGCTTTCTTAATGTGGAATGAGGTGTAAGAGTTATTTAGAATAATTAAGATTGTTTATTTATTGTTCTCTAACATATATTTTTAAAATATTCATTTTTTGGTGCATTCAATTCAATTAATTAAGGAAATAGTTTTGGGACTTTAGATTGATTCCATAGTGATTTCACATATCCCATTGATTTTTTTCATAATTATGAGACCAAATATATTGAAACCCATAGTGTTTTATTATACATGAAAATTTTTAAAGAGGGATTTAAAATTGTAGAAAATTTTCAATTTTATGCTTAATATGATTAGGCTATTAATTTGGAAATTTAGTTTAGATGTTGGGTTATTTTTTATAACATCGGTATAAATTCTTTATGAAATTCAAAGAGTATGAAACAAAATATTTTTATTGGTTAATATTATTGAAAATGAATATGAAATTTTTTAAATGGTTTTAATCATTCGTATTAGGTCAAGATATAGTTTTAGATTTCAATGGGTGATGATCTATTCTTTTAAAAGGATATGGTTTCTTCATTTGTATTTTTTTCTTTGAAATTATCTAAAGAGAGATTTTAATCAATGTTTAAATATTTATTTAAAATCAGAATATTTTTCCCATGCATAATAATTCCACAATTACTCTATTATTGGCATTGTTTTAATTGATATAATTTACCATTTTGGGATGTTATATGGATTGTATCATTAATAAATGGTGGTTTTGAAATATATTATTATATATAAATAAAGAAAAAATATTATGTGCCTTGATATTTGGTTGAAGGCCTATTGTGACCATTGTAATTTATCGAATGGATTTGGTGATTAGAATCTTCTATTGGTATCTGTGTAATATTATGTGGTTTCTGATGTTAGAAATTTCAATCCTCATCAATGGATTGAGAATTTTGATATGGGTCTCGACATTCAAATATTGTGATTTTTTAAGGACACCCAGCATATGTTGTTTTGGATTTTTGAGGTAAATCTCCACAACCATGGATTAGAATATTAGAAATGATGTTATTTATCCATGTATTTCATGGTTGGGAATCATTCTTCACACCCAAGGCATGGATTTGGAAAAAGACACATTGCATCTATGTTTTAGGTAATGGATAGACACACCCTGTACTATTGATTGGGAAAATTTATTTTAGTACTTCTAATTGATGCATTGTGGTGCGAAGATAGTAAAAACTTATAAAAACTGTCTTTTCAATGTATATACCACACTTTTTAATCTAGCATAGATGAAAGATATAGTTCAATGTCTATTTGTTTAACTTAATTGAGAATTTAGAATAGAATGTAATAATGTTTATATAATAAATAGTTTTATTATAATTAAAATTCAATTAATTTGTAATTTTTTATTAAATTTATTATATGTATAAATTAGTCTCTAAATTGATTTTTTAGACACCATTTAATGGGGCCTACAATGTTTTAACAAAAAATACAGAAGCCACCAATTAATAGAGGTACCCAAGAAGACATCATGTGATTATTTGTGGAATATGATGGTTCTAGGACAAGAGTTATTATTTATATGACCGGTAAATATATATTTGATAGTGTTAGGAGAGTAGATGAGATTTGTCTTTGAGATATAGTAAATCAATTTCATGAAATTATTTTATTTTATTATATTTATATAATCATACCCATGGGATGTTAATAATATATTTGAATGGATTTTCAAAACATTGCTCTATTTATTTTGTTGATCAACACTTTTTTTTAATTTCTATTCTTTGATATTCAATATATTTTTGACATTTTTTATTAATTTATCATGTATAATTAAATTATTATCATTAGTATATAATAATTTTTCATTTTATCCGTTACAAAACATATTAATTGGTGTCAATAGTCTTCCATGATAATAGCATATACCCCTGATACTGGTTATCATCCTCACACATATTGTGAGGTACTCATGAGGTCTGATAGTATAATGGAATGATTATTTTGTATATAGTTCTGTGGGATATGATGTTATAGTGTGTTATTAGAGAATTCTTTCCCTTGGTTCTTATTAATTTGTGATCTTTTAGAATGAATATTAGTATTTTATCATAGATTTTGATGCTAATGAGGACGATACATCATGTAAAAAAATTCTTGTAAGATGTACTATTAATCATGAGATGGGTTTCATATTATGAGTATTCAATATTTTCTTTTTTTATGATTTTATCTTTGGGTGGAACACATTTGGTATGGATGGTTTGATTCATAATGTACTTTCAGATGTTTACTTATTTGAAATGGGCTGATTATTTGGGATGGAATCAAGTCCTATACATGAAATAGTGTCTCTTAAATCATATTATGAATGTTTGGATCACATAACATTTACTCAGGCATGTGAATTATTTCACATAATATTGATGACATCTTTTTTAATTTTCCAACAACTTCCCATATGAAATTTTCACATATTTGTATTAATTTCCATTGTAATCCACAAATATTACTTGAATATTAATTTTTTTATTACTATTGGTCATGATAATATGTAATGATATTATATTTGAGGAGGATAGTTGAAATGAAATTATCCAGAATCAAAGATGTAGTTACCCAAGTGGGTCAGCATGACATAGGATTATAATGATTGGACCTCTTATAGGTTGTTATTATTTGGGTTCAAGTAGTTATAGTTATAAAAAACAACATATAGATAGTTTTCCTATGTATTATTTGATTACATTAAACTAAATCCACCATGGTTGATATTATATAGTCATTTCATGTTACAGGGGGCACAATTATGTTTTTAAAGCCCTGGAAAAGACACAATTCCATATATGTGTTTCATGAAAATTTTCCTAACCATTTATGTTGTATTGTTATTTTCCAATTCATGAGAGGATGTGTTCCCTAGGTATTCCTGGTGGGGTTTTCATATGATATATTTAATATGTGATACCATAGAGATGAGTGTTTTGAATATTAATTTTCCCTGATGTTGGCATGGGAAACATCTTAATTCCTCTTGACTGGAGGCCTTCTATGAGTTATCCATGACCACGTTAGTCAGTTATAGTTACCATTTTTCATACATGAAAAGTAATGATAGGTGGAAGATCATAGTTACCATCATTAATGTCTCCCATCATTAGGAATTTGTCCCCATGAGACATTTATGGGTGACTCATGAATGGTTTGAGAATAATTTTGCGTTTCATTGGGTGCACAAGCCACATGTGAATGTTTTTTGGATTCAGATAGAATATCATGAAATGTGACTCATAGAAATGATATTAGTCAAAATGGATATATTTTTTTGGGAAGGTTCAATTTGATAATGTTCCCATGTTTTATAGATGGTTTCTATTATGTGATGGATCATTCAAGTTCCTAGCCCTATAATGGAAATGCAGGTATAATGGGATTAGTTTTAAAGAGTTGGGTATAAAGGGAGAATCGTTCCAAAGGTTATATGGTTTATGTATGTGAGTTTTCCTTGTTTAATGACCACATTGGTGAAGTAGAGTAAGTTTATTTGTTGAGGAATTAGCATGCGGTGACTATAGAATAGGATGTACTCAAAAAGGGATTTTACTATGATGTTTTTAGGAATTATTAATTTATATATGTTAAAAATAAGGTGGTTTTCCAATTATTTATAAGAGAATGTAATTCTTATGTTATTACTGATTATTTTTATGTATGTATCTCCTCATATTATTTCTTCAGAAACACAATTAGAGTGTATGTCAATTAAATGAATTTTTTTATGATGATTAGGTCATTATTGGTCATAAAAATGATTTTGGAATGGTTAGTTACATATGGTTTTGGGATCCAATAAGGTAGATCTCTTCAGGGTGAGATGAGCATGTACGAACTGCCTGGATAGTGGCTATGGCCATTGCGTTGAGTTTTCATTCGATATATCTCACTACGGTCACATTTCGGTTTTCTATTAGAATTACAAAAGAATGTATAACTATAAATTATAAGAGGAACTATAGGGAATAATCATGGTGATTCTTTATATATCATGACATGATGTTTATGGATCCCAAAGGTGTATATCATGATTCTTAAATATAATATTTATTTGTGGGTATGCTATGAAACAATGTTGGTGTGATGATAGGAATGTAGGTGAGGTGGCCCAAGTCTCTCTATGGATATTTATAATTTTTAATGAATTCAAATTATTTTTGAAAGGATACGATGTAATGGAGTGAATAATTGTGGTTGATCATTGGGGATACTGTCAAAGGATGATGTGTAATGTAAGGAATATAGGATCCAGAGCTGCAACCAAACATATGAAATCATTCAGACCTATCAAGGTCAGCACACATCAAGGTTTTTTAGGATAAACTGTGTTATATGGACTATACTATTACTTTTTAAAATTTTCAACCTCTAATGATGAGTATTAGGAGTGATGATCCAATGAGCCATAAGAAGGGGTAAATTTCTTTATAGTGTAATGATCAACTGTTTGTGGTCTTAGACACATTTGGATATCCATTTAATTTTCATATGAAGTGTGGGGTGTGGGTTTGAGGATGTTGGATTGGAATGCTATAAGTTCTATTATAGTGGGGAGTGGGATACATGACATGCCAATAAAACAAAAAATTAATGGGGAATCAACAATATATGTTATTTTCCGATATAATAAAACTATAACAAAATATTATATGATAAAAAGTAAAAATTTGTAAATCAGATATTATCAGTAAAATAAAGGTCTTGACATATACATAGAATAAGTAGGTGTCTGAGTGCTTGTATTAGGCTAGCATGTTTTAAGGTGACAAAAAAATGATAAATTTAATGGTGTCTTATTTATCATTATGTGCAATATTTTTGTATCGGTATAATAGGTGGATCCAATGTGGAATATCACTCGATGTCATGTATGGTATTTGGTGGGTTTTTATGCTTGATGCATCCTGGGATAAAGGTATCATGGTCTTATAATTTTTAATTTATCTTCCATGAGAGTAGGGAATTTTTATAATGATATATTCAATGATCGTCTAAATTGGGTAAATTTAAAGGAAGGATATGGTAGTTCATGAACCACATCAGACATGTCATTTTATATATGATTGGTGAAATTGGAGAATTGAACCATGATATTGTTCAAGATCAAACTTTTTCCAAATTTTTGAATGAGTGGAGGGTATGTGTACATTAATTATTGATTAAAATTATTACAATTTGAGCCTATTATTGAATATAATCAATGTGTGTGTTTTGGAGTGGTATGATTGGAACCATTTTGGGATCATTATAGAAGAAAAAATTTAGGTTTCCAATGGAATTTTCTGATTGTGGGGGTTCCATGAATCATAATATAGTGATTTTAGGATGATTTGTATGGTTGGGAGTAACATACACATTGTGGGAAATAAAATGATAACTCGATAATTGTTTTGGGGTAGGTAGTTATGGCATGTACAATAATGGTGTTTAATTTTTGATTATAGATGATGGATTGGGGTTTAGAGGTATAAGAAAATTTATTTGTAGTTGATAATTGAAAATCGTTTGTGGGTCTATATTTGAAATGAGAATATTTTCATTAAAAAACATATCTAAAATACAGTAGAAGATTTAGTGGGAGGAATAATGATACTTATTTTGAATTAGTGGAATTTTGGTGGGATGATCATTGAACACCTCATTCTTAAAGATCCTCATAATTTGAGAATAATTAAAATCTTAAAAATATTGGTTAGGTATGTATTTTATCTATACATTGTATTGAAATACTATGGGTATGAAAATTTCAAAATACACATTTGAGACATTGAAATATTTTAGCAAGCCAGCTCAATGGTTTCATCTGTTTCATCAGAGTAAAGGTCCTTGACAACTAATTTTATAGAGTGAAATCATATAGAGCATGATTATTGTAGTATTGGGGATAAATGTGAACCATAATGATGAATGCAATTATATAAGGGTACATGGTCTATTAAACAATATGGAGAGTGCTAGAAATGTTTGTGAGCACCTGCAGAAAACTACAATGGGTACCTCTTTGTTGGAACATGGTCTTGAAAACCATTATTGGAATCATGACTGATAGAGATCATAAGTGTAGAAATAGGTGATAAGTGGTAACAATGTATAAAAATATAGGGAGCCAAGAATTGTACCGTTTAAATGGGGTAGAATTATTGTTTTTTCCATGATCTAGTAATCATACATCTGCCTTTCTACTACCATATTATGTATTCATCTATAGTACAATTCCTAACCTTCCCACATTCTGAAAAATATTTTGTTTTATTCATTATAATTTATTCAGCATTCAGATGTATTATTTAAAACTGATGGAATCCTTCCCACGTCTTCCATCATCCATCTATCAATGGATTTATAGGTTTTATATTTTTTAAAATTCTAGATGCATATGGTGTAATTTATAAATTATCATTGTGATTTTAGTTGGATTTCATAGATGAGATCTTGGGATTATATGTTAATGCTTATAAACATCAATTCATTTGATTTATATTAAACCAACAATTTTATTACGATTTTTTATTAATTATGGAATAAATTTATGACATAATTCACACCATTGGTAATTCTTACGACCCAAAATGTTTTTGGGGCTATGTTATGACATCTAGAATAGTTATCATGCATTACGTACTGTTAAAATTAAATTAACAAATTAACTAAAATAGTTAAAATTAAAATATTTTTGTTGTTTTGAATTAGTTTAGTGTAATGGTGCGGACGTTGTTCTTGTTTAGATGCTGAGGAATTTTGATGATGCTTAGAATGATCTTCATATATTCATCAGACATTGGGAATGTTTTGTAAATCTTAGTTAATGAATCATGTATTATAAGATATTATTTCCAAATTCGTGATTTTTTATCCATCATGCCTATGTCATCTTGGTGACAGATCCTAATTTCAGTGATTACACATATATGTATTAATAAACTATTTTTGGGAAATTTTATTTATTAAATTACTCTTTCATAGATCCTATAGGGACAATTATTAATTATTAGACCATGTCTATTTCCACCCTTGGGGTGTCCCTCTAATTGAAAATTGTAATGTTAGATTTAAAATGATTAAAATAGATATTTTTTGACCTAAACCAGGTTAGGACCATTAGTTTGTGTGATAGATGATTTAATGGGATACATAGTGTAACATATATACAAATGTTTTATGACATTTAAAGATGGTGAAATGGAATGTTGTTATGTGTTATTGTTTTGTAAACTTTTATGAGAAGTTTTTCAAGGATTTAATCATGTGCCTTGGATTTTTATCTTGGTATGTGTTTTATTGGATAGAAACTATTATTTATATAGAATATGGTATTAAAATATTGTATTGACATTCATGATATTTAATTATGGTATTTTAGATGCATTTAAAATCTATAATTTAAATCAATATGCGGGTTCTATTTGGTGAAAGAACCATAATGGATCATTTAATGTTTTAAATTA
This sequence comes from Viscum album, assembly GCA_963277665.1. NCBI lineage: Eukaryota > Viridiplantae > Streptophyta > Magnoliopsida > Santalales > Viscaceae > Viscum > Viscum album. The sequence continues at coordinate 605,428,775 of OY728161.1, read as the reverse complement.
TAATTTTGAAATTTTACATATTTTTATTATTAAGGATAATGACCCATGGTTTATAGGTGGATTTGAAATGTATTTTTGTTTTGAATTTAGGCTCGAAATTCCACGATATGTTATGTAGTTAATGGATAATTGGAACCATAGTAATGAATGAAATTAATTTTGATCATGATAATGGTTCAATAACCATGGGTATATTATGTTTTTTTTATTTTTTACACGATTCACTATATCCAAGGGTTGGGATTTTGGACCTGGTGATCCACATCCATAAATTGGGATGTTATAAATTACACACTACAAATTTGGTTTTTTGATTAATGTTATAGTACTCTTCATTGATGGATTTGAAATATGGAAATAACCATCATCATTCCTAGTATAGTAGGTTAAAAATGGTTATTTACATGTACGGCTTGGATATGGGGTAAGATGACAATGAATCATTGTTTATTTTTTTGGACTAATGGTCTTGGAATTATTAATTAAAATACATGGTATGATTAACTATGAAAATTGTATGAAGGTAACAGAAATGATATAACTAATTGAAAATTTGTATTTCAAAAATCATTTAGAACATAATTACTGATGGGATAAAAGACATTCATTTTCCATATTAGTATTGTTGGGGTAAGCTGTCACTTTAAAAAGGAAGTGCAAATATGGTAAATCATAAGCATTTTTATTGTGACATACAATCATTTATGTAATGTTCATTTTTTATTAAATATAATTATATATAATTATCACTTTGGATATCCCTATTGAAACTATTTGATTTTTACTATAATGATGTTTACACACCCTACTCCCCCCCCCGAAAAAAACATTGGTACCCATTAATCCTCAAATGATTAATACATGCCTATGTATGAGTTAAAGGTTGATATGAACTTACATGATTAGTCATGATAGGTTAGACTATTTCCAATGAATGAATTATACTCATTTTAAAAATTCAGTGGAGTCATTTGATGGGTTTCTATTTTTTTTATTTTTATGCAAATGTTTATTGGGTGGCTACCTATACATTGACATTGCTATTCATGAATTTAATTAATTTAATTTTTATATTAGTCTTCTTTATAGTGATATTCATATATGTTCATTTTATTTATTCATATTTTTTATTTTTTATCTTTTTTACTCTAATTCTGGTTTGTCTTATATGATTCTTTTTTAAACTATCCCTAAATTAACACTCTGACCAGAGGGTATAATATTCTAATGATCCAATCATTTAACCCCACTAATAGTCAGAAATCTGAGATATATAGGGATACACCACTAAAATAATAATATGTATTTGACTAGTTACATTGTATTGAACCAAAAAGAGTGGGGAGTTACACATTAGTTCAACATCCTAAAATACCCATGTCATGAGGAAACCCCTCATTTAGACAACCTACTTCACTATCAAAAATATATGTCACAAATAATTCATGAATTATATTTCAATAAAGTTGTGACAATCGCCAAAAAAAAACCACAGATTCTAATTTCATATCCCTCTTCTATAACACTTCTCAACACCATCAACATAAATACTCAGAACATATGTAGGATTCCACTAACCATTTTTTCAAAAAACAAACCATAGGGCTTACCTTATATGCAATCTACCCCAATATCCCTATCTTGATGGTTAATGGAACTAAGCAACAAAATATGATTTTATCATAGTAAAAAAAACATCTACATCCATGTGAGTAGTAAAAACCATCAACATCATATCGTGGATGCATGTCACCCCACTCATGGGGATCAAAATCCCCCAGGTTCATAATAGTATTGAATAATATCTAGATCTCATTAGTTGAAAACTACACCCCATTCCAGGTGTTATACATTACCCATAGTCAAATAAATCATTTTTATCATATTTTAAAGAACCATATCACTCACCACATCTAATTGATAATAATCTAAAAAACATGGTATTTGATAGATGATAAAAAAAACCCCCATAAGATTCATATACACGTATATAATATATAACATAACATATATGGTATATTTAAATATAGAATATGATTCATGAAAAATAATAAATATATATATGTGTGTGTGTGTGTCATAAAATATTAATTAAATTCATATTCATGATAAGTTTCATTTGTTTCCACAAAATTTATAGTTTCTCCTAGATGGTTTCATCATGTTACACTTTAATGAATGGTTTATTAAAGTTTTCATTTTTTCATTGATGTGTGTTCAATGAATAGTCTACCCAATGGGAAGTAATTCATGAGATGTGTTATTAATAAGAGATGCCTCGAGAACTACCTTAAAAAAGGTTGACAACTTCCCCCACTAGGTGTGTGATCTTTATAAGGCCTTATAATGTATCGTAACCCCCTCATCATCCCAGGAACAATTTATCACACATGAGAAGAAAATTTCACCCACCTAGTTACTTTAATATCCTCATATAAACTTTTTGGATCTGAGTGACTGGTGTACACCCTAAAAATCATTATGAATATGTCTGATACATATGGGATATATATCAAATATTATATTTATGAATAAAATTTGGATGTTGTTTTAGTTTCTGAAAACAAGTTACTCTAGATTTCTTTTCATTTATAGAATATTTTATTAAAGAAATATATTCTTTGTTGTTTGTTTCCGTATATAAATAATTATTGTTGGATGATCCTAATAATACTATAAGTGGTATTAGAGGATGCCTCTCTAGGAACCAAACATGTATGAATCAATGGGTTAAGAGAAAATTGTAATAATAAATAAAATATAGTAGTATTATAATTTTTTTTATCAACTACATACTTTTACGTGAGAAATATAATGCTAAATTAGTTTTACCCTAATAAGATGGGGATTTATAAAATTTATATCCTATTGAAAAAAGTCTCATTTCACATAACCTATTAGTTACCTTTATGAAAATGGTTTTCTTAGTGGTAATACCCTTTCACTAGGAGATTATATACCGATCACATGCACTTTACCCTTATATGTATATGTATCATATCCAATGTTATATCGACTATGATGTTTATAAGTACAGGAAATTCAAAAATAGTGGTTTATTTCATTCATGGAGTTTTATGTATTTCACAAAAATGTAATATGATTGTTACCCTAATGAAAATTGATTTATAAAATAGAAATCTTCATATTTCCTATACATATCTTTTTTTTCATTGATAAATGTATAGGTAATTAGTGGATTACCATTATTGTTGTGTTACCTTGATGACCTATAAATGGGTATAATGATTTTTTATTAGATAATATTTTACCAATGTATAATGGTATGTATAAACTATTAACAAAATTTAAAATTTTTAACAAATTTTTATGGTTAATAAATCCTTTATAAAAGATTTTAATATTGTTATGAGTTATTTATTTTTAATGATTTTATAGGTAAAGTGTGTAATTTATAATTTTTTATAAAAAATTAAATAAATGATATGGAAAAATTCTAAAAAGTAATAATGGTTCATATTTTAAAATAAATTTTTTTAAATTCTAATACATTCCTAATGATATGGGAAAAATGGTTTATTTATTATTAATAATAGTTTTTTTAAATGTATATAAATAAAAAAAATTATATTTATTTTATAGAAAATATATATATATTATAAAATGAAATAAAAAATGATTATATTTCATGACATATAATAAACAATCTGACTGGTTTAATATTGAAATGAATATGAAATGTTTATATTTTTTTATAATTTATAAAATGGTTTAAATATTTTATTAATTTGAATATTTAATTAATTAATCTCATTTTATTGAATAAATAAATATTATATTTAATTATTATATTTCAATCATTTTCATATATAGTAATTTTTTTATTAAAATTGATTATCATGTATTCCATTTAATATGTTAAATTTATTAGAGGAAACAACTCTTCATGTCATGCTTGGTTCGATATTATGACAAATTAATCATCCATCAACATATTTTTTAATTATAGTTATGAGATTCAAAATATGTTTTGGTAATATATAGAAAATACATGGAGCTATATTTTTCATGAATTGATTTCAATCTTGAGTAATGACTCTTAGGATAGTGGATCATGGGGTCAGATATCCTAATTTTATTGCTGCATATGGATTGTTTATAAAATTTAATTATTGCATCTATGTTTCTCCCAGCGATTAGTGATGTGGAGTTTTTCAATCTCACATAAACTTTTTTATATGAAGTGTTCATGTTTCATCTGAATATGATGAATTTTTATATTTATATAAAAATAGACATGTAATTTTTTTGGGTTTAATAACATATACCTATAGGACATGAAAATTATTACACATTTATGTGATGTGAATTCGATATTTTATTGTAATATGGATTTAAATAGGTAAATAATTAAAAGAATGGATTTAAAAATGTAATAAAACAGAAAACAATAATAATTACATACGATTTAATTATTATTAATTTTATATGTATTTTATTAATTTTATATTTTAATGATTTCAAAAATTATTTAAATTCTAGTAGTGAGTCTCTTTACAATGAATATTACATCAATGTAATGACCTGGATTTTTCAAGGAATTTTTTTTAAAAAAAAAATACTTTGGAATTTTACGAGCTTGTGGCTTCGGAGGTCGCTTGATTTGAGGCCCAGTGTACCCGGAATCAATTTCCAAATATTAGATCGGGTACGTTCAGTAAACGAACAAGAGGGTTTTTATATCTTTCTTACCGGTGCTCACAATTGAAATCTGAGGGCACCGATGATTTGGCAGCGCCGAGATTCGCTTAGACGAAGCTTAACATCGTCCGACAAGGGCCCAGAGAAAAAGTTATTTTATGGACCTTTCGAGAAAAATAATAAAATAATTTAAATGAATTATTTTATTTTTTCTTCACTTTTTTTGGGTGGCGGGGCAGCGACAGGGTGGTGAAAATGCACATCAATGAGGATCATTAATGGGTCATTACCCTCATAGTGTAATGACGCTTTAATGACACCATTATGGAAACGCTGTGACGTGATATTATTTATATTTTGGCACACCGGGAATATGTGGAGGAAAGAAATTGGAGGATTCTCTGTCGAACCTATGATGGACTTCCTCCCCAGCCAAGAACAAAGAACGCCGACAAAACTTATTCTTCTTCGATGCCTTTCAAATATCGGATCCGGAAAGCGACTCTGACGCCTTAAATCCCCTTGAGGACCCACAAGAGAAAGATTTGACGAAAAACCGATGATGAAGAACACTGGGCTCCGATGAAGAATGCCCGTTCCTTGGAAATCGTTGACGCACCGATGCCTACGATCCTCTTCTCCGCGACGCCATGTACCGCGACACTAATGATCGACTTCCTTGTTGAGTTAGGTGTTTATTTTGAGACTGTTAATATTCCCATGTTTTTTTTCCTCTAAAACATGAACTCGGATCAACTCATTATCAAGTTGATCCTCGAACGATTATTATTTGCGTGTTGGGGATTATTATTTGTAGGGGAATTGTTGGGAATTAAATTTAATCCTAAATAGTTTTTGTGCCACTTTTGTCATTGAAAATAATTGTTGTTCGACCATTTTGTTATCAACTAACGTGGAGGGCACGAGCCGAACAAACACGCTCGACGACCCTCCTCTTTTTGTTTGTATGTACGAGTATTGACGGACGAAAATGGAATAGGACTGCAACGGCATGTGAAAGCTGTCGTAGTGAAGAACGGGTCCCGGGAGAGCCGCAGGTGAAGAAGGCAGGAAAATAAGTCCACAGGAGCATGTGCAGTGGTCTGCGGATGGCGCTGGTGGCTGGAGGCGGCGGCGCCCTGGCGAGCCGCCGGCAGGAGCCGCCGCGGTTGAAGCCACGGCGATAGGTAGCCGGATCCCGCGGCCACGCGGGATCCAAAGGAGGACATGGTTCCCACCGTTTCTGCAGAGCGCAAAGGGACGAGGGAACGTGTCCCCCCCTACACGGCCTGCTGGCCGAGGCAGCGCGCCCCCCCGGCCGTGCTGCGCCCCACTGGGCCGGACCCGGACCCGGTTCGGGTCGTCCCTTTGGGGGGGGGGCATGGCCCAGACCCCCCATTTTGGACAGTTTTCGGTCATTCACCCACATAATGGGCTACAAACCTCTGATCTATGCACCATCAATTTTGTAGAGATCCATGAATCAATTTGGTCATTTTAGTGTATTACACTCAAGGTTAATAAGAACTTTGGGTATGGCCGGGTTGGTAAGAACACGAAACCAATCGGGCCGTCGGAGCGAGAACACTTATAACATGAGCTCTGGACGTCCGGATGATGTGCCGACAACTTTTTGGATTTCTATTAGTGAGATGGTTCTTTTGGCATACTAGGCTCGAGGTTTGGATGCAGTTGGAGTACGGTCGGGTTGGTTTTAGCTTAAAAACCATTTGGGCCCCTAGGATGGAAAATCCAATAAATCTCAGACCGGGCATCTGATTGATGTGCCATCTGTCGCATTGAGTTCCTATTGATGAGACAGAACTTTGTGATAAATCAACTATAGACTTCATGATAGTTTATGTATCGACCCCCTTGGCTCGTGGAGCGGACCCTCCTAGAATCGAGCATGCTGTGTGCGAGAACCCTAGAGCTGGATGCGACGAAGATGACGACTACCATACTAGGATCCTTAGTGGGTTCGATGAGGATGAATACCGTACTAGGATCCTCAGGGGGTTCGACGAGGATGACAACCGTACTAGGATCCTTTGTGGGTTCGACGATGATGTCTACGGTATAGGGATCCTCTGTGGGTTCGACAACGACATCTACCGTGTTGGGATCCTCCGTGAGTTCGACGACGATGATTCATGTACTAGGATCCTCTATGGGTTTAGGAGCATTGTCGACTGTACCTAGATCCAATGTGGGTTCAGCAGCGATGACTACTATACTTAGATCCTCTGTGGGTTCAGTAGTGATGAATTCTGTACTAGGATCCTAAGTGGGATCGACAGAGGTGATGATTCAGAGGATACATCTAATCATCTCCACCTCTCTTCAGAAGTATTATTATTGTGCGAGTTGAGTCTTGATTTTCAATCCTTACCATTGATATGATTGACATATTTTCCTAGCTGGATTGGATTGTGCTTTCCAGTGTGGACTAGCTTGTGCTTTTCTGTTTGGACTAGGTTGTTCTTTCCTGAGTGGACTGGGATGTGCTTTCCTGTGTGGACTGAGTTGTGTTTTCATGTGTGGACTAGGTTGTACTTGGGCTCGAGAGGTGGAGCGGAACTGGTATTGATGACTTAGGTATATGTATGAGCATATACCTATGTAGGGTTTTTTATCTCGTGTTTGAATGTCTCCTTTTTGGTTTATCCTTCGTGGATTCTGGGAGATCTACGAGGGTCTTGGGTTCCCTACTGAGTATTGTATACTCACCCCTACACTGGCTATGCCTGCACTATGTTGTGTTGGATGCAGATGATGGACATCGCTTATCGAGGTGGAGGCTCATGGAGCTAGATGGTACCTGGTGGTGGATTACTGGATGGGACGTCTACAAAGTGGATGGATGGACCCGAGGAGCTGAGGAGACTATATTTACCCACCCTTCATGTGGGATTTCCAGAGTATGGCTGGATGTTGCGGATTTACTTTTCTGCTGTTGTGATTTCTTTTCAGTTGTACTTTACTTTTAGTTCTCTTTGTATTCTGGCCCATTTACCATCCAGCACTTACTATTGTACTCAGTTTACTTAGTGTTTACTTCATCTTGCATACTCGGTGGTGTTGGTTTTCTTATATAAAGGAAATTCCTTCCCTTTAATCGGATTTACGCCTTTGGTGCTATTCGCCAGCCCCTAGCCTATGGGAGGCGGGCATGGGGTAGTCACAACACGGGCCCCGAGGATGGGTTGTGATAGTACAGACCACATTCATTTAATTGGGTATTTTTGATCTCAATAATAGTTCCAATAGATTATATAGAGTACATAATGAAATTTATATCTTACTAATGATTTTAATTTTATGTAATTCCATGTTCAATATGATAATTGCTATATTTTTCTAAGGTGTATTATTCATGAAATTATATTTATATTATAGAAGTTTGGAATCCTTAGTGGTTTCAATACCTAAGGTGTATAGATGATAAACACCATGATGGATTTTGATTTCTAGTTATCCACTTAAATGATCAAATACTATTAATTTCATTATTAGAATGATTCTAAAACTATATAATTATTGATTTTATATAACATATTTAAAATAATTTTTTATAAAATAAAGACATTAGATCAATAAGAATATATTATATCGGGGGTAATAATTTTTAGTGGAAGAAAGTTCATTTCAATACATTAATGAACATGAAACAGACATCATATTCCTCTATTGATATTTCATTTTGTAGAATATGGGATACATCACAATATTAATATAGAGATAAATAATTGGTATGAACTATAAAAAATTTTGTATTGTTATCATGAATTGAGAATTATTTTGAAGCAGAAAAATTCATAGAATCCATATGTGAATGATATAGAAATAAATATCTTCATTTTTGTAACTTGTGTATTAGATACCGACAATGCATCAAAAAACATTGATTACAGATCTAGAATCATAGATGAGGGGTAATTAGATGTTTTTTCAGCAATGGAAAATTATTTTCTACATTAGATGATGTATATTTTATTTTGATTTTATCACATGGATTAATTTTATAATTGAAAACTATTATTCTGTTCCCTCCATCAATGTGAATCTTATTTTTGTATCTTGTTTTCACATGATGATAATTTCATTCACAATTAATAACAATATAATTTAATTTTATATGAATGTAATGATTTAGAACATTTTCAATATAATGAATGGGTTATATATTTTTTATCTGAAATTTCATACTATATAAATATTATGTTTTCTTTTAGGACATATAAAAATGTATCATGTTAAAATACTCCATATAAAAATACTAATGGGAAAAATAAATTATGAATTATTTGATAAATGTGATCCCAATTTATTTAGTAAAACCAAAAGGGCACATTTTGGGATAAAATATTAGATAGAAAATGGGATATTTGATATTATACATAATTATTTAGGTGAACCAATCAAAAGACAACAAAATTTTTGTTTTAGGTAATTCATCAAAATTTCAAATGAAATTCGTTTTTTTGGTTATGTGTTTATAATGAGATAATTACGAATATTTTTTAACATAAAATGGGTCTTAAAAAAATTTACAGATTACATTCAGAAAAATTATTCATATACCATGATTAGATCATTTTTATATATACCATAGGAAATAATTTATATATCTTATTTGTGACTGTGGTCATTTTTCACAACATACTAATATTTTAATAACACAATATAATGATATATCTAGAAGGAATTATTATAAATTTTCATAAATGGTTCTGTTAAAGTTTAGTCGATATGAGCCTCTTATTTTATTTTAATTTTATAATTTATAACTAAAAAAATATTATAAAATTATGTTTCATATTAAGAAAAAAAACATATGAGATATGTTATGATAATCATCCCATTTTCTCTTATATAAATATTTGAATATTGGAATCAGTAATATTATAATTTTTCATTCTATAATACTGAGTCAAAATTAGATAGCAACATATTATTTTATCACATTTTAAATATGGGATATTTAAATTAAACCCATATTGATCAAAATGATTATATGTACTTATATGGTGTTTTTTATCAGAATGTAAACATTATTAGAGGTGTAAGTGGGTGGAAAGTGAGATATTGTAATCATAAAGACTAAAAACATGAACTTTCCCTATGATTTAAGATATTCCAATTAGATTACTAGTTATAATAGAATAACAGTCACAATTTACCCATGTACATCAATGTTCTAGTTTGCTATGTCAAGATCTTGATAGATTCAATTTCTCCATGCCAATGATTAATAATTAAAATTTAGAGGAGATGATCTAACATCCCACAAAAGACCAATAATAATTCAAATTTTTTTTAATGGAAAAAATAAATGAATCCTACGAAGGGATTCATGTACAGTAACATACTGTAGAACATGGTGGATTCACGAGAAGGGGTGAGACCCATATAGTGAAATAGAATATTCCATGAATAAACTAACTATAATTGGGGTAGTCTACCAATAATTTAAATAATACAATAATTTGATGCAATAAATTTCATTGTAGTTACTATGAATGTATCGTTCACCAATTTCATTAATAAATTACATTTAGATTTCACTTGACACAATTTGTCATTATGAATATGAGAAATATAATATGGAATCAAACCCGAATTCTTTAATGAGGATTTAAATGAGTAACTTGATATGATATAACATAAGGGATAATATTTTAAAATATTGTATTTTATGAATTGATAATTATAATCATATATATATATGGTCTATATAAATCTTGTACAATTGGAAATGTCTAGTATGATGATATAATAAAAGAGTATGGATTCTTCAAGAAAAAATATGATTCCTAGAAATTAATGTTCCACATTGAGAGTATATTATTTTATTTTAATATTATTGGAAGATATAATGCTACATAAAATAAATGTATTCCAAATAGTTAACACTCAAAATGTGTGTCTTGGTAAATGCTTCTCAATGAATGAAATTGGTGAAAAAATACGTACTATGTTTGAGGTCCTATAGTGAAATATCTTGGAGGAATTTTTCATTCTGATAGAAATCAAATAATAGTACTATAATAAATCTGTTTGGCATGGTGACCTCCTAGAAGGGGTCATTAAGAGTGTTATATGTCTTGAAAAATAAGAATAATACAGATCTAGGAGGATTTTTTATTCTGTTAGATAACAAGTATGTACCAATTCATTTCATGAATGACTCCCGATATTATGGTGATAAACATCATTTAATAATATAGTAGTATAAATGATATGTTATCAATCATTGGAGGATAGGTTGATCTCTATGTATATAGAAACACAGATTCATGTTTTCTATATAATTATGTTGAGATGAAATCAATATCTAGATTCTTGTCTTTCCAAAATTACAGATAAATTAGTCTGAATATTGGAAAATAAGACACCACTGAAGAATTGATATCATAGGTTTAATACATCACTATATCAGATGCTATGAAAAACATTTTTCATTCAAGATGATCATTTTTTTATAATGAGTTATTACATTAATTGAGGAAGACATAATGATTTATTAGGAAAAAATGGTGATATTTTATAGGCTATGAATCCTCAGTTTCACTAAAGAGAAAAAAACATATTTTAAAAATAAATTCTCATATGATGGATTATAAATTGGTGAAATTTAAAAATTATATAGGTGGTTCGTAATGATATGAAGTAAAATTTTCATTGATTAAATATCTACAAAAATAACAACCAGGTCATATACAGTACTTTGTTGAATGGATTATAAGATATTGGTTGTAATGTTAGTAAATAAATCAAGTTTGTATAATGAATTTAATATCAAACTACCATTCATTATTTTATTGTTAGATTACTTTTATATTAATGGATAAATGAAAATAAGAACTCAATGTAATACTTTATGTTTTCCCTTACTAATGATCATTATGTAGTAGAAGGATTTGAAATGATAACATAATGTTAGAATTAATATATTAGTATAATAATTATAATGAATTTTATATGATTTAGAAATAATAGATTCATGAGGTAATATATTTGATCATATTACATGCAATGTTCTGCTAAATTATATCACATAAATGTTAGATAATCGTCAATATATATAGGTTAATATGATTATTGTAAATCTTTTGTAACTATGGTTGGTGAGATACTTAAAATGGATACCATCATATGTTGATGAAAAAATTATGCATCTAATCTTTTTGACTTAGTTAATACCGAGTATGATATGTATTATTTGATCATTTCATCAGTTAGATCATAACAAACATATGAATTTTCAGCCTGTACGATGAATAATTTCATGTGAAAATATAATGAATTGAATTATGGAAATTCATGGCTATGTTTTATATTTCAGATATGAGGTGTTAGACTAATTAATATGTAATATTTCATATAAATATATTATAAATTATTGAAAATATTTCTATTAATCAATGTGGGATGTATTTTTAAGATAATTGATGAATGATTCAAGGTGATAGCTAGTTTTTTAGGTTTGTTTTTTCGTGGTATCATGATGCTATTATAAAATGATATATTAACATATAAATATGATATATATTATATAACTTGTGGTGAACAAGTTATACAATCTTATCTGAATGATTAATGGAGATCACATGAGAAACCATAGTTGTCTGAGTGGAATCCATGGTTTGTATGATGAAACACTTTGGTTACATCTATAAATATAATAGTTGCGATAGATAAGGCTGTAGTATTTAGGATCTCAAAGTCATGACCTTTGAAAATAGTAACATTTCTGAGATTATTTTGTTATAAAATATGATATTATAATAGAAACTTCATATACAAATTTATATTGATGGGATAAGAAAAAGTAATAAATTTTTTCATAAATTCATAATGTATATTTAGGGAAAATGGGTGATTGTTTTATGTTCACTAGAATATATATGAATGATATTCATTTAGAAATATATATAAATTATAAGATATATTGTAGAAATTTTTACAATATATATTATCCATGTAATATAAATTTATATATATTAATGAATTTCCTTGATGTTCATATTCTGGATAAGTAGAATTCGATATAATACCTTATACAGTTTCAAAAAAAATCATCATTATATTCCAAAAGATTTTTTATTAATAATTCCATTTATTTATTAATGTTTTTTAATTAATAATCTACCTAATGGATATTAAAACATGTGACTTATTTTAATAGGACATTCCATTAACATTTCCTATTAATATGGATGGGATATAATCTAGGTGGTTTTAGATATTTATTACAACTACAAAATGAATATTCCAAAATCCAATTTCTGATAAAAATTTATCTCACATGACACGCTGCTATAATACAATTAGTTTCTTGATTATATTAAAACATAGTTTACTGATCTAATTTTTCATCATATTTTATCTGTGGAGAGAAACAATTGATTTATACATTAGTTATCTTAATACACAAATATTTAAATGATTAGAAAATGGAATCATCCAAAATGAACAATTATGAGGTACTCTATTTTTCATTTTATTTATACATTGATTTATTTATATTAGTTCTCCTTGGATTTTGGGTTTTTTTCAACAATAAATGGTTAATATATGACCAAATAATTCCTTTTGTAACATTTCCATAAAACCATACAACCATGCCACCAATAATTATATACCATAAAAATATAAAGATGACATTTACCACCAGATATATCCCTTATATAACTATAAAACTTTAAATGAAATAAAATTTGGATCATTCCCAATCAGTCATGTGAACCTTTCATCGATCAATTATTAGATTTCATATATCACTAATGTAACATAGGAAATTTACTATAATGAAAAACCTATTATAATAATTTCTCCACACATACAAATAATTTCACCCATATTGATTTAATTGAAAGAAATTAAGTAAAAATTAAAAAGAATAATTTTTTATCACATCCACATGAAAACAAGGATCTAATGGGAGTATCCCTGATTTCACACCCAGGTACATATTTTTATTTCTTACTGTAACTCCTTATTGTCAACAAAATAAAACATAATAATCATGTTATGTATATATCTTTATGGAAAAAAAGAATACGAGAAATATAATAACTATAGTGTACTGAAAATACATATATAATAAATATTAATCCCACAATAAATTCAAAAAATGTCATATAAATAAGATAATATAAAAATTTTGAGATAAGTAACATCATGGTGTAACCCCTGGGGTCATGATTTGATTTCCCCTATATAGTGTCAGAATCAATTTATAGAAATATATAGATTAAATTTTTTGGAACACCAGATCAGCCCATAACTATAATAATTTTCCATCTATAACACATATGTATCATTTGATGAACCTTTTTATATTATATATATATATAATCATTATGCATGAATAGATCAACCCTTGCATATTATATCTATAGAACCCTTACATATCAAACCCATCAATATTTTTATGGGTATAATATTTTATAATCCCTTAAAAAAAATTAATATACATCTTTTATAATGAACTTATGGATTCCCATATTTATCTTATAGTTGATATTTCAAATCTTAGGTAATTACTTATGAATATTAAAAATACACTTATGAATTAGAGGATTTCCCTTTTTCTTTACAAAATTATAAATTTTCAAGATAAGCGATGAACAATTACCTGTGAGAACCCTTACATATGAGGTCATAATCAAATTTAATAATGATTTCGGTACCATTATGGGAATGGATTTTACTATTATTTATGTATACCCTTTCACATGAGAACCCTTCAACATAAATAACAAATGATTAATTAAAAAATGAATACATAAAAATAAATGTAAATGAAAAATTTAAATTATGGGGAACCCTTAATAGATACAATTCCATGTTGCACATGGCTATTATATGATCAATGATTAACCCAAAAAATTATATTTTATATATGTGACCCCCAGACTATGTTTCCCTATTTCAATATATAGTATTCTATATGCTGCCAAATTCTAGCCCCATTCCATGTCCAATGATTGATACTTGAATCCCACCCTATAACTACTCACTATACACCATTTTCATATAATAACTATAGTTTAACAAAGAAAATTACGTTATTTTTATTGAAATCTATAAAAAATTGATATATGTTGTAGTGTAGTTAATTTGGGTGACTTGATGCATAGTACAAAAACACAACCACAAGAAAATTAATCATTGTATTGATATTCATAAGGTGATCTTATTTCCTATTATTACATTACAACAATATAACATACCATTGGGAAATAATTAAAGGAAATGGGAGACATATTAATCCCAATAAGGGAATAAATATTAACTGTAAAATAATAATTTTTTGGAATTACATGATATTATAAAAATAGAGGATTATATATCATCACATGTAAGTAAAGAATATTTTAATATATAAAATATTATTAGGATATAAAAAAATTATAATAAACATGAAACACAACATCATATGGGTAAGTGAGTGGATACTTCTAAGATATCATTACAAATTGTGAAAGGCCAACATCCAATGCAATGAACATGTTATATCATGACATGATAACACTATTCATAAAGTTAGTGGGATATTTAATTATAATTTCACTTTTCACATATTATTACATACATTGATATGTTTTTGACATAATTAAAATAAATTGTAAAAGAGTTTTAATCTATAGAAAAACTTCTGAGACAAAACTAGGTTGCATATTTTTACATTAATGAAGAACGAAAGGACATGTTGTAATGATTCTACATAGAGGAAGGAATTAAATACATTCATATATTAAAAATATATATGGGGTAAGTGGTCATAAACAATACTTTAGATTGAATAAAATTTTAATAATATAAGTAGATAATTAGGTATAATAATGACCCCTTTAGGAAATGTTTTAAATAATGAGCAATGAACCATTATAAAATATATTCTCACATAGTCATTCAAAAAACTAGTAATAAACTATACTACGTTTCTAAAAAATATATTAGTTTTTGAAATAATGGAAGTGAACTAAAACAAAATTATAAATTGTTTAATAGGAAAAAATGTAATATTTCATTAGATTTTTTTTCTTATAGTTAATATTGAAAATCATACATAAAGAAGTGGTATATTACAAAAAGAGAATAGAATCATTAATTGGTATATATATTTGTAAGACATGTATTTAAAGAATTTAGAATAAATATATTAGAAAAATATTAAGAAATATTAGTTTTACATAATGAACTAAACACACAAAATATATGAGTGGTTTAAATGTTCCCTTACCTCATGTCTCGACTTAAATATTACATGTGGATATCCTCATGAATAATAAAAATAATTTTATTAAATAAATTTAACCTAAATAATTTCACCCAAAAAACACACATATATATACGTATTTATTCCATTTTTATGTTCAATTTATTATAATAGTTCCTTCACTTATAGTATATGTTTTATCGCATTGGTCACATGTTGTTGTTAATTCAATTTATCTAAAAAATTCAGCTTCTTGAAAACGGTAAATAGTGTTATAAACTATATCTATTATATGAATTATTATATATTTATATATTATTGATGATTGGGATTTTAAAATATTATTATATTTTAATAGATTTACAAAAATATATTTAAACCATGAAGATGTTAATGTGTCCTTAATTTATGGAGGATAAAATCACAATTAAATTTTATTATTAATAAATTAAATTTATTAATGAACATATATTTAAATAAGTTATCTTGTAATAACAATCATATTTTAA
Organism: Viscum album; assembly: GCA_963277665.1. Classification (NCBI taxonomy): domain Eukaryota; kingdom Viridiplantae; phylum Streptophyta; class Magnoliopsida; order Santalales; family Viscaceae; genus Viscum; species Viscum album. The sequence goes on along the minus strand of OY728161.1, from coordinate 605,412,374 downwards.
AATAAAATATACTTTTGGAGACATCTATTTTTTCATAGAATAAAATGGAAATATTGCATTCACATATGCAGTGAACCGACTACAGTGAGAGAAATTACTTCATTTTTTGGATGGATAATATGATGGGATATAATTTTTATTATATCAAAATAATAACATTTGAAAATAATTATTATGTTGAGGTTGTTACGCTCAACTTTTTATAGTATATTTGGTAATTTAAGATGAAAAGTATAATGAATATAAATGAAAAAGTGACTTGGAGTTCTTCCCAGACTCCTATTTATGATTACATTGATAATATTTTAAGCCATTTAGGGGTGGTCTGAAAGTGTGGAAAAATATATAATACAATAATATATTTTTATTTGGATTTAGTAGATCATCTTTGATTATGTAGATATGTTTTTTTGGTTAATGATCTCTTTAAAGTGAGTAGGTTTCACTTTTCTCAATCTTATTTTTCATCATTAAAAGGAACTCATATTTAAATAAATTAGATCCAAATTAGATAATTAATTAGTATAATTTTATTTATGGTTTTTGTATCCATCATAAATCGATTTAACGATGATATTTTTTCATTTTTTTCACTTTACCTCAATATTAAAAACATTCTCTACATTTTAGCCTTTAAAGTGATGATAAATTTGTAAAATTGGTACCCCATTTTAATACAATAATTGATGATTTATGTTATAAAATATTTATGATTATGACATGACATATCCAAATGGGGCCCTCTCCGTGACTAACCAAGCCTGCCTCTAATAGGCCATGGGCTGGTGGCAAGCACTAAGTAGTCATATTACTAACATGGGAGGCATTGCCTAGGTACCATTACATATGCTCACTTATCCTTGCCCACAAATTCTGAAATGAAAAAACTACTAAGGAAAAAATGCATGATTACAACTAAAACAAACAAAATAATGTAACATGGAAGGTAATTTAGTGAATGTAAACTGGGCTAGAATACAAGCCCACCAAAATAAAGAGAATGAATACTACAAAGTCCAACCTGTAAGAAGAAAGAGGTATGGGCACTGCTACTCGTAGCCATATGGACACCTTGTCCTATAGGGAACTCAGAAAGCCTAGTCCTACCCTAGTCTACCCTGCACTCAATCAAAAGGCCACTCGTCTACAGAAGACAAGACACATTCAGGAAAAGCCCCTGTAGGGTTGAGTATAACAATACACAGTAGAGGATCCCCAAAACCACATAGAAATACACAAAGGAAAGGTAAAATTATCTCTACAAAATATATTTCTTCTGATCATATAATAAGTGAACACAATATTTATATACAGAAAAACGAGACCAGATGTCTATAGGAAAGTCACAAAACCGCATATCCATGCTAGGGATTCCATTCATTGATTCCACAAAGAACTCATCCATAAGAACTCACTCCACTTGTTTGATAGTTTTGATGTCGTCCGTCTGAGAAGTAATATTCTTTTAGAAGGATAACATGAGATAGATACACTCATTCTTGGAGAAAACACTCTTGAATGGGAAAAGATCGTGATACAGAGATGAGGATTACGACAAGGGCCTTGGCAGAAACCGTGACTCATTCGAATTCACCTTCTATGTAGATTCAACCCCCAAAATAAATATCAATGAATCATGGTCATATGGTAGACTCACCCCCTCTGATACAACTTTGTCACCTGAAACCCTAGATTCTGCAACTGGTATCACATGGCATGTTCTTCAGGATACACGTCTTGTGTTCCATAAATTTACAGAATTGTGAACCTACTACTCCATGACTAAGTGATCTTATTGTATGTGATCAGGTCGTTCATTTTACCTGAAACATGATGATTATTTTCACTGTGATTTCCCGATGTCATCTCAATTGTTTTTGAGCCTCTGATAGGCCTTAAAAAAATTTATTGATACACCTACATGAAAAATTCTCGATGAATGTTCAATCCCAATCCAAGATGATTCATCATCCTCCATTTTCTTTTCACCTTCCCTAAGACATCACAATGTTGTATATCAAATATGGGATTGTTGAATTTTGAAGCGAATGTGCAATGATCAATTTTTCATATCCCCACAAAGAATGTAAAGAATGTGGGGTCGAAGGGGATGAAGAAATCACGTAATACAATATGAGGAATGAACCTTTACCATCATTAATCATTGTGTTAAACATATCCCATTATAATTATTAAAAAAGAAGAAATCAAATGATAAAAATACAAATATCATAACAATATCCTGAATCCGACCCCAATGAAATGGAATATAATAACCCTCTCGTAAGAGGGAACAATATGCAGATCACCCTGTTTTTTGTATGATCTGCATTCATCATTTAATACAAGAATGTGGAAAATGAGAATCGAAAAAACAACCCCCACCTCAATTCAGTTGATGATAAATCACGACATCATGTTCGATAGCGAGGATCGTCAACTTAGAGATGCGTCGATCGATTGTGTCATAGTCATCTGCTAACGGGTTATCCTCCAAATCACCAATGGAAAACCTCATTTCTCAGGGTTATGCATATAACCATGTGATATTTATATAATAATTTATTAATAGGGGAGGATTAGGTCACTAGGAAAAAAACATTTTAAAAAAAATAATTTATTAAATTTCCATTAAAACATCTAAAAACCAACTCTTGATATAGACTCACGCCAGTTGATGTTAGGCCCCACCTAAGGTAATTTCATTATTTTTAATGAAATTATTCCATCATATTTTTGATCCAGGAACCTATTTAAATGTTATTCCCCTTTTTCTGGAAAACTTCTCTCACAAGCTATTTAATGTTTAATTAATTTCAACCATTGATTCTGGGCACTCTAGGCCTTAGAATCACAGGCCTTCAAAAGGACTTACCACGAAATAATTATATATAATATCTAAAAATAACACACGGAAAAATGGAGACATTAAATATTATGATTACTAAATAAATAAATTTTATTAAATTCAATTTCTAATAGTGATAAAAAATTCATACAATATGTGTATTCATAATATAATTATATAAATATAATGAAAAATATTTTTACATAAACATATGATTATTTAGGAGAATAATAATGAATAATATTGATACATATGTTTTTTATTGGATTATTGTTAACAAAATTTGATTTATTTGATTCAAAAAACAATTCAAAACCAAATTCCTTCTATAGAGAGCTATGAAATTAATATATATAAATATTATATCATTTTAGATTAATATTTAATACATTACAACAGAAAAGGAATATGGGCCCAAATAGTTTAGTGTCATCACAATCTGTGTACAAAAATATTATTATATAGAGAAACATCATCAAATTTCGATTTAATTTATATCACATTTAGTAATCCTTATAGACATCTCCTACATAAAACCATTATTTACTACCAGGTGAAAGAAAAAATAATAAAGGATGATTGTAGAAGTTCAATAAATGTAAATCAGGGATATTCATAAATGTAAAATGATTATAAATGAATGATGAAATGGTAAGAACAAATGAAAAACATAAACATCATATAAATGTTCGAAAAAATATATTTATGAAACAATTAATGGAATTTTATAAGACATGATTCATAATTAAATAAACTACTATGAGTCATTTGAGTATAACATTTGTATAATACATATAATTATTTCATACACATAAGAAAAGAAAATAATTTCCCTATTTTTCAAGGAAAATTTTAAAATAATATCAAGGAACTCCGTGGGATGATTCAACTCCGGGGATGGACAAGACACCATCCATATGGGTATCCATTTTCTCATAGTGGAATGGTTACAGACCCCAAACCATCTTGGTAGTCATGGTTCACTCCCTATACCATTAAAACATATAAATTCAGTTATTTATCCAGATTCACTATTTAATCCAATAAAATATATCTTAGGAGTTATAACTCTTTAAAAAATTATTGGAAGGTAGATATTCATTCCACCCGTCATTTTATAAAATAGAACCATTTTAGGTTATATTGTAATCTCGATCCACACTTATATTGTATCCACAGTCACATAACAAAAATAAAAAGTTTGTGAGAAAAAAGAGAAAACAATACAGAAACCAAAAAACATGAAAAGATAATGGTTTATTAAAAAGATAATTATAATATATAATATATTAATGTAATAACATTCATAATCATAAATGCATAACTTGTGGAAAAACAAGTTGGTGTCACAATCATTTCCTTATGGTATATCTTAAGAATTATAAATTGTTTCTTTAAATTGTATACATAATAAACATAAACCAATTAAAAAAGTAATGATAATGATATACTTAGATTATATCCTCTTTAAGGAATATATAAAACCAACATATATAATTTTAGTTAGAAAATTATTTTAGCGGATCATTTAAAACGTTTCTTTAAGAAAAAACCTATTCCCATTAAAAATGAAATATTCAAACATAATTATTTTTGAATTTAATATTTTAGAAAGTATGATTTAAAAATTATAAAATACACTTTAAAAAATAATTTACATGACTTCTGAAAATTCATTTCATTTAGTTGATGTAAAAATTATGATTCCAATAATAATTTCATTAAAAGTAACTGAAGACCTGTTTGAAATGTTATATGATGATACATTTTAAGAAAAAATATTAAATTTAAAACATGGGAATAATGTTTTATTAAAATCATAGGACGATAATAATACATATTTGAAACCATTTTTTTAAACCATTATTTTGTAGGAAACCATATTTTGTAGTCAATGAGATTAAAAATATCATTTTATCATAAAAATATTTTTCAATTATATTATGTTCCAAATAATTTAAAAAGAGTAATGTTACATTTAAAATATACCTAATATACATAGTGTATAAAATTAATTCTATTTATTATATGAATATAATATGTTTTAAAATACAAAATTATATTCATAACTAATCCCTAAAAATTACGAGATTTATCATAAATTCATTAAAATATTGTTATCATTGGATAAAAAATACCATGGATGAATATAATTAAATGAAATATATAATATCATTATAATAATGAAAGTCATGATATCAAATGGGAATCAAATAATCCTTATAAAATAAATTTGGTTCAAATCATAACATATGTTTCATTGAATGGAAATTGAGACGAAAATCACATATCACATTAGTAATGTTGAAAATGTAAACCCCATGAATAATGTATCATAAAATGGATATTTAAATAACCATAATGTTTTGCATAATAATTATTAAATACACTCTGGGAATGTATATACACTATATAAAAGGAAAAAATGGTGAATAATCATTATTTCTCATTAAAAATAAAAAATTTGATCAAAACCCCATACCTATTTGGTAATACCTTCAATAATAAAACCAAATAAAGAATACCATAAAATGATATTTTAAATATGAATAATATATTGAAATTTATTATATAATGGAACTACTGTGGATTAATATCATTTTGTGAGAAGATGTAATCAAATATCTTATGATGAGAGTAGACCACAAACTTCACCACAAAAAGGCAATGACATTGGTTTTCAAATCATGCATAATCGATGATAAGTCCAAGTTCTATGTAGGGTAATTCCTCTCACACCTTTGGTGTTAGAGGGTACTATATTAAAATATATTATTATCTTGCATGAGCATAGACCTATGGGCCATACCTAAAGCATTGTAATAAACAATATATCCCATACCAAACTCTAGAAAGGACAACAGAGTTGCGGTAGTCATCCACCGCTTCAACTCCCAAAATGATTCCTAGATATCTAGGATCCATTCAAAATTTTCCCTTTTCTAGGTGGGATCATTCCTAGAGAAAGCATGATGTGGAAAATCCCGAACAAATAACCTATAACAACCAACCATTCCATGAAAACCCCTCATCTCGGACACATTCTTTAGCTATTACTATTACATAACTATACTGATCTTATAATGTTCTAATAAAAATATATTCTCTGAAATGATGTGTCCTTGAAAAATCTCTTTACTATTATAAAATTTTAACTTTTAAATGTTTACATAAAGTCCATGACCCCACAGAGTGCCCAATACAATCACAAAATGATGCTCATGCCCGTCCAATGATCTAGAGTCAACCATGTTGTCATCAATGAAAACCATAACAAAAGATCCATTATACTGTCCAAACTCCATATTAATTATCACCATAAAAACTAATTGATAATTTTTCATTCTGAATTGCATATCCAAATACTCATAGTGTATATACCAGCTTCAAAAAACTATTTTTGGGATATTCACCTCTCTCACCCTAACATTGTGGGCACCCAAACACATACTGATTTTGTATAACCACTTTCCCCCTTCAATTTGTTGAAAAAAACATCGATATAACAAAAAGTGTAATTATTATTAATGGTTTTTTTAATCAACCTTTGGTTATCGATGCTCAACAAGAGAGATCCATTAGCCTTTATCATGCATAGAACAAGAGATGACCATGGTGGGATACTAGGGCGAAAGAACCCATTGGATTCTAAATATTTCAAATATATATTTAGTTCCCTCAAATCGGTAGGGTCATATGATATGATCAAAGATATTGAGGATGTTTCACTATTGTGAATTCAGTTGATAACTCTACATCCCACTCTGTGGGTAAACTCAAAAATTCATTTGGATTTACCTCTAGGAACACATCCACTACAGGAGACAATCCACCCTCAGGAGAACAACCATCATCCTCCATCACGAGTGATAATAACATAAAGGAATGCATTCCAAACACTTTGAGTGTACGTCTAGAACAACCAGACCGAGGATCCCATTAATCATTAAATACATGAATAATCCAATTGGGTTCCATGAAACTCACCCATTTTCTATAGAAATTTTCAAGATCTTCAAAGTGATCCAGCCAATCTATGTCATGTATTATGTCAAAAAGGACCATATCCAACATCAGAATGTACAACTCCATATCTTCACCTAGCAGATAGACTGTTGAAGATGGGAAACTGATACATTTCTCATTCTTCATACCCAATAGTTTTACCAACTCTATTTCAAAACACATCAACTCAGTTGGTTAGTTTAGCAGGGTCATAAAACATGATGAGATAAATAAAGCAGATTCCCTAGTATCAAATAAAATAACTGTTGTTGAATATGCCATTAGGATAGTACCTAGAATATCAAATTCCTTGAATCCAACCTTGATGGTGCCTTATCCATATAACAAATCTTCCAGATACATGTTTGAGAAATACCACACACCTATGGCTTTGCACTGATCTAGAACAACCCAAGATACAATCTGGTACTACCGCTATGACCACCAAACAGTGATATCACCATCCTCATTGGCTTCGACTGAACCGATAGTCCTCTAGAATCCACAGATCATTCCTTATACTAATATGGTAATTCTTTCATACAAAACTATTATAGGTGTGCCATATGTACAAATCGATGTAATTTCCTAGAGGGATTAAGGAGTACATGTTTGATGTGTCAGGTCTTCCCAAACTAGTGGACCATAAAAGATCATTCACCAGAAGCCACAGATTATGTCCTCTTGGATGTATGACCTGAGATGCCACTACCCTTCTTTCCTATCTCATCACACTTCTACTTCTTCTCGGATGAACAACAACTACCAAGCACTAACATAGCTTTAAAGGATACAGACATACCCTTATGATCAATCCCTACCCTACAATATCAATCAACCAAATTATATTAAATATTCAGATTGAACAGTAATACCTAAGAATAAATTCCTAGTTACAAACACTTTTCAATTTGATGAGCCATCAACTATTCATTGTAAAATATTTTAGGTTCTTATTGTACTAGCTCGAAAAAGCTGTTTTGATAGTCCATCAATGAATGGTCACCCAGAACAACATCCACGAATTCTAGATATCTAGTGTAATCAAATTCAACACAGAAATAATGGCCATCCATGAACACCAAGAATTCCGTCCATCTCAACTTCTTTTGCTTCCTATCTTGGAAAAATATGTCTCACCACCATCGACATAGAACATCATGTATAAATAATGCTACTTTCACTCTAAACTCTTCAATAGTTTTGAGAATCTCAAACAAGTGATAAATCTTCTCACATCACTGATCCTCTTCCTTATGCTTTGTGATACCTCATAATGTACGGAGTTTTTTCATAATAAACTCTTGGGATTTTATCTTTTTAAAACCATATCCATCCTCACTTACTGGTGCTGGAGTAGGTGAAGGAGTTTCTTCGTGTCCTAAATATGAAATATCCCAAAACATAGATTTCACAAACATATGATCAATCTAGGATATAGAACTCTCTTAGTATTCCACCCAGGGGTGAGAGGTAGCTCTATAAGAATTCATACTACTACAAGAAGCCATTGTCACAAAATAAAATCATTAAAACCTAATGTTTGAAAAATAAAATTTTAGTGTGATAAATAAATGTCATCAAACCAAACACGATAAAGCAACAGAATGACCAATCTACTTAACCCCAACCCAATGTCCACATGTGGTTTGCATCCAGGACGTTACAGTCAGAAGAGCAGTTGAACAAGAATCCCAACATCCCATGCCCACATGAAGTTTGTCACGAGTTGTGAAATCCGAGCACAATACTGAAAACCATAATACTGAGCCCCGATAGTCCTATGTCGTCTCTAACTATACTAAAGAAAAATAAAATGACTCAATGGTAAGAAACGAACACCTACAATAACATTTTTCATGAACCAATCTAGCCATTCATCCGAATTGGCACCTTTTTGGGCTTGTGGTAATGCTCGCAGGGTATTCCCTATCCCAACAGGTTGGTATAAGTGTCCAGGTATGAAAAAATCATATGGGAATGGTTTACCCAAATATGAAATTCTAAAAAATAAAAAATATAAAAAAAACCAAGATAGGGATCCAAACCAAAATTTTTATTAAATGGTTTTAAAATTAAGTTTCATATTTTAGACCAAACAACCAGTCTACCCCAATTTTTCTGGACCAAAAACTAACTCAAACCCCACATCTTGGTATGAGGACACCACCCAAAAGTTATCTCCACAACACCACACTAGTACAGACAACTAACAACAAGAATTGTAATCTCCAAAAACATTACCCTTACTTTTATGAAACATAACCAAATCTACATACACCCAAATCTGTATGTATGGTATGAAATAATGCCCAATAAGATACAACTAATAAAATATTCCATTTATAAAAAATAAGTGATGGAAACACTTGCATTTTTAATAAATTAATGGAAATAAAATCATGAAAAATTTATAGGAAAATAATTTTCACAATAGGAATGTTATAGGAAATAATCCTTTGTGAAGAAAACATTGTAGGAAAAAAATAAATAAATACACCATTAGGTTCATAGTAACCAAAAAATCAAAACTTATGTTGATAGTGAGTGCAATGTAGTAGAAGGGAACTATGTATGGGATAGATCATATGGGTACTATCAAATGATGGGACCCTAGAGCAGCATGTCTTGCTGAAAACTGGTATAGAAACCATGATCAAATGTGTTATCATACATGATCCACTAGGAGGGGACATCCACATAACACTAGTGGTCTAGAATCAGCCATCAAACGTTTTCTTAGTGTTCTAGTCATCAATCCGGCTAATTTAAAATGGGCCGATACAACTAATGTATCACATAAACACTAGTCCTAGTCCACCCACTTAGTTACCAAGGAATACATTAGTTATCATTCAAAATGAAGATTCATAAAGTATTCAACATTCACACAAGCCATCCAAAATAGACCCAACACATACTAATGTCACCATTTATACACCTACTACATTTTTGACTATCATACACTCTCTAAGATAATTATAAAATTTGATCTTCACAACATAAATACTTTGATAAAACCATTACCCAATTTATGGAACACCTTTTCAACATTCAAATAATTTAATAAACCATAGATAAAAGTTCATTAAATAATGTTTGAAAAAATGTCACTTTGATTTACCCACAAAACCAACTCAAAAACCTATTTTATGAACAAACACTTAAACTTCCACGTCAAAAATAATCACATAATATTCAAATATTAATAAACTAACTACACAAGTTAATTAAACTCTATGAATTGACTAAATAAGATTTTTCAGTAAATGTAAAACCAGATCATATAAACATACTTCAAAAAAATTGAATTCATATTAAATATAAGAAAATATGTTCTCACTGAAAATATTAATTAATGAATATGAATTGATAACTATACATGTAAATTAATTCATCTAATAACAACATTTCCTGGAATGACTGACCTCAGTGTAGAAATGCCCTATAAATCATTGTGAGACTTCCATCACACGAAAACAACTTCACAATAAAGGAAAAACTAATAATAATTCATGAAATAGAACAAAATATTTCAAGATTAAACCCAAACCCATTAAAACCATAGTGATGAAAAAACATAAACATCAATGGAAGTGGAAGGAAGCTTACCCAAGGTGGATTTCACATGTAGTAGAGATAGATGGGGTTTCTAGATGAAACCCACATGTTAAGGGGTTGCCTAAGTATCTGATTGACAAGGGAGGGATGGAACAATTTAGGTTTAAATGAAGGGTAGGGCGGCGTGATTTTTTTCGGTGTGAGGGGGGTGGGGGTAGCATGAAGCTTCCCGTTATGAGGGAATATTCCAACCAAAATGTTATACACCAGCCAAGGGAGAGGGGAAGTAGAGTGTAAGAGGGGGGGTGGGGGTACAAACCATTTCACACTATATACGAATTCTAGGGCAGTACAACACCAATATATGAGGGGGGAAGGTACAGATGAAGGGAGAAAAAAATGGAAAATAAAATAATAATTAAATGAAGGGAAAAAATAAAGAAAAAAAAAGAGAAAAAAAGAAAAAACACTTACAAATACTGGTATTACTAGCATAATAAAAATTATAATATTTATAATTTATAAATAATATTAAAAATAATATATATTTTTGTAATTACAAATATATAATAATTATATTTTCAATAATAATAATATTCTTCTGTAATATTACCATTACTAAAATTATTAGAACACAGTTATTTCTACTTTCAATTTAGTAACTAGCTTACTAATTAATAAACATTCATTGGGACCCTGGGTAGACTGTACGGTGACCTGGGAAATGTCGAATGGTTTGAGCAATTCTCTACCCATGATGTGGTCACTATTAAAACCAACCATGCATTTCTCACTAAAATCATCAAAAAATAAAACTGGCTCAGCCGACACCTCGACAAAAAATGAAACTAGGTAATATTATGAAATAAAACTATTTCAAATGTTATCGCGTGACAATTCTCTCAACCCTGAAAAAATTCCATTGTTGAAAAATCAGTTACAATCCTGATGAAAATATATAAATGTATACTCATGATCAACCCATGACATCCACTCCCAGGTCTCATGTTCACAATTCCAATGGTACCAAAAGATATGGACTGATAGAATAGACTTACCATTATGAACCTTCTTTTGGGAATCCACTACCTATACTCAACACTCAAAAAATGATAAATAAAGATCTATATTCAAGTCATTCCACTTTCATACATTAGAAAAATCTTGATTATACTTAATAAATTGGAATACATGAAATATGTCACATGTCAACGTCAATTGAGAAGGTAATGCTAACTTGTATTCCACCTTGCTAGTCTACTCAGTGATCCTGAATGGTCCAACATATATTTCAACCATCTTTCTATTCTTTACCAATCTAAATTGGCCCAAACGATGGTCCACCAACATGGAAACTTGATCACCAATAATAAAACTAGTGATCTCAATTCCTCTAATTAGTATAACATATGTGGACACTCCATGCCATCAAAAAACATTTCTTAACCAACTTTTATTTTCATACCTCTCCTATAGAAGGCTTGATTCCAAATGTGACTTCTTGCCTACATCCACTCAACATAATAGAGATTGAAATGGCTGATGATAGAGTGCCTCTATAGGATAAATTTTAATATTTCATTGGTAAATTTAGATATATGTGTACTTGACCAATCCCAAATGGATATCCCATGATCCTCCAAAATCCAAAATACATGAAAGAAGAATTTCCACTAAAATCTGATGTTCCCTATTTATCTGACCATATGTTTGAGGATGGTAAGTAATACTCATTTTGATATGTGACCGCAATTCCATTTGATGGCCATCTCCTAACTAAGAGGTAATGTGGGGTACTATTTCAGACACAATCACTAACATTTCACCATGAAGTCTAATTACCACATTAATATAAAATCTCTCCAGGTCATCCACTTTTGTTGAATCTCTAATTAGAATAGTGTGGGATGATTTGGTCATTGATTCAATCACAACCAAAATGGAATTCCTTCCCCATGGTGTACAAGGAATGTCAATAATTAAATCCATAGATAACTTGTCCCACATGAAGGATGGAATAGTTAATGACTAAAGAAAACTATAGGGCCTTTAATTCTCTTAATTTAAATAGTGAAATGTATAACATCTCTATATGAAATCATATATGTCCTTCCAAATTCCTGGCCAAAAAAAATGCTGATGAAAATTATAATACATCTTGGTAGGACCAGGGAAGATGGACCACTGAGACTTTTGTTTGTCTTACATCACCACCTTCTATAGAGACAACACCACCATTTCACGGCACCTAAAGCACAAGATCCCTTTAAAAGAAGACGACCAGACTGAAATAGTTTCTCCACCATGAAGAAACTACATGGACTACAGAAACTGTTCATCACATGGATACTCCAGCGGAATCAACTCCATAAAATACATCACCTGAACACTCGCTCAGAAATCACCACATGATGATCCTTGGACTCAATGTGAAGCTAGGAAAATAACCCCATAAAGGTAAATTCATCATTATACTTTCATAAATCCATAAATATAACCTTAATGTGTAGGGATTCATCTTCCACACTTCCCTTTGTCAAAGTATATATGATATCGAATTCAAAACCATTCAGATACTAGATCTAATGACACATCATTGGATTTTGATCCTTCTGGGGGAAGATGTAGTCTAATCCCTTTTAATTAGAGTAGACCAAAATATTCTCTCCAAAATATTAGGGACACAATTTCTTCAAATCATGCATCAAAACTTCTAACTCCAAGCTTTGGGTTGGGTAATTCTTCTTAGGTGATCAGTGTTGGTTAGAACCATATGACACTATATGATTTTCATAAACGAGCACACACCTGTGGCTTGTACCTAAAAAATCTAGTAAACCACATGACCCTTCCTAGAATCTGTAGTTATCAGCATAGGCGTGGTATTCATCCCACTCTTTGACTCCTAAAAGGATTCCAGGATCACTTTTCACTATTAAAAATTCACCACTTTCTAGGTGATTGCAGTGATAGAGGATGAAATCCATGAGAAATCCCAAAACAGTCACATGTAATAACCTTATAGGTGAAGATAACATTTGATATCAAACACATTATTCTTCTCTTGCCAAAAAAATGCAATGATCTTATAAGGATCCATTGAAACATCATTCTTTGAAATGACCTAGCCATGAAACATCACTACCCTAATATAGAAGTATCACTTTGAAAGATTCTCATAAAGACGATGATCCCACAATGTTCCAAACTTGATTAAAAAATGATGATCATGCTTGTACTCAGATACATTGTAAACCCAAATTTCATCCACGAATACCACAAAAAAGTGTATAGATACTTATGGAATGCCCTATTATTGAGATATATTAATATCGTTGGAGTAATTTTCAATTCGAAAGGCATGAACAAATACTCAATGATGTCATACCTACATCAGAATTCCATTTACAGATTTCCTCTTCTCTAACCCTGACTTGGTGGTAACATGAATGCAAGTCTATTTTGGAGAACCACATTCTCCCATCAGAAGGTCTAACAAATCATCAATCAAGGGGAAATAGTATTTAGTCTTGATTGTTACCTTATTCAACATCTGGTAATTGATGTCCAACTAGAGAGATCTTGCAGCTTTCTTCACAAAATGAGTGTGATCAGTCCATGGAGAGATGCTCAGGAGAATAATTCTTTTGGATTCTAAATCATCCAATAGTATCTTGTTTCCCTCAACTCGGTGGGGGAATATGATAAGAAGGATGGGATGTTGGATATGTTATATGGTAATGTCCCAGAACTTTATAGTCCATTAATATAACAAATAATGGTGTTTGGGGTGTCCTAGACCCCATCGGTGAGTCAAGAGGGTGTCTGTGTCTTTTGTAGTGTGTCACCAATTGGTGCCATGGATCTTTGTCACACCCGAATGGTTCCACCATGGGGTGTTGGGGTTCCTTCCCCAGTTTTCCCATAACTCAACTTATGTATTATTACCATTTTTAGAGTCTATTATGGTAGTTTATAATCCTTTAAATGATATTTTTAATACCAAAGATTGGGGTGACCCTTGACTTACCTAAATGCATTTCATATCACACATCTTTATACTATTTTCATCTTCTTGTGTTTCTAGTTTCTCCATTATTTTGAATTTTCTCCATTTAATGGAATACTATCATCTCACAGATGTCTGATGGTCTATCTTCACCATCTAATTTAATAATTATTAAAACTAATGTAATTATATCTTGAGAAACCACCCAACAGTGTGGTTAAACCACGATCCTCTTTTTGACCACATCGAGATTGAATATCTCATAACTCTTGGATCTGGCCTTTTCTCACACCAGGATCTACTACATACATGGTCTCTTTCTTTTCCCATGGTGTGATAGGAGTCCCGCATACATAAATGAATTTTTTTCATGTGTCTGATCCATTCGTTATTAGATTTATAGTCCCTAAAGTTCTTCCTCTACATGTTTCACATCCCCAATTCATTAAGAGAGGATAGAATGTCAATCCCTTATCATCTATGTAGTTGTTTTCTTCAACTACCCTTAAATTTGAATCATGTTCGGTCTGTATGAAGATTATCCCTTAGGATGTTGATGAAACCAACTTTAACAAAAATAATGAATGGACCTTTTGAAGAATAATGTTGTCGGAATGCGAATGTGGTTGTAGTTGTGTTACCATTTTTATGTAATGATTTTTATAGACATATGTTGACTAAAAATTGTGGACATTGGTGGTCCTTTCTTATGCACTAATGATGCTTTGTTTTTTGGATGATATCATGTATAAATGGATGTAACATAGAATATTTTTAATCATGTAAACTTGGTTTCTTAAATGGTTTCCTGATAGACTAGACCCCATGTGTGATCACCTAGGTTAGAAAAACGGAAAGAATTTACATAATGAATGGTGGTGACTATTTTGTTGGAAACATTAGGCTTTGTCCTATTGATATGTATGGTTTCTCTGTATGATGTTTTTTTGGGTTATGTGAATAGAGATGGGACCTCAAGTTGTCATGTTGTTAGTTATTGAATCGGAGGCCATGTGGAGCTGGTAAGTTAGGGCATGGTCTGGATCTATTACTTTGAGGAATCTCATAGATCCATTTTGTTAATGTGACATCACAAGAGAACCAGGATTGAATTCTTAAAATCATGTATGGTCATTTTTCCTCCAGTTGTTTATTTGTCTTGTGCTTATGTTTATTATTACACTTGTAGTAGAAGAATTTTTTAAAAGGAATCACTTGAAAATGATAACGATAATGGTTACAATGGAGTATTTTTTTCTATAAATGGGTAGTTTCCTCCTTGTGGCTATTGTATATCTGTGCATGTAGGGATAACAATAAGGGTGGTGGTGTATGTGATAGTTTTCTATTGTGGAACCATTAGGTTGGGATGAGGTAATGATTACCTATATGTATAAGATTTAGTTCTTGTGATTCTTTTACACTCCCCACCCATGTGGAGAACTTCAGTCCAAACACCCCCATTTCATTGGAGAGGGTGTTATCCCCACATTTTTATGAGTGGTTGGTATTAGCTCTTTTTTTATCCCTCTCCCATGAATCCCAAGATTCATCACTCTAGCTATAATATCTTATGGTTTATTATCGGACATGAATATTTGGGAAGTGTGGTGTTGGGGAGGATGGTCCAAGTTTGTGTCGGCATGCTGATTTACCAATTTTCATTGTCATTAAGTCCATGTGTCTTCAGTAATGGCATAGGTAATTCTAGCCTAGGTGTCTTCAGGCATGGGGGTGGTTGTTGTGGCCTAGGTGTTAGCTGGCATGGTGGTGTCTGTTGTGGCCTATGTGTCTGTGGGCATGGTAATTTTTGGTGGTGGTGGCCTAGGTGTTTGCGAGTATGATGAACATATGGTTGGTATGGACCATATGTTTATTGTTAGATGTAGTAGTGAGAATGCAGTGGGATCTATGGGGGACGTCTAATGCGTTTGATGTTTTAAATAACAAGTGGGAATGTGGTTTGGGGTACCCAGATATATATTTTATATTTATATTATTTTATTGGTTTGCATTATTTGCAAAGAATGCAATAGTGATGTTGGACAGGTAGTTTTCCTTGTAAGGTGTTTTGGTTCACTTTACCTTCTCACGGGGCATTAGAAATCCACCCCACATGAGGACAATATCTTTTGTATTTCCCTACATAGTACACCTCTATAGCCACCCTATGTATATAAATTTGATTTCAGGGTTCCAGGAGGACTTTGGGGACTATTCCAACCATTCAATTTCCGACATTGGTAGAGTTTTTATTGACACTTTTCATTGCGTTGGGTACTTAATTTTAGAGTTTCCTTGTATGTTCAATCACATTATTTTAAACATGCATATGAAAATGGGTTTTCCATATTACTTTTACTTTTATCCCTTGGGTTTTTTTGGGAATTTCTATCTTCTCTCCTAATATTTTTCTATAAAAAGGGAAATTCATTCCATATTACAAGATATTTCATACCCTTGGTGATATTTACCACTCCATGGTCTATTGATGGCGGGACTCGGGGGGACATTATCTCTCCATGAACCTATATAAGGAGAGGTTTGGTAGTTTTCTATCCCTTATCTCATCTTGGTGAAGGTTGTAATGATAGAATGGTATCAGAGGCTGATGGTTGAGATATAGGATGGATTTTGGGGTTAGGAACAGTGAGGGTTTTATGGGATGGTAGGTAAATAGTGTTAGGTAATATTGTTGTGTGAAATAGTCCAGGGAAGATAGGCTAGGACATGAGATTTTAGGGCCACTTGTGATCTGATGCAATACTATGGGCCTACCGAACGACCCAGTGAGGATACACTTATTTTTTGGTAAAGAACCTATAAATGGTACATTAATCATAAACACATATGTTCTTATGTGTATTTTGTGTTTAGGTAATTTAAAATAAATTACAAACTTAAGAAAAAATTAAAATGAATATCTTACACTACTCAGGCTAAGGCATTCCTTTTTTACCCTGCAGTAACGACACCGAGGCGACGTCCATGAGTACTTCGGGAAATAAAAAACTAGGAGGATGATCCAGTCGATCCTTAGAGGATTGATGAAGATAAATAGGATGAAAATTAGCAGAAGACTTGATGTTCTTTCTAGTGTTATACCCTTTGGAAGTATGAGGGATATGTTTCAACATGGATACAGAGGGCTAGCATGAGGGGATGGTAATAACCATTACCTTGATCCATGCACTAAGAGATTATTGGGTTCCATTTTCAGGCATTTATATAATGGGAGCAGTGTGTCCTTGTTGGATGCTCTACCTCGGAGAGAGGAACGATACTTTTTTTGTGGAGTAAATTTGATAAGAAGTTCTGGTTGAAATTCCATTCATCTAAAATGATGTTCATGAAGGGGCAAGAGATTCACTCCCTCTAGAAAGGGAGAATATTTTACGAGGGTTGGGGATCAAATTCAATGATATCCTTCTATTCACTCCTATCCACTTTCTAGATGAGGATACATGGGTGAGATGTTTAGAGGAGGCACATTGAACTTCTCTACAATAAGATGTTACTCCATTCACTCTATCGATTTACATGGAGGTTCATCTAAAGGATGAGGTAATAGAAAGGGTGTACATGATAGAAAGTGTTCCAAAAGAGGGGAAACAACTAGGTTTATCAATGGGGGAGGATTTTACCAGTAAACCTCCAACATCAGGGCCTTCCAGGTTTCGGTTGGCGGTGAGCAGGCCCCGAAAGTTCTCATTCTGATCTCGTGGTCCTCAGCCTTTATTTATGGGCCTAAGACTAAGGTGCTTCTATTTTGGATGTTTCGAGAACATATAGTGTCGGTGCCTATTTAAAGTGTATTATAGTGGGGGTGTACTGGTTTAGGGCCAATATATGTAGTATCAGTTGACAACCAGACCATTTGGGCAATATCTGTAGGGGAAACAAGCTCCTACTCCACTATGAACACACATTGTAAGAGGAGGTCGACCTTGGGGAGATCCTCATGGACCATGAATAAAGCATGTTTAGGGAGGTGACCAATAGACCATGGGTAGAGGAATTGGGTGTGGGTATTTTCACACCGCAATAGTAGTAATTCTAGCAGGTCCATAGGTCATTGTACGTACGATCGGCTGGTTTAGTAGTCTTGCATCTGCCTTGATTGATTTATGATCTTCTCCATCCTTTCTTTCAGTAGGTCTCTAACATTCCTTGGGCCTAGAAGTATAGATACTCTCTATTCTCGGAGTACTAACAATGGTATTTGGAGATTATACAATCTTTTTTGAAGTTTTTCGGGGATGTAGTCTGATGTTAGGGCCACATCAATCTAGTGGGGACCTTCTTTTTCTTTAGATGCAACCATATGATGTAATTTTTGGAATCTATTGGTTGTTATTTGTGTGGGTCCTTATTTATTACATTCAGAAAAGATTCATGTTCTCTGATGAGGATGACTGGCATGCAGATTTTTTTGGATAACAGAGTTGTCGGTTGGGAGTTATCGTGTGGAGGATCTTATTTCTAAATTGGTCGAGTTGTCAATGGAGTAAATAGACTCAAAGATGGTGGAATTTATGAGAGCCTTCAAAGAGTTCATCGATATCTTTACTGAGGATGTTGTGACTCTACCCCTCAACGTGATTTTGAGTTCAGGATAGAATTATAACCTGGTGCCCACATGATTTCAAAGGATCTTTATTGGATGGTGATTTCTAAGCTGCAGCAGTAACAAATTCATATTGACGATCTAATGAAGAGGGGTTTTGATTGACCCAGCATCTCACCATGGGTAGCTCCATTTTTTTGGGAAATGATTTATGGTGGTATTAGGATGTGAATAGGCTACAAGAGAGTATATCGGTTAATGGTCAAGAATTATTACCCTCTCCTGAGGATATATGATCACTTTAACTAGTCAAAGGGTGCTGGTTGGTTCTCATAGATCATCCCGCAGTCTATGTATCACCTGTTAAGTGTGATGGAAGGTGAAATTCCAAATAATACTTTCAAGTGAATGTATAGGCACTTCGAGTTATTAGTAATTATGTTCGGTGTTATGAACTCACCTACACTATTCATGGGGCATGTGAACTCTATTTTCCAAGTTTTTTATGGACCGGTTCATTGTTTTGTTTGTCAACGACATCCTGTTCTACTCCAGATTAGAGGAGGAACATATTGAGAACTTCAGGATGGTCTAGGACTTCCTTGGAAACCACATGCTCTATGAGAAGTTGTTGAATGTCATTTTCATGACACGAGAAGTGGAATTTTTTTGACATGGGTTATCTCAGCAATGGGTAGTAGTGGATCCAAAAATGGATGAAGGTTAGATTCATGGGAAGTACCTAATAACATGATAGAGGTTGGTTCACAATGTCCGGGAGCTTCATCTTTCAGAAGGGAAGGTCGGTGAGTGCTCCGGTTCTCTGGTTTCTAGATGAAGGGTAATTATTTGAGTTGCCTAATGATTCTACTTTTATTTTCATGGTGTGTGTACTAATGTTGTAGTGGGGAGTGATATCTTATGTTTCTATAATATTATGTCATCATGAGTGTAATTATTCCTCCCATGACCAAGATCTTATAGTAGTAGGGTAAGCATTAATGTTGTGGTATAATTACCACATTGGGAAGAACTTTGTGGTCTTCAATAATCACAACTGTTTATGGAATATCTTTTGTTAGAAAGATCTGATCTTCTGATAGAAAACATGGGTAGATATTGATTTGGAATATGACTTCGATCTCCCTTAAACCAAACATAAGGGGAATTTTTTGGATGATTCCTTGAGTAGGAAGTCACAGAATGAAGATGCTTGGTAATATATGAATGCTTTGAAGGTAGTAGAGGAGTTGGATACCTTACACCTATATACAAGGGTTGATGTTGGTTGATGTTGTCTATTTCAGATTAATTTACAATCGTCTCTCTTGTAGAAGGTGGAGGAGTCTCAGTGGAGAGTCTCAGAGAGTGAAATGATGTGTGATTGGGTTGACCAGGGATTTTCACAAGAGGTTTGGTCATTGGATGTTAAGAATATGATTTTTTTGTGGGATGTTTTATTTTCAGGGAAGATGCATGAGAGAGTTCTCAGTGAGTTCCATAATACACCATTGTACGTACACCCAAGAGTATCCAAGATGTACCAAGGATTGAGAGTTTTGTTATTATGGCCTAGAGTGAAGTGGATAGTGGGAGAGTACATTGAAAAGATCCTCGTTTGATAGTAGGTGAAGGTTAAAAACTGTGTTCTTGATGGTTAGTTGTAGCCTTTAGATGTCCTCAACTGAAATTGGGACGAAATATCTATGGAAATCATCACATGAAAACCTATAGTTAGAGGAGGCTATGATGATATATGGGTTTTAGTAGACTGTCTAAAAAAATCAGATAACACCATGGAGATCAAGGAGTCGAGTGTAGTTGATGCCTTATGATGAAGATAAATTGATGAGGTGGTGTGGTTTCATGGTGTTCGGAGATCCGTCGACTTGTATCGGGATGCATTGTTCACCTCATGAGTCTGGAGGGGATTACAACATGACTTTTTTACATAGATATGCTTTATCACTGCCTTCTAACCTCATACATATGGGCATACAGAGCAGACCATCTAGTCATTGAATGATATGTTCGGAGCCAGTTTTATGGACTTCAATGTATTAGGGTTACGACACTTTCCTATTGTATTGTCTTCCAAAAATAATAGCTATCACTCTACCATTGGCATGGCACTATTCAAAGCCTTGTATGGGAGGCCATATCATTCACCAGTGCACTGGACAGAGGTCTGGGAGGCTGGTATTCTTAGCCCAGAGGTTTTTCAGAGGATAATCGATAAGGATCAACTTGTATGTCAAAATATGATGGTGGACCATGACAGGTGGAATTCATATGCCCATCATAAGATGAGGCCCTTGGAGTTCAAGATAGTACACCATTCATTCTTGAAGGATTCCCCTTGATATGGGCAGCGAAGGATCGATTAGGAGTGAAGACCCTCCCCTAGGATCATCAGAAGTTTTTATCTATTAGAGATTGTTGGTGATATGGAATATCAACTTGCATTGCCACCTCATTTGGAATGGATCCATGAAATTTTTCAGGGCTCCCAAATATTTCGATATCTCCACGTTGAATCCCTTGTCATTGACTGGGGAAAATGTATATAGGAAACCGTGTTATGTTCATGGAATTACTCATAAGGATTGAGGACTGAAAGAAAAAGGTACACCATAGATGAACGATCCCTTTGGTTCATGTGTTCTGGTAAAATGGTGGCCTTGTGGAGAGTACTTGGGAGTGAGAAGCTCAGATGCATGCCTAGTACCCAAATCGATTTTGAGATGATGTTCTGAGCCTTCCATGATGTTCTTGTTTTGTGACTTGTTGTTATGTAATTCTTACCTTGTTTAGTAAAAATATGAGTTGTTTCATTCACTATATAAATGTGTATGCAATTTCTTTATTTGTGGGGAAGGTAGAAAATGATTCCTAATGAAGACACATCAGTGTGGATCCATTTACACATGTGTTGGAGAGTCAGTTCCACCCAAAAGTAGATAATATCATGAAATGGAAGAAATAACTCCCTAATATGTATGTTAGGACAATGTGACCCTTGGGGTTCGTATAGTTTTTTAGGTGGTATCTATGCGGAGGTGTTTCCGGATATTGAGGTTTTTTCGAACCTTGGAATAACTCAGTGTGGTTTTTCCTTGAAAGGCATCTTATAATGTGGTTATTTAGACCCCACTCTTTTATTCGTGCTTACTCTTGAATTCTCAAGGGGAGAATAGTTTGAGAGTTATTTGATGTAATGAACTGGAACTTCATATACACTTAATTTAACAAATTATACTATTTTGGGAGGCATAGACTCCATCGTTGAGTTGGGAGGGCGTCAGTGTTGGTGGAATGTTTTCACGTATTAGTTCCATTGATTGGTTCAACTAATCAGTCTCATTGATCAGTGTGGCACCCAAAATGTGGCTACATGGGGTATCAGGGTTCCTTCCCCAGTTTCCCCATAATGATTATTTTAAGACTTATTAATCATTTTAATGTGATTTAAAACCAATTTTCAGATCGTATATGATGTTCTAAATCCTCTATGAGAGGGGTGACCCTTGAATTACAAAAAAAATGTGGCACATTGAACCCCTTGCCACGCTTTTCATTTTATCATGTGTTTAGTTTATCACCTTTTACATGTTATTCTCCATTTAAATGAAATCTATCAACGCACAACCATCCTCTAGTTGATCTCCACCAACTACCAGGATAATTTTTAATTATAAATTAATTCCATCATGTCAAACCACCAAAACTCATGTTTTAACCACAAAATTACATTTAAGATCATCGATATTTCACATCCAATAACTCTAGTATTAGGTATTTTTCTCCCATAGATCTTCTTCTTCCTTGGTCTCTTTATTCTACCTTGGTTCCCTTAGAGTCCCCTGAACAAAGGGAAATCATAATCCCAAGTTGGAGCCCTTACCACTCTGCCTTGGAGCCTTTGGAGTTGTTCCTCCATAAGACTTTCATCCCATGTTCTTGAGGTGAGGATAAAACATTGATCATCGATCATCTAGGTAGGGGTTTTTCCTTCGTCTCTCTTTAGCTATGCATCATATAGGGTGGGTATGATGATGATTCTTCAAAACTTAGATGAAAACAACTTTAACAATGATAAAGAATATACATTCTTAAAGAATAAATGGGTGGGAATGATGATGAAGACGTTTGAGTGTTACATTTGTTATTATATTGTGATTTATATGGGATTATGTTCAAGGAAAATCATTGTCATTGGTGGTCCTTTCTTGGAAACTAATCAAGCTCTATTTTCTAAATTATCTCTTGTAAAAAGGGTTGTAAAATGGAAACTGGTTCATCAAGTAAATTTGGATGATTAAATGGATGCACGATGGACAGGACACGTTGTGTGATCACCCCGGTTAAAAAAATTGATATAAGGTTCTTAATTAATGGTGCAGACTGGTTTTTTGGAAACATCTTAATTCATTTTGGTGATATGTATGGTTTCTCTATATGATGTTTTGATGGGTAACATGAATGGGGATTGGAACTCTAGTTGTCCAATTTTTTGTTGTTTAATTGATGTTTTTTTGGATCCAATATGATAGGGCTTGGTTTGGTTACAGTACATTGAGGGATCTCCCAGATCCCTATTGTTGTTGTGACATTACAAGAGAAATAGGTGTGAATGCTTAAAATCATGCTTGGACATTTTCATTCAGTTTTTTTTTGCTTTTGGTTATGTCTATTAGTATCATGGTAGTGGGGTAATCTTTTAGAAGGAATAACTTAACCTTGATAATGAGAATGTGTACAATAGGTGATTTGTTTTCTAGAAATTTGTTGTGTTCTGGTTGTGGTTGTGGTGTATTTGTGCATTTAGGGATAACCGTGAGGGTGGTGGGATACTGAATGAAAGTCTATTTCACAACCCTTAGGTTGTGGTGAGTTCCTAATTACATATATATATAATATTTAGTTCTTTTATTTCATATACGCCCCCATGATGATCAAATCATAACGAAAACCCCCATTTCGTTGGGAGGGTGTTTTTTCTAAATTCAAAAGAGTTTATTATTATTAACTATTTTCATCTCCCTCTCCTAGGTAGCCCAATATTATTCAAGAAGGCTGTGATTGCCTAAAAATTATTGTGGCCCATGACTCTTCGGGTAGGGTGGTGCTATGGGTGTTGGCCTAGGAGTGTGTGGGCAGGTTTTTTTCCCAAGGGTCTTTGAGGTGAGGCCCATGTGTCTTCCGGAATGGTAGTGGTCGTTCCATCCATGGTGCCTTCAAGGATGGTGGTGGTTGTTTTGGCCTAGGTTCCTACATGAGTGGTGGGTATTTTGGCTACAATGTGTCAGGGGCATGGTTATGTGTGGTTTTTGTGGCCCTGGTGTTTGTGGGCTAGGTGAATGTACAATTAGGATGACCGATATTATTTTTGTTGGGGGTGGTAGTGGGACCTCAGTGGGATATGTGGGGGTGGTCTAATGAGTATGATGTTCTAAATAACTTTTTGAAATCAGTGTGTGGTACTAAAATATCGATGTGCTATTTCTATTATTTTACCTAGTTTGCGTTATTTGGGAAACATGCCTTAGTGAGGCGGTGTTGTAGTTTTCATTATTAGGTGTTTCGATACCTTTACCTTCTCACTTGGTATTAGAATGCACCCTAACTTGTTCATGAGAGAATTTGGTTTTCCCTAATAAGTATAACTTTATACTCACCCTACGTATATAAAACTACATTCTATTTTCCAGGAGGACATTGAGGACCATGTTGGACCTTGCTAGCTCAAACACCGGGACAATTGTCATTGATGTATTTATTTTATTTTGGTAGTCATTTTTATAGATTCCTTGTTCTTTGTATAACATTATTTCAAACATGTACGTGAGAATGGATTTTTTGATTTACTTTTACTTTCAGTCCTGGTGGTTTTTTGGGATTCTCCATATAATCTGTTGATCTTGTTATATAACGGTGTAATGCCTTCAATATTAGACAAGATTCCACAAACATACTATTATTTGACACTCATGGGATTGTTTAAGGTAGGTCTTGGAGTTCATTATCTCTCAATCACATTTAATAATGAAGGTTCTGACTATTTTCATTCACATCCCTCATCTTGGTGAAGGTGGGTCATGTCATCCAATCTCCAATTCAATTGAGAACACCAAGTCCCTCTCTATGAGAAATCTTGTAAACTAATCTCAAAATTCCTTTGGAAGCTCATAAAATATAGGAGGAAATCCACCATCATGATCACCCCGGTTTTCCTCCAGTGCAAGTGATGATAAATAAAATGAAATTATTCCCAACTCGGAGATCGTATGTACCATTTGACCAGACTGAGGATCTCATTCACCAATCAATACATGAGGTCCCCCATTTGGATCCTTTAAACTCAGCTGTCGCTTACAGCAATCAATATTCTCTTTAAAGCACACAGACCAATATATGATGAGGATTATTTTTAAATGGACAATATCAATGACCAGAAAAGTGCCAATATATCTCAACCCTTAACGTAGAGAGCGCATAAGATGGGAACCTGAGACCTTGATCCACCTTCTTACCCAATGTGATTCTAACTCCATTACAGAGATAATCAGATCAGTTGTTATGTTCAACTGGATCATGATATTGGAATATATAAAATAAGAACATGCATTAGTATCAAATAAAATAGTTGTTATTGAAGATGAAATCGTGATGGTACCTCGAACTATGGAGGTTCCTACATCTGCTCCTGGTGGATCCAGATCCACAAAATTTTGAATCTTGATCCATTCCTAAGAATGGATGTTCACCTGTGGCTCTTTCATAATCTAGCTCTACCCAAAAAACAATCAGGTCCTACCTCCATGAACACGATACTAAGAATCCCATATCCTAGTCGACTCAAACGGAACTGACACTCACCTAGAAGCCATAAATCCATTCTACCCTGATAAGGATGTTACACCCTGAAAATATATTGTAGGTTCCCCGTACCTCCACAATGATGGAATGTCCTAGGGGTGGAAGGAATATAGGTTTGATGGGGAAATACCTCCCACACTTATGGAACATAATAGATCCATTACAAGAAGCCACATATGAAATTTTCCTAGAAGGATGACTTTTGTTTTAACCATCCTTCTTCCATTTATCCTCATGCTTCATATTCTTCCCGGATGAACTACCACAGAAAAGCACTGACAAATACCCAAAGGAACTAAACATACCCATGTGATCATTCTTTACCATACAAACTCAGTAAATCTCATAATAATATGTTTTCAGAATGAAGAGGAATACCAATAACAAATCTATGGTTATAAACCATTTTAAAACATATGTTCCTTCATCTATTTGTTGGATAATATTTCAGGTGCATATTGGACTATCTCGGTAAAGCGGTTGGAATACTCCATCACTGGCTAGTCCCCCTGAACAAGATCCCTAAAATCCTTGGATCTATCATACTCTATGTCCTCAGTATAGTACTTGTCATTGAATAGTTCCTTGTAGTCCATCCATCCCATATTTTCATGCTTCCTAACATGGACCACTATGTCCCACCAACTTCAATGGGAATCTTCTTACAGAATTGAAGCGTATTTCAATCAATCCTATTTGGGAGGACCGAGAAACTCAAACATGATCTGAAAATTCTCAAGACAATCCTCTTCTTACATAGGATTCAGGCTACCATAGAATGAATAGGGTTTATATTTGAGAAACTAATGGGTTTTTTCCTTCTTAGGACCAAATACATCCTCTATAACTGGAGCATGATTTGCTCCTTGTCATAAAGCATAACCAACCAGAACCAAAACACCTACAAATCACTAATCAAGTAGTGTGGGATAACTCTCTCTAGTATCCTCCCATTGATTTGAGGGAGATCTCTAGGGAGGAATTCTACTTGAAAAATAAATAGTCACATTACAAAAACGAATCATTGATATTCATTGTTTTAAATATTTCACCATGTTACTAGCAGTGTTTTTTTTTGGAAAAAATCACCAAATTTCATTTCCCACTAACTATGTCAACCTTAAATTTAGTTAAATAAATTTAAAAAAATTGAATTTAATTAATATAATAAAAATTTTAAAAAACTAATTGAATTATCTTGTTTTTGTCCTTCCCAAAAAAAATTTGACTCTGCATTAATAATGACGCATCATTGAAAATGCATGGATTTGACGTAATACTGAATGATAATGTAGTTAATTATACCATAAGGAAACTAAAATCTAATGTTTAAAAAAATCTTATAAATTATTATAAATTATTTGTTGGTGTATTTTAATTAGAAATTTAGAGTAATAATTTATATCGAGCCATGTGTGAAATATATAATGGTAAATATATTTTAATGTATATATTAATTGAATTTTTTTTGAAAATTAGATATATAATATTATTTTAATTGATCTTGGATTATAACTTTATTACTCATTAATATCTTGAAAATAATAAAAATTATCAGATTCGTTGGGATAGAAAAGTAATTCTACATTGACCATGTAATGTTTGGAACATGACCCATTGAATATTTATTGGATAAATTTTTGTGACAACTTAATTCATAATGAATTATTTTTTAAAATAAATTAAATTAAATTTATATATTTCACTATATGAAACACTAAATGAACATTGTTTTACATACAACACCAAGCTATACTTATGTGACATGCAACATTTGGTCAGCTTGCATTCAAAATGACCAAATTTTTTTAATAAAATCTTATATATTATTAATATAGTAATATAAACATGAAATTTTATATTCAGTCATTACTAATAGTTATGTAACACCCCAAATGTAGTTACCTAGATTTGGTGCATTATTATAATACAATGTCATGATTACAAGGATTCATGTCCCGATCGAATGATCAGTTTAGCAGTCTTGGAAAATAGATTACATACATGAAATTTAAATTACAATTTATAACATAAAACATGGTATAAATAATTCTTTGAGAACACATTTAGTCTCTTTTCTTAAACATACATATATGTCATAGTATATGTATTGTAATCCTAGGAAAATAAAACATAAGAAATATGTGAGTTAATATACTCATCAAGGGTAAATAATTTAGCAGATGCTATAATAAATATTCATAATCTTGTATGTAAAGGTATTAAATTGAAACACATAACATTTAAACAAATAATTAATCATAATATGGAAAATATAAAAATAATAATTCCATTTACTTATTCACATGGATATTATACTAGTAGAATAATGACATGTAATGACTAATTACATAATGAGGGAATGCATAATGCCGGACTTCATATCCATTAGTCAAGGAATCATAAAAAGACTACAAATAAATATTTTGTCAAGGCCTTGTTCTAAGACACTAGTTTTTCTCAGGAGACCTAACGATGCATTGAGGAGTTATAGAGGGATTCACCTCTCACATACTACGTCAAATGTATTCTTTATATGAAAATAAAGATATATAACAAAAACATTCATTTTAAAACTACTATACGAAATGCTAGTACTTTAAACATAAAGAATAAATGGTATAAAAATGACACATCCAAAGGAAAAAAAATTCATAACTCATTCAATAATATATGTATGGTTGTATTATAATAAATCATCCTTAATAAATAATAATATCTAGTAATGGTTGTTGACATAGTTGAAAAAGACCAGTAAAACTATTTAAGAGAAATATCTTTTTTTGTGAAATCATTTAAAAGTAAAACATTCATAATGGAAGTAATTTAAAATATATTTTATTCAAAGTTTTCCATACCTCTTTGAATCTTTTGAAAGGAATTAAAATTTTATAAAACTTATGTCTATATAAATAAATTTTTAAAATCATTTTGAAAACAAGGACATTAATTGAAATGATTTCAAAAAATAAATCATTAAAACATTTGAAAAGATGATCATGCTAAAGAGTCCCTTCCATAAAACCATAAAATATTCCTTTTGAATTTATTTATGAAACATAGACTTGGATTATAAATATATCCCAGTAACTCCTTACACATAATCAATCTCAAATAATAATGAAATAGAGAAATTAACCCCTACCTTGTACATTTTTTGGGTTGAGGCTATGTATAAATTAATGTATAATTACCATAGTATGTATTAAAATTTAAACCAAGAAATACTATTATTTATGATATCATAATTGATTCATTTATGGCTTATACTACCCATTTAAAAATAATTTTTATGATAAAATAACATTTTGGATAATAATCACTTTCTTTATCATATGTGTTTTATCTTATGATTCTTGATCGTATCACTTATGTTTGAATTGATTATAGAATATAAAAAATTATTTATGTATAATTTATATTCAGAATATAAATATGTATAATAGATTGATATATGAAATGGAAAACACTGTTTAGGGAGACGGTAGGTTGTACGTTTGTATAAACGCCATTTCCGTTTTCATATCATATTGAACAGAAATAAGCGAAAGAGATATATGTAAATATATATATATATATAGTATTAATATTATGGCATATATTACATAATTATTTATAGTAAATATTTTTATAATCATCCTTGAATGGTATCTGCGGAAATGAATCTCATCGGGTTGTGGAGATGATAAGTCGTATGTATGCATGATCGAAGATATCATTCTATTGATGGTAAAATAGTATGTAATTGGGTGGTATATTATATATACAGAATCATTAAATTTTTATATTTATTATTTATGTCAATTATACTATTTATTATACCCATCCAAATAATGAACTATTGAAAAACGAACTACACCACTACGTGGAGACGATAAGTCATACGTATAAAAGTATGATTCCTTTGTCATTCATAGGATGGATAGAATAATTAATATGGTTGTAAATTATTTATAATAACATCATTTTATGTAGAATTTAATATATTTTTTATTTTTATATGTAATCAATAATGAAATAGGAAGGGGAAGAAGAAAAGAACTTCGAAAGAGGTGATGAAATAATGACCTCTTATTCAGGTTCTTCTTTTTTATTGCACCAAAATCGATCCTTAAGTTGAATTTATGATCAAAGTAATGAATCTAGGTTAAAATAATGGTATTTTAATAGATATTTGAGCAGGTTATGGACAGTCCAAATGCCTTTGGAGTTGTGAAATTATGATAAGGGGATGTACCCTTTTATAAGAGATGAGAGGGTAATTTTAGGAAATGTTTTAAATATTATTTTATTACAAAATAAATATCCACTTATAATGTATAAAAATAGATTTATTTTTAGGATATTGTGGTTATGGGTTCATATCATCTCAAACAATTGGTTTTATATAAGTTTAGGTCACCAAATTAACCTTATCTTCTTTATTTAACTCTTAGTTAAATAGTATAACTTTTACCATCTCTTCTTGTATTTTCATATTACATGGTTAAAAAAATTAAAATAAAATGCCATGAGAATCCCATGTTGTTAATTAATTAAATATATAACATTATATAAGTCCTTTGAATAAATATTATATGTTTTTGAATATTTTATCATTTAATAAAATAGTATTTTATTTTAAAACATATTTTTTTCAACTTTGAGACTATTTTGTATTTGGATTTTTTAAAGTTATCACAACATGATTACTTAGAAAAAATGAATTGAATAAACCCTAACTTGAAATATTCACCTAGAAAATTAGTATATGGAATCAAAATTTTGAATTATATTTATTTAATATGTATAATATCATTTATTTGATTATATCATTAGTAAGGTAATTACTGCATCATCAATGTGTCATAAATAAAATTAATTATTTAATGTATGAAAAAAAATACCATAATGTATGAAATATTTTTATATTTCTAATGACTATTTATATTATAATTTATCGTATGTATAACTTTATGTTAAAAATGTTTTAGTTGTCAAAATATGAATTTAACACTTGTAACTCGTCTTTAAATAAAATATAATAAATATCAAAATCCTACCACAGTGAATAAAAATGGACTATATTTTTTTTCCTAAGATATATTTTTGTCAAAAAACAGTTATCCAATAGAATTAGGACACGTGTGGGGGTTATTTTATTTTATTATAATATTATTTTAAATTATAATTTCCTTATTTACTTTTAATCGTGGAAAATAAAATCCAAAAGTCATTACTCTCCAAAAATTAGTTTCATCCCATGGAACCATATTTTATGAACTAATATCAGCCATTTCTATGATATTTTTGAAATTAAATTCACAAAAGTGGTAAAATAACATTTTATACAAATTTTCAAATGTGTCTACAAGGTGGATAAATAAGGTTAAAAAGTTCAATATAATTTTATATATCTAATCATATTATAAATTGTATTAAATGAATTAAATTGTACTAATATAGGTATTATTTATCTATTTTTACTCTAAAAATAAATTCAAATTAAAAAATAATTATTTAAATAAAATGTTTGTTTTGAATAATAACGTAGCATTTTTCACTATTAATCCATAATTGATTGCTTTCATAAAAATTTCAAAAAATCAACATAATATAATTTTGATATTAGGATTTCTAAAATGATTTACATTTTATTAAATTCAAACCATGGATGTTTCATTATTTAATTTAAAATAAATTCAAGTTGTCAAAACCTCATACCGGGTTTTTGAGAAGTAAAAACAATCAATGGTATGATATGTATGTATGTGTAATTTAAATATAAGATTATTACCAATGAACAAAATTGTATTAAATGATTAAAATATATTCTAATTATACTTTAAAAACATTAAAATGTATTATTTAAGACCATATTTTATTTTTATTGAAAAGTAGTTTTCAATTAAAATTTATTATTTTTACTATTCATAAAAATATGAATTTTATCAGAAAGACACAGAAAATTTATCCAAAGAAAATATATATGACCCACTTCAAAATATGAAGTTTATTTTATCAAATTGAATATATAAAGGTGTCATATATTGGATTTAAAAAAGGTTCTCAATTAAAAGGTGGTAAAATTGATTTTTTTTTGAAAAACACTTCTTTTATATGAAAAATTGAATATGTTCTTATGACATGTCTAAAAAACACATATTATAGATGATAAAATTATATAGTGTCTATAAAAATCAAAATAAAATTAATAATTTTCATAAGTGATTTTTAATGGATAATATTGTAAGTCATGGTGCGATTTAACTTGGTGTTGCATGTGGTGAAAGCTATTGAATTTATTTAAAGAGATAATGTATCATGAAATCACAGGGAGTTACATTCTAACCTCACTCAATAAATTACGTCAACATAATTTGGAAATGGTTCTTCAAAAATAAATTGTTAAAAATAGAAAATTCCTTTGTGGAAAACCGACATCAGAAATATGGTTAATAAAATTTAATCATAATAAAAGTGAAAGGTAAATGAAAAAGTCACCCTCAAATTATTAACTCAAATAGAAGAACATTTATTTCAATTCAAGAAACATAATTGAAAAAAACATATATAGTTATAGGGCGTGATTGAGGTCATCAGTCACAAACATGTTAACAATAAATGGAATATCATGGGTCTCAAATCCATAAATCCTTGATGATTTAAAATATCATTGGTTAAACCAAACATGATATAATAGGATAACACATTTTTTGATTTAATATCCCTTCACTAATGATTAAGAATTAATTTCTTCATTGAATAACAAAATACTTGAATATTAGTGTTCCATTATTCAACAAATATCTTCCACAAACTCATCATTCACTCCAAAAGATAATAAAAATAAAAATATTCTATTTATCCGAATTTAATAGGTTTCCAAAAAATGAATGATTAAATCACCTATCAAAACATTAAAAAACTACAATATACAACCCTGGACATCATGTAGGCCAGTGTTAGGTTATTCTCCCTTGTCGCCATTTGGTTGTGGGTCATGTCTCGTGGCCTTGCCGGACGTGACAGGTTGTCACCTGACCTCCGGGCTGCCCACTTTATAACTATACAAAAATAATCTCATGAAATTTTTAAACCTTAAAAAATAGTATCCAATGGTTATCTTAATCCATTGAAACCTTTAGAAATATCTAAAATACTTCTATGAAAACACAGAGCCTAAAATATATATGAAAGGTCAAAATATCCTAATGAAGATTAACACGTGAATACCATAATTATTTATTTTATTAAAACATGGTAACAACCACATTTACACAAAAACATTATTATAATATGTATGTACTTTTTTATTCCATTTGTATAACACAGAATACTTGATAAACTCCTTAAATTAATAAGTGTTGTAAACACCAAAAATGGTGGAATATACAAATAATTAATCATATTCTAGGTAGTCAAGAATATCAAATATAATTTATCCAAATATGTCATATCTAATTCCAAAGTCACTTCCTCGATTTCATAACCATATTAAAGTTTATCATTCCTTTAACCATGTATTTTCCAGAAATAATAACTTGCTATTGAGTCACCTTTCATAGTACCATATAATCTCAAATCCTCAATGAAATAGTACTACAGTACAATTCTTATTTATTTCCATAATTAATATAAATAGTACATCATTGATACAATACTCAAATGACATAATTGATTAATAAAAACATAAGAAAACTAATTATTCATATTCATAATTAGTATTATCATATAATGATTATTATATAATAGAATCATTTGGTGTATACACTGATGATTGGGACACTGATTCGTATAGTGTCCCAACTTTTTATAGATGAAGCAGTGTACATTTAAAAGAATTTTCTTACCATTTGAATCACATACTTGGTTTTATTTTTCTCTAGACTTATAAAAAACTCATATTCCCTTCAATAATTTACCATGGTGATTCATTCTATAGTTATCACATATGGGAAAATCACCATTTCCCTTTGTCTCTTCATCCATATATCTCTCTACCATCCATTTCTTCTCTAGATCCCCTTAAAAGCTATAAGACCCAGAGAATTATGTCCTTATCTTATTAACACATGATATTATTTCTTCATATGAAGAGAATACGTGGGAGATTATTTCAAATCTAAATTTTGGCTTAAGACTATGGAAGACATGACCCTTCTTACTCTTTGTATCATGAGTATTACTAGGGTTCTCATTTATTCTGGTGGGTACCATTTCTAATCAATTCATTACACATGGTTAGTTTAGGAATCACAAAACATTATTATAAAAAGGCAAAATACTGAATATAAATTGAACAGTTTTTGAATATAATGCATAATCAAAAAATAAATGTTTTCATTGATGAGGTATTCACTCATAAATAATTCATAATTGATTGTAATGAAATTTTGAATTATCCTAAGAATTTCCCACAAGAGTTTCATAACCAAGAGTGGAGCAAGGAACATTATCGTGTAATAGGATACCCTAGGTACATATATGCCAAAGCCACCTCTACCTACTTGTATCCAGACTGGGATTTATTACATGTAAATTTCATAAAATATCTACATTACATAAAATCTTGGAAGTATTTATATTCTAATACTCAAAGACAATCATAGGGTAATGTTCTCTAATCAGTGTTTTTTATAAATCTCTTTTCCATGGTTTTTACTAATCATAATCTAATACCAATTGTAACACCCTCGGCCATGTTACCCAGAGCTAGGGAATATTTTTAATAAATTGTCATTATTACAAGAAATCATGTCCCGAAAAACTGATCAATTAATCAATATTATAAAATAGATTACATACATGAACATTAAATTATAATTTCTATCATAAAATATGGAATAAATAATCTTTTGATAATTCCATTATCCCCATAGAAAAGACATGAATATAAATCATAATATACTTCATGGTATCCTGTAGAAATAAAACATATGATAGATGTGAGCTCAAATGCTCAGTAAGTGTAAATAATTTAGTGGAAGCTATCATAAATAATCATAAACTTTTATGGAAGGTTTTAAAATTGAAACACAATACCATTAAACATAAACACCAATATATTATGGAGAATATAAATAAAATAATACCATTTACTTATTCACATGGAGATTCTTCTTGTCAAATAATCATATGTAATAACTAATTTCATAATGATGGAATAGATAATGTCGGACATCATAACCACATAGTCAAGGCCTCATGAAAAGACTACAAATATTTTTTTTGAATGACTTGTGCCAAGAAACATGTTTGACTCATGATTCCTATAGATGCATCGAAGATCTATTGCAAGCTCCACCCATCACATACTAAGTCCAATGCATTCCTCATTTTAAAATGTTGAATCATTACATAAACATTCGTATTAAAACAACCATACAAAATGTCAATATTTTAATCATAAATCATGAAAGTTATAAAAATAGAAAATTTATCAGAAAAACATATCAGAACTCATTAAATACAATATGGATGATTTTATTATAATAAATAAACCTCAATAATGAATAATATCTAGTAAAGGATGTTGACATAATTTAAAATGATCCGTAAAACTCTTTGAGATAAATATCCCTTTTTGTGAAATCATTTAATAGTAAAAAATTTATAATGGATGTCATTTAAAAGAGATTTTTTAATAAATTCTTCTCATACCACTTTCATTATTTTCATTGGAATCAACATTTTAAAACAATAATGACCATATAAATAAATCCTAAAAATCATTTTGAAATCATGAACATTAATTAAAAATATTTAGAAGAATAAATCATTAAAACATTTAAAAAGATGATATTTCTAAAGAGTCACTTCCAAAAAAACATAAAATATTTCTTTTGAAATTAATTTTATGAAACATGGACTTTGAAGATAAATATATCCCAGGAAATACTTACACATAAACTATCTTTGATAATAATGAGATTGAGAAATTACCCCTTACCTTGTACATTCCAATGGTCATAGGTACGTTTAAAAAAATTTATAAAGACAATAGTATGTTATAAATTTATAATAAAACCATAATCAAATTTATAATTTCATAATTGAATTATTTATGGCTTTATACTTCCCATTAAATAATAATCTCTATGTTAGAATAAATTTTTGGGTAATAAATACATTCTTTATCATATGTGTTTTAAATTTTTATTAATGATCATATCACATCTGATAATATTTATTAATGAATATAATACATTATTTTTGTATCATATATATTCAGAATATAAATATGTATAACAGATATATATATGAAATGGAAAACACCATTTATGGAGACGGTAGGCGATAGGTATGCATAAACACCCTTTCCGTTTTCTTATCGTATTGAATGTAAATAATTGAATGAGATATATATATATATATATCTAGTATAATTATTATTTCAAATATTCACAATTATTAATAATATATATTTTAATAATTATCGTTTAAGTGTGAATGAGGAAATTAATCTCATCGCGTCGTGGAGACGGTAAGTCGTACGTACGCATGAGCGATGATATCATTGTATAGATGGTAAAATATTATGTTATTAGAAGGTATATTATATATACACAATCATTAACATGTTATATTTATTATTTACATAAATTAGACTCCTTATTATACCAATCCAAATAATGAAGTGTTGAATAACAAACAACACCACTATGTGGAGATGCTATGTCGTACGTACACATGTATGATGAATTTTTCAATTATAGGATATATAGAATAATGAATATGGTTATAAGATATTTTTAATAACATCACAGTAATTATAACATACAAGATTTACTATTTTTATCTGCAAACAACAAAGAATGATGATTTTGAATATGTAAAGAACTTTGAAATATGTGATGAAATAATTACCTCTTCTTTGGGTGATACCTTTTGATTTGATCAAAAGGGATCCATAGGATGCATTTATAAACAATGTAAGGCCTCTAAGTTAAAATGAGGGTAGTTAGGAGGATATTTGAGTAGGTTTTGTCTGACCTAATTGTCTTTGGTGATATAAAATTAAGATAATGGGAAGTACCCTTTTATAAGAGAGGAGAGGGTCAATTTAGGAAAAGTTTGAAATATTATTTTATTATAAAATATAATTCGTCTTATAATGGAAAAAATTGATTTATTTTGAGGATATTGTGGGGATGAGTTGAAATTATCCCAACCAATTGGTTTTAGACAAGTTTAGGTCACCATATTAACCTTATCTTTTAGATTTATCACTTAGTTAAATAATATAACTATTACCATTTCTTTTATAATTTTTAGATTACATGGTTAATAAAATTACAATAAAATACCAAGAAAACCTCAAGTGGTTAATTAATGACATATATATCATTATATAAGTCCATTTTTTGAATATTATATGTTTAGGGATGAAATATAATTTAATAAATTAGTATTTGTTTTAAAAACTCATTCTAGTCAATTCTCACACTATTTAGTATTTGGTTTTTTTAAGTCATGAAAACCAGATTAATTCGAGAAAAATGCATTGAATGAAAACTAATATGCCATAATAACCAATAATTTTTTTTAATGGCATGAAAACATTAAAATTAGATTTATTTTAATATAAATAATTCCATTCATTTTATTCTTTCATTAATAATGTAATTACTGCATCATCATTGTGTCATAACTAAATTTTATTTTTTAATTTAAAAAAATTGTAAATAAAATACATTGATATAGGAAGGAATTTTATTTTTCTAATTAATATTTATAGTCAAATTTATCTAATGTATAACCCTATATTGAATATGGATTGTGTATTTATATTTCAATTTTTCACTTTTTAGTATTATTTAAATAGAATATAATAAATACCTTAATATTAACCAAGGGAATAAAAAATGAAACTATTTTGGTCCTAAGGTTTATTTTGGTGTAAAAACACATATCCAATAAAATTAAGAAATGTGTTGTGGTAATTTTATATTATTATTGTATCACTTTTACCCTTATTTACCATATTTACTTTTAACTGTGGTAAATAAAAAATAAAAAGTAACTGTTCACAAATTTTTTTTTCATCCCACTGAACCAAATTTTACATACTTATGTCAACTTTGTTAGGTTTATTTTTGAAATTTAATTCACAGTCGTAGTAAAATTAAGTTTTATTCAAATTTGATAATGTGCCTAAATGATGGGTAGAAGACATTAAGTAGTTCAATAAAATTTCATATATCCAATATTATTATAACGTGACTTCAATGAATTACATTATACTAATATTGTTATTATGTATCTATTTTTTATTTAATGTAAATTTAAATTAAAAAATTTGTTTAAATAAAATTTTTTTTTAAACAATAACAGATTGTTTTTCACTATTCATCATAAGTTAAAAGTTTTCATAAAAATACAAAAAATTCACCCTAATATATTTTTTATATGATGATTTATAAAATTATTTCTTATTTATAAAATTAAATCATTTATGTTTCATTAATTAAATTAATATTAATTACAATTTTAAAACTAGATATCGGGTTTTTGAGAAGTAAAAACTACCAAAAGATTGATATTTTTTTTATGTCCATTTTAAATTTAAAATAACTTCCAATGACAAAAATTGAATAAAATGATAAAAATTTAATCTAATTATACCTAGAAACAATTAAAATGTATTATTTAGCTCTATAAATTTTTTTTATTATAAAATATGATTTCAAATAAAATTTAGTATTTTCACTATTAAATAAAATATGAAAGTTATTAGAAAAACACCCAAAATTTTTAAATACTAAATTTTTTATATCACAGTTATAATGAAGAATCTTATATTGTCAAATTTAATATATAATAGTTTCAAATATTGGATTTCATAAATATTCTCCGTTAAAAGGTGGTAAAATTGCATTTTTTTAAAACACTTATTTTATCTCAAAAAGTGAATTTGATCTTATAGTATGCCTATAAAACACAACATATGGATGTAAAATTATATATATTATATGAAATTTAAAAATCAATTAATAATAATCATAAAAATGTTTTTGACGGCTACTATGCTAAGTTGTGATGTGCTCGAACTCGGTGTTTCATGTAGCTCAAGCTATAGAATTACTTTAAAGAGATAACGTATTATGGAATCCCGGGGTGATACAAGTTATATAAATAGTACTAAATAAATTTTAAAAATTGTTTTTAATGGTTTTATATAAATGATCCATATTAATAAAAAAGTAAATTATTTTCGATAAAGACATTATATGATTAAAAAAATCTATTTTTGAAAAAATGATTTTTATTTAATTTTCTTAACATTAGTAATTATAATTTATCAAAGTTAAAAAGTATTATTTTTTTAAAATTTCCATTATTTTTTAAATATTCTTGTACAAATTATCTCAGGATATATTTTAGGGATTTTTATAAAATTTATATATTTTTTGATGAATAATTAAGTAGGAGAAATTTTAATTAAAAATTTACTTTTTCATTAATTATGTTATAAAATAAAATAAGAATTTAAATTGGATTTGGAGTAAAAAGATTTCAATTTTTATTACTTTTAATACAATTTAGTTCATTTGAATTGATTACATTTTTTAATTTGTCATAAAAAACATTAACAACTTTTGAACATTTCTCTTTAATACCCCGATCTCTTGTTACATCTACGATAATAAATTTTAATTAAAATCTCGCACTTTTATTAGTGGAATTTTTAGAAATTAGATTCCATATTTGAATAATAAGAATTTATATGGTAAAATAATTCAATAATAATTTTTTACTATTATTAATAATAAATATAGTAAAAATTATTTACCTTAGTTAATGTAAAAATGGATTTACTATGGGTTAAACTAAAAAGATAAAATTATAAATAAACTATAAACTTATCTAAACAATTTTTTCTGGCCATATAAATACCTTATAATTTTAAATGATCTTCTGTTTTCAATTTTGAATAAATTTAGAGTGTTAAAAACCTGGTTAAAATTTTTTATGTTAAAAAATTAGAAGTGTGATGTCCATATCACATATAAAAGGCCACTACATATTCTATCTTCTACAAAAACTAAAAATTAATTTTTAATTCATTATTTGATCAAATAAATTCCCAAAATAGCACCCCTAATTCTATAATCATTATTGGAGACATAATTGTAACCAAAAGTGGTTTTTTGTGTAAACCTATGGGGGATTCAAAAAGAAGATGTAAAACATCATCAAAAATCCTTTTTTGTTTCATTTAATCCACATCCTCTTAAATTATTATTATATCATGAAGATATATTTACATAAGTACATTTAATATAATTACACATTGTTATTTTAAGACACTGAACTACAACCATCTACAATTCCATAAAATGGTTACAATATAATCATCCTTTTGTATATCGGAGTACTTCCTATCAAATTGTTCTCATTCATTTTAACATTACCATCTATCAAAGTGGGATATAATGATGGATTTGTGACTTATGTTTTATAATTATATTATTATTATTATTATTTGGGAGACATTTTATCAAACAGTTATTTATAATCTTCATTTAGTTGTAATATAATAACGTCGCTCGTGTGTACGAGGGGCTACAACCTCACGAAGTGATGTGATTTTTTCATACTATACATGGAATGTAATATGGTTCAGTTTAATCGAATATTTCATATATATGAAATATAATATTTTATGTAATTATAATATATCATGTAACATTCATTATTTCAATCAAAAAAAAGGAAGAACGTTAATGTGTATATATGAAATAAGGTCACTGTGAATGGTGTTATTTAAATTTATATCTCCAAATGTTATGAATTACACTAATAAAATATATAATGAATATATATTATATATATATCATTTTTAAAATTAATGA
Organism: Viscum album; assembly: GCA_963277665.1. Classification (NCBI taxonomy): domain Eukaryota; kingdom Viridiplantae; phylum Streptophyta; class Magnoliopsida; order Santalales; family Viscaceae; genus Viscum; species Viscum album. Next base: position 605,371,668 of record OY728161.1, on the reverse strand, counting down.
TATGATGAAATATGGATAAATTTAAGGGGGAAAAAATCCTAACAAGCATGAAAATTAGAGCAATTATTTCCGAAAATGTCATTCCAGAAATGTATTGTTAATAAACAGGTAATAAAACGAAAAAGAATGAATAATATATTATATGATAAATATATATGTTCTTTGGTAATGGATTTATAAAATTGTTATAGTTATTATTCAAAATTATTGAACATGTTTTCTAGAAGTTAGGACTTCGGTAAGTTGTTTTCTATCAATTTTTCTTCATAGAGATGGACATTATGTTAGGCACTTCTATTCATTGATGATGTGTATATAAAACCCATTATAAATGTAATATCATAAATTTTTTTATAATCATTATATTTTCTATTATTTATTATATTATTCATTCATCTATATTACAATTCATGGTTACCATATCTGTAATGATTTAATTTGAAAAACACATAATTTATAAATATTGTATATTATTAGGTTTCATATAAAATAATCATTTATTAAATCTCAGAATAAAATAATGAAATATATTTTTTTTTTATACAATATATTTTCTAAAAACGGTAACATTTTCTGGGATTTGGTATTTAAAATAATCAGGAATTTTTTTTATATATTCTAAATTTATTTCCCTCTATGAAGAGAAAAATTTTGTATTCCAAATACCGATATTAAAAAAATATTTCTATACTGTTTTATTTTTAAACATGAAAATTATTAGTTTTCCCATGTTTAACTTTAAAAACATGTTTGAAAGGAAATATCATGATTTTATCGACAGAATTCCAATTTGGTTTTTATAAAAAATTTAAATGAAATAATTATTTTAAAAATCATCGAATGAAAGAAAAAATCCATAATAACAATTATTATATTATTTTAATATTCCTTTATAAATACAAATGGTGTATATCATCAATTTTTTCAATATTATTTTCATTATAAACAATATTTTTTAAAAGTGGAAATGATGTATTCTTCTATAAATATTTTAAATGAGCATTCAAATTCATTTTTCATCTATGATGACATGTGTTGAATTACCTACACCTTACTGGGGATATAATCATTTGACTTTATTCATGTTCTTTTTTGGATTAGTTTATATTTATGATCAGAAGATGTTTATGAAACCAATTTCTCTTCTATTAGTTATACAATGATTTTTTCTTATGAACAGCACTATAATTTCTTCATGATAGGATCTAATGAAAATATTAAATTAATATAAAACATTAGACTCCCATAAATTAATGTATAATTAATTATTTATGAAACCAATTTTATAACAGCATGAGACCCAAACTCTGGGATCATGTACTGAAATCCATTACATTACAATCATGGATTTTATTCTGATAATTGTGACCTAGATTATTCATATAATTATCATAAGATAAAAAATAAACCATTATATATTTATATATAAATGGTATTTTTTTATTATACATTCTATGAATTAGTACATTCTTATATATATATAACTCACAAGTCTATAATTGATTATTTCTCTTATATTTTCTTATTTTATATTAGGTAATCAACATCATTATTTTGAAATAATTAATATATATAAATCATCCAACCTCAGTATTTATAACATGGGGAAAATAAATCCTAAAAACTGTGATCTCAAATGATCTTTAATGGTATATACTATCATTAAATATATAATTTTATCAATGATATTTAGGTTGCATGTGGTAATGCTGACATAATTAAAGTGCATGAGAGAGTCATAAAAGAACTCATACCCATAGACAACTAGATCACCAAAATATGGAAACATGGAAAAGGATAAATTCATGAAAATCAATTATCATGAGTCATGTGATATCAATCTTGGTAATCTGAAACAATAAAAACCAATTATAAGTAACAGAAACTTTTACTTTGTAGTTGGGATCATCACTTCAATTTCTCTCTTTTAACCACTTTTAAAAATGAAATAACCATATGATTTATTTTAAGTCTAATTAATTGAATAGCTATAATGGGTATCAGAATTTTTATAATATATATCAGTATAATTCATTTCATATATGCTATAATATGGTTAAACACTTCAAATAAGCTATATTAGGGTCAATTGTGAGCTTTAATGGAGATCGATCCATCATATTATCGTTTTCGGGCTCACCCATTACACATTCTGATCAAGTACCATATCATGAATAAAAACGTTCAACATAAAACATATAAAACCATGATAAAATGACATAAAATAAATGGGTTTGAAATCTATTTATTTTAACCATAAATGAACCCGTGGAAAAGAAACAAGTGTCATAACAATCGTTTTGAAATAATCATAATTCATCTAGAGAAAGTATAAGGATGTTATAATTACAAAATATTCCCATTTTAGAATTAGTAAAAAAGGGTTGTTAACATTTATTAATTTAAATATCTTTAAAATTATACATAATACATTTTATGGAAAGTTCCCTATTCCTTTTGAAAATAACCATTAATGACATAAAATATCTAGAAAACTCTTTTTTTGACAATAACCATGAAAAATTTTAAGAGGTCTTCTTGAAATAATAAAAAAAAATTAAACATAAAATATTATTAGAAATATTTATATTATTAATTTTTATAAAATATTGTTTTTAAATATTTATAAAATATTTTCATAAATCATAGTATTTAAAGAACATTGGTTTCTAAATGAAGAGAGAGATGAAGCCTTGTTTTCGTAGAAAACAATATAAAACATTTTAAGTACCAAAGAGTTGTATAATGGTAAAATATTAAGAAAATATAAATAATAACCATAAGAGAGTATAATTCCTGATGATTATATGATTGTAATATAAGATATTTAATCATAAACAATCATGATAAATGATGTTATTGTAACAAAATAATCTTACAAAAATTATAAATATTATTTATAACCCCAATAAATTAATAAAATAATATTAAAGGTAATATATCATGAAAAATAAGTATATTAATTATATAAAATGTAAAATAAATTTATATACAATTTATGAATTAATATCACTATTTTATATAACAGAGATCCCCAATAAAGAAAATTGTGACAAAAATTCATTATCGCATGGTAACATTAAAACTATAATCCCCATGAAATAGGAAAATTAAAATTCATATTTAATTAGTCATTTGAGTATTTATAAGAATAATATTGTAAATTCATAGTTATTATATACATCACTCTACAAAAATATTTGTTGAATATGATTTTCATCTAATATAAATAAAAATTTGCTTAGATGAACCCAAACAATGCTCATATAAATTAGGTTATAATTAATAAATTCATATTTAGTGTAAAAAAATTAAATACTCAAATATTGACGTGGGAATAGAATATAATGTAATAAATAGTGGATTGAACACATAATCATATCATAGTATAGTAAAAAAGTAGACAAATACCAAACTTCTTAGAATTTGTGTTAAGGAATATCTTACCACTAAAATTATTTTATTTTATCATTATTTAACCAACTGTATAATGTTTAAAAGAATTATTAGAACATTAAAAAACTATATTAATATTTATAATACCTTATGTCATGATTTTATAATGTATTATGACCCATTCATTTATAATAATTGTTTATTTAAATTGTTTTGTGCGTGTTAGTTTCATGGTTTTTTGATCAATTCAATTGTTTTTAATTATGGATGTTCATCTAAAGTGGTAATAAAACATGATAGTATAGATGAAATGTAATTAATTACATTAAAAAATTTAAATGTTCACAAATATAATTTTAATTTCATACATGAGGATAATTCATTTGTAAAAATGGTAATGATAAATTTTTAGTTTTATTTGTCTATATTTTCTTACTATGATGTATTTTTTGAATATAATTTAATATTCTTTCAATATATTTATTACATAACATAAATAAGTTATTATATATCTATTAATATCATATTTTAAAAAAATAATAATTTTCTGAATACTTATAATGAAGTTAATAGAAAATGAACAAAATAAATATTTGCAGAGGAAAGTAACATCAATAACATGAAAAATTATTTCATTTCTTTTAATAATTTGAGATAAAAAATTAAATTTGAATGTGATATTCAATTAGGGGAAAAATAATCTTGCATAATACATTATTCTGGTGTTATTATTCCTTGATGGATGAATTATGTGAGAAGAAAGAGAAAGAAAAATAGAAAATAAAAGAGGTATTTTGAGAAACGTATTTCTTGAATATCACCTCCTTGGAGGACCCCGTGAGGTCCTTGGGTTTGGAATCATGGTGAGGGAATAATAATATGGACCTATGGAGGGTGGGTAATATAGGGTTAGGAATATATATTAAAAAAATAATGAACTTTTTAGAAAAAATCGGATGGCGAGGGGTTGTATTTATACTTGAGGTGGGGTCGGTTAATGTGATTAAATAATGGTTATTTTATAATTACTGCCAACCATAATGAGGTGGAATACATTTACACAATTTTTTTAATTTGTGATTTTATAAATTTTGGTTGGGGTCCATTAATTATTTTAAACCCCATTAAATATAGTAATTTGTAGGTATTTTAAGCCTTTACATTTTTTTCTTTGACCGTTTTCTTTATTTTACCAATTTCGTGGTAAATGTATTTCTACAATGGTTTCATTTTTATGTATAAAAATGTAGTTGGATATGAAAAATAATTTGGATATTTTCATTCAATATATTGATTTTATTTACTTAATTAAATTAAGATAAATAAAAAATATATATTTAAAATCCATCCGATTGAGAAAATGAGAAATAATGTTTTTTAAATTGAAAAGTCCAATTTTTTGAATGTAATTATATATAGTTTCCATGAGATATTGATTATAATACCAAAATTGGTTTTATTGATGTATAATAAATATAATAATACTATAACACCAATTTTAATTTATTATTTATCTATACTAAAATATTATATTCGAAAGATGTTTTCAATAAAGAAAATATTACATTCACAATTCATCAAACAATGAATCTTCTCCAAAAAACACAAAAAGTTATCTATAAGTTTATTTTTATATTATTATTTCCCAAATGTTGTTTATTTTTTTAATAAAAACAATCATTCAATATAGTGTTTCAAATTAGGTTTTTCATTAAATGGAAAAACAATTCACTTTTATAAAAATATTAAATTTTCAGTTAAAAATCGGATTTATTCTTCTCTTAAGAATAAAAATCCTATTGGTTGGATTTAAAAATAATAATAAATATATAACATTTCAATTTCATTAATATATTTTCCAAAATATGATTAATAAAATTTAATAAGATAAAATTCTATTGAATGTATAAAAATTGGGTTTTATAAAAATTTAATTTTTATATTCAATTGGTATTTTTTGTTGAAAACTAATTTATAACCAGTAAATTAATTATATAAACATTATTAACAATATTTTCATAATTTAGTAAATCTTATTCATTACCTTCATAGAAATATTTTTGTGATAATAGTCGCATTTGAATAATAATATTTAGTCTTTTGTTTTTTCTAGATCCAACATATCACGTATGATATTAAGAATATTGTTTACTTTTGTTATCTTGGAATGTTAAAAAACCCATAAAATAAAATATCTTCCCCACTATTTGAAATCAGTCTCGATTACTAGGGTTGGAATTTTCAATTTACATTTGATGAATTCCCCCATCTGAAGAAAGAGTCCATAAAATTCCTATTCAGAAAAGAGAGAAAATAAACTAGGACAGTCACATGATAAAACCCCTAATATGTTTTCATATAGTAAACGCGGGATGTGTAATGGAAAACTAACAATCATGTAATAATATGGACCGATAGATAACATGATCTTGGAAATGTTTACATTCACAAAACCTCATTTATGTGATGAGATAAATGGTCATTGATAAAATTGAACAACTAAACTTTTTTGTTCAGAATCATTTTAATAATGTTATGAAATTAATTAAAATTTTAATATATGATCATAATAAATAATAATTTTTTGAAAAAAATTATATCAACGTCATATTTTCTCTAAATAATGAGTAATGATGAATCTTTCATACTCGACGAATCATAATCCACATTTATAGATCATGTAATATATAATATTGTTAGAATGTATACCTATTTTTATTGGATATCAAATAAAATCAACAATGGTTAATACCTGATCAGTTAGTTTTCCCATAATGTTTTTTGATTTTATATAAAGAAAAACTAATTTATTTTTAAAAATTTAAAATTATTAGGCATATTTCAAGATAGATCAATGAACAAGTAACTATCCTTAATATTCCTCATTGAAATTTAATCTAAAACTGAATCCAAAAAATATGAATGATTTGATAGTAAAATATTTATAGATATATTTAATATTAATATTCAAATTATATCAATAACTCTTAAATTCTCATACTAAAATTAAATTAACCTAGACACATTATCATTTACCTAAAAAACTCAATCATGATAAATAATATATGATTCCAAAGGATAATTAATCCTTTATTTCTTAAATAAAATCCAATAGTAATCTATTTATCTTAATAATATTATATTCCCAAAATATATAATGTATTCTAAAGAAACATTGATCACGTATTCCCCAAAAAAAATTGAATTTTCTAATTATCAATATGATAAAACATATGATCCCTGAATAATATTAAGAACAATATAATAAATTTTATTCAAACCATGAAATCAAATAGTCCATCCATAGGTGATTCTCCCTTTTCACCCATCAGTTATGGGTTTTAATCCCACGACACATCCAAACATAATGAGTTATCACCCTTCTTGTGGGATTTTATTTTACTAAAACAATATTAATATGATTTTTATAAAATTTTAAACACATCGTAAAAAATATACATAAAATATTTTAACCTCAAAGGTTATGTCTTAAATTTCTTTTTTCAACCAAATAATTAAGAACCCATAATTAACACAAATTCATATATCATATAAACGATTAATACTTACACTTACTTCAAAAAATGTCCACCAAATGTTATTTTATTTTCCCTAAAATAAATATATCCATATAATAAAATTATGGTTTACATTTACAAAAAAAATTATCAAACATTTACCACTTTTCAAAGGTTTCAATTTTGTCTGCAATATATTTTCAAATTTAGAAAAAATACTATATAAAAGTCCATAGATGATCCAATATACTCAAAATATTTTTATAATACAATTATATCCTATATTTGAAAACATAATACATAAAAATCCATAATTTAATATCAAATGTAAAGCATTAACCATGCTTTACCAGCCTATTCCTTAGTAATGAAATCAAATATTCAATGATATGAGTTATATCCTTCTAATTCATCACATTCAACCTAAAAATTATTCCCACATTGATAATGGGAAAAAAATTCATAAATTGATTCTTGATGTTTATATTTCTTTAATATACCCATTATCTTAAAAAATAATGCCCAATATCCATAATTTAAAGGGTCATGTGCCCTGTGTAATTTCACTTTTCAAGAGAAATGATAATTTTATTACTTTTAAATAAATAAATAATACAATGACACATAATATTTTTGAATAATTAAGTGAATTTACGTTAATAAATTTATTTCTCAGAGGTTATTTGAATACACATAAATATATGAAAATAACGTCCAAAATATTTTAAAATTTTTGTGATTATATAATAGTATCTAAGGTATAAAAATATTGTGAAGGATCTATTTTTTCCATCATGATAAACCATATATAGTATATATAAAAGAGAACCATTCAAAATTGAAATTAATTATGACATTTTAAATTGAAATTTTTCTTTTCTTGGATGATACCCATAGAAACTCTGTAATATATTAACTATAAAATCCTTTATTCAAAAATCAATTACATTTAAAAATCCAATATCCAATAATATCATTAATCTTTAATAAATTCATCATTTAAAAATACTAAAGTTGTGTCTGTGAAATTGAACTTATATGTAAACCATGAGGATATATATAACACATATCAACCTTCCATGAAATGATCCCAATTTACAATGTTTTCTTAACCTATAATGGATAACAAATATAATTGGACTAACATCATTTTGAACACCATTTTTTAAGACAAAAATCACTTTGAAACACATTTTATAAGAATTTATCATTTAAAATTATAAATAAAGGATTTAAAATAATTGAAAACACATTTTAAAGCACACTTTTTAAAAATTATTTCCCCTAAAAATATTATAAAAACATTATTTTAATTTTTTATATATATATAAAATATTGTATTAAAAAATCATATTTCTAATATAAAAACAATATCCAAATAAGGGTGGGGAAATGATCTTGAAGAGGCATTGGAAAAAACCTATTGGGGATGGCATATCGTCCCCCTATGCCTCTAGTAGGTATGTGGGGGTGGATTCCCGATATCCAGATAATGGAAGGAGATAGGACTTCTATCTCTTCACTGATCCAGCTATGATTTCGATCTATCCTGCAATCAATCAAGACCATAGATCCCTGGTATTTGAGTAGGCAACCACATTATTATGCTGTTGTATCAAGAGTTTACAGATGCGGAGATTTTAATGCATCTAATTTTGGTTAGTAGAGTTAGGAGAAAATGGCCTTCAGTGGATTAATTTGACATGTTTGGCTTTGATCATTGGGGTATAAAAGAAAAATCAGTTGTCAGTTTACTGGATAAAAGGAATTTGATGGTGTGACGTTATTTTTTGAAAGAATTTGTCTATGCTCTTCCCTGTGTGCCCAAGAAATGCGGTGGATGGGACTTATATCTATTTTGGTGGATCATCGATTTATATGTGAATCTGTATTCTTATATACTTCTGGTTTGGGTAATTCTTCATTAACTTCTTATAACATTCAAGAATATCTCAATTATATGTATAATAATAAATATATTCAGTCGATTTATCTCTATGGATTCGCATACTACATCTATGTATTATGTTATCAACCCATGCATGTGTGTGGAGGTGGATGTGTAAAGGTCATGGGTTGAATCGGTGAGGATTGAAGCTAGTGAGGAGGTATGGTGTAAAAAACAAATGGTATTAGATCATTGGGTGGGGGTTTTCTCTTCATGCAAAATATTGGGTCACTCAACCACTATATGCAGATGGGGATGTCATAAGTGGAATGTGATATGCATGGAAGGAAGGGGAATGATTCTATATAGACTAATCTAATGGCGAGAAAGAGAGTTCAGAATATACCTTTGAAAAAACATGTTGAGTAACCCCTGTGTTGGGGACATTTGATTAGATTAAAGGTGATTTAAGGAATTGGGACTTGTGTAATTCAGTGTGGATTGATGATTCCTCCACACATGAATCAAAATATAAAAGTATATGATTAGTTGGGGAGGATATTGAGGTGTGGTCAGACGGGGTGGAAATGGAACCTCCAATCAAGCAAAGTATTTCGAGGGTCAACAATCAAATAGTGGGAAAGACTTTAGATCAAAATGGTCTAGTGATTAAAAATTCCATTGAGTATTTGGACACCATTGTGCCTGCCCAAGATATGCCCTATGACCCAGATTTAGGAATTACATAATGTTTGGAGTCTAAGGAGGATATTTAGGCTCATTATGAGGGGAAAATCTCTATGAAGAAGAAGTGGAAAGAATGCAAGGACTACTCGCATTTTCCAAAACTGAGGGAAACACGATCAGGTAAAAAATCAAGAACATGCAAGAAGGATATGTCTTCGGCCCTCATGTTTATTATGCAAAAGATGCACCAAGTTACAGTTTAGGAAAATAAAATCAATGACTACTCTTCTAGAACATCAAATTACACTAAATAACATATCTTCCACTATGAGGAGGAGATGGTAGATGAACTTATGTATTTCTACATCCCATAGGAAGAGGCAGAGATGATTGGAAGACCTATTCCAGTAGAGAAAAATAGTGAGAATGTGAATTGGATTGACAAAAAAGATATGATTCTGATGAGGTCCTTTAATGATGGGATATCATAATAGAAAATTATATTCGAACCTAGTTCAAAATGGAGTGTTGTTTTGATGATTTTTTTTGGAAAAAACACTTATGCTAAAGAATTCCTTATGAACTAGAATCATTATAAATAGGAATGAACTAATAGGATAAAGATTTTCTATGATGGATTTGCATTTACATATGAGTTTTCACTTTCTAATTCATTGGGATTAGTTTCCCACTTATCCTAAAAACTGATTTTATAACAAAATGTTTATTTTTAGTCCGTCCAACAAAAGAGAGAGATAAAGTTTTATTTTCATAAAAATATATATATATAAATTAAGTATGAAATAGTTGGATATTTATATAATTACATGAAAATATCATGAATAATAAGACTATAGGATAATTCGTTATAATTATAATAATTTAAAATTGGATACATAATCATATCATATCTTGATAAATGATTAGATTTTAACAAAAGGCTCCTAACACTTTAGTAATATTGAATCATAATCTATAGAAAGTAATAAAAATAATTGAAACATTGAATATATTTTAAAAAAAATAGAATAGTGAATAATAATTTCTGAATATTTTATATACATATTATGAGTGTATATTGGTTTATAACATAAAAAAGTCTCAAAAAATAATAATTTTGACAAATATTCCTTACCGCTAGGTAATTTTAAAACTGTAATCCCTATGTAGGAGAGGCTATAAATTTGGTATTTAATTTTGAATTAATTTCTGTGAATTAATCATAAAATAAACTCAGGGATTGTATATGCACCGCAAAATAAAAAATTAGTTGTTAATATGGAATGTATCTAACTGAAAGGGAAGTGAGGTGTGAAAACCTCAAACAAAGCCCATATCACTGAGGATATAATTAAATAATATTGTTATTATCTGTAAAAATTTATATCCTAAATAATATAATATGTTAAAAAATATATAGAAATTAATTTTTTATTTTACACATAGTCTTGACAATATAGAATATAAAATGTAATAATATATCCCAATTAATGGAAATTGGGTTAAGGAATCCCTTACATCACACTATCCTTTCATTTTTCAGACATTAACCTCTTGAAGAATTATTTAAATAATATTATTAACTAATTAAATAATTATATTAATATCTATAGTACCTTTTTTTATTTTGTAAAATAATATGTCCCATTCATTGATAATATTTCATTATTTTTATTGTTTTATGAGTGTTTGATTCAGGGTTTAATTGTCAGTTAATTTGTGTGTAATTATGAATGCTATTTTAAAAAGGAAATAAAAAAACATAATTTAGAGTAAATTGTGTTAATTAACATATATTTATTTAAATGTTTCTCAATATTACTTTCATTTCATACATGATTTTGACAAATTTATTAAATATTTATTGATTACTATTTAGTTTAATTTGGATGATTTTTACAACAATCACGATTTTTTAAAAAAAAAATTCATTATGTAAATATATTTTTCCAATACATGAAAGAGGTTATTATATAACTATTATTATATTATTTATCCATTATAATACTTTTGTGACAATCTATCTCAAAGGATATGGGAACCAAATAAAATCATTATTCATTGAGGTGATTATCTGACACAACATGGATAACTATTTTTTTCTGTTGAATAAGAGGATATGTGAAAATTAAATGAATATGAATTCCTAAATTAGAATCCTAAAAATAATGTACATAAATTATTCAGTATTTTTATTCTATTTATAAATGATGTTTGTGTGTAGAAGTACAATGGAGAATAGAAAATAATAGATTTGTTTTTGAGAAAATTAAGTCTTCAATATCACCTCATTGGAGGACCCATTAATGTTCGTGGAGTTTTTATTATGGTGATAACATCGACATTTAGTAGTGGGGGAAGAAAAGAGGGTTTTTTGTAAGAATATTTTATGTGATTAATGTCATGTGATGAGAAATGGTGTGTTGAGTTATGGTATTTATACTTGATGATGGGTGGGTATAGTTGATTAAATAATATTATTTTATAAATAAATGCAACCATATAAATGTGGCACTAATTTCCATGAATTTTGAAAAAAAATTGATTTTAGTTAATTTTATGGTCTATAGATACCTCAAAACACATTAAATATTCTATTTTTAGATATTTTAATCCTTTGTCGTTTTCATTATTTTACCTATATGGATATAAATGTTTTTTTTAATATAGTAAATTTTTTATTCCCTAAAATTAAATTGAATACACACAAATTTGGAAACTATGATTCCATATATTGAATCCATGTTAATTAAATTCTCATATTTGAAAAAATATTTATAAAATTAATCTGTGAGACAACAAGATAAAAGAAATTATAAATTGACATGTTCAAAAGTTTGAAATATATTTTTTCCATTTTTAATTAAAAATTGATTAAAATTAATTGGATTGTTTTTATTGATGTATAATTTAAAAATTTATACATTATATAATGTTTAATTTATAATTTAACAATATAAATAATTATAATGGAAAATATGTTCTCAATTACTTTTTAGTGATTGTCATAAATCATTAGAAAATTAATCTTCTCCGAAAAAAAAATTACCCTAATCAATTTTTTGTATTTTTAGTTCTAAAATAATATATATTTTATCAAATAAAATTATTAAAATTGATAAAATTTAGTATTAAAATATGATCATCATAAAATGGTAAATTGTCATTTAGAAAAATATAGCTTTCAATTTATTAAATAAGATTTACTCTTATTTTAACTATATCAAACATATTTGATTAATTTAAAAACATAATATTTAATATATAATATAGAAATTTCATTCAATACATTTACTAAAATATATTAATATAGTTTATTAAGATAAAATTCTATTGAGGTATAAAAATTGTGTAATTTTAAACTCACCCAAATCACAATAAAAATTGATTTTTATTTGTATTTATTATACATTTATAATAAATGAATTAATTTATTAATAATGTTTAAAATATATTTTAATAATTTAATTAATCTCATTCATTCTCACTATTTTAAAGACCAGGTTATAATTATTATATTTAAAGTATGTTATTAATTTATTGATTTAATATTTTTGTGGCATATATCGTTCAATAATGATCATAGTGTTTCTTTTTAAATTTTAATAATGTTATACATTTAATTTATTTTTTATGATGTGGTGAAATTTTTATGATATTTTGGATCACATGATTATATTTTTCATTATGAGGCATGTGGTATCGATATATACCTCCAATGCATTGGGTAATCATTTATATCTCATGTCATATTTCGGAATAGAATGTGGTGTGTATTTGGTTCATAAATGTAGTGGTATAATATGAATTTATGAAGTGTTAACTATTAATAACATGATGGGTTGATGAATGGACCAATTCCACTATGATATCGTTGAAAGTGTTCCTTGAATACAATAGAAATGATTTTCTACACATGTGTATTCCAGTCATCAACGTCTTAATAAAATGTTTTACACTAAAGGATCATATTCATTTATTTCCTTATAAATCATGTATTTAAAATTTAAAATATGTATTACAAGACTCTATATTTTAATATTTGATATGATGTGTTTGGTTTTAAAATATCAGTCTTACCTATCACCCATGTTTACCCTTCCTGAGAATCATAGCTCATCAATTATTATGTTTCATTTCAAAAGCATATGAATAGATGTATTATGTTTGATAAGATTAAGAAGTATTATAGTTATAAAAACCACAGTGGGAGATGATGTAGTTTACACAAGGTCCAGTACCTTGATTTTTACTATTTCCAATGACATTAAACTATAATGTTCCTCAATATTTAATTTTTTTTAATTTAAATAATTTTCACTATAAATTAATTTATTTATTTTTATTATGATGAAAGTTTACTTAAATTATGAATCATATGATTTGAATAATTGTAATTCCAATATTTTGTTTTTCAGTATTAGTATAGTCAATGTTTTCACAGAGGATTAAGACGGTTTAATAGGATGCACTTGAGTAATGTGAAAAAAGAGAATTCAATAAGAACGATAATATTAATGAATTTATGTTTGGGAAAAGGTTTTTTATGATTTGTAAAATGACCATAAAATCCTTTCATTTACCAGTTTAAGGGGAAATTATTGAGTGAATCTCATAGTTCCCATTTTTTCAATCATCTTAACATCCCAATGATTTATTGTGTCAGTCAGGGGTATTATTGGTGGGATGGAATGAAAAAAATGTAATTAGTTTAACATGGATTGTTTTACATTTTAATAGGTTGAGATGAATGGAAATTTCTGAAGAGAATGCTTCATTTTTTTAATACTATTGTTGAAATGAGAATATATAACCACATATTTTTTAAGATGTCGGTAACCAATTACTTCAAGACATAATAAACCTATTTGGTTTATTGGTGATCAAATAGCTAAATATTTAAATTTCAATCCAAAATGAGATACAATTAAATTTTTTAAAATTTCATTACAATAACTCAAGAATATATTCACGTTAAATGTAGTTCCTTTCTCCATAGTAATTGAACGTCATCCCATGTGTTGAGTAAAAATGTTATTCCACATTCCCATTGATCAATTTGTTTTTTAAATCACGAATTACATATTTTTTCATATTTTTTCTATTCTCATCATAATAACATATTTTTGTCCCATCGTAACCACACATGCTATTGTTTTACAATCTTAAACACATATATCGAAATATCCTATGTTTTTTTACAGTTGTAATCACATATATCATAACTACATATGATTTTTTCATATCCACATGTATCACAACCTACTTATACATCATAGTCATGTTATGCGTCGTAACCAGAAGCATCATAACTAGGTTATTTATCATATCCAAGTTATGAATCGTAACCACATGACTTATAACATGGTTATATGTAGTATTCATATTTTTCATCATAACCTTGTTCTTCATAATGATTATTTATATGATAATCCCATTGTGCATCGTAACCATGTTATATATCACATCCACGAAATGAATCGTAACCATGATATGAAATTAATCCATGATAAGCATTATAACAGTGCAGTGTATCATAACCTTGATATGCATAGTAATCAAAATATACAATGTAAAAATGTTATGTATTATAACCATGATATGAATCGTAACCATGATATGCATATAATCTAGGATATGCATTATAACTGTGTAATTTATTGTAACCCCGATAAGTATATTTTTCACGATATACATCATAACCAAGTTATATATCGTACTAATGTAAGGCATTGAACTCATGTCTTACTTCAATACCACATACATGTTTGTTATTTTATTTCAACTA
Source organism: Viscum album (assembly GCA_963277665.1). Taxonomy (NCBI): domain Eukaryota; kingdom Viridiplantae; phylum Streptophyta; class Magnoliopsida; order Santalales; family Viscaceae; genus Viscum; species Viscum album. The sequence continues at coordinate 605,356,391 of OY728161.1, read as the reverse complement.
ACTCATTCATTCATGATTATTTACATATTATTTTATAACAAAAATGATGTTGTTGAGTTGGTTATATACCAATCAAAATGATGGCATCTATTCTGTTGGTTTTTACCATTATAATGTCAGGTGTCCAATTCACTACCTTTTTTGGGGAAATAGGACCGTTTTAGGAAATATAATCATTGGAACCTTATTCTTATAAATAGAAGTTCATTCAAACCATAGATAACAAATTTTGCATCATTCAAGATCTAGAGATGGATTCTGTGACTTCTTTCTTGCTTTGTGTGAAATTCTTGAATATAAAATATGTGAAAAACATGTTCCATGTTCATGTATTTATATAATTTAGTTGTTTTTCTTTATTCAAATGATCATTGTGATAGTGATTGAGGGATTTCGGGGATAGGAAGATGGTGCTACCGATCATTGTATCATGGAATTTCATTTCTTTGAAAGTCATCAGTGTCGATTACCTTCTTAATCGAGGGATTGCAGGGATTAGAAGACAGAAATTCTGATCATCATATAGAGGGTTTACCTAGGTGGGGGTATGACATATCTTTTATCCCAGGGTAAAGGATACTCTACTATTTGGAATGAATGAATTGTAATACCTTTACATTTCTAATGCAATTTGGAATAGAATGGGATTAATTTTTTTCTTCATTATATTCCAATAATGTTTTAATTATTTTAATTATGATTTATTATTTATATATTGTATTAAGACATTCTTTACGTTTTATGGTATAATCATTTACATTTATATTAATCTGATCATGGTATTAAATTCAAATAATTTTTTTTTCATTACTTTATGTATTACATCATCTAATATCCATCATATCCCTGACCGATAAGGTCATTTTTATTGGTTATGAATTGTATCAGTTTAATACCACATAAAGTACTTCCATTCTTATGTGTCTAAATATAATGTTTTTAAACGTATAATTCACTACACCCCCTCATCTATAGTTCCATCTCATATAAATTTAACTCTATATTTCATTACAACAATTTGTATGAAAGGTGGTTTCAATTTAGTTTTTTTACTTTCTATATTTCATTCTATATGAAAAATGTATTTCTATTACAATTTTTTTTAATATTTAACTGCTACACTAACGTGCAAAGCTGAAAATTATTGTTTTAGAAGATATTATGATTGAATATTAGATAAATTAAAAACCTAAATCCATCTAGAACGCCTATTTTTTAGGGGAATGAGTTGGAGAAGTATAGAGATATAGCGAAGTATTTTGTTTTTAATACTTTAGTAGATAATTTTATTATACTCATTAGAGAATAAAAAATACCAGACAAAGAATTCAGAATCTTCACCAAAGAAGAGAAACTAAAATATCAACTGAATTACATGGTTTTAAATAAATTGTTTTTTATATGACCAGAAATATATATAGTCACATATCTTCATGTGAAATAGACAATTATATCTACAAAAAATATTATTTAACCCATTTTGGTACATCAAAAGTTATAGAAACATGAAATCCATGCTCTGAGATGAATAAAATGGTTTTTTATTTCTATATGGAGATCTCGTATGTAAGAATCAACAAACATTTATGACCATTATCAATAGTATTCAATCCAAGGGAGAAAAATGTCATGATGATAAAGTTATTATGGAAATGTTAGTGTATATAATACCTAATTAGTGGGAATAAAAAAGGATACCTATTGACTAGAACATAAAATTTAATCACATCACTCTTGTTATATTATTTTATACTCTATTATATAATAATAAAAAATGAATGTGATAAAGAATTTAAAAACAAAAAGAATGGAAATGGAAGTGTATATTGTACTACTACATCTAATGTCAAGACACTTGAATGGGTAACAAGATGAAATGCTACAATTTTTTTTCATATCAGAATCTAGTGAAACTGATCTTTCATAGACTAATTTATCCAACATTGCTCGAATACTGAACATGATTGTTGGAAGGAAATAAGTTTATTATATATTCTAAAATAATGATAAGAAAATCAAGAAAAAAATCAAAAGTAACATGTTAAAAATGTAAAAGAGTGGGTCATATTAGAGCCTTTTGATTTTCTCTTAAAATAATAGACAAAAAGAATAATCATTTTAAATGAAAGAGAAAAATTATTACAAGTCTAATAGAAAGAATTTATTGAATGAAAATGATACCTAGAGTGATAGTGGTGGTAATTTATCAAATAAATCATATGAATATAAATCTTATAATAAAAAGAATATTAGACTTATAACCTGACTACCTATTGGAAATCAATGTATCATGGTAAAGGTAAACAATACATAATATCATAAAAATTTATATTTAACTTCCAATTACCCTACAATGAAATATTATTACTATTCATAGGAATAATCTTCCTCAACGGATGATAATTTACCGTTTTTTGAAGAAGTATTCATATTTTCCATATTATATTAAAATGAAATTTAAAAACTCACGAAAATAATTGATAAATAAATTCTAGAGTACATACTCATAAAATTGAAGAATCCCATCAATAAAATGATCTTGATAAGAAAACCGTTGATTTTTAGAATATTTTAAAAACCTTGGGGAAGTAAATTTTTATAAGGATAAACATTGTAAGGATTCTAAAAAACGTATTTTGAAGAAAATTATTTTTTGAAGAAAAAACAAATCCAAAACAATATCTTTTGAGAATGATAATTTATTATTTTCACTAATATAAAAAAAAGTCTATTAAAAAATATTAATCATTCATTCATACTTGAAGAAATGAATTTGATATAAAGTATTCACAAATTTTTCCACTACGGAATAGTTCTGAAATTTGTTATAATCATTGAAAACTGTTGTTTAGTCATAAGTATTTTGTTCCCAAAACTGCACTATTCTGCACTATGTTTCAATATATTAGAAATTGGGAAAAAAATTGTTCCCTTAACAAAATGAAATCTTTATTATTTCATAAATCTTTCATTAAAAAACAAATTTGGATTCATAAAATTCAATTATCTAACATTTCCAGATCTAATACAGTTTGGGTCTTAAAAAACTAATTTTTTCTTTTTCAGGAAATCTTTATACTAACAACATTAATATTTGGTAAATTGATAGTGGATGTTCTCAAAATTTGATTGGAAATAAATATTTCATTTTAATGATCATTGAAATGAAAGGTGGAAGAGTGACCGTCAGAGATAATGATCATGGAAAGATCATTTGGATTGATAATATTTTTCTTTTAGGAATGGTTTTCGTTTGAAATGATTTGATTGTTAATGGGATTAATAACAACATTATAAGAATAATTTTATCTTGAGATGAATGTATTCTTGTGAGTTTTATGAATGGTTAATATTTTTTTCATAATTCCATGGATTAATTCATCCTTTCATTGCATAGGCTTGATAATGTGTACCCACATAACATATAATACCTTAGATGAAATAACTTACCTTGATTATGTGAAATGAAAGACCTCTCCTGGTTATGGAATACAAGGATATGATACTATACTCTTTGGAAAATTTGTTAAATCTAAAAGAAAAGACTTGTTAAGGATCTACCCAATCATTAAATTTATTCTTCTATCATCTATGAACATTGTCAATATAGAAATAAATATAAAACTAGCTTTATATAAGTTAATGATGTTTCATCTTCTAATGAATTACAGTAAGAACACATTGAACTTTTCAACCCTAAACAAAAATAAGTATTGTAGGCAAGTACAATATATATGTTTTAGTTAATGAATACACCATATTTATGTAGGTATATTTTCTAGAAATGATATTTGAATCCCTTTTCTATTTTAAAACATTTAGAGCCCCAGTATAAAATGAGAAAAACCTACCACTGATAACAATTCTAAGTGAACATGGTGGAGAATTTCAAAATTCATATTTTGAATCTTTTGGTATTATAAAAGGTATAACTCTCAACTTTTTAACTCCATGAACCCCTAAGAAAAATGGTGTTTTTGAATGATGAAAATGTATTCTTCAAGAAATGACGAGAACTATGTTGGGTGAATACTCAATTTCTATTTATATCTTGGATGAAGCTATTAGTACTGATTTTTATACTATAAATTGTGTTTTAACTATACATTTTCTTAATAAAACACATTATAAACTTTCGACTGGCTGAAAACCTAATGTTCCATACATTAAATTATTTGGATTCACTGTAAAAATATTAAATACTAACGATAATAAAAATAAATTTTCACCCAAATATGATGAAATAATATTTATAGGTTATTCAATTAATTATAATCCTTATTGAGGTTTTAATAAAAACATGTGTACTTTTGAGGAAACAATGCATTTTAAATTTGATGAAACTAATCCATTTGTTTTTAAAAAAACCCATCCAATATCAAGAAATTCGTTTTCCCAAACTGATTTTCAACCTTTTATTGAAAAATCTACTAAAATGAGAAATTAAAAAGAAAAAGTGAATAAAATATTTACATAAGAAGAAATTATATCTTATGTTGATAAAGGGTTTTAAAAATGAAAAATCAATTTTTTCTTAGGAATAATCCTACTAATAATATCATTGGCGATGTAAATCAAACTATATGGACTTGAAATTCCTTGACAAATGAAATAGAATATCTTTATTTTCTATCTCAATTAGACCCTAAAGCTTCAAATGATGCCTTGGGTGATAAATATTTCATTAATTAAATCAAAGATAAACTAGATGAATTTGAATAGAATCACGCCTGGTTGGTAGTTAAAAGGTCAAAATAATGAATTTTAATAGGTGAAAAATGGTATTTTAGAAACAAATGTGATGATAATGGTTTTATTATAATAAATAAATAACGACTTGTTTTTAATGATATAAAAAACAACAAAGAATATACTATTAATAAACCTATCCTCCAATACCATGACATGAATCTATTCATAATCTATGAGCTTTTGCTTCATTTTTTAACATCAACTCTTTTCAAATGAAAGTATAGTGTGCTTTTCATAATGGTTTTGTACAATAATATGTATTTTTAGAACAACCACATTATTTTATAGACTCAAAACATATTGATAATGTTTTAAACATACAAAAACTTTTTATGTCCTTAAACAAGCCCCAAGATCTTGGTATGAGAGACTTATATTTTTTTACAAAACAATTATGAAAAATTTAATGTAGACCCAACTCTTTTTATAAAAATGGAAAAAACTATTGGATTGTTCAAATCAGTGTTAATGGAATTATATTCATATCAACTCATCAATCCTTAACTAATTATTTTGTGAATCTTATGAAATATGATTTTGAAATTAGTATGACTGTTGAGTTGACATTATTTTTAGGTTTTCAAATATCTCACTATCCCTAAGGAGCCTATATTTCCCAACATAAGTATATACACTATTTAAAAAAAATTATGTATCGGAAAACACAAAAAGTATAATCACTCTAATAGGAACCTAAAATATATTTGATCGTGATGATTCTGGGAAACCAGAAGATCAAACAACGTTTAGAGATATGATAAAAAAAATTTCATACTTAATAGCAAGTCATCTCGACATAATAATTTCAGTATGATTATTTGTAAGATATAAATCTAATTTAAAGGAATATAATCTAAATAAAGTGGACAATATTTTTCTTTAGATAATTTGTTTTATGTATTAAGGAGTATTTAATTCCTCTAGAAATAATTTGTTTTAAATTTTATTCAGATACTCACTTTGGTGGCTATATAATGGATTGAAAAATTACATTCATAACATTTAATTTCATAGGAAATTCATTTCATCTGGGCTATGAAAAAAACATTCAATAGAACATTCCACTTCTAAAGTGGAATATGTAGTTGCTAGAAGTTTTTGTGCTCAATTGTTGTTGATACGACACTCACTAACTTACTATAGAATATGTTTTAAAATTACTTGAATAATATGTGATTATTTTGGTTCCATTTCTCTTCGTAAAAACATTACACAACACACAAATTAAAAACTCGTAGATATTAGGAATCATTTTCCCTGAGATCACACATAGAAATGATATATATTTTCCCAATTTATCAGAATGCATGAAAAACATGTTATGTTTACACAAACCCATAATCAGACAATAGATTCAAATACATTAAATACAAACTAGGAATGATCTTTGTAATTTAGTCATTCACATATATTTCTTGTTTAATCATTCCCCTTATATTATGTTAATACTTTTTATAGGGGCAGTATACATATCACTTATTATTTTAATTGGTATCACTTTTATTGGTTTTAAATTTCAATCGGTTTCATTTTTTCAGTTTTACAATTAATGATTTCAATTTTCATGGTTTCACATTTATCAGTTTAAAAATTTATTAAGTTTCATTTTTTAACAGTTTTATATTTTTATTAGTTTCACATTTACCAGTCTCATATTTATTGGTTTCATGTTTTCGGTAATATATTATTTTATAGGTATTAAATTATTCAATCAGTACAATATTATCGGTATTAGATCAATACCATGTATTAATTTGGTTATATAATTATAATTGATCTCATATTCTTTTCAGTATTGTTTGTATACTTATCATATGAAAAAAATATTACCACCAATACAAGTATCCAAATATTCCGACATGTAAAATTTATAAACCCATATTTTACATGTTCAAATAATTTTATTTCAAATATTTCTTTTAAATATTATTCAGATTCTTTATGAATAAATTTTTAAGTAAATCCTCTATAGTTCGATGTCATTCTCATCTATTGGATATTTTAGATCAAATATTGATTTTTAGTTTCTTTTTAATGAACCCATTTCTAATTATCCCACATTGAATTCATGTAAACATATCTTTTGTCAAGATGCTCTATAATTACCTAGAGTAGTTCATAATTTATTTACCTCAGTTTTCAGAATCACAATATCCTCAACATTCATAACCAAGAAAATCATCAGGGATCAAGATAGAATTTCATGTTTGAGTCAACTACGTTATCTCTAATGGAAATGCCTCCATGAAATTTATATTCCATGACCTTTCCTGGTGAATGGTTATTTTCTTGATATTTTTATGATACTTTTTATCCGTCATTAAAAAATTAAATATGTTTCCATGGGTGGTAATTCATTTTTGTTGGATGACCTGATTCCTACCATGATTTTTTGCTTTATGAGGAAGTTATTGAATTCTATAAAACAATGTAGGTAGACAATGGATTCAAGATATGTATTTTTATTTATGATAATAAGTATAAAACATTTATAAAATAAGAAGATACTTTCTTTAGAGATCAATATGAGTGTGATTCCCTATGTTCATTTCATAAATTAAAAGAACATGATGGGTCTTTTGATAAGAGAAAAGATGAAGAATCCTTTTTTTCGATTCATAAGGACATGATAAAGGTAAGTAATTTATCAGGAAATAATAGAATAATATCCCTCTAGATAAGAGGATTTATAGTGTCATGAAAAGGTGATAAGGAAACATTCAATGTTTTATATGTTTAGTTGTTTGACTATCTAGTGAATATGAGAAAGATTAATCTAATGGGATTCATTTTCATGACAATTATGAAGCTAAAATATGGTTCCAATAAGTCACTACTGGTCATGTTTCCTACCACTAATTATAATTTATAAAGAATTATTTAGTTTATGAAATGTTTAAATCAGTTAAAATCTGATATCATTCAATGAACATATCATTATAAAGGATACTATATGGATACTTTATTTACAATTCCATACCGAGACAAAAAATTTTGAGAAAAATCTAGAAGTTGGGAAAGCAAAGGAAGTAACTAAAGGAAGCGAAAAACCATAAAATCCATCCAAGTATTCTTCCTAAAAAATAAAATAACATATGACTAAAAAACCTATTTTGAAAAATAATCAAAATACAGTATCATATATGGTTGTGGCTAAGTGGAGAATGAATTAGGAAGAAATGGGGGGAAGGGGATCCTCAATTTTATTTGGATACTTATAAAACTCTGGAACTAAAAATGAGATCTGAAAAAAATTAAAAGAAAAAGAAATCTGGAATATAATTATGAATAGAAAGTACCAAACTATTGAAATTTATAGTCTTATCAAAATAGCAAAGAAATACATAAATAGAATTGTAAAAAGTGAGAAACCTATTCGAACTCAATAATATCCATCAAAGAAAGGCAAATAGAAACAGGAATTTGAATAATCAGATATATAGAGAATTCTAAAAGTATATAAAGAATAATAGGATGAATAAAATGGGAAATAAGAACATGGTATAGGATAAGATGAATTGGAAAAGAATTTTGATGCAATTAATAGATATCATTCAACTTAATTATTAGATGTTTCATCCTTCAAATATTCATCTCTTGATCCCAAGCCATCCAAGGATGTCTATTAAAGAGTTTCTTCTTAAAATTAATTAGTATATATGACAAAAAATAAGAATTAGAATTCAATAAGAATTGGAATCATCCAACATAATATATCATCACTGAAACACATTTTAGTGATCTTTTAAAAAACAGAAATAATAAATATTCCAAAATAAAAATCACAGTAAACGGAATTCATTACATAGAACAAGATTTTAACATATCAGAAAAGATGACAACATTCATTTGAAAAATCAATGGTAGTTAAGAAATCCTTTCAAAATTTAAGAATGAAGTAACATAATTTGTCAAGATTCAGATGTAAAAATTTCTGAATCATGAAGTTGAATTCAAAGTGTTAAAATAAAATGTTCTTGAGCACATTAAGGCTTGTAAAAATGTTTTTATGAGTTCATATAAAAATGATTATAGAATCAAGAATCATGTAGAAAACTGGATGAATTTGTGAACTGGGTAAATAATTTCAATTCTTCCTATCAAGGGCCAGTCAATGATTTGAATGAAAAAGATAATGTCATTCAAAGACCCAGTACCTCAAAAGGAATAAAATATGATGATCTTGATCTTATAAAGGAATAATTAGTGGACAACGTCATGAGGTTGTTTTGATATAAAATAGTGTTTCAATTTCGGACATGTCTTATATAATATTATTTAAGGATTTAAAATCCAAGTAAGACTATTTTAAATATTAGGAATCAATCAATCAATACCTATAACAAAGGCTCTTGAAGCAAAAATGAATTAATGACAAAAATTATGTGAAGCTGAATGCTCAGAAAGAATCCATTATAAAATTAATGGACGATATAAAAGAGTTTATGAAGATTAATATTTAGATGTTCAATTTCTTGAAAAAACAAAAGGTTAAATAATGAAATGTTTAACTCTTGTTGTAATAAAATATAGCAATATATATTGTATGGTCCTCTATTTCTCTAAATCTTTTCAAAACATAAATAATTTTCCTTAGTATTTTTGAAAATAAAAAATGAGGAGAATTGTTTTGAAAATTATAAATTCTTTTCATAAATATAAAAATGGTGAATACATTATTTTGGGGGAGAACTCACATGTAAATGTTATGTGTATACGATCGTAAGTTAAATATTTATCCTAGGGTAGAATTAGTCATATTCACTATTACATTCAAAAGTGTTTCTAAACTCTGGATGAGATAATTCATTATTATTATTATTATATTGTGATTTCCAAAAAGGGTGATATTCTTGAGCCAAAATGTTTTTTGGCTTTCCCATTAAAATGTTTGTTTTGAAAATAACAAATTATTTATAGTTTTTCATATATGTAGTATTCTACCAATAATCACAAATTTTGTTTTCCATCGTAATAAATCATTTGGTTTTTTTACAATTGTAATAACATATATAAAAAAATTTTGTTTTACAATAATAATCACATATATTGTAATCAAATTTGATGTTTCTTTAACCATTTGCATCGTAACCAAGTAATACATCGTAATCATTTTAGGCATCGTAACCACGTGCATCATACTAGGATATTTTTCTTATCTATGTTACGCATTGTAACCACATGCATCCTAACCAGGTTATCTATCATACTTATATTATTCATCATAACCATGTGCATTGTAATTAGGTTATACATTTTAATCACATCGTGCATTGTAACTATGTTTTATATTTTAACCATGGTATGAATCATAACCACGATATACATATAATCATGATAAGAATTGTGATTATGTCATGTATTGTAAGAACTATGTGAATAAAAATCATTATATAAATTGTAACCATGTTTTGTATCGAAACCATGATATGCATATAATCCATGATAAGAATCGTAACCATGTGTTGTTTCATAACCACTATATTCATAGTAATCATAATATACGTCGTAAATATGTTAGCTATTGAACTAATGTAATATATTGATTTCAAACATTACATCAAACCCGTATACATTTTTTTCATTTAATTTCATCATACTCATTATTTCATAAATTTGTACTTATTTTTTTCATACAAAAATGATGTTGTAGAGTTAGTTATTTCAAATAAAAATGATGTTGTGTATTCTATTTGTTTTAACTGTTATAATGTCATGTGTCAATTTGCCTCCAATTTTGTTTGGAGAAATATAATCCTTGGAGGAAATATGACCGTTGGAACCTAAGGCCTATAAAAATGAGGTCATTCAAACCAAAGATAAATACTTATGAATCAATCATATTCTAAAGGGGGACAGTGTCATATATCTCTTTCTTCACGTGAATGCCTTGAATATAAAAGACATAAACAACCTGATCCAAATTATTTTATTTCTATGAGTGATTTATGTTAATTTTTGTGACTGATCATTGTGATAATTATCAAGGGCTTCGAGGGATACGACGATAGTACTACCAATTATCGTATCAAGGTATTTAAAATATTTGAAAGATAGAGGTTCCAATTACCTTCTTAATTAAGAGATTCATGGGGTAATAAAATAGATATGTCAATCATTGTTTCAAGGTCTTACCCAAGTGGTGCTAAGACAGATCTCTCATCTAGGGTGAAATGATACCCATTTATTGGGATATAAGAATTGTAATATCATTAAATTTTTACTAATATTTGTTATAGAACGGGAATCATTTTGTTTCTTCTTTATATTCATCTATTTTTTGTAATTGATGAAATTATTATTTATTTATTACATATTCTATTAGGAGATTATGTACGTTGTATGGTAGTATAATTTACACCTCTATTACTCTGATCATTGTGTTAAATTCAAATATAGTTGTTTTTAATTACTGATGGATTACCATCAAATAATATCCATCAGATCTAGAACCTGTATGGTCATTTGTAATTATTGTGAATTTTAATAGTTTTATACTACCTAAAATAAGTTAATTCATTAGATTATAAATATAATGTTTTTAAACATGTAATACAGCCCCCTACCCATCTTGTATTGTTCCATATCATTTACATTTAAATCAATATTTTGATCCAACATAATGTTTTCTTTGTACTTATTGAACAAAAATTCAGAAGACTTTGGGTATGAAATTAAATTTTTTATAGATTTTTATCTGTAGTATAATTAATATTACAAGTGAAAAATAAAAAATTTTAATGCAAGATTCACCATTTTTATTTGGAAAACTAAGGAAAATTGTTTTTAATCATTATTTAGTATAATTTTCTTATAATAATTGTTTTCATTCCAGCAAATTGTTATTTTTTTATAATTATAGAAAATGAGTCTTCATACTATATCTACCTTTGAAGAAGTAGGATGAAGGTAATTGATAGAGATAATAATTCTATAAGTAATGGTTGATAAATTGTATAAAGTTCATATATATAAGAGAATAGCAGAGAGAAGGAACAGAATTTATGTCCATAACTTGAGAAATGGTCTATCTTTTGAGGTATTATTGATGAACATTTTATTAATGTATCGCGATGGAAATGTGTTAAAAATATCCCAAAAAGTTTCTAATTAATTCCACTATTCATTGGACCACATGTAATCATAGATAATTATGGACAATTTTCTTAACAATAAGGATTATGTAAATGTTTATCCCATGTAAATAATTTATTTTTTGTTTTTATGATTATGAAATATGTTCAAGATTTACATTAAGTATTGATACCTGAAATGGATTAGTTATAAGAGAACCATTGTTATGAGGGAAAAATATTTAAAACTATTAACTATATAAATCATTTTTTCAAATATAGTAATTCATATAGTTAATGATTTATGGAGAAACCATGTAGTTTTAAGGGAAACATGAGAATCAGAAAATTCTAGTAGGGAACGATATACTGAATTGTTTTATAAGTGTATATAATTAAGAAGGAGTAATTTCTATAAAATGATGGTGGTAGAATGAAATAGCCATGGTAGTGATATAATAATTCATTTTAATTTTTATTAGTATTCATTAATAAGGTAGTAATAATTATTTCAATTATATTATATATTTTTTAATTACAAATTTAATAGTTTTGTTCAACTCGTTTAATGGAAGGATCTATTTAGATGTCTATATTTTAAATTACGAAATTTTAATTTAAAAAATCATCTAAATTTAAATTTCATCATGTAAAAATTATCTTGGGTTTAATTTTCTTTATCTTTATGAAACTATTTATTTGTCATTGAATTTTGAATAATAATATTTTTTTTGAGAAATATAAATTTTGTAAATTGTTTTAGAAGTAAAAATTATTTTTTATTTTATTTTCATATTTTATTAGTTTATCTTGATTAAAAATATTCCATAAATTGTTTTATAAAATTATTTTTTATTTCCATGATGCATAATATCATTTTATGTTAGGAATCAAAAATTTTCTAAAAAGACTTTTTCATTTCATATTCACGTTTTAATATTATATTATATTATATTATAGTAATTATATTTTTCACTGAATAAAATGGAATCAATATTTGATATTATTTTTTCAATTTATAGTAAATAGATTAATTTTTCAATATAAATTGAACCCTTAATAAATTTTTTTAAAATGATAAAGGGTAAATAATAAAATTTAGACTAATATATAAAATGATAAGGGCTCATAAATGACCCTAGCACATGGATACAATTTTTAGACGAGAAAAAACAATCCATTATCATTAAAAAGATAAATATATTTATTCTTTTTACATTCAGAGGATATTTTTATATTTCCAATATTTTATTTCACAACGAGTAAAAAATGTCAAAATATTTTTTTAATTACTATAATATTATTAACATATGGATAAAGATTTGATATCTTCTGTTTTAAAAATTCAATTGACATAAATCTAATTTTTATTCATCATGTAAATTAATTTATAATTTATAATTATTTTATAATTACCATTAATATTTACAAAAAATTGAATAATTAAATATTTCATTACATGTAGAATAAAATACATGTAATTAAAAATATTAAATTTAACATAATTATTGAAAAATAATTTAATCCATGAATTTTATAGATAAATTTGTCAACATAGGGATATAATAAAATTTTTGATTTTAATATTAATTTTTATCTTGATATTATTAGTTTCAATGTAATAAATATATAAAAAATAATTATCATAGATGATATTTTTTTATGAAATACAAATTTAATAAACCATATAAAATTTAAAAATATTAATATTCTTCCATATTAGTATTATATTTTTTAACATCTATGATTATTAATCTATTGGTTTTCGCTTTTACAGTAACTACCTTTAACCTAAATAATTAAGAATTTATTTTGTCATCGTAAATTTGAATAGGGTTAATGAGGGGTGAAAACGAAAAATAGATTATAATATGTGAAAAACATGGGTAATTTTTATTGGTTGAGATGATATATACATATAATAATATTATATTTTTTAATAAATAAATAATATTTAAAAAATTACATGATTTTAATTTCAATTAATTTAATATTTTAAAAAATTCAATGGGCAATCATACCATCTCTTATAAATTGGAACCTCTTGTTCTCTATCCTTTGAAAATCAAACCACATTTTTTTCATAAAAATTATAATAATAACTTACAGTAGACACTATTCAAATTATATTGTAATTTTATTCAATAGAATACTATAAATAAAAGACCAAATGAGTTATTGAATATATTTTTTGTTTTCTAAAGATGAGTTATAGATAATTCCTCTTATTTTACTTTTGACACATCTTCCACCTTCATAAAATTAGATTAAAATGAAAAAAAAATAATAAAATAAGTATCCCCCACATACTAGGATGTTAATTTTTATAACATTAGAACCTATATAAATCAACAACCTCTTTCAAATTGGAGTGAAATTAATCGTTCTTTTGTAAGGTGGATTACCAACTCACAAACCAACATAAATCATTTTCTGTTATCCAATATTAATACTGGTAATGGCGACTTATTTAATATATATATATATATCATTGAGGACTTATTTATTAATATAAAATGAAAATATAAAAAATATTTTTGTACCTTTCTATAAACTAGGAAAATAATAACGACGTTCATGTCTATAAGTCGGCTAACACCTCCATGAAGCAATGTCATACGTTTTTCATCCCCACATCCCTTTGATGGCATATATAAACATATATAATTAAAAAAACATGTTATTTATTATATTATTATCTTTCCATCATGATAAAATAATACATAACTTCATTCCATAATTATAGTTTAATAATGGAAATGCTACTCATGCGTATATATGTCCCTCCATCTTTATAATTATAACATAGTTCATTTTTCATTACATTATTTAATAATTTGTTTTAAATTTTTATTTGATTTATAATGGAAAAAATTATTTAATTTTTATTATTATTCTATATATAGTGTAATTGAAACTTCAATTACTATAGACAACTTATTTGTGTCATTTCAATCATATGATCTGAATATTGAGTAAAACACCATTTGTCAGCATAATTGATTAAGTAGTTATATAATAAATTATATTTAATGTGATAAAATAAAGAAGTACATATGAAATATTTTTTGTTAAGTATAAAATTAAAATATATTATTATTTAGGAATACAAAGAACGTAAGTGATGAGTTGGACTCAAGGTAAAATACTTTCATTTAAAAATAATTTTTTACAGTTTATCATTAAACATTATTTTTGTTCTATAAAAATAATTTCTAAATTTTAGTTAATGTTGGGTTTTATCTATTCTATTATTAATTTTTTAATTCATTTTCGCCCTTGTTTAAATTCAATAAAAAATTAAATAATTTTGTTACAACATTCCAAATGAGCTACTTTTTTCCTTTTCTGAAATATGTATAGATGGAATTTTTTATTAACATATGTGGAATGAGTGGATTTTATCACCATCAAGACTAAAATTTTATTTTATGTAACCGTTTTATGTATAATTTTCTATAAAAGATAATATTTTCATTCATATAATCATTATTTTTTATGTGAGTCATTTAATAAATGGAAACTGTATTTTTTTATAATAAATGTTCAATGTGATCATTGAAAAATATTTTTACATCTATTATGATTTTCATTGAAATTATAGGATGTTGTATTCCATTATCACCATTAATATATAATTTATATTTAACCACATTTTCTTATTTATGTGCTTTTTTGAATTGAATGTATTTTTTTTGGAAAATAGAAATTTTACTATCAAAAGAATAATTATTATGGTTGAAATAAAATATTTTATATTGTAAAATAAAATATTTTATGTTTTTTTAGTTCTATTTATTGGTAATTTATTATAATGCAGAGATACTCTTTTTTAAACTATGTATGCGAAGTTACAACATAAATTAAGGACTATTTGTTACATCATTAACCAATGATGGGTGGTTCCATTATTTTCTAAGTACATGTTTATTTTTGGTATCCCTCCATTTATTTTAGTACTCAATATATTGAAGATGAACATAATGGTCATTTTAATTTTTAGAGTGACCTTGAAAATTATTTATCAACTAAACTGCTTAAATATTATTTTCATACTAATGATTTTAATTTGAAATTGTTAAATTTAAAAAAGGAAGGATAACTAGTTTTTTTTAAAAACACATGATTCACTTTTCTGTATAAAAAGATATAATTTATTGAAAGAATTAATCGGTTTTCATATTTTTCAAAAATATTATATATTTAAAATTTTTATATCCCTTATTATATTTATTTTTGCATCTTATATTTTTAAATTGTTCTTTAAATATTATAAGGATGGGTAAGTGAAAAAAAATGTAATGTTGAAAGTCACCCCGAATTTTCCTAAAATAAAATTATATATTATTTTAAACTATTTTATTTTAAATAAAATAGAATCAAAATAAAAGTTCCCACAATGTGATATATTTTTTTATTAGATATTTTACTAATTCATTAAAATCATAATTATAAAAAATAATTTGGAAAATAATGTGACTCCATATTTAAAATCACTAGAATATGTAATGTTTAACAAAGTGTCCTTATATTATAGATAGATCAATGATATATCTATACCATTTCCCCATCCCTAACAATACAAACAATAACTAATGATATTTTGAATGATGGATGAAATTAATAAAAAAATATTCCTTATCAATAAATGTTCGTACTGAATAATGAATATTGAATAAAAAATTTCTATAGTTAATTAAGAATAAATCCATGTAAAACACAATGTATATAATTTTTTTAAAGTTTAAGAAATTATCAAATCACTCAAATAAATAAAAATAATATTTAATATAAATTTATTATTTAATTCCCATATGATATTGAATGATTCAAGTGAAATCTAACGAAAAAAATAAATAAGAGATAAAAGTAAACCATGAATTTAACTGAAAATTTGGTTTTGAAAAAATTCATGAATATAGAATTATAAAATAAAATGTAAATTAATTACTAAAATAAAGATTCATTCATTATTTTAATTTCTAATATATTGAAATCTTTTAAAAGAAGAAAAAAATTTAAAAATTATTATTGGTGTAGGAATGTGTATTAGAATTTTTTATATAAAACTCATTCTATTTGAATTGTTTGTGAATAATGTCTGAAATTTCCAACTCAAAAATAAATTAAAAATTCATTCATAAAGACAATTAAAATTTCAATAATAACATAACATGTAATTAATAAATATTTTGATTAACATAATGAAAATTTATAAATTAATTTATAAAAATAAGGTCATGTGAGATATATATATTTGATTAAAAGAAGAATATAATTTTTCATTATTTTAATAATGTAATTTTACGAAAAAATAAAAAATCCAGGATATGATGGAAGAAAATTGATTTTTTCCTTAAATATATAGTTTTTTAGAAAATAGATAAATTTTATTAAGGTTGTATTATGATATTCCTTTAATGAAAATGAAGATAGTTCCTTAGAATGAGTATATAAAATAAAACCACACCAATTTGGTAAAATCTTAATTTTAATCCCTTGAATGAATAAAATGGAATTGAAAAATTAATTATCCATAATATATTGGATTTGATGATAATTTTTTTTAAATTGGAATTATATAATGTACAAAAAATTATATAGGTATGTTTTACTGAATATGTATTAATTTAGTGAAAATTGGGAAGAAATCCATTAAAAATCTCATATTAGTGGAATTGGAATTAATAATTCAATTTATAATTTTTATCAACTATAATATATTTAATAAAATGGAAATAAAACAAAATATAATCAAAAATAAAAGCACACATAATGTTTCAACATTATGGACAAATCAAAATATATATAACCCAATGAAAAATAATTCAGTTATAAAACGCCATATATTGGTCTGAATCAACTTGTATGTTATTTATATACTATAAAAATAACATATGTAATTTGTTTACATTATAACCAGAAATTAAATTTTTTATTCCGTTAAATTTTTTAATAAAATTTTATATATAACAACATATTTAATTATTTTTATATCATTTGTTTTCAGGATGTTCAATCCATACACTAGAAATGTCATCCTTTGTTTTAAAAATGTTAAAGGGGGTAATTATTCCCCAAAAATTGTAATTAATATTATAAATTTATTATAATTCATATTCACAAATTATAATTTCTAAACCAACAATGAAAAATGGTTAGGATAAATGAACTATATTACAATCATGGAGATTTTATGTTATTCATACCCCTTGGGAACAACATCAAATTCAACAATCTTGGTGGAAAGAACATAAGTAATATTTTTAGTTTCTATAATAATTATTATTATTAAAATATATCATATTTCATTAATATAATATATATTTATATTAGAGACATTTTCCTTTATCAAAAAATCAAATATTGTCCCTTTATGGAGTGGTAATCCACACGTATGCAAGAATGGTGATGTCATTATTATAATAATGGAGTGGTTAGTAAATATATAACAAATTAACCATAAAAATAGGTAAATATTTCCGGAATTTCATATATATATAAATATATAATACACATCAACAACACCAGTAATGAGTGATAGTGACAAAAAATGATTTACAATGTTTCAATAGGTCGTAATTCATTATACACATGAATGATGGTATCACCCCCATTTAAGGGAATATAAGATAGATTTACTGTATTCTAGTAATGTAAAAAATATATGTATATTTTTTATAATAAATTTTTTTATTATCATGGTTGAATACGTTTTTCAAACGGAGGAATAATAAATAATAAATTTGCGTCTCAGAACCATGATAATTCTTTAGAAAAAATCATGTGGTTTTTAGCAACAAACATCCAAGTGGTTTTTATGATAAAAAAATTTTCCTTATAAATCAAAGGAAAATAATTATTTAACTTTGTAATAGAGTGTCCCAAACATAATAATTTTCATGTGTGTTGAAAATTTCAGAAGATGTTTCTCTTTTATAAGCAATAAAAGAGACAGTTTTTTAATATATTAATGTAATTGATTAATATAAAGTAATTTCAGTGGAAAAAATGTAACCATTATGATATAATTCAATGATATTATTATTATTGGTTGAAATTATAAAGTCCAATAAAATTTTTAAATTTTTTGTCAGTTTTTCCCCTTAACTCTTTTTTGACCACATTAAAAACTTTTCGAGAATTATTATGAAAAAAAGTTTTTTATTTTTAGGGTTCATGTTAAATACTATGAAAGGAAAGATGAAAAACAATAGTAATGAGACATAAAATATAATACATGTCATAATCAATTCATTAAACAGAGGGTGTTCAGTAATTTTAGTCATAAATAATATATTATTTATTATATAATATATTCAATATCATTTTTTGAAATATTCAATTGATTTTACATGGAGAACTACAAAATATAAATATAATTAGAATCTAATCCCATATCACATCAATAATACGTTATATTTACTTATATAATTATTAAAATATGATAATAAATTAATTTTACAGTAAATTTAATATTTGTAAATATCATTTATTTTATTTTTCATCTATTGAATAAATATTGTTGTAGCATCGCACATTAATTAATGATAATAAGATAACCCCTATATAATAGAAGTAAATTTATATTTGGAGAATATTTTCTTTTAGGGGGAAATAATCATTAAAAATTCTTCTCTTATTAATTTTTTTATGTCAACATAGATTCGATATTTAAAAAAACTAGAGTGATTTTTTTCACTACCCAAAATATCATATATTATGTTCTCCTAGACATATGGTCTAATAAAATATAAATAATCATTCGATGGTTAAAAAGAAATTCATCATATAAAACTTAAGATGATTTTTCTGGATTATCATATAATTTTAATAAATGATATCTTAATTAACCCTTTTATCATAGTGATACATTTTTTCCTTTTTCCTGGTTATCATGACCAAAAATTATGTTGGAATTAAGAAAATTATTAAATTTTCCAATTCAAAATGATAAATTTATATTAAAAAAGTAATACTCTATTAATGGACTAAATTTATTATATTTTTATATTTA
Source organism: Viscum album (assembly GCA_963277665.1). NCBI lineage: Eukaryota > Viridiplantae > Streptophyta > Magnoliopsida > Santalales > Viscaceae > Viscum > Viscum album. The sequence goes on along the minus strand of OY728161.1, from coordinate 605,336,549 downwards.
TATGCATGATGAATAGTTGTTTTTGAAGAAATTTTATTTTTCAGGAGAAAAATAATTTTAAATTAACACTATGAGTAGAAATCGTCATTATATGAATTCTAAATCTTATAGAATGATATGTAATCATCATATTACTATAAAATCATTACTCATTACTATTTATTTTACCTAATTAAAATGGAATAAATTATTCAAAAAATATTAATTGAAAATTCCTTTAAGAATTGATATGGATTTACCAAAATCTCCTGAAAATTGAGGATGAAAATGAAATTTATTTTTTTATTATAAAGAAAATAGATCATATATCATATTAGGTAAAAATACAAATTATAATCATACATCAAAATATAATATTTAATGAAACTAAATGGTTGTTTTACAAAGGTTGATATTTATAACTATTCATTGATAAATATATATATATAAATTTCACCATATGATATTTTTATGGTTTTATTTCATAATTGATAACATTTTAATAGTATATTGTGATTAAAATTGTCATATAAATTATATATTATTCATTCTATAAAATAAAGAGAAATGATTTCATATAGAGACTTATTTTTCAGGCATAAAAAGGGATCACTATTTTTTTTCTTTCATCATAAGAATGAATCATTAAATATTAATTGACTAATGAAATTATTTATATTTCATAATGTGGTCAATCCTATTTGTACACACCAATTCAATGGATTGCTTATAATGGTCACATATATATAATATATTTCAATGGTTATTTGAGAATGTTGTTCTGTTTCATATTTGAAAACAAATATAATGTTTTTAATTACCAATATGATGGTGTTAAATTATACCAACCTTTAACAAATTCCATCCTTACAATCTAATCGTTTCTCCAGAATCATGGGTAAATCATTTGAAAATTACATTATGGAAAATAAATATTATAAATGGCCAATAAATATCCTTTAAAAACATAGAAATTTAAATAATAAGGTCCAATAAATGTTGATAAAAATATATTCAATATAGGTGAACATTTTTCGGAATTGAAAATATACATATGAATGAGAAAAATAATTCCCACGTACTGGTAGAGATAGATAATGAACATAGAAAAGAAAATGAAAAAAGACCACAAATCCATTAATATGTGATGATTGAAAAGAAAAAAAAATTCATTAAAAACAGAAATTATTGTGTATAATTTTAATTCAATATAATTTCCCTTGTTGTGTGGAATTATTTTTCAAATAAGATTATGAATAGTAGAAAATATACTAATAAGATATTATAAATTCAAGAAGTCAAATTTCATCTTTTGTTGGTTATTTGATAAATTTTGACATCACATGTTATAGAACACAATGAATATCCATTCTGAATTTTTATAAATATTAATAATATAAATTAACTGTTAATAAAAAATAATATCCATAAACGATAGAAATTTAATACCATCTACCACTATATATTTTTGAAAACCAAAAATGAAAATAAATTTTATTCTAATTTCTTACATTAATCACTAAAACGTCAACTGTAACTCACATTGTTTAACATAATCCCTTCCATAATTATTTACCCATAAAACAATCCATAATTATTTATCGATAGAAACATTACTCAATTAGTTATCAATAAAAAAATTCCAAAATTATATGAAAAAAATTAAAAATTAATGATTAATGAATAATTTCACTTAATTTAATATATCAACAAATCATTAATCCCAAAAGAATTATAAGGTTTCTCTAAATTTCAAATTTCAATATTTTTTCCCTTGATCACCGTAAAATCACAATGAAATGAAAATTTCATCTAAAATAATCATTATTTTTATTGTTAAAATGATATTATATATTATGATATATATTCTATGTATACGAAAATGAAGTAACCTAAATTAAAAATTTATTTTTCACCGAATTGGAAATCAATTTCATGGTGACTAATTTGAATTTGATTTTTTTCATTAGTTCCAATCATAGTATTAAACCGTGTGAACATTAATAAATCAACATCTTGAACACTATAAGTTTTATCTTTACCCCATTCATGTGTTTTCTATAAAATATCACCTCACATTAAAATAAAATTTCAATGTCATTAGTACCATGATACATATTATTTTAAATCCATAAAGAAAACTTCTTCAAACTAATCTTTCCTTGTTACATGATTTAAATAAATAAAATAATATTAATTTAATAATTATATAATGTATGTATAAAATCCATATATGTATGAAATTTATTCATAATATATTAATGATTTTAAAGGATTAGTATTTTCATTTTTCATTGAGTGTTCCCTCCGATTATTTAAGTGACTCAGGTAATGCACATATTACACACACATATGAAATTGAAATCATCAGTAGTTTGTTTCAATATTTTCATGATATCCAATCATAAAACATCTCCCAATTTTATTCATACATTTTATTGGTTGTTTGATTATATAATTATAACATGAAAAAAATGAGGACTTCTTTCCCCATGGTCGAAATTACACATGCTTTTATTAAAATATATCATTCTTTTCTTCGGGGATTCCGTGAGATGGTTATAGTGATGGTTATCAATCATATATCACGGTTACAAATTGTGGATAATAAAAATATCATTATATCTTTCCATAATCAGATTTATTTGTTCATAATAAATATACATTAAATCACAATGAGTATTAATATGTTTCTTCATTGCTCTATCCATTAACTAAATCATTTAACATTCATTTTCATTCTATGATTCCACATGTTTAGTCTATTTCATTCATTGTAGTCACAAATTAAAATTATTCATAATGGTTCCTTATAAATATTTGATTAAACCATATAATACTCCATGGGAGTGTCAATGAATGTAACCAATTAGGGAATACTCACTATTCTCCAAAATGATTGTCAAAATATTTTAACATGATGTATTCAAGGATATTACAAATAAATTATATTGATCAAAACAACATTCACATGTTGTATCTAGAAAGATTTATAATTCTAGTAACATAATATGATATATTTATCCCCAAACATTATGATGAAATAATATATATAAACCAATATTCAATCTATTTAAAGGGTTTTGTTATGTAATATATGTTTTCAGAATCCTACTTATAATGGTTTCTAGTAAAATATATCTCATATGAACAATATAGTCCTCGACTGTAGTATACCCAATCACATGGTTTCAAATTTTAATTTGTATTGATACAAGAGATATTATCATATTTGAATGATCAATTTATTTTTATTAAAGAACAAAATACATTCTTAATTCTTATATTACACTATAAATATTAGATATATAGTATAAAGTCATTCAATCATCCTTATAATTAATAATAATATCTTTTTTTAAAGACTAGGACAAAAAATAAAATAAATGGTGCATACATATTCCAAGTAAGATATATGTGAAAAATAATCTATCATGACTTGATATGTTATAATATATATGGAACTTGGAATAACTGAAAACACTTTCTATATAATTAATAGTTTTATAAGAAAAATGAATGCATGGGTAATATCAAATTCAATAATATAAAAGATATAAAATAGAAGAATTAATAATTTAAGAAATGGTTAATATTAGAAATCATAATCTCAGAAACCTTACATTGATCACTTTGTGAATTATTAAAATATAGTTTATTTTATTGGTATGAATAAATTAAATCACATTTAATTTGGATAATTGGTTCATCTAATGAGAATATTGAGGTATCAATGGACTATTTGTGAATTTTTCCCATATGCAAATTAATTTCCATCACATTCCACAAATACTAACAGGACAATTCTATTTATAAAATCTATGAGTTACCAAAAAATGAGTTCTATTTAATAAGGAATATAAGGTATTGATATTTCTCCATTATATAAACAAAAATCTATGTAAATCATTATATGTAGAATTGATATATTATCTAAAAAATGATTATATCATTGATAAAAAGAATATATATATTTCAGAAAAATGAAATGTCTAATAATCACAAGAATGTTTTTGTTCCAAGATAATGTTAGTAACAAAATAATAATAAAATTTAATAGATTTACATCAATTAATTAGAAAAATATATGTTTATAATGAATTTAGTTTATTTTATATTGGAAAATTGATGTGAAATATTTAAATAGTCATTCATTATATAGTTTTCATTGTAAAATAATATATAATTTTAGAGGAAGATAAATATCATTAAACATTTAAAATAGTGGGGAAGTCAATTAATTTTATAAAATTTAACATCTTTCTATATGATTTATTATAAGGAATATTTAAATCATCAATTTCATAAAAAAATATAATTATTCCATTGAATCCATTTAAATATTAAATTATAACATAAAATTTCCATAATAAATAATATCACTAATAAAATGAAATTATCGAAATAGTTTTGATAAATTTGTACATGGATTGAAAATATATGTCACTAAAATATAAATAAATTCAATTTTTATTTTAAAATTTCATTTTCCTCATTCGAGTAACAAATATTTAATAAGATATAAAATGATATAGAGTGACATTAAATATAATAACGATAAAAAATATTGATATAATATAGGATGGTTTAAGAGATTCATTTGATTAAAATTAACTCAATAAAAAAATTTGAGATTTTAAAATAAATAATTACATTTATGGTGATGATTAATTGAATCCTCAAGGAATTTTTTGTGCATCTTTATGTTTTTCTTTTGTTTTATATATTTTCCTCAATATTTCGATGATAATTCAGTCTATAGTGTTTGGTTTTTTGTTATTCCAATCACATTAGATAAATAATAGATTTATTTACACATTATTATTTAATGAGGAAGTTTTAAAATGATTTAGTTCTATTTAAAATTCAATAAAATTTCGCTTCTATTTTAGAAAGATTATATTCTATCATTTTAAAAATTTTGTATATTTAATTTAAATAATGTTATAATTTTTGGGATTTAAAATGAAACATTGTTTTTCAGAAATAAAACATGATTATATTTCATTCATTACTTTGCATCTATGATTAACAATGTCTATTGAATGGTTATTAAATTATATTAATATCTAAAATGTTCTTTCATATTTTTTTTTCTATTGTGGAGAATTATTTGTACTATATAACGCTAATTTTAGTATTCGTATATTTCATATTTATCTGTTTATTGATTAATTGGAATGATAATACGTTTTTCTAAATGTAATTATTCTTTAACCGATCCTGAATCTGCTATGAAGATCATTTTAAAATTCATTGATGTTTGTTAATGTATGATGTCCATATTTTTGAAATGTATGGTTTGGAAACCCTAATTTCACAAAAGTATGGTTTGAAATCCCTATATTTGTAAATTATGATTTGGGAACAATACTTTCTCAATGATTGGTTTGACCACCCTGCATCCTCAAATTATTGATTGTAAACCATACATTAATAAATTATGGTCCAACAACATAACTGTGATGAACCCTACACTACATTGATGAACCCTATGTCTCTTTCATGATCCATATTCTATATGGATATACCATACGTTTTATTGACGAAACCTATTAAATATTTATTATCCGTAAACTACATTGATGAATATTATGTTACGTTGAGGAATATTATATCACATTTTTTAATACTACATTACTTTCTTGTACACTACTTTTTTACATCTGACATTGTGTACCCTAATTTATTGTTGATGATTTGTGCTTCTATGTGGAAAATTTGTTTTATTTATATTCATATTGATTATTTATAGGTGTATTTCTACAGGATAAATTCACATTATATATAAAGATTATTATTGTATTTTTTTGTTGATTTTGGTTCAATATACAAATATATATATTAATAAATTATTTCAACTTGTTTTCCCATAAAGATGGAGGACTCAAGATTATTTAAATAAAAATATCTGAATTTATATTTGGATTGTGTGGCATGTTTTTAAAGATGATAGAATAGATTTAAACCATTGTTGTAAATCATTTAATGGTATTATTATTTTTTAGATTTTATTTCAATATTTATTCAAATTATGGTAAATTATATTTTAGATTTGTTCTACATGAATAAATAGGGAAAATTGATTTGTTTTTTATGAAGATATTTTTGAATTCTCTTGAGTCAATTTGTATTGAAAATATAATGGAAGAGAATTTGATGCAACTATTAATTTTTTTTTCTATATATATATATATAGAAGATAAATTGGTTCATGTGAAAAAATATTTCTTACGGTATATTTTAATGAGAAATTGATGTGAACTTTTTACCTCTGTGCATTTAAAAAGTAAAGTGAGACTCTATTTATTCCCCAAAAAATTATTTCTAGTGCCAAATATTTATTATTTGACTACAACTTCTTTGAAGAGACATGATAATCCAAATATTAAGAACCATTACCAGTTCCTCTGTTTTCTATCTTCTCTTGTCTTGTATTTGAGTCTATAACACAATTTTCCATCTCTCACATGCACTCTATGTTTTATTTTCATTATTTGACACATAGAATAATTATTTGTTTTTTTCTCCATTGTGTGATCTCGATGAAAAAATTCAGGATCTATTAGTATTTACTCCCTATATCTATAGTCATTACTGATCGAGTTATGACTCCCATTGTTTAATGTCAGGTTTTAAGGTTTTTGACTCCCCATAAAAAATTTAGTGTTGTGGTTATCCCTCCATTAGAAAAGTAATTTGTAATTGTGTAATGACCAAATTATTTATCAATAGAAATTTATTTTTTATAATTATTTAATATAGTAAAAATATATAATATTACAAATAAAAAATCAAAAAAACCGTATAAATAAATAATTAATGAAATAAAATATATCTCTAGAGGTTGAGGAATACATACAGATGAAATAATAACCTGACCTTTGAAATGTAATGTGACCCTTATTAATAGTAAAAATAAAAGTTTAATAGTAACCCCATAAATGGATGTATAAATAAAATTAATCCATCTTATATGTGACAATATGATTTGATTACATCATGATATAAGTAAATTCATTTTTAAAGATTATTAATAAAATATTGGTATTTTTGTAATTATATTATATTAAATTAAAATATAATGATTATTTTAATAATATATGATTATATTAATTTTCAGAAAATTTTACCAAAATATGTATTATGGGGACATCTTAATATAAAATAATTTTAGGGGTCTACATTTTATTTTTTAATGTGTTAGAAAAGAATTTTTAATTTTTAATTTGGAATTTTTCACAAAAAATATTATTTAAATTGATATTATAATTTCACATATATAATAAATTATTTTCATAAAATAGAGTTCTCTTTTAAATTATACAAATCTAAAAATTGTCTTGGTGAATATTTGGGATTTTTTTAAAATAGTTGATTTTTGTGACTAATAAAATACTATAATTGACGATAGGTGATTTTAATTTAATTTATGCAACAAGCTAGAGTCGTGGATGATGTTAATTGCAATTGGTTCGATCTAAAATGCACACTTTATTGTTTTGGTTCACAACAATCAAGACTATTCATTATCTTGGGAAGAAAATAATAAACTAATGATTAAAATAATGGGAATCCTCTCCTCTCCTCCACTATAAATACCATCTCCATTACCTCATCTCTTCACTCTAGTCAATCCTTGATCATAGTATAAAATTTACAAAAATATATCCCTAATATCCTCCACCACTTCCATAATGCATTTTTATCTACAAATTAACAATACTCTCCGCTAAAGAGGTTATCATGAAGATATATTCATGAGGTAAATTCCACTTTAAATTTATTTTATTTTCATTAAAGTTCAATTAATTTTTTTCCTTACTCATCTATTTCAGAAAAATATTATGAAAAATACGATATCATAAATTTACTATTTTTTATTATAATGTAATTATTCATTATAATCTTTCCCTTCCTATTATTTTATAATATAAATGAAAATAATAACTGAGATGTGTAAATTTATCACAATTAAGGATGAAATGTTTCAATTTCAATTACATTATAAAATTCCTATCCCAAAAATATGTTTATGGTTGAACCAGTATATAATATATGTATTTTTTCTTATTTATGGTTTTGGAATGTTTTTTACTCGTGATATTAATTTTGAAAACACAATGTACACAATGTGATAAGAAAACTACCAATTAACCAAAACAGTTGTCGTTAATCTATTATATAATGATTCATCCCCACACCAAATAACCAATTGAATTTTATAACCATGTAATCCTATATATAATCACTAATAACATGTAACTAAAATTATGTAAAACCATTATCATCATACATGACTATATTATATGTATCTATGTAAATAAAAAAGGATAACCTTGGAATGAAATGAACTCAAACAATGAAATTGAACCTCTTAACCCATTAAAAGGACATCAATTTACTTAATAAAGACATAAAAAAAATTTACATGAATAATAGGTTATTTATATTTTAATTATTTAATGTAATTTAGTTATCTAGGACGTTGGGATATAGTGATGAACACTAGGAGGATTAAGGTATGAGATTCTACCCAATCCTCCATTATTAATTTGGGATGTTGTATCATCATTTTTACCTAAATTATGTTATTTATTATTTTTATGGACATCATTAAAATGATGTTCACATTCACAAAACTATAGAATCAGGATCCAATCATAATTCTCATTTAGTCATATACATGTTTTTTAAATGTTTCCCTCCACAATACTTCATGAAATGAAAACTCATTTAAATGGAACATCTATAATTCTTAATCAAGATCAATAACACACTATTATATAATTAAAGACACTATTAGTTTTATAAAAAGCATATTTTTCATTATGAAGACCTTCTTAGTTCACTTATGTTTTAATATAAAATATTATTCCAATTTTTATGTGATATTTGACATTTTCTTTTGATGGAACTAAAATATTTTAATTATAATGTATATTAAAATAAATAATATTATATTATAACTTAAAATTTACATCACACGCATTATATAATCCAATTTTCTATTATCAAGGTACATGTATTTTCAAATTAATATCATTCTTGTACACATGTGTTTGATTCTAATTTATTATTCACTATGACATGAATATGATACTCAATTCCTTTCCATGGGCAAGTCATATTCTTTTGTATGATTTATTTTGTTTTATTATGTATGAGGAAATCATATTCACAAATATGTAATGATGGGTATTTCTATATAGATCTTAAATTAAATGGGTATAGTCGCATCTCATGGGACTTTATATGCCACAATAATCAGGGTTAGCCTTGACTTGTACTACCTTGTGCAACATTATTTATGGTTAACAATTACTTTTTCTCCAATAAGTGAAACAGGACATGATTAATTCTAAAGTCATATATTATGTCTCTGCCACATTACTATGAATACATGTTTATATTATCCCATTTTATTATGTTCCATAACTTTTTAAATCATTATTTCATGCCTTTTAACCGAACTACTCAGTGTTTATTGTTATGATTATTACCATAATGGGACTTTTAGCTCATTCATTTTTTCATGTAATCCATTTTTTATCCTATGAATATGAATGAGATTAATAGATGTTATCATCTTCTTATGAATACTAAATAATGAAATGTCAAATTTAGTTCCCGGATTTATATTTTATGTAACTCATCTTCCAAGAAACTAGACATTATGACCCCTAGTTTGTAATATAATGATTAATATTTATAAAACCATATAATTAAATGTTTAAAAGGCTAGGGTTTCTATAGTTGGAATCATAGGATGGTGTAGTTATTTTGGGAGAACATGAATTGATAAATTTTATATGAACTTTAGAGATGCAACTAAGTTTATGAAATCATCCCTAAAATTTGGTATGTATAGAGTAAGTGGTTTATCAAGAAAATACATCGATTTCTTGATAAAAACAATTGGATGAGGATTTGGATTGGATGTATCAAGTGGTAATATAGGAAAACATCACTTCAAGATGGACTCGAATGAGAACTGGTGCATGAAAATGGTTCTTGTTCTACTCCTGGTTTGACACTCTCAGGGGATATGATTCTATAAATTCAAAATCTTAGTAAAAAAGATTATTCGAGGAACAAAAAAAATCCCATATATATATATATGTTATGTAATAGTTCAAGGATATCCTATATTTAAACCAATGGAATCACATTTAGGGTTACACTTATCCTTTAAGAGTTTATCCGTTTAGGTTTAATGTTTTATTTTTATGCTTAATAGCTATGTATTCATGCCCTCTTATTGTATGTCCCATTTCATAGTTAATGGATGGAAATAAAAGAACCAATTCCAACAATAAATGTGATTCAAATTTGAATATTCCTCTAATGATATTACAAATATTGTGGGAATGAGTTCTCCAAACATAATGACAGTACATTATTATTTATATCATGTTTTGAAAAACAACATGAATCATGTGGAATTCCCTCCTCCTCAAATAAAATATCATGTTGCTATCAAATCCTTCTTATATAAAAGGTCTCCCATGTTTTGTGCATCATTTGATCCCCTATTCATAGAATAGTGGCTTATGTACTTTGAAATGATTTTCATTGGCCTCTAGTGGTCAAAATTTAAGAAAGTAATTTCATAGGCCTATTATTTTTTTGGGGTAGATAATCAGTAGTTTCACTGATAAAGAATATTATGTCCCAGGAGGAAATTGATTCCATGGTTTGGGAGGAATTCAAGAATTCGTTTTTCAATAAATATTTTCCTTAATTGCTTTACCTTATTATTGAAAAATATTTCCTCATGCTGAAGAAGAAGGAAGATGTGTCCATTGAGGTTGTTAGACTCCTCATGTATTAATCATGTTTTATTTGTCATAAATCTTATCAATGATCACAAATATCATTCAACCTAGTTAACTCCTCAAAATTATATCCAATCATGTGTAATTATGTTTGAAATTCTCTCATGCTTTATAATGGTTAAGCTCAATAAATTTCACGCATATTACTTTTTAAGTCTGAATAAAGTTATTTTCTTAAGTACAAGACACCGTGAAGCCTGACACAGTAAGCCAGACATTGTGAAGACATACACCGTGAAGCCAAACACCGTGAAGCCAGACACCGTGAAGCCAGACACCGTGAAGTCAGACACCGTGACACTCAGACACTGTGACACTCAGAGTGTGACTATCAGAAACTGTGAACAAGACATTGTGTCACATAGACCGTAACACTCAGACACCATGAACAAGACACCATGACACTCAGACCATGACACTCATACACCGTGAAGGAAACTCCATTTTCATAACGTACTGTGACACCGTTTCTTAAACTATTTTGTCATCTTTAAATTTAATGTTCAACGGTAATATATGATGCCTTTAATACACTGAAATAATTAATGTTTTTGTGTAGACATAGTACGAGGTACGAGGTACGAAACATAGGTAACCTTTCTGATATAACTCATGCATTCAAAGATAAAGTGTAGGGAGTACCCAACAACCACATCATCCAATACTGAACAAAAAACAAGAATCTGAGCATGACCGTGAAGAGAACATTACAATATTTTCAAAGAAATAATTCTATCATACATGAAATCCGACTCTGCTGAAGAACATACGAATTACACAAGAATCTAGAGAACATCTTCACATTTTCAAAACTCGTGAAGAACACATGCTGAATTGCAACACTCTGTTTTTCATGAAAAAACCCAGAGAAGGACTCAGATGAAATTCTGTTTAATCAAAGGATTCCAGAGCTTCACTTCAAATCACTAGAAAATTCTAAACTCATATCTACTCTCTCTCATTGATTCCTTTACTTACTTTTTGAGTAGTGTGTGAACTCTGTATATTCCATACACACACTGACTCATGTGATAAACAGAAGGATTTCTAAATCCTTACACCAAACTCTTTATAATTTTTTTTACCCACGAAAACTATGGAAGAGGTCCCTGTGTGACATGGACAATCTGTGTACTGTTGCTAACCCTGATCTAGGATGTGGATTGATGTTTATTTATATAAACTTCTTGGTTGCTGGTGATCACCAAGTAGAGTGGATTTGTTCTTGGCTTGAGACTAAAACACTTGTTTCATATCCACTTTCTATTTAAATTTAGTCTTCTCTATTTTTATACATTATTACATAATCCAAAAAATTCTAATTTCACTTTGATATTTAGTCTTGGAACGAATCTATAACTGATTTGTCTTAGTAGGATAACGTAAAAATTAATATAATAATTCATATTAATATTACTGAGAATTAATCAATATTCTAAAATGTTTTTTAAACAGTCAAACTCTTATAATAGTATAACCTTGATTAACTGGGCTGTATTTATTTTTAGGGAAACCATTTCATTTAAAATAATATTCTTGTAATAGAAACATTTATTGTTACTCAATTCACTCATCCCCTCTTGAGTGAAATACTCCATCCAACATTTGGTATCAGAGGATTTTTTATTAGGACTCTGTGTAATCTTACTCAACTGTGATTGTAGTTGTACATTAAAGATTTGTAAATTTCTATTAATTATAAATTTATATCTCTTATAATGTAATGCATTAGTATGGATAATATTTTGGAAGGTGCTGCATCCAATATACTACCAATCTATAATGGAACCAATTATACTCAAGGGATAATTAAAATGAAAATGAATCTAGAGTGTATGAGCTTTGAAAATTGTTCATCCATTGTAGATGAATACAAAAATCATGTGAATGATGGAATTACCTGGGATGAATCTACCAAACTTTATTACAATAACAATTTTAATGAAATGAATGCTTTGTACTATTCCTTAAGAGATAAAGAATTTATTAGGATTTCTTCTTGTAAAACTGCCCTTGTAATTTGGGATACCATGTCTTTCTCGCATGAATAACATCTATTGTAAAGGAAATGAAACAAAATACTTATACTATAAAATATGATAAATTTAAAATGAATCCTGATCATCCTATTTCAGACATATATCTCAGGTTAAATGAGATTTTCAATACAATTATTTTTTTAGGAAGAGAAGTCACTACCCAAGAACAGATCATGAAAATCCTCAGATGTCTATCTGACAGATGGAGGGGAACCTCTCTCTCTCTATTAGAGAATAATGAAACATCAATAAGATACCTATAAAATAACTCTTTATGAAACTGATGATGTATGATAAATAGATGATAGTAAACAAATAAGAGGAGGATGAACTAAAGAGGAAATCTGTAGCATTCAAGACCACCTTAACAAAGCACAAAGATAAAGGGAAATTGGAAGATTCTATATAATGATCCACCATAGAATATTCATCACCTGATAGTGAGGTGGAGATGGCTCAACTGGCAAAAATATTCAAACGATTTTACAAAAGGAAGAACTTTTTTTAATGACTAAATTCAAGGGAATTTATGATCAAAAAGGAAACATGAAAAAAGAATGGATAAGAAGTGACCAAACTAGTGAAATTTTATTCTCTTAATGTAAATAAAATGGAAATATACATGCTGACTTTCCAAATCTCAAGTATAAGAAGAAATATGAGGACAATGATAATATGTAAAAAAGGAAATAAAGTAAACCTAGAATGCCTCCGAGTAATGTTCAAGTGACTTAGAGACATCACATGATGAACAGGCTAACAAATCCAATATGTGTTATATGGAAAACACATATGAGGTATCACTGAACTCTTCGGTACATAATTCATACTATTATGAAGAGGAAAGTGACTTTGAAAATACGAATAATGAAGAAACGTTTGAATATTGCAACATTATTGAAGAGACATTTAATGGATTAAAAGATATATATAAATCATTTAAGAAATAGAATGCTCTCTCTATAAATGTTAAATCTGAACTTACTGCTGAAAATGAGAAAAATTCTCAATTTCTCAAAGAAAACAATGAATTAAAAATGTCTAATGATCAATTAAAATTTGACATAGAAAAGTTTAGTAATTGGAAAAATACCCTTACCAAAATTCCAGGATAAAATATTTTCCCCAAATATAATACTGGCATTGGTTATCAACCTGGAAAAGGAAAACATGGTAGAACGAATGTTGTTACCAAGTCTAGGACATATAGTTTTGTTCCCAGTTCTGAACACAACTCAACTAGCTCAAGTCATGATACATATTCTACTATTTCATGTTTTTTTGACCAAATATAGTTTATTTTTAAAATAATTTACATAATTCTTATTGGAAACGTATGAGACAAATATGGGATCATAACGAACTTATTACTAATGTTCCGTGACCCAAAAAAGTATGGTTTCCAAAACCCATCTTTGCTTGACAATGTTATAAGAAAGCATCCTAAAGAGCTCTTCTAAAAATATATGGTACTTGGATAGTGGTTTTTCAAGGCACATTAAAGGAGACCAATCATGCTTTAAGAACCTGATAAAAGTAGATGGAGGACATGTCACATTTGGTGACAATTCTAAAGGGAATATTATTGGCTTAGGCCAGATTGGTAAGACTAATTCGATTTTAATTTCTAAAGTATTGTTTGTCAATGGCGTAAAATATAATCTACTTAGTATATCACAATTATTCGATGATGGATATCATGTTAAATTTTAAATGATGCATGTAATATCATTAATTATAAAGATCAATTAGTATTTTATGCATCAAGAAATGAAAAAGTTTATACTATTAATTTAGATTCTGTAGCTTCTCAAAATGCTTCAAACTTAAGTGTATTTCATAATGAATCTTGGAACTGGAAAGGGATACTAGGACACTGTAACGTTCACTCATTATGAAAGATAACTAGAAAAGGCTTAGTCAAAGAGTTACATAAAATTTATTTTCTGCATGAAAATGTGTGTAATCCTTGTTAGAAGGGAAAATAACACTAAATCTCTTTCAAAACAAGGAAATAATATTCTACTTCTCAAACTCTCGAGTTGGTTCACATGGATTTGTTTGGACCATCTAGAGTTTATAGTTTAAATGGGAAGCACTATGATTATTTTCTGGTAGATGATTTTTCTAGATATACGTGTACCTTCTTCATGGCTCACAAAAGTGAAGCCTGCTCTTATTTTACTAAGTATGGAAAGTCTATAGAAAAAATAAGTGGCCTTAAAATTAAATCATTAAGAAGTGATCATGGATATGACTTTGAAAATCCGAAGTTTGAATCCTTTTGCTCCCAAAATGGTTATAGTCATAATTTATCTGCCCCTAGAATACCTCGGGAGAATGGTGTAGTACAAATAATAAATAGAACCCTACACGAAATTTCTAGGACAATGCTCAGTGAATATGACTTACATATTTACTTTTAGGTTAAAGTTTTTAATACAGCATGCTATACAATCAATAGAGTATTGATTAGACCAATTCTAAAAAAGACCCCGTATGAACTCTGGAACAATATGAAGCCTAAGGTCCATTACTTTAGAGTTTTTGGTTGCAATGTTTTATTCTCAACACTAAGGATAATCTTGGAAAATTTTCATCCAAAAGAGATTATGTAATTTTCCTATGTTACTTAATATTATGAAATGCTTCTAGAGTATTCAATAAGAGAACTAAATTTTTGGAATAATTTGTTCATATTATGTTTGATGAAAAAGATCCACATGAGCATAAAACCATCCTAGAAAATCTAGAGGATGATTTATCAAATCTAAACATCAACTCAAAATCCTCAAATTCATCTATGAAATAATTTTTGAATACTTATAATTATGGAAATTCACTACAATCCAGTCATAATGAACCCAAATATGTTGATGAACCTGAAATCACTAGACACTATTTTTCTAGAAAGGTTATAACCCTTATAAACCATCCCTTTGATGCTGTTGTATGAGAATTAGAGAAAGGAACACAAACTAGAGCTTCTCTTAGAAATCAGGTTGAACATCAAGACTTCTTGTCACAACATATACCTAAACACATTGATGATTCCATCAATAATGAATTTTGGGTAATTTCAATGAAATAAGAAAATAATCATTTTGAAAGAAACAAGGTTTGGAAACTTATTGAAAGACCCAAGGAAACATTAATCATAGGCACTAAATGAGTGTTTATAATGAAGGTAGATGAAGCTGGAAATATATTTAGGAACAAGTCTAGATTAGTTACACAAGGCTATAGTTAGGAAGAAGGAATTGACTATGAGGAGACCTTTTATCTGGTATCCTTACATGAAGCCATCAGAATCTTACTTTCGTATATTGCACATATAAATTTCAAACTATATCAAATGGATGTTAAGAGTGCATTCTTAAATGGGTATATAACTGAGGATGTCTTCATTGAACAACCCCATGGAATTACAAATCATCATTTTCCCAATAATATTTTCAAACTATCAGAAGCTTTATATGGTTTATAGAATGCTCTAATAGCATGGTATGACAGATTGAGTAATTTTATCATTTCCAATGGTTTTTGAAAATGAGTAGCTGATCCTACCCTCTTTGTAAAACAAATTTCTAATGATGTTTTAGTTGTTCAAATCTATGTAGATGATATTATTTTTGGATCTTTATAAAATTCATTATGTATTTATTTCTCTAAAATGATGCAAAACAAATTTGAAATGAGTTTAATGGGAGAACTAATATTCTTTCTTGGATTTCAAAGCATTCAAAATAATGATGGAATTGTTTTAAATCAATGTAAATACACTAGAGTTCTTCTAAAACGTTTTGTATTAGGTTGCACTAAAAGTAGTGACTCTCCCCAGAGTACAAACTATATGTTGGATCATGAAGAAAGATGGAAAATATTTTGATCAAACCACATATAGAGGAATGATTGGAAGTATACTCTAATTAACTGCAAGTCTTCTAGAAATTATGTTTAGTATGTGTATGTGTGCTCATTTTCAAGCATATCCTAAATAATCTCATTTAAATGCTGTAAATAGAATTTTCAAATACCTAAAACATACACCCAATCTATGAATGTTCTATCCTAAAGGAAAATCCTTTGAACTAGTTATTTATTCTGATTCTGAATTTAGTGGCTGTATGTTAGATAGAAATAGCACATTTGGAACATGTCACCTTTTAGGCAAGTTACTAGTATCATGGTGTAGTAAACAAAAAAAATTATGTTGCATTATCTATGGCAGAAACTGAATACATAGATGCTGGCAGCTGTTGTGCACAAATTTCGTGGATGAAACATAAATTACTAGATTATGGATATTAATTTAGACATATACCAATAAACCGTGACAACACAAGTGCTATTAAAATCTCAAAACATCTTGTTTCATACTCTAAGACAAAACATATTGATTTAAGACATCAATTTTTGAGACATCATTATCAAAAAGGTGATATCTCCTTGGATTTCATTGGTACTGAATATCAACTTTCTGATATATTCACTAAACCATTAAATTCTGAGATAATAGGCTACATCAAACATGATCTTGGCATGAAAAATATCTAATAGATTTCTCACTTGTCATACTGTTTAACATTTTACTATGTTTTACATTACTATTTCATGATTACAGTTTCTCAGTTACTGTATCTCATGCTTACTGTCTCACCATGAAGATTTCTTACTCTCTCATAATGACTAATACTTACTATCTCACCGTAATACGCACTGAAAAGTTCACCTACTGTCTCGCCATGACGAGTACTTATTGTCTCACAGTGACGACTACTTACTATCTCACCGTGAAAATTATTTATGATTTTCTTTAAACATGTATCGGAGTAATTTTTATTTCAACTCTTTTACTTTCCCGCAATTTTTTTTTGATGATTGGAATTCCCAAATGATAAAAGAAAAACATTCACTAGGTTATTAAGTGGGAAATACTCTTGTATCAAACCCTTTCAACCTTGAAACCCCTTCCCTCTCTCTCTCTCTCGAACCATTAGTGGATTCCATGAATGAAACATCTGTGGTCATCCACAAATGAGAAGTGATTCTCGAAGAAAAAGAGTATTTCTCCTAAGCTGACACCCGAAGGAACATTTAACCTGAATCTGGTAAATCCATGTGTTCTTCTGGAGAAATAAATTTCCCCTGAAAGTATTTTTTCTAGAAAATCTCTTGTCTTGAAAGTGTTAAAAGAACAAGGCTGGGTATAATGGTTCTCATGAGAGAATAGACCCATCTATCTCAGGATAGTGGCTCAATTCTACCAGTATGTGCAGTTCTCATTTGATTCGGATAAAGGTTATGTTGTGAGGAGCTGGGTTGATGGCCAAATATGCTCCTTCTCATCGATTTTATGGGAATCATGCCTTAGGATACCTCATAAAAGAAAATGTGATGATTATCAAATAAAACCTCCACCTAAAACTGATTTATTTGATCTTGATGAATATTTAAAAACCCTAACTAGAAATAACACCAAGAGAAGGGCCCTCGCTACTGAACATGATGGAGAAACAAGGTTGTTTTATAAGATTGTTCAAAATTTGGTTAGTCCATGAAAAGGTTATTTGGCTGTGTTAAAGTATCAAGATGTGTTCTTGATTAATCTTATGAAGAATGGACACATGATTAACCTGTGCAAGTACATCATTAACCATATGTGTGAGTTGATCAAGGTTACATACAAGTCCACCTCTCTGTTCTACTCTCGACTGATATTAGCCATGCTTGCTTCAAAAGTCATAGTTGGACCTAAACAAGAATTTCTTATAGACTATGAGTACTCTATCTCTAATTCCACTATCAAAATAATTAAGATAAACTAGAATCCTTGGAAAAAGGAATGGGTGAAAGACAGTGATAAGGTTTATGAGAAGTTTAATCCTGTGGATTATCCATCAAGGCCAAAAGACATTTCTGATCCGGGTTTGGAACAAAATGAACCTGGAGTGTATCCAAAATAAGAGGAAGAAAAAACTAATATACCAGATAGGGAAGAAGTTATTTTTGAGGATGAAAGAAATATTATTCCTCCTATTATTCTTGTAGAAGAAACACCTGCCCCTAGAGATGATGTCAATCTAGAAATCCAACCCGAGGCTATAAAAGAATCAATGGTTACAGAATCTAAGCAGCAATCCATAGAAGAGCCTATTTTAGAAGATCTCCCTTCAATACAAGAAGAAAATCTAGAATAATTCCATGTGAAACAATATGTTCTTGAAACAATACCCTCTGCTGACGAGAGGATGGAGATAGCCTTTCAGCTAGAAAGACAATAATTTCTTGAGGAACGTAGATATGAAACTGTGGATTTAGACCATGATCTTGATTATCTCTGTCCTAAGAAAGAGTCACCTGTTAAGGGGGAGAAAACCCATGATATTGAGTTTGGTGAAGCCTCAAATCCAACTGAGTCATGTTTTGTGGAAACTCAGTAAAAATTTCCACGTTTTTGTGATGTGGGTGAGTCTCAGAAGATCGCTGCATCTAGGCTTGATCTCTCTTCCGAATTTCAGTTGAAATATTTCACAAGCTTTGCACCTGAGAAGGAACCTAAACCAGAACCATTCCCTGTAGCAATTCCTACAGCTAAACCTTTACCTAAATAGATGCCCTTTGTCAGTAAGGATGATTTGAAGGATTTTGGAAATACTATCTTATCTGGAGTTGAGAAGCTTATGAACTCCCAACATAATCCAATGACAAATTTGAGTGAGAGAGATGCCTCAATACTTCTGGAAAATATCATTTGGCATATACAACCTAAGATTCTCAATTAAATTCAAGAAGTACTAGTTGAAAATAAGTTTCTCAGTAATGAAATCACAACCCTGAGAAGCATGGTTGAAGACATGAAAAACATGCTGCATTCGAGATCAGAGTTCCTACTGCTCCTCTAGAACCTACTATTTCTCAAATATCTCATGATGTTGTATCTCAAATTCACCCTTATCTATTATATTTCAATGAAATGATTACAGAAGGACACAAACATATTTTGAAGGAAATGAGAGAGCTTGTGGTGATCCTTAATAAACTCACTGATGAGTACACTGGTTGTCTTCAGAAGGAACTAAATCAGCTCAAATCACTAACCACAGCCTTTAAAGCTTCTAATACTTCTAGTAAATCCTCTAAACCTTCCTTGGACATCACTTTTCTCAAATCTATATTCAAAGAAGATCTTCAGACTTCTTTCAGTGGCATTAATGTGACTTCTTTTTCTAATGTTTTCATGAACAGTGATAGAGTTGTTAACCTTGTGAAAATTTACTCAAACATTGCAAATGATTCCCAGTAGGAGATTTATAAGAATGTGGATTTCTATTTCAACCGAATTTAATCCAAGTATGATATAACCATCCACTTCAAATACTTTGTAGAGAATCTGTGAATTCCTTATATAACTCAAGCCTTTAAAAACCATGTCCAGAAGCAAACCGAGTTTACTCGATTGTTGGACAAGTTCATGGAAAACAAAGATGAAATTGAAAAAAACATGCAATATGGTGGAGAGATTATTTCAGACTTCATCAAACTCTTGAGACATTATCTACATGTCCATAGTACAACAATTGTTTCTCCAGATGCTGCACCTCTCAGACCTGGGCTACCTATAATCACCTCTTCCTTAGCCTCAACTACCATGTCTGTTGGCCAAGATCCCAGTCCGATTAGGCCTATGATTCATGATCAAACACTGCCTAGATCTTCTAATGATCTTACCTTTGCTCCCTCAATATTTGAAGTTCTCCCTTTATTGTCTCTATCTACCACCTCTCATCCCTCTTCTACATCAACCACTGCCCCTATGACTTCCTCTTATGCTGTAGATAAAGGCAAAGAGAAGGCCAATCCCTGAAGAAGACCAGTGCTTACTTCTTTTTGATGGGGATGTCATGTTTTTTTATCTATCCTTATTTTTTATTGCACTGTTTACACTTAATAGAATGTGCACTTTTTAACCTCCCTTAATTAAAAATTTTGATATTCTCACAAGGGGAGAAGTATCTGCATAATGTTTCTATTTGTTATTTTCTTTATGGTTGCATATTATTTAAAAATTAACTGTGCATGATTTTTCATCATCAAAAGGGGGAGATTGTTGGACACCTCATGTAATTATCATGATTTAATGATCACAAATGTCATCAATGATAAAAAATCTCATTCAAACTAGTTAACTCCTATAAATTATATCCAATAATGTGTATTTATCTTTCATGATCTCTCATGATTTATAATGGTTATGCTCAATCCATTTCATGAATATTACTCATTAAGTCTGAATATAATTATTTGACTAAGTATAAGACATCGTGAAGCCTAACACAGTATGATAGATACCGTGAATCCAGACAACGTGAAGCCATACACCATGAAGAAAGACACCGTGAAGTGAGACACTGTGAAGCCAGACACTGTGATGCCAGACACCGTGAGGTCAGACACTGTGACACTCAGACATTGTGACACTCAGACCGTGACACTTAGACATTGTGAACAAGAAATTGTGACACTCAGACTGTGACACTGAGATACTGTGAACTAGACACCGTGACACTCAGACCGTGACACTCAGACACTGTGATGGAGACTCTGTTTGCATAACATACTATGACATCGTTTCTTAAAGTATTTTTTCGTCATTCAATTTTTTGTTTAATGGTCATATTTGATTCCTGTAATGCACTAACATAGTTAATGATTTTTTTGTAGAAATTGTATGAGGTATGAGGTATGAAACACAGGAAAAATGTTGGCTAAAACTCATGCATTCGATGATAAATCATAGAGAGTGACCAACAACCACAGCACATGATACTGAACGAAAAACAAGCCTGTGAGCACGACCGTGAAGAACAAATTACATGATTTTCAATAAAAGCATTCTCTCATATATGCAATCTGACTTTGATGAACAATATTAGAAGTACACTAGAATCCAGAGAACATCTTCACGTAGTCAAAACTTGTGAAGAACATAAGCTGAATTTTGACACTCTATTTTTCATGAAAAAAACCAAAGAAGGACTCAGAAGCAATTAGGTTTAATCAAAGGATTCCATATATTCACTTCAAATAACTAGATCTTTCTAAACTCGTATCTATTATCTCTCAGAGATTATTTTTCTTAAATTTTGAGCAGTGTGTGTACTCTTTATATTCCATAAAAACACTGAATATTGTGCTAAACTGAATGATTTAAAAATCCTTACACCAAACTCTTTATACTTTTTTTTTACACACAAAATCTATGGAAGAGGTCCCTACGTGGCCTGGTTATTATTTTTTTTACCCACAAAAATTGTGGAAGAGGTACATGTGTGACCTGGATAGTCTGTGTAATATTTTAAACCCCAATCCAGTGTCTAGATCAATGTTTATTTATTTAAAATTCTTAGTGGTAGGTTATCATCAAGTGGAGTGTATTAGGTCTCATCTTGAGACTGGACCACTTTTTCCATATCCGCTGTGCTATTTAAATTTAGTTTTCTCTGTTTTACTGCATTATTGCATAATCTAAAAAACTGTAATTTCACCTTGATAGTTAGTCTTGGAATGAAGTTATAACTGATTTTTCATAGTAGGATAACATCAAAAGTAATATTAATAATACATATTAAGATTACTAAGAATTAATCAATCTTCTAAGAAGTTGGTTAAAAAGTAAAACTCTTATAAATGTATAAACTTGATTAAATGGGATGTATTTATTTTTTGGGAAAACATTTCATTTAAAATAATATTCTTGTAACAGAAATTTTTATAGTTACTCATCTCACCCCTCCCATATTGAGTGAACAACTCCAACCAACATAGGTGTATGAAGAAATCATCATAATGATTTTAAGATAAACATCATGATTTTTCATGAACACAAAAATCAATATGGATAGCTTCATTGGTGGACTAATGTGTATTCATTGAAACACATTTGTGATTCGTGACATCGACAGTTATTAGGATATTGTTTTGTGCCATTATTGTATAAATGGAGATCTAATACACTCAATAATCTCATGATCCTTGTGAAAAAAAAAGGAAAATCGTATCTAATATGGGTGGTTTGGAAACTAAATCCCATGAGATAAATAACATACAATATCCAAGATGTATGAATTGTGTGAAGAAGCATCCTTGGAACTGTCTAAAGGGAACTAGTAATTTCATCAAATGTGTAATATTTGGACATATTGCAATGAACATCCTGAGAGATATTAAGAATACCACAAATGTGGAAGAAAAAAGGAAGGTTCACATAAATTAATATTTTGTAGTTCAATGTTACAACTGCAAGGAGAATAATAATTAATAAAATAATTTCCCTATGATAAGGTTTGTTGGAGGAAATCAATAAAAACCTCCCAGGAAATAAAGAAGGACTTATTCAATCACAACTACTGAGGTGGAGCCGAATAATTATGCAGTGACAGGTACACTAGTTATTCATTCTGGAAAATAGAATTAACTATTTGGTTTTATTTCTACAAATTCTACATATCATACATTTGTACTAGAACTAGTGAGACACCAACTCAAAATTTTGAAGTTGTGTAATCATTGAGAACAATGAATGTGAAATTATTGCATCCATGGATTATAACTCTTTCGGGATAAATATTTTTGGACTGAACCTCCAAGAAAATCTTATCACACAACCTATGGTTTATTTTAATGATATCAATGGAATGTATTTTCTATATTTATAAAAATCCAATATCAATTTTATGGAAAGGGTGATCACTATTCACATTCCAGAGTGTCCTCTAATCATCCACAAGTGTAAGGAGAAAGATGAATCTATTTCAGAATAATAATTTTAATTGGGGATACTTTTTTAATTTTATAGAAGTATGTCTTTCTCAAATTATTGAGACTAAAGAGATGATACTTCGTAGTGATGTACCCATCATGAGGGATTACACTAATGTATTACATAAATAACATCCTTGTCATCCTCCTTATGGATAGGATAATTTCTAAATTGATCTTATTCATGGATCCCCACCTATACCGATTCCACGTTATAGAAGGTACAATATAGAGATTGTATCATTGAATAAGTAGTTATATTAGTATCTAGATAAAGATTTTATATTCTTGAGTGCTTCACAATGGTGTGTCCCATTCCTCTTCATTATTTATAATGACTTATAAATGTATCTCTACATTGATTATCGTTACGTAATTAAAATAAGGGAAAAGGACAATTAACCCAAACCTAAGATTGATAACTTATAAGATTGGTTACATGGGGTAATTTGTTTTTCTAAGGATTAACGTCAATCAGGATATCATAAATTAATGATGAGGAAGGATGAAATTCAAAAAACTACATTTATATTGAGCTATGTACACTATGTGTTCATATTTATGACCATAGGACTCATCAATTCTCCATAAATATTCATTTAATTAATGAATATATCCATTATAGATTATATCGATACATTTGTGGTGATCTTTATAGATTATAATATAATATACTCAAATATAATGAAGGAACCTGAGGAGCATTTCAATACTATGCTGATGACATTGCTACGAGATAATATTTGTTAAATGTATGGTAAATTTGAGTTCTAAATTGGTGATGAAGAATTCATGGGAAATTATATTGTTAGCAAAGTAAATTCTGTGGACCCTTTAAAGATAATAGAAATTGATCAGTTTCCCACAAAAACATCTATAATGGAAATCTGAAACTTTCTAGGCCTAGCTTTGTATTAATGATGATTTTTGAATACCATATTATGATTTTAAAACCCAAATAAAAATATTAAATAGAAGGGTATAAATGTATTATGGAGTAAATAATGTGAGGAAATATTTAAAAATCTCAGAAAGAGCATTATCACTTTGTTAGTACTCACAGTCCAAATTATTGGAGAACTCTTTGTGGTGTATAATGTTACTTCAAAGTATAGAATTGGTAGTGGGATAATGAAAAATGATAATGTGATACCCTATGCCTTAAGTTAGCTGAAAATAAATCATCAAAATTATCCCATTCTTGATCGGGGGTTGGGGGATGCGATCGTTTTGTTGAAAATCTGGTGGTATTATCTATATGTTTGGAATTGTGACATATATACTAGTCATAAGAGTTTCAATATATATTTATACAAAAATATATTAATATGTACCAATGATAAATGTTAGAGCTTATCAAGGATTATGAATTCCCAATCCACTACCATCCTGGAAAATCAAATAAGGAGGTGGAATCTCTAATTAGAAATGATCCTACTTCATTATCATTGATGAGAATTATAAAGGATCTAATATTCTTCGATAAACAGATGATGGACATGTGAATCATTAAAGGGGGAACATTATCATTGTTTTCTCAAATGATTTCTCTACCATCCCATATATATAAAATATTGGATACTCAAATAAAATATCTGGATATTCTGCATAGGGTGGAAGGTATAAAAATTGGAAATGCACTAAGATCAAGGTTGATGATGAAGGAGTTGTATGATTTGAGTCATGATTCTGTATAAAATATGATCCATAGATAAAAATGCTATTTCGAATGACGCACATAGTTCAACTTTCTCTATCTACCAAGGGAGAGAAAATATGTATCCAGATCATTGAGAGAACTCTTAGTGGTACAATATGAAGAAGAAAATTTCTGAGTATTCAAAAAAGTGTTTAGTATTTAAGCAAGTGAATGATGAAAGGAAATACTCTAAGGGGATTATGAAACCACTACCCATACAATAATGGAAGATGTAGAAAATCTCCAAGATCTTTTTTCAATACATTCAAGAAAATATATAGGAAACAATGCTATATGGTTCATTGTGAATCATCTTACAAAAACACCTCACATTAATGCAATTGAAGAATAGTTCTCATTAGATAAAAATCCACAAATATATATCAATTAGGTGATAAGGATGCATGGTGTAACAATATATATTGTATTATATAGAGATATCATATTCACCATGATGTTCTGGAAAGGACTCCAGCATTCTCTAAGCACTAAAATGAACATTAGTACATCTTATCATCCTCAAAGTGATGACAAATTTGATCTCACTATTCAGACACATGAATACATGTTGAGGAGAAGTATTATGGTCTTCAAATGTGGGTGGGTCTAACGTATTCAAATGTTAGAATTATTATACAACAACTGCTTCCACTTAGGGATATGAATGGCACCATATGATGCCCTTAATGGAAAATGGTGTAGAACACTGGCATGATGGGATGAAGTCGTTGAGTGTAAGCTACAAAGACATGAAATTTTTTAAGAAATGGAATAGAAGATGAAAACCATAAAGCATCCCTTTATGGAAGACTAAATTAGACAGATGATTTATGAATACAATTTTCTATGTGTCCTTCAGTTCAAAGATGGAGAGATAGTGTTTCATTTCATATCACCATGGAGGATGGTCATAGGGTTTGGAATGAAATGAAAGGTAAGTCCTAGGTACATCGACCCCTTAATGATCCTTGATCATGTTGGTGTTGCGGCCTATCGAGTAGCACTTACACCTACCATGTATAATGTAAATGATGTCTTCCATATATCCCACTTAAGTATATACCATTCAGAACCTTCACATGTACTGTCTTCATAATTGGGGTTGTTATATAATGGTATTCCAAATGTCGAGATAGGAGTAAAGATCTTGGATCATATAAATAACGTTCTACACAAAAGAATACTAACAAAGAAAAGGTACTATGGATGAACCATAAGTATGATGTGGAAACAAGGAAACTAGAGGAGAAAATGAATGAAAAGTACACACACTAGTTTACAGATTAAATTGTAAAAAAAATTGTGGGAGAAATTTAATGAGGGGGGAAGAATGTAACGACCCAATGATTCATAAAATGAAATTCCATTCTTAAAATTATGTGTTATTGTATAATCATATTATATTACATATAGAAAAATATACAAGCGTTATAAATGAAGAATGAGTGAACTAAATGGTATCTATTGATGTTAAGGAACACATACTGAATAAATATTGTCTTGACGTTTGGAATTGTAATGTGACCCGTATATATAGTAAACTAGAAAATGTAGTAGTACCCCCGCCAATGAAATTATTAATGATATTTCTTCATCTTATTTTTGACATTGTGATATAATTATATCATGGTATATGTCAATAAATTGTTCAAAAATTATTAATATTGTTTGGGTTTTTTATGTCTTATATATTTAATTACACGTTCATGAATAATTTAATAATTTAAAAGATTATTTATTTTTATTATATGGATCAATAAATATATATTTTCATAACATTTTATTATACTATAATTTTAAGAGTCCTTAATTAATTATTCAAAGTGGTAGAAATGCATATTTAGTTGAAAGTTTTTTATTTTTCATGAAAACTATGATTTTAATTACAAATATAATTTCAAATATTTATTATTTTTCCATAAAAGAGTTAAATATTTATTATAAATTTCAATAAATGTATGGGGATTATTTTTTATATTTTTCTAAAATACATTATTTTTTGAGGAATAGTAAAATACAATAATTTTCAATAAATGTTAAAACCTGAATTATTGAATCATGTTTGAGTTATTGATTATGTAAATTTCCATTAATTCAAACTAAAATGAACTATATACTATTTTTTGTCAAAAAATTCAATACTATTCACAATATTAATCCAAACTATTAAAATAATGATTAATATAATTGGAAACCCCTCCTCTCCTCCACAGTAAATACAACCCCTCTTTACCACTTCTATTCACTCCTCCCATGACTTGTGCGTAGTAAAATTTATGTTCAGATTACACTATGCACCACCCCCCAAGTATTTTAGTTATATTTATTATCAAAATAATAAATCCTCTCCCTTAAATATTATCTAATGGAAGATATATTCAAGAGGTAATTTCCACTTTTCATTTCATTTATTATCATTCATTCTTGTTTCTTTCTTTTTATTTCCTCGACTCCTATCATCAAAATGTTATGATAACTATAGTAACATACATGTACTAGAATACATTTATGATAATGGAATAATTAATCATCACGTCTCACTTCACGTCTTTTTATACTCAAAATGAAAACACCATCCTGTATGTGTTAATTTTCCACCATTAGGGAAGACATGTTTCCAATTTCATTTACCATCTTCAATTATAATCATGAAAAAACAGTTACGATTTTAATAGATATTATATATATGTGTTATGTATACTTTATGGTTTCTAGTATTTTGTCCCATGATATTTTATTATAAAACAAAATGTGTTCGATGTGATCAAAATAATGCCAATTAACCAAAATAGTTACCATTAATGATTTATATAATGATTCATCTCAACTAAAAATAACTAAATGAATATTATATCTTTGTAATCATCTATATGTTCACTAATTAAATATAAATCCAATTATAGACAACAATTCTCATCTTACATGTTTATCCTTATATGTATATAATTAAACAAATCATGAAAACCAAGGAAAAAATTCTCCCAAACAATGGAATTGAACATCTTAACCCATAAAAAATGTTATGAATGAACATAATAATGTTATAAAAAATAAGTTACGAGAATAATAATTTTTGGAAATATTACTTAATTAATGTAATTTTATTATCATGTACATTAAGATCATGTGAAGGACACCGTGAGAATTAATGTAAGGGATTCTACCTAAACCTCTATTTTTCATTCAGGTTGTTCTATCATTATTTTTACCCAAATGAAGTTATCTATTATAATTATTCACGTACAATAAATTATACTTATATGATCCAAACTCATGTATCAGTGTCCAATCATCATTCTCTTTCAAGGATCGACATGCTTTTAAATGGTTCCCTCCTCCGTACTTCCTGAAAAGAAATCCTATTTTATGGGAACTTCCTGAATTCTTACTATATTTCAAGATCACTCTATAATATTTTTTAAGCAATAATTAATTTTATAAAATAAAAATTATGATTATCAAAACCATATTATTATACTTCTCGATTTATATAAAATATTATTCCTTTTCTATTTTATGTGACCTTTGATATTTTCCTTAAAATGCACTAAACTATTTTAACTATATTGATACATAAATGATATTTTTATATTATAAATTAAAATTCACATCACATTCCATGATATATTCTTATTTACCTTTTGAATTTCCTTGTATATTTTAATTAATTTCATTCAGGGACACTTGTATGATACACCCATTTATTATGCATTATGGCATAAATACATACCCAATTCTTTTCCACAATCAACCCTTACATATATATATGATTGACTATGTATGATTTTATATAAGAATAACATATTCATAAACATGTAATTCTATATGTGACCAGATATAATTCTAATTAATTGGTTATTGTTGAGTCTAATGAGACGCTATGTGAAATAGTCTTGGTGGTTAGCCTGGACTTGTGCAACCATGTTCACAGATCATGGTGGATAAACATGACATGTGCTCCTCTCTATGAAACGAGGATTTCCTCCTGATAATATC
This sequence comes from Viscum album, assembly GCA_963277665.1. NCBI lineage: Eukaryota > Viridiplantae > Streptophyta > Magnoliopsida > Santalales > Viscaceae > Viscum > Viscum album. The sequence continues at coordinate 605,307,177 of OY728161.1, read as the reverse complement.
ATGTTTTGCGTGGATTACACTTAACTATGAAACCATGTTTATATGATCCCAGGTTTAAATTTTACATACCTTTTTATATCATTATGACATATCATCTAACTGAGATTCTAATGCATTATTCATACGTTTATTCCCTTATAATGATTTTTAGATCATCTATTATTTTATGTTATCCCCATTGTATCCTATAAATAGGTATGAGCACAATGGATGTTATTGTCTCTTTTTGAATTATAAATAACAAAATGACATATTTAGGTCCATGTTTTAATTTTTATTTAACTAGTCTTCCAAGGAAAAATAATTATTGTTCACCATCTTGTAATATGATCCATTACTATTATTGAAATCATGTAATGTTATGTGAAAAAATCCAGGGACACAATATATGTTATAATAGGATTTCCTAGTTAATTAAGAGATTAATAATAGATAACTTTAGTAAGAACCATGGGGATGAGTCTATGTATAAGAAAACAACCCTAGATCTTCGTATGTATATAGTATGTCGATTATCAAGAAAATACAACCATGTTTTTATATGACCTAGTGCATGAGGATATGGTACGTATATATATTGTGGTAAAATATGAAAACACCACTTTAATATAAAATCAAACAAGAATTGGTGCACCACAAAGAGAATTGTTGCACTCCTGGTTTGACACTCCCAAGAGATATTCTTAGGAAAATCATAATCTTAATATGAACCATTATTAAGGGAAAAATACACGAGTTCTCAAAATAATATGTCTACTATAACAAATCGAGGATAACCTACAATGAAACATATGTAATCACAAGTTAGGATATAATATTACTTTAAGATTTTATACTTTTATGTTTATAGTTTCATTTTTATGCTTAATAGCTAAATATTTAATCCCTCTAATTATACGTTCATTTTTATAGCTAATTGAGGGAAGTATAATAACACATTATGACCATAACTGTGATTGGGAATGTGAATATTTATCTAATGATATGCTAAATATGATGGGAATGGGTCCTCAAAACAACATGAAAGTATATTCATAGTTGGATGAGATTATGAACAATGACATGAATAAGGAAAAATTCCCTCCTCCACCAAGGAAGAACATGTTTCTATCAAATCCTTCATGTATAAAAGGCCTCCAATGTTTAGTGGATCATGTAATCCCCTCATCAAGGAATAGTGTATTAACTCAATTGAAAAGATATTCTCTTTCTTGTAGTGTTTAAAAGAATATAAATTTCTTCTTAGAGTCTATCGGTTTAATGGGAATGCTAATCAGTGGTGGAAAATGATCAATAACATGATTTCCAAGATTGAAATTGATTCCATGGATTTAGTGGAATCCAGGAAAATAATTTTTTATAAATAATTTTTACAAACCCTCCACCTGAAGATGGAAAGAGAGTTCCTCACCCTCAAGAAGATGAAAGTTGATTCCATCAGGGAATATGATGAAAAATTGGAAAGGCATGAAAGATACTCCTTCGACATTCTCATAGACACCTAAATCAAGGTGTATTTATTATTTGGAGGAAAAAGGAGAAGCCTTTTAAAAGTATTGGTGATTCATGAAATTTATAGTTATAAGAATATAGTTTACTGTTCCCTCAAGGTTGAAATATAGATCTAAGACTCTCAATGGTCTTGTGGGCCTAGTGAAAAATGAGGAAATGGAGTCTAATATGGTTGTTTTGGGAAGTAAATCCCATGATTGAAATAAGATCAACCATCCCACGTGACAAAACTTTTCAACAAATCATCCTATTAACTGTCTAAAATGAACTAGTACTTTTATAAAATTTGAAAAAATTTGACATCTTTTTAAGAAAATCTGCAGGGATATAACGAATCACACTTATATGGAAGAATAAATGAAGGTTCAAATCAATTCATATTCTATAGTGTAGTGTTACAACTACAATGAAAATGGGAATTAATCAAAAAAATCTCTAAGATAAGGTTTTTCAGAGGAAATCAACATCAACCTCCATGGAAACTTGGAAAGGCTTATGATATCACTACTACTGAGTTGGATCCAGACGACAATTGGGTGATAAGTATGCAAGTTGTTCCTTAAATAATAATGAATGTTCAATTTGATTCTTGATCTACTCATTCTTTAATTTATTTAATGTTCACTAGTACTATTCAAAAACCACCATAAAATTTTGAGGTTTAGTTATCTATGAGAATAGAGAATGGAGAAATTATTGTGTCCCAGTTCAATAGTGACTCCCTGGTAAATTTTTTTAGACTAAACCTCCTAGAAATTATTCTCATACATCTTCAAGTGGTTTATGTTTCTATTGTGGGAATGGATTTATTGTCTTCATTGAATTCCAATAATAACTGTTGGGAAAATGAAATCACACTTCACATTCAAGAGTATCCTGCAATCTGTTACAACAATATAGATAAAGAATTATATATTTTTGAATCATCAACTCAAGTGTGGATAATTTTTTTGGGTGAACATATATATCACAAATTATTGAGACAAAGGAGATGATAGTTCTCAAAAATATACCCATCATGAGGGATTGGACAAATGTATTCCCAAATGAATTTCATAGTTTTCCTCTCATTAGGGAGGGTAATTTCTCTATTTAACTTATTCCTATGTCCCTACATATATCAATGAAAGCTTATATAATGGAAATTTCAGAGCTGGAAGAGCCAATGAAGATGTTACATGAGAATCTAGAGTTTGTTTTTACACTCCAGAGTGATAATCCATGGGGTACACTCATCCTCATTGTTAAAAAGATTAATGGATAATGTTGTCTCTATATTGATTGCCATGAGTTAAATTAAATCATGATAAAGAAACATTATCCATTTCCTTGTACAGATTAATTGTTCAATTAGATATATTGGGCTAGTTATTTCTCTTTCATGGGCCTTCATTAAGGATATCAAAAATTATTGGTGTGGAAGGAATATATTCCTAAAATTGCATTTAAAATGATATATGGACATGATGATTTAATAGTTATTCCCTTCGGAATCACTGATTCTCTATAAAATTCATGGATTTAATGATAATATTCTTTAGACATTTCCTTGAAAAATGTATGGAAGTCTTTATTGATGATAGTCTAATATAATACAAGAATAAAGAGGATCGTGAGGATCATATGAATACTTTGATGATGATGTTTTGAAGGGAGAAACATAATAGAATGTTCAAAATATGCGAGTTATGTATAGAGGAAGTATCTATCTTGGGTAATAATTTCACTTCCAATGTAATTTCAGTTGGCCCTTTAAAGACAAAGGCAATAGATGAGTGGCTTAAACCAACATCTATAATGGAGATATATAGCTTTCGAGATCTAGCTTTGTATTACAAATGATTATTGAAGAAATTATAATGATTTTAAAACAAAATGAATATGATTATATGGATTGGATTTTCTAGACTCAATAATATGAGGAAATCTAGAAGGATCTCAAAAATATGCTCAGCATTGCACCAGTACTCACACTCCCTACAAGAGGAAAACTCATTGTGTTGTATAGTGATTTATTAAAAACAAATTTAGGCTGGGAGTTTATGTAAAATGATATGTCTATAAAATACTCATCAAGGCATCTAGAAATCAATGAGAAAAACTATCCCATGCATGATCTAGATTTTGAGGTTTTGTTATTCGCATTGATAATATGTCAAAATTATCTCTAAGGGTTGATGTGTAGGATATTTACTGATTACAAGAGTCTAAAATATATATTAACTAAGAAATAAGATAATATGAGCCAATGTATATTGTTAGATCTCATCTAATATTATGAACGACCAATCAACTGCTATCATGATATGGAAAATGAGGTGTAAGATGCACTATGTAGAAAGGATCCTGCATTATTATCAATGATGGGAATTGAAAAGTATCAAATATTCATAAATTTATAGAGGATGTACATTGAAATCAATAAGGGTGGAAAATCATCAATCCATTATCAAATGATTCCTCATCAATCACTTTTCAATACAATAAAAGATGTTAAAAAGATGTGGATATTCTAAAAAGGTTATACGCTTTCAGAAATGGGAAATCCCCACAATTCAAGATTAATGAGGAAGGATTTGTATGATTTTTGTCATGATTATGTGTATCGTCTAATCCAGATGTAAATAAGGAACTTTTTAATGACACACATAGCATAATATTCTCCATTTAAATAAAGGGAACAAATATGTATCGATATCTCTGAGATAACATTTTGTAGGACAATATGAAAAAGGATATTGCTGAGTATACATCAAAGTGCCCAATATGTCAGCATGTTATTGTTGAATTGAATATGTATAAGGGGATGATGCAACAACTACCCTACCAAAATGTAAGTGAGAGAACATCACAATAATTTTTTATAATGGACTTCTGAGGACAACCATAGGAAACAATTCTATATGGGTAATTAGGGATCATCTCACAAATACTTCTCAATTTATAGCAATTTTAGAGGAATTATCATCAGATAAACTTGCATGTATATATGTAAAAAATGTGGTATGGTTTCATGGTTTACCAATACATATTATATCTGATAGAGATCCGAGATTCACCTCGAAGTTCTAGAAAAATTCCCAGCATGATCTAAGAACTAAACTGAACTTCATTATAAGATATCATCCTCAAAGCGATGGCCAATCTGAGAAAAATATTTAATAACTGGATGACATATTGAGAGCATGCTCTTTGGACTTCAATGGATAGTGGTTATAATATCATTCATTGGTATAATTTTCCAACAACAACATTTTCTAGTAATGCATCTGAATAGAACCACATGAAGTCCTTTATGGGAACTACTATAGAGAACTAACATGTTGTAATGTGGATGGTGAGTATAAGTTTACAGGACCTAAAATGGTCAATGAAATGGTAAAGAATGTAAAAACATTTAATAGTAAATAAAAAATCCCAATGTAGATAGAAGAGTTATGCAGACAATCATCGACGTGACTATGTGTTCCAAGATATAGACATGGTATTTCTAAGATTATCTCTATAGAATAAGGTCATGAGATTTGGGAAGAAAGGAAAGCATAGCCCTAGGAACATTGGCCCGGTGATGATTCTTGATTTAGTGAGGTTTGTGGCATATCCACTTGAACTTACAACTACCATGTCAAACGATCGTGATTTCTTCCATTTATCACTCTAATATAAGTACATACTATATCCTTCACATGCACTATATTCATAGGTGGTATAGTTGGGTAATGATCTTTCTTATGTGAAGCAGCCAACAAATATCTTGGATCATGGATATAATGTTATATGAAACAAGACTACCTAGCTATTGAATGTACTATAGTGAAACCATAAGTACGAAGAGGAAACATTGGAACTGGCAGAGGTAGTGAAGGAAAGGTACCCACACCAATTTATAGCTTAGAATGTAAAATGAAAAATCTGGTTGAAATTTCCTAAGGGGGGAAGAATTTAAAAACCTAATGTTTTATCAACAGAAATTTGAATATTATACTTATTTTTTATAGTATAATCATATAATATTATATATAGAACCCAATAATGACCTTATAAATAATGAATTATTGAAATGGACGTTATGTCTAGATGTTAAGGAACACATACTGATAAAATTGTATCTTGATCATTGGAATTGTAATGTGACCCTTATGGATAGTATACTGGAAAATTTAATAGTATATCCAGTAATGGAAGTATAAATAAACATTATCCATATTATATGTGAAACTAAGAAATAATTATATCATGGTATAAGTAAAGGATATTTTAAAAATTAATAAAAATGTGTTGAATTTTTGTATACCTAGAATAATAACATAAAATTTTATGATTAATTTAATAATCTAAAATAAACTTTCATTCATAAAATTTATCACTACATAATTATTTTGATGACTTAATATTGTTAAATAAATTTAAGAGATGATAATTAATTTTTCAATGTGTAAGAAAAGAAGTTTTATTTTTCAAATTATTAATTTTCAAGGAAATTATTATTTTAATTAAAAATTAAATTTCACATATTTTTAAAAATTTTTGAATAAAATAGAGTTTATTTTTAATTATATATGGAGAATAATGAAAGGGGTGAATTTTTTGGATTTTTTTAAAATTATTATTTTTTAATAAATAGTAAAATAAGATAATATAAGATAAATGCTAAAACCTAAATTTCTGCATCATATGTGTGTCATGGATGATGTAAATAGAAATTTCATCAAACTCAAATGCACAATTTACTATATTCAATCACCATAATATATAATATTCATAGTATTGAGAAATAATATTAAACTAATGATTCAAATAATGGGAAACTCCCTCATCTCGTCCACTATAAATACCACCCCACATTACATCTTCTCTTCATTCCACTCAAGCATTGTTCCTAATAATAAATCATGTAAAATATCTCCCTAATCCCCCTTGCAACTTCGAAAAATTCATGGACTCTTGAAAATACCAGATCTTATCCCATAAAGAGGCTCTTAAAAATATATATTCAAGTGGTAAATTCCTCTTTTCAGTTCAATTATTTTCTTTCAAGTTTCTATCTTTCTTTTACGTTCCTCACCTAAATTCATTAAAATGTTATGATAACTATATTACCATGCATGTACTGAATTTTTATTATGATATTGTATTATTTCATCAAATTTTACCCTTTCACCTTCTTTTATAGTTGAAATGAAAACACCATCCGAGATGTGTTAATATGTCACACTCGAGGATGATGAGTTTCACATTGCTATTATTATCTTCAATACTAGTCCTGAAAATATTATTATGTTTGAAAAAGAATATAATATATGTATTAGGATTATCTTAAGGATATGTAAAATTTTAATACTCATAAAACTAACTAATAATACAAATTGTGTTCGATGTGATCTAAAACCCACCAATTAAAAAAAATGTCTATCATTGACATTTTATATAATGATTTATCACCAGTCCAACTAACCAAATGAGTTTTATAACCATTTAATCATCCAAATTTTCACTAATAAAATAACTCCAATTACGGAAAACCATTCTCATATTTCATGTTTCTCCTTACATATATATATTTAAACCAATAATAAAAAAAAGGAAACAAAAACTCCAAAACATTGAAATTGAACCTCTTAACCCATCAAAAATGATATGAATCAACTTAATAATGTTATTATAAATAAATTAAATGAATAATAGCTTATATGAATATTAATTAATGAATTTAATTTTTTTTATCTAGGACATTAAGAACATGTGATGAACAACATCAGACAAAAGTTAATGGATTCTACCTAATCCTCTATTATTCGGTCGAGATGATATATCATTCTATTTACAAATATTAAGTTTTCTATTTTTTTGATAAACATATTTTAAATGATATTTTTATGCTCAAAACTCATGTATCAATATCCAATCAACATTCACTTTCAAGCATATAAATGTTTTTTAAATGGTTCCCCCCTCAAATACATCCCTATAAGAAAGCTCGTGTTAAGGGAACTTCCTAAATTATTAATAAATTTCAAGAGAACTCTATAATTACTTTTAAGAATCAACTGTTTTTGTAAAATAAATAATTTCATTTAGAAAACCCACTTTGATCAGTTCTGAGTTTATATGAATGATTATTCTGTTTATGTTTTAAGTGTTCTTTTATATTTTCATTAAATCACACTAAAATGTTTTAATTCTAAAATTTCGTAAAGTATCTTTTTTTATATTATCACATAAAATTTACATCAGAATCCATTAAATATTACTAGTATTTCTTATGAATTTCTTTTCATGTTCTAATTCCTTTCTTTCATGGACACTTTTACTATACATCCATTTTCAATTCTTTATGACATGAATATGATACCCAATTTTTTTCCATGAATAATCATTATGTTATGTGTGATTAATTATGTTTGATTCTGTATGTGCAAATCATATGCATGAATATATTATGTTCAGTTTTCCCAGATAGCACTCCAATGGATTTTTAGATGTTTACACTCATGTGATGTCATGTGCAACGGTACTAGCGGTTAGCGTTGGCTCATGCTACCATGTGAAAAGGTAATGGGGTTTAACCTTGAATTGTGCTCCTCTATGTGCAGAAATACCTGAATCATGCAAAATTTATGTTTTATATTGCTACCACAATACTATGAATCAATATTTTTATGATACCATGTTCTTATGTTACATTTCTATTTATATCCATATGTATTTCTTCTAGCCTAGGTGAAATTTTTTTATTACTATATATAATACTTTATTTATATTTTTAGGTCATCCAATTATTCATGTTCTCCCCGGGTTAGCCTATGAAGATTTTTGAGAACATTCAAAATTAGTGTCTCCTTATGAATACTAAATAATGAAATTAAATATTTAGTTCTACTTTTTAAATTTTATGTACCTATTATTCCAAGACATTATAAATAATGAAAATTGTATTGTAATATGGTGATTTAATATGTTTATAATCATATAATTATATATGTAAAATTATAGGGTCTCTTTAAATTGGGTTTTTATTCCCTCTCAAAAATCATTTATTGTTCAGGCTTATATTTCACAGAGTACAGAGTTTTTAGAGTTGATTATGTCCACGTTTGATTTAACTACTTTAAAAATAATCCTTGGGTTATTTACTCTTTATTCATCTAATTATCATTAAATTTTAACATTGATAATTAATTTAATAAGTAAAATTATTTGTATAAACCTTTTAATTTGGTGTATTCAATCCACCCCCTCTAGACCATCTTCCATTACCCTTTCCAACCTATCAATTTGATTGAGCTGAATACATTCTTAAGAATATTTTAATTATTTCATCATCATTCTTAATAAAAAAAAATTAAATCAGTTGTTTTAAATTATAGAATTTATAAAAACCTTTGATCAAGTAAAAAATAATAAATAATTTTTCTATCCTATTTCTAGACCTCATAGTCAAAGGATAAAGATCTTATAGGATGAATGTATTCATCCAGAATAATGCATGTATTCATCAAAAGACACCTTACATGGATGGTATTGATTATGGCTGCTGATGATCCTGATTGGATGATTATCCCAAATATTTGATCCTTGATCACTAGTCTATCATGTCAAAATTTTACACACAACCTAAAGCATAAAAATATAATATTATAAAAAATTATTATAATATATATTTTTTAAATTAAAATCTCAATATTTTATATTTCTCTATTAACAAGAGTGTTTTCTTAGTAATGTGTCTTCCAGTGTGTAATCGAATAAAATTTGGATTATTATAAAATTCAATGACATTGTATCAGAAAAAATGATCTAAATAATTCTTGTAGTGCTTCATTCTGGGTACCAAAACATCAAGGTGGATGAAGATGTAATAGTAAACCAAACGTTCAATAGATTGAAAATCAGTGTGAATGGAGTGAATTCACTTAGAGTAGATCTAGAAAACCATGAACTTTTTTAAAGATTATTATGATCCTTACTAATGGAATGGAATTCCAAGAAGGTTTCCATTGATGAAGGAGTGAACTTAAAATAATACACCTTGGATAAATTGATTTGATCACTACTTTAATATGAACTAGAATTTATGAATATAACTCTCGATTAGACAACCAAAATAAATGTGGTAGATTTAAATTTATTTAAAGTGTTCTCTAATAATATTTCTAATTTAAATACATTGAATAGTAAAAATAGATATGGCTCAGATTATCATTGGAATATAAAAAATAGTGAAAAATAAAGGATATAATAACTGATTTAGAATAACCCCTCAAAAAGAAAAATATAATGAACCTACGAAATGTGTATAAATTATAATTCATAAGATTTAAAGTATTTTGTGTGTAGGAAGAAAGGTCATATCAAGCATGATTTTCCAAAACATGAGAATAATGATAAATAAAATAAGAAAGAATAAAATGAATTTCACACCACTTGGAGTTGTACATATGAATTTGATTCTAGTGAAAAATATGTAAATGACCAAGAAAATTATAAACTGGTCTTCATATAGTAATTTTATATTGTTTTTATTTCATGTTGTTATTTTTGATGATCTGATCTTGATAATGATTTTGATAATCTGAATATTTCATATTTATATGAAGAAATTGAATTATTAAGGAAATATATTTTCAATTCTTCAGAATTATATAATAATCTTAACGAAAAAATGTGGTACTTATTTTTTAAAATACAATAAATGAATAAAGAATGAATATATGTAAAAATAATAATAATTCCCATTATAATGATTATTAAAATTTAAAAAAACATCTCATGTTTTGAATAAAATATTAAAAAATGAATTAGAATGTTTTAAAAAATTTATCTTATTTTACTCAAATTCATGATAAATATCATTAGATTATGTCATTGAATAAAACTAATAAAAATATATATATATATTTTTCTATGATTAATGATTCCCCCAAATGCATAAAACTTATTTTGTAAAATATAAAAAAGGTTGTTCATTTACTGTTACATGTTTTAAATTCTGCATGAAAGGACATTATGAAAATGATTATTCTATTAAATTTTAAAAATCATTTGAATTTATAAAAATTAATATTTATAAATACATATTATATATATTTCATTTCAATACATATTCATTTTCTCTATGGCTTCCCAAAAAAATTATAACTACACTCGTTGGGCCCAAAATTTCTTAGGAACCTAAATTTTCAAGAAATTGATTTTTGTAGAAAAAATTCCTTATATTTCTCAACATAGAAACATGGTATATGGATAGTGTATTATATAGGAATACTGCTGGATAACCATAAAATTTTCCAATTTCATCATATGTGATGAAAGCACTATTACATTTGGAGATGATTCTAATGACAATGTAAAAGGTCTTAGTGAAGATGTTATTTCAAATTCTACCTTTATTTAAAATGTTTTATATATTTATGGGATAAACATTATGTAATTATTATATCACAATTATTTGATGATAGTATGTAACTAAAATTTTTAAATGATAATTTTTTGGTTTTTAAATATGAATCGTTATTATTTTATGCTAATAGAAGAATAAAATATATACACATTTTATGTTTCTGAAATAACTATTCAATATGTTATGTATTTGAATACTATATAGAATTGTCATGTCCCTTGTAATAAAGGTTTTTGTCATGTCAATTTATGAATGTTACATAAGCTCTCAAAACATGAAATGTGTTATAGATGACTTCCTAGAAAAATAACATCTTTATGTATGTGACTCTTTCATAAAAGGAACGAAACAAAATTTTTCATTGGGCACATCAATAAGATTTGTAATAATAGACCTCTGGAATTAGTAAATCTTTATTTATTTATCCCAACAAAAAATATATTTTCCATGAAAGTAAATTTATCTGAGGTATTACTGATGATTGTAGAAAATCAACTTGGGTATACTTTCTTGCTCAAAAAAATGAAACATTATCTATATTTACTATGTTTTTTAAATTATATAAAAATTAAAAATGTTGTTTGATTATTTCTATTCATAGTAATAAATGAGGTGTGATTTATAATTTTTATTTTTATTTTCTTTAAAACAAAATATATTTCCATAGTTATTTTTATCATAGAACATCCCAAAAAATATTTGTGTCGTAGAAATGAACAACAGAAATATTAATAAAATTTTTAGAACATTGTTATGTGAATATAATTTACCAATATATTTTTTCGGATAAGGACATTTTTTATTCTTGTTATATCTAATGTAAAATTATAATTAGACACTTCTTAATTAAAACTCATTTTTAATAATTTAATAACAAAAAATCCTAAAGCTAGTTACATCATAGTTTTTCATTGTAATGTTTTTATATTTAATAGAATGGTTAATTTAGATAAATTTGATGCTAAGAATGATCATGGTATTGTTATTTTTTATTAAAATAATTTTAAATATTATAGAGTTTATAAGTAAAATTCTATGATTATTTGAGAATCTATTCCTGATATTTATGATGAAGATAATATTAAAAAAATACGATTCTATTTTTAATGACGATTGGTTTAAATATTTTAATATTTGTGCCGAAATTTATAATGATAAAGGTAAATCAATTGAGTGGGACCCTAATCCTTCTCAACCATATCCAAAGTGATAGAAGATTCAAAAAGATCATCTAGTTGAAAATGTAGTTGAAAAAATGAAAACTGGATTGTTGCTATAAAAGATGAAGTAAATTAGCTTTTAGAAATAATGGCTATACTTTAGTAGAAATTTTTGAGGATTACAAAATAACTGGAACAATGTAAATCATTAGAAAAAACCAGGTCAAATTTGTACAGATTGGTAAACATAAATCTATACATGTTTGATAAGGATACTCTTAAAAAGAAGGTCTACACTTTAACGATTCATTTCCCATATTTCCTAGATAAAGGATATTATAATTTGGTTATCCTTTTCTATTTTTATTGTTTTTAATTTATATCAAATGGATGAAAAATTTCATTCATTAATGGTATTATATCTTAAGATGTTTATGTTTCTCAATCCCTAGTTTTGAATATGAATAATTTCATAACCTTGTTTTAAAATTATCCAATGCATTTAGGGTCCCAAAAAATCACCATGTTCTTTTTATGAAATAAATTGTTTATTTTTAAAAAATAATGGTTTTATAAAATATAATATTGATACTAATTCTTTTATCAAAATAAATTTAGAAGAAATTTTAATTGTTCAGGCATATGGTGATGAAATAGTAATGTTTTTTTAAATCCAAAATAATCTATAATGTTATTTCTACTTTGATGTATTCTGGGTTTGAAAATTGTTTAATGAGAGAATTATTAATATTTCTTGGCCATCAATTTTTTTAATGAAATGAATACAATTTTATAAATTAGTTTAAGTATGAAATTTAATAAATTAAATGATTTATCTTTTATCCATATTAATCTATCAATATTCATGAATGAACTAATTGAAAAAAATTTAAGGTTGGGGCCAAAGCCTCATTTCATTATTTAAAGTTAATACCTCATTAGTGTAGTCAGAGGGAGACCAAATACATAGCCCAAAGCCCCACGACCAAGTGGCCTGAATACAAGTCCTAAAATCCCACTTTTTGGGCCTAAAGGACCCCTCGGTGAACAATACTGCTACAACATCCGCGCTGCTGCATTCCCTACTGCAGTACCCACCACCGCTACAGTGCCCTGCAATAGTGCCTCAGTGTCGCCGCTACTACAGTCCTGCCACTGCTACAATACTTCTATAGTATCTGGAAATTCTTCCCTACCCAGATTTGATCCCAGGTCTTTTAGATTCAAAGCAGGAGCTTGTACCACTTGGGTAAAAGATCATTGGCATGTAAATAATTGTAAATTATATATTTTTGTATCTGGTAATTCTATTTATTTTAATGTTTTTAAAGACATGATATATAGTGTTCTATATTTAACTGAATCTAGATCTAACATCATTTTTTGTGTTTGTTTATTATCAATACTACATGATGACCCTAAATAAAGTCATATTAATGATTAAAAAAATAGTATTGTTAATACAACATATTATTATTGTTTATTTTAGAAAAAAACTATTTAGATTTAACAACCTATTTTGAATTTGACTTTGGAGGATAAATAATTTACCAAAAAAAACATCATATTTGTTACATTTTCTAGGAAACTGTTTATCTTTATGGTCATATAAGGAAAACAATCTTTTTTTTAATCTATATCAGCAGGTGAGTATATATCTACTCTAAATTGGTCTTCTGGAATTTATTGTATTCAGCGAACATTATGTTATATATTTTTTCTTGAAAATATTCGTTCTTAATATGATAATAATTTAAAATTTCCTATTTCAAAAAATGGCCATACAGTATTCTAGATAAAAAATATTGATCTTATATTTCATTTTATTAGAGATCTTGTGAATAAGTGTGATATTTTTTAAGAATTTAATCCATTTTTAAATAATCTACCTAAAATTATTACAAAGCCTTTAGACTCTTCTTAGTTTGAAGAAAATAATCTATATCTTGGTATGTTTGAATTTACCAATTTTATTTCTATATTTATTTAAGGAGATATTTATTTTAAATATCATTTATTTAACGTGGGGGTGAAATTAATTGATTTAAAATTTTATTATAATTGGTTCTAAATGGTTTAATTTTTTTGTTATTTAATCAAACAAAATAGGGGATATTGTTTGTGTATGTGCATTCTTTTCTTTTTTTTTATTATGTTTTCCCTATATGATGATGATATCTAAATTAAAATTGTTCAATTTTATCTCAATAAGTCATGTTTGGTATATATGATATTTGTTTAATCATCATTAGGTAATCAAGAAGTCGAAAAATTATTTTCTTGTAGTCTAAATATTAAATTATGTTACTACAACTCTTTTAAAATATTTACTATCTATAGTTTTGAAAAGTTATTAAATTTAATTTACTTCAGGTTCAAAAGTTATAATATTAAGAGGAAACTATATTTTATATAAATCCAAAATTAGTTTCTTGATTTCACTACTTTAAATTGAAGTCTAAAAATTTCATTTTAATGGTTATTTAATTATTTGATGTATTGTAATCCCTTTTTATAGCTATTGTTTTTATAGAATATTATCACTTCTATACGTTGATAATTTAAGGAGTAGTAGATGTCAACAATGTTTTATTCATGATTATGTGGATAGAAATAATATTTTTATACAAGTAACTATGCCTGAATAAAGGAATAATCTTCTGTTATAAACCCATAAAAATTAAATGATGTTTGTCAAATATTGTTATCCAATATTTATAAAAGTATGATTTGAATACCATACATATGAAATGTATTGTTCAACAACCATACATTCTAAAAATATGGTTCGACATGCCTACATTGGAAAATAAATCTTCAGAAACAATACGTTCACAAAGAGTGGTTGGAAGCCCTAAATTAAAAATGTATTGTTCAAAAATGATACTTTAATGAATATTATTCTACATTGATGAACCTTATGTTACATTGATAAACACTATGCTACTTTGATGCACCATATGCTAATTTGATGAACCCTACGATACATTAATGAACCCTATATTTCATTGGTCATACTTAGGCTACTTTAATGAACCCAGCATTACCTTTATGATCTATATGTTACATTGGTAAAATCAACATATGATTTGTGTACACTACTTTTGTGTAACCAACTTTCATGTAACCTAATTTTTGTACCCTTCATTGATCCTAACAATTTGTGGTTTTATACTGATCATTGATTTGATACATATTTATATGGATTATTTATATATTTCTTTTTTCTATATATACTAACATAAAATTTAAGGATTATGGTAGATGAGTTTTTGATGATTTTGGTGAAAAATTTTAATGTAAAATTTAATAAATTATTTCAACAACTTTTTCTAATTAATTTTGAAGATTTTTGATTATTTAAATTCAAATATTTGAATTTACATTTTGATTGTGTTTTCATTTTTTAAAACATGTCTTCTATAAATCTAAAATGTTTTTAATGGATATAAAGTAAATTTTTAATCCTTTTAGGAATATTATAATTTGGAAAATATTATTACATGTGTTATTTAAATTATTCTATATTCATTTTTTGATTTGTTCTACAGGAAGAAAGAGAAAAGGTTGTTACATTTTTATAGAGATATATCGGAATGATATTGAATCAATTAATTTGTAATATTTGATTGAAGAAAAGATGATACAACAACTGAATTTTTAATATATATACATATATATATATATTGAAGAAAATTTCATTCAAGTTCCATTATATTCGATACTATATTTTTCTATGATAATGTGTTTTGAAAATTGAACAGGCCATGCATTTGCAACGTCCAATGAGACTTTGCATCATCACCTATACATTATCTCAAGTTCTAAAATAATTATTCTACTAAAAAAATTTCCTTGATAAGATGTGTTAATCCAAATATCGAGAAAAAGTACCATTTCATTCTTTATTTATCTTATTTTTTTCTTATTTCTATGTTTATAAAATTATTTTCCATATCTCACATACACTTTAGTTTTTTTGTGATTTTAAACACCGTTGAATTATTTTTAATTATTTTTTCCTCAGGTTTTGACTCTATGATTATAATATTAATAAATAAGGGTTTTGACTCCATGTATCTAATGTAAGGACTCTATGTATTGTGACACAATGTTTCTAATGTCATGTGGTACGGGTTGTGACTCCTGACATAAAATCAAGTGTCGTGTCAATCCATCCACTAAAAAGGATTTCGTAATTGTTTTATGATTCCCCTAAAAAAATAATTTTTATTTCAAATGTATCTCTCCCCAAGTAGATATGTATACGAGTTGACTATTCCAACATTGGACCAAATAACTATAAAAAACATCCTTATGTTATTTTTTTGTGGCTAATTAACCTTAATAAATAACAATGATTAATAATTTAATTAAACGATTTAGTTGTTTTAATTTTTTTAATATTATCTATTCACCCACCCCCTCTATAACATATCCCTTTACTGTTTCAGACCTAAAAATTTGTATCAGACGAATAACTTATTAATAATAGTTTATCTCTTTCATTTTATTTCTTAAAAACAAACATTTGTATCATTTTTTGTTCCTTCTATAATTTAGCCAACCATTATATAGAGTTTACATTTTTATTTAATTCTGATATCGTATTCCAAGACCCCATAGTGTAAGGAAAATTTTTTATAAGATGTAAGGATTGAAACTGAATGGTTCTAGGATTCCTAAAATGCCACCTCACACTGATGTAAATTATAAAGGCTACTAGAGATACTGAATGGAGGCGTACATCAAATAGTTGAGCATTGAAAACTGGTCTACCATGCCAAAAAAGTGCACTTTTATCCATTCCAAAATGGCTGGAGGTCAGGGAAACACCTTTTTGGCATGCTTAGATGGTGTAAAAAGATCCATTTGGAATTTCCAAATGCTATCATGAAATTCTAATAACATATACAAGTGTCATTATATGAGTTATGAAACATGACTGATGGAAATGGCATTGTTCTGATGGAAATCCTTATGTGATTCATGTGTCTTATGTGGCATACCTAGGGGGTACCATATGGATTTCATTGACCTATCCATATGTCTTCTCATGTTAAGAATATTATATCAAAGGGGTGTAACAAGATTTGAGATCCATGTTCTAGTTTTTTCACTTGTCTAGGATGGTTTACATTAAGCACATGTGGATCACTGTATATTCTCTTTGTTTAGTTCCCTCAATAATTATTCTTAATTTATCCTTTTATCATGATTGACTTATATATATTTAGTATTCACTTGTATTAAATATATATTGATATTATAGATGTGTGTGATGATCTTTTTGTTCTCTTTCCAAAGACCTTAACATTATCAATACAGATAATTTGATGCGAATATTAATGTTTCATTATTTCTCTAGATATTCCCAAGAGCATATGTGATGGGAACCTATTCCAATATTTAGATAATATGCTACATGAAATATTCTATTGCACCATTATGTTTGTGTATGATAAGGTCATCTCTCCATCTACATATTTTCCATCTATTTGCATGCTGGGGTGGGGAATTTTTGAACATCACTAGCTAGCTTGGGTGATACTTCATGAAATAGATATCATGTGACTCTAAACTATAGTCCATGTAGGCCCCCAAAATCACACTTATTTGTGAGGTCCTTCCATACATATGCCCAAATAAATTTCCATATTTTCATCTATTGTGGTACCATCCCATGAACAAATCATGTATTGTATTATTTTCATGAAATGGGTATTTTTTGAATCACGCATAAATATCCTGGGACAGTCATGTTTTTAGTTGTACATTATAAATGGAGTTAAAGATATCAGGTAACCTCCAGAGGGTCATCTCATGATATTGGGTTACTTTTATATGTGTTTCCATGAGATAAAGATTGTTTTAACAGAGTCTTTTTTGGATTAAAATGAATTTTATAGGGATCTTGCATGAAAAATCTAGGGATAGGATTAGTGCATCATGAGGTTTTTTACAATGATAGACTCTATTATCTTCTCATGTTTCTATTATTTTTTTATTTTAGAAAGGTTGGTATGTTTGAATGGTTCTTTGGGTTTTCACTAGTACAATCAACCTACCTCCCGATGATGCACCATGTTACAAAAAAAGGTCATATAGTGTAGTGAATGCACATCAAAGACTATATCATCTACTAGTACATAAGGATATAGAGTGGGATAATGGGGTGTTTTTGATATATCTGAGGCCCTTTTAATGACACAAATAGACTAATTGTGTGTTTTCCATATATGAGGATGACATGTTACTAGGGTTTCATTGTGTCATACATATCGCCTAGGGTTCAGTAGGTGAATTTTATGACTATGAGATACTTCCACAGTCATCCTATTTATTCGAATTGTTTATTTTACAACCGTTTGGGAGTTCATGAAATAATTTCAATGATGTTGTGGAAAATCATTCCCCCAATCGGTGGTGTGTCTTGTGAGTGACTGACATCACATGAGGCTCCCTCCGTTGAAATATTTTCCTCTTATTTTATATGGATTTTTGTATGGTTTGTTTAAAATTTATTATTTGATAAGGTTCATGTCTTGGGGAATATATATGGTTATCACTACAGGACTGGTTATTGTCTTGGGTGATTTCACCTAGGAAAAAAGACTTGTTTAAGGGATATGCACAGAACCTTCAATATTCTATCTCCAATGAATGGTTCCTTTGAATGAGAATATAATCGTCATGCAATCACAAATCTCATAGAGGATTACATGATCTAAAATCGTAAACCACCATATCCCACCTTTACTTTAGGGGGTGAAATAATAACAATATCCAAGTAATTATTCATTTATAAATTTTTCGATCCTTAATCTATGGGAATTAAACCCCCCATAAGAAATTCCTATGAGGAAAATAACTCAATTTTAAAGAATGTAAATTCACTCCTCAGACATTGTCACTTTCTGGAATCAATGTCTTGGGAAATGATTGGTATTCAAACCTACTCTTATTATTATTATAAATTTCCTTTATATATGGGAGTGTAATTTGGACATATTCACCATCTACTATATTTTTTAGATCCATATCGATTCTTTCATTTCATAACCATATCATAGGACTATTCAATAAGAACTGATCACAAGACCATATGGTGAGCCCTTTCCAACAGAATAGTTCCCCAATACCACTTTATTTAGGCACCCACTCAATCCAACATTCAAATATCCTTGTGTTATTTCATGATCATCATATTTGGTGATTCAAGGTCATCTTGGGGTTTTTTCAAGATAGGGTGGCTTGATTTTATGACCCATTACTTATGTTTTGGATTGTGTGAACACTTCAAAGTCATGTGAGAATTAATGTTATAGGGGTCATGAGGTGGTGTGATTCCCTGTGGATTCTGGTGACCCACATTAGCTTCAAGGATTAGGTGATTTAAACACATTTATATGCTTTATGAATGAATTTTCTTATTCATGTGATTCGAATAATGAAATCATAAATTTTTATCTTTCTCCTAACATGATTATATTTTACATATTTGATATAAGATACTTAATGCATTTCAAATTGATCCCATTTCATTCCATTGTTACTCATTTTTATCAAATTTAAGGAACATGAATTCCAAAAACTACAATGTTAGCCCCTCATATCAAGGGTATTCATATAATGATTCATTAGAGAGGGTCCCTTCATTTGATCTCCATGATTGTAATCTATTACAAATAAAACCTATATCAAATTTGGGTTTCTAGATGATGTTAAAATTCCTACTTCAGACATAAATCTTCCATTATTGTATGTTTTATATTAACACACTTTTTTTAAAATGATAATTTCCAGGGACAAAAAGATGGTAGCAGATCAATTTAATTGTTTTTATTTAATTTTGGAAAACATTACCTTGGGTCTGGAAGGCGGTAATTTCACTCATCAATCATTTACTTAGAGAAAATCAAGTTTAATTTAATCTTCTACAAAAAACCTCCTAAAGAGGATGGAGCTCATAATGTTATCTCTATCATGGTATGATATTTTCAGATAAAAAATCATCGCCATTCTGGTTCATGATAAACTTTATAGGGATTCTAATGATTTGTAAAGTTTTTATCTTTATGAATCCATGTGGTGTTATCAACTTATTATCTATCACCAGCCTGATCATCACTGTTAAAGGATCATCCATAGGTTCTGTGAATTAAAAAAATTCTATTTTTCCTTTTTTGATGTAGGTATATGCCTATGATATATCTTCCAACTGGGTGGGATCCCAACTATTGGTGAGATGTTCAGTGATTTCCTGACCCCAGTAGATGATTGTGATTATCCCTTATAGACTCTAGTATTGGAGAGGAATAATCTAATACTTTTAAGGGAAAATATATGAAATGATCTGAATATGCACTCTCTTATATAATTCAATGAATGGATTGATATTTTCCTTTATCCCGATAGGGTTAGATCACTTCCATTCTCCCCCATTGGTGACATTAACAACATTTTTGTGATGGTTCTGGAATGTATTGAGAAATTTTAGAAGTTGATGAATATACATTGTCGAGATACTAAGTTAACTAGCTTATCTTTTTGGGGCACAAACTAGTGGGATTTATAGCCATATTTTCAATGGATGGATTTTCTTAGTTGGGGATGTGCATTTAGGGACCCATGTTAGTTTTTTTGTAATTATAATTTCGTTATCAGTAATAAAACACCTCAATTTTGGAGTGCCAGTTATTACATCTCTTTACTAGCTCTTAGTTCAAAACCAATATGGAATCATACCATATAGGATTAATGTCCCTTTCCAATGATTTATGTCCTCATAGGGGATGATTTCCATTGTTATGACTATTAAAAATCAACAAGGATCCATGATGCCTCATATAATCCCTGATTTAATAACATATCTTTGTTAGAGGACATGTCACTAATCCTGGATGAGGTAGTTGACCAGATAAACTAATCTGCATTCATTGATTTCACCTCTTATACCACAGCGAGTAGTTTTGTCATTTAAAATTCTAGCATCTCTCTCGATGGAAGGCCATTCAAGTTCTCACATGAATATGGAGTTCTTCAATACATGGTGGACGATTTTCCTGTATGATAACCATATAAACCTCATTGGATCTCTCATCAGTTTGGATATATGAAAAGGGAATCCACCCTCAATTGGATTGTGTGAGAGGAGAGATATACCATATTATCATCTTCCAATGTTGGATAATGATTTCATGTGATAACATCAATAATTATATGGTTATTATGCTTGAAAATTACATATCCTTTATCACTAAGGATTATGCCATAGGCTTGGTTTACATCCTATTCAGGTGGTGGGATATGTTGACTAGTCCAATATGTAGAAAATCCATTTCTATCACCAATCCATCATTTTATTGTAGCATTGGAGTTGATATAAGTCTTGGGAGATATATCAAGGAAGTTCCATAATCCTAGAAATGACCATATGAATAGTGGTTCAGAATATGTTTATAAATTAGCCATGTAATACAAGCCATGGTTGATAATCCTATTGGGATAAGAGCATATGAACCATCTTTTACAGCTTCCATAATGGAATAACCTATTATTCATCATTCTATAACATATTCTCCATTTGTTAAAGAGGATCAGACAAGGTGTAGGATGAACTTGCATTAGATTGACTCTCAGGTTACTAAGACTCATCTAAAAATGTTTTTTGATGAAGAGGAGCATCAACACTATATTTTTGAAGAATTGGGTGCAGATATATTTTACATCATTCTAGTAATTTTAGTCTTGAAGTATATCTCCCTAGTTAAGATATATTTTAACAATGATGATATGTAAATGAATTATTTTTTTGAGGAGGCTCCACTTTTTGAGAATATAAAGGTAGCATTAGTGGAAATGGAATGGGTTAATCAGTTTTTATTCAAACTGCAATCCCATAAGTATTCCTATACTATGAAAATATGGTGATGTGAGAAAATACAAGATCAACAAACGTATTACATTTCAATATAATATTCTTCATTGGAAACTGCAATGAATCATGTTGATTAAATGACAATATTAGTCAATACTCTCTATTCTCTATAAGAAGTATAAGTCGTTGGAAGAGAAACACTTCATTATTCACATTAGTCTTCTCTCCATGCTCTTTCCAACATGGTTAGCTCAGCAAACTGAAAATTTTCATAATTGGATGAATTTTGTGAACCTAATTTATATTTATATTCCAAGAGAGACACATAAAAGTTTCTATTCCTCCAATCACATGGTATCAATGAAAGGATTTTCTATACATTCGTGCTTTGTTTAGTTTTCCTTTAATCATGATGTACATGATTCCTTTTTAATACGATATTATGTCAACTTCCAATAACCCCCATCCCTTACATAATATCAAGTAATCTAGAATGTTCAGATTGGAATATTTATATCATAATACATTACTAATATGAAGGGATCACATATTCCCACTAACATGAAATTTCATACTAATATATATATTTCATTAATCATTAGATCAAATGATTTTCATATAGATAACATGGTTAATATATATGTCACATAGGGAGAGTGATCCTTCATTTCTAAATCCGATTGGATTCATCCACACAGACCAAGTCCATCTAAAAGGCCCTTATAATGATTTTCCACTCATTTAGGTTAAATCATTATTATGGTATAGATTAGGTTATTTTTCCTTGAATGCTATATCACTATAGTTTATGTTTATTTACATTAGACCAATAATTTTTTAATGGTTTTTATATTAAAAATTGTATTTTTTCAAATTTATTATTTTTTTATCTTGGACCTTTTATGGTTTTATTTTATATAAATTATGTTTTGTGATTATTTTTCATTAGTTAATTATTATATAGAGTGGTCCTTCTATTTCATTAGTTATTTTATTTTTACATATAATTTATATTACATTAGTGTAGGGTATTTAAGACTACACAATTTATTGCATTAGTCTAGTTTCTTTTAGCTCATAACATCTATTACTTTAGATAATGGTCTTTTTGTGTAGAATATTTTTTGTGTTATCTTATGTACTTCTAGATCGGACCCTATACTGCATTTGTGTAGTGTATTGTAGCTCATACCTTCTATTGATTTTCATTAGGATCAATTTTCTTGGACCCTGTATTGCTTTTTTTACTATCATCGATCCATGAAATTATATTTCTTTATTTTATGGATGTTTAGATTTGAAATTATCGATTAACATGGAATATAGTTTTAGCATTCCTTGAATGAACCCAAACATATTAGGTTGAAGGGTGATCCATTGGCGTTTCTACGGCTCATGTAAGTAAAAATATAATTTCTTATGTGGAGGATATGTTGCTTTTTAGTACGTCAAATACCTTATGCATTAGTATAATTTGAAATAAGTGGTGTCCCCAATCTTCTAAAAGGGTCATTGAAGATTTATGTGGTTAATATTTGTTGAGGGGTAAAAACCAGGGATTCAAGGCCTTCCGATATTATTGGAATATGGGTGATATATGTTATACAATAAAGTTTGAATCAATAAATATGGGATGGTTTATAAATGTCAAAGATGACCTACTACAGGTTGATGTGTGTGGATCTATTGTAGTGTTTCTAAAGCTCACAATGATTGAATCTTCTTTCTGTAAAGGAGTATATTGCTTTAGTTGGTTAGTAAAAAGCCTTATGCATCAATAGAATTTTCTATAAAAATATGATCTCCACTCCTTTCTATGTTACATAAAGTATTTTGGAAGTAATAAATTTTTAGAATATGGTGTTATGTATTGGAGGAAATAAATCCATGAATGGTTCTGGAACACTAGGTTGCTTCATCCCTAGATCATGAAGCTGAAACCATACATCGTATAGTTTTGAATCATATGGTGTGTGGTAAAACATATTCTAGAATTAAAACTCATATTTTATCCATGGGATAGGTTAAAAAAAGGTGACCTAATTTTGAGGATGACAAATCTACTCAAATATTGTATTATGGAAAAAATAAGTCATGGTCCCAAGTGCTCGGGATAGGAAGATGATATGGTACATTCATTCCAGGAGTGGTTTAGTTCAAATTGTGGTGATCAGTTATACCATAGTGAACTCATGGATAATCATGATCATAAATACCTTTATGAAAAGTGATGAATTTTGTTAAAAATAATGTACATATGTTGGATCCATTTATATATATGCCTAATTATGCAAATGGTCCCAAGAATATGGGTATGTTTTCCAATGAACATGGAAGGTTTATGGTGATCCAAGAAATCCCAAATACATTTATCTGATTTATTGAATGTGTAATATCCATTAAGTGTTCACGTACCCTACAAAAATTTTACAACCTAGAAAGTATTGTATTATAGTAAGGATATGGGAAAAACTATAACAATGCCCTTATTTGGACTATGGGGTCTTGATATCGTAGATTGACTTATACAAGGGGTAAATTGTAGTTATAATGAACTTTATTCCTATTTTATTTTCACATTAACATTTTTTCTAATTTCAGTGATGATGAGTTTTGTGAGTGAAGACCTGACATTTTCATAGGCCAACCTTTGTGTGTTTTGAACCATTCTTGTTTTCAGAATCATTCACTATTATTTCATGTTATTTTTATTCTTTCCATTATGTGATATTGTTCTAGGTCATAAAAATTTGGCCAATGTGTGGCAATTTTTACACTATGAACTACACATGCCATGTATGAGGGATGACGAGAAAGAGTGTAACTAGTACATCTAGGTTCTCGAACACCCTGATATCCTTCTGAGTGTGACACTATACTATTTTATGTCATAGAATAAATTTTTCAGTTCTTGAGGATGGTATGAGAAAATCTTACATATAGTATTTCTGGTCACAATGATGTGTTGATTTCCTTCACAGCAATGTCACAGATCACAAGGATCTGGATGTTCATATTTTTTCAGATAGAGACTTTCATGGAGAACACTGGTTCATCTATAAGAGAAATATGAATACATGAATTGTCATGAAACGTGTTACATGAAGTTTAGTATCATTTCTATGGTCCATGGGTGGTTTATTAATTTTTATGTACCTAATACATGAAGTGGGATTTATGGACTAAGGTGTTTCAATGATGAGGGAAGAACTTCATACTCTTGAATGTAAAAATGATGCTCTGAAGGCCCTTAAATAAAATATGAATCATTAGTGATGGTTTAAAAAGATTATTTTCATGTATTAGGGGAGTATGTAATAAAATTTATAGTCATATGTTGAAGACAATTCCATGAAGTTTTACTATCATATGGGAAGGATGTGTTCTATGATATTTATTTCCATGTGGAAAGGAAATTTTCCATGTAGTTTATGATCATACATCAAGAATGGGTTCAGTGTAATTGATTTTCATTTTGTATAGAGGTCAATCATGTAGTTTAACATCATGTGTTAAGGATGTGTTGTATTTACTTTATTTTTGTATGGTAAGAATTTTTTCTATGGAGCATAACCCCACCAGGTTAAGGAAATGGAAACCAAAACGAAACATTATTGCGTGATATATTTCTTTCAAAAACAATAAATAGATTTGGCATGTATGAAAGAAAAATTAACATTTTTGAATCATCCCATGTGTTGTTGGGAATTAATCTCCCTGTTTT
Source organism: Viscum album (assembly GCA_963277665.1). Classification (NCBI taxonomy): domain Eukaryota; kingdom Viridiplantae; phylum Streptophyta; class Magnoliopsida; order Santalales; family Viscaceae; genus Viscum; species Viscum album. Next base: position 605,281,501 of record OY728161.1, on the reverse strand, counting down.
ATTGTTTTTAATTGATATGACAATTATTGGAGACCTAGGAATAAATACATATCTTTGGATGCCATGAGTCATTCCATTTTTAGTTCTTGATAAAGATACAATTTATGTAGTTCTATATTATATGATGTTATGGGAACTATTTCTATTGATTGATATAGTTGGTCCCATGAATAGAGATCCATCCGTCCATACGTATCATGTGAATGTAGAATTAAATCCACCCATAGTTCTCGAGGAACAATGTAGTTTAACATCGTGAATAATGTATGCAGGCTTCTTGATGTAAAAATGGGAATTGTAGTTGGGACTAACATCGATATATAGGTGTCACTACATCTCCAAGAGTAATATGAATCATGGAATAAATAGATCATGAATAATGATTTACCTACACAAGTCTAGCCTATACACAGATAAGGGATATTTTTTATTAGGTGGAAGATGAATTGGGATATAGGATCGAGGCATCCCGAAATATCGCAGAGAAAATAAATATCAAGATATAAATTGTTATAGAATAGACGTTTGAGGGTTTATCCTCCAAAAAAATTTCTCTTTAGGGAGGTTCATAGGAAAGTAAAATTTTATGTCATCCAAGGGAATATGGAATTTTATGTCATGAAAGGGACTTCAACAGTGTAGTTTAAGGTTATGTAGAAAGGACTCATTTTATAACTTTTATGGTATTGTATTCAGGACCACATTGATATTGTTGTGAGATTCAATTTCCTATTTTTTGATGGAATCCCTTACTAAAATTTCAAAACTTATGTCAAGTATGATAAATGTGATAAAAAAATAAATGAAAAGGGTTTCCATCAATATAAAACAGTAATTAATTATGGGATATGGGTATTTTATATTATATAGAAGCTGAAAAAATAATAGGATCAAGGCAACCATATGTATCTCATTGAAAATGTGAATGAAGACCAGCATAGTTATATAATCATATGTAGTTTAATGTTGTGTCGATATGACACAAATCCCCAGACATGAATGAATAGGGATTTCATTTATCAATATTGAATTAAATCATGTAGTAAGGAATACAGATGATATACATTATATCATATTACAATCAGCACCTGAGGTGTTTCATAGTTTATTTTCATGAAAATATGACACTTAGTTATGTAGTTGAATTTCCGTTGGTTAGTATAAACAAGTGTAGTTTAATTTCATAAAATCAATACATTCATGTAATGTTTAAAATCCTATAACCATGATTAAATCTTATTATTTAATGTAATTTAATTATATTGAATTTTAATAGTTTAGATTCATTTAATCTCAATGAATTCATACAATTTAACATCGTGTATTATGGAATTATTTGTGGGAATTACCCTGATGTGGATTCATATATATTGATAGCTATGAAAAGTATTTCATATGAAATATCACATGGGGGTGTGTAACACACTCCCCATCCATTATGGAAAATCAGTAATCCTCACTCTCATTCTGTTAGGCACTATATATGATATAGGACCCTTCCCCTTTAGATTAAATCTTTGGAGGAATCTTCCCTAGTATCATTAGGGTTTTGTTATGCCATAATATTTCTCATTAGATGAATTAATATGGGAGTACATTTTTTTAAAGTATCACATGCTCCTATTATAATGGAAAATAAGATTGTGAAATGTGTGCAACATGTTCTCATCAAGCTGTTACAACTTTTCCATCTTCTTTTTCGATTTTTCATCATCCGAAAGCTGTCTAAAAATTGATATTTATTGCGAATGAATATGGAATTCAATGTGTAACACAACCTTGGTCTCACACACTAATTAATATGGTGTTACATTCGTAGTGGTACGTGTGGTGTAACGTTCGACCCCTAAATTTTGTATATTCTAGTCCAACATGGACATCATGTCCTTATTGTCTGTCATCATGATTGTATTGGACATTTTCTTATTAAAGGATTCAATATTTCAATTTGTCACTACATAATATTGAGAATAGTGATTAAAATAAATATTATTCTTCTACTATATCTTTATCAACAATATAGAACATAATTTTTTGTCCTAGTCCATCAATATTGTGTGCGGGGTTCTGAACCATGCAGTGATATGAGATTTTATGATATTGCTAAATTTAATCATCCATACATCATTGATGGGTAGTTTTTAAATCATTTTTGAAAAGGATTCAGTAGTATTAAGGATCCCCTTGACCTGCATTGGTGCATTTGGGGGGATATATCCCCACAACATCCATTCCTCCAATGGAAAATGGCTTGGAATATTAAGCTATATATAAGAATTATAGGTGATAAAGGATGAATTTTTCTGTGGTATGGAATGAATGAAATTTAGTTTTTTATTTTACATAGTTATATATCATTGATTCCTAATTGAAACCAACCTCTTGATTTGGTGGGGGATCCTGGTCCCATACAGATGAGCACTATTGGAGGCTGTCGGGACTTCTTCCATGATGGTGAGAAAAGTCTTTTCATCTTTCTATATGAGGATTATTTCATCGAATCCATAATTTTGGTGTAATTTTGGTTCATTTATACCATCCTTAACGTTAAAATTTGATGAAAAAGGTCGAATATTTTTTCTTCTGGTTTGATATATCATGAGATTCCCATTTTAGATATAACTGAATATGGGCTCGATCCACCTAGTCATGGATTTTGGTTCATCACGCTCTAATGTGGTATTGAATTGAATGATTCATTAAATATAACAAAAAAAAATTGATGAGACCATGTAAAGATAAAGAATTTATGTGCAATATTTTTTAAATTGCATGAGAATTTTATGAGCATGCGAAAATTGACAGAGCGTGATTCTGAGGCCCTGTGTGCCCGAAATGAATATCTGAACATTTCTTTGGGTGCGTTCAATAAATTTGCGAGCAAGTTTATTGTAACTTTTGAACCATTTCTCGGAATTTAAATCCAAGGGCACCGTTGAACTCGCAGTGCCGATATTCAGTTATGGAGACCTTCTCCTTGACTGCATTAGGTCGAGGGTGAAACATAGATTTTGTGTTTTTTGAGGAAATGAAAAATTAAATAAAATAAACTACAATTTTTTTGAAACCACCCACATGTATGTTAATGATTTGGGTACCAATTGAATTAAAACCCCCATTTTGAAATTAATGGTGGGTACCACCAAAATCCCCTTTAATGGGAGAAAACCTCTCAACTACCCTACATTAATAATGCTAACTCCCCATTTATTTATTGGATCCAACTTAGATTAATTAAACATGTCAACATTTAATTAGGCCAACATAAATTAATCTGCTGAATTTAATTTATATTGTCACCTATTTTCTTTTGAGAGGATTGGTTTGTGAAGAGTGGAGAATAAGGAGAAAGTTGTGGAGAAATCCTACCTCTCCAACGAAGAACTTCTCCTCCAAAAGATGAATTCCATCGAAGAACGTTCTTCAGAATGAAGAATGAGGATGACACATGAGCCGACTTCAGAAGTGTGTTTTCAGAAGGGGAGATCCTTGGCACCCTTTTTTCCTTCATCGTTCTTCATCATGCGACACATCAAAAAAACATTGAGGTAGGGTTGGTTGTTTGAATTTTCCCCCATTACCTTTCATGAAGATTCTTCATGATTAATTTTTTGTCGAAAAACATTCTATCACCCTAACGTGGGGGGTGTGGGCGAAATGAAAATGGAATTACATCTCCAAAATAATTTGTTGTTTTGTTGTGTTGTTCACAACGAAGGTCGTAGCACGCGACCGTTAGCTCGATGGAAGAGAACTGCAGTCGTGTGCCACAGTATAGAGGGAAGGGTGGGTGGCTCGCTGTCGGCCGCCGGAGAAGGTGGGGTACACGACCGCGCTGTGCGGAGAGAACAAGTGGCCATCCAGATAGCCGTGGTAGATCACCGCACTACGGCTATCGCGCCGCTCCGGTGCCGCCCCACAACACCACAGCTGCCCCGCAGAACCCCCAAAACCCATCACGTCATGGGCCACCCCACCTCCCTGTGGTGCCCCGCTGCACCGCGGCCACCCCGCCGCCCTGCGGTGCCCCGCTGCCCCATGGTTCCCCACGGCCCCGTCACTGCCTTATTCGGGTCATACGGCGCTGGCCGAGCTGGGCCGCCCAACACGGGCGGGGCCAGGTCAGACCAGACTCAGACCTACACCGACCAATTCTTGATCTTTTATAAATATCATGAGCAATGGGTTTCTATTTGACAAATTGTCTACGGTGCAGGAAAACATGGAGTGTGATGTTTCCTTTTCTATACCTCAGTAGGGATTTGTATAATGTTTCGGTATGGTTGGGTATGATCGAGCACGAATCTAATTTGGCCCTCAATAATAAAATGATAATAACATACAGACCAGGTGTCCGATTGACGCACTGTCTATTTCATTGAGACCCCTATGATGTTTCGGTCCTTTGGGATATATCTTCGTACGACTTTGTGACAATTGTAGTATCAAACAGTGGATTGAGGAGCAGTCCCTCTCGGAGAAAAGAGAGCTTAGTGAGAGAACCTTGTAGCTGGTTGTGAAAATTTACTAGGATCCTATGTGGGTTTGATAACATACTGATGATGTACTAGGATCCCATGTGGTATGATGATGTACTGATGATGTACTAGGATCCTTTGTGGGTCTGACGATGTACTGAATATGTACTATGATCCTATGTGAGTGTGAAGATGTACTGATGATGTGCTAGGAACCTATGTGGTTCTGACAATGTACTAGGATCCTGTCTAGGTCTGACGATGTACTATGATCATGTGTAGGTCTAATGAGGTACTAGGATCTTTTGTGGGTCTGACGATGTACTAGGATTCAGTGTGGGTCTAACGTGGTACTAGGATCTTGTGTGGTTCTGATGATGTACTACAATCCTTTATGGGTAATATGATTATTTAGGATCCTTCGTGAGTCTGGCTCTTAATAGAGTAAGTTGAATTCGAAGTTATAGGTAATAATCTATCCTACTGTACTTATGTTTTATCTAGTATGAGCTGAGTTTTTACATGTGTGGTACATTCTATTGTGATAATACATTGGTAGTATTCTTCTGTGTGGCGTACTTGTGTGGTACTTTCCATCATCGTATTCCTCCTATTGTGGAATAGTTGAGCTTTGGTATTTTGATTTGGACCTTGTGTTTCCTCATGTTTGAGGTAGATTTACATGATTACTTAGGAATAAGTATGGGAATATACCTAAGAAGTTTTTTCAGTTGATTTCATGCTTTGTGGTTTATCATTTCTGGATTTTGTGAGACCATGACGGTCTCGATTACCCTAGTGAGTATCGATATACTCACCACTGCACAAGATATTCCCGCACCTAGTTGTGTTTGGTGCAGTCAAATGACAGCGCTGATCGAGGATGAGGGTACCAGGACTGGACAGTGCACACAGGTGGACCATATGAAATTTTGGTACATAGGGGAGACATGATGGCGTGGAGTGCTGAGGAGGCGATCTATACCAACCTTTTAGGTAGTAACCTAGGAGGATGACTCCGTTGTAGTCTTTCTCAAATTACAGTTGTATTGTATTTATTGTTTTACCTGTACCTTTAATGTTGGGCATATATTACAGCCCCTTTTTACTTTCCACACTCTGTTTGGCTATACATATTAGGTATGTTTATATCTTGTTGTGTGCTTAGTTGTGTGTGTTTACAGGATATAAATGCAATGCCTTCCCAGTTTTAGGTAATATGACTTTTGGCGCTAGTCGTCATCCACTGGCCTATGGAAGGCCGGCATGGGTTAGTCATGACATGGGCCCCGAGGGACGAGTCATGACAAATCTGTATCAGAGGAGACAGTTATACCATAGAACGTTGGACTCTGATCTTCTTTTTAACTAAAAATGTGTTAAGTGTATTGAGTGTGGTTGTTAGTATTGGGAATTTAGTGTTGGTGCGGCATCCAACGTATCCATACACAAGGACCTTGACTTATGATTTTCGAATTAGTTCACGAAAACACTGATTGCGTGTGTGTTTTAAAGAGTTTTCTTTGTAATCCATTTGAGTAATATCCCCATGTATAACTCATTGACCTTGGAACACATATTTCTTTTCAGGATTCCTCCATGCAGACAGCCAGCTAGGATTCCAGGTTTTGTATGCACTGATAGCCCACCATGCAATGAGGCCTCAGTGCAGGGACCTCTTCTAGTAGAGACACCAGCAGAGACAGCAGCAGTACCATTACCCGTAGGGCCTCTGATTCCACCAACCACAGCAGCAGAGGGTGCACGCCGATTGAGCACGTTGAATGTGTTCCAACATTATATGCCACCCAGGTTAAGGGGAGAGATAGACCCATAGGCGTATGAGGATTGTCTGGAGGCCATGGTGAGAGTCTTCTGACATGTAGGGACACTAACACATCTCATGGCGATCCTTTTCGCCAGTCTTCTACAGGCAGCAGTAGGCATATTATGGAGCATGATGCTCTAGGTTCACGATGAGGTGACGCTTCTATGGGTAGACATCAAGAGCCAATTTTGAGTAGAGTATGTCCCATCAACTCTTTGCACAATGAGCAAACAAGAGCTTCTTCATCTACATCAGGGCATCATGCATGTGGCTCAATACTCAGTGAGGTTCATTGACCACTCACCATACTCCATCGTTATGGTTCAAGAACCATTCATCAGGGCTCAAACCTTCGAGAAGGGACTCGGGCATGAGATCAGGTATTTGATGATTTCTCTCAGCATCTCGACGCAGGAGGGGGTGTTAGAGATAGCCCTCTTAGTGGAGAGTTTCCTTGCTGAGCAGCCACCAGTAGTGAGACCCACCACCATACGTCACATATCAGAGTCTTCTTCAACTGGCTACAGACAGATGCCATAGTGGTCCAAAAGGACTAGACCTATAGGATGATGACCGCATGATTCAGGGTCATTTGTGCATGGTACAAGAGATAGATTCAGTCATGTGAGTAACATGAACTGTTTCACAAGCGGTGGTAAGGGTCACATGGCTCATGACTACACGAACCACCATACAGATGTTCATCAAATGGTCGAGGGACTCACTATGCAGAGATAGAGGTTTGACTGAGGATGTCCGTAGGGAGCAGGAAGACATTACAGAGGAGTTAGTCATATAGCTAGCGGTGGGTGATGATTCCAAGTGTTACCACCACCACCACCTGGAGGTCCACCATGACCTAAGGGAGCAGGTGGACAGGGGAGAGCTCTGCTCCATGCAGATGAGGCCTATGATCATAGAGCACCATAGAATATACGACGTACGATCAGTGTCTACTCCACCCTATCTGCAGTACTTATAGACACAGGTGCTAGTCATTATTTTATTCCACTTCCTTTATTTAGAGCTCGAAGATTCCAATGGAGTCGTTCACTAAATCCTTAAAGATAGAGACTCCTATACGAGATGATTGGATGATTACGCATATGTTCCAGTAGTGTGAGTTTACTCTAGGAGGTGAGAGCATCGGCTGGGCTCTCCTAGTAATGGTGTCAAGGCCTTATGGCATCATATTGGGTATGGAATGGTTATCAACATTTCATGCTCATATTGACTGTATAAGGAACACTGTGTGGTGTGTCTGAACAGATGGGATTAGGTTTACCTTCACCGGTGAGAAGAGATCCTTTGCAGCACAAGATGGCCTTACTCGGAGGAGAGTGCAGCCGATCACTAATCAGTTGGCATTCTATACCCTCAGAGCGATTGATGTGGAGAGTCTAATCTATCCAGTTGTGGTGGACCAGTATGAGGATTTCTTCCCTGGTGATGTTCCAGGTCGACCTCCTCACTGAGTGGTGGAATTTCACATTCAATTGTACCTAGGATGACACTGATAACTATAGCAGCATATCGGATGGCTCCTGTGGAGCTTCGTGAGCTACAGGTATAGTTATAGGACCTACAGGGGAAGGGATTCATTCAGCCCAGTGTTTCTCCTTGGTCAGCGCTGATTTTTTTCACCAAAAAGGAAGATGGAAGATTGAGACATTGTGTTGACTATAGGTGCCTGAACCAGGTGATCGTGAAAAACATGTACCCACTCTCGAGGATTGAAGACCTCATTGATCAGCCAATAGGAGCACAGTGGTTCAGGTAGATAGACATCAGATTAGACTATCACCAGCTCAAAGTACGAGATGAGGATGTGTAGAAGATGACTTTTAGATGACGTTATGGACATTATGAGTTTTTTTTCTATTGTTAGGCTTAAACAACTCCCCAAAAGTGTTCATGGGACTCATGAACAAGATCTTTCAGCCATACCTTGATCTCTTTTTGGGGATCTTCATTGACTACAGTTTGATCAACTCAGCTACTAAGAAGGTGCATGCCTATCATTTACAGATTATTCTGAACACACTCCAAGAGCACTATATTTATAATAAGATTTTGATGTGCCAGTTCTGGATCTGAGAGGTTCAGTTTCTGGGACATTTCATATAGGAGGTTTTAGTTGTAGTAGATTTAGAGAAGACTGAGGTAGTACTTTCTTGGTATCCACCCAAGAATGTGATGGAGGTACAGAGTTTCCTAGGATTGGATGGATACTACTGATGGTTTGTGCCATATGTCTCCAGAGCTGAAGCACCTTTATCTTCATTGACGATTAAGTAGAAACACTATGTTTAGTCGGAGAGATGCTAGTGTATTTTTCAAGAGATGTGGTAGAAGCTGACTAGTGCCCCCATAATGATTCTATTAGAGGAGGGTGTATGGTACGTAGTCTACAGTGACAAATCAAGGACCAGACTCAGATGTGTCCTGATGTAGGAGTGAACAATGATTACATATGGTTCTCGACAGCTGAGACAACATGAGAATAACTACGATATCCATGACCTGGATTTAGCATCAGTGGACTTCACCATGAATATGTGGTGACATTACTTGATGGGTCAACATTTTATAGTCCACTAAAATCACAAGAGTCTCAGTCATATCTTCTCACATAAGGACCTGATTATGAGACTTCGACGTCGGATCTAGTTCATCGAGGACTATGACATAGAGAGATTCCATACTCATGGTAAGGGGAACATTGTATCAAATCCACTAAACCCAAGATCTGATATACAACTTCTAGGTGAGGTGACAGAGCATTTGGATGCTTTGTAGATTTCCATTGTGGATCGAGATGGATCATCTTTTCTTCATTCTCTTATAGTCACTCCCCCACTTCTTGAGAGAGTTAAGGATGAGCAGTGTGAGGACACTGACTACGATTCTTGACGTGCTTAGATATCCATAGGATATGCACCTAATAGATTTTATGAAGGTGGGGAGCACATCATCCTTTTCAGAGTATGTAACATGGTACAAGTTTCTCTTCGGGAGAATGTGTTGAGGGAGTTCTAAACATACCATCTTTCGGAACATCTAGGATTGGTGATGATGTGCCAAGATCTTTGACTTCACCAGTGGGGGCCAGGAATGAAGAAATCGGTAGCTGAGTATGTCTCTTGGTGCCTCACTTGTCTACAATTAAAGGTAGAGAATCAAGAACCAGCATGCATAGTTCAGCCTTTAGAGGTCCCAGAGAAGATGTGGTATGCGATATCCATGGACTTCATGATTGGACTTCCCTGTACCTCCAGTATTCATGACACTATCTGTGTGATAGTCGACCGACTCACCAAGTCGTCTCAAATCCTACGGATAAGAGAGAAGGGATCAATTGAGAGCTTGGAACGCCTCTATGTGTAAGATATTGGGCGTCTCCATGGTGTACCTTTGATTACTATCTCTGATTGTGATACACGACTCACTTCCTGACAATTGAAGGGGTTGCAGGAGGCTTTTGGGATCCATCATTGTTTGAGAACCGCCTTCCATCCTCAAATGGATGGCTAGACTGAATAGACCTTTCAGACCCTTTTGGACCGGTTACATTCTATTATTCTCAACTTTGGTCGTAGCTGGGAGGATCACTTGCCTTTGGTGGAGTTTTCATACAACAATTGTTTTCACTCCACCATTGGGATGGAACCTTTTGAGGTGTTGTATGAGAGACATTGTAGATCACCTTTGTGTTGGACAATCCATGGGGAGTCAGCACTCGTGGGACCAGAGATGGTACGGGCTGCCACTATGAAAGGGAAGATCATCCAAGAGAGGATTAAGACTACACAGAGTGGGCAGATGTCTTATTCCGACAAGAGGACATAGACCTATGGAATTTGAGGATGGCGACCATGTCTTTCTATGGGTCTCACCTCAACGATGTTTGAAGATATTTGGCCGGGAAAACAAGTTATCTCTGAGGGTCATTTGACCATTCCAGTTCCTCAGCAGAGTCAGCGAGGTGTCTTGCCGCATATCACTTCCCCCTTAGTTGCACCGGGTGCATGACGTCTTCCACATATCATAGATGAGGAGATATGTTCAAGAGAATTATCACATAATCAACATCGGAGAGCTAGACATTGATGATGGGGTGATGTTTATGAAGTTTCCAGTATTGATTGAGGATCTACAGAAGTAGGTCCTTTATGGGTAGTCGATTCCTCTGGTGCATGTTCGCTAGCAGCATAGGAACCTCCTGGAGATCACGTGGGAGCGGGAGGCTCATATTCGTGCTCAGTACCACCACTTGTTTTCCTAGTTTTGTCATGTGGCTTTTGGGGATACAAAGAACTGATATGGGGAGAACATAAAGACTTAGAATTTTGAAGTAATTTTTATAATTATAGGTGAATTTTACGAGTTCATGAAAATTTACGGTGTATGATTCTGAGGCCCGGTGTGCCCGAAATGAATTTATGATCTTTTGTTTGGGTACGTTTAGTAAACGAGCGAGCGGGTTTTATTATCTTTTGAACCGGTGTTCAGAATTAAAATTTGAGAGCATCGTTGAACTCGTAGTGCCATTATTCTCTTAAGATACCCTCACCTCGACCATAGTAGGTTGATGGTGAAAGATAGATTTTTTTTTCGTTTAACTGAAAAATAAAGTAAAATAAACTTATATTTTATATTTTTTTGATGAAACCTCCCACGTGAATGTTAAATATGTTGGGACCACCTGAACTACAACCCCCATTATGGAATTAAATGCAGGGACCACCCAATCCCCCCTTAATGGGAGAAAACCTTTCAACTCCCCAACATTAATTATGCCAACCCTACATTTATTTGTTGGAGACAACATAACATAATTAAATGTGTAAAAATTTAATTATGCCAACATAAATTAACTTACATAATTTAATTTATATTGGAACAACTTTTCTTTTCAGAGGATTGGTTGGCGAAGATTGGATTATTGGGGGAAAGCTGTGGAGAAATCCTACCTATCCAACAGAGAACTTCTCCTCCAAACGAAGAACGCCATTAAAGAACATTCTTCAGAATCAAGAAATAGGATGACGCGCAAGTCGAATTCGGAAGCATGTTTGCAGAGGTGATGATCATTGGAACACTCTTCGCCTTCACCATTCTTCATCATGTGACACATCAACGAAACTATGAGGTATAGTTACTTGTTTGAATTTTTCACCCAACTGTTCTTGACAATTTATCAGGATTCATATTTTATCAATCTGCTTGCTATAACCATAACGTGGATGGTGCAGGCCAAAAGAACATGGCCTGATGTCTCCGCATTCATTTGAAGTTTTGTTGTGTTCTTCACAGTGAAGGTGGTGATGCACGACCGCACACCCGATATAAGAGAACCGCAGCCTTGTACCACGGCAGAGAGGGAAGGGCGGCTGGCGAAGGGGTGGTGTGCAACCGTGTCGTGTGGAGAGAATGGCTGGAAATATGACTCGCGCTAGCGGATCGTCCCACCGTGACCACCACACCGCACCGTGACTGCCCCACCACACCGCATCCACCCCAACCCACAAAGGCGCCCCCCGGCACTGTGGCTGCTCCGCAACACCGCGGCCGCCCAGCACAGGCTCGGCCGAACCCAGCGGGTCGGGTTGGTCCGACCAGGTCAGACCGGGCCCATACTAACACCAACCCATTTTCGCTCATTCGGCCATATCATGAGCTATGGTAATCCACTTGACGAACAACCTTTGGTGCTGGAAACCTTTGAGTGATATGGTCCCTTTGGTATACCCCATTAGGAATTTGGATAATGTTGGTGTATGGTCAGGTTAGATCGAGCATTAATTTAATCGGTCCCTCAAAACTAAAAGGCTAATAACATACAGATCGAGCATCTGATTGATGCACCATATGTTGCGTTGAGACACCTATGAAGTCACAGTCATTTAGGATAATTCTTCATAGAACATTATGAAAATTGGAGTATCTATCAGGGGCTTGAGAAATGGACCCTCCCAGAGACCAACGGGCTATGTACGGGAACCCTATAGCTGGATGTGACAATGTACATGGATCATGTGTGGGTTTGACAACATACTGATGATGTATGAGGATCATATGAGTGTATGATGAGGTATTGAAAATGTACCAGGATCTTGTATGGGTCTGATGACGTACTAATGTTGTACTAGGATTTTGTGTGGGTCTGACGATGTACTGATGATGTACTAGGATCCTATGTGGATCTGATGATGTACTGACGATGTACTATGATCTTGTGTGGGTTAGACGACGTATTGATGATGTACTAGGATCTTATGTGTGACTGATAATGTAATATGTTCTTGTGTGGGTCTGACGAGGTACTAGGGTCCTGTGTGGGTCTGATGAAGTACTAGGATCCTGTTTGGGTCTGACAAGGTACTAGTATCCTGTGTGGTTCTGACTATGCACTATGATCCTCTATGGTTCTAATGATGATTTAGGTTCCTTCGTGGGTCTGCCTCTTAATAGGGTGAGGTGAATTAATAGTTACATCTAATCATCTCTATTATTCTACCAAAGTTTTACCTGGTGTGATCTACGTCCATATATATGTGGCACTTTCCTTAGTGATAATACCTTTGTTGTATTCTTCAGTGTGGTGTACCTCTGTGGTACTTACCATCGTGGTATTCCTCCCTTTGTAGAACAGTTGAGCTTTGGGATTTTGAGTTGGGCCTTTTGTTTCCTCATGTATGAGATGGGGTTACATGATATCTTAGGTATATTTAGAGGCATATACCTAACTAGGGTTGTATGTTGATATCATGCTTTGTGGTTTATCATTTGTGGATTTTTTGTGACCTTGAGAGTCTCAGGGTCCCTACTATGTATCATTATACTCACTCCTACATGAGATATGCCTGCACCTTGTTTTGTTTTGTGCAGATGATGAACAACATAGATCAAGGATTGGGGTACCAAGACTGGACAGTGCCCGGAGGTGGACCATACGACATGTCGATACAGAGAGGAGACATGCGGATGTGGAGTGCTGAGGAGGTGATCTGTACATACCCTTCAGGTAGGATCCTCGGAGGAAGACCTAGTAGTTGTCTTTATTTCTCTCAATAGTATTTTATTTCTAGTTGTACTTGTACCTTTACAATCAGGCTTGTATTATGGCCCCTTCTTACTTTCACCACACTTTTTGGATAAATAGTTTACATGTGTTTGTATCGTAATGTGTGCTTAGTTGAGTCTGTTTACAATATATTAAGGCAATGCCTTACCGATTTTAGGAAATACGCCTTTCAGTGCTAGTGGCCAGCCCCTGGCCTATGGATCGTTGGTTTGGGTAGTCAAGACACGTGCCCTGGGGGACGGGTCGTGACAGACCATCCTTCAATGGGTGACAAATAAGATTTCTCCCCCCTTATCAGGGTTGGACAATACTATGGAATCATAAAAGAATGCATCAATTCTTGATTATTATGATGAGGTGACATTATGTAATGTAGTCATAATATGTAACTCTATCTTCAATCCACTGATATAAATAGTTATTGGGGGAAATTATTCCTTTTTGATGGTATATTCGACACTAATTTTCTTTATCACTATCCCAAAATCACCTTTGATGTTCATGTAGAATATTTGATGTTTTATGTCTAGTTCTAATCCAAAAAGAAGGTTTTGGTATTCTACCTGGTATTTCATGAATCATAAAGATGTATAAAATTAGTAGGTAAAACTACTTTTTATATGGGGACATGAACAATCCATAATCTAACATGTCTCAACATTAGGATTTCAATTATTTTTTGGGATGAATTCAAATGGAACCATCAAAATACATCTCCCATGTTCATGGAGTGTAATGGGCAAAGAATTCCACCTCATCAAGAATAATGGTTTTCATTAGTGTATTCTCCAAGGTAGGATGTACTGCGAAGAAATCATCCAGGGATTTACCTTTTCCCAACTTCTAAGAGATGATCTAAATGTCAAATTGCTACAGAATGACCACACATTGGGCCAAGCACCTAGTCAGCATGGGACAAAAATTGATGTAATTGAGTAGATCAGTATAGCTAATTAACTGGAATTCATGGTTCGATATGTAATTCCTCATTTCTTCCACTATGAAGATGAATGCAAGGCATTTAATGTTGACATCATAGTATCAGGCCTCAGTACCTAAAATTGTTAGGATGGTGTATTAATGGGTTTTCTCAATCCTCGCCTCATTATTTTATGTGAGGAGGTTACCAATTGAATATTCCGTGGAAGTATTGAAAATTATTATTGCCATCCTTTATACTAGAAAAATCATAATTGATCTGTGTATTGAATATTACATGATACATGTGAATGATCTTTGAAATCCATAATCCCATTGATTGGGGATTCCCTTCTCCATTATCCTGTAGAAGGGGATGATTTTTTTGGACACATTTTCTATGAATTGTCGAATTTTGTTGAGGTTTCATTGGAGCCACCTGCCCACAGTTCATTGATATTTACAGGGGTAAAATCTCTAGAATATTATTAGTCTTATATGGGTCCACCATGAGGCCAAGGTGGAAAACCTCAATGCGAATGAATGTCCCTGAATTTACAGTGATATAAAATTTTAAGGGATTCATCTTTGTACTTAATTTTAATATCTTGTCGGATATTTTTTCATTATCCATGTTGTGATAGAATTGATTTATGTATTTGAACACTCTTTATCTACATTTAATTTAGATATCCTTCGCAAGAGTTTCATAAAAATATAATACATGTCACATTGATTTGTGAATCTAGTGTTCATCAATCCAAAGGGTGCGACCTGATAAAAAAATCCAATATGGTGCTCTGGATGAAGTGAAATCATTATATTTAGGGGCCATATGTATTTTATAGTTCAATAAATACACACCCATTATGTAAAGGGGTTGGAAACCATCTATTGAATCAATCATGAGTTCTGTGATTGGAAATTTTAAAACGTCTTTCGGGAAAGTCCAATAGAGTTATAAAAATTTGATTGAAGACCATGAGCGTACGAATTTGTTTTATGATAGGGATGATGTTGGTGAGAAATATTTTATATTTTAATTATAAAAAAATTGGTCATCAAAAAGTTAAATTACACCTCTATATTAGTGTCAATAAGGCAGTACATTATCCCAAACAAACATCAGTCGCCATCTTAATCGACGCTCGACTCGGTTTGTGGCATTGCTCGATGGATGTTCCTAATCACCATGGGCTAAAAACTAGTATCTGGGTATCAATAATGATCTTCAGGAAATATTTTACCCTGTTTCATTAACATAATTGACAAACAAGATAAATTATCCTAAATAGAAAACATCCGACCGAACAAGGGATAATGAAATTTAATATCAATATCTTACAACCTAGAACAAAAAACAAGAAATACTACCATAAATTGGGACCAAAATAC
Source organism: Viscum album (assembly GCA_963277665.1). Lineage (NCBI taxonomy): Eukaryota > Viridiplantae > Streptophyta > Magnoliopsida > Santalales > Viscaceae > Viscum > Viscum album. Next base: position 605,265,795 of record OY728161.1, on the reverse strand, counting down.
CTTCCCAAATATTCAAGAAACATGATGAGAAACATCCTCAGTCCCCTTTCACCAAAACCCACATGAGAATACAACTGAAACCCCAATTCATGATAATCTATCATCTTTTCATTTCCTAAGTAAAATAGAATAATATTATTTACACCCAATGGTGTATATAAGGTGTGAGCCAAATCATAGTCGGATTACACCCAAACTAAATGATTCCATTCTATAACATTTAAATACAATTTAACATTCACATTTTTTTTAAATATATTACAAATAATTGAATGAAAACATTTTAATAGATATAATTCTCTAGATAACCATATTGAAGGAAATTGATTCTTATTAAAATAATTAGAAAACAACACCATCATTTAAATAAACTTCCATTGATATGAAATTAACTAAAGGTCTGTCGATTGATGATAGATTTCACCACATCATCTAAGTCTCGTGTCACATGAGATAATCAGGAGTAAATCCCTAGGTTTATTCAAGATTGATTAGGACAATATATCCACATATCATAGTGAAATATAGTATAGAAATGAAGAAAAAATATATTATCAGGCACGATCCACTATAAGGGGACACCCCATAATCATAGTGGTGTCCAATAATCATGATGTTTAGTTAGTGTTGTAAGCATCAATCCTGCTAGATTAATTCATGATGGACCACTTCTAAGAGGTCTCGCATAATTGATCTTGTTATCCCACCTAGATACCAAAGATTCCCATATTTTTATGTTCATGATCACAAGTAACACATATCAACATCTTCACAAATCAATGCATTGAATTTCATTGGAATCCCAATATTTTACAAAACAAACAATTTTTTACTTTACTCATGAAAAAATCTCTTTTAAATTCATCCATTAATAAGAATTGCACATTTCATAAATAACTCATTTAACAATTACTCATGGAAAGCATAAAATTAATCAACCAATGACATGTTCCATGTCACTTTTTAAATACCCACATAAACCAGGATCATTTTCAAAACATGATTTTCATCCTTAAAAAAAATTAAAATTCTTATTTAAAAGTTCACAATATGGACATAGTGCCAATGTATTTCATTTTACCTTGGAAACATAAATCCAAACCCATTCGATCCTTATGATCCTTTGAAAACATTATTACCACCCTTTAAAAATTCCATAAAACTTTTCAACAAAACACCACAACGAAACATACATAGAAAATGGGTCATTTTACATTATTAAATACATACTCATAATGTGAGCATGGAAAAACCTCCTAAAACACAACTAATAGTATGCCAATAACGAATAGAACATATTAAAATTAATAAAAAAAAATCAAATTATATAAAAATGCTAGTTCATGGAACCACCGTACTCATATCCATATGCTTACGGAAATTGATGTGAAATCCCATCCACACCATTATAAGATAATTGAAAAGAATGATCGAACTATTGAAATCATGTTAGGACACACAAAATAAGAAAAAACAATAAATCATACATCTGAACCACTAAATAAACTTGATCCCAATGAAAGAGGGATAAAACACTATAATGGACTATGATATCAAGAGATGAGAAACTTCCATGGTGTTCCCTCGAATAATAAATGAGAGTATCACCAAAAAGGGAGGCCCAAGGGAGCCATGAGAAGTAAAATAGGGGATTATGGTGGAGGATACTAAATGGTGGAGAAAAAAGGGGTGTTTGATGTATTAAATCAGGGAGATGGAAGATAAACCTGAAAATTTTAATGACTTAGATAGGAAAAACTGTTAGTCCACATGGGTTTTCAAACTATGTGGTGACCATGCACCAATCAATGACAAGGAGGACACATACTGCACTATTAATCTGAATGGTCTGACTTACGATATAAAATATGAATGATCACATCTGACCAAGTCCCCAACCCACCTCACTCTTTCATGGCTTAGGTGAATGACCATGAACTGTTTGGGGATGGGATATGTCTTACCCAGATAGCTAATACATAGTTACCTGGGCATGGTTCATTGTTACCACTAACCATGCACCAACCATGTAACATGTTCTATCCACACATTTTCATACTTTTTTTTGAATATTCTAAAGGGAAACCAATGACTATCACTTGACCAAGAATTAACCAAGTGAATAAATAAAATAATTAGTCCTATAACACCTGATTCTCGAGAAAATAATCATGAAGCTGAACTGAACTGAAGGAAATTTGATTTTAAACATTCATGTGTGACAATTCTCCCTATCATAATGATTTTCAACACTATAAATCCATCCCTAGATTTGATTTAAAAAACAAAGAACTATCAATATTTATTTTCTCTAGGAGATTCTAGTTGAATGAAAAATGAGATGATTATAATGACACTACAAACTGGAAAACTTGATTATAGTTTTCACTTGGAAGACCAAAATAGAATACAGCAATGTTCCTCCTACCCCCAAAATTTAAAACACCTCCAGTTGATAGATATATGAAAATCAATTCATACAACATTTAATCCAACCGCATAAGATAAAAACACCTTAGAAATCACCAAATGAAACTCATACCACTTACCCAAAATGAAAAATGAATCAAATGAGAATACCACACCCTTGCTTCAATAAAAATTATTGGAACACTTTCCCCACAACACTTTATTAATCGATGAACTCTAAATTAGGTGGCTCTGTATGAGGCCACCCACTGCCAAAAAAAACTACAGAAATACTAGATTACCATCAGAGGTAGGATAAAAAATACTCCACAATACTAGAAAAATCATAACAATGATTCATTAAAAATGAATTTTATAGAGACACACAACAACTATAGCTTCCATAAGAACCAACTAGCATAGAACAATATGAGAAACCCATCATGGACCATCATGGGATCTTCCCGAACATTAAAATGTAGACTGATCCAAGAATCTGAACAAAGGCCAAACCCACCACCATGAGGGATCTTATGATGGAAAACCTAATCTATGTAGACAACACAATGCAGCTTACTAATCCCATGGGAGGTTACTATACTCACTTCAGTCCAGAAAAAAACTGAGATTGTTTCATAAGGCTGGCCATAAAAGTACCATCAAATAGAGACTCACACCTGATGAGGCACAATGACAAGTGTTTTTGGAAAATTAAATGACCACACCTACTTATAAACATGGATGAAATCTTCACCGCACATAGGTGACAACATGGGAAGGAGTTCCCCATTTATCTTCACACTAAACAGAATTATTTTGAAATTAAACAGCCACATAAGAGGCTTAAATGTTCTTTATTTCCCATATTGAGGAAAACATTTGACTAAAGACCTCCACATCCATATGTTTTCAGACAATGCACAAACATCACTCTATGATCTATGGATGGAGGTATGATTCTTGAAGAATCTAGTTCCTAATAGTTAGTCATTGAAAACACCCAAACAGATCCCCTCCATCTAGTTCCACCAAAAACCACAATGCAATCCAAATATCACCAATAGGACACAACACACCAAAAGACCCACATCTCTCGAACATGACACTCATACCCAGATAGGGACATTGAAGGTACAAACACACCATACCTTTCACCCTTAAAAATAATGAATGAACGAAAGGAAACTTGAATGGATCATTCAGATTTAATACATAACCAATGCACTCTTGGGGTAAAAACAAGGAAATATACTTTAAATAGAGTCCCCAAGTGCACGAGACTTATTCTAGTGGCCATAATATCCAATTACAACCATATTCTCCACCCTTGTGGCTTAGAAAGATCCCGTGTTTTGAGGAAACCAATGAAAGGTGTAATAAAACATTAAAATAGTGGCCAAAACAAACAACCCATGCATATTTAAACACATCGCACTGGAATTGCCTTCATTGCTTCATGGAAGGATATTCTTGTTTAAAGTTGTTAAATATACCCTTCGATGACTCAAAACACTCGAGAAAACTAATGATTCTTTTAACTCTTCTTGCACCAACTCTCCCACTATGAGTGGTTCTGCTTAGCTAAAAAGGACATGTGCAGTCAATTGTGAATTCCTATATGATAGTTCATACACTTTTCAATTAGAGGGTCTTCCTATGGTGAATCACCTATGGATGCACATAAAATGTGTATTAATTATTTATGGGGGTGTACACATTTCCATAAAAAAATCAAGGATCCAAAAAATATCCCTACGTCAAAACATGGTATAAACTACTTCATGCAAGAAAGGGGAACCACCAAAATTGATTTCCAGAACACATTTCAGAAGAACCTGATTAAAATTATTTAAAATTGAATTCAATTAAAATAAGACAAATTCTATAATACACTTCTTACATAAAGGACTATCAAAATCAAAACATCTCACCAAAAAATCCCCAAATTATAGGAAGTCACACAACACAACAACTAGTTATTAAAACACCACATTTTCCATTGAAGGTACTTACAAATATAAAATAGTATTTGTGGGTTATGAATTCCCTGATGTACCCCATAGAGTCTTGAACATGAATCTATCTATTGATAACATGGCACCTATCAAATTTTCTACACATAACCAACAGATGTTGTCCCCCATTAGAATACCAATGAACAAAAAAACACTTTCTGCTTCCCAAACTAATCATTCAGTAAACACATCCAAATTAAGAATCTAATTACCATTTTAAAATCTCTGAAAAACATTCTAGACTATTTGAATAACCTAATCAAGCTAACTTTTTTACCATAATTTGGCTGATTCATAACTCTGTTATGCAAATCATCAACTCCAATTAAGAATAAATTTCCAACACCCACCATTAAATAACTAATTCATACCAAATAATTAATTTTCAATGAACCTATGGTTTATATCATGAATATACAATATCGATAAACTATCCTCCATTTACTGAAAACCATATTATTATAATACAGTTATATTATGAAAATATTAAAAAAAATTCTAAAAATACATTTTCCCCCTTCTTAAAATAAACTTTTTGCATATTAAAGTCATGTACCCAAAAATTTTAAAACAATAGTTTTTAGATATAATATTCAGAACCCAAAGAGACATAAGACAATTCCTATTGAACCAATTGTCAATCGGTGACTTAGAAACATTATTGGAATCTATATGAAAGTCACACTGCTATCATGGAGTGTCTTCTTGGACCATGTCCCTTGAACAACATGTCTTTCCTGCCCCTGCGAGATCACTAAGAAAATTGGACTAACATCCATTTCAATTCCCAAACAATGGACTACTCAGGGACCAAATGTCCTAAACAATCTGAATTCCCCTAGTGACATGAGTTCTGTCACATGGTGTACGGGCCAGACATCATTTCCATAACTATAAAGTCATGAACTAAAAATTATAGCTCTACTCTACCATGACTACTCACCACTGAACATGACCCCAAAATAGCATTAGATACTTTGATACCATTTTTTCACGAACCATGCAAGGTCTCCATATAACCTTATTCCAAACCGAGTTTTTGGAATGGGCCTAAGAAGATTCTTGATCCCCATGGGCCAACAATTTGGGCCCAGTTATCGACAAGATTCATTACGAAATATTTTACCCAATTTATTACACATAAAAATCTACAAGATAAATAAAAAAACACACACAAAAACAATCGATAACAAAATTCAAGATCTAAATATTTAAACAATGAAAATACCCAGATATAGTACATCCAAAAGAAGACTAAAAATATATCCCAAACATCTATGGAACATGATAAGGATCACCCTTAGGTCAGTGCCACCAAAACCCCCATGAGAAGACCACTAGAAACCAGAACTATAGTCAACAAACATCATTCCTTTACCCATGTAAAATTGAAAAAAAAACTACATAAAAAAAATGGTTTATATGGTATGATATAAAAATACAATATAATTCCACCCAAATAAATGGATTCCATTCTATAAAATTTAAATATAAATTAACATGAATTTTTTTTAATATCCATAACAATATTTTTAGAAGAAAAAATTTTGAATGAAAATAATTCTAAAGGGAAACACCTTCAATGAAACTATTTCTTGAGAAATAATTTTATAAAAACACATTCATTAAAAAAATATCATTGGAATTTCATAAAATCAAGGTCCACTCTATATCAATGGATGGAACCTAATCACATAAGTCTCATTTCTCAATACATCACCATGGGTAAATCCACAGGGTCAATATAGATCGTGTTGGACAATATAACCTCATATCTCGGTGAAATGTGTCATAGAAAAAAAAACTACCATTCTCAGGCCTGAGGCATAAAGAGGGGACACCCCATGGGCCTAGTTGTCTCCAATAATTTAAATGTTAATATATTTTGGTATGAATCAATACCTCTAGATAAATTTGGGATGAAACACTTCCAGGATATCTAGTGAATGAGAAATAGTCTACCATCACAGATTGTTGGGTTTCCCGTATGATCATGTTCATGTTCATATTTAACACATTTCTGCTATTTCACAAATAACTTAAAATAATTTCAATGGAAACATCAAATTCAAAAAAAATTCTATTTTACTCATTCCAAAAACCACAGTAAAATACAATTATTTAACTCGACTTTAACATTTATTTAAAACTCGTTCATCAATTTCACAAGAAAGGAATAAAGTTAAACAACCAATTCCATGGGCCATGACATTTTTAAATTCCCACATAAAGCATGATAATTTTCATAACATTCTTTTCATCATTTAATCAATTTATAATTCATATTTAAAATTTCAAATCAATACCACAATGAAAAAAAATCATTATCCCTTAAAAACTACTTCCAAATCCATTCACACATTATGTTCCTTGTAAATAATGATTTTCACCCTTTAAACAGACCATAAAATTTTTTCACAAAACACCATGAAAAAACACACACACAAAAAACAAATATTTTTATTAATAAATACATTCTCATCATGTGAGCATTCCAAACCCTTCTAATAACATTTTGAAATATACCAGTAAAGAATAAATGATATAATAATTGACCAAAATATAAAATACAAATATCTAAAAATTATAGGGCATGAAACCACCTACATGAATCTAAGAATCTTGTATAAAATGATATGAAATCCCATATACACTACCATAAGAGCCTAGAAAATAATGGTCCAACAAAATATATCAAGATGAGAACAAAACAAATAAGAAAAACCATAAATCAAACATCTGACCTACTATAAAAATTTGACCCCAATGAATATGGGGGAAACCCCTTGAAAAGGGAAATATATCTTGAGATAATGAACTTAAGTGGATTTCCATTATAGAATAATAGCCAAAATTTACAAAAAATAGAGGTCCAAGGGAGCCATAAAAAGTGGAGGAAGTTTCTAGGGTGGAGGATCTAGAATGGGCTATATAAATTTGTGGTTGGGGTTTATAAATTGTGTTAGGGAAATGAGAACCCCAATTTTTAATGACGTGCAGAGGCCATATGGTGGTTCTTCATGGGTTTTCAATTAATGTAGTGGCCTCTCAACCATCTCTTCCAAGGAGTACACCTACCACTCGGTTAATTCACACATTCTGAATTTCCATATAGAATTCTAGAGATCTCTAAATGATGAAATCAAAACCTACAACACTATTTCTAGGTCGAGGTGCAAGAATTTGTGGTAGATTATATATCACCCAAACACCTACATCATAATTAGTTGGATAGTGTGCATGGTTTCCACTTACCGTGTTCCAACATTGCACCAATTTTTGTCCACCCATTTTCAAATAATTTCATGAAAATTAATGATGTAAAACATGAGCTAGAACTAGGAATATAATAACCCAAGAGAATAATGAAAAATTCAGAACTGTCACACAGTTTTCTTGAGAAAATAACCGAGAACCCAGCATGAACCAGAACAAAGGTGAATTCAAATCCCAGGTATGACATACATCCTCCGGGATTCCTATTTGATTCCCTAATTCTCATTATGTAAGAGGAGATGGTGTGTAGATAAATTTGGATTTAGTTTGTACCTTTTCATATAGATCCATGTGAAAACATATTGGTGATTCTAGAGAAATTCAATATTCACATCTTTCTCTCTGAGGTTCACAGATGCACTAATCATTGTTGGTTGTACGTCTTCTTCTAGTCCTAGACTAAATTTTATACCTTCATCGATGGAAGTGGATAAAAATTCTTTGAATATGGGTAGGGAGTTTTTAAGGTCATTATAATTTTCCTCCACCTTCGAGTCTATGGAGACAATTCTTAGTAAATATGGTAATCTGGGGGTATCTCTATCACTATTATTGGGAGAGGGGTCATTAGAAAACAAATTTTCTTCTCATTCTTCATGAGTCATTATAGAGAGATAATATTGCTTACTTGATTTTATATTTACACATAGGATAAAAGGGTATTGAGAATATATATTCATCTCTTTCACTAAGACTAGATTTATGGTATGATTATAGTTTCTATTGATCAAAATATAGGGATTTCCAATAAGATCCCCAAGAAGATGTGGGTTGCGACCTGTGCAACATCATTCAATGAGTAATTTTTTCCTCCTTATTTGTATATTTCATCCGTAGAAAATGTGGATCTACATGTCATAAATGGTTAATTTTCACCCAGAAGTATGCCTTCCATTCGACAATTGATTTGTTTCAATTTGAGTAAAAATGAGATAGTAAAATAAAATGAATACCAGAAGTCATTATTATATTTAAATCACTCTAACAAACATTATAAAAAAAATGAAATTGAATATTAATCTGTAAGAAATTATCATAACAAAAATAAATTACATGTTAAAAAAATAACATCATTTATAATTTATTCATTGACAATCATTCATTATGATCATAATTTTAGGTGCTAACTCATCAGTATTTTAGGTATGTTTAGGTTCAGTAGTGAACATCCTTCCATTTTTATCATGATTAATTAATTAAATTTTTTAATAATTATATAAATATAATATATATTAATTATATACATATTAATAATTCATTATATAATGAAGTTACGAAAAATGATTTTTATCACTATTCAGAGATGGTAGTCTATATGTATCCTTTATATGTGATTGCAATTTTCATGGGAAGGATAAATTATAGTTAAATAATAATTTTTCATTATATGATAATCTAAATATAATAATTATCATATATTCATAATAAATTTTACAAAATTAACTCCAACTAATAAGATAATTAAAATGTATCATATCACAATGTGGGGGTAGTAAACCAAACATACACCAGAGTGAAACATTCAGCAATAGTTAGATTTATACGTGGTGGGAAATTGTTGTTCTATAATCATACTAAAAAATTATTATCCCAATTATAGTGTAATAATAATTATTTTATGGATACCATAAGTTTATAGGATGTATAATAAGAAAAACATTTAAAATAGCTTGATCATGTTTTATACATATTCTATGAGAGACATCCCTTGAGTAAAACCTTAAAATGTGAAGGATTTTTGGTAGAAGAATAAATAATGATATAGTGTTAATGGTATAAATCGTGGAAGGATTTTGGTGAAAAATATATTCAAGATATAATTCTCAAATGGTATTTATTAGGGAAGAGAAGAGGATATCATTTATTAGACCATGGAGGGACACAACCAGTGTAACTCCTCAAGCTTTTGAAAATAAATATTGAAGGAAATTTTATAATCTAGGCATTAAACACAACTTTTCCTCTACTATGTTTTGAATTTCAAAAAACAGTCATCTAGAGGTGTGATCAGCAAGTCATTTGATGTCTGATAGAAAAACCATGATTTTTGGTGAAAAGTAACATACCATTATGAATATTAATTTTAATAGTACTATGACCCTTATGAATAGTAAATAAAAATATTATTTTATTTTCTTAACGTAATAAGATAATTATATCTTAATTAATGTCTAAATGTGATATGAAACTAATTATACCTTTAAAATTGTTATTTTTCGAATTAGCTATGATTTTATTTAAAAATTAAATTAATTATATTTAGGAAATTATTTTAGAAAAATGAGTTCATTTATTAATACAGCTCCTTGAATAACATTAGCGTAGAATTTTTGGGATTTTTCTAAAATTATTTCAATTTTTTATGAATACTAATATACGGTAAAATACCGTATATACAAATGATCAGTTAAATACACTATATATGAAACCATGTGTGATGCAGGACCACTTGTTTAGAACTCACATGAACTTATAATTATTAGGGGTCACATGAACTAACATTGTTATGTGTCTTGAGGGAATTAATAAAATAATGAAAAGAAATATTCAAAATTCACTCCTCTCCTCCATAATAAATCCCCCTCACTCCCTCTTATCTTCAATCTGCTATGTCTTGAATCTCCTCAATGATCTTCCCAATTACCCTTCCCTAGTAACTCCCAAAATCCAAAAAGTTCCTGGTCCTTCCAAAAGTGCAAAATCCCTTCCCTTAAGGTGGTTCTCAAGGATGTTATTTCAAGAGGGAAAGCACCCTTCTTTTTCATTTAGTTTCATTTCTATTTATCTTATTTGTTTATTCTATCCCCAACTCCTATTTCCAAATGACCATGATAACAATAATTTAATCTATATACTTGAATTATATGATTTTAATGGATGGACCATCACCAATATTCTTACTGCCTCCCATTTATTTTTATAAATGAAATCAATGTCCATGAGGTTCCAATTTTTTTATTTCATGGATGATGAAGTTTCGTTCTTAAATTTCTCCTTCATTACTGGTCAAGAAACAATTTTGATGTTATAATTCGACTATAATATATTTATTAAAACCTAGTTAATATTATTCAACTATTATATGAACATATTATTAGTTTATATGACAGAACTAGTTAATAATAATCCAAATATCGCCAAATAATTGGAGCGGTTGTCATCTAATGATTCATCCTCATTCCATTTAACCAAATGAGAGAAACGAAAATTAACAATTTAGTATGTTCATAAATAATATTAAATTTCAATTTTGGAGATATACAAACCCTTCCACATGAACTCCCTTATATAAAAACACGCGAGCTTCTTATGAAAATCAAGAAAACAAACAATCTGGAACAACATAAATTGATTTTATTACATATAAATAACGAAATAAATGAACCAAACTAAATAATGATAATCTAAAAAAATTTCTAATTATTTCGGAATTATTTTATTAATGAGTATAATTTCATATTACAGGTCCTGAATTTCAATAGGGGAACACGTTTGGACTAAAGGTATGGGTTTTCACACCTAACCTCCATTTTCATTCGAGTTAATTTTAGTTCCTAATTACCACAATGAAATACATTTATATAATTATGTAATCCTCATTATATATTTGTGAGTGTTATATATATGTTTAATAGTATAAAAAATTCCATTTTGTGGATAGTTACACATTTTAAAATAATGTTACACATCTATTTCCAAAATACAAGCCTGATTCATGTGAATTTCTCAAATTCGTATCTATTTTCAAGGGAACTATAAAATATATTTTTGGAAACCATTATCTTTTCAAAATCACTAATTTTATTATGAAAATATTATATTACGTTAGTTATGGATTTATATAAATATATTTCCAAAATAACATTTCTTTCAAAATAAATGTGTATTTTTCTCAAGAATTGCTTAATGATTTTATATGAGTATTTTAATCTATTTCAAAACTCTTGTTGATTATTAAGTATTATGGTGTTTAATCTTATATGATTTCATATTCCATATTTTATTTATCGGTTTGTAAATAATTTTACCATTTATTATCTATCCTAAAACTGGTCACCAAATTACTCTGAATTGTTAGTGTTTTATGTTTAATGACTGGGGAATGTTTGTTACATTTCATATGATAGTTTCAATATAAATTAATATGTTGTTTATGTTTATCCCTCCTCATATAAGGAATGAATTGGAATTATTATGTGACAGGTGAGGCCAATTATAGCCCCTCGCTGCATTTGTAGGTCTAATGAGAAAAATAGACATTAAATTGGTCGAGGCCTAAATCATTTTTTGACGTATTGGTCGAGGCCTTGAAAAAATGCATCATAATTTCTGGCATACAAATATCTCTCATTATGATGCTAGTAATTTAATTTTTATTTGGTTATTCTACTAGTATAATTCCCATGATTAGGTTTTATAATGGAATTATTTACACAGCTCATATTCTTTCCCTATTATGTTCAGTTTTATTTTTTATAATGGCATGTGTGTTCAATTATTCACCATGTCATATGTATATGCTATCTTCCACTATATTTCATACCCTTAGTAATCATTTGAGCTCATCCCTTTCTTCTATTTCATTTCATTCTGATATGAATACGTAAATTATGATTGAATTACACACATTATTTAGGAGGCCTGAATATTTCTAATGGAATAAATTAGTATAGTATTTCCTTCCATGATGTAAAGTTGAACTTATTTATTTATTTTGTTTCCAAAATCTGATAAAAAACTTGGTACTTAGAGATGCATATTTCTTGTTTATATTTTAATGTAGTAAAATAAGGCACCATATCCATGCAACCGAGGTTGTGTCCTTAAAATTGGTATCATAGGAATCTTAGGTGAAAACCTAGAATCTAAATTTAGAAAATGTAGATTAGGGACCAAATCCCAAAGATAGTATTTTAGGATATGAATTCTAAAAAATTCTATTATTTTTCTAAGAATATATTATGTTGATCTTTTTAGCGAATAAATCAATGTCTGGATAAAAATAGGTTGAGGTGGATCTGGAATAGATGTACCTAGGAGTGAAAGCTCCAACAAGGAGCTTTAGGAATGACATGGGGTATCATGGTACATGAAAAGGGCCTTTGATTCACTCTTGGTATTGAAACTTCATAGTGATATGCTATGGATAATTCAGATTTTTTGTAGTCCATTATGAAGGATTTAAATGTATGTTTTTCCTCAAATAAACCATTTTTTCGATTATGGGGTTATCCATGTTTATTATTTCAAATATGTTATGTATTTTATTAAGATAATATTATAAATTATGATTCATAACCTAATATAGTTTATGAAATTATTTAGAAATGTTGTTTAGTGGGAGGAATGGTAACTGCATGAATGTGCATGTCCCCTGTCAGGATTTCCCTACGATGCAAGATAATGATATTGGGTCTGATGTTGTGATTGGTGCTGAGCAACATACATTTATACTGGGAAAACATACACAGGTAATGAATAATAAACTTACCTATATGCACAATCTATATCTTTCAACTGTAGGAGTAATGTTAGATCGCTTTATCCGACAACATCATCCATCACTCAATGGGACAATAGACCCATTGGTAGCTAAGCGGTAGATAAGATCCCTAGAAATGATATTGGTCACTATGGGATGTAATTAATGAGAGAAGGTCATCATGTTAGTTTATCATCTATTTCGAGATACAGATCAGTTTTTTCGGTTAATACAAAACACCAAGGAGGAGTTATAGATACAAGATATGGAATGAATGGACTATAAAGAAATATTCATAGAAAAATACATTCCCAATGCACAACAAGAATATATGGAAAAGTAGTTAATAAATATTTCAACATAGAAAGAACCCTGAAATACTACAACCAAAATGAGACAAAAAATATATACAAAACGTCTATGGAACATGAGGATGATCATCCTTAGGCCCGTTCTACCAAAACCCACATGAGAATACCACTAGAAACCGAAACCACAATAACTGAACATCATTTCATTGACCATGTATGATAGAACAAGATTAAATAAACCCAGTGTATTATATGTTATTTCATCCAAAGTCAAGTAGATTTTCACCAAAATAAAAGGATTACATTCTATTATTTTTAAATACAAATTGACATTCACAATTTTTAAAATATATAACAAAAATTTTAGAAGAAAAATATTAGAATGGATAGAATTCTCAAGGGAAACACATTCAAGGAAACTATTTCACAATTGAATAATTTTAAAAACAAGACATTCATTAAAAAATATCATTGAAATGAAATACACTCAACAATCACTATATGCCGACGGATAGAACCTAATCACATAAGTCTCATTTCTCAAGAGAGAACAGTATGAAAATAAGTAGTGTCAATCAAGATAGAGTGGGACACTAGATCCTCATATCTCAATGAAATTTTTCTTAGAAACCACAAAATCTATCATTATCATCCATAAGCCACTTGGAGGGGATATCCCATGGGCCTAGTGGTCTCCAATAATTAGAATGGTATCATATTTATGTAAGCACAAGACATTCTAGAATTATTTGGGATGAACCAATTTCAGTATGTCTAGTGAACTGGAACTAGTCAACCATTCCTGATACATGGGTTTCTTTAATGACCATGTTAATGTTCACATGTAACACATATCCCCAATTTCACAAATCAAGGAAAAAATATTCAATGGAATAACCAAATTAAAAAAAAATCATTTTCCATTTTACTCAATCCAAAAACCACATTCAAATTCATTCTTTAACACGACTTGAATATATCATTAAAACTCATTAAACAATTTATCAAGAGACAAAAAAAATTAATCAACCAATTCCATGGGACATGACCCTTTTTATATACCCATATAAACCATCATCATTTTCATATCATTCTTTTCATCATTTAATCAAATTAAAATTAATATTTAAAAGTTCACAGTAATAACATGATAAAAAAGAATTTCATTATCCAATAAAAACTACTTCCAAATCCATTCACACCTGAAGTTCCATGAAAATAATTATTTTCTCTCTTTAAACAACTCATTAAACCTTTCGAAAAAACACAATTACAAAACAGACACACAAACAAGGCCATATTCATTTATTAAATATAGTCTTATCACGTGAGAATTCCTAACCCTTCTAAAACAATTATCTAACACACTATTAAAGAATATAAGATATAAAAACTATCCAAAAATAATATAAAAATATCTAAACATGATAGGGCATGGAACCACCTACTAAATCCAAGAATCAAGCAGAAAATGATGTGAATCCCCATAAACAATACATGATGACCCTATAAGGACAAATCAAGGAAAATTTAATAATATCAGAACCAAAAAATAAGAAAAAAACCTAAATCTAATATACGACCCGCTATTGATATTAAACCCCAAAGAAAGTGGGGGAAACCCCTAGAAAAGAGGAAGATATCTATAGAGGAGAAATGTACATTGAGTTCGCTTAAAGAATTGAACAACAAATTAAGCAAAAAATAATGTCCAACGGTGCCATAAAAAAGGTGACGATCCTTCTTGGGTGGAGGATCCCAAATGGGTGAGAACAATTTATGGTTGGGGATTAAAATTGGGTAGAGGGAAATGAAACCCCAAAAATTTAATGACATAGAAAGGCCACATGGTATTTCTTCATGGTTTGTAAAATCATGTGGTGGTCACTCAACCATATTAACCAAAGAGTACACCTACAACTATGTTAATAAACACATTCTAACTTTCCATGTAGATTTCGGGTGGTCACTTATAGAAGAAACCCTGACCTAACACACTCTTTTTGGGCTGGGGTGAATGTTCATGTGGTAAGTTCTTTCTCACCCAAACACCTACATCATAATTATTTGGATAGGGTTCATGGTTTCCACTTACAATGATCCAACCATGAACCATTTCAGGTCCACCAATTATCACACATTTTAATGAAAATTAAATAGGGAACACAAGGATGAGAACCAGACCATGAATAACCAAAGATAATACCTCAAAAATTCAAACATGTCACACCTTATTCCTGAGAAAAAAACTGAGAACCCATCCTGATCTAGAAAAAAGGTGAATTCTAGTCTCATGTATGACATACATCCTATAGGGTTTTTATTTGATACGCTATTGCTCATTGGGTAAATGGATATGTTGTGTAGATAAATTTGGATTTAGTTTGGTCTTTTTTTTGTATTGCTCCAAGTGACAACATTTTGGTTATGCTATAGAAATTGAATATACATATCTTTATCTTGGAGGGTCATGGATGCACTAATCATTGAATGTTGCAGTTCTTATTCTTGTCCTAGATTCAATTTTATTGTCTCGTCAATTGTAGCGTATAAAACATCCTTGAATAAGGGTGGGGAGTTCATAAAGTCTTCATAATCTTCCTCCACCTTCGATTCTATGGAGACAATTCTCGATTAATATGGAAATATGGGGTATCTTTATCACTATTATGGTGAGAGGGGTCCTGAGTAGATAGATTATCTTAACCTTTTGCATGAGTCATTACAGGGAGATACTTGAGCTTATTTTATTTTATATTTCCACTTAGGTTATAAGGTTATAGGGCATCTATATTCATGTCATCACCTTGACTAGATTTATAGAATGAACATAGTCACTATTGTTCAAAATCTAGGGATTTGATATGATGAACCCCAAGATGATGGGGGATACGACATGTGTGGCATCATTCAATTATGTTTTTTTTCCTCCCCGTTTTAATAATTCTAGCTATGAAAATTTGGATCTGTATGTCATAAATGGGTTATTATCACCGTGAAGTATGTCGAACATTCCACCATTTGGGTGTTTCAATTTTAATAAAAATGAGATTATAACACAAAATGCACACCACAAGTCACTATTACATTTAAATCACTCTAAAAAAATTATAATAAATTGAAATATAATATAATTCTATAAAAAAAATTTCATAACAAATATACAATACATGTTTCATAATAACATCATTTATCGTTGATTCATTGACAATCATTCATTAGGATCATCATTTTATGTTATAACTCTTCCATATTTTGGTTATGTTTTCGTTCAATAGTGATGGTCCTTCCATGTTGAATGTGATTAAATAATTGATTTTTTTTAATAATTATATAAATATAATATATATTATTTATATACAAATTAATAAATCATAATACAATTAAGTTACAAAAAAATGATTTTTGTCACTATGTGAAGATTGTAGTCTCTATATATCCATGATGTGTGATTAAATATTTCAAATGATGGAAAATATATAGTTAAATATTAATTTACCTTTATAGGAAAATTAAAAAATAATAAATAACAAATATACACTCTAAATATTACAGAATAATCGAAAAATTAAAATATAATGAAAATGTATCATATCGCTACGTGGTGGTGATAATCCACACATACACCAGATTAAAACATTCAACAATAGTTTTATGAATATGTGGTGGTAAATGGATGTTCATTAATCATAATGAATCATCATTATCTCAAATGTAGTGTAATAATCAATATTTGTTTTGGAAAATAGGTGTTTATAGGATGTAAATAACAAAAAAATATTAAAAGAGGATGGTCAAAATTTAAACCTATTTTGTGAGAGACCTCCCTTGAGTTAATATTTATCATATGAATGTTTTTTTGTAGGAGAATAAAAAATGATATAGTATTAATGATACTAATCATGGATGGTTATGGCGAATAATATATTCGAGATACAAATCTCAAATGGAATCTACTTGGGAAGAGAACATGATCCCTTTTATTATACCAGGGAGGGACACACCCAGTGTAACACCTGGAGGTTTTGAAAATAAATATTGAATGAAATTTTATAATCTATCCATCAAACACAACTCTTCCTCTTGTATGTTTTTAATTTTGAAAAACGGTCATCTTGAGTTGTGTTTAGTAAGTCATTTGAAGTCTGATAGAACAAACTTTATTTTTGGTGAATAATTAAATACCTGTTTGAATAGTAATATGAATAGTAATATGACAATTATGAATAGTCAATCAGGATATTATTTTATTTTCTTAATGTAATAATATAATTAGATCTTATTTAATTTTTCAATGTGATATAATAATAATTATACCGTTAAAATTTTTATTTTTCGGATTAAAAATGATTTTATTTAAAAATTATATATATAATATTAAAATATTAACTTTTAAAAATGGAGTTCATTTTTAAATTCCACACATCGAAATATTGTGTAGTTGAATTATTGGGATTTTTCTAAAATTCATGCATTTTTTAGAATAACGAAATACGGTAAAATACCATATATACTAATTATTAGTTCAATACAAAATTTATGACATCGTGATTGATGCAAGTACACTTGTTTAGAACTCACATGATCTTATTACTATTAAGGGTCACATGAACCAACATTATTGGTTGACATGAGGGAAATAATAAAATAATGAATAAAATATTCAAAATTCAATCCTCTCCTCCACTATATACCCCCTCACTCCCTCTTATCTTCACTCCTCTATGCCTTGAATATACTCAAATTTCTCCCCAACTAACCTTCCCTAGTCCATTCCCACATTCAAGAAGCTCTGGGTCTTTCAAAAATTCCAAAACCCCATCCCTTAAGGAGGTTCTTAACGAGGTTATTCCAAGCGGTAAAACACCCTTATTTTTTGTTTAGTTTCATTTTAATTTATCTATTTTTGTTATCCTCTCTTCACCTCCTCAGTCCAAATGACCATGATAACTCTTGTATCATCTATATACTTGAATTATCTCATGTGAATGTATTAACCATCATCAATATTCTCACTCCGACCCTATTATTTTTATAAACAAAATAAAGGTCCATGAGGTTCCAATTTATAACCTTCGTGGACGACGAGGTGTCGTTCTTCAATTTCTATATAATTATTGGTCATGAAACCATATGTCTGGTTGAACATGACTATAATAAAATTTTATAACATATTTAATGTTAAGTAACCATTATATGAACATATATTAAATTAATATGGAAAACTAGATCATAATAATCCAAATACTCCCAAATAATAGAAGTGGTAGTCATCTAATGATTCCTTCTCATTCCATGTAAAAAAATGTTAAACATGACCATTAAAAAGTATGGATGTCCATAAATAATAATTAATTTATGTTCATGAGATATAAAACCATTCCACATTAATTCCCTTACATTAAAACAAGTGAACCGATTATGAAAATCAAGAAAATGAACACTCAGGAAGGACGTAATTTGATATTATATATTATCATTAACGAAATAAATGAACTAAACAGAAAAATTATAAACTATTTACATGTCTATTAGTTTCTTAATTATTTTATTAATGAGTATATGTTCATATTCTAGGACCTGAATTTCAATAGGAGAACACATTCAATCTTAAGGTAAGGGTTTTCCCACCCTAACCTCAATTTTCATTTGAGTTAATTTTATTGTTTAATTACATCAATGAATATTATTATATATAGTTATTTATTCCTCATAAAATATGTGTGAGCGTTATATATAGGTTTAACAACCATAAACCTTCCTTATTTTGTGGATATTTCCAAGTTTTAGAAGAAACATTCAAAACTATTTTCAAAATAAAAGCGTGATTCAAGGGATTTTCTCAAATTCTTATATATTGTCAAGGGCACTCTATAATGTGTATTTAGAAACCACTATCATTAAAAAATCACTCATTTTATTATAAATATACTATATTACTTCATTTATGGTTTTATACAACGATATTTCTAAAAGGAATCATCTTTTCAAAATAAAATAGTATTTATCTCAAGAATTACTTAAGGATTTTGTAAGAGTATTTTCATCTATTTCAACACTCTTGTTGATTATCATATATTATTGGGTTTAATAATTTAAGATGTCATCTATCATATTTTGTTAAATGTTCTATAATAAATTTTATTGTATATGATCTATCCTAGAACAATTAACCATTTAACTCGTAATGGTTAGTGTTTTATGTTTACTGATTGGGGACAGTAAGTTAAATTTCATATGATAGCTTCATCATAAATGTATATGTTTGATTACGTTTATACTCACCCATTTGAGGAATTAATTGGACTTATTTTTACATTGATGGGGCCTACTATATCCCCTTGATGCATCGATTGGTCTCATGAGACCAATAGGAGTGGAATCGGACGAGGCCTTTCCCAATGTAATATATGGATTTGGCCAAGGCTAAAATCATTTTTTGACATTTTCTCTAAGACAATTAGAAAATTTTTCAAAATGTACTAAATATACACTCCTCTTATTATAAAGATTGAAATTTAATGTTCATGTGGTTATTCAACTAGTAGAATAGCCATGAGAGTGTTTTATTATATAATAATTTACTATCCTCTTATTATTACCATAATATGTTCGTGTTTATTTTATTATGGCATGTGTTATCAAATTTTCAACATGTATTATGTTTATTCTATCTTCCACTGTATTTAATACCCTTAATGAGTGTTTGAGCTCATCCCTTTTTATATTTAATTTTCATAGGATATGAATAAGTAATCTTTGAATGACTTGCAAGAATAATATAGGAGGAATGGATATATCTAATCAAATAAATTATTGCTTTATTTTATTTTTAGGATGTAAACTTGAACATATTTATGTATCTTGTTTCCAAAATCTACAAAACTACATTATTATATACCTTGTTTATATTCTAATGAAATAAAATAAGACACCATCTCTAGGTAACTGGGTTCACGTCCATATAGTTTGTATCATAGAAAGTATAGTAGAAAACCTAAAAAATAGATTTAGAAAATAGAGATTAGGGAAAAAATCCATATGATAGTATTTAAAGATAAGCATACAATAATTCCATAGTATTTTGGTAATGAATAGATTATGTGGATATTTTGAGCAAATAAATCCCTATTTGGATACAAATAGGTTGGGGTGGATCTGGAACAGATATACCTAGGAGTGAAACCACTGACAAGGAGTTTCGGTCATGACACGAGATATCCCAGTACTGGAAAATGGGCGTTGATGAACTATTGGAATAGACATTCCCAAGGAATATGCTATGGAGAATTCACATTTTCATTGCAAGTCATTATGAAGGTTTAAAATGAAATAGTTTCTTCAAAGAAACAATTTTTCTGATTATTGGATTAGTCATGTGCATGATCTCAATTTATGCTCTATATTTTGTTATGTTAATATTACAAATTATGATTCATACCCTAATATAGTTAATGAAATTATTTAGATATGGATCCTAGTTGTAGGAATGGAAATCTAATGAACACACTTGTCCCCTACATGGATTTCACTCAGATGCAAGATAATGATGTTTGCTCTGGTGCTATGACTCGTGGTGAGAAACTATAGCTATACTAGAAAAACATACTCAGGTAATTAATAATAAACATACAAGTATGGATTATCCAGATCCTCGATGTGGGAGAGAAATGTTAGATCGATTTATGCGATAACAAAATCAAACATTCAATGGGACTACAAACCCATTTCTAGCTGAGCAATGGATAAGTATCACAGAGAAGATATTTCTCGATTTGGGATGTAATGGAAGAGAGTAGGCCATCATGGATGTTTATTGTCTATTGGGATATGTG
Organism: Viscum album; assembly: GCA_963277665.1. Lineage (NCBI taxonomy): Eukaryota > Viridiplantae > Streptophyta > Magnoliopsida > Santalales > Viscaceae > Viscum > Viscum album. The sequence goes on along the minus strand of OY728161.1, from coordinate 605,244,467 downwards.
GATCAATGTTGGTTGTTAATCCAAAACACCATGGAGGAGGAAGAGATAGAAGTGATGGAATGGAGGGACATTAATGAAATATTCCCAGATAAATACATTCCCTGGGCACAATGCGCAGATATAGAAAGCCATTTTCTAAATATTTCAACATAGATAAAAACAAGGAAATATTAAAACAAATTTACACTAAAAATAAATACAAAAACTGTATGGAACATGAGGAGAATCGTCCAAAGGAAAGTGTAACCAAAACCCGCATTAGAAGTCCAATATAAACCTCAACCACAATAACTGAACATCTTATCTTTACCCAAGTAAAACAGAACAATACATTAGGCACCCAATGGTGTATATGGTTTGTGATCCAAATCCCAGTTGGATTTTACCAAAATAAAGGATTACATTCTACAAAAATTAAATAAAAATTAACATCCACATTTTTATAAAATTCATAACAACGTTTTTATAATAAAAATATTTGAATGAAAATAATGCTCAAGGGAAACACTTTGAAGGAAACTATTTCCTAAGGAATCATTTTAAAAACAACACATTCATTAATAAAATATCATTGAAATTAAATACACTCAAGTTCTACTATATTTCGGTTGATGGAACCTATTCACATAAGTCTGATTACTCAGGAGTGTACCATGGATAAATCCATAGGGTCAATCTAGATCAAATGGGACACTAGAACATCATATATCATTGAAATGTGGCATATAAACCATGACAACTTTCATTATCATGCCTGAGCCACTAGAATGGGAAACCCCATGGGCCCAGGGGTCACCAATAATTGCAATGTTAATATATATTTGTAAGAATCAATCCATCTAGAATAATTTGGGATGAACTACTTTTAGGATGTCTAGTGAAATATAACTAGTCAACCCTCCTAGATACTTGGGTTTCCCTTATGATCAAGTTCATGTTAACATGTAACACATATCCCTAAATTCACAAATCAATGAAATTAATTTCAATACAATCCACACACTCTAAAAAATCATTTTCCATTTTACTCATACCAAAAACCACAATAAAAAACATTCATTAAAATAACATAAACATTTTTTTAAAACTCATTCAGTAATTTCACAAGAAAGGAATACAATTAATCAACTAATTCCAAGGGTTGTGACCCTTTCTGAATACCCTCATAAACCATGATCATTTTCATTACATTATTCTCATAATTTAAAAAATATAAAATTCCTATTTAAAAGTTCCCAATAATACCACAATTAAAATATATTTCATTATCTCTTAAAATATACATAAGAAATCCATCGACACCTTAAGTTCCTTGAAAATAATTATTTTCACCCATTAAACAACGCATAAAATCTTTCTATAAAACACCATGACAAATCCCACTAAAAAACAAGGTCATATTATATTATCAAATTCATTCTCATAATATTGGAATTCCAAACCCTTTTAAAAGAATTTTAAAACACACTAGTAAAGACTAAATGATAAATAAAATAACCAAAAATTAAAATCAAAATATCTTTAAATGATAGGGCATAAAACTACATACCTCAATTACAGAATCCTTTAGAAATTGATTTGAGTCATCATCTACAACACAATAAGACCCTATAAAATAATGATCAAACAAAATATATCAAGATCAGAACCAAAAAAATAAGAAAAAATCCTAAATCTATCATCCGACCCAGTGTAGAAACAAGACCCTAATCATTGTGGGAGAAAACCCTAGAAAAGAATAAGATATAAAGAGAGCAAAAAATTACATAGAGTTACCTAAAAGAATAAAATCCATAATTAACCAAAAAATTGAGGTCCAAGGATTCAATAAAAAATGGGAGGAGGAGTCTTGGGTGGAGGATCCCGAATAGGTGAAAACAATTGGTTGTTGGGGATTTAAATTTAGGTAAAGGAAAAACACCCAATTTTTAATGACATGGAGATCACACATGGTTTTTTCACACGATTTTTTAAATCATTTGGTCGCTGCTCAACCATCTATACAAATGGGTACACCTACCAATCAGGTAATACACATTCATAATTTCCATGCAGAATTAGGTGGTCTCTTATAAATGAAACCCTGACCTACACACTATTTATAGGCTCATGTAATGTCCCGGACCCAGGTGCCACACAACGGGTGCCCTGATCCTGGTTCTCCACGTGACCTCAAACCCATTTCCCAAAACGCCAGAGGCTGCCGACTAGCAGCGAGGGCCCAGGTCTGATAGTGTGGAACCGGGTTCGGGGCACTCGTTGCGTGGAACTCGGGTCCGGGACGTTACAAAGTGGTATCAATGTAGTTTCTTTTCTTTAGATTACTATTTAGAGCCGTAGTCAGGGATAGGATGGAATGGTAGTTGGTAATAAGCTATGCTCGGGCGTAGCTAACCCGTGTACAGGGAAAAGCCAGTCTACCTCGTATTTTGCATTCTTTTGATTTTACAATTTTACGGTTGATATGTTTTCACAGTTGGGTGACACACATTGAGATTGTGTAGTTTATATTTTATCTATGGGTTCTACTTAGTTAAAACCCAATGAGATGAGGGTAATCCGTCTCATGCATCATATAGGCACATGCTAGATGTCACATTCCATGCATAGTTTCAATGCCTTGTAGGTGTATTAGAATTTTCATGTTGTTGTGATAGTTGATGTGATAATAAAGCATGCTGTTGTGATAGCTGGTTGATAAATACATGCCTTGTGATATGGTATGTTTGTTTGAGCTTGTTTATTGAATGGACGCCGATATTTTGAATTTGTGGACTATGGTCCCCCATTGACCGGAATTTGGTGGATCATTGAGTATTTGTTGGTTATAACGCAGATAAAATGTAAAACATTAATTCGTGGGGAGTATGGGCCCTCACGGATCGAAATCTAACACTTAGGTGTTGGTTTTTAGTATTTTCTGGGTTCCGGGGAATTTTATGTGGCATACTGTCCAGAAAAACGAGAATACACGCCGTGTAGGACCTCATACACGCCGTGTGTGATCTTATGTTCGGGATGAAAAATGAACTTTTTGAGTACACATCGTGTACCCTTAGTACACGCCATGTAGTCTCTCTCCGTGTGACAAACTATGTGGGCGGCGAAACGGGGTAAGGAAGGGCTTGGGTAAAACACACTGTGTAGTTTTTGTGCACGCCGTGTAGTGTGACCCGGATTCTGACCATGTATCTAACAACACGGGTCGGTGAACTCCTTGAAAGAACAGGCTGTGTCAGTAATAGACATGCCGTGTAGTGTGACCTGGGGACTTAGACTTGTAGCTAACAACACAGTCCAGTGTCACCTCTCCCTGAACACACCATGTACCTGTGGGACACACCACGTAGTCTTGTCCAAGGACAGATTGTGTGGAGTTAGCCATGTGGATGGAAAGAAGGATGGTGTACACGCCGTGTGCGGGTGTAACACACTGTGTGGAGTAAAGCCGAGTATTCGGTTGTGTCACAGACGACACGGGCAGTTAGAAAATTACACCGTACAAACCGTGTAGATATTATACACGTAGTGTAGTTTTGTTGAATGGAATCTTTGTGGGTTATTCATGTAGAGGGTCCTGGGCAGGGGAAGGGAAGTCAAGTACACATCGTGTAGTCAGTGTACATGCTGTGTAGTCTTGTTTTGCAAATTTTGAATGCTTTCTTCTTCTTGTTTCCTTGTTGTTTCTTCGCTTTTAGGTCATAATAATCTAAAATCTATGGCGTGCTTTTGACATTGGAGAGTCATGCCGCCTAGACGACTGCGAGTTGTTCGCCAGGAGAGCCACGACGATTATACTATGGAGATGGTGGGCCATGGGCTACCAGTTGATCCACCAGCGGAGCCAGATGCTGCGCCAGCTGCTATACCGGGCACAGGCATAGAGGCACAGTTCTGTGAAGGCTTTATGCGGTTCATGCAGACCTTTTAGGGAGCACCATAGGCTGCCACGTCTATGGCTGAGCTGACGCGTATCTTTCAGTAGCAGCATCCGCCTACGTTTTCAAGGGATGGAAGACCTCAGGCTGTGGAGTTTTGGTTGGGGTCGATGCAGACTATTTTCGAGCATCTTGAGATGCCTCCCGGGAGGAGGGTCAAGCTCGCGACATATATGCTGATTCTTTCTGCCAAGAGGTGGTGGGATGTTACCACCCAGTCAGAGCATCACAGGGACATGGCGTGGGAATATTTTCATACAATCTTCTATGACTGCTTCTTTCCAGAGACACTAAGGGCAGATAGAGTTCGAGAGTTCATGAATATGTAGTAGTGCGCTATGTTAGTGATGGACTATTCTTGCTCATTTTATAGAGCTTCATCACTTTGGACCCATGCTGTTGAGTGATGAGATGTTGAGAGCCATACGTTTTTAGGATGGTCTTCGATATTACATTCAAGCGCTGTTAAATGTTTTCAGGTTATGTACTCTACACATGATTGTGAACCAGGTGCTGATTTTGGTGAGGAACCTATGGGAATCTAGTGGTGTGGGCTAGGGCGGTTCAGCAGCAGTTACTGGTACTATTTTTTCTGGAAAAAGGAAGAGACAAATGGACTTCTCTCAGGGCGGTAGTACCAGCCATGAAGCTTCTTCAGGTGGACCGGTCAGGTGATACCAGTGTGGCAGAGAGGGGAACAAGAGACCTTAGTGTCCACGAGACCCAGTGGAGTGCCACGCTTGTGGCGATATGGGTCATCTGCAGCTCTTTTGTAGGGAATTACAACTAGTGGCTATTGAGAGGGGTTCTTTGCAGACTCCGCGTGTGGGTGCGGGACCAGTGACTTCTTACCAGTCTGGAAACTGGAATATGTCAGGGCGTGCAGGCAAATATGGTGGTCGTGGCCATGGTAGCTACACACCAGGATCGCAGAGGCAGTAGGGTGGGATAGCTCAGGGTAGCCAGGCTGTGTCGCAGGGCCGCGGCACTGGGCATGCATATGTAGTGCAACATACCCAGCCGAAGTAGGATCCCTGACCTTCTATAATCAGAGGTACTGTTCTAGTAGCTTCTTTCTTGTCTTCAGTACTTTTTGATATGGGTGCCACATCTTGTTTTATATCTATACCCATTGTGGAGAACCTTCGTCTCAGTGTTTCTTCTTCTTTGGATATCAGGACACTAGACACTCTGTTGGGGATTAAGACGGCTGGTGTGCGTAAGTGCAAGGAGTTCCCCCTTGAGGATGGAGGGTGTCACTTCCATTGGGATCTCTATGTCTTGGAGATGAAGAGATATGATGTTATTCTCGGGATGGACTGGTTGGATCCCTTCCGAGCCTTCGTAGACTACAACCGTCACAGGGTGCGTTTCACATCACTAGAGGGTGGGTAGTTTCTATACAAGGGTGAGTGGGATGTTCAGGCGATTCGAGCAGGACCAGAGAATCATGGTCAAGGTAGAGTCACCTCCCAGATTGCGAGTTTATATCTGGATGATCATGGGACTTGTCAGATAGTTTTTCCTCCAGTTTTTGATCTTTTCTGAGATGTCTTCCCGGATGACTTTTCAGGTCTACCTCCAGTGCGTGTGGTGTATTTCTCTATCGATCATGTGCCAGGAGCAGCACCGGTGTCCATTCCTCCTTATAGGATGGCCACGCCTGAGTTGCAGGAGCTCAAGAGGCAGTTAGAGGAGCTGTAGGAAAAGTGTTTTATCTGACCCAATACTTCTCTTTGGGGTTATCTGGTCCTTTTTGCGAAGAAAGCAGATGGTACCCTTAGACTATGTGTGGATTATCGGATGTTGAACTAGTTGACACTTAAGAACCGATATCCATTACTAAGGATAGATGATCTGTTTGATCAACTTTGTGGAAAACAAGTGTTCTCGAAGATTGACTTGAGATCCGGATATCATCAGATGCGCATTAGACCATTTGATATACCTCTCATAGATTTCAGGAGTAGGTATAGTCTATATGAGTATACGGTTATGCCGTTCAGACTGACGAATGCGCCAGAAGTTTTCATTGATCTGATGAATCGTCTGTTCCATCCATATCTTGATTCATTTGTGGTAGTATTCATTGACGACATTTTGGTATACTCTAACAGTCAACACAACCATGCCACCCATCTTGAGATCGTATTTTTTACACTGAGTGATCGTCGGCTATATGCTAAGATCTTGAAGATCCACTTTTGGATGGACCATATTCACTTCCTGGGTCACATTATCTTAGAGGCAAGAGTTGCAGTAGACCCAGAGAAGGTGAGAGCTGTATTTTCATGGGAGCAGCCTAAGAACGTGTTTGAGATACAGAGTTTCTTAGGGCTGGTTGGTTACTACAGACGCTTCATACAGGACTTCTCCCGCTTAGCAGCACCATTGACAGATCTGACTAAAAAGGGTGTGATGTTCATTTGGTCAGAATCTTGCAAGAAAGCTTTTCAGGACATGAAGTGAAGGTTGACATCAGCACCGATACTGATACTCCCAGAGCAGGGAAAGAGCTATACAGTTTACTGTGATGCATCAGGGATTGGGCTGGGAGCTATTTTGATGCAGGGCGACCGAGTTGTTTTGTACGGGTCTCGGCAGTTGAGGCCACATGAGAGAAATTACCCGATGCACGATCTCGAGTTGGCTGCATATGTTCATGTGTTGCGCTGTTAAAGACATTATTTGTTGGGAGAACATTTGTGGTTTCCACCAACCACAAAAGTCTCAAGTATATTTTTACTCAGCGTGACCTAAATCTGAGGCAGGGAAGCTGGGTTGAGTACCTACAATCCTTCTATTTTGAGCTTGCCTATACACCTGGTAAAGGTAATGTCATAGGTGATGCACTGAGCAAGAGGACTCAGATACAGGAAGTGCAGGAGGCCAGTGGTGAGTGGCATCTTATGGCTTTGTTATCTGAAATGCATATGGAGGTGCCTAACAGTCAGGTGCAGACTTATCTTTCCTCGTTAGCTATGACTTATACCCTCTTGGAAATAGTGAGTGTGAGGCAGCTATCAGATTTAGAAGTCATAGTTCTACGAGAGTCGGGGGCAAGTGAGGACCCTCCTCCTGGTTGGACGATATGAGATGATGAGGTTTTGCATTTCCATGGACGAGTATGGGTTCCAAGGGATATACGCGAGGAGCTGATGCGGGAGTTTCATGCTTCGGCTTGGGCAGTTCATCCCGGGTATACCAAGATGTTCAGTGACTTGATGTATCATTAATGGTGGCCAGGTATGAAGAGAGAGATAGCTAGTTTTGATACGAGGTCTTCCACCTATCAGAAGGTGAAGGCGGAGCACCAGAGGCCAGCTGGGCTATTACAGCAGTTTCCCATTCCAGAGTTGAAATGGGATGATGTCGTGATGGATTTCGTGAAGGGATTGCCGAGGTCACCTCAGTGTAATTATGTCATGTGGGTGGTCGTGGACAGACTCACGAAGGTAGCTCACATCTTTCCGATCAAGGAGACCTTTCGTGTGGACCAGATTAGAAGGTTGTATATCCGAGAGATCGTACGTTTTCATGGGGTCCCTCATTCTATCATTTCAGATATGGACGCCCACTTTACGTCTCGTTTCTGGAAGAGTTTTCAGAGGGCGCTGGATATACAGGTGCCTCGGAGCACAGCATACCACCCTCAGATAGATGGCCAGTCAGAGCGGATGATACAGGTGCTAGAGGATATGTTACGTTCATGTGTCCTAGACTTTGGGGCTCATGGGAGAAGCAAATACCCTTAGTAAAGTATTCATATAACAATAGTTTTCAGGAAACTATTGAGATGGCACCATACTAGGATTTATATGGTAGGACATTCCGATCACCTTTGCACTAGTTTGAGGCAGGTGAGGCAGCTTTACTGGGGCCACAGCTCGTGTAGGAGACATCTGAGTAGGTCCAGTTGATTTTGAAGTGGGTGGCTACCGTAGAGTCTCATCAAGAATTCTTATGTTGATAACTGGAGACGACCTTTGGAGTTCATGGCCAGGGATCAGGTTTTCTTATGTGTTTCGCTGAGGTTGGTACACAAGCAGATCAAGAGATATGGTAAGCTTTCACCGTGGTATGTGGGGACATTCTAGATTCTAGAGAGAGTTGGGCTGGTTACCTATTGGTTGCAGTTACCACAACGGTATTGAGCCATGCATGACATCTTCCATGTGTCTCAGTTGTGTCGCTAGCATTCAGACCTGTCTCACACCTTTCTGCCAGAGGAGGTTGAGCTTCAGCATGATGTGTCCTTTGAGGAACATCCAATCAGTATCGTTGACAAGAGCACAAAGGTTCTCCGAGGATGGTCAGTTCCTCTCGTATATGTGCTATGGCAGCATGGTCAAGTGCAGGACGAGACCTGGTAGTGGGAGGCCGACGTATGTGCTCAGTGGCCAGATCTGTTCTGAGCTTTACCTTTGCCACCCTTGGAAGGGAAATTCGGGGACGAATTGCTATAAGGGGGGAAGTTTATAAGAACCCGGTTTTTATTTTACAGGTACGGACTTCTTTTTTCCTTTTCCTTAAGAGTTTTTGAGAAAATATGGAAAATGGGGAAAAATCTAGATTTTTGGAACTACACGCCATGTACATTATCCACACACCGTGTACTTTTGGCCATGTTGGGATGAGTACACGGGGCATGTAGCAATGTTAGCGATGAACGGTGTAGGAACTGACTACGAGCCGTGTAGTGGTATCGTACACGATGTTTAGTCAGTCGGCATGCATAAACAGTAAGGCGGTGGAGTCGCCACCAGCTGGGAGATAGTACAGGACGTGTACTTCGGAGTACATGATGTGTACTCATGTCAACTGATGAACAGTGTGGAGGTGCCGCCAAATGAATAGTTAAATGAATGAATTACATGCCGTGTACTTTGTTTTTTAGGCTTAAAACAGGTAGCAGCTTCCTCATTTGGTATAGGAGACTCTTGAACCGTTTTGGAGCCAAAGGAGGAGGCCATATCTTTGAAGATCCACCGGGCATTCGTCTAGAAACAGTTTCAGCTTCAGACGATTTCGTTGGAACCGCACGGGTATGCCCTCTCCTCTCCTGGTATCGTTCTTTCCAATTCTTCTCCCAATGTATGTTATTTACGTTTGTTTGGTTTTTTTTCTTCGTCAGATCTACGCCGTTCTTGGGCATTTCTGGAGTCGGTGTTTGGGTATAATTATCATTAACGTATAAGGTAGGTGTCTTGGTGTCTAGTTTTCCAACTGTTGTCTGTTTTGTCCATTTTTGTGCCACGAACCCATGTTGGGGTGTCATGTGGCTGAGTTAGTTGCTATATTTAATTACTAGAATTGATTAGTTGTTTAATGGTGATAATAAAATGCTAGTTGGGATCATTTCTTGGATCTAGAACCACCCCATGGGTGTGTTCCACTTTTATCCGTTTGGCCAGGATACCCGAGGGTATGCCTTTAAAGTAGTAATTATAGTATTTCCTTGAGATAAATTGATTGTTAATGCTTGTTTACCTATTGGGAATGGCACGGTTACCTGTTTAGCTTGAGGACGTTGTTGTGATTAGCCTTAGGGGGTGACTGTTTTAGCCTGAGGGATGTCGTTATTCCGCCTGAGGGCAACCTTTTGTGCCTGAGGGCTTGACTTCTAGGCCTGAGGGTGAGACTTCGTATGCCTAAGGGTGGGAATTCTGTTACTCCTGATGGCAATACCTGCGGGCTGGATTCTGTATAGCCTGAGGGCGTAGTTCACTATATTAGCATGAGGGCTTGGTGAGGTTGAGCACAAGAATGTTAATAAATTAAATAAATTAAATAAATAATAGAATGGAAATTTAATTTTTATGTTAGTTATTGTTTAGTACTGCTTACTTTATTGCATTTTTACTATTGCACATTGTTGTTTCATGCTTACACGCAGTTTGGCATGAGCCTTTGGTGGGTTCCTACTAAGATATATTTCTCACACCCTGTTTGGGTCAAGATTTTCGGCCCAAAATGATTACGTTGTTGCAGGTGTAGATAGGGGAAAGAGTCCCTATACAGGTACTTGACTGTTGCTGAGGAGTAGGAGGGCATGGGACCGATCCAAGGCTCGTGATGCCGTTGCCAGCTATTATTCTTGTTTGGCTGTGCTATGAATTTTGTTGTACTGTATTGATATATAACATGTTCTGGATTCTTTCATAGAACTTCTATCAGGTAGCATCATCATTTATATACTATTGGTTATATCCACTGCTGTAGTTTATTTACGTTGTGTATGGTTTACTGCTTCCGCTATTTTTCATTGTATGTTTATTTTTTATTCTGTTGCGCTACACTTTGACAAATGAGGGCATAGTTTCCCCACTATCAGACCTGGGCCCTCGCTGCTAGTCCGCAGCCTCTGGTGTTTGGGGAAATTCAATTGAGGTCATGTGGAAAACTGGGCTCGGGGCACCCGTTGCATGTCACCGGAGTCCGGGACGTTACAGCTGAGGTGCATGACTATGTGGTAGGTTCTATCTCACCAAAAAACCTACATCATAATTAGTTGGATAGGGTGCATGGTTTCCACTAACATTGTTCCAACCATGGACTATTTTTTTACTCCCATTTTTACACATTTTCATGATAATTAATGAGGCAACCCATGAACTAGAAATAGGCCAAGAATAACCCATGATAATACCTAAAAAAATCTAACCTATCAACCCATATTCTTGAGTAAATATAAGAGAACACAACCTAAACCAAAAAAATTTTGATTTCAATTCATAGGTATGAAATAAATCCTCTAGGATTCCTATTTGATGTCCTAGTACTCATTGGGTAAGTCTTTACGGTGTGTAGATAGATTTGGATTTAGTTTGGTCATTTTCATATAGCTCTAAGTGACAAAATATGGGTGATGATACTGAAATTCAATATACATATATTTCTATTTGACGGTCATGGATGCACTAATAATTTAGGCTGTAGGTCTTCTTCTATTCCTATATTCAATTTTATTATACCATATATGGTAATGTATAAAACATCCTTGAATATGGGCGGGTATTTCATCTGGACATCCGGATCATCCTCCACCATCGAGTCTAGGGAGTCAATTCTAGATAATGATCATAATCTGGGGGTATCTCTCTATCTATTGTGGTGGGAGGGGTCATGAGAAGATAGATTATCTTCTCCTTATGTATGAGACATTATTTAGAGAAACTATAGCTTATTTTCTTTTATATTTCCACTCAGTATAGAAGGGTATCAGGCATCTATATTCATGTTTATCACCTCGACTATATATTTGGTAAGAACATAGTCACTGTCATTCCAAATCTATGGATTTTCAGTGTGGATCCCTAATAATATAGGGGATGTGACCTGTGTATCATCATTCAATGTTGATTTTTCCCTCCCCATTGGTATAATTATAGCTCAGAAAATGTGGATCTACATGTTTAAAATATTTCATTTTCACCCTAATGTACTCTTACCATTACACCCTTGGTGTGTTTCAATTTGAGTAAAAATGAGATGGTAACACAAAATGTGTACCACAAATCATTATTCAATTTATGTCACTCTAACAAAAATTATAATAAATTGAAATTTAAAATAAATCTATTAAAAAGTTCATAACAAAAATACAATTCATGTTTCAATAATATCATCATTTATCATTGATTCATTGACAATTATTCATTGTGATCTTCATTTTAGTTGTTTACTCTTCCATATTTCAAGTATATTTTGGTTTAATAGTGATGGTGCTACCAGGATGATCCTGATTAAATAGTTTAATTTATAAATAATTATATAAATATAATATAAATTAATTATATACATATTAATAATTCATAATGTTATGATGTTACAAAAAATGTTTTTTTGAATTATGTGAAGATGTTAGTCTATATGTATCCATGATGTGTGATTCCATTTTTCAAAGGATAGAAAAATATAGTTACATATTAACATACCATTATAGGATAATATAAATATCATAAATATAATATATACACACTAAATATTAAAATATAACCACAAAATAAAAAAATAATGAAAATGTACCATATCGCAATGTGGAGGTGGTAATCCGTTCATAAACCTGAGTGAAACATTCTACCATAGTCTGATGTATATGTGGGATAAAATGGTTGTTCCATAATAATAATAAATTATTATCTCAATGATAGTGTAATAGTAATAATTTAAGGGATACTATAAGTATATAGGATGTATAATAAGAATAAATAATAAAGTTGTTGGTCTAAATTTATACCTATTCTGCGAGAGACCTGCCTTGAGTTAATACATAACATTAAAATGATTTTTTGTAGGAGAATAAAAAATGATATAGTATTAATGGTATTAATCCATGAAGGTTTTAGTGAATAAAACATTAAAGATAAAAGTCTCAAATGGTATTTATTAGTTAAGTGAAGTGGATCCCTTTTATTAGACCACGGAGGGACACACCCAAAGTAACACCCCAAGGTTCTGAAAATAAATATTGATTAAAATTTTATAATTTATCCATTAAACACAAATATTTTCTACTATGTATTTATTTTTGAAAAACCGTCATCAAGAGTTTGTATAATAAGTCATTTGATGTTTGATAGAACAAACTTGATTTTTTGTGAATAGTAACATATCCTTATGAATAGTCATATGAATATTGATATGATCCTTATGAATAGTTAATAAATTTTTTATTTTATTTTTTAAGGTAATAAGTTAATTTGATCTCAATTAATTTTTCAATGTGATATAAAACAAATTTTACTTTTAATTTTTTTTCTTTTTGAGATTATCATTGATTTAATTTAAAAATTAAATTAAAAATATTTAGATAATAATTTTTGAATGATGGGGTTCATTTATAAATCAATGCATAAAAAAATCTTGGGGTTCATTTTTGGGATTTTTCAAAATTTCATTCATTTTTGAAAAATATTCTTATACTGTAAAATATTGTATATACAAATTATCTATTAAATACACTATTTATAACATCATGTGAGATGTAGGGACAATTGTTTAGAACTCACATGAACTTATTACTATTTGTGTTCATATAAACCAACACTATTGGTTTCCTTGAGGGGATTAATAAAATCATGAATTAAATATTCAAAATTCACTCCTCCCCTCCACGATAAACAACCCCTCGCTCCCTCTTATCATCACACCTCTATGACTTGAATCTCCTCAACTGTCTACCCAATTATGCTTCCCTAGTCACTCCCCACGCCCATTAATCTCATGGTCTTTCCAAAATAACAATACCCCATCCCTTAAAGAGATTCACAAAGAGGTTATTTCAAGAGGTAAATCTCCCTTCTTTTTCATATAGTTTCATTTCAATTTATCTTCTTTTGTTATCCTCTACTCACCTCTAGTATCCAAATGAACATGATAACTATATTATAACAAATAAACATTAATTATATCATGTTAATATATGAACCATTATCAATATTATTACTCACACCTTTTATTTTAATAAATGAAATCAACGTCCATGATGTTTCAATTTATAACTTTCGTGGATGAAGAAGTTTCATTCCTCAATTTCACCTTCATTAATGGTTATGAAACCATTTTGGTGGTTAAATGAGACAATAAAATATTTATTATAACCTAATTAATATTAAGGAACTAGTATGGGAACTAATTATTAATTAATATGACTTAACTTGTTCACAATAATCCAAATACCACCAAATAATCGAAGTGGTTGTCATCTAATGATCCATCCCCATTCCATGTATCCAAATGACAGAAATGACCATTAAAAATTCTTTATGTTCAAAAATAAATGTAGTTTCAATTCTAGAGATACAAAAACTATCCACTTGAACTCCCATATTAAAAAAAAAGTGGACCGATTATGAAAATAATGAAAATGATCACTCTTGAATGACGTAATTCGATATTATAACTTATCATTAAGAAAATTAATGATCTAAAAAGAATAATGATAAAATAAATACAAGTCTAATAGTTTATTTATTAGGTTATTAATGAGTATTCATTCATATTACAGGACCCAATGTTCAATAGGGGAACAAATTTACTCATAAGTTAAGGGTTTTCTCACCCTGCCCTCCATTTTCATTCGAGTTAATTTTATTGTAGAATTACTTCAATGAATATTATTTTATATTATTGTTTAATCCTCATAAAATGAGTGTTAGTTATTTATATATGTTTTGCAACAATAATCCTTCATTATTTTGGGGACTATTACACTTTTCAAAAGAAACAGTCAAAATTTGGTTGAAAAATACAAGCCTGATTCATGGGAATTTATTAAATTCTTAAATATTTTCAAGGGAACTATATTATCTAATTTTGTAAACCATTATCTTTTAAAAAAATGTTCATAATAATCTGAATACCTCCAAATAAACGAAGTGGTTTTCATCTAAGGATCTATCCTCATTCAATGTAACCAAATGATTGAAATGACCATAAACAATTCTTGATGTACATAAATAATATGTAATTTTATTTTTGGAGGAATACAACCAATCCACATTATGTCCCATATTTAATATCAAGTTAAACTATTATGAATATAATGAAAAAAAACACTCTCGAATGACATAATTAGATAATATAACTTATCAATAAGTATATAAATGAACGACACAGAAAAATGATAAACTAAATTCATGTTTAATTAGTTTTGAATTAGGTTAATAATTAGTTTAATTTAATATTATTGGACATTTATTTCAATATGGGAACACATTCAGACTTAAGGTAAGGGGTTTCTCACCCTAACCTCCATTTTCATTGGATTTACTTTTTTTTACAATTACCTCAATGAAATTCATATATATTGTTATGTAATACACATTAAATCTTTTTGACTATTCTATATATGTTTACCAAATATAAAAATTCTTTATTTTGTGGATAGTTACATGATTTATAAGAATCTTTCAAAACAGTCACCAAAATATACGCCCGATTCAGTGGAATATCTCTAATTCTTATCTATTTTCAAGGGCACACTATAATCTATTATTGGAAACCATTATCTTTCCAAAACCACTCATTTTATTATGAAAATAATATCTTACATCACTTATGGTTTTATGGAGTGATATATCCAAATGAAAACTTCTTTTCAAAATAAAGGAGTATTTATCTCAAGAATTGCATAATGATTTTATAAGAGTTTTTTCGTCATTTTCAACACACTTCATAATTATTATTTATTATTGGGTTTAATAATTTATGATATCATCTAAAATATTTTATTTAATGGTTTATGACTTATTTTATTGTATACGACCAATCCTAAAACAATTAACCATATTACTCAGAATGGATAGTGTTTTATGTATATTGATTGGATAAAGTTAGTTATATTTCATGTGATAGTTTAAATATGAATGTATATGTGGTTTATATTTATCACAGATCATAGGTCGAATAAATAGGAATTATAATGGTACATTTGGGACCCACTATCGCCTCTCGATGAATCGGAAGGTCTCATGAGACAAATAGACATGGAATTGGTTAAATCCTTTCCTAAGGTAATAAATGGATTTGGCTGAGGCCTAAATCATTTTTGGATGTATTACCGAGGCCTTGGAAAAATGCTTTATAATGTCCATCATATGAACTTCACTCATTATGATGCAGGTAATTGAATGTTCATGTAGTTATTTATCTATATGAATACCCATGATTTTGTTTTATTATGGCATTTTTTACTCATCTCATAATCCTACCATATTCTGTTCAAGTTTATTTTTTTAAAAGGCATGTGTTTTCAATTATTCGCCACATCATATGTTTATTCTATATTCTATTATATTTATTACCATAACTGAGTGTTTCTTCTCATCCCTTTCTTATATTTAATTTTCTAAGGATATGCAAAAGAAAATTATGAATTACATGTATGAATAATCTAGGTGGCATGCATATTTCTAATGGCATAAATTAGTGTTTTATTTCCTTTCATGATATAAATTTGAAATTTTTTAGGTATCTTATTTCCAATATATACTAAAATGATTGGTCCTTCGGGATGCATATTCCTTGTTTACATTCCAATGTAATTAAATAAGGCACCATCTCTAGGCAACCGGGGTTTGGTCCATACATTTGGTATCAAAGGGAGATTTGTAGAAAACCTTTAAACTTGATTTTGAAGGCCTATATTATGGGAAAAATACCTATGGTAGTATTTGAGGATAATAATATATGATCCTCTAGAAAATTTTGTAAGGAATATATTTTGTGGATCTTTCTAGAAAATACATCCATGTCTAGATAAAAATAGGTTGAGGAGGATCTAGAACCGAAATACCTAGGAGTGGAAGCTCTGACAAGGAGTTTCAGGCATTACACGGGGTATCCTTGTATGCAACAATGGACCTTGATTCTCTCTGGGCATTTACACTCCAAATGGATATGATAAGGATAATTCATATTTTCATTACAAGCCATTATGAAGGATTTAAATGTAATTTTTTTCAAGTAAGCTTTTTTTATGATTATAGGATTATCTATGCGATGGATCTCTATTTATTCTATGTATTTTGTTCAGTTAATTTTATAAAATATGATTCATAACCTAATATTTTCTATGCCATTATTTAGAAATGGCACCTTGTGGGAGGAATAGAAACATTACGAACGTGCTTGTAGAATGTAGGGATTTCCCTCCGATGCAACATTTTACGTTCGTTGTGGTGATGTGACTGGTGTTGAGCAACATATAGCTATACTGGTAAAACATACTCATGTAATGAATAATAATTTTACCAATATAGAGCATCCAAATCCTTCACATGGAAGATACATGTTATATCTCTTTATACGATAACAACCACCATCGTTCAATGGGAATAAAAACCCATTTGATGCTATGTAGTGGATAAGTTTCCTAGAACAGATAATTCACTATTTGAAATGTAATGAGAGAGATACAGTCATCATGGAAAATTTTCATCTATCAGGAGATTTGGATCAATGTTGGTCATTAATCCAAAACACCAAGGAAGAGAAAGAGATAGGAGTTATGGAATTGATGAACTTTATGGAAATATTTCCTTAGGAATATATTCCTCATGCACAACAAGTAGATAAGGAAAGGCAGTTTCTAAATTTAAAGCAAAAGGAAGAAGATAATGTTCCAAATTATGAAGCTATCTAGATAAATTTAGAAAGGATAGTTGTAGATTTCTTATGAAATCTTAGGATCACGATTGATCAATTCTTTAATGGGATAAAGCCTTTCCTATGGAAGGAACATCTCTCCAAAAGTTTTCTATAACATGAAGATATAGTTTCATGTGATATCAACATAAATTTTTTTTCCTAAATATAATGACATTAAGGTAAATTAAGAGAAGAAGAGGGATGATGAAAACTCTAGGAAAATATATAAAGAAACAAGGAAGAAGGGATGAGTTGAATTTCTAACCTATGATAGTTGAGGAAGGAAAAAACATGGTTCCCACTTAAAGGGAAAAGGAGAATGCAAAAAATGTGGACATAAATTTAGTGTTTAAAGTGATTGAAACAGGAAGAAATAAGCTATTAATGTTCAATGATATACATGTCGAGAGTAGGGTCACTATGTTAATGAGTGACCAAATCGTTAATGAAACATGCCACATAATAGGAAATGGGAGCAAGGCCAAGCTTCTGTGATCACAACTGGAGAGGTTGAAGTTCCAAATGACATGGTGGTAGGTACTTTAATACTTTCATCAAACATAGATGATACAATTTTTGATTTTGTATCATTGCATTCATTTATATCTTCCTAGTTTCCTAGGAAGATTAGTCATGTACAATTTGATTTAATTGAGTTATCTTTCACAACTCCTAGTGGGTGTATTGTTTCAATAATGGTGTTTCGATCAGTCCCCCTCATGACATATAAAAGTGCTTTAGTTTCTAACATTATCATCATACCAATGACTTATTTTGAAGTAATTCTTGGTCATAATTGTCTATCAAATTATGTTGTGAAGATCTATTGCAAGAAGATAGAGGTTAAACTTTTTGAGAATAGTATAGAATCCCTTATCATTAGTGTAGAAACCTCACCATAGGATTCTCATCCAGATCCACCCCCTGTAGCTCTACTGAATTTAATTATTTGAGAGTAAGTGAATGAAATAACTATGGGTGAAGAAATGAATATTCAAATAAAATATGTAATTGTAGTGCATGAATATATTGATCTCTTCCTAGATAATTTACCTATACATCCTCCAGAGTGGGAAATTAGGTTTTCCATTAACACAATTCCTCATTCAATGCCCATACCAATGACCCCTTATAGAATGGACACTGTGTATATAGGGGAACTAAAGAAAAAAGTAGTGGAACTGAGTGATAAAGGATTTATTTGACCCAGTGTTTCTCCATGGGGTGCCATTTCCCTCTTTGTCAAGAAGAAATATAGATTGAAGATGATGTGCATTGATTACAGGGATATCAATTATATTACCTTAAGGAATAAGTATCCTCTACAATGAATTTATGATTTATTTGATCAATATCATTGAGATAATTTTTTTTCAAAAATTGTTCTTCGATCTAGATATCATCAGTTGGTTGTGGGGTAGGAATACATTCCAAAAACAACATTTTGAATCAGGTACAGGGATTACATCTTTACAATAATGCCTTTCATACTAACTAATGAACCATCTATTTTCATGGATATAATGAACAGATGTTTTAAGGAATATCTTGATTAATTTTTATGGATGATTATTGATGATATCCTGGTATATTCTAAAAGCTATGAATATCATCAAAATCACTTGTTTTCAATTTTAATGACTATGAAAAGAATTGAACTGTATGAGAAGTTTAAAAAGTGTGATTTGTTTCTCTAATTAGTTTCCTTTCTATTCCAAATTCTCTCTAAGGATGGAATCTATGTATATCCTATGAAGACATATGATGTGCAAGAATGGCCTACTCTAGTGAATATAAGTGAGGTATATAGTTTTATTCTTTTTCTAGGTTTTATAGGCATCTTGTTCAGATATTTTCACTATAATCCGACCCAATGCACATGATTATAAGAAAAGGTGTGATGTTTGTATTGACAAAGGAATGTGTAGAATTTTTTAATGAATTGAAGAGAAGATTGGTGAATGATCCAATATTGACTCTACCATCATGGAATGGTGGATTTTTCATTTTTAGCGATGTATCAATGAATGGACTTGGATGTGTCCTTATTCAAAATGATATATTGATTTCCTATGCATCTAGGAAGATAAAAATTCATGAACACACCAATCCTACTGATGATTTTGAGTTATCAGTGATAATCTTTGCTCTGATGATTTGGACACATTACCTCTTTGTCAAAAAATGTGTGATATTTAGATATCATAAGACTTTAAAATATATATTTTCACAGAAAGAACTTAACATGAGTCAAAGGAGATGGATTGAGCTACTCAGGGATTATGATTTCACAATACACTACTACAAGTGGATGGAAAATATGGTGGAAGACACATTGAGTTGAAATGACCATGAAATTCTGAACAAGATGAGAGTTTAAAGGGATCCTTCATTCATGGATATATTAAAGATAGATATAGGAATTATCAACTAAGATAACACATAATTAAATTTTCCAATGGTTACTAAACCATATTTACTAGAATGGATAAAAAGTTACAATGATGATTATGAGGGGTTTCAAAATATATTTAAATATTTAAATGACGTGATGTTGATTGAAATCATAAATAAAGGTGGCATTTTGAATTTCATAAAGAGGATTTATGATCCCTCTATTCCTGAGTTAAAGAGGGATATATTGGTTGATTCCTCTAGCTCTAATATCTCTATACACCCTAGTAGAATAGAGATATATAGAGATCTAATGGAAAATTTTTGGTTGGAAAAGATGAAGAGAGATATTACTAATTATTTTTCAAGATGTTTGGAGTGTCAACAGTTTTAATGCTCTCAGATAATGTTCTAGATTATTCATGAAACCCTTTCCTATTACTATGTTTAAATGGAATGATATTACATTGGAATATTTCATTGAGATACCAAATAATCCAAGAATAAATGATGCGATATGTGTCATTGTTTATTGTCTATAAAATCGGAACATTTTATTGCTTTAAGATAAGATTTACCACTTAAACATTAAGAAATACTATTTACTAATGAGGTTTTAAGACTTCATGGTGTACACTTATAAATTGTTTCTGATTGTGATCCCCATTTTACATAACAATTATTGGTAATTCCTTTATAAGGACCTAGTTACTAATCATTCATTTAAGCATGACCTTCCACCCACAAACTGATGGAAAATCAGATCAAACTATTAAAACATTGGAAGGAATTTTAAGGTCTTGTTTACATGACTTTCAACGTATCTGGGAATATCATTTACCACGTATATAATTATTCTATAACAATAGCTTCTATTCATGTATTCAGATGGAACCATATGAAGAGTTATATGGAAAGATATGTTGTACCCCAACTTGCTGGGATTATGTTGTTGAATGAAAGATTGTATGCCCGGAACCCATTGAGGAAACAATGAAAACGGTGAATATTATCAAAACCTATATAAAAAAATCTCAATTTTGGAAATAGATATATGTTAATAACTGACATAAGAATGTATAATTTTAAGAAGGAGGACATGATTTCTTAAAGGTATCTCCTTGGAAGGGTATTATATGATTCTATTAGAAGGGAATATTAAGTCCCAGGTACGTCAAACATTTTGAAATTCTTGACCAAATTGGAGCTGTATCTTACCGTTTGGAAATGCTGCTAAGTTTATCCAAACATCACAATGTGATCCATGTGTTAATGTTAAGGAAATTCATGCCTAACCAAACACAGGTACTTGTCTATGAAGAATTATACCTTCAGCCTAATCTATCTTATTGTGAAGAGCATGTCAATAATCATGATATCGGAGTACAATTATTGAGAAATTGAAAAACTCGTCTAATAAAGGTCCTTTCGAGGAACCATAAGAATGAAGAGGCAACATGGGAGCCTGGGGAGATTTTGTTGAAGACATACCCTAATATTTTTAAGTAAAATTTTGTGAATATAATGTAAGAAATTTTTTTAAGGAGGGGAGAATGTACGCACCAAGTTTTTGAAAATAACTACTAAATGATATTTTATAATCTATCCATTAAACAATACTATGCCTCTACAATGTTTTGAAATTCAAAAAACGTTCACCTGGAGATGTGATCTGTAAGACATTTAGAGTTTGATAGAAAAAACATGATATTAAGTGAATAATAACATTCCCTTATAAATAGTAATATGATCCTTATGAATAGTAAATAATGTTATTATTTTATTTTCATAGGGTAATAATATTATGAGATCTTAATTTATTTTTCAATGAGATATAAAACTAAATATTCCATTAAAATTGTAATTTGTCAGATTAAATGTGATTTTAGTTGAAAATTAAATTAATAACAATTACAAAATTATTTTTGAAAAATGGAAATCAATATTGAATTCTACATGACGAAAATTGGTATGGATAAATTTTTGGGATTTTTCTAAAATTCATGAATTTTATGATGAATAGTGAAATATAGAAAAATATTGTATATACAAATTATCAATTAAATACACTATTTTGTCATCAGAAGTGATTCATGGAAACAAGTTTAAAACTCACATTAACTTTCCACATGAAAATCCTCAAAGATCTGCCCAATTACCTTCCACTAGTCACTACCCACGTCCAAGAAGCTCATGGTCCTGCAAAAATGTAAGGACCCGACCCCAGTTTACAAGAGTCGATGACTTATTTGATTATGTTGGCATACATACAAGGAATACGAATCTCGAAAGACCATGTAGATTAGTATTATTGAAAACAATTTACATACATAAGTTTATCATTACCACATGAAGGAAAAACATGATTTTATTCCACTAGAAACATCACATCTCCTAGATTATTCTAGCAAGTCATTCATAAATTACTTCTTCATATCCTGAGAACATGAAACATAAAAAAGGGGTGAGCTCAAAATACAAGTAATAGTATGAAATACAACAGAAGATAATATAAACATTAGAAATGGTGAATAATTGAAAACACATTCCATTAATAATAATTATGAACACATTATGGCATGAAAATGAACTGAGTAAATAATGCAATAATAAAACATAACCATGGGTATTCTACTAGTCGACTAACCACATGAAATTTCATTTACTAGATTCATAATGAGGTAATTTCATATATCGGACATTCTGAATCATTTTGTCATGGCCTCATCCTAGACATCTAGTGATTAAGGCCTCGGCCAAAATCCATATCACATTGGGAAAGGCCTTGGCCAATTCCATGTCTATTTGTCTCATGAGACCTACCGATGCATCGAGGGGATTTAACGGGCCCCACCCAACACATAATAAGTACAATTCATTCCTCATATGACTGGGGATAAACTTAATAAACATATACATTCATATTGAAACTATTATATGAAATGTAACTATTTTTCCCCAATCATTAAACATAAAACACTAACCATTCAGAATAATATGGTGAATGGTTTTAGGATAGATTATACTCAATAGATTTTTTCAAAAACCATTAAATAAAATATGGTATATGACTTCATAAATGATTAAAACTCAATAATTCCCTGGAATCAACAATAGTGTTTAATTAGAATAAAGCACTCTTATAAAATAATTAATCAATTCTGGAGATAAATATTCTTTTATTTTGAAAAGAAGAGTTCTTTTGGAAAATAATTTTGTAAAACCAGAGGAGAAGTAAGTTAGTATTTTCATAATTAAATTAGTGATTCTCTAAAGAAAATGGTTTCGAAAAATATATCATAGAGTGCCCTTGTAAATAGGTAAGAATTTTAGAAATTCCATTGAATTGGGCTTGTATTTTTGAAAACAATTTGAACATTCCTTTTAAAACATGTAACTATCCATAAAATAAGGAAGAATTATGGTTTTTAAAAATATATATAATACTCTCACAGGATATATGAGGAGTACATAACAATACATAATAATTTCATTGAGATATTTAGACAATGAATGTATCCCGAATGAAAATGGATGTTCGGGTGAAAAAACCATTACCTTAACTCCAAATGTGTTCCGCTCATGTAATTCAGTTACTAGAATATGAAATTGTACTTTTTAATAAATTATTTCATAAAATATTAGACATGTTTTTAGTTTACCATAATTCTTGTTAGTTCATTTATGTTTTTATTGACAATTTATTGTATTGAATTTCGTCATTCTAGTGTGTTCGTTTCCTTTATTTTCATATTCGGTTCACTTGTTTTTTAGTAATGAAGATCATCTAGAATGGTTATAAATATCCAGGATTGGAATTATATATTATTAATGAACATATAGAATTGATAATGGTCATTTATATCATTTGGTTACAAGGAATGTGGATGAATCATTAGATGACAACCACTTCGATTATTCAGTTGTATATGGAAAATTAGGAACTAGTTTGGTCATATAACTTAATTATATGTACATATTCTGGTTCATGAATATTAATTAGGTTATAAAACATATATTATAGTCTGGTAAATCCATGAATATGGTTTCATGACCCGTAATGAAGAAGAAATTTAAGAACGAAACATCATTGTCCACGAAGGTTATAAATCAGAACCACATGGACGTTGATTTCGTTTATAAAAATAAAAGGGAGGTAATAAGAATATTTATGATGGTTCATCCATTAACATGATATAAATCCATTATATATATGTTATTGTAGTTATCATGTTAATTTGGATAGAGAAGGTGAAGATAGGATAACAATAGTAGATAAATTGAAATAAAGACAAATGAGAAAGAAGGGTGCTTTACCTCTTGAAATAGCCTCCATGAGAAACTCCTTAAGGGAAGGGGATTTGGACTTTTATCAAGACAAAGAGCTTCCTGGTCGTGGGGAGATACTAGGGAAGGGTAATTGGGCAGAATCTGGAGGAGCTTAAAGGCTTAGAGATGTGAATAGAAGAGGAAGTGGTGGGAGGATTTATAGTGGAGGAGAGGGGTATGTTTTGAATATTTAATTCATTATTTTATTATATCTCTCAAGAAAACCAACAGTGTTGTTTCATGTTACCCGTAATAGTAATAAGTTCATGTGAGTTCGAACCAAGTGGCCTTGCATCACTTGTGATGTCATGAATAGTGTATTTAACTGATAAATTGAATATATGGTATTTTACAATATTTCACTATTCGTAAAAAATTCAAGAATTTCAGAAAACTCCCAAAAATTCACCCCTACAATTTTTAGACGTGTAGAATTATAAAGTGAAATCCACTTTTTGAAAATAATTTTCTAAATATTATTAATTTAATTTTTAAATAAGGTCATAGTTAATTCGAAAAATAACAATCTTGATGTGCAATTAGTTTTAAGTCACATTAAACAATTAATTAAGATCCCATTATCATATTTCCTTAGGAAAATAAAATAATATAATTATTTACTATTCAAAGGTCATATTACTATTCATATTACTATTCATAAGTGTATGTTACTATTCACCAAAAATCATGTTTGTTATATCAGACTCCAAATGACCTACTAAACACAACTCTAGATGACCATTTCTTGAAACTCAAAACATAGAAGAGACAATGTTATGTTTAATGGTAAGATTATAAAATTGCATTCCATATTTATTTTCAAAACCATGGGGTGTTACATTCTCCCCTCTATACAAAAATCTCATCCTCGAAGTTCACATAATATTTCCTAAAAAGATTCGGGTATTTCTTTAACATACGCTCCTCAGGCTCCCATGTTGCTTCCTATATCTTATAGTTCCCCCATAGAACCATCAATATATGAGTCATCTGATTTCTCAATACTTGTTCTCTCGTATCAAAAATAATTATATTCTCTTCACAGTAAGATAGATCTAGATCATGTTCTACTTCTTCATAAGTGAGTACATGTGTTGTGTATAGCGTGTACATTCTTAACATTGACACATGGAACACATTGTGAACATTAGAGAGTCTTGGCGTCTTTTCCAAACTGTAAGCTACGTCACCAATTCAGTCTAGAATTTCAAAAGTTCTGTTGTACCTGGGACTTAATTTTCCCTTCTTACAGAATCATATAATACCCTTCCATGGAGATACCTTTAAGAAAACGTGATCACCTTTTTGAAATTTCAAATCCTTCATTTGGTTGTCATCATAGCCCTTTTGTAGCGACCCAGCCTTTTTTTACATTACTATTACTTCATTTCAAAGATAAACAACATAATAGTATTACACATGGAGGATCCAGAGGTTTACTGTCTTGGGAAAACAAGGACTACACATAAAGTGTACAACATCAACCATAATCATTCATTTAGTTTCTTCTTCTATAGCTTCTTAGTAGAACTTTTCCTCTCATTAGTACATGTATCCACCTGAGGATATACATCAAAATGGGTGAGCTAAAAGCCCAGTAAGAGGATAGATAAGAACAAAACATCATGGGGTGTTCATAATCATAACATAGGCAAAAGATCATGAACATGAGATGAGCATAAGTAAAATACTTGAAATGTGGCAATGCATAAAAATGCAACATCATGTCTTAGTGGTTAACTACCACACATTCATGTGAACAAAGATAGAATCATGTTCACAGATCATTTCACATTTACTCATGAGATTTATCACTTTACCCAATGCATTGGAGCGCTGTATAATTCTGGGAGCACCCGTCACATTTAAACATTCATATTGCGCTATATAATTTGGGGTGCACTCGTCACATCATAACATTATCATTATCATGATTTCCACATAGAACACATATCAAACATGTACATAAATAACCCATGGAATGTAATGGGTTTCATCTCAAAATAACACATTCATAAGCTTTGGGTTCCCAAAAGAAAGAGGGAACAACATACTTGATACAAGAACCATCAACCTTGAAAGAGAGGTAAAAGGTGAGATCTTGAAAGAAGAGTTGTTTTGGAAAACATTTTGAGGGACTTAAAAACTAGTTAAAAACATGTATATCCCTGAAAATTAAAGTAAATGATGAAAAAATGATCTTTGAGGAGTAACCATATTAAAAATGGAGTGAAAGAGGGAGAACCCGAAGGAAGAAAAATGGGTTCGAGGTTTCCCCTTACCTTGTACTCGAATGCCTCCTTCTCTTTAATGTCCTGTATAATGACATTATATTCATTAATTAGAATTTCCAGAACCTTTTATACATTAATAGGGTTCATTCTGGTTTCCTTATTTCATATTATGTTCCTTTGTATGACTTATAGAGGTTAAAAACATTGTTCGGGGATGTTTGTTTTTATGGTTTTCTTGAGCGGTCCACTTGTATTCTTAAATTGATGTTTGGGTAGATCATGGGTAAACATCCAAAACTGATATTACATGTAATTAATGATATTACAGAACCTTGAATGATTTTATAAGGAGTTATATTAGATCCATTTGGACGAATCTTTAGATAAGAATTAAATGAAGATTATATGGGATAATTTGGGCGGTTTTTTGGATCACAACGAACTTGTTTTAACAATTAACATAGTAATATGGCCATAGGTTATTTCCAGAACATAAAATATAAAATAATACATATAAAATATTCTGGTTCAACCATAAAAATGGTTTCATGACCAGATTGACGGTAGAAATGGAAGAAGATCATGTTGTTTTTGAAGGTGATAAATTATCACCACATGAACAACGTTCTCTTTAATAAAATAAATGGAAGAGGGAAAGCGTGTGGGGTGATATAATATAAAATTAGAATCATAATATTAAAGTATATATATAATACTGGATTTACAGAACAATTTGGATAAATATAGATAGAGAGAGATCAAGAAAGGAACATGAACATGAAAGGAAATTAAAGGAGAAGAGAGAGAGAAATTACATTTAGAATCCTTCTCTTGAGATCCTTTTTAAAGAAGCTAGGCTTGGCCTTTTGATGAGACCAGAAGATTTTTGACGTGGGGTATGATCTAGGGAAGATGTTTGGGCAGAGTTTATAGAGGGATTGGAGCTTGAGAGGTGTGAGGAAAATACGGAGTGAAGGGTGGCTTTTATAGTGGAGGGGAGAGGGGTTTCCTTAATATAAAATTGATTAGTTTATTAATTTCACCAATGACAAGGAATAGTGAGTCTTGAATGAACAAGAATAGTAATTTTATAATGTAATCCCGAACCAAGTGTGCTTACATCAGCAGAACATCATCGATGACTCAATTAATACATTATTTAGCTTTTATTGCGAAATATTGGATTCCACTATTCATCAAAAATTCATGTATCTCAGAAAAATCCCAAAAATTTACCCCAACCATTTTTCGACATGTAGAATCCAAAAAAGAATTCCATTTTTCAAAAATAATTTTCTAAATATTATTAATATAATATATAAATAAAATCATAAATTACTTAAAAAAAAGTTCTTAAGATTAAAACTGATTTTATAGTTCTTTCAAAAATTATGTAGGGTCTCATAAAATTATCTAAAAACTAGTAGACATTGATTCAATAATTTATGAATACATTTCAGGGGAATAAATATTCTTTTAAATTAATTAATTAATTATAATTATTTATTTATGACTAATAAAATACCAAAAACATTTACTAAGGTCAAATTGTCACTTTCTAAGATGTCTAAATTTTATTTTATTATTCATAAGTATTTTTCCTTTTATTTATTATTCATAAGGGTCATGTTACTATTCATAAGGGTAGGTTACTATTCATATGGGTAGGTTACTATCTACTAAAAATAATTTTTATTTCATTAGACGCCAAAAAATATCTTGAGCACAACCGTGTATGTCGGATTTTTAAAATTCCAAACATAGGGGTGACAAAATTATGTTTAAAGGTATCTTATCACTTATTAGTTCATTATTTTGTGTTTTTTTGACATATATATAAGAAGGTAATTTTCCATTGAAAAACTTTGCGTCGTTACATTCTTCCCCCCTTAAAAATTTCTCCCCCGAAATTTCACTTTACACAAACAAGTGAGGGTACTTATCCTTCATTACCTCTCCTGGTTCCCACCATTTTCTAAAATAGAAAAGGATAGAACAAAAAATACTAAACAAGTCAAGAATAACTTATTCATTTAAACAATTATACCAAAAAATAAAATATGGTATCCTGAGGTAAATATTCTTGTGTATGTGTTTGTACTTATTCTTATGCTAGAGGTTTTCTCTAGGGTTTACTAATCCTAATTCCCAAATTTACTAAACCTTTCCTCTGATACCAAATGTAGCGACCCAGCCTTTTCTTAAAATACTATTACATCATTTCAAAGATAAACAACATAATAGTATAACACATGGAGGATCCAGAGGATTAGTGTCTTGTGAAAACTAGGACTACACATAACAAGTACAACATCAAGCATAAACATTCATTTAATTTCTTCTTCTATAGCTTCTTAGTAGCACTTGTCCTCTCCTTAGTACATGTATCCACCTGAGGATATACATCAAAAGGGGTGAGAAAAAAGACCAGTAATAGGATAGATATGAACAATATATCATGGGGTGAGAATAATCATAACATAGGCAAACGATCATGAACATGAGAGGAGCATAAGTAAAAGACGTCAAATGTGGCAATGCATAAAAATAAAACATCATGTCTTAGTGGTTAACTACCACAAATTCTTGGGAACAAAGCTAGAATCATGTTCACACATCATTTCAAATTTAATCATGAGATTCATCACTTTACCCAGTGCATTGGAGCGCTGTATAATTCTGGGCGTACCCATCACATTTAAACATTCATATTGCGCTATATAATTCTGGGCGCACCCATCACATCATAACATTATAATTTTCATGATTGCCACATAGAACACATATCAAACATTTACATACATGAACCATGGAAAGTAATGTCTTTCATCTCATAATAACACATTCATAAGCTTTGGGTTCCCAAAAGAAAGAGGGAATAACATTCTTGATACAATAACCATCAACATTGAATGAGAGGTAAAAGGTGAGATCTTGAAAGAAGAGATGTTTTGGAAAACATTTTGATGGACTTAAAAACTAGTTTAAAACATGTATATCCCAGAAAATATAAGTAAATGATGAACAAATGATCTTTGAGGAGTAACCATATCAAAAATGGAGTGAAAGAGGGAGAACCCAAAGGAAGAAAAATGGGTTCGAGATTTTCCCTTACCTTGTACTCGAATGCCTCATTCTTTTTAATGTCCTATATAATGAAATTATATTCATTATTTAGAACTTCCAGAACCTTTTATACATTAATATGGTTCATTATGGTTTCATTATTTCATATTATTTTCCTTTGGATGACTTATATAGTTTAAATACATTGTTCGGGGATGTTCGTTTTTATGGTTTTCTTGAGCGGTCCACCTGTATTCTTAAATTGATGTTTGGGTAGATCATGGGTAAACATCCAAAACTGATATTACATGAAATTAATGATATTACAGAATCTTGAATGATTTTATAATGAGTTATATTAGATCCATGTGGATGAATCATTAGATAAGAATTAAATGAAGATTATTTGGGTTAATTTGGGCGGTTTTTGGATCACAATGAACTTGTTTTAACATTTAACTTAGTAATATGGCCATAGGTTATTCCTAGAACATAAAATAGAACATAATACATATAAAATATTCTGGTTCAATCATAAAAATGGTTTCATGACCAGATTGAAGGTAGAAATGGAAGAAGAGCATGTTGTTTTTGAAAGTGATAAATTATCACCACATGAACAACGTTCTCTTTAATAAAATAAATGGAAGAGGGAAAGGGTGTGGGGTGATATAATATAACATTAGAATCATAATATTACATTATATATATAATACTGGATTTAATTAACAATTTGTATGAAGATAGATAGAGAGGGATCAAGAAAGGAACTTGAACTTGAAAGGAAATTAAAGGAGAAGAGAGAGAGAAATTACCTTTTGAATCCTTCTCTTGAGATCCTCTTTAAGGAAGCTAGGCTTGGTCTTTTGATGAGACCAGAAGCATTTGGACGTGGGGGATGAGCTAGGGAAGGTTTTTGGTCAGAGTTTAGAGAGGGCTTGGAGCTTGAGAGGTGTGAGGAAAAGAGGGAGTGAAGGGTGGCTTTTATAGTGGAGGGGAGAGGGGTTTCCTTAATATAAAATTGATTAGTTTATTAATTTCACAAAAGACAAGGAAAAGTGAGTCTTGAACGACCAATAATAGTAATTTTATAATTTAATCCTGAACCAAGTGTTCTTACATCAGCATAACATCATTGATGACTCAATTAATACATTATTTATCTTTTATTGTGAATTATCAGATTCCACTATTCATCAAAAATTCATGTATGTCAGAAAAATCCCAAAAATTTACCCCAACCATTTTTCAACGTCTAGAATCCAAAAAGGAATTCCATTTTTCAAAAATATTTTTCTAAATATTATTAATTTAATATTTAAATAAAATCATAATTTACTTAAAAAAAATACTTTTTTAAGATTAAAACTGATTTTATAGTTCTTTCAAAAATTACGTAGGGTCTCATAAAATTATCTAAAAACTATTAGACATTGATTCAATAATTTATGAATACATTTCAGGGGAATAAATATTCTTTTAAATTAATTAATTAATTATTATTAATTATATATGACTTATAAAATACCAAAAACATTTACTAAGGTCAAATTGTCACTTTCTAAGATGTCTAAATTTTATTTTATTGTACATAAGTAATGTTCCTTTTATTTACTATTCATAAGGGTCATGTAAATATTGATAAGGGAAGGTTACTATTAATATGGGTAGGTTACTATTCACCAAAAATTATTTTTGATTCATTAGACACCAAAAACTATCTTGAGCACCAACGTGTATGTCGGATTTTTAAAATTCCAAACATAGGGGTGACAAAATTATGTTTAAAGGTATCTTATCACTTAGTAGTTCATTATTTTTTGTTTTTTTGACATAAATATAACAAGAGAATTTTGCATTGAAAAACTATGGGTCGTTACACCTTTTGCCTACTTTGAGCTATTTTGATATGGTTCTGGATAATATTAACCTTTTACATTGTTTCTCCAATAGGTTATGGGCCTACAAGCTTTATTTCACCAACATCATCTTAGCAAGTTGGTGTACGACATCACCTCCCATATAATGCATCATAGGGATCCATCTATATACTTGAATGGAAGCTATTGTTGTAGGAATATTATACGAGAGGTAAATACTAATCCCACATGCCTTGAAAATCAAGTGAAGATTACCTCAAAATCTCTTCCAATGTTTGAATAGTCTGTTCTAATTGTACATCAATTTGTGGGTGGTAGGTCTTGCTCAAACAAAGATCAGTATTTAGTGCCTTCTGAAGACTTCTCCAAAATCTTGATGTAAAATGTGGATCATGATTAGAAACAATCGATAGGTGTACTCCATGAAGTCTAAAAAAAACATTAATATATAGTCTTGCTAGAAGTTCAAGTGGTAGATCTTCTCTTATAAGAAGAAAATGTGTTGACTTGGTCAGACGAACAACAATGAACCATGTTGCATTGTTACTTATAGGAGTCTTTGGTAGTCGCATGACAATGTCTATCATGATATTATCCCATTTCCACTCAGGTATGGGAAGAGGTTGCAATACACCACCAGGATTTTTCCTTCTAGCTTTCACTTGTTGACAAACCATACATCTTGACACAAAATCAGAAATCTCCATCTTCATGTTGTCCCACCAGAAGTGTTCCTTCAAATCTCTATACATTTTACTGCTACCATGGTGTATAGTGAAAATGGAATTTTGAGCATCATCCAACAATTCCATTTTTAGATCTGGTATATCGGGAAGACAATGACTCTTCCCAAATTTCAAAAATCCATCTTCATATAAGAAGTCACTCAGTCTCCCATCCATCATAGCATTAAGATTTTTTTGAAAATCCTCGTCATCATCCGGAGATCTTTTTATCCTTTCTAGTAAATATGGTTTGGAAACCATTTGATAAAGCATTGATGTTTCACCTTCCAGGGTTATTCCTATATCCATGCTTAGTAGATCCATGAAAGTAGGATCCCTTTCAACTATCATCTTGTCCAAAACACCATGATCCTTTCTTCTCAAAGCATCTTCCACCTTATTTTCCTTCCTCAAGTGGTAGTGTATCATGAAACCCTAATCCTTGAGGAGTTCAAGCCATCTCTTTTGCCTCATGATAAGTTATTTCTGTGAGAAAATATATTTCAAACCCTTGTGATGAGTATAAATCTCAAAATTTTCACCATAGAGATAATGTCTCCATATCTTCAAAGAAAAGATTAGAGTAGCTAACTCAAGATCATGAGTATAATAGTTTTTCTCATGAATTTTTAGCTATCGTTATGCATAAGCAATAACCCTATCATTTTTCATAAGGACACAACCAAGTCCATTCGTTGAAGAATTGCTATAAATAACAGAACTGTCATTCCCCAATGGAAGAGTCAATATAAGAGCATTGACTAATCTTCTCTTCAGTTCCTTGAAGCATTCTTCACAATATTTTGTCAAAACAAATTGAAACCCTTTACGTGGGAGCTTCTTTAGCGGGTTAGCCTATTGGGAAAAAATATATACGAAATGCTGATAATAACCTGCTAAGACAATAAAACTGCGTACATCAGTTATATTTGTTGGAATGGACCAATCTTGGATTTCCTTTGTCTTTGTAGAATCAACTAGGATTCCATCCTTAGAGTAAATATGTCCATGAAAAGAAATCTCATAATGTTAGAATTCAAACTTGCTAATCTTCCCATATAATTCATGCCTTCTAAGAGTCTTTAGGATAAAGCGCAAATGATTTTCATGATCTTCACAGCTTTTGGAGTATACCAAGATATCATCATTAAATACCACTACAAAATCATTGAGATATTCCTTGAAAACTATTTTCATTATATCCATAAAGACATAGGGTGAATTAGTCAATCCAAAAGGCATTACTGTAAACTCATAATGCTCATACCTAGTTATAAATGATGTTTTCGGAATGTCTTCCTTCTTCACACTCAACTGATGATATATAGTTTGAAGGTCAATCTTTGAAAAGTATTGAGCTCCATGCAGTTGGTCAAATAAATAACCAGTTTGAGGTTGGGGATACTTGTTCTTCATTATTATAGCGTTGATCTCCCTGTAGTCGATACATAACATAATAGATCCATCTTTCTTCTTAACAAAAAGGACAAGGGCTCCCCATGGAGAAACACTAGGGCGGATAAATACCTTATTACTCAATCCATTCTATAAGGGGTATTCGATATAGGCGTTGAACCAGTAATTAAATCAATGGAAAACTCAATTTCTCGTTTTAGAGGATGTCCATGTAAATCATCTAGAAACACAACAACATATTCTCTTATAATAGTTACATACTCTATTTGAACATTCCTTTCCTGACCCACAGTTATTTCATTCTCTTCCTCCACAATAATTGAATTTTAATGAGATACTACGGGTGGATCTAGATGAGAATCAGTTGGTGATGATTATGATCTAAAGATAATGTGTTCTTTATCATCGACATAAAAAATAGTAACCTCGTTATACTTATAATAAATTTTTTCATCATGATCTGTAAGTTAATCCATACCGAGTATTATATAAATCTCAATCATGGGTATGACGATGATATCAGCAGATAAAGAACATTTATATGCCTTAATGGGAACTGATTGACAAAACCCTATAGCAATGATACTTCCCTTATGAGTTTTGACTGACAACTCCCTTGTTAAATCAAATTGGAAATATCTAATTTTCATATAAAACTGGGAAGATATGAAGCAATGTGATGATCCAGATTCAAATAAAGCATTGGCTAAACTTAACGAAACAATTAATGTTCCTACCACCGTGTCATTAGGAACTTCGACCTATGTATTTGTGATTTAATAAGCATGTGCAAGATCCCTTGGCCTTTTCGGTTTCATATTTCCATTGATTTTTTTGTAAAACCATTAGCATAGTATCCCGTCTCCCAACAATTATAAAATTGAACATCATTGAATTCCTTCTACCATTTGTAATCACAAGCAATATGGCCTTTCTAACAACATTTGTAGCATAATCCTTTTCCTTTTATTCAAGCACCATGGTACTTCCTACCACAATTGTAACATGGTGGAAATTCAACTCTTCCCTTCTTCCCCATTTCCTTATTTTCTTTCTGAGGGTTTTCAGCAGCCCACTTTTTTTCTTGCTTTCCCGTACAGTCATAAGACTTATAGAATTCTTTTTCTGTATTGATGGCACAACAAACTATATCCTCATATGATGAAAAACATTGGGAGACCAGTGCCCGTCAGAGGAATGGCTTTAGGCCAACAAAGAATCGTTCAATTGTACTCCTTGGATTTCGTATATAGTCCACAACATATCTTGCTAATATTGTGAATTTAGATTCATACCTTGAAACATTTTCATCTTTATTCTGCCTCAGATTCAAGAATTGTCTCTCCATATCTGCTCGCTGCTCACGAGGGAAATATTTTTCTAATATTACCTTAAAATCAATCCATTCCATCTCTTCTATCTTTTCCTCCTCCTTTTTGTTTTTGATTAAGGACCACTACAAATATGCATCCCCCGATAGAAGATGGAATTCTATGACAACCTTCTCTCTTTCATTACATCCCAATGCGATAAATATCTTCTCAAGGGAACATATCCACTGCTCTCTACAAACGGGTTTGTAGTCCCACTGAATGATGGAGGTTGTTGTTGCATAAAGCGATCTAGTATGGCTCCTCCAAGTGGTGGATCCGAATGATCCATATGGGTAAGGTTATTATTCATAACCTGAGTATGTTGTCCCAGTATAGTTTTGAGTTTCTCATCACTAGTAACAGCACCATGACCAACATCATTATCTTGCGTCGGAGGAAAATTCTTACAAGGGACACATGAATTCATTTGATTTCTATTTTGTCCACTATCCACCATATATAGATAATTGTATACACTAGATTAGGTTATGAAACATAATGTATAATCATAACTTAAAAATACTCAGAAAAATTGAGATCTTACGCATGGATAATCCCATATTCACAAATATGGTTTAATTGAGTAATATTTTACATTTCAATCCTTCATATTGTCTTGTAATTATAATGTGAATTATCCTAAGAATATCCCCCAGAAATGACATATCCAAGAGTGATGCAATGCTCGTTTTTGTGCACCAGTTCCTGTTCGAGTCTAGCTCAATATGGTGTTTTCGGGTTTTACCACTAGATATATCTGTGCCAGAGCCTCCTCTACCTGCTCGTATTGAGATATGGATGTATTGCTTGAATGATCCACATAATGAATTCCTTATCAAAATAATGGGACATTATGGTATTTATATCTTCAAAGACTAACTTTGGGAATCTATCCTAATTTTACATTTTCTAAACCTAGTTTCCAAGTATTCTACTAAACTAACTCTTATACCAACTGAAAGTACATGACACCAGTTTCCCCGAATCAGTTCTTTATTTGATTATGTTTGAATACATACAAGGAATATGAATCTCAAAATATTGAGTAGTTTATTATTATTGTAAACTAGTAACATACATAATTTTATCATTACAACATGAAGGGAAACAAAAAACTATTTTATTCCATCAGAAACAACACATCTTTTAGATTATGCTGGAAAGTTATTCATAAATTACTTCTTCATACCTTGAGAAAATGAAACATAAGAAATGGGTGAGCTCAAACTCTCAGTAAGAGTATGTAGTAAAGGGGAAGATAATATAAACATTAGACATGGTGAATAATTGAAAATTCATGCCTTTAATAATAAATATGAACACATTATCATAGGAAAATGAACTGAGTAAATAATGCCATAATAAAACATAACCATTGGTATTCTACTAGTCGAATAACCGCATGAACATTCAATTACTAGATTTATAATGAGGTAAGTTCATATCCTAGACATTCTGAATCATTTTTTCATGGCCTCCTCTAAGACATCAAGTGATTAAGGCTTCGTCCAAAATCCATATCACATTGGGAAAGGCCTCGGCCAATTCCACGTCTATTTGTCTCATGAGACCTACTAATGCATTGAGGGCCTATAGTGGGCCCTACCCATCAAATATTAATTCCAATGCATTCATCATATGAGTGGGAATAAGCATAAACAACATATACATTCATATTGAATCTATCATATGAAATTTAACTATATTTTCCCATCATTAAACATAAAACACTAACCATTCGGAATAATATGGTGAATTGTTTTAGGATAGATTATCCACAATAGGGTTAGTCATAAATCATTAAATAAAATAATTTATATGACTTCAAAAATAATTAAAACTCAATAATATCATGGTATCAACATGAGTGTTGAATTATATGAATACACTCTTTTAAAATCATTAAAAAAATATGGAGATAAATACTCTTTTATTTTGAAATGAAGTGTTATTTTTGAAAAATATTTGTATAAAACCAGAAGTAAAGTGAGAGAGTAATTTCATAATAAAATGACTAAATATATATATAAAATGGTTTCCAAAAACATATTATAGAGTGACCTTGTAAATAGGTAAGAATTTTAGAAATTCCCTTGAATTGGGCCTGTATTTTTTATACAAATTTGAAAGTTTCTTTTAAAACATGTAACTATCCATAAGATAAGGAAGAGTTTTGGTTTTTAAACATATATATCATACTCACACAAGATATATTAGTAGTACATAACAATTCATAAGAATTTTATTGAGTTATTTAGACAATGAAAGTATCCCGAATGAAAATGGATGTTCGGGTGGAAAAACCCTTACCTTAACTCCAAATGTGTTCCGGTCTTGCACATAAGTTATAGAAATATGAAATTATACTGGTTAATAAAGTATTTAATAACCTATTATACATTTTATTAGTATACCATAATTCTTTTTAGTTCATTTATGTCGTTATTGATATGTTATTGTATTCAATTTCGTCGGTTTGGAGTGTTCGTTTCCTTTATTTTCATATTCCGGTCACTTGTTTTTAAGTAATGAAGTTCATGTGGAATGGTTATAAATTTCCAGGATTGGAATTATATATTATTAATGAACATAATTAATTGATAATGGCCATTTATATCATTTGGTTACATGGAATGGGGAGATTCATTAGATGACAAGCACTTCGATTATTCAGCCGTATTTGGAATATTATGAACTAGTTTGGTCATATAACTTAATTATATGTACATATTATGGTTCCTGAATATTAATTAGGTTATAAAACATATATTATAGTTTTGATAAACCATGAATATGGTTTCATGACAAGTAATGAAGAAGTAATTTATGAATGAATCTTCGTCATCCATGAAGGTTATAAATCAGAACCTCATGGATGTCAATTTCATTTATTAAAATAAAAGGGAGGGAATAAGAATATTTATGATGGTTCATACATTATCATGATATAAATACATTATATATTTGTTACTGGAGTTATCATGGACATTTTTATAGAGGAGGTGAATAGAGGATAACAAAAGTAGATAAATTGAAATAAAACCAAATGAGAAACAAGCGTGCTTTACCTCTTGAAGTAACCTTCTTGAGAAACTCGTTAAGGGAAGGGGTTTTTGTATTTTGGGAAAACTAAGAGCTTTCTAGTCGTTGGTAGTGACTAGGGAAGGGTAATTGGGAATAACTTTGATGATATTCAAGGTTTAGGGAAGTTAATATAAGAGGTAGTGGTGGGGGGTTTTTATAGTGGATGAGAGGGGTAAATTTTGAATATTTAATTCATTATTTTATTATATCCCTCAAGGAAACCAATAGTGTTTTTCAATGTGACCCCTAATAGTAATAAGTTCATGTGAGTTCGAACCAAGTGGCCTTGCATCACTTTTGATTTCATTAATAGTGTATTTAACTGATAAATTGAATATAGCGTTTTTACCGTATTTCACTATTCATCAAAAATTCAAGAATTTCATAAAAATCCCAAAAAATTTCCCTTAACATTTCTAAACGTTTAGAATTCATAAGTAAAATCCAATTTTCAAAAATAATTTTCTAAATATTATCAATTTAATTTTTAAATAAGGTCATAGTTAATTCCAAAAATAATAATCCTGAAGTGTAGTTAGTTTTATCTGACATTGAAAAATTAATTAATATCCCATTATCATATTGCCTTAAGAAAATAAAATAAAATAATTATTTACTATTCAAAGGTCATATTACTCTTCATATTACTCATCATATTACTATTCATAAGGGTATGTTACTATTCACCAAATATCAAGTTTGTTTTATCAGACTCCGAATGACATACTTAACACAACTCTAGATGACCATTTCTTGAAATAAAAAAAATAGAAGAGACAAAGATGTTTTTAGTTGTTAGATAATAAAATTGAATTATATATTTATTTTAAAAACCTTGGGGTGTTTCAAAAAAGGCCAAAACCCATTACAATAAAGGGGTTTTCAAGAAGGTTATTTCAAGAGGTAAATCGTCCTACTTTTCCATTTAGTTTCATTTACATTTGTCTTCTTTTTTATCATATACTCACCTAATTTATCCAAACGACAATGATAACTCTAGTATAATATATATAATGGATTTAAATAATGTTAATGGATTAACCATCATCAATATTATTACTCCCTCAATTTTATTTTTATAAACAAAATCAACAACCATAAGGTTCCAATTTATAACATTCATGGATGACGATGTTTTGTTCTTCAATTACTCTTTCATTACTGGAAAACAAACCATTTTTTTGGTTTAATCATACTACAATATATTTATTAAAACCTAATTAATATTCATGGACCAGAATATTAACATATTATTTATTAATATGACAAAACTAGTTCGTAATAATCCAAATACCGCCAAATAATCGAAGCGGTTGTCAACTAATGATTCATCCTCATTTGATGTAACCTAATGATATAAATGACCATTAAAAATTATGTATTCTCATATAAAAATATTTAATTTAAATTATAGACGTATATAACCATTTTATATGAACTCCCTTTCTCAAAAACAATTGAAATGATTATGAAAATCAAGAAAATGAACACTCCCGAACGACATAATTCGATATCATAATAAATCAATAAGTGCATAAATGAACAAAAATAATAATTATAAAATGAAAATGTTCCTAATATGTTATTAATTATGTTATTAATGTGTAAAATTTCATATTTCAGGAACTTAATTTCTAGAGGGGAACACATTCAGACTTAAGGTAAGGGTTTTCTCACTCAAACTTCCATTTTCATTCAGGTTACTTTTACTGTCTAATTATGTCAATGAAATTATTTTATATTATTATTTAATTGTCATAAAATATTTTTTACTGTTCTATATATGTTTACCTACCCAAACTCTTCCTTATATTGATGATAGTTACCTGATTTAAAAGAATCATTCAATACTATTTCCCAAATACAGGGATGGTTCTATGGAATTTCTCAAATTCTTATTTATTATCAAGGGCACTATATTATCTGTTTTTGGAAAGAATTATCCTTATAAAATCAAAAATGTTAATATAAAAAGACTATCTTACTTATATTCTACATTTATACAATTATTTTTCTGAAATAACTCTTCTTTTCAAAATAAATGATTATTTGTAACAAGAATTACTTAATGATTTTATTAGAGTATTTTTTCATTTTTCAACAATATTGTTGGTTCATCTGTATTATTAAGTTTAATAATTTATGATGTTATCTACCATATTTTACTGAATTATTAATGATTAATTTTATTGTGAATTACCTACAGTAAAACCTTTCACCACATTACTCGGAATGGTTAGTGTTTTATGTTTAATGATTGGGGAATGTTGGTTACATTTCATTTAATAGTTTCAATATGAATATATAAGTTGTTTATGTTTATCCTCAGTCATATGAGGAATTAATTGGACTTATAATTTTATGGTTGTGTCCCTCTATAGCCACTCTATCCATTGTTAGGTCTCATTAGACAAATTGACAAGGAATTGGCCGAGGCCTTTACCAATGTGATATATGGATTTGGTTGAGGCATAAATCATTTTTAGACATATTGGTCTAGGCCATTGAAAAATGTAACATAATATTCATAAATGATCTTCCACCATTTTTAATATAGTAATTTAAAGTTCATGTGGTTATTTGAGTTGTATAATACCCACGGTTATGTTTTATTATGACATTATTTACTCAACTCACATTCCTTCAATATTATGTTAAAGTTTATTTTTTTAAGGCATGTGTTTTCAATTATTCTACATGTCTTATGTTTATGATACCTTTTTATGTATTTCATACCCATATTGAGAATAAGAGATCAAGCCTTTATTATGTTTCATTTTCTATGGATATGAAGAAGTAAATTATAAATGACTTGCAACCATAATCTTGAAGGAAAAGAAATTAATTATAGAATAGTGTAGTGTTTTCATTATTTTCATGATGTAAAGATAGAATTTTTATATATCTTATTTCCAAATTAATCTAAACTACTTGGTACATAAAGATGTGTATTCATTATTTATATACCAATGTAATTAAATAATCCATCGACTCTAAGAAACTAGGGTCGTGTATTTTCTCATAGATTTTTATAAAATACATCACTGAAAAAAATTCACATTTAAGTCAATGTGTCACCATATATTTAGGCTTTTATATGTACAATATGATAATTTTCAAATACATTATTCCATTAGGAATTACATAGTTTTTGTCACGAACTTCCTTCACCAAAAGGAGGGAAGGGTCAGCAGATTTCAAGGCCCTTCCTTCTTTATGTTGAAGGATAGATAATGACCCCCGAGACCCATCTTCAATAGATCCCAGAGTGGTGACTAGCACCAAGGGTGTAGAAATTTCTCACAAATGTAAGGCATTACCCCTTTTTGTTTTATAATATCGAGAGGTAAGATGATGAAACTCATCAACACCAAGGTAAAAGAAAAGTAAATCCAAAAGTAAACCATTCCCACAAGAATGTTCCAAAAGTAAAGCCACAAAGTACAAAAGGTGACTACAAAGGTAAGTACCAAAGAAGAAAAGAAACAACTTCAACTTCCCTAAAGGTGTGAGCTAGTATGGTTTTTAGTGAACCCCAAAGTCCTCCTGGAAACCTGAAAGCAGTTTTATATACATATGGTGAGCATACAAGTACACTCAGTAGGGAAAACAAAAGACTCTCGTGCACAAGTGGGGGAACGTGCTAAAGTACCGTGAGAAAAAGGAGTAAACCAGACACCTATCATGGTAAACTATCCAACCAAGCCTCACCAAGGCACACTCCCCAAATAACGCAAGTCATGTAATATATATAATCAGAGCACATCGATGTTTGGGTACCCCATGCCACTTTACCACTTGTTATCGAGACATCCTACGCATCAAACCAATCCCGCCATTATCACCGCAGTCCCACTGCCACACCCGCTCGCACACACATGGGCCACAACCACCACACACATTCCCACTACCGAGTCCCGCCCATAAACAACTAGGATGAAACTATCACATGTTACCATGCCTTCATACACCTAGGACAGAACAACCACCACCAAGGCCGAAGACACCTGGGCTAGAAAATCCACTGCCACGCCCGAAGACACCTGAGCCTCATCCCGAAGACACTTGGGAAACCACATGCCACAGACACCTGGCCAACCACCACACTACCCCACCCGAATGTTCTTGGGCTAATAATGGACCTCAGGCCATCACAGCCTGCCTGAAGAAACTTGGGATATCCGGGAAAGGGAGAAGAAAAGGAGCTAATAACCAGCCACTAAGAATAGTGTTGGGAAAAACACACTCCCCCATGAAATGGGGGTGTTCAACACTAACTACTCAACTGGAGTGGGGCGCGAATAAGAAACACAATGCTATAGGTATATATATAGGTTACAAGCACTCACCCCAAACAAGGTTTTTCTTCAGATAGCCTACAGATCACAGCAGCACTCAAGAAGGAGTCACAACTCTCGCCCACAAACCCATTTGTCCCATTCTTGTTTTCATGTTCAGTAATAATGTTCAAATACGTTTATTCACTACTGGTCAACTAACACCATAATAATAACCAAGTAAAAGAAACCAGCGAAATGTCAATTTAAGTATCTACACCTTGTTCTCTTGTAAAGTCACAACAACACGGAAAAGTGAGAACTCTCGGAGTCCTGGAACCAGACAACCCTGAGACAGTACCCCTTATCCCCTCCCCCAAAAAGGTTTTTTTATCAACATAGGATCCCACCCCAATTAGTGATATAAACAAGTACCCACCTAGTCTTAAAACTCAGAACCACCGAATCCATAACAACAGGGGATCCCATCCCCAATTCACACAACCACCGACTGTATAAAAACAGGGGATCTTGTCCCCTCCCACATCTCCAACAACCAGACCGCCAGGTATTTTCAGATTTAAAAGGTTTGACACACTCCATGATTTCAATTCCGTGTATCGTAACCAGGGGTTATTACAAGGGTTGATCCTAGTTATTTCAATTTATTCATCCGGGTATATATGATTTGCCAAATTTACTCTTCACAACAGGAGTTTATAATTACAAAACAATCCAATTAAAACATCATGAGG
The DNA here is from genome assembly GCA_963277665.1 of Viscum album. Taxonomy (NCBI): domain Eukaryota; kingdom Viridiplantae; phylum Streptophyta; class Magnoliopsida; order Santalales; family Viscaceae; genus Viscum; species Viscum album. Next base: position 605,201,844 of record OY728161.1, on the reverse strand, counting down.
GGTTCATTAGTGCACAGACAACGACCACCAACGTCCTAGATTTTCAGAAATGCATAAGCCAGCACAACTTAGAATGATGATTTTAATATAAACATCATCAACAATCATAGACACCCTTCTTTCATTACATGATTCATTCATTATCTTTAATTAGGTCTGGTTTATCTAATTATATAGAATCAAAAGCACGCCCACCCCACATGATACACAAAAGAGAGAGGAGAAGGATAAATTCCCTACTTGTTGATAGATGATCGACATTTAGGACAGGGGAGGAACTTCACAGATAACGATGTGGCTCGCCCGAATGACAATCGCTTCGTCTGACAATGCTCAGGCCCGGCGCAGAACATTACGCATAACGATGTGGCTCGCCTGATGTACCGGAAGCTGTTCGTGAAAATTCACAATCGAGGAAAGGAGAAACCATGACTAACACTTAGTTTATAAGAGACTTGGATTGTTGAGGTGAGAACGCGAAACCGCGTAAGGCGAGGGGGTTGTGGGTTGACCACGCGGCTGGGCAGTTACATACGGAGGTCTCTCGAGATTTTTAGGAATTAATTATGGGCCTTAAATGGTTTTAAAAGGAGTATAAGAATTAATTTACGTCGAAACATACGTTTCGGGAGAGGAAAAGTCAAGTACTGGAAAAGGATCGAAAAGCTCGGCGAGGGGACAAGTCAAGTACTGGAAAAGGATCGAAAAGCTCGGCGAGGGGACATGTGGCCACCATCACGGTGTCACCCTCACTGTGCCACTATTTTGGTGGAGCCTCACTTTTGGCAAAGTAATGGGCCAGCAGGGACGGGCCATTACATTAGATACCTCTTAAACGATTCTCGTCCTTGAGAATCAAAACAAACCAAGAAGGAAAGAGAGGGCCCGAACAACCACCTCCAAAGATACCTCTTAGAAGTGAACCCATGCTAAAAAAGACACTTCTCTATCAAGAACCAAGCAACATACCATGCCTAACTGCCCGGGAATGTGGGTTGGGTGTCTCCTACCCCATGTCAAGATATTATCCGCTTTGGGTGGCACTGACTCACCCGCACAGGTTTAATCGCATCCACCTTAATGTGTCTTTATTAGGGGTTGGGTTCTCTCCTCCCACATAGCCAGGGATTTTCACACACAATCTGAGGAAAGAAAACTAGTACATTTCATAGCCAAAAGACAAAACGTTCTTCCACAACATGTACAACAAGGAACAAAACTCAAAACAACTCTGGGTACTGGGTACGCATTTGTGCTACCCTCTCACACGTACTCTCCTCAAGCCCACCATGTCTCCACAACGCACGAACCAAGGGAATGGTTCGCCCACAAAGCACCTTCTCCTTGTGATCCTCGATCATCACTGGTCTCTCCAAAAAGGTCACGTTGTCCCCGATGTCCAACTCACCCCAATCAAGGACGTGTGAATTGTCATGCAGATACTGAAGGATCAGGGACACATGAATGACATCATGTATCCTCAGTAGCGGTGGTGGTAATGCTAGCTGATAAGCCACTTCACCAACCCTCCGCAACACTTCGAAGGGTCCGATGAACCTGGGAGAAAGCTTACTCCCATTGTTGATCCTCTTCTGCCCACGCCGAGTGGAGACCATTAAGAACACATGGTATCCAACCTCAAACTCCAAGGGCCTCCTCCTGGTATCAGCATATGACTTCTATCGGTCCTGGGCCACCTTCATCCTTTCCCGTATGAGCTGAACCTTCTCTGTCATGATCTGCACGACCTCCGTGCCAAGGATGGCTACCTCTCCTACTTCGTCCCAACACATAGGTGAACGACATGACCTACCATAAAAGGATTCAAACAAGACCATACTGATGGTAGAGTGATAGATATTATTGTAGGAGAACTCTACCAGGGGAAATGGTCGCACCCATGATCCTCTTGAGTCCAGAACATATGTCTGTAGTATATCCTCCAAGGTCTAGATGGTGCGCTCTGTTTGTCCATCTGTTTGGGGATGGAAAGTCGTGCTAAGGCGTAACTGGGCTCCCAAAGCATGCTGCAATCCTCTCCAAACTCGCAAGGTAAACTATGCATCTCTATCTGAGACTATAGACCTCGGAACTCCATGCAACCGCACCACCTCATCCATATACCTTTGTGCCAATGTATCCACTACACCTGAATCCCTGATTTCCAGAAAGTGAGATGATTTCATCAACTTTTCCACTATCACCCAGATGGTGTCATATCCTCTTTGGACCTTGGGTAGTCTCGTGACGAAATCCATCGAGATGTCATCCCACTTCCACTCGGGGACATCTAGAGACTTTAGTAGGCCACCTGGAACTCGGTGTTCAGCCTTCACTTACTGACATAGTAAGGACTTGGACACAAACTCTGCCACTGGTCGCTTCACTCCGGGAAACCAAAACTATCTTTTTAGTCCCGGGTACATCTTGGAAACTCCATGGTGTACCGCTAGGGGTGAGTTGTGGAACTCACTGAGAACCTTGCAGTGCATCACTTCTGGAACAAACATACTTTTCTGGAAAAGCATCCGGTTCTGGCCATCCTCTGTCCATCCTTCCAGAGCATTGCCCTGGTCAACCCTGTCATGCATCACTTCGCACTCCGGGTCTCCCCACTAAGACTCCTCCACTTGTAGAAACAGAGATGACTGCAAAATCATATGATATAGACAGCCTCTACTGTTATCCATCTTCGCATCTAGGTGTAAGGCAGTCAACTCCTCCATTGCCTTCCAGGCGTCCGTCGACTCTCAGACCGCATCCTTCTGCATCCTCCTGCTCAATTCATTTGCCACCACATTTCCCTTTCCCTCAGTATAAGAGATCTCGAAGTCGTAATCTTATAGGAACTCCACCCATCTCCGCTGTCACAAATTTATGTCCCGCTGGGAGAAGATATAAATCAAGCTTTTGTGGTCTGTGAAGACCACAAAGTGATCTACAATGAGGTAGTGCCGCCATAAATTTAGCGCAAAAACGTCCGTTGCTAGCTCCAGGTTGTGGGTGGAGTAATTACGCTCATGAGAGCATAGCTGCCTGGACCCATATGACATCACCCCTTATCACTGCATCAATAGACATCCCAGGCCCTGTCCTGAAGCATCGCAGAACACCTCATAAGCCACCCCTTCTTCTGGTAACCTCAGCACTGGGGAACTAACCAACTTCTCTTTCAGATAGCTGAAGGATGACTCACACTGCACATTCCATAGAAAAACCTGGTCTTTCTTGGTCAGGGTTGTCAAAGGGGCCGCAACTCGGGAGAAGTTGGGTACGAACCTCTAAAAGTAACCTACCAGCCCAAGGAAACTACAGACCTCTACCACATTAATGGGTGCTGCGCAAGAAACAACCGCCTCAACCTTTGATGGGTCCACCGCTACCCCCTGCTTGGACACCATGTGCCCGAGGAAGTGCACTTCTCGTGTCCAGAACTTGCATTTCGACAACTTCCCATAGATCTGATGATGTCGGAGGACCTCCAAAAATGTCCTCAGGTGCTCTGCATGGCCATCTTCTGACCTCGAATAGATCAGGACATCGTCGATGAAGACAACCACAAACCGATCCAAGTACTCCTGGAAGATGGAGTTCATAAGCCCCATGAAAACAGCCTCGGAATACATAACACCGGAGGCCATGACTACGATCTCGAAGTGACTATATCTGCATCTGAACTCCTTCTTCTGGATGTCGCCCTCCTTCACTCTCAGCTGGTGGTACCCAGACCACAGGTCAATCTTCGAGAACCATCCTGCCCCTTTCAGTTGGTCGAAAAGATCGGCTATCCTCAGAAGTGGGTAGCAATTATAGATCGTCACTTGATACCACCATCTTCCTTCTTTACAAACAATATTGGAGCACCCCATGGTGATGCACTTGGGCGAACATAACCCCTCTTAATCAGATCTTCAATCTTAATCCGCAACTCTCGTAGTTCTGAAGGTGCCATCCGGTAAGGATCCATCGAGATCGGTCGAGTGCCGGGCTGCAGGTCTATCCCAAACATGTTATCAAGCTGAGGGGGTAGAGTCATCACCTCCTTGGGGAAGACGTCTATAAACTCATGAATGATCTCTGGCACTTCCACCATTTCAGAATCTACTGATTCCACAGTCATCTCGGCCAACAAGGAGAGGAGGGGTTCCTCTCCTCTGTTTCCCTTCTGACTGATCCTCTCTCCGGTGAAGGTAACACGCCGGCCATCCGAGTTCGAGAACACCACCCTTATTTGGAAACAGTCGATGACGACACACACATAGAATATCCAATCGATGCCTAGGATGACATTGTATGGCTGTATCTGTAGTAGGAGAAGATCCCTAACCAACTGATGTGGCCCTATCATCAGTCTACATCCTCGAAAAATAAACAACAAGTCGGTCCGACCTCCGACTGGTGTGCTCAACACCAGGGGCTCTTGAAGTCTCTCAGCATCTAGACCCATGGCACTGGCCGGACTGGGTGAAACAAAGGAGTGGAAGCTCCGGTATCGAACAAGGAATAAGCAAGAGTTCTAAACAAACCGATTATACCTCGAACAACCTCCGACCCTGCTGGAACTGCTGCCTCTACGGCGTGTAACTGTCCACACCCAGCTCCCCTGCCCATCGGCTATCATCCACCTCTCTGACCACGGCCCAGTCGAGGTCCCTGAGGAGCGCCCTGAGGTTGGCCTCCTCCTCCTATGTCTTCCCTCAGAGGAGTGGGAGCTCGGTGTCCCTACTGCTGCTGGAAAGGTCTGGCTGGAAGCTGCTACTGGGGCGGGTGGTGGGGCTGTCCACCACCATCGTACTGCACCCGGTCCGGGCACTGACTTCGGAGATGTCCAGGGCTCCCACAGACGAAGCACTGCAGTCCCGAGCCCAAAGGAAAAGGGAGAGGTTCAGGGGGTGAAAACTGAAACTGCTGCGGTCTGCTTCCTGTTGGTCCGAACCTGGAGGGTCCTATGGCTGGAGGCCTGGTGCTGACGGCCTTCCACTTCGATGGTCCCAGTTGGATCCCCTCTCCTGACACACCTCCTTGAGCGTGCATTCTCACCACCACTTCGGCCTTCTTCTAGACCTCTATTTATGTCGGCGGCGTAAGGAGGGAAACATTGTACATGAGGGAGGGTCGGAGCACCTCCTCCAAACGTCTCGCCCGAGACTCCTTGTCGGGAAAGAGGTCCGGAGAAAAACATAGTAGGTCCTTGAACTTGATCCCTAGCTCCCTCAGTGACATTCTCCCCTGTTGGAGAGAGAGTAGCTCCTGTCTCTTTTCTGCCTTCATCGTCGAAGAGAGGAATTTCGCCCGGAACTCTCTCTCGAAATCCGCCCAAGCCACCTCGGCCTCTCCCCTCTCCCCCAGGTAAAGCGTCCACCACTGACGCACTGCTCCTCGCATCTGGCTGACGGCCAGAGGAACCCAGTACTCGTTCGGGGCCTCAATCAGAGAAAAAGCTATGACTTGCTTCTCTAGCCATCCTTCTATCTTCATGTCGGAGGTGCTGCCCTCATACTTCTCGAGGGCCTGTCGCTGGAAGGCCCGGAGTGTCTTCTGTCACTGGTCATCCTCTTCCTCTCGATCAGCTCTCTACCGATCGGCCAAAGTAGTCTCTGGGGCCTCAATTTCCTGTACAATACGTGGTCGCCTTCAAGGTTCCATAGCTGCAAGGTAAATAAGGAATGCCTATGCCCAAGTAGTGCAGAACATCGTCTTCAAAAATTCATAAATCTTTAATTTATTATTAATTACCAAGACATCCCAGAAAGACAAAAACAGAAGCCATTATGATGCATGTACCTTTCCTAGGGTCTCTAACCTACAATCAACGCGGCCTCACTTGGTCGTTCGGTATGTCCAGAGTCCTTGCATCGGATCACGGGGGGCCCTAAAAATCACGTGTCCTAGCTGGTCTTCCCGGGCCTAATTCACGCGACAAGGTCACCCAACACTGTTGCCTTACTATCCAATACAATCCTCACTATACCTAACTCCAGACTCCATCCTATCTCTCAACCATCACCTCTGATACCATTCTGTCACGACCCACCTTCACCAAAAAGAGGGAAGGGTCAGCAGATTGCCAGGCCCTTCCTTCTTTATGTTGAAGGAGAGATAATGACCCACGAGATCCGCCTTCAATAGATCCCGGAGTGGCGAATAGAACCAAGGGTATAGAAATTTCTAACAAATGGAAGGCATTACCACTTTTTGTTTTATAAGATCGATAGGCAAGATGATGAAACTCATCAACACCAAGGTAAAAGAAAAGTAAAGCCAAAAGTAAACCATTCCCACATGCATGTTCCAAAAGTAAATCCACAATGTAAAAAAGTTGACTATAAAGGTAACTACCAAAGAAGAAAAGAAACAACTGCAACTGCCCCAAAGGTCCGAGCTAGTATGGTCTTGCGTGACCCTAGAAGTCCTCCTAGAAACCTGAAAGCAGTATTATATATGTAGGGTGAGCATACAAGTACACTCAGTAGGGAAAACCAAAGACTCTCATTCACAAGTGGGGGAACATGCTAAAGTCCCGTGAGAAAAAGGAGTAAACCAAACACCTATCAAGGTAAACTATCCACCCAAACCTCACCAAGGCACACTCCCCAAATAACGCAAGTCAAGTAATATATATAATTAGAGAACATAGATGTTTGGGTACCCCGCACCACTTTCACACAAGTTATTGAGACATCCTACACATCGAACCAATCCCGCCATTCTCACTGTAGTCCCACTGCCACACCCGCCCGCACAGACCTGGGCCACAACCACCACACGCAGTCCCACTGCTGAATCCCGCCCGCAAAAACCTGGGCCGCAACTATCACATGTAACCACACCTGCAAACACCTAGGCCAGAACAACCACCACCATGCTCGAAGACACCTGGGCTAGAAAATCCACTGCCACACCTGAAGACACCTGGGCCTCATCCCGAAGACACTTGGGAAACCACCTGCCGCACACACCTAGAAAACCACCACACTACCCCGCCTGAAGGTTCTTCGGATAATATTGGACCTCAGGCCATCACAGACTGCCCGAAGAAACTTGGGAAATCCGGGAAAGGGGGCAGAAAAGGAGCTAATAACCATCCACTAATAATAGTGTTGGGAAAAACACACCCCCATGAAATGGGGGTGTTCGACACTAAGTGCTCAACTTGGGTGGGGCGCGAATAAGAAACACAAAGTTATAGGTATATATATAGGTAATAAGAACTCACCCCAAACTAGGTTTTTCGTCAGATAGCCTACAGATCACGACAACACTCAAGTCCGAGTCACAACACTCGCCAACAAAACTCATTTGTCCCATTATTGTTTTCATGTTCAGTAATAATGTTCAAATAAGTTTATGCACTACTAAGCAACTAACACCATATGAAAAACCAAGGAAAAGAAACCAGCCAAACGTCAATTTAAGTATCCACACCTGGTTCTCTTGTAAAGTCACAACAACAAGGAAAAGTGAGAACACTCGGAGTCCTGGAACCAGACAACCCTGAGACACTACCTCATGTCCTCTCCCCCAAATTTTTTTTTTCATCAACATAGGATCTCACCCCAATTTGTGATATAAAAAAGTACCCACCCAGCCTTAAAACTCACAACCACCGAATCCAGAACAACAGGGGATCCCATCCCCAATTCACACAACCACTGAGATTATAAAAACAGGGGATCCCGTCCCCTCCCACATCTCCAACAACCGGCCCGCCGGGCATTTTCAGATGAAAAAGGTTTAACACAGTCCATGATTTCAATTCCATGTATCTTAACCGGGGGTTATTACATGGGTTGATCCTGGTGCTTTCAATTTATTCAGCCGGGTATACATGATTTAAAAAATTTACTCTTCATAGCAGATGTTTATAGTTACAAAACAAGCCATTTAAAACATCACGAGGGTTTCATTAGTGCATAGACAGTGACCACCAACGACCTCGATTTTCAGAAATGCGTAATCTAGATCAACCTCGAAAGATGATTTTAATATAAACAACATCAACGATCACATCCCCCCTTCTTTCTTAATAGGATTCATTCATTATCTTTAATTAGGTATGGATTATCCAATTCTACAGAATCAAAAGCACACCCACCCCGCATGATACAGAAAAGAGAGAGGAGAAGGGGAAACTCCCTAATTTTTGATAGATGATCGACGTTTAGGCCGGGGGAGGAACTTCACGGATAACGATGCGGCTTGCCCGAACGAAAATCGCTTCGTCTAACAGTGCTTTGGCCGGGCGCAGAACTCTACACATAATGATGCGGCTCGCCCGATGCACCAGAAGTTGTTCATGAAAAGCTGCGATCGAGGAAAGGAGAAACCACAGCTAACCCTTAGTTTATAAGAGATGCGGACAGTTGAGGTGAGAACGCGAAACCACGTAAGGCGTGGGGGTCGTGGGTTGACCACACGGCTGGGCAGTTATAGACGAAGGACTTTAGGGATTTTTAGGAAATAAATATGTTCTTTAAATGGTTTTAAAAGGAGTAAATGAATTAATTTACATCGAAACTTACGTTGCGTGAGCGGAAAAGTCAGGTAATAGAAAAAGAACGAAAATCTCGGCGAGGGGACACGGTGCCACCGTCATGGTGTCACCCTCACGGTGAAACAGTTTTGGTGGAGCCTCACTTTTTGCAAAGTAATGGGCCAGGAGGGTCCGTGCCATTACAGTTTTAGTTGGAAATCCTATCCATATCTCTTGGTTACCCCTAGTATACATGTTTCAACATTAATAGTGCTAACAAAATTTTACTTCTGTTGATTATTAACTAAAATCACAAATTATGTTAACCCAATTAGATTATTTTTTCTCTTTTGACTCTAAAAAATTTAATCTATTTATTTGTATTTAGTTTTAATTTTTTGTATAATATAATGAAATATGAATTTTCAACCCACAATGAAATCCAATTTTGATGATGGAATCATTAAGAATAATTTATATATATTCAATTCCTTGTGAATTACACATAATGAATGTAAGAATATATGAATGAATTTGTAATCTATTTTTTTAATCCATTATAAAATTGAGAAAAAATTTCTTTTTTTTGATAAAACTCATTGTGCATGTAAAAATATTTTGTTTTGATAAATGATTTTTTATTAACAAAAGTGAACTTAAATATATATCTAGTTTAATGATGATTTGTATGTAATTAGTGATATAACTTCTAATTAATATATAACAATATTACATTATGTTAAATTTCAAAATGTATGTTGATTTCGTACATGAAAATAAATATTTTTTTTGTAAAAATTGTCATTTTCAATATTCACATATTAGAATCTTTTATACATTTATACAAAATCAACAAATGAAATGTTTGAAAGTTTAATTAAAAAAATTATATTAATTTCAAATATAAAATTTTAAAATAGTTATAGAATCTAATTTTAATTTTCAGATGTAAAAAACATGATACAAAAACATTTTATATAATAACATATTCTAATAAGATAAAATGACAAATATGAAAATAGGGTAATAAATTATTAATATTTATTCAACATATCTATAATATTTAAAACCAATATATATAAATATATTTCAAAATTTCTTATTACTATTCATGAATTCCACTTTATACTTAGGTAATATAGAATTACAATATCTTGGTTTTTTTTAGAATTTTTCATTTTGTGTGATGTAAGATAACACAAAATTGTGATTATTAAAAATTAAATAATAAATATTAACATGATTATTTATTCTAGACACATTAAAATTAATTTAACTATTGAAATTCAATTTTCTAAATACAAAAAACAAGGATATCATCAATTCATCTCATCCCTAAGTAACCGTGTAGTTTCTTAAAATTTCAAAATCCACTGACCAAAATTAACCAAGTGGGTTTTTCTATTATTTGGAATATTATCACAATGAAACAATATTTCTAATAAATGAGTATACCATTACTTTATCACATCATCGAGTTCTCTTGTAATATCCTCAAATTTCTTATTCCTATAAAGAACATTAACTGCAAGGGTATTCATATTTCATATAACACTATCACAATCTATTATTATTTATAAATAATTTGTCTTCATAGGAAGGATAATTTTTCAATGGTACATAGTATGATTTCAATTCAGGTGAATGAATAGGAATTTTCTACCATGGTTGAGGTACATGAATAAAATTGCATTTGATAGAGGATTTGTGGGGGTACAGAGAGATAGGAAATTTTCCTAAGATGATCATGAATTTCAAAAAGGCTATTATAAATTGTGATCAAATTTCCCATAATTCGAAACCTCACAACTTTCTCCGTTTTTTCATTTCATTTAAAACCCATTTCCCAAAATTAATAATTTCATATTTCAATAATTATTTTCACCGTAGTTCTTTTTTCTACTAGGAGTTAAATTAATTTACCTCTATATAGTTTTCATATTTTCATACATTTCATAACCTAGGTTATAGACCAATAACATACTTTCTACAAATTAATCCCATTATATTAGAGGTTTACACATTTTATCCATAGCAGTCATCATAATATGACATTTGATTTCATTAGGGAAAGAACATTTTATAAGAATACACAACTATAGCATGGTTTTGATCACAAACCATTTTTAAATAAATAGAATAGACATTAAATATACCCTATATGGTTTCAATGGTTACGTCTAGCAAATAATCTAACTTCAGATGATACAATGTACTGAACCACATATCTTTATCAAAGCATATCAAAAAATCAAGAGATTATTGAGGTAATCCTTGGATCTAAATTAGATAACAAAAAATAATATACTATATAAATACATAACAAATCATTAATTTATTTCCTAAAAAACTGATCATGAGATAAATATTCTGTAATATGAAATATGTTTTAAAAATTCCCAATGTTATCAACCATATCCTACAGATAATTATGGCCTATTATGTTTTTTAGGAGTTGGAAAAAGCTATCCTTGATGATTTTTTTGATTTACATTATTATATAGGTGATAGATATAAAAAATCATTTAAAGTATTTTATTTTCCATAACACACTGACATATTAATAACCAATATACATACTTTCCAATATCATTATTTATGTTTCCCAACTAAAATTACTCTACTAAATCAATATAGTCATTTATACATCATGGATATACAGAGAAGGGTGTGGTATGTGATTCTTAGAACAATTAATTATTAATTTATTGTATTTAAAGGATATATACTCAGTTATTAACATAGTTATTCCATCATAAAATAGGTTTACCTATGAAACATTTCTCACATTCTTTGGAATATCTACATTGACCATTTACATGTCACTATTTTATAAATTTAAAGACAATTCAACACTCATTTATGAAATATATTATTTCTACCCTTTATTTATAATTTCTTTTTTTCAGTAATTTAAATTCCATAAATATTAGATATTTTATGATAATCATCGTAGATAAGTTTTATTGATACATTCGGAAAAATACACTAGCCACCTAAACCACTTCCATAAAAGGCTTTTTGTTAAGAATTAATAATTCATAATAACCATTAACCAAAATTATCAAGTTCATATTCAACCAATTTTAATATATAATTTAAATTTTTATGATCTATATATATGTGACAACATTAATTATAATGGTAATACCTCTATATCATTACTGCAATGACTACAACTAAAATCTACAAAAATGGTGTTGGTAAATTTTTAATAATAAAATTATATTAGAATGACATATAATCTTTCATAATGGAATTCCATATAAGAAAAATCCAAATCCCTTTCTTAAGGAATCACAATATATCACAAACCCTACCCCACTATAATAGAAGATGTCAATTGGTTCAATGTCCAACCTTTTGTTTAGTTCCATGAAATTTTATTCCCACACCTATGTCCAATGAATATCTCACAATGTTGAATTAAAATGTTAACTGGATTAGATAATCATGGTAATCTTTCACAAACCAATGATAAAATCTTTTCAATCCATGCAAAATATATATGGTAGTTATACTTATTTCTTTGGACCGATGTTCAATTTCATTTTTCTATGATGGAACCACAAGTATTCCATCTGAGAAGATTATATGTTCAAAAATAAACCATTATGTAAATAAATCACAATTTGTTTATTTGTCATTCAAGTCATCTTTCTATATGGTCATATATATGTTCCACAAGTAATCTGTAAACACTTTGTTGGTATCATACTACATATATATATATAGTCTTAAAAGAATTAAAAAACTGATCATGGTAATCCGTAAAGTCTCTATCTATTAAATCCATGAATATATATGGGGAATTAATAAGACCAAATCACAACACATTAAATATGAAATTCTAATGAAAAGAATGGATTGATATCATTAATATGTATTAACTATTTACAATAAAATTAATTTAATTATATAGTATATCTATCTTTTAAACATATTTACAGCCCTATAATTTATAATAAAAATTAATAAAAGGAAGAAATATATGTATTATTTATCAAGATCTTGATATTCTATGGATATTCAATATAGAATCCCCTTGATATATATATCTTCTTAATAAAAAAATATTAGTTTTCCCCAGGGAGATTCACTTGGATGAATGAATCTCATTTCAGGGTTCTCCTTGATTTTTTTCATCAATTAATCTTTCTCAATCATGATAATTCAATATCTTATATTATAAATAAGTTTATCACTATATAAGAAATATTTTTTAAAATTTAAAATCACAATTAAATGGATAAGTCGGTAACTATTACATTTAGACTTAAATAAACCTATATACAATTGGAAAATACACAATACTGAGTTTCTCCCCATATATATGAGATAAATGCACCATTTTAATGGTAATCAAGATCCACGAAGTGGATATTATTTCTATTATATATACATATTTTCATTCTTACATATATGAAATAATTAGTTGTTTTGGAAAATTTAATGTGATTTCACTTCATTAAAATATGGCATGGGATTTATATAATGAAATATTATACATTTCCAAAATCTCATCTAATAAAATAGGTTAACTGTATAAATATCTTCAAATATGGTATTCAATTAATCATAAATTAGGGAAGTATTATGAAAATTATATTGAATAATTGTACCATTTTTTGCTTTTACTTCTTTTTAAATATCTATTATTTGTGGTGATAATATGTTACCTTTAGTGACCTTTAATTTTAATAAAAAAAATATTACATCATTTTAGTTGAATACATATATATTTTTTGGAATATGTATATAAAAAACTTTTTAAATTATTATAAAATAAATTAAAGTACATATGGAGCACAAAACAGGAAGAAGACAGGTTGAAACAAGGGGTGGAATTGATGAACCCAAGAGAGTCCACTCTAATGAGACTCCTCCCTCTATAGATATTGAAATCAAGTCCATTGGGAGGATTATATAAAGTCCTTGAGAGGTCAAATAGGTGAGATAAACCACTAACACATTATTATTCCACCTTGTATGAAGGATGTTAGTTTTTTCACTGACTATAGATCAGAAACTTCTCAAAACAAATGATATAGATCAGGGAGTATTTCATCTCCCAGGCATAGATTCGTGAATAAAAATAGAGTCAACTTCTAATGTTTCTAACACGATACTCAAATTCCATCAAAATATGAGGACCATTCATTTTAGAAAGTTCTTCATCTATAAATGATTTCCCTTTTCCAAAGTAGGCATTGAAGGATAGAACAACACTTCCACTACAAGAAAAGTTTCTTATACCAAGGGAAAATTAGTGGAAGATAAAACATATGTTGGAAAAAACAAGTAATTCCAACAGATATAATTTTTTTTATAAAATATAACTACAAACAAATTTTTTTACTAACAAATGCTTCTGTCGATATTTGTTGTTTAATACTAACAAATCTATTACTTACAGTTGGATCTGTTACTTTATCATTCTTATACAAAAATTTTTATTCCAAATAATAATTTTTTTAAAATCACCTATTGATTTTTTTATTTTAAAAACATTATGTGTTTAATAATTATTAAAAATAAATATTTCAAATAAACATCAGAAAACCCTACCCTGCACCTATAATCTCGCACCCCCAAAATTTTCTATCGGGGAACCCGCATACCAGTTCGACGGGTTCGACTGATGTCTTCTTCTTCTTCAATACACTATTCATCGCTCTGCGGTTCACCCCCCTTAATTATGTCACCACATGTTCGACTCTTCCCCACCCGTTTCAAGGGACGTTTACCTTCTCTAGAAACCCCTTTGGTTCACCGATGTCGTTCATTATCTATCTTTTGTTCATATCATTGCATTTGGTAGGAAATCATTATTTCTACGATCAATTTCTTTGACTACACTATGCATTGATGAAAGAAGTAAAATTTTTAATTTTGGGTAATAAGTAAGTGAATTAGGTTGTGAAGAACTTGTTGGAGGAAAAAAAGTGAAAGGTCTATCACTACTTCCCAATTTCTGGTTGTGAATGCTGAGGGAGTGCCTCAATTGTACATTTCATCTTTCATAGATTAAATCTTCACGAATCACTCTGTATTTATACAATGATTCTCATATTCATTATTGGATTCAATTAATATGTTTCCTTAAAAAATCCCTATTTGAGGATAGGAAAAATCATTACAGAAAAATTCACTAAAACTATTTCCATATGTTATATTCCTTAAGATAGAGGTTGTACAACCACTATTTGGACAATCCTTTAGGAGATCTAGTTAATAATATTTGTTTATCGTGAACATCTATGACAACTCATGGATTATACGTTATTCACATTATAGAGGACATATTGATGTGTTTTTTTAGATCCTCTCTTATATGGACACTAAAATTTGGCACTTGCTGAATCATTTAAATTTTCAATTTAAATTGTTCTTTTCAGAAATTAACTATAGATATGTCTCTTAATGATTAGTTTAGTGAGATTTTAAATTGAATTCACAATGTCCAATTTGAGTTTCACATGGTCCATTCAATGAAATAACCTCTAATTTTGTGTGTTGATTATCAATGTATCTCATTTATTTATTTCTATATAGAACAGTTCTATCGATATCTATATCAATTGTTATCAATTTTCCATAATGATAACAGGTCATGAAAGTATAAGATAGTTAATAGGTGCTATGAAATTGTGCCCATAATCCCATTATAATGATGTAAGTGATTCAGTAGAGGAACACCTTATCATGAGGTTGTTGAATACAAAATGGAATATAAGGTTAAATATAATGTATTTTGATATTATATTGTCACCATAGAGGGGTGAAATTTCACAGTTGTAATGAATTTAAGTGTTAAAAGGGGGTTTTGTAGTTTTCAGTGAAATTGATAGAAGTATGATTTAGAAAACATGATTAAAAATTAGATGATAGATTATTGAGCACAACTGTACTACAAAAACTGCTATATTATTAGTTATGGGTGTTGTGGGTACACTAATCTATTAATGTGAAAGAGAAAGTCACTGTTAATTTTCTTTCTAAAGTCTTTATTGTTGAAAATATTAGGATATTTTATTAACATTCACTTATATCCTGAATATGTAAATTTTTTATTTTTTAGAACAGTTTTGCATGCATTTTCTTCTCAATGTTCAATTGAGTGATAATCAAGTTTACATTATGAAATTCATCAGTTTTTCAAACATTGATTATATTTTATAGCTATATAAATAGATGATATACTATCTGATACTCTTATAGATCCTTGTTGATGGATTAATTAAACAAAGATATGCAAAAACAGATTTAACATGGCTTCTCTTCCCTCCAAATTTTCCCATGGAAGATTTGGTGACCTCAAATCATTAACCTATTAAAATTTAGGTTACATTTTTAATTGAATTTAATTGTGGTTATTAATGTTAAATATTATTTTTTTAGGAACATCAATGGTTTCAACCAGATTATTTTCTATAATTTGGAAGATTGAATTTCTTATGGCTGAATTCAGATGTCAAAGAGGCACTTATCCGGGGAGTTATAGTTTTAATTATGTGCACTTTTTTGGGTGGAATTACCCAAATCTCTGGCTTATTGTTTTTAAGGGACTGAAAATAGTTTATGGTGTTGCTGGGATGCTGATTTCAATTCTTGACTGAGAAATCCTTTTGAAAATTCATGAAAAAACATGCACTGCCTTGAATTAGATGATACAACATTGACTGATCCACGTGTTAAAATTTAAAATGTTATTATATAAAAATTCCTAAAATTATGAACCCTTTCTCTATATCTTGATTAATAATACGGTCTTTATAAAGATACTCTCACATCTGGTTGCTAGTTTTGTGGAGTTATAGCATTAAAATGATCACATTAATTTAATCTTATCACCTTTTTGAATAAATATAGTAGAGAATTATAATCCAATCATCCAATAGAGGTATCATATTCAAATATGAAGAAACCTAATGATTAGAAGACATTTATCATGAGTATTTTATGGAGATATTCTTTCTTCCACACAGGTTCCATCAATCTCCAACCACTTCACTACCCTGTAACTCATATAACACCATATTCATGATTGATTGAGTAGAGGAAGAAAATTCATTAATAACTAAAGTATTAAATAGAAAAATTAAATGAAAATTTATCACAATCACATTCAACAACATATCACTATCTATAAATCAATATAAGTTGATTATGGAAGAATAGAAGAAGGTTTTGGTATATCAAGTATAAAAAGTCTCTCCCACTTTAATCACTAGATAATTATCAATCTATCAATGTGATAGATCAAAATCACAAAAATCAAGATACATAGACTATGATGTTTTTCCAACCAAAAGCCTACTAATGGAAAAAAAATACTCCATTAATGAATATTTTTTCTACCTTTTTTTTATTTCTCATCATCCCATGTTATTCCGTAGACCATTTAGATGCTACTAATTTTTTACGCATGGATTATGTCATTCTCTATTGTGTTTTTAGGTAATGGGTTCACTCCTAACAATTCAATGGATTTTCTATATATTATAAATCATACACAACTTTCCTATTGCATTATCTAATTTCCAAAATTACTTAGAAATTATTATTGAACATTCCTCTTTTCCATGTAACCTTTATATACATTCCATATTAACTTCATTTAGATGCTACTAATTTTTTAAAGATGGATTATGTCATTCTCTATTTAATTCTTAGGTAATGGGTTCACTCCAATCAATTCAATAGTGGGTAAACTCCTATAAATTCAATAGATTTTGTATATCTTTTAAATCATCCTCAACTTTCCTATTGCATTATATAATTTCCAAATTTAGTTAGAAATGTTTATTGAACATTCCTCTTTTCTGTGTATCCTTTATATACATTCCATATTCACTTCATTTAGATGATACTAATTTTTTAAACATGGATTATGTCATTCTATATTGAATTCTTAGGTAATGGGTTCTCTCCAATAAATTTAATGGATTTTCTATATCTTGTAAATCATCCAAATATTTCCTATTGCATTTTCTTATTTCCTAAATTAGTTAGAAATTGTTATTGAACATTCCAATTTTCCATTCCTTCCTTGATTTCTGGATAAGACAATATCAGGTGGTTAATATGGTCTACATTGAGTGTTGATATTTCGTTGGATGTTAATGCTATCATGAGAGTCCGTTAGCATGGCCTCTAAAATATGCAATCACGTAAGGAATGTGTTGTATAGAGTTTTTATGTGTTGTTGACTTTCTAAGAATCTATTGGGCATTTCGTAATGTCATTATATAGGCACATAGACTATTGACAGTTGTCTAGTATATGATTAAGACCCAAAGGAAGTGTTGGATTTTTAAGTAATGTGAGGTTAGGAATAGATATTCCCTTAATTGGTAGTAATATACTCAGTTCTAAGATGATTTTAATTCACAAATATTCTAGGTATCTAAATTCTCATTACATTTACAATCCAGCTGAATATTATGTAACATCGTTTCACGTTGTTGGGATGAATATAATGTATGATGTAGTAGCAGTATAGAAATTCATTAAACAAGGAATACATTCTATTGTACGTCCTTCTATTAGACACGTGATTTTTTGGCATCTAAGATATACATGGTTCCAAAAATCACATTATATAAGACAAAGTAAGATAATGAAGACATCTTTTTTAGTATTTTAAAATGTAGTTTCAGCATGCTTATTCAGATCTGCGATTCCTTCCTACTCAAAACACCTTATGTGATCATATTCCATCCAGTACATTAATAAATTAAAGGATGTCTTATATTCAACCATTCATATTTTTCCAATAAATTATTAATCTATAATATTCACAGTTTTTTCAAATCCGGAAATATTTACTACATCTAAAAAATTGATGTGTTACACTAAAAACATCCTAGAGTAGTCATGAGTAAAATTTGAGTGGATAAAATTTTTCCATTTTGTATAATATATTTTGATATCATGGCTACCTTCTTCAAGTTATTATTTCAAACCTAATGTGAAGTCTACATTTTTATATATAAAAATATATTTTTGAATGTTTACTTCCCTATTGTGTAGGTACTACATTTATTGAAAGACAGAAGGAAGTTCACCTCTACATTTGTCTAAGGATAGGAGGAGTTTAACCATAATGGATGATCTTTTTATTGAAAAGAAGAATCCAGTGATTGGTCTCTACCAAGCTATTACAATTGCTATTTGGATTTCCATGAAGAAGCCATAACTTTGACCTTAGATTGACGATTTCCTTGATGGGTTTAAATTAATCAGGGTAATAGAAGGATGGCATTCCTTAGTCTGTTTAATTTGAATGAATTTGATTTTTGTGGAATGAAAAATTGTTACGTTGATTAAATTGGTTATTTTCATATAGATAACTTTTCTAGGGTTTACAAGAAGCTATCTAGTATGGATCGGTCAGTGATGATCATTGTTCGTTGGAGATGGATCGTTGGCATTGATTGGTCGCTTGTGCTCATTGGCATGGATGGGTTGGTGCTGGAGCATTGGATTGGCTGGTTTTAGAGATGGCTCGCCGGCATGGATGAGAGTGGGCATAAAGGCGTGGATGGGAATATTCTGTGATAACATGGCATGTATGGGTCATTGGTGCTACTCACTGGTCACTAGTGTGGGAGTTGGTTGGCTAGCATGGATGGGTTGATGTTGTGCTGGCATGGATGAGTCGTGGGGTGGGGGGTATCATCTTTTTGTCGGTGGATTTTGATGAATCTTGTCGTATTATCTATCATTGTTAATATATATTTTTTGTGACTCGATGTGTTGAAATCATCTTAAGATGGATTATAAATGATAAATTAATTAATAAAAATGATATGAAATTTTACTATCAATAAAAATATATATTTATTATTCAAATGTAATTTATAAAAATAGTATATATTGGTAATATGATTACGAACAGAAAAATTTGGGAGTAGAACCTCTTGTAAATCACATTCACCAACATATATATTATTTGTTGGTATTTTTATAATTGTAAAAAAACTATTTTATCTGTCGCAAAATGATTTAGCGACAAATTTTTTACCGACAGTTTAATAACAGAGAAATATGTGTTAGTAAAACGTTTTACTAATAGAAAATGTACTTTTACCAACAGATATGCCCCTGTTGGAAAAAGTGAAATATTTTGTATTGTTCCCCGCTGAGTCCCTAACCACACTACCCCCATTCATGGAATTCGACCAGTAGGAACCGTCGATATTGATCATTATGCCCTAGTGGTGTAGGAACTATGATACCTAGTAATCAGTATTCCTCAATCTCCTTTCAACAACCCTCAAACAGAATGGTCTGAGAGATGGATCATAAAGCCAAATTTTATAGGATTAGACCACATCAGTCCGAAGGGACTTAGATTGTGCCCCCAGTGCCTGTCCTGACCACTGAATTCCATCACCCCTTGACATGTTCCCTGCCGGCCATATACACAAACATCCAGTCGCCAATATGACTGGATGAGATTTCCTCTCTCGACTAATTTCTCCCTCCCCATATAACCAGTGGCACACGAAATGATAATCCCTTAATGTCATAACAGAGGACCATGAGAAATCCTCGAAGGTTCTCCAAACATGCAAAGTCTTAGTAAGGAAAAATGAGTGAGATAACAATTGATGATTATATATAAGAATATAATAAGAATAAGTATATTTATTAAAAAAATATTTCATGGAATAATAGTTTATGGTTTTAAATTACATGAATCTTTTGATTTAGAAATAAAAAATTCATAAAACATAAGTTCATTGAATAATTTATGGCACCATCATAAGAATATAAACTATTTCATATGTCAAGATAAACTATCTAAACCATAAAATCATAATGTATTATGAACCCCTACATATTTTCTATAACATAATGGTCTAGGAATCACAAATTTCATACTATAATAGATAAATCACATTAACCTATTTCCCATAGAGGAAAAATAACATAATTTTTTTACCATTATAGATCATAAACATCTTCTGGCATCACATTGTTATCTCACAAGATAAAATACTTCAACCAATGAATTATAGGTATATATAAATCTATATTGATGCATCAAATAATGAAAATCGTAAATAAGTTTTCCAAAACAACATAAAAATCATCATATTATCAAATCATAACTCATGTATGGAAAATGGGTTTCCTAAACATTTCATCTAAAAATCAAAGCATAAACCAATGAAAATAAATGGGTTTCATAATTATTGAACCATAATTATAATAAAAGAAACATAGATGGGATAATTAAGTTACTATATGGTAATTCCACTAGAATAAAATAAGAAAAACTAATGTTTTATGTTTTAATGAATAAAATTTCCATTAAAATATCATTACAATAAATATTTAGGATAATAGACTTTCTCTTTTGAATTTAATTATTCAAAATATAATAACATTAAATATATTATATAAAGAATTATTTTACTAAATATCATCATGAACATGAAAATGAAGTTTAGAATAATTCATCAAACATGATGGTGGGAAATCATTTTCAGGAATTATAAGGTGAAATAATACATTCTTTTCATATGTTTTTAAAAATTATCTATTTTAAAATTTCTAAAAAATTAAATAATAATTCTTTTAATTTTTTTTTTAAAAAAATCAAACAATTAAAAAAATAATTTCAAAAATAATTTTAAAATAATAATAGCAGAATTGAAATTTCTTAAATTAATATTTGAAATGGCAGATAATAATTATTTAATGAAGGGTAAAATATAAATGGGTTTCGAGAACAATATTTATTGGGTCTCAAGATTACATATTTTTATAAAAATTAAATGGAAATTTATTTTATTGAGAGAAATAGATGAGAATAATTTTTATTTTATTTTTGACATTTAGATATATAATGTTCATAATTATATTTTAAATTTATAACACTATTGAAAAACAATGAGATTGTAACATATATCCCTTACCACTTTATAACATTTGAATAGTAATCCATATAAAGGAATTTATTTTAGTGAAAATTTTAATATCATGAAAATAAAAAATTTCATAATATAAAAATTATATGGGTTTACATATAACCCTCAAAAAATAAAATTTTAGGATATCATAACTTATGTCCTAACAAACAGAATTTTTGAAGAAAACCCTTTATCGCATGTCTGACTTAGTTTATACATGTTTGAACCTAGTAATTAATAAATATTTATTTATTATGTATATATATTATGAAACTATTATCATATATAGATTAAAATATTAGATTTACCTATAACCTTTTATCACCTATTTGTTTACTATTCATTATTAAAATCACATTTCTGAGTGACAACGACTTCATTTTTCATTTATTATTTGGTTCAATAGTTTTTCCCTTATAAATTGATCATGGTTATATCATCTTGTGAATTTTAATCATTATATCAATATAATATATATTTCTTATATACATATTTTTAGTCATTCATTAAAGTAGATATTATAATATGAATGGAAATATAGATTTGGACGACATTACGTACATTCACAAAAATGTAGTTTCATGCATTTTAATGGACAGAAAAAATAGTTGTAAGTAATATATAACAATTAGAGAATAATTTATATATAATAAAAATAATATATATTCCCAAAATATATCCTTATTACTATTAATTTAGAAATACAATTAAAACCCTATCACATAGCTTTATGGGGGCAGTAGTCCACACATAATCAGAACTGATGTTATGTTTTTTTCCAATAGATTAGAAGGTAATATGGTCAATATCATATTATAATTATAGAACTATAATTTGGAAATATATATCATATATATATATATATACATATAATAATTCATTATATCAAATCATGAGATGCAGTGATGAAAAATGAATAAAATATGTCTGTGAGTCGGTAGTTTTTCAATCAACTGAACGACAGTTTTGTTACCCATTTGACGGAAGATGTGATTTATATAGGTTTTTAACAAAAAAATAGATACATTGATGTGTATTTAATATTTTTTGTTTGTCATGGATAATAAATATTTTAGGTGGAATAAAATATTTAAAAAACATGTTTAATAACAGAAACTCATCCTCAAACAACCTATTTAGTTTTATAGAAAAAAAAATTTGATGAATATTTTCAAATAAAAATGAAATTTAGGTCATTTAAACGGATTTAATTAATGTGTTCTCATAGTTATTTTCAGATCCAAATGGATCATGATGTGTGGAGAAGATAGGAGTTGGGGTGTCCTTTTTTAAGTGTGGTGGCTAACTTATTTGTAATTTTACAATGTTTTTGAAAATGTTCTACTCAAATTCTAGAAAAAATAGATAAAAAATGTATCAAATACCATGTTTAGATGCATAAAATAGAAATAAACTCAACCAATAAGGTTTCAAAAATTTTTAATTCATTTTAACCCTTATCATTTTTATTAACTCCTCGTAAACATGTATTTATCTCAACATCAATAACACATTTATTTACACTTCCTTATAATGAAAAAAATTCATATTCAATAATATTAATAATATAAATTATAAAATTTGAATATATTATAAATAATTCAATTTATATAAGAATAATAATTCAATTTAAAATTTATCTCATAAACATGTTGATAAACATTTTCATAATGAAAATGTTTTCCTATTTGTAAGGCATTTTAAAATCAAAATTCAACAAAAAATTGATTTAAATATAAAAATTGGATTAATAATTTTATAATTTAAATATTTTTTCATTTCCACCAATTTTAAATTAAAATTTATTTGTTAAAATTTTTAAATGAACATTCCATTTTCATAAAAATCATTATTTGTTAGTTTTCAATGGAAATTTTTTTATAATATTATGTCAAAATTATTGTAAAATATTTAGAACAAATTTATTTATAAAATTGAATACATTTAGAAGAAAATGTTTTAATGTGTGACTAAAATTATATTTAATATAAATTTAAAAATTGTAATGAGATATATATTTGGAGAATTTTTTTACCATAAAATGATATTTATGGAAATCCCTTGACAATAAAATATGTTATTCATAAGTTACAAATTTCAAATAATTTATAAATTTCGTTTAAATATCTTTAATATTGCTAAATTTTAATGTATTAGTATAACACAAATTTCAATCATAAATGATGCTTCCAGAAAAAAATCAAATTTTTACGCTGAAATGATTTTTATTATAATCAATTAATTACATCAGTATTTATTGTATTAATCAATAGAACAAAAAATTATCATAATTTATTAATTCCATTTCATAACAAAAAAATTTTTAGCTACTTTATTTTGGAATACTATAATATTTTTCATTTTTAATAGAGGATTTATGCATCACAATCAACTAAAAAGTTTTTTTATTAATAAATATATAATAAAATCTATTATTTTTACATTCTAACCCCTTAAATTTAATTTTTCAATCAAAATTTGTACCACAATATTAATTAAAATTAGTATATATCTATTTAAATAAATATTTTAATTGAAAGGTATATTCATTTAATTTTTGATTCCTTCAGAGATCATTAACCATACTAGTGATCATATTATATTGAACAATTAACTACGATTAAACATTTCATGTAGTTTTAATTCATAGGAAAGATATTATTTAGATATATAAAAGTATAGTTTTGTACATGTGAAGTGTCATATGTGTACTTCCTTAGAATACATGCATGGAAGACATCTAGAAATGTGTGGATTTTTCGAAGAATTATGTTATAATAATCTAACATCATTACTTAAATAGGATTTTTTATGGGGAATAATATACCTAAAGACTATAATGACATTCATTACTAGTATCATAGCCATCATCAATGTTCAAATTTATTGAAAAAACATCTCTCAAAATATGTTATCCAAATCTCACTTATTATAATTAGCATAAAAGTTCTGTTAACTTTGTGCTGGAATGATGTCTTGTTGAATTGTTCTTACATTTTTTACCATTTTATAATATATATCAGGTACTAATTGCTTTATGTTTCCAACATCATCCCCACATGTTGTACTTTAAAATTTTATCCAATATAGGGTGTCATAATTATCCAACTAAATTTTCTATTTATATCAATCATTTATGAAAACATTATGAAATGATGGTGTTGCTAACACCATCATTTGAATTTTAGAAAAAATTATCTAAAAATATATTTTAGGGATTGATGATTTATCATTCAATCAATTTTTTTAAGGATTGTATGTTGTGTTGAAAAAAAAATCTATATCCAAATCCAATTGAAGACATCACTAGAACATCTCGGTAAACCACATATAGTGTCTAAATTATAAAAAATATAGTACTCCATGAAAAATTACATCAACATTCAAGTATATTATAAAATTATTATTTAGATGAAAATATTATAAAATAAAAATTAGTTGTGATTAATTTTTAAACTAATCATCTATAACCCAATTATAATATGGGAAATAGATATTTTATTCATATTTATAAAAAAAATTCATTGTTACATTTTAATCTTGGTATGGGTATGGTTTTATCATCAACCAAGTCTTATATAAATAATCATTAAATTTATGGAATACTAAACATTGAGATACATATTATATAGTACCCCATATTATTTTGTTTCACCTTAATTTCCAATTTAGATCACAAGACATTTTCATACATCCATGGTTAAATTATAATGATTAAGTATGATAATTATGAAATATCTCCCTTATTACATATTATATGGTATGGAGGAATACCTCATTCAAAAACCATATAATTCATTTAAAAATATATATGATCTATGAAATATTTCTCAATATATTTTTATATCTACATATTCTTTATTTTTGTTGTTTGTAATAATATAGATAGATTGGTGAAAATTTATTTTAAAATGGAAAATTTTATCTCCTTGCATCATGATTTAGAGATCTAACATTAAAAAATCCCAAAATATTGCATCTTTTGTGATGACCAATATAGATAACAAAGAATGATCCTTTACAGTTATATCTCTTGCCTTTATGTTCTTTTTCCCAGGATAAAAATTTATTAATCCCTCATAATCTTCAATAATGCCACAACATCTTATATAAATCATATTTCATCTAATGTTAAGTAAATATAAAATTTAATCTCAAATGATTTGTGTTTATATATATATATATATCATATTTATCCATTAATATGATTCCTCTATAAATTAAATCATAAACTACTGCAACTAATACCAAAACCTGGTTACATACATTTTATATCGTGAACCCTCAATTGTTTTTAAGAATAAGATACAACCATATCATTTATCATGAATTCAAATATCATTCCTTTCTATTATGCATCACAATAAATTAAAATACCATCTCTAATATATGGTAATGTATGTACAGTTGCATATACTATCCTTATCATTATTTATTAAAAACAATTCTCATATTAATATGTATAACGAAACTTGGATCCCAAGAAAGTTAACATGGATAGTATAATTTATAGCCATAAATAAATCCCCACCAAAGCATCAATAATATCCCTATAACCAAAGAAAAAGTTGGATCCTAATAATGGTGGGTGGCCGATAACATTTTTAAAAAACATACATCATTAAAGTATCTATAAAAATACTCTAAATTGAGAATATATATCCCAATAATGAATTAATATCAATGAAAATTTCACACATTAATTATTTTTTATATAAATTATTATAGCACATGTTTATTAGTGTAATGCCCGACCCAAGTTACCCAGAGTCAGTGCATTATTGTAATACATTGGAATGATATAAGGAAATCATGTCACGAATGAACGATCAGTTTAGCAGTATTGTAAATAGAATACATACATCAACAACACATTAAAATTTCAAACATAAATTATAGTATAAATATTCCATTGATAATTTCATTATTCCCTTTTAGTTTAACCCCTAATATAAATCATAATACACTTCTTAGAAATACTATGAAAATAAAAAATAAGAAAGGTGGAACTCAGATGCTCAGAAAGGGAAAACAATTTAGCGGAAGATAACATAAACAATAGGCATGGTGAATAATTAAAAATATATGCCTTTTCAAATAAAAAACATAACAAATTTATGGAAGAAATATGATATGAGTAAATAATTCCTTAATAAAACATAGTAATGGGTATTCTACTAGTTGAATAACCACAAGAACTCTCAGTATTATTTTCATAATGAGTGAATGTAAATTGCCAGATATTATGAAATATTTTGTCAGGGCCTCTGCAAAGATGTCTAATTATGATTAAGAGCTCATCCAAAACCATATATCAAATTGGGAAAGGCCCATCCAATTCCATGTATAATTGTCTCGTGAGACCTACCGATGCATCGAGGATGTATAGCGGGCTCCACCCATCACATACTAAGTCCAATACATTCCACATATGAAAAGGTTGAAACATAACATAAACATTCGTTTTATAACTAGCATACGAAATGTCAACACATTAACTATAAAAAATGAATGGTATGAAAAATCACACATCCAAAGTCAAACATATCACAAAACCTTTAATACAATATGCAAGATTTGTACCATAAAAAATAAACTTCAAAAAAGTTTTAAATCCATCAGTAGATATTGACATAGATGAAATAAAAATTATTTAAAAGAAATAAATTTTTCTATTTTGAAACCATTTAAGAGTAACAATATTATAAAAAGAAACATTTATTTTGAAAATATTGTCATAATCATTTAATAGAAGCTTCAATGATGTTATAACGGTGCAAAATTTCCGCACCTGTTGTACATGATAAAAAAACATTTTTACCATAATTGTGTCGAAAAGGTCATTAAGGACCTTATTTGGAAAACAATGGATGGATTCCTTTAAAAATATAATGTCAAATAAGGGTATAAATAACATTAACCAATAGTCTATTAAATATTAAAAAAAATTAAACACATTTTTAGGAAATAATGGATGTTGATGATAAAGAGGTTCCAGTAGATACTTACGTAAAAACAACCTTGTATAATAAACAGATTGTGAAATTAACCCTCACCTTGAACTTTTATGTGGTTGAGGGTTCAATAACATTCATGTATAATAGTTAATTCATTGATATTATTTTATACATGAACAATATAGTTAAATTTTATATCATATATGATCCTCTAATATTGCTTTGTTAATAATATTTCAGTAGTATCATCGTTTCGGAGCTAACTAATTCATTTTCCTTTATATGAATGGTTATGTAAGACATGTTTGTAATGGATAGGATGTAATTTATTTATATACAGAATGATATTATGTTCATGTAAATTATTTTTAGTCATCAAATTAAAATTATTCTTGAATGGTTACAATGGGGAAATGAATCGCATCGCATTCGTGGAGACGATAATCAGTACGTACGCACAAGCGACAATATCATTATATTGATAGTAAAATCATATGTAATTGTAATATATATAATATATAAAGAATAATTCACATGTTATATTTATTTTTTTCATCATTTATACTCATTATTTTACACATCCAACTAATAAAGTGTTTGAATAACAAACTACACCATGATGTGGATACAGTATGCTGTATGTACGCACATATGGTGAATTTGTCATTTATAGGATGGATAGAATAATGAATATGGTTCTAAAATATTAATAGTACCATAATAGTATGTTGGAGGTACTAGATTTATTATTCTGGAATAGAAGCAACAAATAAAGAGGAAGTGGAAGAAGAAAAGAACTTGAAAGAGGGTGGTGAAATTATTATCTCTTATTTGGGTGTTTCCTATTGAGTAGATAAAAGGGGATCCTTAGGCTGGAATTATAATAAAAGTAAGGACTATATTATGATTTTAGGTAATTTGGGAGGATACATTGGTAGGGTTTGACTGATCCAAATGTCTTTGGAAGTGTTAAATTAAGAGAAGGGGATGTTAACTTTTATAAGAGAGGTTCTGGTCACTTTAGGAAAAGCTTGAAATAAATTTTTTATAAATAACTAATTTTCGATTTCTAATGGCTCAAAAATAAATTATTTCAAGGATAAGGTGGTTATTGGTTGGAAAACTCTCATCCAATATATTTTATACTGGTTTAGTTTACCATATTAACTTTGTCATTTATATTTAACTCTTTGTTAAAATGATTGACATTTACCATGTCTCTTTGTATTTTTATATTATATGGTTAATAAACATGATATAAACATCCATGAGAACCCCAAGTGGTTCATTAATGAAATAAATATCATTAAATATGTCTTTTTTTCCAAACCATAGATTTTTAGGAATGTTATATAAATTATTACTATAAAAGTTTTTTAAACACTTTTATGTCAATTTGGACACTATTTGGTATTTTGTTTTCTTTAAAGTCATAACAGCATGATTAATTCGAGAAAAATTAATATAAACAACCCTATCATGTCATATTAACCTATAAAAGTATTTTATGTCATAAAAACATTCAAATTATATTTATATTAATATTTATAATATGATTTATTTGATTTATTCATTAATAAGTAAAATACTGCATCATTATTGTGTCATATATAAATATATTTATTTTATATCTAAAATTTCTAAATAAAATATCCTAATGTAGTTAATATGTTTAGATTTTTAAGGATTATTTATAGTTGAATAGATCAATTATATAACCTCATATAAAATTTTTTTTACTAAAAAATATTTTCTTTTGTTATTTTTGTCTTTAATTTATATTATTTAAAATAAAATGGAACTATCACTCCCAAGTGGCTCCATGGGGTCCAAAAATCAACCCAAGGATGACCATAGTCAGTCATGTATTTTCTAATAGTTTTAGTACATGTATTAGTGTTATTTAATATTATTATAATATTATTTTTGTAACCTTATTTACTATATTTACATCTTTAACCATGATAAATATAATATATTCTGAAGTAAATATTTATAATTTTTAAAAATAAAATTTAAATATTTAAAAATTTTGTACCTCCTAATTCCAAATATGTAATCCATTTTTCCAAATTTAAAACATATATGTGGCAAAAAGTAATTTAAAATTAATTCCCAGTGTCCAAAAATATGTTTTTCTGAAATAATAATTATCAATATATTTACACATGATTATGTCCTTTTTAATCGTGAGATTACATCAAATTTCATATATTATATTACATGATAAAAATATAATCATATTATACTTAAAAACCTTTCAAATTTAAAATTTAAACCAATAAATTATCTTGATTTAAAAAGATGTTTTTAATTAAAATTTATTATTTTTTCAGTATTCATCAAACTATGAATGTTATCCGAAATGTACGAAAAATTTAAACAAACTAAATTTTTATGTCCCAATTATAAATAATAATTTTATCTCACAAAATTTAAGAAATAATATTATAAAATTTAGTATTTAAAAAGGGTTTTCCCTTAATGGGGTAAAAAGTGTATTTTTTGAAAAATACCAGTTTTATCTTAAATTTTTTTTATATTATGTCTAGGAAAAAAAAGTATAATGAAAAAATTATATATGATATATAAAACAGAAAAGTGTTTAATACTAATCATAACTACTTTTTTAACAACTAGTTTTGTACGTCGTGGTCAGATCGAACTCGGTGTCGCGTGTAGCGCATGTTATTTAAATACATTGATGAGATAAAATACTATAAAATCATGGGGTGTTACAATCTCCCCTACTTCAATAAATTGAGTCCTCACAATTTGAAATTTTTCTTAAAAAATGAAAAGTTAAATATAGAAAAATAGCTTTTTGGAAAACCCAAATCCGAAATTTGGTGTATAAAATTTACTCATAATAAGAGGGAAAGTGGATTGAAAAAGTCATCACCAAATTATAATCTCGATTAGGAGAACAATTGTAGAAACTATAGATACATAATTGGAAGGGAAAAATAAATATTTAATGGGAGTGATTGATGAAATCAATCACAAACAAGTGTAAAATTAGGGGCCTCAATGCCGCCAATCTATGATGATTTAAAATATTGTCGTTTCCACAAATCATATGTTACTAGAATAACACATTTTTTGTTTTAAAATTCCTTACCTAATGTTTATGATATAATATCCTTATATAATATGATAAAAAATTGTCTTGATATGTATGGTCCCATACATTCAATAATTTTTACCATAAACTCATCTTTCACTCTTAAAGATAATAGAACATAAAATATCCTATTAATCCTAATCGTATAGGGTTCAAAATAATGAGTTTATAAGTCATATATCAGTAATTTTAAATAAACTACATTATACAATACAAGACATCACGTGGGCCTCTAGTAGGTGATGCACCCTTGTCACCCTTTGGTTACGGGTTCAGGTCTCATGGCCTTTCTAGAAGCGACGGGTTGACGCCCGACCTCCGGGTTTTCCTTTTTATGAAAATTAAAAAATAATCTCAAGACATGATTTAAAATTAAAAATAATATCCAATGTTAAAATTAATCGATTCCAACCTTTATAATTATCCAAAATACTTCAGTCCAAACTCATAGTCCAAAATTTATATGGAATTTAAAGACATTATAGATTATTTTTTCCATGTAATAACATGTGAAACCCTTCATCATGTATTCTTTTAAAACATTGTAACACCCTGAATTACGATAAAACCTTATATATTGAATTCATTCTCTCTTATTCCTTATAGAATAATGGTTATTCTCCTTCTATCCAAAAATGGTTTATACTCCAATAGTGATGGAATATAAAAATATTTAATCAGTTTCACGGTAGTAAATAATATCCAATATAATTTATCCCAATAAGTCATATATTATTCCAAAATCACTACCTCGGTATCAGAACCATATTATTTTTTATCATCCTTTCAACCATATATTTTCCAAAAAATAATTAACCTGTTATTGATAACATTTCTTGGTTTCACACAATCTCATGTCATTAATGAAATAGTACAGCAGTACAATCCTTATATGATCTATAATTATTATAACATGTACATCATTAATAGAATACTCCAATAAAACAATACTTTAATAACAACATAATGAATATAATCATTATTCTTCAACTTTGATATTATCATAACATGATTATTATCTAATAGCAGATTTTGGGGAATACTATAATGATTTGGACATTGATTCGCAGAGTGTCCCAACTCTTAGCAGATGAAGCATTGTAGATTTGAAACAAGTTTATTACCCTTACAATCACGTACCTGGTTACCTTTTTCTCAAAAATTATAACTCACATTTCCATCAAGAATTTACCAATGTGATTTCTTCCATAGTTATCACTTATGTTAAAATTCTTCTTTCCCCAAATCCCTTTAACCATTTCACTCTCTTCCATCCTTTTCTTCTCTTGCTTCCCTTCAAAGAGAAAGGACTCATAGAATTCATTACTTATCTTATTAACACATGATATTATTTCTTCATATGATGAGAATATGTGGAAGACTATTTCTCATTTAAATGTTATCTTAATACAATGAAAGATATGATCCTTATTAATATTTTCATCATGTAAATTGCTGGAATTATCATTCCTTCTACTAGGCGTCATTTCTAAACAATAGAATACAGTAGGTTTGTTGATTAATAGCAATTAATAATTTCAAACTTGTAAGATACCAAACGTAAATTAAAAAATTATCAATATAATCTATAATCATAAAATGTTTTCTTGGAAGAATTATTTACACATAAATCATTCATAATGGCTTGTAATGAAAATGTGAATTATCCTATGAATATCTCCCTGGAGTGTCATGACCATGAGTGAAGCAATGCGTGTTGTCGTGTACCAGGATACCCTGTGTCAAGCCCAAAATTCCTTGTCGGATTTTTCACTCCTAGCTAAATCTGTGCCAGAGCCACATCTACATACTCATATCCAGATAGGGATTTATTCCTTGGAAAATACACAAAATATCTATATTACAACATTTCTAGGAATTTCTTCTATATTAATAATCAACGTCTATAATAGGTTAATGTTCAATAATCAGAGTTTAACTAAATATATTTCCAAGGGTGTTGCTAATCATAATATGATACAAACTGCAATTCCCCAACCCTAGTTACCCAGATTCGGTGCATTATATTAATATATTTTCGGGATACAAGGAAATAATGTCCTGAAAGACTGATCATCTTAGCAGTCATTGAAATAGAATACATACATCAACTTCACATTAAAATTTCAAAACAAAATAGCTTAGATAGTTATTTGAAAATTTAATTATTCCCTTTTACCTAAACCCTACATATCATTCATAAAACGCTTCTTGGAAATCATGGGAAAATAAATCATATGAAATAGGTGCGCTAAGATGCTCAGAAAGGGTAACCAATTTAGAAGAAGATAAAATAAACAACATACATGGTGAATAAATGAAAACACATGCATTTACAAATAATAAACATTAAATCATTGTAGAAAAAATATGTGATGAGTAAATAATTCCATTATAAAACATACTCATGGTTATTATACTAGTCGAATAACCACATGAACCATCAATAATATTTTCATAATGAGGAAATGTATAATGAAAAAAATTCAAAAAAAAAATTTCAAGACCTTGACCAAGACGTCTAAAAATGATTAATTCCTCGGCCAAAACCATATATAAAATTAGGAATGGTATCATGCAGTTCCACATCTAATTTCCTCATTAGACCTACTGATGCACCAAGTATATGTATTGGGCTCCCCCCATCACTTACTATGTCCAATACATTCCTCAGATGAAATGGTTGAAACATAACATAAACATTCGTATTTAAAATAGAATATGAAATTTCAATACATTATATATAAACCATGAATGTCATAAAAACACATCCATGGTAAAACATATCATAAAACCTTCAATACAATATGCAAGATATGTATCACAATAAAGTATCTTCAATAAATTTTACAATCCATTAAAGGATGTTGACATAGATGAAATTAAAACCATTTGAAAGAAATACATCTTTATATTTTGAAACCATGTAAGAGTCTCATAATTATAAAATAAAACATTTATTTTGGAAATATTTTTATTAGATTGTAAGGGATTCTTCGATGATGTTATAATGGCAGAAAATAGCATCACCCGCCTTATAAGTTAAAAAACATTCTTAAATTAATTTTTTCTAAAAGGTCATAATGTACCTTGTTTGGAAGACAATGGAAAGAATCCTTTCAAAACATATAATTTCAAATATAGGTATAAATGACTTTAAAACATATTCTAGTAAATAGTATTTTTTTTTAAATTTTTTTTAATAAAACATGGATGTGGAAGATAATGAGGTCTCAGTAGATACTTACGTAAAAACAACTTCTGATAATAACGAGGTTGTGAAATTAACCCTTACCTTGTACATTTTCTTGGTAATTGGTACGTTAAAATCTTATAAAATAGTAAATTAATTATTATTAAATTATACAAGAACTATATACATAAATATGATATCATATATGATCCTATAATATTTCATTGTTAATAATATTTCAGTTGTTTCATCTTTTCGGTGTTAATTTATTCATTTTCCTTTATATGATTGTTTTCGTGATCCATATTTTTTATGGATAGAATTTATTTTATTCATATACCGAATAATATTATGCTCATAAAAATTATTTTTAGACATCAAATATAAATTATTCTTGAATGGATACGATAGGGAAATGAATCTAATCGTGTTAGTGGATATGATAATCCGTATGTACTCACAAGCGACAATATCATTATATTGATGGTGAAATAATATGTAATTTAATTTTATATTAGATATAAAAGAACATTAACATGTTATATTTATTATTTTAATCTGTTTTACTCATTATTATAGCCATCTACAGAATGAGGTGTTTGAATAACAAACTACACCACGATATGGAGACTGTAAGCCGAACGTACAAACGTATGGTGACATTGTCATTTATAGGATGGATAGAATAAATAATATGGTTGTACCATAATTATAGTAACATAATAGTATGTAGGAGGTTCTAAATTTATTATTTTGGTATAGAAATAATACAAAAAGTTTATGTGGAAGAAGAAAATATCTTGAAAATGGGTGGTGAAATTATTACCTCTTATTCTAGTGTTTCCTTTTGAGTTGATAAAAATGGCTCCATTGGTTGGATTTATGATCAATGTATGGACTCTAGGTTGATTTGAGGGATTTTGGGAGGATATCAGGTAGTTTTTCACCAATCCAAATGGATTTGGATGTGTTCAATTTATAGAAGGTGAAGTTCCCTTTTCTAAGAGAGGTGGTGGTCACTTTAGGAAAAGCATGAAATATTATTTTATAATAAAATCATATTCAATTTCTAATGGCTCAAAAATGTATTATTTCAAGGATAAGGTGGGTCTGTGTTGAAAAAATCTCAACAAATAAGTTTTAAACAGTTTTAGGTTTTCGTATTAAAATTATCGTTTAGATTTAACTCATTGTTCAATAGTTTGACATTTACCATGTCTCGTTACATTTTTGAATAATATGGTTAATAAACATACTATAAACATCCAAGAAAAACCCATGTGGTTCATTAATGATAAACCTATAATTTTATAAGTATTTTTTTGAACCTTATATTTCCATAAATATTATATCAATTAATAATATAATAATTGTTTTCAAAACTCTTTTATGTTAATTTTTACACTATTTGGTATTTTATTTTTGTTTAAGTCATAACAGCATGATTACTTTGAAAACAATTCATTTAATCAACCATAACATGTCATATTCAATTATAAATTTCGTGGATGGAATAAAAAAATTTAAATTATATTTATATTAATATTTATAATAGGATTTATTTTATTGTTTCTTTAATAAAGAAAAACACTGCATCAATATTGTTTCATATATAAATATATTATTTTTATGTCAAAAAATTAAAAATAAAATATCCTGATGTATTAAATATTTTTATCTTTATAATGAAATTTTATAGTCGAATATATTGATTATATAATCTCATATAAATTTTTTTTAGTAAAAGATATTTGTTTTTGTTATTTATTTCTTAACTTTATATTATTTGATATAAAATTTTACTATCACTACAAAGTAGCTCCATGGGGTCCCAAAGTCTACCCAAGGATTCCCATGGTCGGAATTGTATCATCCAATAGGGTTAGGACACATTTTAGTTTAATTTAATATTATTATAATTTTATTTTTTAAAATTATTTACTGGATTTACAAATTTCACCACAGTAAATGAAATATTTACTGAAGTAAATATTCATAATGTATAAAAAAATCTTTTTGATTACACAATTTTTAGTTCCTAATAAAATATATGGAATCATTTTTTCAAAATTCGAAACACAGATGTGGTTGAAATAAATTTAAAATTTATTCCCATTGTCAAAACAAAAAGTATGTTTTATTAAATAATACCTATCAATAGATTGACACTTTGTTATGTCCAGTTTAATTGTTAGATTACATCCAATGACCTCAATTATTTTAAATTAAAAAATATAATCTAATGATACTTAAAAAAGATTCATTTTTATTATTTAACTGAATATATTATTTCGATTAGAATAGTTTTTTTAATTAAAATTTAGTATTTTTTAACTATTCATCAAAATATGAATGTTATCATAAAATTACCAAAAATTTATACATACTAAATTTTTATGTCCCTATTCTAAAGAATAATTTAATTTCACTAAATTGAATAAATAAAAATGTCAAATATTTCATTTAAAAATGGTACTCCATTAAAAGGCGGAAAAACTGCATTTTTTTAAAAATGCCCCTTTTATCTTAAAATATGAATTTTTTTTAATAGTTATAATAAACATAAATGTATTATTGTTAAAATTATACAGGGTATATAAAATTACAAATTTGTATAATAATTTTCATAGCCACTTTTTTGAACGGTATGTTTGGTAATTCATGGTGTGCTCGAACTCGGTGTTGCGTGTAGCGCAAGTTATTGAAATACTTTGTAAAGTTAACATATTATAAAATCTTGGGGTGTTACAATTAGTACAACTCTCAAGTTATCATCATGATCTGACATTAAAATTTTTTACATACTAATATGATATATGAATAATATAATTAATTTATCATGTTGTTAACTAAATAATATATTTTTCAAATCCTTGAATATAACAAATGAATTTTTATGGCCGAGTAGAATGAATATAAATTAGAAGTTAATGTACCACATACTGATTGGTAAAATCAATATGTATTCAATTTTTACCCTCAACTAATAGTTCCATTTTGAATGATGAATCTGGGATAATTATGGATATCCTCATAATCAATCAAAGAACTATTGGATTTGGGGTTGAGAATACTTATTATAGATAGTGATATATTGTTGTTCTTAATTATAAATGTAGAGTTACATTGATCCAACTATATTCATAATACATTTAAATGGTTCTCTAGAAAGGTGACATATATGGATAAGTAAAACCACATCAAGATGACTATGGAGTAACATAATCAATTATTACAACAAAAGTGGGACATTCTATATTGATTTCTTAATCTTAGATTAACACTAACTATTAGTTCAATTAAAAAATCAATATAATGACTTCGAAGAAAACAATTAAATAATTATAGACCAAAAAACTATAGAATAGTAGGTATAATATCTATGTTATGTTTATCCCCAATCATATATGTATAATAACTCAAATAGAAATTAATTAAGACCCAAAAGATTTATTTTATTTACATGAGATGTTTTTATTCATATTTGATCTAATAAATGAGCATGTGGTAATTTAGAATACTAAATATGACTGTAAGTCCAATAAATTTGATAAGGTATATATTTAATGAAAATAAATACGTTCATAGAATCATGTTAAATTCATCACTATTTAAAAAGACCTGATTTTCAATATTTTCATTCCCAGATAACATCTATCACAAAGGAACTATAGAGATGATATTTGACTATTGTACCATTAGGTGTCTTCACCAAATATATAATTTTTGATAATGTTATCAAATATTATTTAGAAATTCCTTATATATAATATAGGGATTAAATCTTGAATCAAATACGACTTTTGCTATTCTGGAGTGGATAATAATTGTACCTTTCACAATGATATTATTGTAACCAACATCAGCAGTTGTGATCACTTTATATTTCCCCATAGAATTCAAATTCATATATTTTTAACCTTTATCATCATAATAATATGTTTGATTCAGGAATTGTTTGAAATAATTCCCAAACAAATTACCTTTGATCATTAGACCATTGTTGGATCATTAGTTGACATCTTCATCACTTCCATTACATCAACTGGACTAATTATCACACTTTAAAATTAGTGATCTTCATGAACCAACTTAAATGATTTAAAACACATCCAATTTCAATAATTAAATTACCTAGTTGTTTCTTCTAAATATAAATTTTTGGTGGTTTTCAATAATTTCATTCCACCATGTTATTGATTAATGTTTTCAAGAGACTCAATATTTCAAATATTATAAAAACTATGAGAATGGTGGGAGTATAAATTTTAAATTTCTACCATGAGTGTATGTATAATAGGTTCTTAGAAACTGAATAAGTCTCTTATAGATATCACCTTTTAGATAATTGTTTTTTATATCAAAAAGATTTGATCAATATTTATTTCAGAGTGAATGGTTGAACAAGACACATGCCTTGCATTTCTTGTAAAATTTCCACATAAGTACCATGGGATTTATCCTCAATTTTCCTAAACTCATGGAATTAATTATCCATCATTTTCAGTATATAATGAGTTATTTAACATTATAAATAATCCATTACAATACTCCTATACCATAGATCCATTTTCATCTTCTTGTCTCATATTCCTCAAATGGTTCCACTATTGATCAGCTTCACTATCCAAATAAGCAATAAATAGAAATATCATTTCATGTTCTAATCCATGGATCATAGAAAATATCATCTCAATGGTTCCAATTAAAATTTTCTAAAATACTAAATCATTATATCCACTAAAAGAAGATGGATGTTTACTCATGAAATTCTTATAGTCTGTTTTCCAATGTTTTATTATGTTACACACCAAGATTTGGTGAATTATTTTTTCAATGATAATTTAATATTTTTGATATTTTTCATTTCATGAAACAGTATGAATAGTTTAATTTATATTATATAAATTTTTTTAGATTTAATTATAGGAAAAAAAATTTAACCATTCAATACAAGAAACATAATTTCTTTTTCTTTACATGGAACAATAATATTATCATACAACACACGGAAGATTGATTTTACTTGATGGCATACGTTAAACACAAGACCAAGTGTTATTGAACAATATAATATTATTAAAATATTATTATTTGATATGATATATCATCATCGATAAATTTATGAGTATAGGATTAACTACCTAGAGAATATATAGAGATGAACAAACTAGTTACATATTAATTAAGAATGAATATAGAAACAAAGTAACTAAAATGGGAATGATTTTATAAAAGAATATTTTAATTTGAAAAAAGATTTATCATTTAAGGAAAATTAATTAAATAAATTGGAGGATATTAAATAAATCTAATTTTTTCAAAAAAATATCTTTAATATGAATCTAACTTATTTTAATGGATACAAATAAGGAAAACTGAATATTAAAAATAGGAACATATATTATTATAAAATCCATTTTACCTCCATTTAATGGGGAATCTATTTTAAATGTATATTTTTAAATATTTAGAAATACTTCGTTTTAAAAAACCTCATGTTTTAATAAAAATCATAAAATCATCCTTATCATGAATTTTTTTCATTCTTCATTGATGTATTGTTTTTAAAGAATATTGAAAAATACAAAATATCTATTCAAAACTATTTTTGGTCTTATTTATTTGGTTGATTAAATTATAAATTTATATTTTTTTAATGTTTGACTATATATTAATTTAATGAATTTATCCAATTTAGGTTATTTAAAAAATTTTCACATTGAAATTTTATATGATCAATTAGTAAAAATTTGATCATTTTGTCTTTAAAAACCTGCATTCTCAACCCGTTAGTGGGATAAAATTAAGATTAAAATCAATCACTTTTGTGATTAGAATTTGGAAAAATAAATTCCATATTTTGAATTATCAAAATTTAAAATTTATAGTATGTTATAACTAGTTTTTGACACACAATATTAGTGAATTCAATAAAATTAATTAAATCAATTAAGGTTAAAATTAAGCTTCGCATGTAAAGAAACCATAAATGTAAGGTACCAAATGACCTATAATAATTTCCAAAAACAATTTTATCGACATTTTTATGACATAAAAATAAAATCCCTATGTTTTTTTTGTTTTTTGTGACTTCTTTAGGTAATAATGTTTGTACACCACTCTTATTTTTAAAAATACCAAGTGAGTCACCCATAAAAGACCACCACCTCCACCCATCCTCACACATCTCAAACCACTTCAAATCCACAAACTCTACCAAATCGAATTTACAAAATCCCCACCATCCTTCATGAATCCTACCTTGGGTTTAAGTGAAATCCAAGGAATCCCTTTCGTGAAAACCAAATAAAGTTGCACAAAAAAGGTCACATCATTCATAAAGATTGTTTACCTGTATCATCATTCTACACACCTATGATATCATTGTTTAGTGATTATAAAACAACACTAGTATCCTCAATATTTTTATTTTTTAATTCTAAGGGGTTGACCTACATTTACACCCACTTCCATTTAATGGGTAATGAACAATGTGGTTATCTATACGGTTAAACACCACCTCACGAAATATTAATTGTCAGTTTTTCCTTTTATTCCTTTCATGGTAGAAAAATATGTGGGTCAAAATGTTTATATACAATAATCATGAAAATTATAATTTATTAAATATATTTAATATTTTTGAAACAAATATCTTTATACTTTACATTCTATGTAAATATGATAATTTTGTTTAAGGAATTATGGACTACCAACCCATTAATGAGATGTCATTCATTCATATAATATATTGAATGGAATAATGAGGGGTTTAGTGAAATTATATTATATATATGACATAATAATGCTAAATTAAAAATATTTTCTATACATATATGTCAATTATTATTATTTTCCTTCAATATTACAAATGAAAGTCGAAACAACTTTCAAGTGTACGTAAGACATATCGTCTCCATGAACAGTGTATTTCAATTCATACTTATATATTCTATATATTTTTATAACACACATAAACTGAATATAAATGATATTTAACCCATGGTTTACACTCTTTATATAATTATATATGTATAAGGGCCATATATATAAAAAAATTAAGACACATGCAAAAAACAAAGAAAATATTACCTAAAGCATAATATTAACAAAGAATTACTTATAAGTGGGTAAT
This sequence comes from Viscum album, assembly GCA_963277665.1. Lineage (NCBI taxonomy): Eukaryota > Viridiplantae > Streptophyta > Magnoliopsida > Santalales > Viscaceae > Viscum > Viscum album. Next base: position 605,161,033 of record OY728161.1, on the reverse strand, counting down.
ATGATGTTATATTAAAACCATATATGATATAGGATATAATAATATGGTGCTATTATAGTATTATAATGAACTTATATTAAAATAAATGTGTTTTGAATGAGTATGATGTGAGTCAACACCTATGGTAATGGAATTTCATCTCCGTTTTTTATTTATGTGATATAATACATTATTCTCAACCCAATAATTTTGTGTGGTGTGTTTAAACTGATGTATGTATTCTATGATTGTCACAAACAATTTAATGGTTATTTAAATATAAATTTTTAAATCCTTTTGATGTTTAATTTTAATTGAATTGAATTAGTTGTCAATAGTGATGATTGGAGATGATATTATGGTGATTTAAATATCTATGTTGTAATTTAGTAATGATGAGAATGGGAATTATGAGGATGGTTATAAAAATATCCTCAACCTTATATGTGATCATTATAGTTCTGGTAAGAATTTACAAGGACATTATTCATTAGTTTTTTTAATTGAATTATTTTTTACAATAAGTATTTGAACTAGAGGAAGAGGCATTAAAAATATTATTTGAGTATAGTTGGAATTTATGAATGAATTTGAACAAGAAGAATATACATATAAAATGATATCTATTTTTTAAAAGATGTTTTAATTAATACATGAAAAAGATCCAAGAAAATTGTTGTCTAATTTTTTCTTGAGGTTTTTCGGTTGTCGTGGTATGATTTTATGTTGACTTTGTATATGGTTTATGTTGGTCCATATCTTCTTTTGTAGATTTGATTAAACAACATTATCAACCCACCAACACTAAGCAGCCCCCAACCATCACCAATAACATTGGGGGGAAACTATATTGAACATGCCAATGGGAGGAAATACATGAAATATTGTAGGTAACATGAAAGATCATGGATGATACAGTTTATAGTATGGGACAATGGCTTGGAAGAAGTTTGGAACGGATGCATGCCCACAAAACCGGTTTGAGGAGGTACTGTGGGAGGGGGAGTAGAATTCTGTCGAATGAATATAGGGAAATTTATTTTAAGGGGTGTGGAATATTCTTCCATTTCAATGTGGGATTTCATTGAATAAATTAGAACCATCTGATCACTCGATCATATTATTTTATCTATCAAGTAACTTAACCAAGCTCTGAAGAAATAATGTTAATGAGATTTTATCGATTGTGTTATCATGGTAGTCTAATCTCTAAAATTGTGTTATCTTTCCTAACATGCCTCATTCAACATGTGATGTGTATTGGGATCTCCATGTGACATCGCCCAAATCATAAACTCAATAATTCAAGACTCAGTTGAGTTCTTTTATCATTTGATCATGATTTCAATATTATGAAAAAATGTTTTCAAGATAAGTTACAATCAAATAAGAGTAATATAGTGTTAAGAAATTAATTTTTTATGGTGATGGTATTTTCAGTTTTGTACATTTATGGGTTATACACATTTTATGTAAATATGTTTTCATGAGGTAGGTTAGTGTAACAATTCTATAAATACCACAATAGGAGTTCATTTTGGTAGAATATTGATTATTAAGAGGCTCTTATTTCAATACAAGTATAGAACCTTCAGTTTCTAGTTCAAAAATGATACCACGTTCGTTCGATTTTCAAGATAGTTAAATAACATCGGTGACAAAACACTATGGTCATGGAATATTATTTTTCATCGTGATGAATTGTGTTCTGTAATGAATATGAGATAGTGAAATTAGTATTGTATTTCCTAGAATTCAGAAAGACATTTAAATATATAAGATTTAGTGTTGTGAGAACATACATTGACTTGGGTGTATCATGTTTATATTCATTTTGGTTTTCACGCATAAAGGAATAATTTTTTGAGACATCTCTATGGTTGTAATCAAAATCAAGCTATTTCTTGTGAAGAGTTATGTTAATATTTTAATGATTTAGTGACTTCTATGCATATTGTACATACACATGATTTGAGAAAAGTATTTTTCAAGTGAAGAGTGAGTGTTCAAAACATAAATAGTGTGTTTTAGAGGTAGTGAACCTGGAAAAATTGTGGCAGTGCTTATATGCGTGAATGTGCATGCTCATACAAATTATATTTTATAATAACATGAATAAAAAAGAAAACAGTGGGAATTTTATTTGGAAATATACATTTCATAGAGTTTTTTTCCTGAATTTGAATAAATTCATTCATATAATGAGAAGATAATAATGTTGATTAAATACCTGTATAATGTTTCAAGAATTGCATGTGCGGTTTTTGCTTCATATTCAGTGTGAAATATTTTAAGACTGATGCGGTGATAGTTTTACTATAATATATTCAGAATAAAAATATCAATATCAACTTTCTACGTGTTTAGGAAGGCTATGTCCTTAGAAGATGAATACATTCAATCTCAAAAAGTGTTATACCATGGAAGCTGATTATATACATGTAATAAGAATTTATTATGTTGACTTATGTTTATATATGTGGATGATGAATGTTTAGTGAGAAGGATCAGACAATTTTTATCAACATTTTAATTTCATCAATATTGTAAATATATATATATATATTTGGTGATCCTAATTTTTTGTAGAGAAATAAATCACCTATAGGAAGTGTTGATGAATTCTAAATCCAATTTTATATTTCTATATGTAATCATATATTATGTGATTCAATATTCTAAGAATTTTTTAGTGGGATTCTGGATCATGTTTGTGGGATACTGGTAACACTGTGTGATGTAGTATAAATATCCTTATGTGGTACTCATGATATTAATTGTGTAGATGGTAACTTATAAACACTAGTGGGACTCTAGTGTAGAATATTGTGGGACACATTTTTTATGCTAATGGGGCATTCCTTGGTTATAACCATCTATAAATAGTGAGAAATATGTACCCAAGATTGAAAAGTGTGTTTGAATGAATGTAGGCCTTATTTCCACGCCTTTAAAATATATATAAGTATTTTTAGCAAATATTATTTTTGTTTTTAGGGATAATATGAGATTTTAGGAAGAGGTATGGAGTATTTAATTAGTCATTGAGATTAAATTTAAAAAATTATTAAATAGTGTACCACTATTTCACACCCTCCCCTTACTGGTACCTAACTAATCATTGTACAATTCAATTGGTATCATAGAACAAGCTAAACACTATATATATAAAATGCCTTCTAGGAAATAGAGAATTTGAATTCAATGAATAATTTTGGAGTTCCAACATTTGATAGAATGAACTACCATTTTTTTAGGAATTATATTCTTATATACGTTCTACCTCTTGGACTCGATGTGATATATGAAACAACAATGTTTTTTCCTCCAATTCATGAAATTTTATCTATTAATAAATCTGACATGATAAATATAGATGTTGATGTAACGAATCAAAATTATGTCATGATATATTTATCATAAAACATTTATTCTAAAGTGATAGGTCTCGAAACATCCAATGACATATATGATAATATGATATGTATTTAATGTTTCAAATATTTAGGAAAATATTCTACGATATCACAATGGTTTATGATGAAGGTATTGATGGTTACATTATAATATTAAGTGTAATTGCTAGTAATGTTAATGGTTTTGAAGAGAAGATAGATGATTCCACCCTTCTGATAAAGATTATTATAAATTTCATATATATATATATGTATGTATGTGTATATGAATCAAATATTTCAACACTAGAAGATATATAAGATATATAAATGAACAAACATTATAATAATATTATATTATATGAAGTTGGAATATTTTCACCATTATAGAAAACTTTTACCATTAAGATGGACTTTGAGGCCATAAGAAATTTAATTATAATTGAATTAGAATTCATGGAATGTAGTGAATCTAAGGATGATGGATTTGATGATTATCTTAGTGATATTTTCCTCTTAATTCATGAGGTTTTAAAAATGGAAATGGAATGAAAACTGTAAGAAACTACTAATGTTCTTCTGATGAAATGACATTATAAATGTTTCTTCAAATTTTCCAATGAAAATGATAGAATCATTATTTGATGATGAATGTGAGAAACCTCATAAATAAACAAAAGATAAAAAGAATGAAAAATCCATCAATTTACCAAAAGTGGAATTTTAAGATAAAAGAAACATTGTTAGATTCTTTATCTATGTTTTTCTCATATAATATGATTAATTTCATTGCTCTTGTTTAAAATAATAATGTTAATCAAGTAGTGATGATTTAGTCAATTTCAAAACTGATCCTGAATATATGGTGAAATAAGAGTTATAATATACTCTTGATAAATACACTCAACCAATGAATGTTAAGATGAATAATGAAACATAAAATAAAAAGAGAGATCCTAAAATGGAAGATTATTATTTAAGTCAAATATCTCTTGTTAGTGAATATAAAAATTTCATATTAGAGGTAGCTGAGCTAGAGAACACGAATAGTGTTCTTAATGAAAAGTATGCCCGCAAGGAGGATGAATTAATTGTTACACAATTCGTGTATCATATAGTCAAACATTAATTTAAAAAATAAAATACAAGAATTTAATAAATATTTTGACATTAAATCTATGTTATATCAATCTTGTGATATGAAAGGTTCCAACAGACAAGGTACAACTATTTCTACACAGTTTAAAAACTAATATGATGTTACTAATAGAACATCTGAATATTTGAGGAAGTTGAAGTCCAGATAATCTATTTTGACTACATTACATGATTAAAATTATATTATTGGAATTAAATTTACTTCTAATAAAAGGATTGTGTGTCGTACAAAAAGACAAAATGATGAATTTCGAAAAAGATTTATCAAAAGAATAAGGATCACAATTCAGTGGTTTTAGTTGGTGTTTTGTAATAATTAAGATAAATCGTATTATTTACAGTACTATATGTCATTTTAAGGAATTAGTAATGTGTCTTGAGGGAGTTTTAATAAACTAATGGGAATAGATTATCAATGAAATACATCCAAGGTGTCATGGAAAAAAATATTTTAATGCATAAAAAAAATCTATAGATGATTTGGATTAAGATATCCTAGAGGTTAGATATTCATGACTCTACAAGAAAAAGATGTTCCCTATAATTACAATACGGAGAAAATAAATATGGTAAATTAAAGGAATACATGTATATTAGAAAATCATTTTGTGATAGCAAAAAATAATGAACATACAAAGAATGAATGTTTAAATGTTTCCCTATATCAATTGAAGTAGGATAAATAAATGGATAAAATCATATTGAATGTATAGTTTAAGGATATAAAGTTATTTCATGAAAAGATATTGAATTTAAAAATCAATCAACACGTGTTGATGATTGGGGGAACATAAAAAATTGAATTAAAAATGATTACTTTGACATTAATAATTATATTAATTCTAAATAAAATTATGTATATTTACTAAAAATGGTGGAGAAAACAACTATAAATGAAGAAATTGTTTAGGAGAATGATAATTCTTGAAAATCATAGATCAAAATGAATAAGGGTATGACTTGGTTGAGATAAAACTCTCAACCAAAGTATAATTTCTGGAAAACAAACAAGTTAATATTTAATCCCATATTTTAACGTTTTTTTACTAACATGAAAGTATTTTACGAAGATGTCTTAATCCCTCTAGGGGGATAAATGATTGTTTTGTTGATCTAAAAGGTGACCTATATGTTTTTTCACATAAAATTTATGACGTGTTTATTTTGAGAATTGTGGGATAAAAGTACTCTAATGAATTGATTTTATAACAATCATGAATATTTTAAGAGAGAGTTATCTATGAATTATGGAACATTTATTATTGATCATCAATATCACGGATCACCATGCATATGCACTATTTTTTCTACAATTTATTTAACCATGTATACTTAATGTTGTCATGATAAAGGATCAATGAAAAATAAAATGTGGGGTAGCATCTTTATGGGGGTAAAATTGGTTTGATGAATATTGACAGTCTCTATATGGTATTAGTTTTATTTTTAAATAAGGGGAATGTTAAACTGACATATTAAGCTAATCATTTTGTGGCATTATTTATAATAAATTCAAATGGGGAGATTGATGTAGAATTTTAATTTAATTTCAACTGATAGAAACAATTATTATTTGATTTGAAATTACATCGATGTAAATATGTCTATTGTAATTATTGAAAGACAAGGATGTGAATGATGAGGATTATTTTAAAAATATCATCAAACATAAATGTGATAATTATAGAGATGGTGTGAATTCCCAAAGACTTGGATCATTGGTTACATTAATTGACACATTTTTTACATCACTACTTTTAACAAGATAATGAGGCATGACAAATGTTATTTTAGTATTTTTGGAATTTATGAATGAATTCTCAATATGATTGAGATTCATGAAAATTGATTTTTTTTCATGAGTTTTTATGTTGATAAAAATATGATACATGTTAAATGATGCTTATTTTTTCTTGATGTTTTTTTGTTGGCATGCTATTCTTTTATGTTTACATGGTATAAGGATTATGTTGCGACAAGTATAATATTCATGATTTGATTTAAATTTTATGTACAAACTTTAAAGATCACCATCCACCATCCTCAGGATAGACCTTATATAGGATACTGGGTTGATCTCATCTATGGGATTCCAGGAAGGACATGCCACATGCAATATGAAGCATTATTTCTGAAACTATGCAAAAATTAGGCAACTAGCCCTCAAGGTGGTTGGAACAAAATCACGCCCATTGTAAAGGTATGGGGTGTTATTGAGTGGGGGATATTAGAGTATTGGTTAATGGTTTTTGGGAAATTTATTATAAGTGAGGTGAGAGTTTTTTTCCATTTCGGTGGAGGATTACACTAAATTACATTAATCCTTTTGATATCATTGTCAAATTATTAATGCTATTTATTTTCTTCATTGAGTTACATAGAAATAAATGTTACTCAATTTACTAGATTATTTTTTCCATTCCATCATATCCTCTCAACTTCATCATCTTCTCTAGTAAGCCTCTTCGGACTTGTGTTATGCTGTGGGATCTCCATGTGTTGTCAACCAAATCTTGTACTCAAGATTTAGTGAATCATTTGAGTTCTTTGATGAAATAATCATGATCAAAATGTCATAATACAATTTATTTATAATAAAATTAAAATGAAATTGATGAAATATTTTGAGGTGAAAAATATATTTTTTGTTGACTGTGTTTGAAGTTTTAATGATTGTGTGGTTCTGCATGATTGTAGTAAAGATGAATGGAAGAGGTGGTCAGTGAATGTTTTCTATAAATATGACATAAGATGTTTGGATTAGTAGCTAGGTGAATTTTGAGACACTCTTGTTTTTAATGAATTAGAGCACCATGGCCTACTTGTTCACAGGGGATAAATTTCACTTTTAGTTTTCACGAATAATAAGAATATAATATCATTAGAAAACTAGATGACAATGGAACACTAGTTTGGATTCATGATGAAGAATGTTCCATGAATCATTTTAAATAGCTCAATTCATATTGTATTTCTTAGAATTCATGATGACTTTTGAAACTATGTGTATTTATGTTGTGAAAAAATACATTATCATTCACCCATCAAGTTTATATTCATTATGGTTTGCACTCATGACAGAAGAATGTTTTGAGACATATACAAGGTTGTGTACACATTTGCACTATGTATTATGAATTATTATGTGTAATAGTCTATAATAAAGTAAATTTCATGAATTTTATACTTATATGGGATTTGAGAAATGGCCATTCATGTGATTTATGATTGTGAAAACATAGCCAATGTGTCATACCTGGAATTTAGGATGAAAATGTAGTGGAAAGGCATGAATTCCAACTTGTCTATCCTCATACACATGTAATTTTATAATATCTTCAATAAAAAATAATTAAATGAGTATTTTGTTATAAATTATACATTTCATGGAGTTTTTTAATGAATAAGAATTAATGGATTCTTAAAATTAGTTGACCATGCAGTATATAAAATTCTTGCATGATGTTTAAAGATGTTGGCGTGAAATATTTTTTGTTTAATTTGTGTGAGACACTTTGAGAATCAAGCCAATATATATTAACTATAATTTATATAGATGAATTTTCGTATCTGGGTTTTAAATTTTTAGTTTGGCCAGGTCTTCACAAGAATAAATAATTTTTAATTGGGAATTATTATACTAATGACGCTACTTATATACGGGTAATAATAATTTAAAATTAAAACTCAATTATAGGTCAGTTGATTATTAGTTGTTGATGTTCGTTAATATTGTACACCAACAGATCAGGTGATCTAATTTTTTGTTTAGAAATATATCATCACAATGCAGTATGATAGTAGTTTGAAGACAATAGATATATTTCTATTAGTGGATCTTATTATAATTGATAGAAGATTAGTTGAATCCATTAGTGGGATTATGGACATTTCAAATTGGATGACTATAGCACTCTGTGATGTACTATAAAAATCCTCTTATTGAACTCATGATGATTACATTAGGTGGGAACACATAAAGTCTATTAGGACTCTAGGGTGAAACACTGTGAGACTCAGTGATAATGGGAATGAGACATTCTAGGTCTATAACGATATGTATATATTAAAAAATATATAACCATGGGTAATGACAAATTTTTTGAAATTACAAAGTTCATACTACTGAACCTAGTAAAAATAAATGCCTATTTTTCATTCATTTTTTGGCGTTTGCAGGAGGAGTTTGGGATATAAAAAAAGAAGGTTTGAGAATTTTATAAGTCCTAGGGTTTTAATTAAAATGAATTAATTTTTAAAATATATTACTACTTTTTGACCCCAAGGTACCCAAAATATCATTAGACATATCACATTCATTCATGGGGTTTGTGTTCCAATTTTTACCAATTCAGTAATTTAATTTTGTCTCCATTATCCTTTATTGAGACACATTCTTTATTATGTTCCTATATTTTTCTATCAGGTTTATATACAACCGTGGATATATTATTTTATGAATCCCAAACCTTTCATGATATTTTATGATTATTTTTATTTCATTTTCATATATTGTGAAAATGGTTCAATGTTTCCAATTGATAAGAGTTTAAGGAAAAATATCATCATTTTCAAAATTGTTTAAGATTACGATTTATTTGAAGAAATCTTAAGATCCATATGTTAGAAACACTCATTCATTTTCTTAACTTCTATATATTCATGATATATTCATGTATTTCTACAATTATTTCAATATTTGTTACATAAGGTCTTTAGGAAATTATTTTTATGAAATAATAACATTACACTACCATTAGTAAACAATATGTGTCACTTCATATCATTTTTTTCAAAAATTAATGTTTCCAAAAATATTGTAATATTCATATAATTTCATGAAAATAATTTTTTATCCATGTTTTAGTTTTAATAAAGGATTTTAAAAAAATCAATATTCTTTTCATTTTCTAGTAGAGGATATTTTATATACTCTTTATAGTTATAAAGGATTGTTTCGAATGTAGAGATTTTTTTTCCTATCATGACTATCTTTCCCAAGAATATTACATTACAAAATTATAATTTTATTTCTTAAAAAAGAAATTTTTTCCTAATATTATTTTAATTCATTGTTTTAATGTTTTTTGTAATATAAAATCAATTTTAAATGTGTTTTATGATTATAGAGTATTTTCAATCATATTAAAAAATTATTTATATGTTTTAAACTATTTTTATGGAAAATGTTTTGAGAAAATTTTTTATGACCCTGTTATGATTTTCAATGAAAATGTTTTTCAAAATGTATTAAATATTATTTTATCAATTTTTAGGGAAAACTATTACAGTATATTTTATATATTCATTTAATTGTTATCATAGAAAATGGTTTTCCAAATGTTTTCAATATTTAAATATAATATTTCAATGAAAATTCGTTATGAATCTTTTTCAAGGATTCTGTTATATGTAATCAAGTTAATTTTTTGGAAAATAGTCTTCAAAAGAATTAATGTTTTAGGAAACAAAATTCAAATAAGAAATGATGTTTTCCTTGGGAAATATTTTTAAAAGATCTTTTTAAAGAGTTTCCATTATGTGATGAAATCTGTTGGTGTTACTCATGCATTTTTGAGGAATTTATTCTATATTTCCATTCATATAATTTTTTAGAATGGATTATGTTTTTGTTAGAAGATATTTATTAAATAGGATTCTCTAACAAAGGTAATATACTTTTGAATCCCGCTTATTTTCATGGTTTATTCTTTTGATGAGATTATTATGAGACATATATCTTTTTTCAAAAGTTAAGATATGATATCATGATTATGATACCCAAATAATTTCATTAGTAATGATATGATATTTATGATTTTTTGGAACATGTATGAATTATTTTATTATGAGATATTTTGGATCTATATCTCTCTCCAATGCATTGGGTATGGATTTATATATCATGAGACAGACTATGAAAGTCTTGGGAGTGAACCTTGAAAACCATGATAGAAATGTGAGTGAACCATGACTTCCAAGATGATATTAGTAGTGAACATGTGATACTAAGATGGAAATGGGAGTGAACCATGACTAACAATATTTTATTAGTATTGAACTCATGATACTATGATGTCCATTGGAGTGAACCATTAATTCAAAGATGGTTGAGGAGTCAACTCATCCTACTAAGATAGCCATGTGAGTGAAATATTAGTACCTAAGTAGCTGGGGAGTAAACCTGAGATTCTATTATGGAATCCATAGAAATTAATTTACTAATATGGAAATAAATTTATATTCTTATGTGTGTACCAAAATTACATGTCTTATTCATATATTATGATTTAATTGTTTATGTAATTTATTCCCTTAGAATTAATTTCTTATAAACATAAAATATTTATACAATGATTCATGTTTTTTTATCTCTGATATGTGGGTTATGATCTTTTAATGTTATTCTCATCTTCTAACCCCATTATTCAATGTTTATGCTTACATTTCCCCCTTGTTTATCCTTACTGAGCATCGGAGCTCACCATATTTTTTTTATACCCATGTTATGAAGATATATATTATTTATGATGCACATAATAAGGAATATGTTTTTTACTAACCATGTGGGATATAAATCCACTCTATTATATAAATGTGCTTCTGTTTCCATGTTTCTAATGGAATTAAAATATAACATTCATTGGATGTTTGTTTTTGTATTTTCTCCTATATTTTAAAAACGTTATTTAACATCAATGTATATTAAGTGTTAGTTTCTATATATTTTTTTCATGCTCAGAATTATTAATGGACTGATAATGTTCCATGAGAACAAAATGTAGGTTCTATATTATATCTCCTTAATCATTTGTTTGTTCAGATGGAAAATCATTTCCTTGTCCATCACATTTTTTTGCAACCACAATGTGGCCATGTTTCATCCATTATCTAGAACCAAAAATATACATGTAAGAAACTATAATCATAGTGAGGTAGAATATAATAATAAAAAATTATATATATTTTGTCTAAATCATGACACCTTATTTCCAATTTATCACACCATAGTTTAACATCAGAAATTAATGATCATTTTATATTAAAATTATCATTATTGCAACATCACACCCCACCTCTTTGTATTTATAATTCTTGGGAATATTATGTGGCCTTACAATACCATCCCCAAGTATCCAAAGGACTAAAATAAATTCCAAGGTCTACAATATAGGTAAAAAAGGAATTTTCCTTGGAAAACAAAATAACATATCCAAACACACCGTAAAAAACTATTATATTAGGTTTGATAACAATATAAAACAACTCAATGTAAAACCATTGATACCAAAATAATACTAAACCATGCAACATAGTAGAAGACTATAGTATCAAATTTCAATGTGGAGGGTAATAATGAATACCACCCAAAACAAAGAAGATAAAAATCAAAACCTCCAAGCATTTTCCTTTTACCAACTCAACAAAACATCCACTGTATCATAATGAATTAATAAATAAGTGTGAAAAATTACCCTTTCACGAATTGAGGTATAAAAAATACACAAAATAAATAATGTATCAATGTATGGGCGAGTAATGATTTTTAATTGATTTTCCCTAAATGAATTCCCCTCTCACACCCCTTGGATAAGAAATGTAAGCACATATATATAAAAAAATTATTTAAAACACTTTAAATCAGTTTATGATATAATAAAATAAAATTTCCATATCAAATAATTTTCCAACAAAATACATATTTCCAAGGAAATAACAAACCAATACTTTAAATCCAGCTCACCAGTTCCATTTTGGCACAGCCATTTGATAAAAAATATCCACAGATACAACCAAGCATCAGAACTCGGTCCTCCATAAAATCACAAGTGTAGATTCATCCTTTCACTATAGAATAAGTAAATGATCCATATTATGGGGTAATATTTTTTCCCATATCCATCCCATGGATGATAGGGGAGACTTCATACCCTTATATGTCTTAAATTAGCATGAATCAAAACATCCATTTCAACCATTTTGATAAAACTATTATTTTATTGAAAACATTTCAAAATATCAATTACAATAAAACCATAATTTTATTGAAATAAATGTTCCAACCAACAAAACCAACAGTCATTTTAAAATCTGCATTTTAATATCATGTTTCCAATTTTACTATCCATAAAAATTCCCAATTTACAAAATTCAATTAAATATTATGAAATAGGGTTTAAAAAATTAAATCCATGTCAATTATACAAAAAATTCCAAGAGATAGAATAAATTTTAAATCAAGCCTTCATGATAAAAATATAGGTCTAGTTAGTGATGGAACTTACCATGAGAAACATGTAGTAAATGAAAATCATCACAAAAACATTCCAGATTCCCAGTAGAAACTCAATAACCCATGGTAAATCTCTTCTATTAAGATAAAAATAAACAACTATAAACATAATTGGAATCAAAACCCTAAGATATATTAATATATAGAGTATAAATATGAAATTGGAAGAGGTTGTGAATTGGATCTAAGTAAAACCCAGTAAAAAAACATAAACATTAATTTATAGTCAGAATATGGCTTCAGAACACCGTGATAATCCTTTGGATCACCTATGGATCGACAGAAGATGCCTCTACCTACTTTCGGAGGATGTAATATTGAGTTTGGTCCACTTTGGATAATAAATGGGGGGTTATTTTTGAATTTTGAAATAGATCCACAATTTGTGGATCCTATTATTTAACCGTTCATTGATGGTCACATTATTAGAACAACTATGTTCATACCATGAACTATATTTTGACTCTATGGGAGCCTCACATGGTTGTCCAACACTATTATGAAAACTATCCACCAAAAAAGAATTTTTTTTTCACAATTTATAGTTTTCTATATGGGCTACATGGTTTAGAAAACCCATGATCCTACCTATACACATTTACTTTATCACATGTCTCATAATATATGGTTTACCATAGGTGTTTCAATGATTCGACAAATCATTCACCCTATGAAAATCCAAAAATACATTCCATTCTTCTTCTAAATGATAGAAAATAATATTCAAACACTATATATACGTATATAGAATAATGAAATTGTTACTTGAAACTGGAAATGGGGTTCTACATTATCCCCATCATTTCCATCACATTCTATGAATGTTGAAAAATTCATTTCCCTGATACAGTTTTGGCCAATTTTATTTCATTTCCATCTCCTTTTCCCTTGTATCTTCATGAATATAATAATGTTTCCATAAAACTCACACTAGACTGACGCTTTTCCCTGAAATAAATAATATTTCAAATCCCTAATCCATTCTAGGATATGATCCAAAGGGGAATCATCCACTTGGTCAGAGTGATCCCATTAAATGACAGAGTCAGGATCAAGATGATTCTTTTCATCTCAGATACATACATCAAATTATTAATAGCACTGAACAATGGTGTGATTCCAACCGATATGCAACCTAATAGAGTATTTCAATTGTCTGAAAAAGGAATTTTTTTCATGGATATAACATTCCTTGATATAAAAAAAATCTCCTACCATCCAAGAGATCCTTATGAACCAATCATTACTCACCCTGAAAAAATAGCCATCGACTATGATCTACAAATGATTTTTTATGAATTTGTTGTTTATCCATATATTATAGGAAAATTTTAATATCCCCAAATTTTCGTGTAAATGGATCGGCCCAACTAATGAAGTATCACCTTGTTCCACCCAAAAAATTTAGAGAAATCAAGGAATCACATACAATGATTGAAAAAGAACTATATGTATCCAGGACTGATAATTTTTGCAAGGAGAGAACTCCACCAATAGAACATTATCTTCCCATTATCCACCGGAATCCATAAAAAAGCATGTAATATGAATTATTACATCTTTATAGTACTTTTTGATTGTCTATCTTTCTTTAGATGATACGACATACTCATAGACCACTAATACCCATGGAAATTTTTTAAGGATTTCTAGAAAAGAGATGTAAACCTTATCTGTGTCTTAAAATATTGAATGCCAAGCGACATATGTCTTTACTACTTCTGAGATATATATTATTCAAAATAACGTATTTATATTATATTTATAAATAAGGTTTATATTGGATGAATTTTGGAGCCAATCTCCTATCACTCATATGTCATTGTGTTTTTGAACCATTCCTGGGAGACCTGTTACAAAACCCATAGATATGTAATCACATTTCCAAACAAGAATACGTAATGAATATAATATACATGTAGGTTGTTTATAATCTACATTAACATTATATAATATTATACATCTTGAAACAAATTCAGACACCTTCCTTTTCATATGAACCCGCCAAAATTATTCTCCTAACCCCTTATAAATCTTTTTTATTCTTGGATGAACATCCTATATTGAATGGTGGTATGGATGAACAATTTTAATATGACATTCCATAGGTACAACCATATGATTTATAAACCATTTCATTGATTTCTAATACATTTTATATACCTCAATTATATCCCCAACATTATGTTTCAGCCTCATAGAATCACAATCTTAATTGGAAATTTGTTTCTCTTTAACTATCTCTAAATAATCATTAATAATTGATATAGTAAATAAAACCAAAAAAAACACCTCAGTCATCATATTCCTAGAGATACTACATCCATATTATTTTTCTCATTACTAAATCTCTTATTGGGAAAATATGTTTCAAATACTTATGATCCATGCACAATGAAAATTTCTCACCAATGTGGAATTGACTCCAATTCTTCAGTGCATGGACGATGCCGATTAACTCCAAATCTTGTTTTGGGTAATTATTATCAAACATAGGTAAATTAATTGATCCACTAAAAACAACAGGATTTACTTGCATGAGAAAACATCCAAATCATAATCCTAAAGTGTCTTAATACACCAGGTTCCCTTATCAAAATTTTTAAAAAATAATTATTATTGCTGTTGTATGGAGAACATTAAGCTCATAAAAAACTTCTAAAATTCTTCAATCCATTTGAATAGAACATTATTCTTTGTGAATTATTTCATAGGTTATTCTAGTCCTGAGAACTAATTTTGAAATTATCTGTAATAACGAGTTAGACCAAGGAAACTATCTATGTCTTTGATATTACTGGTTGTTTCCAATAGATAATAACTTATATCCTTTCTTGATAACCATAAAATCACATTATAGAGATTAAATTTCCAATGAAAATTAATTGTTTTATTGAAAAATATGACATTAAGTGTTTGACATACTACTGATGATCCCTCAAGATTTCTGACACTATCTCTATGTGTTTCTCATCCTCAGCAATTGTCCTTAAATGGACCAATAATTCATCTGAAAACACCACCACAAATGAATCCAAATATTTCTAAAACATATGATTCATTCTTTCCATAAAGTCTAATGGTGCATTCATCAGACATAAAGGAATTAAAACATATTTTTAATGTCTATATTTACTCCTAAAAGATGTTTCTGGAGTATAATCCTACTAAAACAAAAATAGTTGATATCCTAATTCCAACTCAATCTTAAAGAAATACTATTCTCCCAATAATTGATCGAAGTGATCATAAATTCATTGATCTGGATACTATTTCATTTTCATAACATGGCTATGATTTTGATAATCCACACATAACTAAAGAGATCTATTTGAATTTTTAACAAAAAATGACTCATACATTCTGTTACATTATTTATGTTGGTTTCATCCAATATGATTAATGGTACATTGGAATGATTCTCAGAAGTAGATCAATCATAAAATCAACGTACCTTATAGGTTGTAACCGTGAGAAATATTCATGAATGACACCTGTAAACTAATCAACCACTACCATAATACAGTTGTTCTTAATCTATTACATTGATTCCAAATTCAACGATGAAAACTAGTACAATCACATTCCATATTCTAGTTCTAACAAGCATATTTCATGACCATTTGCATTCATTTATCCTCTGAAGAGATGATCGAGAACATACATAGTTGTGAAACTAAATTTTTTATTATTGTAGATTATTTGAGCCTTGAAAAATTTCATCAAATCTCTAAATAGTATTCTATCATAGACATCCAGCTCAAGAATATATAAATACCATTTCTAATCAGCTCCATCAATATATATTCAACATGCTACATACAATAAGGCTTGAAATAGTTTTTGACCAAGAGGAGTTTGGAGATTATCACAAGTGTAATAATATCTTATTTTAAACTCATAAAATTAAAATAATAAGGAATAATAAATTAATGAGATAAACCCCTATAAAATAAGTATTTTATAAGGTTATAATTCAAAAATATCATAACTTGAAGTGTTTTATGACTAGATTAATCATTCATAATCACATTCTTAGATCCATATAATTTCTTAATAACAACAATTTGTTACTTTTTTCCTTATTGATATTTCCATTTCTTATTATTCATGGTATTCCTAGAATCTACTCGGATAGATATGTTTTAATGATGATTCTGATTCATTTTCCCTTATACTTTCAAGGAATATGTTGCATGTGACACATGATATATGTCCCAAACACCTGAAATCAGAGCTCTAAAATTATAGTGCTAAAGATTCCCAATGTATTTGTAATAGTGGAATTCTATGGTGGTGTTCTACACTCTCACATCATGTGCTCAAACAAACCAAATTGGAATCACCAAAATTATCTCTTCGGCCTTGGAGGTAGATACATCAACCCAACCATCTAATTCCAAGTCATACTACCATCTTGAAAATAAGTATCCCTCTTCCTCTTTCTCATTGCATTATAGTTTAGAACATTTTCTATAGTTATCTACATGTTTACTCACCCCTCATCTTATGATATGTCCATTTCTTCAACATTCTCTCTATTACCAATCTCTATATTTTCTTTAATATATAGGACAACAATCATTGATCAAATATCCTTCCTCGGCCTTGATTCAAATATGTCTTCCATCAAGGATACGCTAGCAGTAAAATTGGCTATAAAGAAAAATAAATTTATGAATTTATCTGTATACTCTGCGATATAATTATATTCTTGTATAAAGTTGACTAAGTCCTTCATTCAATGAATTTTTAACATATTCGGATAGAGTTTTATATCATATTATTCATAAAAAACACCAACGCAAGCTTTCAATTTAATTTATATTTACAATATAAATGACAAAAATGGCTTAAAAGACCTTTTATAAAGAATTTCAACTCCAAAATAGAAACTTTTATGACCAAGTCCAATAATTACAATGAATAATTTAAATTAGATGTCATGTACCAAAACATCTAACGCTAATTTTTACATAATGAAATTTGAATGACCAAGAGTGATACCTCATGTAACAACCTACCGACTTAATTTTCTTTAGATGGTGGGAGGTTATTACCTGGACCTAATTGACATACCTAAGCTACAAAATACTGAAAATAAATTCTATGTGTTTCAAAACATGTGAGTTATGATTTAACCATTAAAAATGAAACAAAACAATCATAAAAATTTAATATAATATATGATAAATGAATCATGATAAAAATGTAACATAAGTAATTGTAAAACAATTGATATAAAAAATCAATATAAATCTTGTATCAACTTGGATGACCACAATATCAAAGTGCATAGTGGAAGATAAAAACTAATAAAAACCAAAAAGTCCAAAGATAAAAATTGAATGCTCCAATAAGGATCCGTGGTCAAACTCCAATGAACAGACTATGTATCATAATGAGGTATTAAAGAAGAGTTATAATTATCCTTTTCATATATATTGATTTACTAAATATGAAATATCACTAGAGTTCTAATACGGGGTTGATGAAGGATAATCACTTGGTTTTCCTCGAATAACATCGTTATTCATTCCACGATGATAAAACATGACATAATTTTTATTAACAGATTTTTAGAAATAGTTTGAAATGGTTTATAATAGAATATAAAAAATTGCCCATATCAAATAGATTTCCATACAATGATTTTTTCCCAAGGAAATCATCAAAAAATCACATTAAATTTATGTCAAATGATCCATTTTTGTATAACAATTTCATTACACATATTGATACATCCAATCATACATGAAAACCTAGACCTCCATATACTCATGGGTAGTGATTCAACCATTCAATAATTCTTCAGTTAATAGAAATTTTTATAGTGGATGGTATAGACCCTTAACAATTTCACTAATGATAGAAGATAATTCATACACTTTTCTCTATTGAATGCACATGAACCAACACATCCATTATTATGAGTCCAATGACAAAAAAACTATTTCTATCATTCCAATAATACCATAGTTTTATTTAAAACCTTTAAAATCATATCAATAAAACTAATGTTTTTTTTAAAATACTTTCCGTGAAACAAAAAAAAAATCATTTTGAAATCATGATACCAATATAAATTTCCACAACAATGACCAATTTTTAAAATTTTATAAAAAATCACTAAAGAGGTTTGGAAATAAGTGTTTCACCTAAAAGTCCTAACTTGTTTCAATCAAACCATTAAATTTGAAATTAATCATTCTTGTTCTAAATATTGGAGTCTGTTGTGAATCTACATAGCTCAAAAAACCTAATAAAAAAGGAAAATTCCCTGGAAACATCCCCAAAACTATGACGAAACTCTAATAAACTACATTAGCTATATTTCACTAAGATAGAAAAAATACAAATCTTAACATAATTAGAATTAACTCTTTCATATCTATCAAGATAAGGATTATATATATGAAACTGACAGATAGAGGGATGTAAGTCTAGAGAAAACCAATAAAAATACAACAAATGAAGACTTACCATGAGATCCCAGCATCAACATAATTTAACAAGAATTCATATCACAACTAGATTAATGGGATAATAATTTAATACATTTTGAATGAATTAATCTTGAGTTAAAACATTTTAAAAAAAATCATTCTTATTAATCCTATCATAGAGAAACTATTTAGGGATCCCGTTTTTCAATTGTGCATGTTTAGCCACATAGTTAGAAAAAATGAGTGCTAATTATGCACTATATTCAATATCAAGTTTGGACTCAAATGATTTTTTCACACATTTAAACTAACCATGATCCAACAATAAATATTCTCTTTATCCCAATTTTCCCTGTTTCTCCTTGGAGGCCGTAAAATTGGGACGAACTATGCACCTACCCATTCATCTTCACCATAGCCCATGTCTCATTATGCACGGTTTCTTATAGGTGTTTCACAGTTTATAAAAATAATGAACCCTTATAAAAACCCCAAAACATTCAAAACTTCTTCAAAAACAACCCAAAAAACACCCAATCACATTATATACCTAAATATAATAATTAAATGGTTTCATATTTGAAATTGTGGGGGTGTGAAAATAATGGATTGTAAATAAAATGTGAAATTGTAACAGCATATGTATTTATAGAATAATACATTTCCATATCTATTAATATTTATGAATATTATTTTAATTTTCTGTTAATGGGGACTCTTTTTCTGATAGCTTACTAGACACCTGTGAACCGGTTTCTCTGAAATTTTACATTTCACACAACATTGAGTTATATAGAAAAATAGTACTAAATTATTATCATTATTTTAAATTGTAGTTAAGGAATAAAAATTGGAATGGTTGGAATGAATTTTATAAACTAAATTTTGAAAATATGGTTTAAACATGTTTAAATAATTATTCATTAAATACAACATTTATTAGAAATGGAAATTAAATACCAATTGAATATACATGATGTTTTTTTTGTGGAAACCAAATTAAAAGAGAATAACTTTTTTTACAAAATTCATTACACTCTTTATTTATATATAATTAATAAAAAATATTGTTTGTATATTCAATTTTTAATTTTTAATTCATCTAATATTATTTTTAGATATTAAAGATGAAAGAACTTGGTTTTTCTAATAAATGATTTATTTTCCTAAATATATTATTTTATCCCCTTTTGATGAGGAATCCTTTTAAATATAGTTTTTCAACTTTTATATGTTCTATTTGAAAAAATAAACTTCTTATTTAGAATTAGAACATAAATTTTTTACTTTAGTTGAAATTTTTGTTTTTTCCGATAAAATCCATATTATTTTGTATAATGAAAATTACTGAATTTAAATTCAAACTTCCTCTTCATCTAATATTTTTATAGATAAATTAACATTTTAGATGGTTTTAAAGTTTAGGTGTATTATGTTTTTATGGTTCAATCCAAATTTTGTCTTGAGAAGTAATTTCAATTTTAAATTGGACACAAACTAATGTCAATATTTTGATAGTATTTATTTCTGATAAACCTGTTTTTTGGTTTTGACAATAGTAATTAATTTAAAATTATATCCTGAAAATTATATTTTTGGAATTTGAAAAAAAAAATTACATTTTTTCAATCACAGGTTTCAATGATTTAAAATAATTAACTCTTATTTGTGGAAATTATGAATGTTATCATTTTTAAAAATTGTTATTTACCATTATTAAAGGTTAAATCTGTTAAATAAGTGTAAATATAAAATATTAATATAATCAACAACTATCCTAACACATGTCATAATCTTATTAAATGAGATGTGGCTGACCATTTTCATCATTGGGTATATTATAGGACACCCTGGAGCAACATGGGTGTGATAATGACAAGTTATAAGAATTAATTTTATGCAAATAGTAGTATATCATTAACTTGTATCATCTAATATAAAAAATTTAATGTAGGGTTATATAACTGATAACTTTGTCTGTAAATATACTTTAGCAATCCAAAAATATTTAATAAATCGTGGTATTTCTATTTATAATTTTTCGACATTAAATAACTAAATTTACCTATGTCATAATGAAGATATAGTGATTACCTTATTTTTAAATGATTCAAATAAAAGATATTATAAACATTAAAATAAATTTAATTTGAACGTTTTGATTCAATGAAAGAATTTTATTTATGATTATGCCATATAATTTTTAATTTGATCCCTTTTTTAGATGTAATCAAGTTGTTAATACATTTAAAAAATAAATTACTAAATAGTGTTATAATCAACAAAAATGAGTTTGTTAAACTAAAATTGCATTAATCTATTATATAATAGATTAAGAAAACTAATATTTTGGAAATGACTTATATAATGTTAATAATTTCATTAATTATCCACTTTTGGTTCTGTTATAATTTTATAAAAAATATGGTAACAATTTAATTTAAGATACACAAAGACAGGTTAAGAGTTAATGTTTTTAACTAAGAGTTAAAGTTAATGTTAAAATATTAGGTTAATTTTTCACTCTATACATCTATAAAACCAATTGGTTTAGAGTATTGGGACCTATCCTCATATTATCCTTTAAATTTATAATTTTATAGCGATTATAATTTGAAATTATGTTTATAATAAAATAATTTTTCAAGACATCCCCAAATGCCCCCCATCCCTCTCGTAAAAGGCCACTATGTCTACCCACTTACATGCACCACTAAATACCATTATATCATAAAAATTATATTAAAAAAAGATAATAAAATCCATCCCTTCTGACCAGAAGCCTTATCCTAGGAATAAGGCAATTCAACAATGCCTTTAGACCCAAATCAAATGAAGTACTTGATTTAGTGGTAATGTCTTCTCTTAAGTTCTCTTCTTTTATTTTCCTTCTTCACTCACTATGGTATTTTTATTATATGATTACATAAAAACCAAAATAACCTCAATATAAATGGATGTTTTTATGATATACATTCAAACTACACTTATACACACATCCATATAATGTATATGAACATAATGTTTCTACATACAATAAAATACTGCCTCACGAAATAATGAATTTTCAATTTTCTCATACCACCTCTCTTGGTGGACATTCTGATTGAAATTTATTTATATATGATATATATTATATTATTATTTTCTATATGATTATGAATTTTTTATTTACAACATAACATTATTCATTCCATGATGTGTAAATATTATAATTTCTTCTTAGAAAAGTGTGGACTATCCCACCCATCAAAGTGATAGGACTCATTCATGATATGAATAAAAATGATTATAGGATGGTTTTATAAATCCAATGATACATACATAAAATAAATATAATACATGTATTGTAATTTATTATTATATAATTTTATTATTATTATTTTAATATGAAAATCAAATGAATGTAGCGTTCAGGCATACTTAGAGACTACCATCTACATGAATATTGGATTTCATTAATTATCTCAAATAAATTGAAATTATAAATACATATATAATTTATATATATTATATTTAAATTGTTCAAAATATTATGGAGAATATTGACTATGAATAGCTGGGATAATTAAATCAAAACGAGTTCATTTTTTACTCAAGTACCGAATATCGACAAAACGACTGATATGGACTTAAATATTTATGTAATTTTTTATAAAATAATTATAAGTAATATAATATTAATAAAATACATGAAAAATGTTATTATGAAATTAGAAATTAAAATATGTTTATTATTTATGCATATTAATAATGAACGCAATAAGTTAGATTTTAGATAATGGAATATCTTAAAACAATTCTCATTCATTGGGTTCATCTTCTACTACATTACTAAGGTGTGATATTATTATGTTATAAATGAATTTGATATATTATATTATATTCATACTTGATTTATGGTTGTTTATATTTAATATAAAAAATTGATTAATTTGATTAACAACATGATATTGGTATAGGAAATCTTAACTCAATCTCCAAATATTGAATTAAATAGCGATGTCAATGGTTTTATTTTTCCAAGAAAATGTTTGAATGACATATGATATTTTTACCAAAAATATCCACTTATATTGAGTGTATTTATATTTATCACAAAGAAGTATATCATTGATTAATCCTTAATCTAATAACTTTATCTTCGTAAGGAATAATATATCAATTTAAATTACATTAAGACATATTTGTTGTTATACACCAATTCAATTTTATATGGTGAATATACTACCCTTTGGGATATTATAAAATGTATCTACATATTATCATGATATTTTATGTTTTCATTAATGTTATTCATTATTTTCTGTTATTCAATTATTTTGTCATGTGTTAAAGGTCTCTTTAACTAAAACATTATTTTAGATATTTTAAAGATTATATATTCCAAATCATTCTCCTAAATTCCCTTATTTTAAAAATGTTTTTAAGGATTTATTTATATGGACATGACTTTTTTCATGTGTATGTTACATTAAAAAGTTTAGTATTTTTAATTTAAACAAGATTCAAAACTCTTCTTTATGAATGTTTTATGTGAATTAATTATATCAATATCTTGAAATGAAATAGTTTGATTTCATTGTAGAAATGATATTTATATTAATTTTTTTATGTGTTATGATTATTCTATGGTACTTGTACATTTTATGGGTGGTTATGTGATAAACCAATGATGGGTGTTTTGTGATAACCATATATGGGTGTTTCCGTGATAGATCATGGACATGGGGTTATATTATAATAACATATGAATTGGGTATAGAAGTTGGACATATGGTTGTTCCATTTAGTGATATGTGTGGAAGTAGACCGTATGAGTATACAATTTTTGTATGTGTATGTACTCGGTTACCAATATATGTTATATTCCACATTTTATTGGATTTTATATTAGTATTTTGGTTAAAAAGGTTATGCAATGAGATTAAATTCAATGATGTGTATTTACTACTACTTAATGTAGAAATGTATTATTTTATGATGATGTATTTTTGGTATTCATTTTTTCCAAAGAATAAAAGTTTTACTTATTTTTGTATCCCTTATTGAACCTTTTATAATAATCCCATGTTTTAAAATATTTTTCCTAGGAAAAAAAGAGGAATAGAGTCAAGGATGTGATCATGGAAAATTAATGATATTAAAACATGAAATGATACCATTTTTTTTAAAGAGTAATAGTTTAATGAATAAAATGGATAGTGGGTAGAAGTGTCATATTATAATATTTAAGTTGTTATGTATGAGTAATTCTCTAATTCTATAATGATCTAAAACTGAAAAGTCTGTCAAAGAGAAATGAAGTCAAATTCTTTAATTAATAGAATATTGGGTAACCTTTATGGTTGAGGCCTTATTGTTGTTATCAATGGAAAGGTTTAGAGAACTTTACAAATTAAGAGTATTGGATAACCCCATGGTATGTCTCTATGTCTATTCATTCAGTTATATCCTTGTTTTATAACTTTTCCAAATCAATGAAAATTGGTTAAAAATGCAATGAAGAGGATATAAAACAGAATTATTATATATTCTTGATGACATGCTTTAAATAATTATAGATATGTCATGTTCGAATGATTGAGATACTTTTTCTAGCATACAAATCACATGAAAGAAGTTGTTTTATATATCAAACACGTCCACTATACCTCGATACCATCATGAATAATGGATATAATTTAATCAAATAATATTTTCTCAATATTCACATATTTTGCAGGATGGTAAATATTATCCAGGAATTTTTATATATTTTACCTCATCATAAGATCATGTAGAATATTATGATTTTGAAAAAGGGGATGAATAAGGATATCCTAGAGCAAAATATTTATATTTTATTTTAATATATAGGAATTTTTAAATTATATATGGTATTTTAAAAGGACCATTAATTGAAATATTCAACTCAAACTCAGTCCGACTATTTTATAAAAAGAATGTTTAATCAAATGTTTTCAAACTATAAGGCATGCATGATTATTTTCAAAAACTGTTTATTAGTGAACACCCATATGACTGATGTTATAGAAGGTGTATTTTAATAGTGGATGAAAATTATGTCGAAGTATCTCTAAATAATTTTTAAATGCAAGTACATTCTATTAATGTGAACACGATAATGACAAAATGAGTCATACGCAATGATCAAGGTATGATGCTCATTCTTTGGGGATAATTTAATTTTATCATCTATAAGTGAAATGAAAAAGTTTAAATATAAATTATGGTTCAGGAAAGATGACGTTGATCTCATTAAGTGATATAATGAAAATGAGAAGCACAAGAAAACCATTGATTATAAAACATGTTTGAGTTATTTTTTAGTTTTATAAAATGGGAAACCCGCAAAATGGGTGAAAACCCATCACGTCTGGCAAGGCCATGTGAATAAATATATGAATTATTATGTTTATTTAATGGATTTTATCGATAAATAATGTGTTAATCTTGTGAAATAATATTATATCAAATATATATCCTTAATATTGGAATGTGATTTGGTGATTAAGTGATAAATGCTATTTTGTAAGACTTTGGCTCTTTTGGGAACAATTTATGCCTACAGAAAAAATAATACTATGGGATATCACTTGAGGATTAATTTTTGAATTTTATTTTGAAAGGATATATGTTTTTATTTTGTATATATGGATAATTGTGTTATTTATGTAAATGATTAATCTATCCTGGAAAACATGTGATTTGGTTAATTACATTTAAATATGATACATTAATAGTAGTCGTTGTTATTTGGAGATAAATGATATGATTTATCTTGGAATAAATTATTATCAAATCCCTATGAATTTTGAGTTTCAATCATAGTTTGGATTATTTTGATGGATTGTAAGAATAAGTTCGTATTGAATTCTTATTGTTGAACCGGGGTACTATTTTGAAATTGGGTGGAGTAAAAGTATTCCATCTCATTGAAAATGATTATGATTTTTGGGTATTTATCTAATCTTGTACTAACCATTTAGTTTTTTGTTTATATCTAAAAATAAGGGAAATATATAGTTAATATTTTTCATATTATGGGATTCTATTGAATTTTATTCTAGAACTTCATGTATGACCAAGTCATCTAGAATACTCAATATTTGGGGAAAATTTGAGTTTTTGGTAGATATTTAATATAGGATAAATGTGATGACCTAGACTCTCTTGGTCCTTCCCTTTGTCAAAAATCTTGGTTCTAAAGGAGTGACATCTCTGTGAGGCTGATCGGTGAGGCCGATCGGTGAAACCGATCGGTGAGACCGATCGGTGAGATCGATCAGCGAGACCGATCGGGGAGAGCGATCGGAGGGACAGATCGGGGAGACTGATCGGCGAGACCGATCGGTGAGACCGATCGGCAAGACCGATCGACATCACTCGGCCTTGTCAAGTTGTTTCCAGTACCGCTCTTTTTCGTAAATAGGGTTTTAAACCCTATTATGACTCGTTTAAGCGTGTTTTATGACCCGTAACGCCCATAAGAGTTTTAATTAAATACTTCATCAATTCATGATTCGGCTAAAACCACCCTACCCCATTTCGTGACGAGTGGAGCCGCGTGGCCAACCCACGACCCCCGCACCTTACGCGGTTTCGAGTTTTCACCTCAACCGTCCCCGGCTCTTATAAACTAAGGGTTAGCCGTGGTTTCTCCTTTCCTCGATCGTCACTTTTCACAAACAACTTCTGGTGAATCGGGACCACCACATTGTTATCCGTAATGTTTCGCGCCCCCGGCCTAAACGTCGATCATCTATCAACGATTAGGGAATTTCTCCTTCGTCTCTCTCTTTTGTGTATCATGCAGGGTGGGAGTGCTTTTGATCCTGTTGAATTGGGTAAACCAGACCTAATTAGAGATAAAGAACAAATTCTATAAAGAATGAAGAGGGGGAGGGGACTGTGATCGTTGATGGTGTTTTATATTTTTTATGTTATTTCTTCTATGACCATCTGTTGAGTTGTGCTAGATTATGCCTCCTGAAAATAGAGTCCATTGGTGGTCATTGTTTGTGTACTAATAAATCATGCTTATGTTTTAAGTGGCTTGTTTGTGGTTGTAAACTCCTACTGTGAAAAGTGAATCAGTTAATCACATATATCCGTTTGAATAATAGAAAGCACCAGGATCAACCCTTCTATGATAACTCCCGGTTAGAACACACGGAATTTGAAATCATGGAGTGTGTTAAGTCGTTTAAATCTGAAAATCCCTGACTTTTGTTGGTGGTGGTAGTTGGTTGTTTTCCATTCGGGCCGATTGCTGGAAATGTGGGAGGGGATGGGATCCCTTGTTCTTTTATACCCTAGGTGGTTGTGTGAATTTGGGGGATGGGATCTTCTGTTGGTATGGATTCGGTGGTTGTGAGTTTTAAATCGGGGTGGTTACTTGTTTATATCACAAATTGGGGTGGAATCCTCTGTTGTTGAGAACCAGGTGTGGACGTTTTGGTTGATGTTTGACTGTTTACTTTTCTGGACTTATGCCTATGCCTACTAGTTTCCCAGTAGTGCTTAAATGTAAACCTTATTACTGAACGTGAAATAAGAAAGGGGACAAATGGGTTGTTGGCATGAGTCGTGACTCGGACTTGAGTGTTGTTGTGATCTGTAGGCTGTCTGAAGGAGAACCTAGCTTTGGGTGTGTTCTTTATATATATATATATATATATATATATATCTGTAGGTTTGTGTTTCTTATTCGCGCCCCACCCAAGTTTAGCACTTAGTTCCAAACATCCCCATTTCACGGGGGAGGGGGTTTTTTCAACACTATTCTTAGTGGCTGGTTATTAGCTCCTTTTCTGCTCCCGTTCCCGGATAGCCCAAGTATCCTTGGGCAGGCTGTGAGGGCCCGAAGTCCATTATTAGCCCAAGAACCTTCGAGCGGGGTGGTGTGGTGGTTGACCAGGTGTGTGCGGAAGGTGGTATCCCAAGTGTCTTCGGGATGAGGCCCAAGTGTCATCCGGCGTGGAAGTGGATCCTTTAGCCCAGGTGTCTTTGGGAATGGTGGTGGTTGTTCTGGCCTAGGTGTTTGCAGGCATGGTTACATGTGACAGTTGTGGCCCAGGTGTGTGCGGGCGGGATTTAGTAGTGGGACTGCCTGTGGTTGAGGCCCAGGTGTGTGCGGGCGGGATTTCGGCAGTGGGACTACGTGTGGTTGTAGCCCAGGTGTGTACGGGCGGGTGTGGTAGTGGGACTGCGGTGAGGATGTATGGATTGGTCTGATGCGTAGGATGTCTCAATAACCAGTGGGAAAGTGGCGCAGGGTACCCAATCATCGACGTGCTCTTATTATATATATTACTTGACTTGCCTTATTTGGGGAGTGAGCCTTTGTGAACGAGATTCTTGGTTTTCCCTACTGAGTGTACTTGTATGCTCACCCTACGTATATAAAACTGCTCTCAGGTTTCCAGGAGGACTTCGGGGATCACGCAGGACCTTACTATCTCGGAATTTTGGAGCAGTTGCAGTTTTTGTTTTTCTATTTGGTACTTACCTTGTAGTCAACTTTTTCACTTTGTGGCTTTTACTTTTGAAACATGCATGTGGTAATGGTTTACTTTTGGCTTTAATTTTCTTTCTACCTTGGTGTTGTTGGGTTTTCTTCTCCTTATCTCTCGATCCTATAAAATAAAAAGGGTAATGCCTTCCATTTGCGAGAATTTTCTATACCCTTGGTGCTAGTCGCCACTCCAGGACCTATTGAAGGCGGGTTTCAGGGGTCATTATCTCTCCTTCAACTTAAAGAAGGAAGGGCCTTGCAATCTGCTAACCCTTCCCTCCTTTTGGTGAAGATGGGTCGTGATAGAATGGTATCAAAGGGAGGTTATGGTTGAGAGATAGGACGGAGTCTGGAGTTAGGAACAATGAGGATTGCATGGGATGGTAAGGCAATGGTGTTGGGTGACCTTGGAGCATGAATTAGGCTAGGGAAGACCGGCTAGGACACAGGATTTTAGGGCGCCCCGTGATCCGATGCAAGGACTCTGGACCTACCGAACGACCAAGTGGGGCCACACTAATTGCAGGGTAGAGACCCTAGGAAAGGTACATGCATCATAATGACATGTGTTCTTGTGTTTATGGGATGTATTAGGAATTAAGAATAAATTTAAATCTTAAGAAATTTTAAGAACGATATTCTACACTACTTGGGCTTAGGAATTCCTTGTTTACCTTGCAGATATGGCACCAAGAAGGTGACCACGTGTGGTACAGGCGATCGAGGCCCCTGAGACTACTTTGGCCAATCGACATAGAGCTGATCGAGAGGAAGAGGATGACCAGAGGCAGAAGACTCTTTGAGCCTTCCAAAAACAGGCCCTCGAGAAGTATGATGGCAGCACCTCTGATATGAAGACAGAAGGCTGGATAGAGGAGCTAGTTATAGCCTTCGGCCTGATTCGGGCCCCGACCGAGTACTGGGTTCCCCTGGCCGTTATCCAGATTTGGGGAGTGGCACGTCAGTGGTGGATGCTTTACCTGGGGGAGAGGAGAGAGTCTGAGGTGGCTTGGGTGGATTTTGAGAAGGAGTTCCGGGCAGAATTCCTCTCCTCAATAATGAAGGCATAAAAGAGGCATGAACTACTCCCCCTCCAGCAGGGGAGTATGTCTGTGAGGGAGCTAGGGATCAAGTTCAAGGACCTCATACGTTTTTCTCCGACCTCTTTCCCGAAGAGGAGTCTCGGGCAAGACGTTTGGAGGAGGAACTCCGGCCCTCCCTCTAGTATGTCGTTACCCCCTTTACCCTGCCGACGTACATGGAGGTCCAGAAGAAGGCCGAAGTGGTGGAGCGGATGCATGCTCTAGGGGGAGTGTCGCGAGATGGGATCCAGCTGGGACCATCAAAGGGGAAAGCCGTCAGCACCAGGCCTCCAGCATCAAGATCCTCTAGGTTCCGACCCGCAGGGAGCAGGTCGCAGCAGTTTCAGTTTCGATCCCCCGGTCCTCGCCCTTTTCCAACGGGCCCGGGACAACGGTTCTTCATCTGTGGGATCCCTGGGCATCTCCGGGGTTAGTGCCCAGACCGGGTGCAGTACAGCAGTGGCAGTCAGCCCCAGCACCTACCTCAGCAGCAGCTTCCAGCCAGACCTTTCCAGCAGCAGCAGCAGGGACAGGGAGCTCCCGCTCCTCCAAGGGCCGACGTAGGAGGAGGCCGACCATAGGGCGCTCCACAGGGACCTCGACCAGGGCGTGGTCGGGGAGGTGGCCGACAGCCGAGGGGAAAGGGAGTTGGGCGTGGATAGTTGCACTCTGCATAGGCAGCAGTCCCAGTAGGGCCAAAGGTTGTTCAAGGTACGATCAGTCTGTTTAGAAATCTTGCGGACGCATTGTTCGATACCAGAGCTTCGCACTCCTTTGTTGCACCCAGTCTAGCCCGTGCCTTGGGTCTAGATACCGAGAGACTTCCAGTGTCCCTCGTGTTGAGCACACCATTTGGAGGTCAGACCGACTTGTTGTTCCTTTATTGGGGATGTAGACTGATGATAGGGCCACATCAGTCTGTTCTGGATCTTCTTCTGCTACAGATTTAGCCATACGATGTCATACTAGGCATCGACTGGCTATTTTCAGTGTGCGCTGTTGTCGACTATTTTCGATGAAGGGTGGTGTTCTCAGACTTGGATAGTCGGCGTGTTACCTTCACCGGCGAGCGGAGTAGTCCGAAGGGAAACAGGAGAGAGGAACCTCTCCTCTCTTTGTTGACCGAGCAGACGGTAGAATCAGTAGATGTGGAAATGGTGGAAGTGCCAGAGATCTTCATGAGTTTATGGACATCTTTCTGGAGGAGGTGACGACTCTACCCCCTCGATGTGATATCGAGTTCGGGATAGACCTGCATCCCGGTGCTCGTCCAATCTCGATGGCTCCTTACCGGATGGCACCTTCGGTGCTACGGGATTTGCGGATACATATTGACGATCTGATGAAGAGGGGGTATGTTCGTCCGAGTGCGTCACCGTGGGGTGCTCCGGTCTTGTTTTCAAAGAAGGAAGATGGAGGTCTTAGGATGTGCATAGACTACAGGAGGTTGAATCAGGTCACGATCAAGAATCTCTACCCTTTCCCAAGGATAAATGATCTTTTTGACCAGCTGAAAGGGGCAGGATGGATCTCGAAGATCGACCTGCGGTCTGGGTACCACTAGATAAGGGTGAAAGAGAGCGACATCCCGAAGATAGAGTTTAGGTGCTGGTACGGACACATCGAGTTCGTAGTCATGCCCTTTGGTGTTACAAACACCCCGGCTGTGTTCATGGGGCTTATGAACTCCATATTCCGGGAGTACCTGGATCGGTTAATGGTTGTGTTCATCGACGACATCCCAGTCTACTCTAGATCAGAGGAGGACCATGCAGAGCTCCTACGGACAATTTTGGAGGTCCTCCGACAGCACCATCTATATAGGAAGTTGTCAAAATGCAAGTTCTGGACACAAGAAGTGCACTTCCTCGGGCATGTAGTGTCTGACCAGGGGGTAGCAGTCTACCCATCAAAGGTTGAGGCAGTTGTTTCTTGGGCGGCACCCAAGAATGTGGCAGAAGTCCGAAGATTCCTCGGGCTGGCAGGTTACTACCAGAGATTCGTACCCAACTTCTCCTGAGTAGCAGCCCCTTTGACAGCTCTGACCAAGAAGGACCAGGTCGTCATATGGAGTGAGCAGTTCCAGTCAGCCTTCAGCTATCTGAAGGAGAAGTTGGTCAGTGCCCCAGTGCTGAGATTACCAGAAGAAGGGGTGGCCTATGAGTTATTATGTGATGCTTCGGGAAAGGTCCTGGTATGCGTGTTGATGCAGCGACAAGGGGTGATCTCTTATGGGTTCAGGCAGCTATGTTCCCATGAGCGTAATTACGCCACCCATGACCTAGAGCTTCCAGCGGTCGTTTTTGCGCTAAAGGTATGGCGGCACTACCTCATCGGGGAATGCTTTGTGGACTTCACGGATCACAAAATCTTGAGGTATATCTTCTCCCAGCAGGACATAAACTTGAGACAGCGGAGATGGGTAGAGTTCCTCTAGGATTATGACATCGAGATCTCTTATATTGAGGGAAAGGGAAATGTGGTGGCCGATGCTTTGAGAAGGAGGATGCAGAAGGATGTGGTCCAAGAGTCGGCGGATGCCTGGAAGGCAATGGAAGAGTTGGCTGCCTTACACTTAGATGCGACGATGGATAGCGGCAGAGGCTGCATATATCAGATGACAGTGCATTCATCCCTATTTCAGCAGGTGGAAGAGTCTCAATGGGGAGACCTATAGTGAAAAGTGACGCATGACCAAGTTGACCAAGGCAATGCTCCGGAAGGATGGACTGAGGATGGTCAAAACCGGATGCTTTTCAAGGGAAGGTTCTTTGTCCCAGAGGCGATGCACGACACGGTTCTCAGTGAGTTCCACAACTCACCCCTGGCGGTACACCCTGGAGTTTCCAAGATGAACCAGGGTTTCAAGAGGTAGTTTTGGTGTCCCGGAGTTAAGCGAGCGGTGGAAGAGTTTGTGTCCAAGTGCCTAATGTGTCAGCAAGTGAAGGCTGAACACCGAGTTCCAGGCGGCCTACTACATCCCCTAGGTATCCCCGAGTGGAAGTGGGATGACATCTCAATGGATATCGTCACGGGACTACCCAAGGCCCAATGAGGGTAAGACGCCATATGGGTGGTAGTGGACAGGTTGATGAAATCTGCTCACTTTCTGGTGATCAGGGAGTTGAGTGATGTGGATACTTTGGCACGAAAGTACGTGGATGAGGTGGTGTGGTTTCATGGATTCCCGAGGTCTATAGTCTCGGATAGGGATGCACGGTTTACCTCGCGGGTCTAGAGAGGATCGCAACATGCGTTTGGCACCCAGTTACGCCTTAGCACTGCTTTCCATCCCCAGACAGATGGACAAATGGAGCGCACCATCCAGACCTTGGAGGATATGCTACGAGCATGTGTTCTGGACTCAGGAGGGTCATGGGTGCAATACTTTCCCCCAGTAGAGTTTATCTACAATAATAACTACCACTCTACCATTAGCATGGCCCCTTTTGAGGCTTTTTACGGGAGGCCATCTTGTTCACCTGTGTGTTGGACCGAAGTAGGAGAGGTAGGCATCCTTGGTCCGGAGGTGGTGCAGAACACGACAGAGAAGGTTCAGCTCATACAGGAAAGGATGAAGGCAGCCCAGGACCGACAGAAGTCATATGCTGATACCAGGAGGAGGCCCTTAGAGTTTGAGGTTGGGGACCACTTGTTATTAAAGGTCTCCCCTCGGCGTGGGCAGTGGAGGTTCGGCAAGGGGAGTAAGCTTTCCCCTAGGTTCATCGGATCCTTCCAAGTGTTGCGGCGGGTCGGTGAAGTGGCTTACCAGCTAGCGTTGCCACCGCCGCTACTAAGGATACATGATGTCTTTCATGTGTCCCAGCTCCATCGGTATCTGCAAGACAATTCACACGTCCTTGATTGGGGTGAGCTGGACATCGAGGATGATGTGACCTTTGTGGAGAGACCAGTGGTGATCGAGGATCACAAGGAAAAGGTGCTTTGTGGGCGAACCAACCCCTTGGTTCACGTGTTGTGGAGACATGGTGGGCTTGAGAAAAGTACGTGGGAGAGGGAAGCACAGATGCGTACCCAGTAACCAGGGTTGTTTTGAGTTTTGTTCCTTGTTGTACCTGTTGTGATAGAACGTTTTGTCTTTTGGTAATGAAATGTACTGGTTTCTTTCCTCTGCTTCTGTGTGAAAACCACCGGCTAAAGGGAATGAGTGAACCATACCCCTAATCAAGACACATTAAGGTGGATGCGATTAAACCAGTGCGGGTGAGTCAGTGCCACCCAAAGCGGATAATATCTTGACATGGGGAAGATACTCCCCAACCCATGTTCCCGGGAAGTTAGGCATGGTATGTCGCTTGGTTCGTGACAGGAAGATGTTCTTAGTTAGCGATGCGGTTCACTCTTGAGAGGTATCTTTTGGGGTGGTTGTTCGGACCTGCCCTTTCCTTCTAGGTTGTCTAGATTCTTGGGGACGAGAATAGTTTGAGAGGTATCTGATGTGATGACCCAGACTCTCTTGGTCCTTCCCTTTGCCAAAAATCCAGGTTCTAAAGGAGTGGTGTCTCGGTGAGACCGATCGGCGAGACCGGTCGGTGAGACCGATTAGCGAGAACGGTCGGCGAGACCGATCGGTGAGACCGATCGGTGGGACCAATCAGTGAGACCGATCGGCATCACCCGGCCTTGTAAAGTTGTTTCCAGTAGCGCTCCTTTGCGTAAATAGGGTTTTAAACCCT
This sequence comes from Viscum album, assembly GCA_963277665.1. Lineage (NCBI taxonomy): Eukaryota > Viridiplantae > Streptophyta > Magnoliopsida > Santalales > Viscaceae > Viscum > Viscum album. The sequence goes on along the minus strand of OY728161.1, from coordinate 605,126,463 downwards.
ATTCTAACTCGTTTAAGCATGTTTTAAGACCCGTAACACCCATAAGAGTTTTAATAAATACTTCATCAATTCATGAGTCAGCATAAACCACCCGGCCCCTTTTTGTAACGAGTGGAGCTGCGTGGCCACCCACGACCCCCCGCACCTTACGTGGTTTCGTGTTTTCACCTCAACCGTCCCCGGATCTTATAAACTAAGGTTAGCAGTGGTTTCTCCTTTCCTCGATCGTGACATTTCACAAACAGATTTTGGTGCATGGGGCCTGCCGCATTGTTATCTGTATAGTTCCGTGCCCCGGCCTAAACGTCGATCATCTATCAACAAGTAGGGAATTTCTCCTTCTTCTCTCTCTTTTGTGTATCATGTGGGGTGGGCGTGCTTTTGATCCTATAGAATTGGGTAAACCAGACCTAATTAAAGATAAATAATGAATTATATAAATAAAGAAGAGGGGGAGGGGATTGTGATCGTTGAAGGTGTTTTATATTTTTGATACTGTTTCTTCTATGACCATCTGTTGAGTTGTGCTGGCTTATGCCTCTTAAAAATCGAGTCCGTTGATGGTCGTTGTTTGTGCACTAATAAACCCTGATGATATTTTAAATGGCCTGTTTGTGGTTGTAAACTCCTGCTGTGAAAAGTGAATCGGTTAATCATGTATATCTGGCTAAATAATTGAAAGCACCAGGATCAACCCTTCTGTGATAACTCCCAGTTAGAACACATGGAATTTGAAATCATGGAGTGTGTTAATTCGTTTAAATCTGAAAATACATGACCTGTGATGGTGGTGGTAGTTGGTTTTTTTCCATTCGGGCCGATTGCTGGAAATGTGGGAGGGGATGGGATTCCCTGTTCTTTTATACCCTCGGTGGTTGTGTGAATTTGGGGTATGGGATCTTCTGTTGGTATGGATTCGGTGGTTGTGAGTATTAAATCCGGGTGGTTACTTGTTTATATCACAAATTGGGGTGGAATCCTCTATTGTTGAGAACCAGGTGCGGGCGTTTTGGTTGATGTTGGACTGTTTACATTTGTGGACTTATGCCTATGCCTACTAGTTTCCGAGTAGTGCTTAAATGTAAACATTATTACTGAACGTGAAATAAAAAAGGGACAAATGGGTTGTTGGCGTGAGTCGTGACTCAGACATGAGTGTTGTTGTGAACTATAGGTTGTCTGAATGAGAACCTAGCTATGGGTGAGTGCTTGTTATATATATATATACATATATGTAGCTTTTTTTTCTTATTCGCGGCCCACCCAAGTTGAGCACTTAGTGCCGAACATCCCCATTTCATGGGGGAGGGTGTTTTTCCCAACACTATTCTTAGTGGCTGGTTATTAGATCCTTTTCTTCTCCCTTTCCTGGATACCCAAGTATCATCAGGTAGGTTGTGATGGCCTGAAGTCCATTATTAGCCCAAGAACTTTCGGGCGGGGTGGTGTGGTGGTTGGCCAGGTGTGTGCGGTAGGTGGTTTCCCAAGTGTCTTTGGGATGAGGCCCAGGTGTCTTCGGGCGTGGCAGTGGATCCTTTAGCCCAGGTTTCTTCGGGCGTGGCGGTGGTTGTTCTGGACTAGGTGTTTGTAGGCACGGTTACATGTGACAGTTGTGGCCCAGGTGTGTGCGGGTGGGATTCAGGAGTGGGACTGCGTGCGATGGAGGCCCAGGTGTGTGCAGGCGGGATTTCGGCAGTGGGACTATGTGTGGTTGAGGCCCAGGTGTGTACGGGCAGGTGTGGCAGTGGGACTATGGTGAGGATGGCGGGATTGGTCCGATGCATAGGATGTCTCAATAACTAGTGGGAAAGTGGCGCGGGGTACCCAAACATCGATGTTCTCTTATTATATATATTACATGACTTGCGTTATTTGGGGAGTGAGCCTTGGTGAGGCCTTGGATGGATAGCTTGCCTGGTTAGGTGTTTGGATTACTCTTTTTATCAAGAGACTTTAGTACATTCACCCACTTGTGCATGAGAGTCTTGGTTTTCCCTACTGAGTATACTTGTATGCTGACCCTACGTATATAAAACTGCTTTCAGATTTCCAGGCGGACTTCAGGGATCACACAGGACCTTACTAGCTCGGACTTTTGGAGCAGCTGCAGTTGTTGTTTTTCTTTTTGGTACATACCTTGAAGTTACCTTTTGCACTTTGTGTCTTTTAATTTTGAAACATGCATGTGGGAATGGTTTACTTTTGGATTTACTTTTCTTTCTACCTTGGTGTTGTTGGGTTTTCTTCTCCTTATCTCTCGATCCTATAAAATAAAAAGGGTAATGCCTTCCATTTGCAAGAATTTTCTATACCCTTGGTGCTAGTCACCACTCTGAGACCTATTGAAGGCAGGTTTTGGGGGTCATTATCTCTCCTTCAACTTAAAGAAGGAATGGCCTGGCAATCTGCTTACCCTTCCATCCTTTTGGTGAAGGCGTGTCGTGACAATAAAATTATAAATTACTAGTAAGTATGTTTCCTTATATTCCTTGTAAATATAATAAACAAATTCTTCATATTTATGAAAATTATATTAAATAAAAATTTCCACTTAAATTTTCATAGTGGGAAATCAACTACCATTTATCCCATCACAAGTTTATGGTTTTCTAGCTGCTAACGTTCTCATGATCATGATTTCTATCACTCTCCATTAGAAATAGATGGATAGTTTTTCTTCCATATCCATGTTAACCAACATGAAATCATAGTATGTGTCATCTAGGGTGACCTTTTTTACTTATATTTATTTCTCTTAATGTAATTGTTTTATTGACTCATTTTCTCATGTGGGATTTTCAATGAAGAATCTAAGAACATTTATAAAATTGTGGTGATGCAGTTTCCAAAAGGGCCGAATGATGTAACATCACATGTATTTATAGACTATTAATTTTTTATATTTTTTAATATTTATAAATATGATTTTAATTCGATGTTATACGAAATTATTTTTCTGATAACGTACATGACATGAAACAATGGGTTACTCTAAAATCATACGTTGCACACAACATAGAGTGATACCGAAAAAATAATACAATATTATACTAAATATTTTAAATGGATCTTAACGCCTACCCAATGGAATATTGGGAAGGAATAGTATAAACTAAATATTGAAATTACGGTGTACACATGTTTAATTATTGTTTCATTGATTACCAATTTTTTTATAAATGGTAATAAAAAACTAATTGAATTTAAGGATGTGTTTTTATGAAAACACAATTTAAAATAGAATAATTGTGGTTATTAAATCATTTTATTCTTTATGGGGTTATATTTAATGAAAAATAAATTTTATATATTCAATTTAATGTTTTAAATTAATATAATATGTTTTTCAGATTTTGTATGAGAACAAATTCAATTTTTTGGATAAAGAAGTATTTTTTTCTAAAAAAGTAGATAGACCACTTTTTGATGGAAAAAATTTTTAAATCTAGGGTTCTCACTTTTAAATGTTCAACATGAAAAAAAATCTTATTTTGAATTATTACATTAAATTTTACTCTGGCTGAAATTTTGGTTTATTTTATAAAATCCATATTTTTATAAATTGTAAAAAATACAACATTTTAATTCAAAAGTGCATTTACAACAAATTTATTTAAATAGATAGATTGTCCATTTAATTATTTTTAAAGAGTAATTGGATTTTTTTTTTCATTTAATACAATTTTGTAAATACAATATAATTTATCTTTCAAATTTGATATAAACACATGTCAATCATTTGATATTTTTTACTTCGTAAAAATTTGATTTTTATTTTGAAAATGGGAAAAAATTTTAAATAAATTTATAAATATTAAATGTTTCGAATTTTGAAAAATGGATTCATTATTTGGAATCTATAAGTTCAAATTTTATAAATAATCACCTTTTGTTTTTGGACATTATAAATAGTAACTTTAGTAATTATTTTTGATTACCATGGTTTAAGGGTAAATCAAGTAAATAAGGGTAAAACATAATATTATTGTAAAACAAAACTATCCTAAAATCTGTCCAAACCCTATTGGTTAATATATTTCAGACCATAGAAATACTTTTGTAGATTTTAGGACCCCATGGAGCCTCATGGGTTTGATAATTACTTGTTATAAAAATTAATTGAATGTAATGGGAAATAAAACAAAAACCAGTGTCTTTTAATAATAAAATATAAAGAAAGTGTTATATAACCAGACCCTTTTTAATATAAATTTTTATTTAAAAGGTAAATATATTTCCCATATTATGGTATTTTATTTACAATTTTTAGACATTAAATAAATATGTTTATTTTTTACACAATGATGATGATGTGATTACCTTATTAATGAAAGATTCAAATAAATGATATTATAAATATTAAAATAAATATAATTTTAAAATTTTTATTCCAAATAACAATTTTATATATGATTATAAAATATGATATTTTATTTAATTTATTTTTTATTATGTAATATAGTTTTAATGAATTTAACCAAAATCAATTACCAAATAGTGTCAAAATTAGCAAAAATGAGTATTTAAAACAATTACAATTTTATTAGATGATATAATATTCTAGAAACTCTAATACATGTTTAAATGACTTATTTAATGTTACAAATTTCATTAACAATCCACTTTTTCTTCTATTGGAATTTTATAATAAATATAATAACCATATACTATGAAGATACAAGAAGACATGGTAATAATTAATTTTTTAACTAATGGTAGAAGCTAATACATATGGTTAACATTGTTACATAAAAATATCAAAAATCTATTTTTTGAGAGGATTTTGAACTATTAATCATATTACCCTATAATTGATATCTTTTGAACTATTAGAAATGGAATATCATTTTATAAAAAATTAATATTTCAAGGTGTTCTAAAAGTGCCCCTCCCCCCTCTTATAAATGGACCTCAACTATTCCCACTTACTCATACCTCTCAATACTATTGAATCAAAAAAATTGTAAACCAATAATCTCTTTACATCCCTCCATTAATTATATAATCCTTAACATGGGAATAAAGCTATTAAAGAACATCGTTTGGCTGAAATTAAAAAATGTTACCCGATTTAGAGGTAACATCTTCCCTCAAGTTCCTTTCTTTTATTTTCCTTATTCACTCCCTATTCCATTCATATTATTTTATTAAATAAAAAACATGTTTCATAAATATATTATAATTATTTTATGAGCATTATCTAAAAAAAACTTATACACACATCCATCTAATGGATCTGAACATATAGTTTCTATTTTTGGTGAACTACGGCCTCACGACACGATGATTGTTCAATTTTATCCTTACAACTCACATGTTATCCATTATAATGTAAATATATTTATATATGATATATATGATACTTATATTGTCTTTATGGTTTGTTTTTTTAATTTTCAATATAACTTAATGCATTCCATGATGTGTAAATACAATAATTTCATTTGAGAAAGTGTGGACAATCGCCCCTCAAAGTGATATGAGTCATTCATGCTATATATGAAAATGTATAAAATATTGTTTTATTAAACCTATTTGAAATAAATAAAAAAATATAATATTACTATTATAATATACAATTATATCATTTTATTATTTTTATTTTTAATATTATAATGAAATGAATGTATTATTCATGTGTATGTACAACTTACTATCAACATGAATGGTTCATTTCATTTATTATCACCATATATTATTGGAATTGTAAATACATATATAATGTATATATATTATATTTAAATCATGAATGAAATTATATATATGATGGACTATGAACACATTGAAACTTTACGTCATAACCAGTTCATTTTCGACTCATGCACCAAATATCAACAAAATGAATGATAAGAACATAAATAATTATGAAATTTTTATGAAATGGTAAAAAGAAATATAAAATGAATAAAAACATGAAAAATTCTTCGAATCAAGTATAAATTAATATAATTTTATTATTAATGAATATAAAAACTAAATAAGAAAATTCATATTTGAGGAAATGGAACTTCTTAACAAAATTTCCATTCTCTAGATTGATCTTCTACTACATGAATATGTAATCCTACGATTATAGGATACATTAATTTTAATATCTTATATTTTATTTATATATGATTTATGGTGATTTATATTGAATACAAACAATCTATCTATTTGAATAACTATATATACACTTATATTGTGTGTATTTATATTTTTCACGCATAAGTATTTCATTTATTTCTCCATAATCCAAGGATATGATCATTGTAATGTATTTTCTAAAAATGTTCATTCCATTTATACTTATTTGAAATTATACACCAATTCACTTTTATATGGTTTATATAATGACCATTAAAAAATTATATCTTGAATATTAAAATTCTATTGATATTATATGTTTTATTTAATTTTGTTCTTTTATAATTTTTATTCATGTATTTTCTCAAGTGGTAAGGGACTCTTTAATTATAACATCATTTTAAATATTTGAAATATTTATTCTTCAAATTCATTCTCATTAATAACCATGTTTTTAAAATTGGTTTAATTATTTATTTACATGTACCTGAGTGTATTAAAGTGTAAATTTCTTTGAAATGTTTTAGCATTGTATGAGACAATTTTATTCTTTTAAATTATTCATGAATGATTTAAATGATTGTTTTAAAAGAGATGTATTGGTCAAAGACCAAGACCCAATTTATTTAAAATTCAAGAAAGGAACTACAAAATCCTGAAAGATAGAATTTTTTACATTCTTTTTCATAGAAATAGAATAGATGAACATGAAAAACATCTCACCAAATAATATCCATGTTTATTCCCTTATTAGCAACACCATCAACCACCATGTTCGCTTCTTAGTAGGTATGTGTGGCAATGTATCAGAGCTCCAGAAGTGAGTTAAGTAAATTCATCTAGCATGTTGTAAGAGGAAAACAATGGTGAACCACACTAGTCCATATGGATTCGACAATGGTGGTGGACTCACTTTCAATTAAGATGTTGTTTTACCCTTTTTTCTTAACAAAAGTAATAGCCAAGATCACAACCAACATCTCTACTTTAAGGGAAGATTCAACGCCACAAAATTCATAGAAACAACCCTGACACTGACCGATAGTGCCCATAATGATGGCCCCATATACCACTGGAACCAAATTTCCATTGGAAGAACCATAAACATTAATTTGAATCCATCTAGGAAGCGAGGCATTCCAGAATAACTCAAAAGAGCGCTTTAGTTGATGGAAGATACAATCAACTCGGAGCTGTTGTAGGATTATAAAGTCACCAACTGAGTTATGTTATTTGTTTCCATCTAGAGCCTTTATAGTAACCTTTTTGTTAAAAAAATTATAATTAATTAGATTATATTTAGTGAAGTTAATGTTCTAGTTCTTGAAGTGAAAATTATTAATTTATGATAAATTATTCATGGTTTTCATGTTTTCCCAAGAATAACGGGTTTCCTTCGTATTTTATCCCTAACTAATATTTTACAAATCATCCTATTATTTGAAAAGTTTGTTTCCATAAATAAAGAAGAATATAGTCAATGATTGGATTACATAAAAGTTATTCTATTAAAACCTGAAATGATACCATGTTTATTTTTAATGAGATTTTGTTATATGAAAAAAGTAGATAGTCTGTACAAGTTTCTACTTGTGATATTTATGATTTTATGTATGAGTTATGATATAAATATCTCAATTTATTCACTATAAATAGAACTAAATGTGAACTAATGTCAAATTCTTGACCTAAATCAACATTATGTATCTTTTGAGGTTGGGGACTTCTGGTCGGTAACAAATGAAAGGATTAGACAATGTTAGGGATTTTTGGTTTTGGATAACCACATTGTAAGTCATATATCTATTATTTTAGTAAAATTGGTGTTTTATAACTTTTTTAGATCAAGGAAATCTGGTTACAAATAGAAGGATGGGGATCTCAAACAACATTTATATATTTCCTGATGAAAATATTGCAATAATAATTTCTAATTCATGTTAAGATTCTAGTGAAACTTTTTCTATATACAACTATCTTAAAATTAGTTGTTTGATATATCAAACACCTCCACTATACATGGAAACAATCATAGTTATTGAGTTTTATTTAATCAAATCATGATTTCTCAATATTTTCAAATATTCAATAATGGTAAAATTTATTGAGGAAATTTCAAATATTTTACATTATCAGAAGACATTGAAATATATTTTTATTTCGAAAAAGTTGTTTGAGAAGGATACCCATTCACAACCTATTAATTTTTTTTGTTTAATATAGTCTTTTATTACAAACATATTATATTTTAAAGGGACTATTGATTGAATGTTTCAACTCAAACTCGGTCTTCTATTTTATAAAAATCATGTTTTTTAGATGTTTTGAAATTATATGTCATACATGATTATTTTAGGAAAATATTTTTCTATAATTACCTATATAACTGAAGTTGTAAAAGTTATATTTGGATTAAGTATTAAAATGATTATGAAGGATATATAAATAATTATTTCAATAAAAGGACCTTCTATCTACTTTAAAAAAAGATGACTAAACTAGGTGGACACTATTCTCAAGGTACGATGTTCTATCATTTGGAATAGTTTTATTTTATTATAAGGAGGAGAAATAAAAAAATTAAATATATATAAGAATTCATGAATTAATATGTTGAGTTTATTATGAATTGGGATGAAAATGAGAAGGTTAATAAAACCATTAAGGTTAAATCATGTTAGGGTTATTTTTTAGTTTTATAGAAGGGACAACCCATAAGATGGTTGAAAACCCATGTCATCCTAAAGGGCCATAGGAATTGAAGTTTGAATTATTATTATTTTTAGTTAAATGTTTTTAACGATCATGAATAAGATGATTTTGGGAACTTATGTTTTATCAAGTTGATATCTTTAGTATAGGAAAATGAGTTTGGAATTAAGTGATATATGTTATTTTATAATACATTCACTCTTTTAGGAACATTATATGCTCTACGGAAAATATAAAACTATGGGATTTCAATGGGGATTAATGGTTGAAATTTATTATGGATTAATTAATAATTTTATTAAGACATATGTAGATTTGGATTATTTATGGAACCGATTTACCTATCATGGAGAACATTTTATTTGGATAATACATGAAAATACGAAACTTTTTGAGTTGTTAGTGTAATTTGGAGATAAATATTTCTATATATTATGGAATACATTGTGATCCAATGCTTATAAATTTTTTCCTTTCAAGAATAGTTTGGATTATTTTGAATAATTTTAATTAAAATTTTTCATTTAATAGTATTTGATAATCTTGGGTTTTTTGTTGAATTTTGGAGTTCATAAGTTGTCCTTCTCCATATAATAAACTATAATTTTTTTATATTATCTAATATTTTACTAAACATTTTGGTTTTGGTTAATATATAAGGACACAATAAATATATAGTTCATCTTTTATAGATTTTGTGAAAGATTGTTCTAGCACTTCAGGTGTGGCTAAGTAATCTTGAAAACCTATTATTTACAGAATGGATTTGATTGTGGTAGATATTTAGTAAAGTATAAACCGATACATGACAATTAAGTATGTTTCTTTATGTTATTATTCAATCTCATAAATGAATTCCTAAACAATATAAAAAGTATACTAAACCACTTACTTTTTCTGTTGACTTTTACAACTAGGAAATCAAAGACCATTTAACCAATTGCGTGTTTTTGGTTTTCCTTTTGTCAACTTTATCTTGATATTGATTTATATCACTCACCATTAGAATAAGACGTTTATATTTTCTTCAAAATACATGTTTCTATACATGGAACCATAGTATGTGTTATCTCATATGACCCTTTTACTTATCTTTATTTCTTTTAATGTGATATTTTTATTGAATTTTTATCCGATGTGGGATTTCCCATGATATTTCTGAGCCCAATTATAAAATTATGGGGATTCATTTTATAAAAGGGTGAATGATGTCACATCTAAAGTATTTATTGAATAAATTTTTTCATATATATTAATATTTATGAATATGATTTTAACTTTATGTAAATGGGTCTCTTTTTTCAATTGAGTACTCGACACGCATCAACAAGTTTTGTCGAAATCTTACGTTGCACACAACCTTGAGTTATAACAAAAAATAAATCAATATTAATATTATAGAAATTAATTTTAGTTAACACCTATACATTAGATTGGTTAGATTTAATATATTAAATGTAATTATGAAAATATGGTTTACATATATAGAATAATGATTCATTGGTTACCAATTTAATAAGAAATGAAAAAAACCATTTGAATATAAATGATGTGATTTCATGAAAACCAATTTAATTGGAAATAATTGTGTTTAAAAAATAATTTCACACTTTATGGATTTTTATTTAATTAAAAATATATATTATATGTTCAATTTAATGTTTTAATTTCATCTTATATGTTTTCTAGATATGGTATATGTCACACATGGTTTTTTTTGTCTTTGTATTGATCCGGTCCATTGGAAATCCTGATCCTTTTCATGGGTATTTGGTGAGTTGAATCCTGAGTTTTGAAGTTTCATATATTTCTAATCACCCTAATTTGGGATCTCCATTTTTTGTTTAGTAGTTTTTTAAGAAAGGGTGGTTACTTCATGATTTGGGATAACCATGAGCCCATTCCCAGTTTTAAAAACCGAATTTGATTCTTTTATAAATCTTTTTTTTTCATCCTTTTTCACCCATTCAACTTCCCAATTGTCCTATACTGATATATTGAAACTTATGTTTCCTTTTGGACCCATTATAAATTCATATGCAGGGTTAATTTGGGTCACTTATTTAGGTATTGGGCTAGCCCATGGGCCCATTTCCTGTTTTAAAAAAAAAAATTCGTTTCATTTATATATTTTTCATTTTTTTAATATGTTTTGGTGATTACACCTCCACCTCTAATCCAATAACACTATACTAACCGTCATAATCTATTATACCTATTTGGAGATCATATGGGTCGCGGATTAGGGAGAAAATTCTCAGGATACCTCAAATCGTCCAGAATTAACAAGGTAAATTGTATCATTCATAAATCAATAAATTCGTACTATTTTTGACACCAATTTTATTTCCATGGCTCTTCCGTACCATAGGAGTCTCTCCAAGAATTTTCAAGTGATTCTATTCTCTCTAGGGTTGCAGATCTAATGGAAGACGAAGAGTTTTCTACGGTGAAAGGTGATATTCCTTCTCGTATCTCCATTCCTCTTCCCGATCCTTTCATTATTTTAATTGATTTATATTGTTCCCTAGTATTGATCGACCTAGGGTTTTTTTATAACATTTATTTTATGGGGTTTATATTTTTTTAGGTCTGGTCTTTATAGTTTTAGGGTTTATAAATGCGCGGCGGGTGATTTCGGGTGTGAGTTTCAATTACGCCAAAGATTTGAGGTAGGATATCCCTTGAACATGACATTATCATTCAATTTTCATCATTTTAATATTTTAATAAACTGATATAAATGTTTATTATTGTTTTTAAGACTTTGGATAATTTTCTTGGTGTCCAAAGTGGTTGTTTAATCATTGTTTTGTGAAAGGTAGTGTTGTTTTGTCATGAAAGTGCTCAACAAGTGTTTTTTAAATGTTTTGTTATCTTTTGAAAATATTTTGTGAGGTTTATAATCTATTTTATGGTATTTTTAACATGTTACAGTATATTAAATGAAAATATGGCATTCAAATGGTGTTTTGTTCCTTTTCATGTACTTAAAATACATAGTTTTTTCAAAAAGGGCATGTCATGTGTTCGGTAAATTGCCTGGTTGGATTTTATGTGTGATGTGTGATTTAAAAGTTATTTTTTTGGATTTATAAAGGAATTTGAAGAATGATAAATGGTATTTTTGGGTACTTATATGGATTTCCATTTTGGATTTGTTTATACAAACAAGTGGGTTTTTATTTACAACATATTTTGTCCCGAGTTGCCCAAAAATGGACCGTTTCACATCTTTATGAAAATGGTTGTGTTTTGAAAATGTATCCTGAGTATTATAAGAGATTCATGAATATGGTTTTCTGTTGTAAATTGTTTTTATACAGATCCTTAATAAAATTAAAATTCATTCCTTTGTCAAAGGTTAGTTTTGAGAAAATGTTTCAATGCCCGTTTGTCATTTCCTAGAAATGAAGGAGTGTTTTACTTGTATATAACAAGTTGTGTAATTGGGATTGTTTTAAGGTCCATTAAATGATTTTATTAAATGTATATTGGGATGAAAAATATTATTTGGTATGTTTTATATATGTTTTTATAATTGAAAGAGTGTTTTTGAAAGAGTTTTATGTGCAAAGCGTAAATACACTTCATGAAATTGTTTTACAAAAATATTTAGAAGTTTGTTGATTAGTGTAAGAAATGTGAAGAAAGATTATGGGTTGTTTGTGTTTTTATGGATTTGGAATGGAATGTGGATGTGAAATGTGTATTTCATAATATGTGTAACTTGATTGAGCAGTAATGGAAATATCGGGTATCAAGGTGGGCGGACGTGTACTAGTATGCTAGTGATTCTGTTGGGGTTCGCCTCTGTTTCCCGTAGCAAGTTTGACGATGAAAAAACAAACTAAACTATTATGATGATGATGATTGGGGACCACTATGTTATGGGTATGTTACCTACAAGTGGCTCATGCATGATAATGGAATTTTTATTATGGTTACATTCACCGAGATACGAGGTACCTCTGGCTCACAACTAACTAGTGCCTAGGGGTATTCCCGTGACTAGTTCTCATTGGCTATTTTGTACTCACCGTTGGCATACGATGTGTTTGGTTGGTAAATTCAGTAGTATGTGTTATTTATTTAAAAGTTAAAATTCTTAAAAGTATCCCTCTTGAAATTATTTTCATTTTAAAGTTGCACCTCTTCGAACGGAATTGTTACTTGCATTTTTGTTTATTAAACATGAATTTTTTTGTCTGGTAATTATTATAGCATTGAACCTCATTTGAAAACCATAATTTAATATCATTAATTTAAAACTATAAATTGATGTTTCTTTTATTTTAAAGAAATGTGCATTGGGAATAGAATATCGGGCTAACCTACTGAGTTTTAATACTCACGCCTATAGTCTTCTTCTTTTTTTAGCCCTTGTGCATGTTTCATCATTAGTTCGATCACCTTGGGAGACATTTGATCATTGTGTTAGAGAGTGACCAGAAGTGTCACATGGTTTTAGTTGGTCATCTGGAATGTTTAGTTGAGTTTTTGGTTTTTTCTACTTGTAGTTTCTTGTAAAAATAATATTTAGTTCAATTTTTATATAATTTCATTTTGGGCTGTCCGTTTATTTCCGCTGTTTGTTTGATCGTTTATATATGGGAGAAATCGATCCCTTGTGTACTCTATTGATGCCCTGGGTGCTTGTCACCATCCCGGGAGGATCTGGAATGCCCCTCGGGACTTGTCACTAGCTGGCCTAGGTTACCTGTTCAGGGTCGACTCGGGCTGGTTCGTGACAAAATGGTATCAGAGGAGGTTGGCTCTTAGAAGACCATTCTTTTTAGAGTGCCCTTGTTATTTTGGGGATGTCAAGGTAGATGGAGTTGGATTGTTGGGACATGAGGGGTAAGTGAAAGAAGAGCGTCGCAGACTCTTTCTTGTTCTAATACTCAGGTTTCTATGTGAAGTCTGGTTTTATTAGTGTCCTTTGTTCTGGTTGACTTTATGGTGTTGAGATATGACAAGGGGAGTCTGACTAATGGCCTCTGTCAGCTCGTAGGGCCTTGCAAGCCATGTTGAGCTGGGGAATGGTCCTAATAATCTCTCTGTGTTGGTGTTGTGTTTGGAATATGGCCGCCAACCATATGGTCAAGTCACCCATTGACACTAGTTCCTTTTTTTGGGTCTCTTGAACCTTTCTTGAATTCTGAATTTTAGTTTTTAAAATCCTTGTGTGAGAATTGTGGAAATTTGTTTTAATTGAAGGATTAGATTTTGAAAAGTGAAAAATGGGGTTTTCAAAAATTAAATATAATAATGGTTTTGGAATGTTGTGTTTTTGTAAAAAAAAATATAGGGAAGTGGAAATGGTTTAATGGGATTGGATTATCCATAATCTAGACATGTTGTTTGTTGAAATAAAATGTTTTGAAATTGTGAATCATTTTAAGGTGATTCTGAATCGTTGATTTAAATGGGGTATTTTGGGATGTAAAAAAGTTTTTTAATCAGATAAATTAGTTTTGGAAATTGGTTTTGATCGGTTGGTGTTTTCCTAGAAAGGGTATTGGTCTCAATGGACCTCAGATTATAATAATATATCTTGCTGATTTTTATTAAAAAAAATGGGAAGGGGTTGTTTGGAGTGTCTTGGTTATTAAAAATGTTTTTAAAAATGAAAAGGGGTAGTTTTTTATGAAAATGGTTCTTAATTAATTGTTGTTTTATTTGTGAAATATGAAAAGGTTTTTTGACTTGGTGGTTGGTGTTCCTTATGAAGGGAATTTTTTTGGAATGATGTTGTTTTGTTTTAGCCTTTGTTGTTTTCATGGGTGCTCACATGCATGGTTTTATTTATATCTGGAAGGATGGAATATATGGTATGGTTGTTGGGTTCCTGGGGTGGCATGGAAATGTGAATGTGGGTGATACTTGATGAAACACCATCAGTGAATGTGGAAACCCACCAAGTTAGTTTGTTTTTTCAAAATTGTTTTGAGATGAAAATTTTAGCATTTTTTTTAAAACCAATGGTTATGTGGCATGATTTTTCTATGTATTAGAAGATTTGTTTATTCTTTTAGCTTCCATGTGATCTAGAATTCAATCTCTTGTTCTATCTATAGATGATATATTGTGGGTGGCTCAGTTTTGGAGTAATTTTCATTGGGTTTCTAAAGATGTGTTTGATATTGTGATGAGGCCATGGATAGTTCTCTGTTAGAAATCATTCCTACTGATCAAACTAAGAATTCCATTCAAATTTTATATACACCTCTTTTGATGATGCCTCAACCTGTTTTTTGGAAGAGAAAGCTATTTTGTGTCTATTAAAAGTGCTTCTAGGTCATGATAATTATTTTGGACAGAGCAGTTGTGTTTTGTGAAGTTAATGTGTTTCTTCGTATTCCTTGTCCATTCTGCCCCTCGTTTGGAGTGAGTTATAATTATGATATGTATCTATGAGTTACTATTTAGATGAAGGTTTTTTTGTGATAATGTGAGGTTTTTTTTGAGTTGTGTGATCCTTATTACCTGACTGTGGTGCAGCAAATGCTTCAAGAATCAGTGCTCTAGCCATAGGCCTCGGAATGAATCTTTTCACTCAGTCCGGAAATCGATAGAGATGTGGAGTGCTATATTATGATCCTTAATCCTCTGTTTTGGTAAGTTAGTTTCTATTTCAATGTTTTGGTTCCTCGTTTCTATGAATTTCCCTTTTTCGCAACAAGAGTGGTGGACTTAACCCCTCACAAAGTGTCTATGGTTATTCCTTCATGGATGTGGGTTTTCAATCAATGTCCCTTTGTGGACCGCTTGTAAAAAAAATAAGGTACAGTCTTGGTATTAACTATTGATAGGTGGAGAGTTTTGGGCAGTTTCTTTGTTTCTATTGTGGTTTTAGTGGCCAAATTATTGGTTCCCCTTCCCTCCCATCCCCAAGTGGCGGGGTTCTAGAACTCTGCTGAATGTGTTGGCCAAGTTCTTCTCCCCTCTGTTCAGGAGTGTGTGGTTAATATGTTCATGTTGTAAACCTAATAACTTGTTATAGTAGGTTTTTTAGGAGTTTTATTGGGCTTGTGTGAGTGAGGCCCAATTCTAGCTCATGTTGAATTCTTGTCTGTTCGTTGCTAGTTGGTTTCTAATGGTGGGGAGACCCACCATGGGTCTCCTGGATTTTCATCCGAAGAACATTTCTAGTGCTAGTTGATTCTTAATGGTGGGGAGTCCATTCTGGACTCCCTTGTAATATTTTGTTTTTTTGAGTTCTCTTTGGTTTGGGTGATGGTTGGGTTCATTGAGAGGAGGCTCAACAATCGGGTTCTTGGCTTGGTTTGGAGGTGGTGGCTTCATCTTTCTGTTGAATCTCCAGACGTGGTTGTGAGTTGTGTTTTGTGTGGGCAAGAGTATTATGTTGTATTGTTGGTGATTGAAATTTCATTATCTTTAGAGGCTGTATTATTTTGTTATGGAATCCTTATGTGTTGTTTTTTTTAGCCGGAATGTTTTATGGCTTTCCGGGGGCGGAAAGCTTTAATGTTGGGGAGAATTGTCACACACGGTTCTTTTTTTATTTTATTTTTTTCTTTGAATTGATCCTGTAAATTGGAAATACTGATACTTTTAATGTGTATTTAGTGAGATGAATCCTGATTTTTGAAGTTTCATATATTTCTAACCACCCTAATTTTGGATCCCCACTGTTTTTTAGTAGATTTTGAAGAATGGGTGGTTACTTCATGATTTGGGCCAACCGTGAGCCCATTCCCAGTTTTAAAAACTGAAATTGTTTCTTTTATAAATTTTTTGTTTTTTATCCTTTTTTACCCATTCAACATCCCACTTGTCCTATACTGATATATTAAAACTTATGTATCCTTTTGGACCCATTATAAATTAATAAGCAGGGTGAATTTGGGTTACTTATTTAGGTATTGGGCCAGCCCATGGGCCCATTTCCTATTTTTTTTTAAAAATCGTTTCATTTATATCTTTTTTATTTTTTAATATGTTTCGGTGATTCCACCACCCCCTCGAATCCAATAACCCTATCCTAACCCTCATAATCTATTTTACCTCTTTGGAGATCATATGGGTCGCTGATTAGGGCGAATAATATCAGGATACCTCAAATCATCCAGAATTGATAAGGTAAAATGTATCATTCATAAATCAATCAACTCCTACTCTTTTGGACACCAATTTTTATTCTCTGGTTCTTCTAGACCTTATGAGTCTCTTAAAAAATTTTCAAGTCATTAATTTCTCTTTAGGGTTTCAAATATAATGGAAGAAGAATAGTTTTCTAGGGTGAAAGGTGAAATTCCTTCTCCTTTCTCCTTCCTCTTCCCCCTCTTTTCATTATTTCTTTGATTTATATTGTCCCCAAGTATTTATCGATCTAGGGTTTTGTTATAACTTATTTTTTTGATGGGGAATATTTTTTTTTGGGTCTGGTCTTTAAATTTTTAGGGTTTATATACCCGTGGCGGGTGATTTCGGGTGTGCGTTTCAATTACGCCAAAGATTTGAGGTAGGATATCCCTTTCACATGCCTTTATCATTGAAGTTTCATCATTTTACTATTTTCCTAAACTGATATAAATGTTCATTATTGTTTTTAAGCCTTTGGATAATTTTCTTGGTGTCCAAAGTGGTTGTTTAATCATTGTTTTTTGAAAGGTAGTGTTGTTTTTTCATGAAAGTGCTCAACAAGTGTTTGTTTAAATATTCCGTTATCTTTTGCAAATATTTTTTGAAGTTTATAATCTGGTTTATGGTATTTGTAACATGTTACAGTATATTGAATGAAAATATGGCATTCAATTTGTGTATTATTCCTTTTCATGTACTTAAAATAAATTGTTTTGTTTAAAAAGGGCATGTCATGTGTTCGGTAAATTGCCTGGTTGGATTTTATGTGTGATGTGTGATTTAAAAGATATTTGTTTGGATTTATAAAGTAATTTGAAGAATGATAAATGGTATTTTTGGGTACTTATATGGATTTAAAATTTGTATTTGTTTATACAAACAAGTGGGTTTTGATTTACAACATATTTTGGCCCGAGTTTCCCAAAAATGGACCGTTTCACATCATTATGAAAATGGTTGTGTTTTGAATATGTAACCTGAGTATTATAAGAGATTTATGAATGTGTTTTTCTGATCTAAATTGTTTTTATACAGATCCTAAATAAAATTAAAATGCATACCTTCGTCAAAGGTTAGTTTTGAGAAAATGTTTAAAGGCTCGTTTGGCATTTCCTAGAAATGAATGAGTCTTTTACTTGTATATTAAAAGTTGTGCAATTGGGATTGTTTTATGGTCCATTAAATGATTTTATTAAATGTTTATTGGGATGAAAAATATGATTTGGTTTGGTTTTTATGTGATTTTATAATTTAAAGTGTGTTTTTGAAAGAGTTTTATGTGAAAAGCCTCAATACACTTCATGAAATTGTTTTACCAAAATATTTAGCGGTTTGTTGATTAGTGTATGAAATGTGAAGAAAGATTATGGGATGTTTGTGTTATTATGGATTTGAAATGGAATGTGGATGTGAAATGTGTATTTGATAATATTTGTAACTTGATTGAGCACTAACAGAAATCTCGGGTATCTAGGTGGGCGGACGTGTACTAGTATGCTAGTGATTCTGTGGGGGTTGGCCTCTGTTTAACATAGAAAGTTTGACGATGACAACACTAACTAAACTATGATGATGATTATTGGGGACCACTAGGTTTTGGGTATGTTCCCAACTAGTGGATCGTGCATGGGAATGGATATTTATTATGGTTACTTTCACCGAGATACGAGGTACCTGGGGCTCACAACTAACTAGTGCCTAGGGGTATTCCCGTGACTAGTGCTCATTGGCTATTGTGTACTCACCATCGGCATACGATGTGTTTTGTTGGTAAATTCAGTTGCATGTGTTATTTATTTAAAAGTTAATACTCTTTAAAGAAACCCTCTTGTAAACTATTTTCATTTTGAAGTTTGACCTCTTTGAAATGAATTGTTACTTGCATTTTTGTTTATTAAACATTCATGTTTTTGTCTGATAATTATTATAGCATGGAACCTCATTTGAAAACCATACCATAATATCTATATTTTAAAACTATAAATTGATGTTTATTTTATTTTAATGGAATTTGAATTGGGAATATAATATCGGGCTAACCTACTGAGTCTTAATACTCACGCCTATAGTCTTCTTCTTTTTTTACCCCTTGTGCAGGTTTCATCATTAGTTCGATCACCTTGGGAGACATTTGATCATTGTTTTGGAGAGTGACCAGAAGTGTCCAATGGTTTTAGTTGGTCATCAGGATTTTTCAGTTGAGTATTTGGTTTTTTTCTTCTTTTAGTTTCTTGTACAAATAATATTTAGTTCAATTTTTATATAAATTCATTTTGGGTTTTCCATTTATTTCCACTGTTTGTTTGATTGTTTATATATGGGCAAAATCGTTCCCTTGTTTACTCTATTGATGCCATGTGTGCTTGTCACCATCCAGGGAGGATTGGTAACGCCTCTCGGGACTTTTCACGGGCTGGCCTGGGTGACCGGTTCAGGGTCCACTCGGGCTGGTTCGTGACAGTATAAGAACAAATTCATTTTTTCGGATAAAAGAAGTATTTTTCTAAAAATGATGTTTTACCACCTTTTGATGGTTAACCCTTTTTTAATCTAGGTATTGTCACATGTAGATGTAATATTTGACAAAATAATGTTATTTTTTAGAATTCGGAAATCCAAATTTACTTTAGTTGATATTTGGGTTTTTTATGATAAAAACGATATATTTATGAATAGTGAAAAAGATTACATTTTAATTCACAACATAATTTTCATCTAATTTATTCATTAAGAAATATTTTCATTTTAATAGATTTTTATGTGTAATTGGATTATATTTTCATTATTTTATACAATTTTGGTAATTAGATGTAATTTCACTTTTAAATATGACATAATCACTTGTCAATCTATTGATAGTTTTTAATTCTTAAATACACACTTTTTGGTTTTGACATCGGAAAATATTTTAAAAATTAATTTATAAAAAAGCTATTTATTTAATTTGGAAAAATTGATTCCATATTTGGAATCTGAATGTCCAAATTCTTTAAATAATTACCTTTTATTTCTGAACATTATGAATACTATCTTTTGTAATTATTTTTAGTTACCATGGTTAAAAAGTAAATCAGGTAAATAAGGGTAAAAAATAATACTATAATGATTTAAAACTACCCCAAAATATGTCATAATCATATTTTATGAGATATGTCCAACCATTGGATTCCTAGATTCAAATTTATGAGCCCATGGAGCCACTTCCTTGTGATAACGGCTAGTTATGAGAATTAATTTAAAGATAAATATTACATAAAAATGAATCTTTTACTAACATATTTAATATAGGGTTATATAACTGATAAACATAATCATAAATGATCATTAAAATATAACTATATTTTCTATATCATGGTATTTTGATTCTAATTTTTAGAAATTAAATAAATAAATGTATTAATGACAAAATTTTGATTTAGTGAAAACTATATTAATGAATTAGTCAAGTAAATGATATTATAAATATTAAAATAAATTTAATTTCAAAATTTTGATTCCATATAAACATTTTATAGATTATTTTATCATATTATATTTTAGTTAATGGATTTGGTTCTAAAAATAATGTGGTTATTAAATTTAACAAAATCAATTAATAAATACTATTAAATTAGACATAAATGAGTTTTTAAAACAAATATTGTTATATTAAATGTTTTAATATTCCAAAAAATATAAGATTCTCCCAACTGACTTATATTATGTTAAAAATTCCATTAATCACCCAATTTTTGTACTCTTGACATTTTATAGTAATTATAGTAACCACATATTATGAAAATACAAGAAGAAAAGGTAATATTAAATGATTATAACTAAGGGATGATGATAAAAGATATGGTTAAATTTTTGACCTAAAATTGATTAAAACCAATTGGATGAGTGGGTTATGACCTATTATAATATTATCTAAGAACTTTGTCACTTTGGATATATTAAAAATCGAAATTTTTTTTATAATAATGTAATATATCAAGACATTTCGAAAGATACCCTCCGCCCTCTTATTAATGGCCACCACCTCAAACAACTAACTCACACCTCCCAAGCCCCATGGATCATCCAAAATATGCTCGAAAAATCTACCAAAACCCCACTCTTCATCATAGAATCCCTAACTTGGGAATAAGTAAATTCATGAAAACCCTCTGTTGCAATGAAAAAAAGTTACCCGATTTAGAGGTAACATCTTCTCTCAAGTTCCGTTCTTTTATTATAATTATTCTATCCATAAATTCTTATTATTCTATCATTAAATGAAAAAACTAGTACCATCAATATATTAGGATTCTTTTATGATAATTATTCAAACTACACTTGCTCACACCTCCATCTAATGGATATGAACATATTGTTTCTCAGTACGATGAAGTACTACCTCACGAAATCATGATTGTTCAATTTTCCCTTACCACCTCTCATTGTGGCCATTATTATGGGAATTTATTTATACATGATATAAATTATATTTATATTTTTTCGATGATTTTGTTTGTTTTATTTAAAAAATAACATTATTCTTTCCTTAATATGAAATTATGATAATTTTTTTTGAGGAAGTGTGGACTAACTCCGCCTCAATGTGATATGACTCGTTAATGATATTCATTAAAATGTATATAATTTGGTTTTATTAAATTTATAAAGGTTGGTTTTATATTGATATCATTTTTTGATTATTATTTTGATATGAAAAAGAAATGGAAGTAGTGTTTATCAATACGTACGACATATCATCTCCATGAACGGTGCATTTCATTTCTTATATACAGAAAGTATAGGGAGAATAAATAAATATTTGTGAAATAAAGAAGAAATTTAAATCATGAATAATATTATGTAGATGATGGACTATCAACACATGAACAATTTAAAAAAAACTGGTTAATTTTTTACTCAAGGACAGAATATAGACAAAACAAATGATATGAACATAAATAATTATGTATTTCGTATAACATAATAATAAGTAATATAAATTGAATAATAAACATGAAAAATTTCATTGATAATATATAAATTAATCTGAGTTTGTTATTAATGAATATAATGAAAGAATGAGACAAGTCAAATTCATTGTAAGGGAACTTCGGATCCCTATTTCTATTCATTGGGATTATCTTATACTACCTGAATATGACTTACAATGATTATGTGATAAATGAATATTGATATCATTTATTCTATTTATAATTGACTTATATGGATTTATATTTAATACACATAATAAATTTATTTGATTAAAAATTTATCTTTTTAAGTGAAATGAAACTCAATCTCCCTTCATTGAATTAAATATCCATGTCATTGGTTTTGTGTTTCAATGAATATATGTGAATGGCCTATTATTTTTTTACACTGAATATCCACTAATATTGAGGGTATTTATATTTATAAAACATACTTATTTCATTGATTTACCATTAATATAAGGATCGAATATTTTTAATGGATTTTTTCTCTATTTAAATTCATTTGAGACTTATTTGTTGTTATGCACCAATCATCTTTTATGTGGTGTATAGACTTCCATTTGAAAAATTATATCATGAATCTTATTATTCTTATGATATTATATGTTTCATTTAATTTTTTTCCTTAATGAATTCAATTTATATATTTTATAATGTGGTAAGGGAATCTTTAACTAAAACATCAAATAAAATGTTTTAAATAATTAATCTTATAATTCTTTCTTGTTACTGTGCTTGTTTTAAAAATGATTTTAGGTATTTATTTATATTGACATGAGTGTTTTAAAGTGTAAATTAATTTAAAAACTTTTTGAGTGTTACCAGAAACTTTGATTAAAATGAATTATTTATGAATGTTTTAAATGAATTATTTATATCAATATCTTGAAATTATATCTTATTATCACAATATGGAAATGAAATTTTTTCATTATGATAATTTTTTGTGTTATGGTTATGTTATTGTGTTTTGAAATTTTAAGGATGGATACATGATAAACCATTATTAGGTGGATACAGTAATACCAAATATTGGTGGTTCTGTGATAAACCATGGATGGGTGGTCACATTAAAACCTCCAATGTACTGTGTGTGCAAGTCGTCTATATGGATATTCCATTTAATTATATTTGTGGAAGTATACCATATAGTTTTCCCATTTTATTATGTTTATGTCCCATGATTACTTTATGTGTTATATGTTTCTTTATATGTGATTTATGGTAATATTTTGATTAAAAATGGGTAAGAGATGAGAATATATTTAGTGAAGAATATTTACTACTTATTAAAGGAGAAAACAATTACATTTTGATAATTTATTCTTGGTTTTCATGTTTCACCTTGAAAAAAATTCACGTCTTTGTGAAGCACTTAATGATCTTTATATTACCATAGCACATTTTGAAATGTTTTTCTTGGGACATAATGACGAATAATGTCAAAGATAATATCAATGTAATGTTATGGTATAAAAACATTAAATGATACCATGTTTTTTTTTGTGAGAATTTGTTTTTAAAAAAATGGAAAGTGTGTAGAAGTGTCTTCTTTTTAATATTTATGTTGGTATGTATGTGTTATTACCTAATTCATTATTAACTAAAAATAAAAACATCCTCAATATTATATAAAGTAAATTCTTAAAATTACTCAACATTATGTGATGTTTATGGCTGGGGCCTTATATAATTAACTTAGGAAAATTCCATGGGAGTCTCACACAAGGTTTACAATAAGTGCACAGTCATCAAAAATAAAAATAATTTCCAATATATACTCAACCTATAGTTTTTTTGTTATTAATATTTGATATATCTATTATTAGAACATATGAACTTATAGTATCTGGAAATTATTTTTCTCGAAAAAAACTCCTTTCATTTCCACACCATAAGATGTTCTCCTATAATTTGTTTTATGATGTGGTTTCTCACTAATATTTTCTTATCCTAAATTCCAATGGTAATGTAAAAAATTTCTCTAATACCAACTCTTATTAACCAATATTTTTATAGAAAAATATAGTATGAATTTATATGAATATTTATAATTTTGAAGAATATATACATGAGTATCATTACATTTTAGTTTATTTGGATAATAGATAAATAGTATTATTATTTTATAGATGATAATGAAATCTCCCATTAAGATCACAAAATTTAGTACTCTTCATTTATAAAAACATCTTATAACTATTGGTCATAACCTGGGAAAAGGAAAATAAGATTGTGTGAGTATAGATTCCCATCAAGGGAAAGCATGTGAGATATCAATCGATGATCACATAAAAGAGAAATACTAGAAAAATAGTATGATATCATTAGAATAAGATACAATGTTCATACAAAAATACTACCTTAGATCCTATTCATGTTTCGTTAGAGAATGAATTATAAATTGAAATTAAATTAATCATACAATTGGTAAATCATCACAAAAAATGATAAACCATATTTTCATGAAATAAAAGTGTGTCACCTTAAAAAGTATGGAAACCATTTCAATGTCAACGTTGTATTTTGATATTTTAATATCATGATGGATTAATAATTACAACATGTTTACCAAGTCATAAGTAATTCTACATCACTAATTGAATCCTATAATGGATCATGATCATTGACTTATTTATTATAGTGTATTATTCACATCGTCTTTTTTCCTATATTAGATTAAGTACATCAACTCTCGTTACATAATCATATCATTATTTATAATACATTAACAAATTCCCCATATGGTCATTTAATTATGGTCCCCCCATCAGATAATTAAACTCAAACATATGTGTCACACTAGATCATAAAATGTTTATCCTATCACTATATCATAACTAATTAAAATAAAAAATGTTTCCTTATCATTTAAAGAATTTATCATTGAATAAAACATGAATGAAAATTATTATTCACAAATATATCATCATTATAATATTAAATAATCCATATATTGAATAATTACTGTATATTTAGATCATATACCCAATAAAACTAATGGTGAACAAATGGTTGTTTTATTTGATGAATATATATTCCATAAAAAGTTATTTAAACCCATTCCCAAGGAAACAAATAATTATATTTTTTGGTAAATTATTCAAAATAAAAAAAGTAAAAAATATTATGGAATAATTTATCTTTTAAATGAACTATTGAAATATATAAATTTTTCTTGAACACATTGTGAAATCATGATGGAAAAAAATATATTCATTTAGTATATGATAACAGAATGGAATAATATAATGTTTTTTAATAAATACTCAAATATGAAATTATTCAAAAAAGCATGAATATTTCATGTAAAAGTAATCAATGGTTAAAATGAATTAAAAAAATTGAATATTAAAATAAATCATAAAAAAAATACATTTACATGGAAGTGAATGATTCTTAGTTGAATAGTAAATCATTCTCAATTTTACTGAAAACATTATCTTAGTCAATTGAGGGAATAAAATTCAGAAAATTAACAAAAACAAATTGCTGTATATAAATAATATTTAGTTTAAAATATTAATTAGATTATTTATAGTGAAATCGATGTATTTTACAATCATGGCCATAATTTTAAAAAATCACTCTAAACAAGAATATTTTATTATAAATTCCCTTATGATTTGTTATTTTTTGACTCATATTACTTATAAAATAATAACATTAAAATATATATTAGTTATAATGAATTTAAATAATTTCATAAAAAACATTTAAAAAGGTTTTTGTATACACCTTCTAAAATAATATTTGTGGATACCATAACAAAGGTCCAAAAGATAACAACTTTAGATGAATATACCACACCTCACGTCTGACTTCATTGTAACATTTTTGAAACTCCATTATAATAAATTTTATTTTTTATCAATATAAAGAGGAATCATTTTGTGTTATATATAATACAATATTTTATTTACATAAAAATTATTATAGAATATTTATTAACAATTTTTTACTTACATTAGTATTATAAGTGATAATTGTGTTGTTTTTAATGTACATTTTGGTTTGATAGTACTGATCCTTTTATAGTGATCATACATCCATAATTTCAAAAATGAAAATAATTATATATATAACATATATTAAGTATTTACCAAATTATATTATTCCATAAAATAATATATTGGGAAATAAATTACAACATTCATTGAGAAAATTGTTCATACGTTTACATGAATATTTTGTTTATCACATTACTACAGTAAAGAGTGAAATTTCAAAATTATTTAACTTATACATAATAATTGTTTTCATTGATAACATATATATTCACAAATTTATCTTTATTACCATCCATGTCCGTATAAAATTAAAATCATATGACATAGTTTTATGGAGGTGGTAGTCCACATGTATACATGAGAAACATTATCATTATGAAACAGATTGGATGGTAAGAAGTTATATGGGATATTATAATAAATGAAATTTAACCATGACCTAAATAATATATATTAAAATTATTTCTATCCATATATTCATCCTTGAGGGGTAGTGATGGAAAATAAATTATATTAGATTGTGAGGTGGTTTCTTACCACACACACAATCAATAGTATCATTTCAGATTTGATGGAATGGAATAATTATATATCTTATAAAATTTAAATAAAAATATATTAATATATTTCATCCAATTGTTAACTTATTTCATATAGAGTTAACATAATTTAATAGATTTATAACAGTAAATAAAACGGTTATGTGTGGTTATAAACTATACGTCATTCTCAAGAAAACCTTTTTATGTTTGTAACTAAATCCATACAATGAGGTATTTCTGATAAATAATGTGTATATATTTATTAGGTAATGATTTTTGATGTATTTGGGAAGTTATATTTCATAAAAACATTCTATTTTTGTGTAGAAATAATAGGAGAAGGTTATCCATTTATATGTGAGTTCAGTGGCACACTTATAATTTTTCAATGATTAAAAAAATTCATTTATATTTCTTGAGAAAATGTATCCAAAATTATTTAAAATCTTATTTTAATAATTCATTGGTTAACTCCAACAAACAAATAGTTATTTAGAGTGTTTTATTCCATTTTATCTGCTATCATTTTAGTTTAACCCATGGTAAACCCGTTTTAACTTTTATGATTGTAACATATTTTTAAACATTTATTATTTAATATGACCTTCAATAATGTGGAAAATATTACTAAATATTAATTATTTTAATTCCAAATATCTAATCAGTCTTATAAAATTTTGTTCATAAACTTAGTGAAATTTACGTTAATATTAAACATTATAATGTGTTAGAATGTGTTTTTCCAATAAAATTTTTCTCTTAAGTGGAAAATGTGTTTTGATTAAATTTCAAATAATAAATTTTAAAAATTAAATGAAATTAAATGAAATAAATATATTTACCTATTTATAATTTAAAATATATTTTTATTAAAAATGATATATTTTAAAAGCATTAAATGAAATAAAAATATTAAAAAATATTCAATATTAGTCTACATTCATTAAAATTTTAATCATTCTAGGAAACTCAATGAAATTCTGTATAGTATAATTTATGTAATCTGATTTTTTTTTCATTTTATAAAATTAAATTTAATAATTTTGTAGAAATAATTTCAAAAAACAATTTAAAATTTATAAGAAAACTATTGTTTCAAAAAAATTGTTTTAATATCAAAACTGGATTTATTATTATCCCATTCTAAGAAGAATTACAATATAAATTACAGAAAATAATATCACATATTAATTTCTCTAAAATCATTCAAAAATAGAGATAAATTTAATTTATTAAGATAAAAACATTTTCATGCATCTGAATAATTTTTTGATAAAACATATCGTTTACACTCAAATTATTATTATTTTTATCTACTAATAACTAATTATGCATTTTATACAAATATATAAAATATAGATTTCATAATTTAGTTATTACTATTAAAAAAACTAAATTAATTTTTAGGTTATAATAGTGTAAAATATTGTTGTTCATTTAGAATTCTTTTTTCATATATTGAAATATATTAAATAGATATATTTAAGAATAAATATATAATATTATATTTAGTTGTTACCAATCCAATAAGAAATTATTCAAAAATTAATAATTGGTTATCATCAAAATAAAATAAAAAATATAATTTTCAATTGTGGTTGATGCATATACTATTCACCACATTGTTTATAAATTATAAATTAGTCATATGGATAACTAATGATTTCTGTTTGTATCTGGGTGTTTGATGTTTCTGAAATCAATCATCACCATTATCCATCAGTTTTGAGCACATATTAGTATACTTTTAATAATCCTTAAATCTATTCCATTAGAGTGTGGTTGTTGTATTCTAAGTAGGTTCTACCCATTTTCGTCATTAGATAACATCTTCCCAATATAGTGAGATTGAATTTACTGATGGCCAACTTTTTCACATTCACATCATTTACCAGTACCGAAAAGATAAATTACACCATTCAGATTTCCACAAAGCTAGTATAATATTAAAACATACCCATACATAATTTTTATTATTATTATAATTTACTCTAAATTCCATAATGATATTCTTATCAAAATAATAATATTTATCTTTAAATATAATATAAAATTCCATCAAGATAGAACATCATATAATTTATTTATATCATCTAAAGAATATTATGGGTAACATTCTTTGGAAACATGGTTTTCATCCAAAAAATAGTTGATCAATCGTAATTTATTATTCAATAATATACCTTAGGAATACTCCACATTTCTTGTAATATATTCTTCATCGTTACTAAGATATTCATTATCAATCTCTGTAATCCAAATGAACTCATTCACCATCATTATATTTTGATTACAAGAAATTTACCATTTGAAAATTAATATCTTAAAATCATCAAAATATATGGATTAAATTTATTTGAAAATAATTTTATTCTAGATAACAGTTCACCATTGATCATCCTTCTCATCTAAATGATATAAATAAAAAATAATCTATCCATGTTTTGAGAATTGGATTGTTGAAAATATCACTCTAGTAGTATATATCATTTTATCAAGAATTAGTAGATCATTGGACCCAAAAAAATAAGGTGGTAATTTCAAAATGAATGACTCAGAAATACATTATTCCCTCCTTAACACATTTAGAACATCTGAATGATTTATACCTTCATAAATTTAAATAATAAAATAAAAATGATTTGTAATTACACATCCAATGATATTCAATTTTCCAGGAGGACAATTATTTCAATTTCAATCAAAATTGGGGTTAATCTGGTTCCTTCATGTTTCAATATATGGTTTAAACAAAAAATAATTTTATAATGCATAACAAACATAATTTTGAATCATATAATTATGGACATAATTAATAGTATATGTGTGAAACCATAGGTTCAACCTATGAAATTTAGGAACCATTTTCTTTTTAAATAATTAATAATTTTACATAAGGAAACTTTTCTTTACTCTAAGAATTACCAAGATGTATATCAATCCAAGTGTGAATATGATCTAGGCAAAGAATAATTACATGGTGGGGACTGTGACAAATCTAATTTCCTTTAATTTCAATCAACTCGTACCCCACTATAGAATCATTCATGTTCTGTATGTAATTAAATTATGTATATATGAAATCGTTAATTTCGTAATATTTTAATTTATTCTTATAAGTTGATTAAGAAGAACAAAAACTACCATTTTGGATTCCCTTCTTTGTTCTAGGGAGGATCTAGGGTAGAATCTCTCCAGTAGTTGTCCACATGTGGCCCAGTTATCTCTTAGAAATACCACTTGATATCGAAATGAATGCATGGATAATAATATTTATTTAATTTTTCATCCTTAATATACAATTATTCAGACATGATGAAATCAATATTGAGTTCTCTTTCTTATGAGGTATTGTGATAGAGGGTTTGAATGAAATTCTGTGTAGTGCATCAGTTACCTCTTTTTGATTACACGTGTATTATCCAAAACAGTATATTTATAGAGGTAATGATTAAGATTTAATATTGTTTTATTGTTCTTTCTTATCTATACAATATTAAAACCAATAATAAACCCCATTTAAAAAATAACAATATAATTATTATCTTTCATCTTGCACCATCTAACGAAAATGATAAAAAATACTAACTGGTTTTTAAATAATTTATCACCATATGCATTCTTGGTGATATTTAACTAAAAATTCTGTATTTAATAATCGTGTGACTATTTCATTAATAAATAAATATTTCATTCACATACTTGAAATTAAATATTTTTTAAATATTCACTAAAATAAATAAATATATTTTTATTGAAATTTTAGTAATTAAATATTTATTTAAATATTCTATCAGTATAACATAAATAAAATTATTCCATGGTCTTCATAATAATGTGTATTCCATGAATTAAATTCAACAGGAATTTAAATAAGATCCATAGAAATAATTTTTGAATTATTAAAATATGACTGTTTCTCATTGGAATTGGGATGGATTTTCGAAAGTACATTATTACTATTTATAAATGGGTATGTACACTGAAGAGAAAAAACATAATGTCACAATATTCAATACAATATATACATGATCATGGTGTAATGCAATATCTTTTTCATAATATCTCATCTAAAATGTATCATCATTGTGTCATAAATCTATATGCTCAATATTTCTTTATTTGAAAAGCAGGAATAAAAATTTTGATAAACCAGAGCCATGGAATTTAGTCGATTTTTACATTCTAGTCAATGGGATACGATTTCTAAACACAAAATGATGGAATGGTCAAATCCCTCCTCAAATTATCCATTAATGAAATGTCAAACATGATACACCCAATATTCCTTACATCACTCTAAGATATGGAATAATGGTTTTTTCATTAAATCAATGTTTGTGATTTGTGACAAGCACCAATGAAAATATTAAAGTCTAAGGACCCATACACATGATCATATATATGAATATATAATGGCCCCAAATATGTATAAATACTACTAGCAGTTCTAATATCATAATCTCCAATTATGGATATTACCATGTTCTATCTTCTTTAGAAGATGACTTTCTTGCTTATTATTAATCACACATGGTGTCATATATTATAATTTCCCATCACAGTACAATACCAAACAATAGAACAATATTAAGAGTAATTTTACAGAAATTCAAGGTTATCATCATATAATGGAACAATTATAACCTTATCAATTTTAGAAATACTCTAGGAATTCATTACACTAAATTCACGATGAAAAATATTTAATAACATGTTTAATTAATATAGATTACACACATATATATATATATATTGATATTTAAATTAGTATGTCTTAAGAAACTAACCCAACTGGACTCAATCCAACTAGCTATTTCTTTTAGTTCACTATACCTTATAAGATAATGGTGTTTCTAATGAGTCATTTCATTAGTCATGGGGTCTGTCTTGTTGTCCTTGGTTGAAATAAATCTCAATAAAACCTCACATATATGATATATATCCCTCAATAGTTGATAATTGTAAATTATTTTATTCATTTTTTCATGTGACCAAGGATCCATTTTGATAACCCCCACTAAAATATTATCACAAAAATGATTGATTAGATCATTACAACTATGTACCATTTCATTATCTAAAACAATGTTGTGTACCTATACTTATTCCTTAGCATTCCCATAAGATGCACTAAACAAAAACTCTGCTGATGAATTTGAAACCACAACTTTCTGAGCTCTCATAAAACTCATAGCACATTCATTTAGATTGTTGATATATTCCATTTCTAATCTCATTTTATTTTGATTAAATTGTAATCGATCTTAAAAATATCCTCTAATGACGGGTTCCTCATATCCACAAGAGACTACGGATATATCCTTAATACACCTTAGATACTTAATGATATTCCCGGCTTCTATCCATTCGCTGTCACATGGTTTTGCATGATATTTTCCTACCACACTCAATGTGAAGAAAACATGTAGACTAGTACATAGCATGGAATACATTACTGACTCAATTACTTTTTATTTTGAAACCCTTTCAATTCATCCAATTTAATCACATTTGTAAGGATACAATTTATTATAATGATGAATTCCATTTGTCATTAGAAAAAATAACCTCATAGGTTTTTCCATACATAATCTCTGCAATATCATAACAATACATTTTCCTTGACATTAGCCTAATAGACTCTTCAATATCTCATGATGGATCTTGATGCCAAAAATATTTGTTTCATTTCATATTCCATTGATAATCTTTTTTTTACAATTCTTTAACAGAGTCTTCGACTAGTTTGTCATTTCAAATAAGTAATATGCCATCATAGTATATTCTTAATTAAATAAAAACACTCCCACTAAACCATTAATAGAAAATCAACATGAATTCATTATTTTAAAATCAAAATTCCATTATGCATCAACAAAAACAATTTTCAATGATCTGGGGGATTTTATTAATCCATAAATGGAACATTGGAACCTGTATTCATTGTTGTATTCTTTGGGAGGACTAAACAACTCAAGTTGTCTCATAAATTAATATTTTTAAAGGATATTCTTTAGTTAGGATATTTTGACCATGATTGACCAAATATTATAATCATTGAATACCATAATGGGAATTATATTTAAAGTATACATTAGTATTGAAATATTTGAAATGTTTTCTTTATAGTCAATTCCATGATGGATTTAAAAAAAATTCAGATAGTTACACCATATAGATAATTACTTGACCTTAAATTGATAGTTTTATTTTTAATTTACCATTTTCAACCATTGTGATTTTCTTTTAAAATAGGGCCACACAAAAATTCTAGAAAATTTTTTGATATAGGGAATCCATTTCAGAATAAGTTGTTTAATTTCATTGGGAATAATTTATTCCATGATTATATTTTTTTTAAAGGATATCGTTATTATAATATAATAATAATAAATCACCATATTTAGTGTCTAGAAAAAAATTTAATTATATAGCCTCTATTATACTCTTATGTATAAATGGTTTCTCCAATATAGTTTCTTTTTTGATAGTCCATTATAGAGTTCATTATAATACAAAATCATGTGTTATTTGAGCTTCAACATTATTAGTGTGTATCTCTCTCCAACAATATATTATATAAATACACTATCATATGAAATATGTATTGTATATATATTATAACACTTCTGTATGATGGGTTATCTATGTAATATCCCAATATTTTCATGGGGTGTCCTATAAATGTACACTTTGCGCCTCGTGTTTCATGTTTGATACATGATGAGGCCTTAAAAAATTCCTCACTTATGAAATCATGTTTTTTAAATAAAATTTATTGTTTCCCACAAAAAATTCATATGGAATAAGATTTTCTAGTATATATTGTACAAGTATTATTATATTTTATTATTTTTTTGATGTGTATACTTAACATTATAATGGAATACTTTCTTGACTCATCGCATATCTCACCATATCCAATAATGTGTTTCTTCTACATCATCAAAAAATATTTCTTTATGGCTTATATTAAGATTGAGCTGGGAAAAAATCCCAATCTCCATTAAATAATTAATGAAATCATGAATAATTCATTCTCCACAATGTTCTGAGATGAGTTTTGTAATATCCTTACAAATTGTTCCTCACCTTCATTATTTTATTACATTATCAATTCAAGGTAAGTTTACATATATATCATTATGTATAAATACAAAAATATAATAAAATCATCAAAAATAGTATGAAGCATGAGTGGCCACTACTTTATACAATAGGAAATGGTACACACACATATGTATTAAATAACTACTTAATCACTTTGTCCCTTCACATTTCCCAATAAATGGATATTTAAACCTTTCCCATTATGAACTAAAATGAAAAACAATTGAGTGGGTTTAGTGGAAAATAATATAAATATCCAAAAATATTTAATTTATTAATGTGATTTTAGTTTAGATGGACTAGATGGTGACACCAAATTTTGGAGTGGTAAGAGTCATGTCAGGTTGTTTCATTATCTTTTCCATTACATAGTTTGGTTATTCAAAGAAATAATGACCATTATATAAATTTACTTTGCCATAAAAACTGTTATCTTTTTAAAAGAAACAAATTTTATCTATTAGTTTTAAAAAAACCCATCTGTATCTGTCTAGATACTAATAATTTTTTTTAACAGATAGATCATAAGATTAAAATATCAAAACAAATATCATTATAGTAATTAATGAGATTTTGTACTACACAATAGTTAAAACAATATGTTTTTCTCCATTGTACATATTTATATATACCACCACTCATTCATTTGTTTGAAATATATATTTTTTCTATATATAAATACATATATGAGCACCAAAGGTTGCATCAAATTCAATATTGGTAGAAATTGATAAATTGAACTTGATAAAAAATTATCCCCTCTTTATATTACTATATTTTTTCAACTAAATTACCTCATTTACACATTCATAATAAACATTATCAAATTCACTAGATTACCCATTGATCTTCTCATTCCTCAAATATAATTACAATGATTTCGTGGCCCTAGAGATTATTAATTGGCCTTTCTAACTTTTCTACATAATGACTGATATATTTTCATTCTTTATCTACTTATCCCCCAAGGGATGATCACAATTATGATATGGAAAAAAACTTATCAATGATGTTCATATTAATATTCACAAAAATATTCGACATGATCTATGGGAGTAATGCATGAGTGAGATCAATGCTCAGTTCTCTTGGGTGTTTAAACTATAAAACGTATAGGTTATCAATGTAACCAATGAGAATAAATACATGATGTCCATATAGGGAAATAGAATTAATAATTTTTTAACAAAATATACATAGATATCATAAATATCTCATATCTGTCTATCTCCTCAAATAGGCCACAAAAACACCTGACCATGTTATACACATCCATATTTTATTTCAAATTTATGATATAACTGGACATTGATTAAATCATAAAATAATTATTGTGGATTATGAGATTAAATTTTCTTTATAATTTAAAATATAATATTTTTTATCTTCTCTTTATTATGAATAATATTATATTTAATAAATTGATACCATTTATTAATTCTCCCATTTTTTTATCAAGTACAAATATCCCTGACCATTGAACTTAGAATGTATAGTTTATATAATATTATAGTGTAAATGTTACGTATTTCTCTTCTGATAACCCATCAAAGGGTTTCTAAATCTACTTAATGTTATTTATCTAAGATGAATTTTTCCAACTATAGGCTTGTAGCTCTGTGATCTATTGTGTGGAATCCCAAATCCCAAAATCAAGAATTGGACTTCTACAAAACATGAATTCAAATAACACCATGTCTAGAAAAGGATATTCATATTAATTTAAAATATGAATTATATCCCTAAACAATAATTATAACTACACCTATAAAATTATCTGTCCAAATAATGACTTTTCAAACACATAGTTATAGTGGTTTCATTCCTAATCATATAATGGAAGTCCATGTATGACTTAATATTTCATTTATTGATTTATGTTATTATACATAAATCTTATCTTCTTTAATCATTAAAATATTTTTTAAATAATATGTTAATATTAAATAATTAATTTACCTTTTACAATGGCATTTCTTTTATAATAATTTTTTTAAAATTGAGTCTCTTCACATTAATTATTTTAGTTTTTTGATTGGGTACAAGTATATATAAAATAAATATTTCATATAATGAAATAAATTAATTAATTAAATCACCCAATCATGATATTTTCTAATGTTTGATTTAATGATCAAACATTAAATCGACTTATTACCTATGAAATAACTCATTTTCCAAGTCTTGGTGTTCTTTACATTATCTAACTTATACATTTTCTTATTATTATGTTGGCATCATTGTGGTTTTTTCATGAACAACCTCTTCACGCCATGAAATTACACATTTATTATAAGTATATATTACTCATACTTAGATCATTTTATCGAACTGATTGATTATCATAGATAATATAAATAACTTTGAACATGAAAGTGATACATAATAATGCATGGCGGGATAAATCATAAGAAATTATATAATTTAATATTATCAAATTTAAACCCCGTGAAATTAAACTAATTAATCAAATTCCTACACATATATAATTCATGGTAAATATTTTGATTAGTCATACATGAAAAATAAAAAATTTAAAAGCTTATTTTCATTATTTAATCATTATTATTAAGAAAAACATGATTTCATTATTTATTTTGTGAATTAACTAAGTAATTATATTTAATATTAATGATAACACAACTTTAATTAAAGATACCTGAGATCTATGATAATTATGGAATATAAAAAAATAACTAAAAATGAAATATTTATTAGAATAAATTAATTTGGTATTTAAAATTCATTATATTCATTATAAAATTTTCAACTAAAAATTGGTGATTTGATAAATAAAATAAATGTTTAGTTATTTAAATTTAGAATTTAAAAACATTTTAATACTTTACTTATATTAGAGACTACACAACATTTACAGACTACCCAAACCTCATGTATATGGTTTATAATGATACTCAGTGAAAGACCTAACACTTTAGCATGTTGCCTGACCAAACTACATGGAGCATACATATTAGCTACTTGTCATGTATCCTCTATCATGTTCCTAAGATTCCTAATTATGTCTTCATCATGTTTCTCACAAACTAAATGATGTGAAATGGCTATCTACACCCCCTGTGATCTTGATACAATTTACCCAAGAAACCCACTGAATACTCAAGATGATCTACATTGTTATACTACATGGTGTGCACAAAAGAAATAGACATCATTTACCACATTAATTGATGTTTCATTTTTATTACTGATTGGTAAAAAATTTATTTCATATTATATAATTGATGAACTAAACATCATTTATACCATCTACATGTCTATTTTATCATAAATGATTTCTGTTGTAAATCTCATATAGGTTCACAAAGTATAATGATATTTTGGATTTTTTTATTTTTACTAGTTTCCTATATACAATAAATTATGTGTACACCAATACAAATCATGACATATAAAAACCTATGAGGCAAACTATATTAGTATATACAAAGTGTGTAACAAATACTCTATCTATAGTAACTCTCTGGCACACCATGTATCCCTTGTTGCGTCCTGATGTAGTTTAAATGGGTACATGACATACAATTTTGAATACATTCAATTTAATCATATCTGACTAATAAAATTGTTGTTCCTAATGGAATCTATAGTGGTTCATTATATGTCATTTAACAATTAAGATAAATGTAACACTGAAAAAATCATGAATATTTTGTTGAAAAAAGGTAATTGTTATAATATTAAATAATGAATAATGTAAAATATAAATCTGAACATCATTTAACATAAAGAATAAAATAAAATAAATAACAATTAATTTATTCATGGACACTCTAATGTGATATGAAGGTTATGTGCACAAAAAAATATTCAGGGGGAGATATTACAATTCAAATTTATTTAATTGAAATTTCCCATAAACTGATTTGATTATATTGAAATTTTTTGTTTATTAATATTTTATTATAAATAAATTAAATAAATTTCCTATCCTTGGGTCGCTTCTGTTGATCCCAATTTTCACCATACAAAAAACCCTTTTAGTTTTCCTTAATTAATAATGGGAGGATACAACTGTATATTCCTTCTCGTGGGGGTCCATACGTGATCCAATGAACACTAGGAAATATCACTTGTTTTCAGGGATATAAAATAGTGAATCTAATTTAATTTAATATAAATTCGTGATTTCTCTTTCATTGTTCTCGATGAAATATATAATTTGTTTTCATTATTGGGTGGTAGAGAGATGGACTAGTTAAAACAGAATTTGTTCTGTGAAAACATTCTCGCTTTTATGATCTTATACACACTATACATAATGGTATTTTGGTGGAGGTTGTATTTAGGTCAGAATATTTTTAATTACTTGTTTAAAATTATTAAAAGAATTAATAAATCCCGTGAACAACTAATAATATAATTATTATTTTCTGTTGTAAACTATCTTGAGTAAATGATAAATATTATTTAGTTGTTGTTTAATAATAAATTTTCACTATACATTGTCATGGATCATTTGAACTCCTCATTATTTATTTGATAGAGAAATAAATGTTTTATTTATAAATAAATATATCATTCCCCTACTGATGAATAAAAATTTAATAAATTTTCAATAATATATATATATATATATTATTCACATGTTGATAAATTATTGTATATATAATATATGATATCAAAATAATATGGACAAAAATATCCCATAATATTAAGAATAAAAATTATTGAATTAAATAAATTAAAATAACATTTATTCAAGATCTAATGAAACACTTTTTGGATAACCATATTGGATTCCTTCTTATTTTCATTGAACATGCATGCCTAACAACCATGATTACTATATAGAAACTGCTCAAGGTACTCAAGATAGATAATATAATGTTGTAATGTATAGAACCACCTTAAAATAATAACTACTTAATGTAATATGATTTTCACAATATCACATCAATCTTGTTTAATTATATTTTTAATCAACCAATATACTCAATATTTTATTTTATGAAACTACTTTATAAACATGTCAGTACATTATGCCAAATAAATTTTGGTGATCATTATATTATATTAAGGGGCTGAGATATCAATTTTTGATTACCACACTTTCCTCCAACTTACTACCTTAGGGTTTTTTAGTAAATCAAAGTGAATGATTCTGTACATGCATGAATGATAATCTTAAATTATAATGAAAATTAAACATTGTAACGATAACAATGTAAATTGGAACCCAAATTTTGTATAATTTCTATTAGTGTGTCTTCTCTTATAATCAATGGTCTCGGATATTAATATGTCCATGCATCATGAGGAGATGACCCGTATACTTATGAGTACTTGAACCTAATGTTCTATACACTATATGTCCCATTATAGTATGTTATACATCAATTTAACTATAATAATAATTTTTTCATTGCACAAAATGTTACTCATCGTGGTAGGGAACTGCTATTACATAATCATTGTGACATATTCTCATGGAAATTATTTAACATAATCTAAGAATAATAATTAAAATGTTTAAACATATTTTTAATAAACACTAACTAAATACAATATACATTCCATTGAACTAAAATCATTTGTCCCTTGGGCACCAACTCCTATATTGCATAGTTATTTCCCAATCGCCACTCAGTATAATAATGGTTGAGTTATACTCGACTAAATCTTTTCATTGTTATGACTCTTAGTTACATATATTCTAAAAATATGACTACTTATACAATCAAAATTGTGGATAATTTTCAGAGTAAAACCACAATCCATTCATTACTATAACATAGAATTTTCCCAAATAAAAATTCATATACCAAGGGTTATCATTAATGATTCCTCATCATATTTTACTAAAGTTTTTAAAACACAACATATTACCAAATATATAGAACCAAACATTTACCCCATTAACACTATATATTTATATAAGAAAATTAATTTCATATCTACATGGTCCCCTATAATACAATAAGGGTCTACTATATTTTGAAACATGGATATATGAAAAACTACTACCTAAATGATCGTCATCATTCCCCTTTTTTCTACACAACATGGACCCTTTTTATACATAAGAGACATAATAAAATTAAAAATAACATGAGGATGGGAAACATAACAAATGGTTCAATCAGATAGCCAGTATGGCTAAAGATAGGTGATACCAATAAATGGTCATAAAAGAAGGTAATATAAAAATAATGTTATGATAACCTATTCAAAATAATTTTAAATCATTTCTGTAAGAACCAGACCTTCCTTTCAGGTATGTTTTTCCTTTTTCTGGATTTTTTGAGAAAAGAGGAGTGTCAAGAAAGTTTTTAAGTACACGTTGTCTACATTATGAGTACACGCCCTGTACTTCCTTTCCGCTAAATACTCTATGTTTTCCATGTTAGGGGCCACACACATAGCCATGTAAGAGTGTTTGGAGGCCTCTTAAAGCGGAGTACGGATAGGGAAAGTACACACTGTGTACTCCAAAATTACATGTTGTCTATTTTTTTTCATTAAACTCACCGGGGTCATGTCTAATGAAAATAACCACCTTCTTTTAGGTGTTCTTTTTTCGAGAGCATTGAGCTGGAATAGAACGTCAATGACCCCCCATGCCTCTGACCGTTCTCCAAATCGACCTTCATTGATTGAGTTGGAACAACATTGGTATGATCTTCCTTATCCCAGAGCTTCGTTTTTCAATTACTTCTCTTCTCCATGTTATTGTGGGTTTAATGTTTTAGATGTTTCTGTGGATATGTGATGTACTAAGGCGAATCACGCCATGTTGTTCATGTATATCGATCTCCTAACATCAAGGTAGGGGTTTGTTCCTTTCTGTAGAAAGACTTTAAGTATTTATGTGAAAATTCCACCAATACCATTGAACATGGTATAGCGTGCTTCCTGTTTTCCTTAGTTTTTTCCCTCCTTTACTTATATTCCAAAGTAGAGGTAATTAATAGTGAATGGGGTAATTTATTGTGCTTTAGATGTTTTTCCATGCACGTTTTTCCTATTTATGATTGTTTGGTCTAGTTTTTCCTATTAGGCTTCTTCATGTTCCATGATTTGTTGAAGGATGGTGTGACAATTGTTATTCCATGCTGAGATGTTGTAGACTGCTAACCAAATAGTTCTTGAGGTTCACATTGGCTGTTATATGATGTAATACTTGCTGACTTTACACAGGGATGTGAGAACATAGTGTAGTAGACTATAGGTTTAATGGACGTAAGGGCTCCTCCTGAGTGTCTTTTTAATATGATGCGAGATGACAGGGTGAATTGCGGTTGAGTGCTTCCCCAGAGTGTCTGTAGTTCCTCGACGTGGGCCACATGGGGAATGAGATGTTGAGTGCCTCCCCAGAGCACCTTTAGTATGATACGAGACTATAGGGGTTATTGATGGTGAGTGCTTCCCCAAAGAATCTATATTCTTTATTAGAACCAGAGGGTTACTAGTACTTGTTGGTTAAACCATAGGGGTTAGGCTGTGAGAACTACCCAAAGGGTTACCTATTTTTTGTACTTTATTGAGTGTCTGCTATCTTTTTTGTAAATTATATGTTAGAAACTGTGGATTTTTTGTTGCAGATTACTTTCATGTTTATTGCTTTCTGTACTTTTACCTACAATACTTTCACTGACTGTTAGGTGCAGATCTTCAAGTGGTTGGATTCTGGGATTTTGTCTCACACCATATTTGGGTCATGCTTTTGGGTCCAATCTGATTATATTGTTTCATGTTTAGATAAGGGAAAGCCTCCTTCCACATCAGTTTCTTGATCTCATTAGAGCTTGAGAGCTTGGAACCACACTTAGGCTTGACATATAGAGGATTTGTTTATCTTTATTTTGAAATTGTTTTTATTACTGGTTTTTTTTCAGTATTGTGACTTGTTTGGCTGCTTTCCTTGAAATAAGTATCATGCATCATATATATATTTTCTCCTACTGTTTATCATATTTAATCTACAATTTTTCACCTGTGTATGGATTGTTTACTTCTTCTGCTATTTCTTATTGTTTCTCTCTTCTACTATGTAGTGTTCCAATAAGGGATTAATATCCCCACTATCATGCCCAAATCCCTCTATAATAGTTGGAAGCCTCTAGAATTCAAGGAAATTCACTTGAGTCCATTTGACCAACCTCGTATGGGGCGCCCTTGTGTGGATTCCTGAACCGGGATGTTACAAAATTGTATCAGAGGTGTTTCATTTCTCTTGACTTACTGTTTGGAGACTATATTCAAAAATAGGATGGAATAGGTACTTGGTAATGAGCTGTTCTTGGGAGCAGGTAACCTGTGTATAGGGAAAATCCATACTAACTTACTTATTAAAATTTTACTGGTTTTCAAAATTAACAGTGGATTTGATTTCAACATTGGTTGATTCACATGCTTTGTGTTGTTACCGTTGTTGTTATTGCAGTTCTATTTTTATCGCAACCCGATGAGATGAGCGTATTCCATCTCATGCATTATATAGGCACTTGATAGAAAACCAGATGCCATGCATTCATTCCATTCAATATAGGATGCGTTAGTGATTTCATGTTGTTGTGATAGATTTTTTCTAGATTATGCATGATGTTGTGATAGATTCTTTGATATAATCCCTGATGATTGATAGGAAATTTTCTTATATATGTTCTTGTCTTAGATGGATGCCAAAAATTGGTTCTTGAGGTGTTATGGGCCCTCATTGACTGGAATTTGGTGGATCATTTATTGTTTTCCTTGTTATAACTTGTATAAGATTCCAGACATTGATTCGCGGGGAGTATGGGCCCTCCAGGAAAGGAATTTGGCACCTTAACATGTTTTTACTATGTTTTCTAGGCTCCGAAGCAGTTTATGAGGCTACTACTGGGAAAAACCCAAAATACACGGTGTGTACTTTGTGAAAACACATCGTCTAGTTTTTTACCGTTTCACCGACTATGTGGTCAGGGACATGGGTTTATGATAAATCATTCAAGAACACTCCATGTACGATATATATACATTGTGTTGCTATGATCACGTGTCTAACAGTGTGACTAATGGAATGAATGGATGAAACATTGACTATACATGTCGTGTACAGATTCCACACATCGTGTCATTTGACCTAGGTACCCGGCCTTGTCTCGAACAAAATGGGTCGGTGTTACCTCTTCTCATACACAACGTGTCCTCATAGAATAATCCATGTATCTGGCTGTGTAGCAAAAAACATGGGTCGGTTGGGACTTCGGTGTACACATTGTGTCTATCTGGAGCACACAATATAGTGTAACCTGGGTACACAGGCCGTGTCACTAACAACATGGGCTGATGAAGTTTGTTTAGTACACGTCATGACTACCTCGAACAAGTTGTGTATTATTGTCTGAGGAATGTCGTGTGGTATGCCCGTGTAGAATGACTCGTGTAGGGGAAGAGGATTCAAGTACATGTGGTCTGTTTGAGAACACGCCATGTGTTTGGGGTTATACCTGACCAGTTTAAACTGAATTTCACACCCATGTAAATGGCTTAAGGGAACACTCAGTGTAGTCTTTATACACGTCATGTAGTCATGTTTTCTATGTTTTGAATGCTTTATTTCCCCTGTTATCTTCTTACGATTCTTGTTTTTAGTTCATGATAATGTTGATCTAAGATGTGCGTTTGACCTAGCAGAGTCATGGCACCGAGATTTCCTCCGATTGCATGCCCGTTTCCAGGCGGTGATCAGACACCGGATATGGTTGATGAGGGACTTCCCGCAGATCCTCCTGTTGTGCCAGCCTTTACACCAGGAGTGATACTAGTTATAGGCGTCGATGCATAGTTTAGAGAAGGCTTCCTGAGGATGATGCAGACATTATAGGGAGCATTGCCACCTACCTCGACTATGGAATACTTAGAGCATGCTTTCTAGGAGTATCATCCTCCCACCTTCTCAAGGGAAAGGGGACCCCAGGCTACAGACTCATGGCTAGAATCCATGATGATGATCATTGAGCATCTAGAAACGCCTTTAGAAAGGAAGGTAAAGCTCGCTACCTACATGTAATGAGACTCCTACAAGAGGTGGTGGGACGTGATCTCATAGGCAGGTCATCAGCAGGTTATAGTGTGGGGGGAGTTTTAGTGCCTCTTTTACGACTAATTATATCTAGGGACCCTAAGGGCCAACCGAGGCTGGGAGTTCATGAGCCTATAGTAGGGTACTCTTTCTACCATGGATTATTTCTCATGTTTCACCGAGCTTCATCATTTCACACCCCTCCCTAGAGGAGATGGATTCTTCTTGGGAAGGAAGTTTGAGGATGGTCTCATACGGGAGATCTGCTCACAGGTGAATATCTTTTGGCCGAATTCCATCTCTTCCATCGTCAATTAGGAACTGATTGCGGAGCAAAATATGTGAGATTTCGGAGCTGAGAGCCAGGGCGGTTCCGCTTCCAGAGTTATTGCTTCACTATCTGACAATAGGATGCACCCTAGAGAGTCTATGCATGGTGATCCGAGGTTGTGAGACACATCATCAGGTAGCCATGTGGTATGCTACAAGTGTGGAAGTGCTAGGCATACGAGGTTGCATTTCTAGAGAGACATAGTGGAATTATGATATTTCAGAAAGAAGGATCACCTTACACACTTCTTTCAGGATTTCTCACTAGCATCTGGTTATAGGGGTTCTTCCAGGACTCCACGTTCAGAACCAGCACAACCAGTTTCCCACCAGTATGGGAACTAGAGTTTTTCCGGCCGTTCGGGCTGAGGTAGAGGTCGAGGTCGTCATGTTCAGTCACAAGCCTTTCAATGATAGTAGGGTGGACCTACATAGAGGATTCAGACAGGGTCACATGGTTGTGGTGCAGGTGAGCCTATTGTAGTGGATCAGACCCAGCATGACAGGGATCTCACACCCTCTACTGTTTTAGGTACGATCATAGTAGCCACAATTTTATCTTCTACTATTTTCGATATAGGGTATTACCATAGCATTATCATTGATGCTATTGTAGAGAGCCATGGGCTATGAATATATTCTTTAGCTGAT
Source organism: Viscum album (assembly GCA_963277665.1). NCBI lineage: Eukaryota > Viridiplantae > Streptophyta > Magnoliopsida > Santalales > Viscaceae > Viscum > Viscum album. The sequence goes on along the minus strand of OY728161.1, from coordinate 605,081,927 downwards.
ATCATGACACTAGACACACCATTGGGGATTAGAGTGGTTATTGTACGTCAGTGTAGAGAGTTCCCTCTTGAGGTTATGGGGTGTCACATCACATGGGACCTCTATGTCCTAGAGATGAGGATCAATGATATAATTCTCGGAATGGACTTTCTAGTTCCCTTATATGAAATTGTCGACTATTATTGTTGTAGGGTGGGTTTCATATCACCAGAGGGTGGATATTTTCTTTATATGGGAGAGTGGGATGTCTGGATGAGAAGAGCGGGTCCATTGCATCATGGGTTGGGAGCAGTTGCAGCCAAGATTGCTAGTCTTTTTATGGATGACCAGGGGACTTCACAGTTAGACTTTTCTCCAGTGGTGGATCATTTCACAGACATCTTTGTAGAAGATGTTTCAGGTTTGAATCTAGAGTGTGAGAGATAATTTTCGACTAAGCTCATGCAAGGAGTTGAATCAGTGTCAATTCTTCCTTAAAGGATGTCTACACCTAAGTTGTAAGAGCTCAAGAAACTGTTGGAGGAGTTTCAGGCAAAGGGTTTCATATGAACCAGTACTTCTCCATGGTTTTTGCCTGTTCTGTTTGCGATGAAGGTAGACCATAGCCTTAGTATTTGTGTGGATTATTAGAATTTGAGCCTGTTGACGGTCAAGAACTGATATCTCTTGCCTAAGATTTATGATCACTTTGATCATATTAGAAGAGCCTGACTATTCTCGAATATCGACTGGAGATCTGTTTATCATCACATTCATGTTAGACCATCATATATACATCTTATAGCCTTCATGATAAGGTATTGTCTATAAGAGTATATGGCTCTGTCGTTCGGTCTCACGAACGCGCCTGAAACATTCAGGGAACTGATGAACCGACTATTCCATCCATACAAGGACTTTTTCATGGTGGTCTTCGTGGATGATATCTTGGTGTACTCTAACAATCAACATGACCATGATACCCATCTTGAAAAAGTTTTGTGAACACTGAGACAACATTAGTTATATGATAAACTCTCATAATGCCTCTTTTGGATAGATCAGATTCACTTCTTGGGTCATTTTTTCTCAGAGATAGGAATATCTATAGACCAAGAGAAAGTGAGAGGAGTAGTTTCCAAGGATAATTCGAAGAACGTCTTTGAGGTGCAGAGTTTTCTCGGGCCGGCTGGATACTATAAATGCTTCAAACATGACTTTTCTCACTTAGAGGCACCGGTAACAGGTCTGACCAAGAAGGGTGTGAAGTTCTTATGGTCAGATTCATGCGAGTCAGCCATTCATGAGATGAAGGGGAGTTTGACTTCAGCACCTATACAACTCTTTCCAGAGCCAAAAAAGAGCTACCCCGTCGATTGTGATACTTTAGGAATCAGGCTGTGAGTTGTTCTTTTGCAGGGAGATAGAGTCATTGTGTACATGTCTCGGCAGTTGAGGCCACATTAGAGGAACTACTCTATGCACAATCTCGAGTTGGCAGCTGTTGTTCATGCCTTACGATGTAGAAGACATTATCTTCTGGAAGAGCACTTTTTGGTTTCCACCGACCACAAGAGTCTATGTTCGTCTTCACTCATGGTGATCTGAACCTGAGACAGTGTAGGTGGGTAGAGTATCTTCATTCCTTTGACTTTGAGCTTGCGTACATGCCTGGGAAAGGCAATGATATGGCTGATGGACTGAGCAGGAGGACATAGCTACAGGTAGTTCAGGATACCAGCAGTGAGTGGCATTTTATTGATCTATTCTCTGAGATGCATTTGGAAGTTCACGATAAGCTAGGGAATAATTTTATATCTTATGTAGATGTTATCTTTACACTTCTTGATCAGCTATGAATGAGGCAGCTATAAAACTTAGAAGGTCTAGTCTTATCGGAAAGCGTGTTTAGCGAGGACCCAATTCCTGGGTAGACCACAGGTGAGGATGAGATCTTGTGTTCCCAGAGATGCATATGTGTGCTAGTAGATTTACGCGAGGAGTGGATGCGGGACATTCATTCCAATGTTTGGGAAGTTCATCTTGGTGTCACCAAGATGTAATACGATCTACAAAACCAGTACTTGTAGCCAGGTATAAAGAGAGATATTATTGGTTTTGTCATGAGATGTTCTACAAGTCAGTAGGTGAAGGTGGAACATCAGCGACCTGTAGGTCTTTTACAGTAGTTGACCATTCCAGAATGGATGTGGAACGATGTTGCGATATACTTCGTGACTGGTTTTCCGAGGTCGCCTCGAGGGAATAATTCTATTTGGGTTGTCATCGACAGACATACAATGGTTTCTCATTTCTTGATGATCAAGGATACCTTAAGTGTTGATGAGCTGGGGTGGTTGTACATCTGTGAGATTGTGCATCTGTATGGAGTTCAACACTCCATCATTTCAGATAGGGATGCACATTTTACAACATAGGTCTGGTAGGGGCTATAGAATGCTTTGGGTACTTAGGTTCTTCTCAGTACAGCCTACCATCCATAGAGAGATGGCCAATCTGAGTGTACGATTCAGGTAAATGAGGATATTACGCAAGCTACCATTCTAGACATTGGAGGTTCTTGGGAGAATCATATAGCTCTCATGGAGTTTGGCTCACATAATAGTATACAGTCAACTATTCATATGGAACCTTAAGAACCTTTGTATGTTAGTCCATGCCGATTACCTTTATGCTGGCTGGAGATAGGAGAGACAGCTTTTCTTGGACCTCGCCTTTTTCAGAAGACCTCATAAAAGATACAATTAATTATGAAGAGGATGGATACAACACATTATCAATAGATGTATTATGATGATCAGCGGAGACGACCTCTGGAGTTCGAGGTTGGGGATCAGGTTTTCCTGCGTATCGCACCGAGGATGGGACACAAGAGGATTCAGAGATAGGGTAAGATTTCACTATGGTACGTCGGGCCGTTTGAGGTGTTGGATAGGGTTGGGCTGGTTGCCTATCGGTTGTAGTTACCTCATAGGTATCGGGCTATGCACGACGCCTTCCACGTTTCTCAGCTCTGAGATTAATTTTGAGACCCATCACATGTCTTTCAACAATGGAGTATGAGCTCAAAGAGGATGCATAATTTGAGTATCATCCTATCCGAATTTTGGATCAATGTACAATTGTTCTCTTTGGCCGGTCTTTTCCTCTTGTTTGGGTGATATGGTAGTATGGGTTAGTACATGACGATACATGAGAGAGGGAGGCTGATGTACGATCATAGTGGCCGGAGCTATTCGGGGTTTCTTCTACTACATCTTGCTAGGATAAATCATGGATGAGTATCTTTATGGGGGATTTTTGTAAGATCCAAACATTCCATTCCGGTATGTTCTTCCACTTTCTGGAGTTTTTGAGAAAAGATGAGTTTCTGGAAAAAAATTTAAGTACACTCTATGTACTTCCTTGCCACTGAAGACCTTGTGATGGTTGTGTAGCGGGCCACACACGCAGTCACGTAAGAGTGTTTGGAGACCGCTTAAAGTGTATTACAGAAAAGGCGAGTACACACGATGTACTCCAAAAGTACACACCGTGTATTTTGTTTTTATCATTAAGCACACCAGTGTCGTGTCTGATGGACGAAAACATCTTCTTCTAAGTGTTCTTTGTCTGAGATCGCCGAGCAGCAGCAGATCTTCAATGAACACCAGAGCCTCTATCCGTTCTCTGAACCAACTGTCATCAATTGCGTTGGAACCGCAGTGGTAAGATCTTCCTTCTCGTAAAGCATTGTTATCCAATTCCTTCCCTTTTCCATGTTATCATGGGTTGAACGTTTTAGAAGTTTTTGTAGACCATCAACGTTCTAAGGCGATTCAGGCACCATGGTTCATGTATATCAATCTCCTAACATCAAGGTAGGTGGTTTGTGTCTTTCTTTAGGATCTATTTTAGAGTTTATGTGAAAATTACCCCAATTTTATTATATGGGGTATTGTGTGTTTCTTGTTTTTTCCTTGTTGTTTGATTTCTTTGCTTATATGCTTGAGTAAAGGTTATTTTTTTTAATAGGGTAATTTAAAATGCTTTGGATGCTTTTCCATGCTTGTTTTTCCTGTTTATGACCGTTTAGTCTAGTTATTCCTTTTAGGCTTCTGCCAGTTCCATGCCTAGTTGTAGGATTGTCTGACTGTTTTCGTAATAACCCGAGATTTTATAAGATATATTAGTTTTAATTTCTTTCATATCTTATATTGTACGATACACCATGATTATCTTGCACTATACACAACACTTTATTAGCTTGCAGTATACGCAACACTATTCTTAGATTGTGTTACACACAATTTTATGTTCATTTGATAATAGTCATTCTGCGCATCATTGAGTATATATATATATATATATATTCAATGTATAAATGAAAAAATGGTTGGAATATGATATAACGAAACAACAAAGGAGTCTTTCAGTATACGCAACCCTTACTTGGCTTACATTACACGCAATCACGACCTTCTTCGATAGTGTGTGTTGTATGCAATACCAGGTTTTACTAAACAATGATATGTTATTATGATATTATTATGAACTAGCCATTATGAATAGTATTAAATATATTTTGAATTTTATAACATTTTTATTCATCTTACACATTTTCTAGAACATGGTATAAGAACAAAATAAATGTTTCGGGTAAAATATGTATTTTTAAAAAAATGCAGTTTTGCCGCCTTTTGATGGCGCAACCACATTAAATCTAGTTTTGGAATGTTTATAAGTTAAATTTTACAAAATAAAATTATTCTTTGGAATCAGGATATAAAATATTACCTTGGATAAATTTTTCATTTTATTCTGATAACTTTCATATTTTAATGAAAAGTAAAAACACTCTATATTGTAATTAAAAACAACTTTTTTCATCGTAATAACTTATGTGGTTAAATTATAATATTGAATTGTTTTAAAGTAAAAATAGAATATATTTTTACCAATTAATATAATTTATGTCATTATCATTGATTTTACCTTGAATTCTTAGGTTAAATCAATTCAATCTTTTGCAATATTTTAAAGAAAAACCCGTTTTCTTTCGACAATGGGATTAAATTTAATTTAATTTCTGCAACTTTTCTATTTTGAATCTGGAAAAATGGATTCCATATTTGCAATCAGTGGGTCCAAATTATGTTAATAAGCTATTTTTTAGTTTTGGGAATTATGAATAATAACTACGGTAAATTTTATTTACCATAGTTAAAGATAAATCAGGTAATTAACAGTAAATATAATATTATAAAATTACCCTAACACATGCCAAAATCTTATTGGATGACTAAAAGATACCCATATCACCTAAAGGTTGGATTAGAATCATTTTATGGACTTTTGACCATGACAATAATTTAATTATTATTAAAACCAAATAAAGTGACAACATGTCACTCTCAAAAATATTATAAGGGTAATAATTTTAATTTAGTGGTAAACATCATAAAACATCAAACATAAATAGTCTCCAGAACTCTAATAAAATTATCTACAACATGATAATTTATTTAGCATTTTTAGGGATTAAATAATTGTCATTATGGTGATACGTTAATGATGCAGAAATTATTTATTAAGTGACACATCAGTAATATAGTTTTTATTGAAATAATAATACCCATAAAAGGAACTAAAATATAACAAAAACTTATTGGTAGTGTATATATCTACCAAAATTATCCAATGACTTAATATATAACCATTTGGAGTCTTACAAAAGAGATTATGACACTTATTTTATTTTATTTTAAATTATGCCAAAGTTGTCACCTTCATAATTTAATAAATATAACAATTTAAATATTGTGATTTTAAGATGATAAATTCGAGTAAAGTATTAATGATAAAGGTAATAGATTAATATTCATCATAGGATTTTTTTTAATTTTTATGCCACAAATAAGTATATTAAATAATTATACAAAAATGTTGTAGTAATTATTTTATTAAGGGATAAACAAATAAATGGTTTAAAAAAAATAAAATAAATATTATATGAACTATTTAATGTGCTCCACTAATTTTCTAGACACATATGACCTTTTATAAATCTATTAATGCTTTTAGTTAGAAAATTTCTTCTGTATATATGTTATTTAAATTCATATACTTGAATCGTTTCCAAATTGAAACTATTGTTATTTTATAAAAATAACATATTATAAAATTGTATAAAAATTACAAAAATATTTAAAAATTATAAATTTATATTTATATGGTCTGAAATGTTATAATGTTTTAAATTATGGTCAACTCAAAACAAATAAGTAATTTTTTGTTATAATTTAATATTTAGAATGTTATTACCACAAACAAAATTAATTTCATTATGTAAGGATAAATCAAGTTGATAATGTTTAAAAAAACTTCCTAACATGTCTACATTTTTTTGGTTGTTGATATTACAACCCTGTCTCATATAATATTTGAATATGAGTCTTTTTTGGAGGTTTTTAAGGGGGGTTATATTTATTATAAATTAATATTTTTATGATTTCCAAAGGTGCCCCTCTCCTCCCTTATAAAATGGCACCTCCTCCCTCTCTTCCTCACACCACATTGAGCCTTCATGCTCTGCCAAAACCTACCAAATTCTATTCTACACTTCCATAAAAACATACTATAGGTCATGGGTTTCTTCAAATACCAATTTAGTGCCCTAATAGGAGGTCTCAAAGAGGCGCTTCAAAGAAGAGGTTATGTCTATTACCGATTCTTTCATCTTTATTTCTTCTTCCACTTCTTCTTATTTAGTTATTTAATTATGAAGTAATAACATCAGTATCAATAATATACATATATGTTATTATAAGTATGAAACAAACATATTTCACCATCTATCTATCCTATGGAAAACGAAATCACCGCGCGTGCGTACGTATGGAATACCGTCTCCACGCCGTGGTGTAATCTGTTTTTCCAACACCACCATGCATGGATGAGTATAATGGTGTAAATAATAACAATACATAGTCATTATAACATCATACTTATTATGATATATTTTATAATCCTCTCCAATTCAATTCAATAATTATGGGAACGATATCATCGCTCGTGCGTACGTACGAACTACCGTCTCCACGACGCGATGAGATTCATTCTCCACGTTAACCATTTAAGAATGATATAAAGTATATATAAGCAATAATAATGAAATATATGACATTATAATGATACTTTATTTATGTATATATATATATTTATTTATTTCGTTTACTTAATTCCAATCAACTCAATAAAGAAACGAAAACAGCGTTCATGCGTACGTACGACCTACCGTCTCCATGAATGGTGTATTTCATTCCATTTACCGATCTATTATATATATGTATATTATGAATATATATTATATATAAATAATGATTTATATTCTGGAATTAAGTAATCATTATCTAATTAATCATATGAATAATTACAAGTCAAAACACGAACGACAAATGAAATGATTTTACCCAAAATGCTACTTTAACATGGAATTTACAAAAGAACATGTAATATAAAGTCATAAGTGAAAAATATATTATAACAATGAATATGATTAAGTAATAAGTCAATGACTTTTTTTAAATCATTATATAGGAGTTTCGGATCCATATGAAGCATTTCGGACCTAAGGTAAGGGATAATTTTGCAAATCTCATTTTTATACGAGATTGCTTATTCGTAAGTATTTACTAGGGTTATTTCTATGAACCATTTACATGTTTCGTAAAAATGGTTTCTTGTTTTTTTATGGTCCTTTTTACCCATTTTTTACATTTAGTATATAGTATGTATGGAATCTTTCTTTTACAAGGTACTTTTTGACTTTTTCGGCAAAAGTACGAGAAGAATGTTTTTTTAACAAATACGGAATGAATGGATTTTAAAAAAATTATTTTCAAGAAGATTACTTTACAAGTTTTCATGTTTATTTTTAATCAACTTCTTTTAGTTTAGAATTGTATGACATGTTATGAAAGGAAATGTGTTTCTGAAGTAGAAAGGATATTTTCCTCAAGAATGGCGTTCAAGTGTTTTATCAAAATTATTTTCCATCTAAGATGACATTATTTCATATGTGAATGTTTCAAGTATAATGTATCTATGATTTACATGGTTTCACTTTTATTATTATGAAATGATATCCATTACTTTTATATGTATTATGTGATTGTGGGATGATTTTTATGAAACCCATTTTTATTCTTTCGGTTACGATGAATGATGTATGTTTATTTTGTGGCACAAGAAAGAATGATTTCATTATGAGATGGTTGGGACCTACATCTCCCTCCAATGTATTGGATAATGATTTATATCTCATGAGATAGACATGGATGGAATGGTAAGTTAATCCGGTTCAGTATTACAGGGCTATAACGAGGAGTGAACTCGATTTAGAAAGGGACTTTTCCCACTAAGATGGTCTTGGCTGCAATGACTTGGCTAATATGAAAATAATCAATGTGATTAATAGATGCCAAAACTACATGGTTTATTCCCATACTATTTTATCATGATTTATGTTCCATTATGATCTATTCCTTATGTACTTCTATGTTTTCTGTCTTTGCTCAAGATTTTGATGTTTAAACATTATGGTCATGGTTTTAAGTTCAAAGGTATATGGTATGTTTTATTTTATCCATGCTTACCCTTACTGAGCATTTGAGATCACCCTTTTTATGTTTTATTTTCCCCCAGGATTAAAATAAAGGTGTTAGGCAAGGAAACATAAAGTGGAAGATCTTTATGGGAGATGTTGAAGTTCTTTCACCATGATTAGAAGATTATGTTCCATGTTTCCAAAGACACTAAACCATTACGGTCCTCGTGTGTATTTTTTTTATGTAATAAGTATTCCTCAAAATTAATGTAATGTTCATGTATTTCAAGCTTCAGATCTCTACAGTTGGTATCAGAGAAAATGTTTAGTCAACATTTGGAAACTAGGATGCGAGAACATTAGTGAGATCCCTAGATATATTTCTAAGGTATGTCTAGGGATATCCATAATTTTAAGTATATGTATAGGTTATAGTCGTAGAATTATGGTAACAATATTATATTAAACGTAAGATGTTAGATATTGAAGTTACTCCCCCTTTATTATGATTTTTTCCTCTCACACTATTCTTTTTGTGTTTTAGAAAATGGATGGAAACAAGATGATTCACGATAATGGAGGATATGATGGACAATGGAATGATATTCTTCATGAGAAACCAAATGAAATGGGATTTGGAAGTCCAAACATCATTATTATGCCGAATCATCAATCTCATAATATGATCAATAAACTCAAATTTGGTATGTTTCCTGACTCGGCTTATAAGAGAAAGATGGAGTTTCATGGTGCTCATGGAGGAAAGAAAGCTCAATTTCCCCTATATAAATCATGTGGGAAGAGGCATCAAGGATAATGTTCCAAAGGAACTAGAAGATGATTAGGGTGTGAAAAAGAAGGACACAAATCCAGTAAGTGTAAAGGAAAAGGTTCAGTTAACACCATGGATGAGGATAATCCTATTGCTATGACATCAACAATGATTAAATGTTTTAAATGTGGAATGTACAGGCATTATGAAAACTAATTCCCTAAGGGAAAGTATCATGAAGAGAATCGGTATGGTCGTATGGGTAATATTTATGTTGATGGTGATGAAGAGACTACAAATGATATGTGAGATGAAATAATTGTTGGAGCTCGGTCAATGGTTTAAGAAGGTAGTGGAATGATTACATGTTTATCAAGTGTAATGTTGTATAAGTAATATCTTTGTACTATGGAATAAATATACATCTAAGGATTGTTACAATATTGTCATTCCATAAGTTTTGAAAGTGTATGATGAATGGTACCAGTAACCATGAAAAGTTATTCAGATATTTTTGAAATGTAGATGATATGCGCATAATGAAGGGATAAAGAGAAAATTAAATGTTTGATAGTATTCATGAGCTCATGACTGATATAAGGAGAAGGTTATATCATGGTTTGAGTATATATAATTTTTGGATTTTGGTATGTGGAAAGAGTTAAATTTTGACAGCATTCATGTTTTCACTAAGGTTTAATGGTTATTCATTTTTTAAGAGTATACATGATTAAGATATTCACATGATTGGAATGTGACCAACAATAAAATGGGGGATAAATGATGGTTAGTTGATGACATTTCAAGTAATAGTTTTTTTATACTATAAGCTTGGACCAAAGTATTTTAGATAAAGATTGGAATGGATTATGTTTGACATATGATAGCATTGTTTAAGGATAGAACTTTTTTCGATATTATTGATTGGATATTTTGTTAATGTAGATATAGAAAATGGACAACCTCCAGGACGAGCGACAGCCCATCGCGTCGGACAAGGCTGTGGGAATCGAACCCACAACCGAAGTGCGACTAGCCTTTATCGCCTACAACTGGCCTACAGGAAGTCCCTGGTTAGTAGAAACTAGTTTTATTTTATTAAGCGATATGATATATGAAGTATAAGTTCATTTTTGGAACTATATATGATTAATCTAACCATATGATGGACTTATAACTTTTGGAAACCTTTTGTTTGAAACATATGGAATGAACCATCATTCTATCAGATGATCTGCTAATACATCACGCATAACAAATTCAACTTTGTTTCTTTAAGGGATGAAGTGGAAATTGTTCAATTCGCGAAAAACATTGAGATTGTACCAAAATCATGTAATTATTTCTTTTAATTCATCAAAATTAGGGAAATGATCTTGAAAACCAAAAATTATGTCCTAGTGACCTTATATCCGATGAATCAGATGGTACCTTAGATTATCACAAATCTATGGCTTTTTTATTGTTGGCTTTTTCATAGCCATGTTCTCTACCACTCTCTATCAGAACATGATAGTTATATTTCTCTTCCATATCCATATTTTCACCTATGTTCTCCTATGTAGAAACCCAGTGATTAGTTTATTTGGGTATCCATTACATTTCATACTTTAGTTTTTAAAGATAAGTTTTGGTATTCTTTTTTACGATGTGGGTTTCAATTAATGAAACTTTCAAGTAGAAAACCATTTATAACCCCGACTAATTTTGAGGGAGAAATTCATTTTAAGGGGGGTCTAATGTAATAACACGAGATTTTATAAGATATATTATTTTCAATTTCTTTCATTTTTTGGGGGGTCGAATATACGCACCACTATTCTTAGATTCTGTTACACACAATTTCAAGTTTATTTGATAATAATCATTCTACGCAATATTGAGTATATATATATATATTCAATGTATAAAGGAAACAATGGTTGTATTCTGTTATAACGAAACCAAAAAGGATTCTTGAACTATACGCAACCCTGACTTGGCTTGCATTACACGCAATCACGACCTTCTTTGATAGCGTGTGTTGTACGCAATACCGAATTTTACTAAACAACGATATGTTATTATAATATTATTATGAACTAGCCGTTATGAATATTATTAACTATATTTTTAATTTTATAACATTATTATTCATATTACACATTTTCTAAAAAATGGTATAAGATCCAAATAAATTTTTCGGGTAAAATAAGTATTTTTAAAAAAGTGCAGTTTTGCCACCTTTTGATGGCGCACCCACTTTAAATATAGTTTTTGACATGATTATAAGTTAAATTTTACAAAATAAAAATATTTTTTGGAATCAGGATATAAAACTTTACCTTGGATAAAATTTTCATATTATTCTGATAACATTCATATTTTAATGAATAGTAAAAACACGCTATATTTTAATTAAAAACTACTTTTTTCATCATAATAATTTATGTGGTTAAATTATAATATTGAGTATTTTTAAAGTATAAATAGAATATATTTTTACTATTTAATATAATGTATGTCATTAGCATTGATTTTACCTTGATTTCTTAGGTTAAATCAATTCAATTTTTTGTAATGTTTTAAAGAAAAACCCGTTTTCCTTCCACAACAGGATTAATTTTAATTTAATTTCTGCAACTTTTGTTAATTGAATTTGGAAAAATGGATTCCATATTTTGAATTAGTGGGTCCAAATTTTGTTAATAATCTACTTTTTATTTTTGTAAATTATGAACAGTATCTACGGTAAATTTTATTTACCATAGTTAAAGGTAAATCAGGTAATTAACAGTAAATATAATATTATAAAATTGCCTTAAAACATGACAAAATCCTATTGGATGACTAAAAGATGACCCATATCACCTAATGGTCGGATTAGAATCATTTTATGAACATTTGACCATGAAAATAATTTAATTATTATTAAAACCAAAGAATGTGACAACATGTCACTCTCTTAAATCTTATAAGTATAATAATATTAATTTAGTGATAAAAATCATAAAACATCAAACATAAATAGTGTAAAGAAATATAATAAAATTATCTACATCATGATAATTTATTTAAAATTTTTAGGTATTATATAATTTTCATTAATGGTGATACGTTAATGATGCAGAAATTATTTATTAAGTGAAAAATCCGTAATATAGTTTTCATTGAAATTATAATACCCATTAAAAGGCCCTAAAACCTGACCAAAAATTCTTTTTAGTGTATATCTCTACCATAATCAAACAATGACCTAATATATAACCGTTAGGAGTCTTATAAAAGTGATTATGACACTTATATTATTTTATTTTAAATGATGCCAAAGTTGTCACCTTCATAATTAAAAAAATATAACAATTTAAATATTGTGATCTTAAGATGAGAAATTCGAGTAAATGTATTATTATGAAATTTAATAAATTTATCATCATCATAGGATTTTATTTTTAATTTTTATAAAACAAATAAGTATATTAAATAATTATACAAAAATGTTGTAGTAATTATTTTATTAAGAGATAAACCAAATAAATGGTTTTAAAAATAATAAAATAAATATTATATGATATATTTAATGTGCTCCACAGATTTTATAGATAAATATGACCTTTTATGAATCTATTAATGCCTTAGTTCGAACATATATTCTGTATATATTTTATTTAAATTCATATAAATGAATAGTGTCAATATTGACACTATTGTTATTTTATAAACATAACATATTATAAAATTGTTTAAAAATATAAAAAGTATTGAAAAATTATAAATTTAAATTTATATGGTCTAAAATGATATAAATTATGAAATTATTGACAATTCACAACCAACATGTAAATTTTTGTTATAATTTAAAATTTATAATTTTATTACCCCAAATAAAATTAAATTTAATTAGTAAGGATAAATCAAGTTGATAATGTTTCAAATAATATCTTAAAATGTCTAAATTTTAATGAATGATGATATTACAAACCTATCTCATCTAATAATCTAATATGATTCATTTTTGATGTTTTTTAAGTGGGGTTATATTTATTATAAATTAATATTTTTAAGATATCCAAAGGTGCCCCTCTCCTCCCTTATAAAAGGGCACCTCTACCCTCTCTTCCTCACACCACTTTAAGCCTTCAATCTCAGCCAAACACTGAAAAAATCTCTTCTCCACTTCCCAAGAAACATCCTAGAGGTCTTGGGCTTCTTCAAATACCAATTTTAGTTCCCTAAGATGAGGTCTCAAAGAGGCGCTTCAAAGAAGAGGTAATGTCTGTTACCGATTCTTTCAACTTTATTTCTTCTTCCACTTCTTCTTCATTAGTTGTTTCATTATTAAGTAATAAAATCAGTATCAATCATATATTGATATGTTATTATATGTATTAAACAACCATATTTCACCATCTATCCATCCTACGGAAAATGAAATCACCGAGCGTGTGTACGTATCGAATATCGTCTTCACACCGTGGTTTAATCTGTTTTTCCAACACCACCTTACTTGGATGAGTATAATGGTGTAAAGAATAAATATACATAGTTATTATAACATCATACTAATTATGATATATTTTATCATCCTCTCCAATTAAATTCAATAATTATGGGAACGATATCATCGCTCGTGCGTACGTACGGACTACCGTCTCCACGACGCGATGAGATTCATTCTCTATGTTAACCATTTAAGGATGATTATAAAGTATATATATGAAATAATAATGAAATAAATGAAATTATAAAGCTACTGTATTTAGATATATATATATATATATATATATATATTTGTATGTCATATACTTAATTCCATTCAACTTAATAAGGAAACTAAAACAACGTTCATGCGTACGTACGACCTACCGTCGACATGAATGGTGTATTTCTTTCCATTTATCGATCTATTATATATATGTATATTATGAATATATATTATATATAAATCATGTTTTATATTTTGGAATTAAGTAATCATGATCTAATTAATCATATGAATAATTACAAGTCAAAACACCAATGACAAATGAAATGATTTTACCCAAAACGCTACTTTAACATCGAATTTACAAAAGAACGGGTAATATAAAGTCATAAGTGAAACATATATGATTACAATGAATATGATTTTTTAATAAGTCAATGACATTATTTAAATCATTATATAGGAGGTTCGGATCAATACGAAGCATATCAGACCTAAGGTAAGGGATAATTTTGCAAATCTCATTTTTATCCGAGATTGCTTATTCGTAAGTATTTACCGGGTTTGTTTCTATCATCCATGTCCATGTTTCCTAAAAATGGTTTATTTTATGTTTAAATTCCTTTTTACCCATTTTTGACTTTTACAACATAGTATGTATGGAATCCTTCTTTTATAAGGTACTTTTTGACTTTTCTGGGAAAAGTACGAGAAGAATGTCATTTTTGACTTATACGGCAGGAACTGGCTTTTACGGTTTCATAACACCTTATTTTCATGAAGTTTACTCTACATGATTTAAATATTATTTTCAACAAAATCCATTTCATTTAAAATTTCATGGCATTTTGTGAAAATAAAATTATTTTGAAGAAGAAAGGATATTTTCCTCATGAATTCATTTCAAATGTTTTATCAAAACCATTTTCCCATCTAAGACGACTTTATTTCATATGTGTATGTTTCAAGTATAATGTCCCTATGACTTACATGGTTTCACTTTTATTATTATGAAATGATATCCATTACTTTTATATGGATTATGTTATTTTGGGATGATGTTTATGAAACCCATTTTTATTCTTTGGGTTATGATAAATTATGTATGTTTATTTTGTGGCACAAGTAATAATGATTTCATTATGATATTGGTGGGACCTATATCTCCCTCCAATGAATTTGGTAAATATTTATATTTCATGAGATCTAAATTGATGGAATGGTAAGTTAATCCGTTTCAGTATTACAGGACTAGAATGAGGACTGAACTCGATCCAGAATGGGACTTAGTCCACTAAGATGGTCTTGGCCGCAATGCCTTAGATACTATGGAAACCATTACATGTGATTATTGGATGCCACAATTACATGTTTTATTCCCATGCTATTTTATCATGATTTATATTCCATTGTGATATATTCCTTATGTACTTCCATGTTTTATGTCGTTTCTCAAGATTTTGATGTATAAACATTTAGTTCATGTTTTTAAGTTCAAATGTATATGGTATGTTTTATTTTCTCCATGCTTACCCTTACTGAACATTTGAGCTCACCTTTTTTATGTTTTATTTTCCCCCAGGATTAAAATAAATGTTTCAGGTAAGGAAATAAAATTGGAAGATCATTATAGGAGATGTTGAAGATCTTTCACCATGATTATAAGATAATGTTCCATGTTTCCAAAGACACTAAACTATTACGGTCCTTGTGTGTCTATTTTTGTTATGTAATAAGTATTCTGCAAAAGTAATGTATTGTTCATGTACGTCAAGCTTCGGGTCTCTATAGTTAGTATCTGAGGAAATGTTTAGTCAACCTTTGGAAACTAGGATGCGAGAACTTTAGTGAGATCCCTAGGGATATTTCTAAGGTATTTCTAGGGATGTCCCTAAGGATAATTATATGTATAGGTAATAGTCCTAAAATTAGGGTAACAATATTATATTAAATGTAAGATGATAGATATTGAAGTAACTCCCCCTTTATTATGATTTTTTCATCTCAAACTATTGTTTTTGGGTTTTAGAAAATGGCTGGAAACAAGATGATTCACAATAATGGAGGATACGATGGAAAATGGATCGATATTATTCATGAAAAGCCTAATGAAATGGGATATGGAAGTCCAAACATCATTATTATTCCAAATCAGCAATCTCATAATATGACCAATAAACTAAAATTTGGTAAGTTTCCTGACTTGGCTAATAAGAGAATGATGGAGTTTAATGGTGTTCATGGAGGAAAGAAAGTTCAATTTCCCCAATGTAAATCATGTGGGAAGAGGCATCAAGGAGAATGTTTTAAAGGAACTGGAAGATGCTTTGGGTGTGGAAAAGAAAGACATAATTCCAGTAAGTGCAAAGGAAAAGGTTTAGTTAACACCATGTATAAGGATAATGTTATTTCTACGACATCAAAAATGGTTAAATGTTTTAAATGTGGAATGTACGGGCATTATGCAAACCAGTGCCCTAAGGGAAAGTCTCATGAATAGAATCAGTATGGTCGTATGGGTAATATTAGTGTTGATGATGATGAAGAGACTACAAATGATATGTGAGAAGAAAGAATTGTTGAAGTTTGGTCAACGGTTTAAGATGGTAGTGGAATTATCACATGTTTATCTAGTGTAATGTTGTATAAGTAATATCATGGTACTATGGAATAAAGATACATCTAAGGATTGTTACACATATGCCTTTCCTTATGTTTTGAAAGTGTATGATGAATGGTACCAGTAACCATGAAAGGTTATTCAGATATTTTTGGAAAGTAGATGATATGCTCATAATGAAGGGATAAGGAGAAAATTATATGTTTGATAGTATTCATGAGCTAATTACTGATATAAGGAGAAGGTTATATCATGGTTTGAGTATAACGAATTTTTGGATTTTGGTATATGGAAAGAGTTAACTTTTGTCAGCATTCATGTTTTCACTACGGTTTAATGGGTATTCATTTTTCAAGAGAATACATGATTAAGGTATTCACATGATTGGAATGTGACCAACAATTTAATGGGGGATAAATGATGGTTGGTTGATGACATTTCATGTAATAATTTTCTGTATACTATGAGCATGGACCGAAGTATTTAAGATAAAGATTGTAATGGATTATGTTCGACAGATAATAGTATTGTTTAAGTATAGTACTTTTTTCGATATTATTGATGGGATGTTTTAGTAATGTAGTTTATGAAAAAGGAAAACCTGCAGGATGAGAGACATCCCATCGCGTCAGACAAGGCTGTGGGAATCGAACCCACAACCGATGTGCGACTGGCCTTTATCGCCTACTGCTGGCCTATAGGAAGTCCCTGGTTAGTAGAAACTAGTTTTATTTTATTAAGCGATATGATATATGAAGTATATGTTCATTTTTGAAACCATATACGATTAATCTAACCATATGATGGACTTATAACTTTTGCAAACCTTTTGTTTGAAACAGATGGAATGACCCATCATTCTATCACATGATCTGCTAACACTTCACGAATAACAAATTCAACTTTTTTTATTTAAGGGATGAAGTGGAAATTGTTCAATTCATGAACAACAGTGAGATTGTACCAAAATCATGTAAGTATTAATTTTAATTCATCAACTTTAGGGTAATGATCATGAAAAAAAAATATTGTCCTAGTGACCTTATATCCAATGAATCGGATTGTACCTTAGATCATCAAAAATCTATGGCTTTGTGATTGATGGCTTTTTCATAGCCATGTTCTCTACAACTCTCTATCAGAAATGATGGTTATATTTCTCTTCCATATCCATATTTTCACCTATGTTCTCCTATGTGGAAACTCAGTGATTAGTTTATTTTGGTAACCGTTACATTTCATACATTAGTTTTAAAAGATAAGTTTTGGTATTCCTTTTTCTATGTGTGTTTCAATTAAAGAAAATTTCAAGTAGAAAACCATTTATAACCCCGACGAATTTCGAGGGTGAAATTCATTTTAAGGGGGGTAGAATGTAATAACCCGAGATTGTATAAGATATATTCTTTTTAATTTCATTCATATCTTCTGTTGTGCGATACACCAAGATTATCTTGTGCTATATGCAACACTGTATTAGCTTGCAATATACGCATCACTATTCTTAGATTGTGTTACACACAATTTCAAGTTCGTTTGATAATAATCATTCTACACAACATTAAGTATATATATATTTATATTCAATGTATAAATGAAAAAATGGTGGGATTCTATTATAATGAAACAACAAAGGAGTCTTTCACTATACGCAACCCTGACTTGGCTTGCATTACACGCAATCTCGACCTTTTTCGATAGCGTGTGTCGTACACAATATCGTGTTTTACTAAACAACGATATGTTATTATAATATTATTATGAACTAGCTGTTATGAATATTATTAACTACATTTTAAATTTTAGAACATTATTATTCATCTTACACATTTTCAAGAACATTGTATAAGAACAAAATAAATTTTTCGGGTAAAATAATTATTTTTCAAAAAATGCAGTTTTGCAGCCTTTTGATGGAATACCCACATTAAATCTAGTTTTTGACATGTTTATAAGTTCAATTTTACAAAATAAAATTATTATTTGGAATCAGGATATAAAATTTTACCTTGGATAAATTTTTCATATTATTCTGATAACTTTCATATTTTAATGAATAGTAAAAACACGCTATATTTTAATTATAAAAAACTTTTTTAATCGTAAAAACTTATGTGGTAAAATTATAATATTTAATGGTTTTAAAGTATAAATAGAATATATTCATACCATTTAATATAATTTATTCCATTATCATTTATTTTACCTTGAATTCGTAGGTTAAATCAATTCAATATTTTGCAATGTTTTAAGGAAAAACTCGTTTTCTTTCAACAATGAGATTAATTTTAATTTAATTTATGAAACTTTTTTGTATTGAATTTGGAAAAATGGATTCCATATTTGGAATCAGTGGGTCCAAATTATGTTTATAATTTACTTTTTTATTTTTGGGAATTATGAATAGTAACTACGGTAAATTTTATTTACCATAGTTAAAGGTAAATCGGGTAATTAAAGGTAACTATAATATTATACAATTACCCTAACACATGAGAAAATCCTATTGGATTACAAAAGGATGACCCATATCACCTAAGGGTCGGATTAGAATCATTTTTTGAACTTTTGACCCTGAAAATAATTTAATTATTATTAAAACCAAAGAAAGTGACAACATGTCACTCTCTTAAATATTATTGGTATAATAATTTTAATTTAGTGATAAACCTCATAAAACATAGTACATAAATAATCTCCAGAAATCTAATAAAATTATCTACATAATGATAATTTATGTAGAATTTTTAGGGATTATATAATTGTCATTAATGGTGATACATTAATGATGCAGAAATTATTTATTAAGTGAAAAATCAGTAATATAGTTTTAATTGAAATAATACTACCCATTAAAAGGCCCTTAAACTGGACCAAAACTTATTGGTAGTGTATATCTCTATATTAATAATTCAATGACCTAATATATTACCGTTTGGAGTCTTATAAAAGTGATTATGACACTTATATTATTTTATTTTAAATGATGCCAAAGTTGTCACCTTCATAATTTAATAAATATAACAATTTATATTTAGTGATTTTAAGATGATAAATTCGAGTAAAAGTATTATTGTAAAATTTAATATATTTATCATCATCATAAAATTTGATTTTTTATTTTTATGCAACAAATAAGTATATTAAATAATTATAAAAAAATGTTGTAGTAATTATTTTATTAAGAGATAAACCAAATAAATGGTTTTAAAAATAATAAATTAAATATTATATGAACTATTTAATGTGATCCACTAATTTTATAGATACATATGATCTTTAATGAATCTATTAATTCTTTTATTTTGAACATATCTTCTGTATATATTTTATTTAAATTCATATAAATGAATAGTGTGAAAATTGACACTGTTGTTATTTTATAAAAATAACATATTATAAAATTGTTCAAATATCAAAAAAGTATTTAAAAATTATAAATATAAATTTATAAGGTATAAAATGTTATAAAGTATCCAATTATGGAAAATTCACAACAAATAAGTAATTTTTTGTTATAATTTAAAATTTAGAATGTTATTACCACAAATAAAATTAAATTGATTAAGGATAAATCAAGTTGATTATGTTTCAAATAATTTCCTAACATGTATAAATTTTCTTTTTTATGAGATTAAAACTCTATCTCATATAATATTCGAATATGAGTCATTTTTGGAGGTTTTTTAGTGGGGTTATATTTATTATAAATTAATATGGTTATGATTTCCAAAGGTGCCCCTCTCCTACCTTATAAAAGGGCACCTCCTCCCTCTCTTCCTCACACCACTTTGAGCCTTAAAGCCCGGCCAAACCATGCCAAATTATTCTATACACTTCCCTAGAAACATCCTAGAGGTCTCAGGCTTCTTCAAAGACCAATTTTAATGCCCTAAGAGGAGGTCTCAATGAGGCGCTTCAAAGAAGAGGTAATGTCTGTTACCGATTCTTTCAACTTTATTTCATCATCCACTTATTCTTCTTTAGTTGTATCATTATGAAGTAATAACATCAGTATCAATAATATACTTATATGTTATTATAAGTATGCGACAACCATATTTCACCATCTATCCATCCTACAGAAAATGAAATCACCGCGCGTGCGTACGTACAGAATACCGACTCCACGCCGTGGTGTAATCTGTTTTTCCAACAACACCTTACTTGGATGAGTATAATGGTGTAAATAATAACTATACATAGTTATTATAACATCATACATATTATTATATATTGTATCATCCTCTCCAATTCAATTCAATAATTATGGGAATGATATCATCGCTCGTGCGTACGTACGAACTACCATCTCCACGACGCGATGAGATTAATTCTCCATGTTAACCATTCAAGGATGATTATAAAGTATATATAAGAAATAATAATGAAATATATGACATTATAAAGCTTCTGTATTTATGTATATATATATATATGTATTTCATCTACTTAATTCCATTAAACTCAATAAGGAAACGAAAACAGCGTTCGTGCGTACGTACGGCCTACCGTCTCCATGAACGGTGTATTTCATTCCATTTATCGATCTATTATATATATGAATATTATGAATATGTATTATATATAAATCATATTTTATATTCTGTAATTAAGTAATCATGAACTAATTAATCATATGAATAATTAAAAGTCAAAACACTAACGACAAATGAAATGATTTTACCCAAAATGCTACTTTAACATGGAATTTACAAAAGAACGGGTAATAAAAAGTCATAAGTGAAACATATATGATCAAAATGAATATGATTATGTAATAATTCAATGACATTATTTAAATCATTATACATAAGGTTAGGATCCATACGAAGCATATCAGACCTAAGGTAAGCGATAATTTTGTAAATCTTATTTTTATCCGTGATTGCTTATTAGTAAGTATTTGCTGGGGTTATTTATATCATCCATGCCAATGTTTCCTAAAAATTGTTTCTTGTGTGTTTAATGTCCTTTTAATCCATTTTTTAATTTTACTACATAGTATATATGTAATCTTTCTTTTACAAGGTACTTTTTGACTTTTCGGGCAAGAGTATGAGTAGAATGACATTTTTAACTTATACGGCATGAACTGATTTTTACGGTTTCATAACACCTTATTTTCAAGAAGTTTACTCTACATGATTTCATGATTATTTTCAACAAAATCCATTTCTTTTAAAATTTCATGGCATTTTGTGACAAGAAAAAGATTTTGAAGAAGAAATGATATTTTCCTCAAGAATTCATTTCAAATGTTTTATCAAAATCATTTTTCCATCTACGATGACATTATTTCATATGTGAATGTTTCAAGTATAATGTCTATATGATATAAATTGTTTCAATTTTATTATTATGAAATGATATCCATTACTTTTATATGGATTATGTGATTATGGGATGATGTTTATGAAACCCATTTTTATTCTTTGGATTATAATGAATGATGTATGTTTACTTTGTGGCACAAGTAAGAATGATTTAATTATGAGATGGGTGGGACCTATATCTCTCTCCAATTCATTAGGTAATGATTTATATCTCATGATATAGACAAGGCTGGAATAGTAAGTTAATCTGGTTCAGTATTACAGGACTGGAACGAGGTGTGAACTTGATTCAGAAAGGGACTTTGTCCACTAAGATGGTTTTGGAAGCAATGCCTTGGCTACTATGGAAATCATTACATGTGCTTAATGGATTCCATAATTACATGTTTTATTACCATTCTATTTTATCATTATTTATGTTCCATTATGATTTATGCCTTATGTACTTCCATGTTTTATGTCGTTGCTCAAGATTTTTATGTTTAAACATTAAGGTCATGTTTTTAAGTTCAAATGTATATGGTATGTTTTATTTTATCCATGCTTACCCTTACTGAGCATTTGAGCTCACCCTTTTTATGTTTTATTTTCCCCCAGGATTAAATGAAAGGTTTTAGGTAGGGAAACAAAATGTGGAAGATCTTTATGGGAGATGTTGAAGATCTTTCACCACGATTAAAAGATTATGTTCCATGTTTCCAAAGAAACTAAACTATTACGGTCCTTGTGTGTCTGTTTTTGTTTTGTTATAATTATTCCTCAAAAGTAATGTAATGATTATGTATGTCAAGCTTCGGGTCTCTACAGTTGGTATCAGATGAATGGTTTAGTCAACCTTTGGAAAATAGGATGCAAGAACTTTAGTGAGATCCCTAGAGATATTTCAAAGGTATGTCTAGGGATGTCCCTAAGGATAAGTATTTGTATAGGTTATAGTCCTAGAATTATGGTAACAATATTAGATTAAACGTAAGATGTTAGATATTGATGTTACTCCCCCTTTATTATGATTTTTTCCTCTCACACTATTTTTTTTGGGTTTTAGAAAATCGTTGGAAACAAGATGATTCACGATAATGGAGGATATGATGGACAATGGAATGATATTCTTCATGAGAAACCAAATGAAATGGGAATTACAAGTCCAAACATCATTATTATGCCGAATCAGCAATCTCATAATATTATCAATAAACTCAAATTTGTTATGTTTTCGGACTCGACAAATAAGGGAAAGATGTGGTTTCATAGTGATCATAGAGGAAAGAATGTTCAATTTCCCCTATGTAAATCATGTGGGAAGAGGCATCAAGGAGAATGTTTCAAAGGAACTAGAAGATGCTTTGTGTGTGGAAAAGAAGGACATAAATCCAGTAAGTTCAAATGTCAAGGATTAATTAACACCATGGATAAGGATAATGGTATTGCTACGACATTAACAATGGTTAAATGTTTTAAATGTGGAATGTACAGGCATTATGAAAATCAATTCCCTAAGGGAAAGTCTCATGAAGAGAATCAATATGGTCGTATGGGTAATATTTATGTTGATGATGATGAAGAGAAAAAAATGATACGTGAGATGAAAGAATTTTTGAAGCTCGGTCAATGGTTTAAGAAGGTAGTGGAATGATTACATGTTTATCAAGTGTAATGTTTTAAAAGTAATATCTTGGTACTATGGAATAAAGATACAACTAAGGATTGTTACACTATTGAATTTCCTTATGTTTTGAAATTGTATGATGAATGGTACCAGTAACCATGAAAGTTTATTCATATATTTTTGAAAAGTAGATGATATGCTCATAATGAAGGGATAAGGAGAAAATTAAATGTTTGATAGTATTCCTGAGCACATGACTGATATAAAGAGAAGGTTATATCATGTTTTTAGTATATAGAATTTTTTGATTTTGGTATGTGGAAAAAGTTAACTTTTGATAGAATTCAAGTTTTCACTAAGGTTTAATGGGTATTCATTTTTCAAGAGAATTCATGATTAAGGTATTCACATGATTGAATGTGACCAACAATATAATGGGGGATAAATGATGGTTGGTTGATGACATTTCAAGTAATCATTTTTTTTATACTATGAGCTTGGACTGATGTATTTTAGATAATGATTGGAATGGATTATTTTGTAAATTTGATAGTATTGTTTAAGGATAGAACTTTTTTCGATATTATTGATGAGATGTTTTAGTAATGTAGTTTTAGAAAAAGGACAACCTGCAGGACGGGCGACAACCCATCGCGTCGGACAAGGCTATGGTAATCAAACCCACATCTGAAGTACGACTGGCCTTTACTGCCTACCACTGGCCTACATGAAGACCCTGGTTAGTAGAAACTAGTTTTATTTTATTAAGCGATATGATATATGAAGTATAAGTTCATTTTTGGAACCATATATGATTAATCTAACCATATGATGTACTAATAACTTTTCCAAATCTTTAGTTTGAAATAGATGGAATGACCAATCATTATATCACATGATCTGATAACACATCACGAATAACAAATTCAACTTCGTTTCTTTAAGGGATGAAATAGAAATTGTTCAATTCGCGAACAATAGTGAGATTGTACCAAAATCATGTAAGTATTTCTTTTAATTCATCAACTTTAGGGAAATGATCATGAAAACCAAAAATGTTGTCCTAGTGACCTTATATCCGAGGAATCAGATGGTACCTTAGATCATCACAAAATATATGGCTTTGTAATTATTGGATTTTTCATAGCCATGTTCTCTGCCACTCTCTATCAGAATATGATGGTTATATTTCTCTTCCATATCCATATTTTCACCTATGTTCTCCTTTGTGGAAACCCATTGAATAGTTTATCTGGGTAACCATTACATTTTATACATTAGTTTTTAAAGATAAGTCTTGGTATTACTTTTTATGATGTGGGTTTAAATTAATGTAACTTTCAAGTAGAAAACCATTTATAACCCCGACGAATTTCGAGGGAGAAATTCATTTTAAGGGGGGTAGAATGTAATAACCCGAGATTATATAAGATATATTCTTTTTAATTTCTTTCATATCTTTTGTTGTAAGATACACCATGATTATCTTGCTCTATACGCAAAACTGTATTAGCTTTCAATATACGCAACACTATTCTTAGATTGTGTTACACACAATTTCATGTTCTTTGATAATAATCATTCTACGCATCATTGAGTATATATATATTTATATATATTCAATGTATAAATGAAAAAATGGTTGGATTTTGTTATAAAAAAAACGGAGTCTTTCATTATACACAACCCTGACTTGGCTTGCATTACACACAATCGCGACCTTCTTCGATAGCGTGTGTTGTACGCAATACCATGTTTTACTAAACAACGATATGTTATTATAATATTATTATGAACTAGTCGTAATGTATAGTATTAACTATATTTTTAATTTTATAACATTATTATTCATCTTGCACATTTTTTAGAACATGTTATAGGAACAAAAAAAAAATTTCAGGTAAACTAATTATTTTAAAAAAATGCAATTTTTCGGCCTTTTCATGGTGCATCCACTTTAAATATAGTTTTTGACAAGTTTATAAGTTCAATTTTAGAAAAATAAAATTATTCTTTGGAATCAGGATATAAAATTTTACCTTGGATAAATATTTTATATTATTTTGATAACTTTCATATTTTAATGAATATTAAAAACACGCTATATTTTAATTTAAAAAAACGTTTTTCATCGTAATAGATTATGTGGTTAAATTATAATATTGAATGGTTTTAAAGTATAAATAGAATATATTTTTACCATTTAATATAATTTATGTCATTAACATTGATTTTAGCTTTAATTTGTAGGTTAAATCAATTCAATTTTTTGTAATGTTTAAAAAAAATCCCATTTTCTTTCGACAATGGGATTAATTTTAATTTAGTTTCTGAAACATTTGTGTATTGAATTTGGAAAAATGGATTCCATATTTTCAATCAGTGGGTCCAAATTATGTTAATAAGCTAATTTTTTTTGGGAATTATGAATAGTAACTAAGGTAAATTTTATTTACCATAGTTAAAGGTAAATCGGGTAACTAACGGTAAATATAATATTATAAAATTACCGTAACACATTCCAAAATCTTATTGGATGACTAAAATATGACCCATATCACCTAAGAGTCGGATTAGAATAATATTATGAACTTATGAATATGAAAATAATTTAAATATTATTAAAACCAAAGAAAGTGACAATATGTCACTCTCTTAAATCATATAAGTATAATAATTTTTATTTAGTGATAAACATCATAGAACATCGAACATAAATAGTCTGCAAAAAACTAATAAAATTATCTACATCATGATAATTTATTTAGAATTTTTAGGGATTAAATAATTGTCATTTATGGTGATACGCTAATGATGTAGAAATTATTTGTTAATTCAAAAATCAGTAATATAGTTTTCATTGAAATAATAATACCCCATAAAAGGCCCTAAAACCTGACCAAAACTTATTGGTAGTGTATATATCTACCATAATAATTCAATGACCTAATATATAACCGTTTGGAGTCTTATAAAAGTGATTATTACACCTATATTATTTTATTTTAAATGATACCAATGTTGAAACCTTCATAATTTAATAAATATAAAAATTTAAATATTGTGATTTTTTAGATGATAAATTATAGTAAAAGTATTATTGTGAAAGTTAATAGATTTAACTTCATCATAGGATTTTATTTCTAATTTTTATGCAACAAATAAGTCTATTAAATAATTATACAACAATGTTGTAGTAATTATTTTATTAAGAGATAAACCAAATAATAGGTTTTAAAAATAATAAATTAAATATTATATGAACTATTTAACGTGCTCCACTAATTTTATAGATACATATGACCTTTTATGAATCTATAAATGCCTTTATTTCGAACATATCTTCTGTATATATTTTATTTAAATTCATATAAATGAATAGTGTCAAAATTGACACTATTGTTATTTTATAAAAATAACATATTATAAAATTGTATAAAAATCACAAAAGTATTTAAAAATTATAAATTTAAATTTATATGGTCTAAAATGTTATAAAGTATCCAATTATGTACAATTCCCAACAAATAAGTAATTGTGTGTTATAATTTAAAATTTAGAATGTTATTACCACAAATAAAATTAAATTGATTAAGTAAGGATAAATCAAGTTGATAATGTTTAAAATAATATCCTAACATGTCTAAATTTTATTGGTTGATGATATTACAACCCTATATCATCTAAGATTATAATATGAGTTATTGTTTGAGGTTTTTAAGTGGGGTTATATTTATTATAAATTAATTTCTTTAAGATTTCCAAAGGAGCCCCTCTCCTCCCTTTAAAAGGGCACCTCCTCCCTCTCTTCCTCACACCACATTCAGCCTTCAAGCTTGTCAGAAACCTGAAAAATTCTTTTCTACACTTCTGTAGAAACATCCTAGAGGTCTTGGTCTTCTTCAATGACCAATTTTAGTTCCCTAAGAGGAGGTCTCAAAGAGGCGCTTCAAAGAAGAGGTAATGTCCGTTACCGATTCTTTCAAATTTATTTCTTCTTCCACTTATTCTTCTATAGTTGTTTCATTATGAAGTAATAACATCAGTATCAATAATATACTGATATGTTATTATAAGTATGAAATAACCATATTTCACTATCTATCCATCCTATGGAAAATGAAATCACCGCGCCTGCGTACGTACGAAATATCGTCTCCACGCCATGGTGTAATCTGTTTTTTCCAACACCACCTTACTTGGATTAGTATAATGGTGTAAATAATAACTATACATAGTTATTATAAAATAATAATTATTATGATATATTGTATCATCCTCTCCAATTAAATTCAATAATTATTGGAACAATATCATCGCTCATGCGTACGTACGGACTACCGTCTCCACGACGCGATGAGATTCATTTTCCATGTTAACCATTAAAGGATGATTATAAAGTATATATAAGCAATAATAATGAAATATATGAAATTATAAAGATATTGTATTTATGTATATATATATATATGTATTTCATCCACTTAATTCCATTCAACTCAATAAGGAAACGAAAACAGCGTTCAGGCGTACATATGGCCAACCGTCTCCATGAACGGTGTATTTCTTTCCATTTATCGATCTATTATATATATGTATATTATGAATATATATTATATATAAATCATGTTTTATATTCTGGAATTAAGTAATCATGATCTAATTAATCATATGAATAATTACAAGTCAAAACACGAACGACAAATGATATGATTTTACCCAAAACGCTACTTTAACATGGAATTTACAAAAGAACGGGTAATTTAAAGTCATAAGTGAAACATATATGATTACAATGAATATGATTATGTAATAAGTTAATGACATTATTTAAATCATTATACAGGAGGTACGGATCCATATGAAGCATATCAGACCTAAGGTAAGGGATAATTTTTCAAATCTCATTTTTATCCGAGATTGCTTATTCGTAAGTATTTACTGGGGTTATTTCTATCATCCATGTCCATGTTTCCTAAAAATGGTTTCATGTATTTTTAAAGTCCTTTTTACCCATTTTTTACTTTTACTAAAAAGAATATATGGAATCTTTCTTTTATAAAGTACTTTTTGACTTTTCCGGCAAAAGTTCGAGCAAAATGTCATTTTTAACTTATACGGCAGTAACTAATTTTTACGGTTTCATGACACCTTATTTTCAAGAAGTTTACTCTACATGATTTCATGATTATTTTCATCAAAATCCATTTCTTTTAAAATTTCACGGCATTTTGTGAAAAGAAAAAAAATTTGAAGAAGAAATGATATTTTCCTCATGAATTCATTTCAAATGTTTTATCAAAACCATTTTCTATATAAGATGAAATTATTTCATATGTGTATGTTTCAAGTATAATGTCTCTATGATTTACATGGTTTCACTTTTATTATTATGAAATTATATCCATTACTTTTTTATGGATTATGTTATTATGGGATGATTTTTATGAAACCCATTTTTATTTTTTGGGTTATAATGAATGGTGTATGTTTATTTTGTTGAACAAGTAAGAATGATTTAATTATGAGATGGGTGGGACCTATATCTCCCTCCAATGAATTGGGTTAATATTTATATCTCATGAGATATACATGGCTAGAATGTTTGTCAATCCGGTTCAGAATTATAGTACTGGAACGAGGAGTGAACTCGATTTAGAAAGGGTCTTTGTCCACTAAGATGGTCTCGGCAACAATGCTTTGGCTACTATGGAAATCATTACATGTGCTTAATGGATTCCACAATTACATGTTTTATTCCCATGATATTTTATCATGATTTATGTTCCATTATGATCTATGCCTTATGTACTTCCATGTTTTATGTCGTTGCTCAAGATTTTGATGTTTAAACATTATGGTCATGTTTTTATGTTCAAATGTATATGGTATGTTTTATTTTATCAATGATTGTCCTTACTGAGAATTTGAGCTCACCCTTTTTATGTTTTATTTTCCCACAAGATTAAAAGAAAGGTTTTAGTTAAGGAAACAAAAAGTGGAAGATATTTATGGGAGATGTTGAAGATCATTCACCATGATTAGAAGATTATGTTCCATGTTTCCAAAGACATGAAACTATTACGGTCCTTGTGTGTCTATTTTTGTTATGTAATAAGTATTCCGAAAAATTAATGTAATGTTCATGTACGTCAAGCTTCGGGTCTCTACAGTTGGGATCAGAGTAAAGGTTTAGTCATCCTTTGGAATTTAGGATGCGAGAACTTTAGTGAGATCCCTAGAGATATTTCTATGGTATGTCTAGGGATGTCCCTAATGTTAAGTATATGTATAGGTTATAGTCCTAGAATTATGGTATAAATATTAGATTAAATGTAAGATGTTAGATATTGAAGTTAATCCCCCTTCATTATGATTTTTTCCTGTCACACTATTCTTTTTGGGTTTTTGAAAATAGCTGAAAACAAGATGATTCACAATAATAGAGGATATGATGGACAATGGAATGATATTCTTCATCAGAAACCAAATGAAATGGGATTTAGAAGTCAAAACATCATTATTATACCGAATCAGAAATCTCATAATATGATCAATAAACTCAAATTTGGTAAGTTTCCTGACTCGGCTAATAAGAGAAAGATGGAGTTTAATGGTGATCATGGAGGAAAGAAAGTTCAATTTCCCCTATGTAAATAATGTGGGAAGAGGCATGAAGGAGAATGTTTCAAAAGAACTGGAAGATGCTTTGGGTGTTGAAAAGAAGAACATTAATCTATTAAGTGTAATGGAAAAGGTTCAGCTAACACCATGTATGAGGATAATGGTATTGCTACGACATCAACAATGGTTAAATGTTGTAAATGTGGAATTTACGGGCATTATGAAAACCAATTCCCTAAGGGTACGTCTCATGAAGAGAATTATTATGGTCGTATGGGTAATATTTATCTTGATGATGATGAAGAGACTACAAATGATATGTGAGATGAAAGAATTGTTGAAGCTCGGTCAATGGTTTAAGAAGGTAGTGGAATGATTACATGATTATCAATTGTAATGTTGTAAAAGTAATCTCTTAGTACTATGGAATAAAGAGACATCTATGGATTGTTACACTGTTGTCTTTCCTTATGTTTTGAACGTGTGTGATGAATGGTACCAGTAACAATGAAAGTTTATTCAGATATTTTTGGAAAGTAGATGATATGCTCATTATGAAGGGATAAACAGAAAATTAAATGTTTGATAGTATTCATGAGCTCATGACTGATATAAGGAGAAGGTTATATCATGGTTTGAGTATATAGATTTTTTGGATTTTTTTATGTGGAAAGAGTTAACTTTTGACAGCATTCATTTTTTCACTATGGTTTAATGGGTATTCATTTCTCAAGAGAATACATGATGAAGGTATTCACATGATTGGAATGTGACCAACAATATAATGGGGATAAATGATGGTTGGTTGATGACATTTCAAGTAATCATTTCCATTATACTGTGATATTGGAACGAATTATTTTAGATAAATATTTTAATGGATTATGTTGGACATATGATAGTATTGTTTAAGGATAGAACTTTTTTTGATATTATTGATGGGATGTTTTAGTAATATAGTTTTAGAAAAAGGAAAACCTGCAGGACGAGCGACAACCCATCGCGTCGGACAAGGCTATGGGAATAGAACCCACATCTGAAGTGTGACTGGCCTTTATCGCCTACCACTGGCCTACAGTAAGTCCCTGGTTAGTAGAAACTAGTTTTATTTTATTAAGAGATATGATATATGAAGTATAAGTTCATTTTTGGAACCATATACGATTAATCTAACCATATGATGGACTAATAACTTTTCAAAACCTTTTGTTTGAAACAGATGGAATGAACCATCATTCTATCACATGATCGGGTAACACATCACAAATAACAAATTCAACTTCATTTCTTTAAGGTATGAAGTGGAAATTGTTCAATTCGCGAACAACAGTGAGATTGTACAAAAATAATATAAGTATTTCTTTTAATTCATCAACTTTAGGGAAATGATCTTGAAAACAAAAAATGTTGTCCTAGTGACCTTATATCCGATGAATCCGATGGCACCTTAGATAGTCACAAATATATGGCTTTGTGATTGTTGACTTTTTCATAGCCATGCTCTCTACCACTCTCTATCAAAGCATGATGGTTATATTTCTCTTCCATATCCATATTTTCACCTATGTTCTCCTATGTGAAAACCCAGTGATTAGTTTATTTGGGTAACCGTTACATTTCATACTTTAGTTTTTAATGAAACGTTTTGGTATTCCTTTTTACGATGCGGGATTCAATTAAAGAAACTTTCAAGTAGAAAAACATTTATAACCCCGACGAATTTCGAGGGCGAAATTCATTTTAAGGGGGGTAGAATGTAATAACCTGACATTTTATAAGATATATTCTTTTTAATTTCTTTCATATCTTCTGTTGTACGACACACCAAGATTATCTTGTGCTATACGCAACACTGTATTATCTTGCAATATAAACAACACTATTCTTAGATTGTGTTACACACAATTTCAAGTTAATTTGATAATAATCATTCAACGCAAAATTGAGTATATATATATATATTAAATGTATAAATGAAAAAATGGTAGGATTCTATTATAACGAAACAAAAAAGGAGTCTTTCATTATACGCAACCCTAACTTCGCTTGCATTACAAGCAACGGTGACCTTCTTCGATAGCGTGTGTTGTACGCAATACCGTGTTTTACTAAACAGCGATATGTTATTATAATATTATTATGAACTAGCTGTTATGAATAGTATT
Organism: Viscum album; assembly: GCA_963277665.1. Lineage (NCBI taxonomy): Eukaryota > Viridiplantae > Streptophyta > Magnoliopsida > Santalales > Viscaceae > Viscum > Viscum album. The sequence continues at coordinate 605,049,533 of OY728161.1, read as the reverse complement.
AACAATATTTTTAATTTTATAACATTATTATTCATCTTACACATTTTCTAGAACATGGTATAAGAACAAAATAAATTTTTCGAAAAAAATAAGTATTTTTAAAAAAATGCAGTTTTGCATCCTTTTGATGGCGCACCCTCTTTTAATCTAGTTGTTGACATGTTTATAAGTTAAATTTTACAAAATAAAATTATTCTTTGGATTCAGGATATAAAATTTTACCTTGGATAAATTTTTCATATTATTCTGATAACTTTCATATTTTAATGAATAGTAAAAACACGCTATATTATAATTAAAAAAAACTTTTTTCATCGTAATAGCTTATGTGGTTAAATTATAATATTTATTGGTTTTAAAGTATAAAAATTATATATTTTTAGCATTTAATATAATGTATGTCATTAGCATTGATTTTACCTTGAATTTTTAGGTTAAATCAATTCAATCTTTTGCAACGTTTTAAAGAAAAACCCATTTTCTTTCGACAACGGGATTAATTTTAATTTAATTTCAACAAATTTTGTGTATTGAATTTGGAAAAATGGTTTCCATATTTGGAATCAGTGGTTAAAAATTATTTTAATAAGCTAGTTTTTGTTTTTGGGAATTATGAATAGTAACTACGGTAATTTTTATTTACCAGAGTTAAAGGTAAATCGGGTAATTAACGTTAAATATAATATTATAAAATTACCTTAACACATGCCAAAATCCTATTGGATGACTAAAAGATGACCCATATCACCTAAGGGTTGGATTATAATTATTTTATTAAATTTTACCATGAAAATAATTTAATTATTATTAAAACGAAAGAATGTGACAACATGTCACTCTCTTAAATCTTATAAGTATAATAATTTTAATTTAGTGATAAACATCATAAAACTTTGAACATAAATAGTATCTAGAAATATAATAAAATTATCTACATCATGATAATTTATTTAGAATTTTTAGGGATTAATTAATTGTCATAAATGGTGATACATTAATGATGCAGAAATTATTTATTAAGTGAAAAATCAGTAATATAGTTTTAATTAAAATAATAATACCCATTAAAAGGCCCTAAAACCTGACCAAAACTTATTGGTAGTGTATATATCTACCATAATCATTAAATTACCAAATATATACCCGTTGGGAGTCTTATAAAAGTGAATATGACACTTATATTTTATTATTTTAAATGATGCAAATGTTGTCACCTTCATAATTTAATAAATATAACAATTTAAATTTTGTCATTTTAAGATGATAAATTCGAGTAAAAGTATTATAGTGAAATTTAATAGATTTATCTTTATCAAATTATTTTATTTTTAATTATTATGAAACAAATAAGTATATTAAATAATTTCACAAAAATGTTGTAGTAATTATTTTATTAAGAGATAAACTAAATAAATGGTTTTAAAAATAATAAATTAAATATTATATGAACTATTTAATGTTCTCCACTAATTTTATAGATACATATGACTTATTATGAATCTATTAATGATTTTAGGTAGAACATATCTTCTGTATATATTTTATTTTATTTCTTATAAATGAATAGTGTCAAAATTGACACTATTGTTATTTTATAAAAATAACTTATTATAAAATTGTTTAAAAATAACAAAAGTATTTAAAAATTATAAATTTAAATATGTATGGTCCAAAATGTAATAAAGTATCCAATTATGGAAAATTCAGAACAAATAAGTAATTTTGTGTTATAATGTAAAATTTAGAATGTTATTATCACAAATAAAATTAAATTGATTAAGTAAGGATAAATCGAGTTGATAATGTTTCAAATAATTTCTTAACATTGATAACATTTTTTTGTTGAAGATATTACAACCCTATCTTATATATTCTTTGAATATGAGTCAGTTTTTGTGGTTTTTAAGTGGGGTTAGTTTTATTATAAATTAATATTTTTAAGATTTCCAAAGTTTCCACTCTCCTCCCTTATAAAAGGGCACCTCCTCCCTCTCTTCCTCACACCACATTGAACCTTCAATCTCGGGAAAAACCTGCCAAATTCTCTTATCCACTTCTCTAGAAACATCCTAGAGGTCCTGGGCTTCTTCAAAGACCAATTTTAGTTCCATAAGAAGAGGTCTCAAATAGGCGCTTCAAAGAAGAGGTAATGTCTGTTACCGATTCTTTCAACTTTATTTCTTCTTCCTCTTATTCTTATTTAGTTGTTTCATTATGAAGTAATAACATCAGTATCAATAATATACTGATATGTTACTATAATTATGAAACAACCATATTTCACCATCTATCCATCCTACAGAAAATTAAATCACCGCGCGTGCGTACGTACAGAATACCGTCTCCACGTCGTGGTGTAATCTGTTTTTCCAGCGCCACTTTACTTGGATGAGTATAATGGTGTAAATAATAACTATAAATAGTTATGATAACATCATAATTATTATTATATATTGTATCATCCTATCCAATTCAATTCAATAATTTTGGGAATGATATCATTGCTCGTGCGTACGTATGGACTACCGTCTCCACGACGCGATGGGATTCATTCTCCATGCTAACAATTTAATGATGATTATAAAGTATATATAAGGAATAATAATGAAATATATGACATTATAAATCAACTGTATTTATGTATATATATATATATATGTCATCTACTTAATTCCATTCAAATCAATAAGGAAACGAAAACATCGTTCATGCGTACGTACGGCCTACCGTCTCCATGAACGGTGTATTTCTTTCCATTTATCGATATATTATATATATGTATATTATGAATATATCTTATATATAAATAATTTTTTATCTTCTGGAATTAATTAATCATGATCTAATTAATCATATGAATAATTACAAGTCAAAACACGAACGACAAATGAAATGATTTTACACAAAATGCTATTTTAACATGGAATTTACCAAAGAACGGGTAATATAAAGTCATAAATGAAAAATATATGATTACAATTAATATGATTTTTTAATAAGTCAATGAAATTATTTAATTCATTATACAGGAGGTACAAATCCATACGAAGCATATCAGACCTAAGGTAAGGGATAATTTTGCAAATCTCATTATTATCCAATATTGCTTATTCGTAAGTATTTACTGGGGTTATTTCTATCATCCATGTCCATGTTTCCTAAAAATGGTTTCTTGTATGTTTGAAGTCCTTTTTACCCATTTTTTACTTTTACTACGTAGTATATATGGAATCATTCTTTTACAAGGTACTTTATGACTTTTCCGGCAAAAGTACGAGCAAAATGTCATTTTTAACTTATATGACAGGAACTGATTTTTACAGTTTCATAACACCTTATTTTCAAGAAGTTTACTCTACATGATTTCATTATTATTTTCAACAAAATACATTTCTTTTAAAATTTCATGTCATTTTGTGAAAAGAAAATGATTTTGAAGAAGAAAGGATATTTTCTCAAGAATTAATTTCAAATGTTTTATCAAAACCATTTTTCCATCTAAGATGACATTATTTCATATGTGTATGTTTCACGTATAATATCTCTATGATTTACATGGTTTCACTTTTATTATTATGAAATGATATCCATTACTTTTATATGGATTATGTGATTATGGGATGATTTTTATGAAACACATTTTTATTGTTTAGGTTACGATGAATGATGAATGTTTATTTTGTGGCACAAGTAAGAATGATTTCATTACGAGATGGGTGGGACCTATATCTCCATACAATTCATAGGGTAAATATTTATATCTCATCGGATATAAATGGCTAGAATGATAAGTTAATCTGGTACAGTATTACAGGACTGGAATGAGGAGTGAACTCGATTTAGAATGGGACATTGTCCACTAAGATGGTCTTGGCGGCAATGCCTTGGCTACTACGGAAATCATTACATGTGCATAATGGATTCCACAATTACATGTTTTATTCCAATGATATTTTATCATGATTTATGTTCCATTATGATCTATGCCTTATGTACTTCCATGTTTTATGTCATTGCTCATGATTTTGATGTTTAAACATTAAGGTCATGTTTTTAAGTTCAAATGTATATGGTATGTTTTATTTTATCCATGATTACCATTAATGAGAATTTGAGCTCACCCTTTTTATGTTTTATTTTCCCCCAGGATTAAAAGAATTGTTTTAGATAAGGAAACATAAAGTAGAAGATCATTATGGGAGATGTTGAACGTCATTCACCACAATTAGAAGTTTATGTTCCATGTTTCCAAAGACACTAAACTATTACGGTCCTCGTGTGTCTGTTTTTGTTATGTAATATGTATTCCGAAAAAGTAATGTAATGTTCACGTACGTTATGCTTAGGGTCTCTACAGTTGGTATCCGAGGAAAGGTTTAGTCAACCTTTGGATACAAGGATGCGAGAACTTTAGTGAGATCCCTTGAGATATTTCTAAGTTATGTCTAGGGATGTCCCTAAGGTTAAGTAAATGTATAGGTTATAGTCCTAGAATTATGGTAACAATATTAGATTAAACGTAAGATGTTAGATATTGAATTACTCTCCCTTTATTAGGATTTTTCCCTCTCACACTATTCTTTTTGGGTTTTGGAAAATGGCTGGAAACAAGATGATTCACGATAATGGAGGATATGATGGACAATGGAATGATATTCTTCATGAGAATCCAAATGAAATGGGATTTGGAAGTCCAAACATCATTATTATGCCGAATCAGCAATCTCATAAGATGATCAATTAACTCAAATTTGGCATGTTTCCTGACTCGGCTAATAAGAGAAAGATGGAGTTTCATGGTGATCATGGAGGAAAGAATGTTCAATTTCCCCTATGTAAATCATATGGGAAGAGGCATTAAGGAGAATGTTTCAAAGGAACTGGAAGATGCTTTGGGTGTGGAAAAGAAATACATAAATCTAGTAAGTTAAAAGGAAAAGGTTCAGTTAACACCATGGATGAGGATAATGGTTTTTCTACGATATCAACAATGGTTAAATGTTTTAAATGTGGAATGTACAGGAATTGTGAAAACCAACTCCCTAAGGGAATGTCTCATGAAGAGAATCAGTATAGTCATATGGGAAATATTTATGTTGATGATGATGAAGAGACTAAAAATGATATGTGAGATAAAAGAATTGTTGAAGCTCAGTCAATGGTTTAAGAAGGTAGTGGAATGATTACATGTTTATCAAGTGTAATGTTGTATAAGTAATCTCTTAGTGCTATGGAATAAAGAGACCTCTAAGGATTGTTACACTGTTTTCCTTCCTTATGTCTTGAAATTGAATGATGAATGGTACCAGTAACCATGAAAGGTTATTCAGATATTTTTGTAAAGTAGATGATATGATTATAATGAACGTATAAGGAGAAAATTAAATGTTTTATAGTATTCATGATCTCATTACTGATATAAGGAGATGTTTATATCATGGTTTGAGTATATAGAATTTTTGGATTTTGGTATATGGAAAGAGTTAACTTTTGACAGCATTCATGTTTTCACTAAGGTTTAATGGGTATTCATTTTTCAAGAGAATACATGATTAAGGTATTCACGTGATTGGAATGTGACCAACAATATAATGGACGATAAATGATGGTTGGTTGATGACATTTCAAGTAATCATTTTCTTTATACTATGAGCTTAGACCGAAGTATTTTAGACAAATATTGTAATGGATTATGCTGCACATATAATAGTATTGTTTACGGATTGAACTTTTTTCGATATTATTGATGGGATGTTTTAGTAATTTAGTTTTAGAAAAAGGACAACCTGTAGGACGAGTGGCAGCCCATCGCTTCGGACAAGGTTGTGGGAATCAAACCCACATCAGAAGTGCGACTGGCCTTTATCGCCTACCACTGGCCTACAAAAAGTCCCTATTCAGTAGAAACTAGTTTATTTTATTAAGCGATATGATATATGAAGTATAAGTTCATTTTTGGAACCATATACGATTAATCAAACCATATGATGGACTTAAAACTTTTACAATCCTTTTGTTTGAAACAAATTGAATGACCCATCTTTCTATCACATGATCTGCTAACATATCACGAATAACAAATTCAACTTCGTTTCTTTAAGGTATGAAGAGGAAATTGATCAATTCGTGAACAACAGTTAGATTGTACCAAAATCATATAAGTATTTCTTTTAATTCATCAACTTTAGGGAAATGATCTTGAAAACCAAAAACGTTGTCATAGTGACCTTATATCCGATGAATCAGATGGTACCTTAGATCATCACAAATTTATGGCTTTGTGATTGTTGTCTTTTTCATAGCCATGTTCTCTACCACTCTCTATCAGAGCATGATGGTTATATTTCTCTTCCATATCCATATTTTTACCTATGTTCTCTTATTTGGAAACCCATTGATTAGTTTATTAGGTTAACCATTACATTTCATACTTTAGTTTTTAATGATATGTTTCGGTATTCCTTTTTACGATGTGGGTTTCAATTAAAGAAACTTTCAAGTAGAAAACCATTTATAACCCCGACGAATTCCGAGGGCGAAATTCATTTTAAGGGGGGTAGAATGTAATAACCTGAGATTTTATAAGATATATTATTTTTAATTTCTTTCATATCTTCTATTGTACGATACACCATGATTGTCTTGTGATATACGCAACACCGTATTATCTTTCAATATACGCAACACTATTCTTAGATTGTGTTACACACAATTTCAAGTTCGTTTGATAATAATCATTCTACGCAAAATTGAGTATATATATATATAAATATATATATATATTCAATGTATAAATGAAAAAATTGTTGGATTCTGTTATAACGAAATAACAAAGGAGTCTTGCACTATATGCAAACCTGACTTGGCTTGCATTAGACGCAATCACGACCTTCTTCGATAGCGTGTGTTGTACGCAATACCGTGTTTTACTAAACAATGATATGTTATTATAATATTATTATTAAATATCCATTATGAATAGTATTAACTGTATTTTAAATTTTATAACATTATTATTCAATCTATACATTTTCTAGAACATGATATAAGAAAAAAATAAAGTTTTCTGGTAAAATAAGTATTTTTTAAAAAATAAAGTTCTGCTGCCTTTTATTGGAGCACCCACTTTAAATCTAGTTTTTGACATGTTTATAAGTTAAATTATACAAAACAAAATTATTCTTTGGAATCAGGATATAAAATTTTTCCTTGGATAAATTTTTCATATTATTCTGAGAACTTTCATATTTTAATGAATAGTAAAAACACGATATATTTTAATTAAAAACAACTTTTTTCATCGAAATAACTTATGTGGTTAAATTATAATATTGAATGGTTTTAAAGTATAAATAGAATATATTCTTACCATATAATATAATGTATGTCATTAGCATTGATTTTACCTTGAATTCGTAGGTTAAATCTATTCAATCTTTTGCAATGTTTTAAAGAAAAACCTGTTTTCTTTCGACAATGGGATTAATTTTAATTTAATTTCTGAATCTTTTGTGTATTGAATTTGGAAAACTTGATTCAATATTTGGAATCAGTGGGTCCAAATTATTTCAATAAGATACTTTTTATTTTTGGAATTATGCATAGTAACTACGGTAAATTTTATTACCACAGTTGAAGGTAATCGGTTAATTAACGGTAAATATAATATTATAAAATTACACTGACACATGTAAAAATCCTATTGGATGACTAAAAGATTACCCATATCACCTAAGTGTTGGATTAGAGTCATTTTATGAACTTTTGACCCTGAAAATAGTTTAATTATTATTAAAACCAAAGAAAGTGACAACATGTCACTCTCTTAAATCTTATAAGTTTAATAATTATAATTTAGTGACAAAAATCATAAAACTTAGAACATAAATAGTCTACAGAAATCTTATAAAATTATTGACATCATGATAATTTATTTATAATTTTTAAGAATTATATAATAGTCATTAATGGTGATACGTTAATGATGCAGAAATTATTTATTAAGTGAAAAATCAGTAATATAGTTTTCACTAAAATAATAATAGCCATTAAAAGGCCCTTAGACATGACAAAAACATATTGGTATTCTATATATCTACCATAATAATTAAATTACCTAATATATAACCATTTGGAGTCTTATAAAAGTGATTATGACACTTATATTATTTTATTTTAAATGATGCCAAAGTTGTCACCTTCATAATTTAATACATATAACAATTTACATTTTGTGATTTTAAGATGATAAATTAGAGTAAAAGTAGTATTGTGAAAGTTAATAGATTTATATTCATCATATTATTTTATTTTTAATTTTTATGCAACAGATAAGTATATTAAATAATAATACAAAAAAGTTGTAGTAATTATTTTATTAAGAGATAAACCAAATAAATTGTTTTAAAAATAATAAATTAAATATTATATGAACTATTTAATGTTCTCCACTAATTATCTTGATACATATGACCTTTTATTAATCTATTAATTCTTTTAGTTAGAACATATCATCTTTATATATTTTAGTTCAATTCATATAAATGAATAGTGTCAAAATTGACACTATTGTTATTTTATAAAAAATACATATTATAAAATTGTTTAAAAATCACAAAAGTATATAAAAATTATAAATATAAATTTATATGGTATAAAATTTTATAAAGTATCCAATTATGGACAATTCATAACAAATAAGTAATTTTTTGTTATAATTTAAAATTTAGAATGTTATTACCACAAATAAAATTAAATTGATTAAGTAAGGATAAATCGAGTTGATAATGTTTCAAATAATTTACTAACATGGATAAAATTTTTTGGTTGATGATATTACAAACCTATATTATATATTCTTTGAATATGAGTCATTTTTGGAGGTTTTTAAGTGGGGTTATATTTATTATAAATTAATATTTTTAACATTTCCAAAGGTGCCCCTCTCCTCCCTTATAAAAGGGAACCTCCTCCCTCTCTTCCTCACACCACATTGAGCCTTCAAGCTCGACCAAAACCTACCAAATTATCTTCTACACTACCCTAGAAAGATCATAGAGGTCCTTGGATTCTTCAAAGAACAATTTTAGTGCCCTAAAAGGAGGTCTCAAAGAGGCGCTTCAAAGAAAAGGTAATGTATGTTACCGATTCTTTCAACTTTATTTCTTCTTCCAATTATTCTTATTTAGTTTTTTCATTATGAATTAATAACATCAGTATAAATAATATAATGATTGGTTATTATAAGTATGAAACAACCATATTTCACCATCTATCCATCCTACAGAAAATGAAATCACCGCGCATGCGTACGTACGGAATACCGTCTCCATGACGTGGTGTAATTTGTTTTTCCAACACCACCTTACTTGGATTAGTATAATGGTGTAAAGAATAACTATACATAGTTATTATAAAAACATACTTATTATTATATATTGTATCATCCTCTATAATTTAATTAAATAATTATGGGAATGATATCATCGCTTGTGCGTACGTACGGACTACTGTCTCCATGACACGATGAGATTCATTCTCCATGTTAACCATTTAAGGATGATTATAAAGTATATATAAGAAATAATAATGAAATTTATGAAATTATAAAGCTACTCTATTTATGTTTATATATATATGTATGTAATCTACTTAATTCCATTCAACTCAATAAGGAAATGAAAACAACGTTCATGCGTACGTACGGCCTACCGTCTCCATGAATGGTGTATTTCTTTCCATTTATCGATATATTATATATATGTATATTATGAATATATATTATATATAAATCATGTTTTATATTCTGGAATTAATTAATCATGATCTAATTAATCATATGATTAATTACAAGTCAAAACACGATCGAGATATGAAATGATTTTACCTAAAACACTACTTTAACATGGAATTTACAAAAGAACGGGTAATATAAAGTAATAAGTGAAAAATATATGATTACAATGAATATGATTATGTAATAAGTCAATGACATTATTTAAATCATTATACATGAGGTTCGGATCCATACGAAGCATATCGGACCTAAGGTAAGGGATAATTTTGCAAATCTCATTTTTATCCGGGATTGCTTATTCGTAAGTATTTACTGGGGTTATTTCTATCATCCATGCCCATTTTTCCTAAAAATGGATTCTTGTATGTTTAAAGTCCTTTTTACCCATTTTTTTCTTTTACTACATTGTATATATGGAATCCTTCCTTTACAAGGTACTTTTTGGATTTTCCGGCAAAAGTACGAGCAAAATGTCATTTTTAACTTATATGGAAGGAACTGATTTTTACGGTTTCATAACACCTTATTTTCAAGAAGTTTATTTTACATGATTTCGTGATTATTTTCAACATAATCCATTTATTTTTAAATTTCATGGAATTTTGTGAACAGAAAATGATTATGAAGAAGAAAGGTTATTTTCCTCAAGAATTCATTTCAAATGTTTTATCAAAACCATTTTTCCATCTAAGATGACATTATTTTATATGTGTATGTTTCAAGTATAATGTCTCTATGACTTACATGGTTTCACTTTTATTATTATGAAATGATATCCATTAATATTATATGGATTATGTGATTATGGGATGATGTTTATGAAACCCATTTTTATTCTATGGGCTACGATGAATGATGTATGTTTATTTTGTGGCACATGTAATAATGATTTTATTATGAGATGGGTGGGACCTATATCTCCCTAAAATGCATTGGGTAAAGATTTATATCTCATGAGATAGACATGGTTGGAATGGTAAGTTAATCCGGTTCAGTATTACAGGACTGGAACGAGGAGTGAACTCGATTCAGAAAGGGTCTTTGTCCACTAAGACGGTCTTGGAAGCAATACCTTCGATACTATGGAAATCTTTACATGTGCTTAATGGATGCCACAATTACATGTTTTATTCCCATGCTATTTTATCATGATTTATGTTCCATAATGATCTATTCCTTCTGTACTTCCATGTTTTATGTCGTTGCTCATGATTTTGATGTTCAAACATTAAGGTCATGTTTTTAAGTTTAAATGTATATGGTATGTTTTATTTTATCCATGCTTACCCTTACTGAGCATTTGAGCTCACCCTTTTTATGTTTTATTTTCCCCCAGTATTAAGAGAAATTTTTTAGGTAAGGAAACAAAAAGTGGAAGATCTTTATGGGAGATGTTTAAGATCTTTCACCACTATTAGAAGATTATGTTTCATGTTTCCAAATACCCTATACTATTACGGTCCTTGTGTGTCTGTTTTTGTTATGTAATAAGTATTATGCAAAATTAATGTAATTTTCATGTACATCATGATTTGGGTATCTACAGTTGTTCTTCCTTGCTGAGATGTTGTAGAATAAAAGACAAGTAGTTCTTGAGGTTCACAAAGGCCGTTACGCAATGCAATACTTACTGACTTTACACAGGGCTGTGAGAAACTATTGTATTATACCATAGGGGGAATGGATGCAAAGGCTTCTCTAGAGTGTCTTTTTAATCTGATGTAAGACCATAGGAGGAATTGACATTGAGTGCTTCATCAGAATGTTTGTAGTTCCTCGATGTGGGGCACATGGCGAATGAGACGTTGAGTGCTTCCCCAATGAGCCTTTAGTATGATACAAGACTATAGGGGAATTGACGATGAGTTCTTCCCTAGAGAGTCTACATTCTTTAACTGAACCAGATGGTTTCTAGTACTTGTTTTTTGAAAAATAGGGGTTAGGCTATGGGAACTATCCAGATGGATACCTATTTGTTCTACTAGCTTGAGTGTCTTCATACTTTTTGAAAATTATATGTTAGAAACTGTGGATTGTTTGATGCTGAGTACTTTTCTGTTTACCGATTTCTATAATTTTTCCTACCATATATTAACTGAATGTTAGGCATAGATCTTTGGGTGGTTTACTTTTGGGATTTTCTCTCACACCCTGTTTGGATCATGATTTTGGGCCCAAACAAATTATATTGTCACAGGTATAGATAAAGGAAATATCCCTTCGACTTCAGGTTCTTCATTGAATTGGAGCATGAGAGCATGGGACCAAGATTAGGCTTGCAATACGGAGGAGTTTTTTATCTTTCTTTTTTACGTTTTTTAGTACTGGTTGCATTTCCAGCATTGTGAATTTTTTGTATGCTTTCCTATACACATGTATCATGCATCAGATATATATCTTCTCCTTATATTTATCATATTTAGTCTACCATTGTTCACATGTGCATCGATTTTTTTCTTCTTCCGCTATTGTTTATTATTTATCTCTTTAGTTATGTACTCTTCCAATGAGGTCATAGTTTCCCTACTATCACACTCAAGTCCCTCGCTGCTAGTTGGTAGACTCTAACATTTTGGGAAATGCGCTTGAGGCCATGTGACCAACCGGGTATGGGGCGCCCCTGGGTGGCTTTCGGAACCAGGGCATTATTATATCCATCAATTCATAGATCATAATCATGAAACATTTAAAAGGGTTTTATCATTAAAATAATATAATGCAAAAAATTACGGAATACACAATAATATATCATGATCCATGATAATATATCATAAGAATATTATAATCGTTTTTGAAATACACATAAGAATTGAAAATCATTTCCATAGGTAAGTATCACTTCTACGACTATCATATAGGATTCTTTTCACTCCCCCATCCATTATTTCCTTAGTTGAGGTTCCCTTCCAAGGCCATAAGATTAGAAAAATTCAACTATTGTAGTGGGTTCACACCCCATTCTGGTACTTATTTTCTCATGATATACCCATGTTTTAAAAATACATTATAATGTTATAAAATTATTCCCACTCATTTCATAATGAAAATCAAGCATATGGGATCCACAATAATATAAATCATTCTTTATATCATCAAATAGAAATGCATGGTAAAGATATGTGATTTATAATCGTTATATAATCATAATAAAAAAATCATCCATGGAAAAAAATAATTAATCTACTATAAGATAATTTCCTATGTAAATTATAAGAAAAGTTATGTTATTATGATGTATATAAAAAGCACACTAAATGATCAATATAACATTTCATTATTGTATTTTTTTAATTTTAATTCATTCATTAAGAATTTAATTATTGTGAAAAATATTAATGAAATAATTATCCTTAAAAATAATAAATAAAAAAAATAAATTAATATTCAAAATAACTATTTGTCATGATATTTGTGAAATTTTTCTATATGGTGTATGATAAATCAAAAATTCCATTCACATTTTCGTTAATAATTATAACGTAACATGAATGTAAAAAGGAAATAAATTTATATTAATCCACAGTAAATATTGTAAAATATTGTTTTAAATTATATTCAATAATATTTAGAAAATCGTAATTATAATCTAGGAATCATTTTATTAAAAATATTTACAATCATGAAAATATTTTCAACTATGGAGAAAAAGATGGTAAGTTTTTGTCCAAAGCTATATATTAGCCTCTTGAGTGTGTAAGGATAGATAAATTGATGGAAATAATAAAATCTCATTAAATATATTTATGAAAATAAAATAAATTATATTTTTTAGATATATATAATATACTTTTCTCATATAATATTTACGTAGAAACCACCCTGGTAAAAATTAGTCCATAAGATAAAACTCTTATCTAACGTCAATATTTACTCTTTTGAACTATAATATTTTTTATATTGAATTTAAATTTATAATAAAAAAATATGATAAATCTAATATTATGTATATAATTTAATATTTGTATATATTATATAATCAAAAAATCCTCTCACTAATATTATTTTATTATCATCAAAATTTTTGGGTTAAACTGCTGCAATTTTCATGTATGATTTGTTTGGGAGGATATGGTGTTATAACATTGATCATTATTACATAAATTATAGAATGATAATCATGATATAAATATATTTTTTATTATTTATATACATATTTATAATCATTAATATAGAGAGGAGTTGAAAATGAATTATATCACTATGTGGGGATGACAGTTCACACATACACTTGAGTACGAATTCAAATTTTTCATTGATTTAACAAATTAAAATTTAATATAAATTTGTATTTCTTTTTTAATTATTATTAAATTTTTATAATAAAATTAAATTATATCTATAATAATAAAAAATTATTTATGGGGATCAAAAATGAGTTATTTTTCTACATGGAGGTTGACATTCATATATAAGAATAGGGGATACTTTTATCTACCATCTGATGAATAATATTTTTTAAAAGTAAATTAAAAAATAATAATAACAATATATAAGTATATTTCTGATAATTTATGATTTTTTTATAACTAAATTTAGTTGATGTAGATTAAGATAATAAAATTGAAACAGTTGTGTTAAGATCTATACCTTTTATTTTTGACAGTCATTTTTGACGTAATTTTTAATACTTGATGGATTATTATTTGGAGAATTAAATAATTTCAAGGTTGAATTTAAAGGATAATATTTGGATTTGGATAAGGTATTTTCCATGTTATAAGGATCAAATTTATTGTTTATGGTTTAATAATATGAGTCATTTTATAATAATGGGAGGGGAACATATTGAATTCCTTATAACATTTCAATGATAAAAGGTCCTCCATAAGGTAATTTGGAGAAAATAAGAAATATATTAAATTTCACTATAATATAAGTTAGATATATTTTCAAAATATATGAATTAAAGATCTCTAGGTATAAATAAAACGCTTATCTCTATTTTTAATTCCCCCGATAATCTCATTTTTTACCACAACTATTATAACAATAGTTTAATAGATGTAGTAGTAAATAAGGAAAAATATTATGTTGAAGTTTTTATATTAAGTAGATAATAATAAAAAATGATGAATCCAATTTACCCAATTAATTTTTTATAATTGGATTTTTTTATTTTATTATAATCACACAACACGTAATGAAAATAGGTGTTAAAATATTGAATCTTGTTAAATAATTTACATACAGTAAATTCATTATTAATTTTTAAATTCATGTTAACACGTATTCAGTAATATATTATATATATAATTACTTATTCCCATTAAAAACACATATTAATTTAATTTATTAAGATAAAAACACATTGTACATTTAAATATTGTTGTTATGAAAATGATTTTTTAATCAAAAAATGAACATATATCAAAATAATGTTAATTATAATTCCTATGAAATTAATTATTTTATTTTAAAAAACTTCTAATTATGTTTCATTACGTTCAACTTCAATAATTATATATACCTTTACAATATATCAAATGGAATTTTTTAATAAATTTTTTCCCTATTTACTGAAAAATTATTCATTTATGATAAATCTTAAAACATCAATTGAAGATAATATTGACATGACTATTCGGAAAAAATAATCACATAATAATATAAAATATATAAAATAAAAGATTTTCATTTTCATTTTCATGCTAAAAAAGTGATAAAAACCATTTTAACGAAATTATCTTCTTGTTGTATAAAATAAAGTCTCCAAATTGTGGTCCCTAATTATAAATCATTGGAAAATAGAAATTCACTAATTAATACTATCCTATATTTTTTACATAATTTTTCTATTATTATCCATACCGAAATTTTTAATAATTTTGTTATAATAAATAAATGTATCAGAGTTTATTTAGGTTCATTGTTTTATATATAAAAAATATGTCAAATATATACAAATTATTTCAATAGAAAAATATATAAAATATTCATTTGATACAACATTTGTTTAAAATAGGATTATCTCATTCAAAAAATTGTGCACTAGTAATTAGCCCACTCTTATTATTCTAGAACTACCTTGGTTGGAAGACGTGACACAATGTTTCTATGATTATTTTTATGCCACAATCTTATAACATAACATTATAACTATTATTATTCTCCTTGAATCGTCTTTTATTAATTTTGAATATATAAAATTTCCAAGGAATATATTTTTCATTTGAGAATATGTGTCCTTATATACTTAATTATGGGAAATTATTCCTATTACATGAATTATATATAAATTATTTATCATATTTTACTATTTTTTCAAATTCATATGATCTTACACTTGGAGATATATAACTAATATTTTACACTACAATGTTTTTTATATCGCCCCTATATGATGTTTCAATTAAAAATTCTATAAAAATGAGTATACCATATACAAAATTACTATGATATTCTAGTGTTAGTTTATTGGGTATAAATTTTTATATTTTATTTTTATTTATCTATTGTTCAACGATAATAACAATTCATTAATATTTTTTGTTAATTAATTCATACAATTTATTGATTATTCTTTATGAATAATTAAAATAATTTGATTTTTTAATAATTTCACCAAAGAATGTATGAGAAGTGGATCTAGGGAATTTTTCATTTGACTCATTATTTTGTGGAATATGATGGTATCACATTAATAAGAATCCATGAGGTATGAATAAGATATATTTATAAGAAAATTATAATGTTTGTATGATTTTTTAATGTTGATATTTTATATTTCTTTGAGAAATTACATTCATATCATAGAAATTAAAGGGGATGCATGATCTAAAAAATGTGTTCCAAGGGGTTATAACCATTAAAAATATATTCTAAGTATTATATCTATATTATGCTAGTTCGTTAAAGATATTCCAAACTACAAAACATTAGATCTAAATAGTTACAATTTCCACAATATGGGTAGTGAATTGTTGATCTAAAAAAATAAACTAACACAAATTAGGAATTTTCTTTGGTGAATATTATCGGACTCACTTCTCAATTTATTATCGGAATAATATAAATAGACAAACAAAGTGTATGATATATCAGAGTATTATATGTCTCACATTCCAAAATATAAATTAGTTAACAAGAATAGTAAATAAAATAAAAAATTATATTATTATTGTACATAATAATTTTATACTTATAAATATAAGATACATGAAAGAATATAATAGTAATATTGAATTTCATGGTTTATAAAAAAAATAATAAATAAATTTATGAGTTAATGATTTAAAAAATCCAGACCAAAGGTATTAAATGTTTTAGTACCTACTATAAATGTCCATCATTCCTTACTATGAAATACCTCATTATTATGATATGAATACGATTATTTCAATCCTTATAAGCCCTTAATAGGTATATTATTCTTTGTATTTGTAGCTCCAAAAAATCTTTATATAATGGAAAGGATTTACATTCATCCTATATTGTAATCCCTCGATCAGTTCCACAATCACATTAACAAAAGACCAATGAAAAAAGTTTATGTAATTTAAATTCCTCATAAGGATTTCTTTTAACATCAACTCTCTAAAATCATATAAAAATTTTCAACAAGAAGTTCACAGTGAGAAATCCTTAGAAGACATCAGTTTTGAATGAGTCAGCACCCGGATATTCAAATTTCTTCTTAATAATATAAAATCTACAAACATTCTTATTTCTGGATTGGTTGGAATGGTATTTTATAGCTTGACATTGAAATCTCATACCAATCTACACTATGATAATCAAATCTAATCATTTTATTATTTGAGTTCGATTATTTTAGAACCATTAAAGTGATAATTTGAATTCAAATTGATTAATATAATTCAAATCACTCTGATTATAAACATTTTATATTCTGTTGGACTTCATTATTAATATTAATTTTGATTATTTTAATGATGGTCAGTCCATTTTTTCCAAGCCAATGTCACCACGAGGTTTATAAAATTTTCCATCCGATTTATAATACATTAGTCTCACCACTAGTTTGTATAATAGTATTTCTAAAGTACTAGACTGACATTAATTCTGATTGATCAGATAGAATAATAAATGTTTATATTGATTTTACAATAGATCTATTTCTATGATCACTATGAAATGCTTTTTCTACAAACAAAATACTAAAAAACATGGGATCTCAAAATTTAGTTGAATATTATTTTCATAAACATTTTGTGAGTTCTAAACCATAGTAATGGAATCTATAATGTAATAATTTCAACTCAACAATTTATCCCTTTTCATAAATCACAAAACACAAAAGGAAATAATAAAATATTACCTAAAATACATAAATCACATTTTAATTTTTGAATTTAAAAGATATTAATCACATATTAACTCCCCCAGGGTTTATGACTTATAAGACTGAAAATAATAAAAATTTTAAATTGGATTCTCTGTTTTCTGAAAAAATTAATTATAAATATTTCCCTCATTGAAGAATACATTTCAAACATCCTTCCAAAAAGATAATAAAGACTTATCAAACATAAATATATCTTCTGAAAAAAAATCCTTCCTTAGAGTTTTTTTAAGAATACGGAAGGATATTAGATTTCATTAAATTACATAGTGATAATAGTATACAAAAAAAATTGTATGTCAATTATATATTTATCCTAGAAATGAATGAATGAATATAAATTAAATAAAATTATATGATATTAAATCCAATGTATTTGGATAAGTAATTATTGACTTTTAAAATTCCTTAAAAAGGTCACAAAAAATTCCTTTATAGTAAAAATGATAATGTTCAATCTTTTTTACCGCATATTTTTACCTAATTTATATTTCAATCATCTTCATGATCCATCTAATATTATTTGAATAGTGGGTAATTCTTCAAGATGTTTTCTACCTTAATTTTTTTCTTCCAAATCCTTTCCATCATACTCAAAACGTCATCACATATCTTCACTTTTTCATTCTTTACCTAGAAAAAATCATCACTGAATGAATAGGATATGGAATTTTTCTTCTTCCACCTTGTGAAAATTTTCAATAAGAAAATTCACTTCTTTATCCTCGTTATATGTCATTACATTAACAACATTAAAAAATTTAAATATTCCCTAGACATCATTATATATATAGTAAATGGATTTTAACATTTGAGGAGAATGTTTCTACACATAAATAAAATGATCATTATGTCCCATGAAATCATTATCATCTATGTTTGACCATTTTATAATATAAATATAAGATATCTATTATTCCATAATCTTTTATTTGAATGGTTTTATGTCAACATCGATAAAAAATACTTATTTTCCAATTACTTCATTGATTCCAATGAATCATTTATTATTTTTGAATTTAGATTACATCATACTTTTCTATATTTGAAATATATAGAATCAAATCACTTAACCATGAATCCAAAAAAATAATGACCCTTGTATCCTCTAGGAGGTGCAGATCTATTTGGAATTTCTGAATATTATTTAACAAAGAAGCATCCACATTCAAATTAACAAAATGTCTATGTTTTTTATTTAATTTTTGATATCGGAGATAAGATTTTCCAAACAAAGTTACTTCCACCAGATAAACTATGATTTTATATGAATGTTATTATATTTCAAAAAAAATTGTAAATTCAAATTCATATTTATCATATTCACAATGAAGCTAAACTATAAGAACCTGGGTTTTTAGAACGGGTAAAAATGCCAACCCTATTTGAATTTTGACTTGTTTCTATGTAAACTTGGAAAATCTAGGGTGTTCAAGAAATTTCTAAACTACACACCATGTAATCCAAAGTATATGTTGTTTATGGGTTAAGAGAATACCAAACATTTGGTCTCAGAGTACATATCATTTGGTGACCTAGTAGAAATTTCCAACTACAATGCGTGCAGTGTTGCTCGACACACCGTGTACCCTTGACTGTCTAGGGGCCATATTTGTCGTGTAGGCCTGTGGGATGTGGAGAATGTTTTTAGCAAGTGAACGCCATGTACTATTTGCACAGGGTGTGTAGAGGTGTCATGTATAGAAATATACATGGTGTGTTGGGGATTACGACCAGGATGATTAGTACCCACCATGTACACCTAGGTATAGGTGGTGTAATCAGTCAGAATGTCCTCGGAGAAATATCAGTCATTATATGAATTGTAAAATGATAAACACTGTGTAGTATAAGTACGTGTCTTGTATTTTCTTTTTTTAAGGACAGTAGCCTTGTTTTGAGGTGGAAACCCAAACCCTCGACGGGTTTGAGCAAGGAGAGCCAGCTGAATCTCGTTTTTTATATTAATCATCCATCAAAACTCCATTTTAATCATCATTAGATGTGTTATAACCCCTTCATTATGGACTTTATTCCTCTTGATTTGTTCTTTTTTTGATTTTTGTTCTAAGACGTGTTATAGGGGTTTTGGTGGTTATGGTTTTTTTGTATATCTACTGCATTTTAGACCTGATTAGAGGCTGTTATCAGAGGAGTGTCCTTGTACTAGTTCGAGGTAGGTGGTTCATACCTCTTTTTGTGTTTTTCCAGACTTTTGGGGGGTGTAACCTTTGGCACGTTTTTCAGTATTCTGAGTGTGACTAGGTTTTAGCTATTATTTCTGGTTTAATTTTTATTTGACCTATGGGATACCTTTGGGTATGCAATGATACCTATTTTTCTTGAGCGGGGTCGGGCGACTGGTTGTTTCTTTTAAGGGAATTTTTTCTGTGGGATGTCGAAATGGTTATAATTGAATTTTATTGTTTTATACTATTGAGTTTAGTTTATTGACCCTTGATATGAATTGATTGAGACATTAATGACCTCACTGATGGTTTAGGACTACACCTAGTTAGTGAATTTCAACTGTTAAGGTTGTTTTCCTTTTTAGAAGTGAATCTTTTGATTATTTATATAATTACTAAATTGCATATGTCGGAACCCTTATGGTTGTGTTAGTTGGGAACCAGTTATTCTTGACTGATGCTGATCATTGGTTGGGCTAGGCCCAAGTTTCATTAGGTGGATCAAACCATGGGATTGGGCATCATGGATATCGGCATGAGGCAGTATGACTGTCAGGTTGGGCATGACCCATGTTACATGGATGTCAAGGCCATCTGATAGGAGCAGCATAGTCACAGGGGCTCGAGGTGTCAGAGAGGTTGTGGATTGGGTACTATTTTGGTGATTACCACTCACCCGGAACTTTAAGTAGTGTGCACATAGAGAGACTCTGTTATGAGGTGTTTATGACAACTCATGTGGGTAGAGGCATCTGTTAGATGTGGTTTAGGTACTATTGGTTTGGTAGTTCTAGAAATAGGAAGCCACGTGGAAGGTGAGGATCCTTCAGGGGATAACATTGTGGTTGTTTGGGTGGGGGCATAAGATCACCGTTATTTAAGGGCAGACATCACTATTCCTTCGGTTACCTTATTTGAGGGAAGGCATCGATTTCCCTCCAGTAACATTATTTGAGGGAAGACATATTTGTCCCTTCGGTTACTTATTTGAGGATAGACAACATTTTTCCTCCAAGATACTATTTCTTAATCATTCCTTTGGGATGTCAGTACTTGACACATGAGGTGTTCGGGGGAACAGGGTGTTGGGATACATGACAAAGATTCCAGTATTGTCCAAAGTAGGTGACGCTCTATGGTGGTTGATGAGCACCAGTGGAGTTTGTGTTTCTTTGTGTGCATCGTACTATTTACTGTTTCCCATATAATTTCATGCCTATTTAAACACTTATCATAGGTATTCACCGTTGGGTGGTATCCTACTATGATTCATCTCACAACCTGTATAAGCTCTTTAAGACACTTGAAGACTTAATGGATTTCTGTACAGGAACGAGGCCAGCTTCATGAGCTGGACTACATTAGTTTTTCATGGAGACGTTATGGACCATGAGGTCTTCCTATCTGAATATTATTATTCTATTTCATTCCTGTATCAACATGAATACATGTTATGCACCGATAGTTTGTTAGAAATTGGTGCCCTTTTTATATATATATATATATATATATATATATATATATATGTATATGTATGACCTACATTGCATGAATGCTTCTTTCAGTAGGAGTTACAAGTGACCCATATGGTATTCTGTTTACATTTCAGAGATATTGTTTATATTGATTTCTTCCTATTTTAATCAATATTGAATGTGATTCTACTCTGATGGTCTAGTTCAAGTCTACAAAGTCGATTTTCCCCCTGCATATTTATTTTTATACTCGTTCTAGTACCATAATTATCCATCAAGAGGGTTTTGCCTCACAAATATACCTATAAGACCCTAAGTTCAAGTCAGCTGCATTTGGAGTTTGTTGATATAAGACTAAGGTAGTAACAACTAATCCATTTTTCAATGATTGGGTGGTTGTTCGGGTCTGGGTCGTTAAAAAGTGGTATCAGTGGAGTTCATGATAGGGATTTAATAGAAGTATTTTGCTGGATACTCATGAGATTGAGAATTATTTTTTTTCTGCTGGTTTTTCTATTTGGGATATGGTAGATTGGAGATAGGTTGTGACTAGAACTGGGTTTCAAGCTTATGTGTGGGTTCCTGCAGCCCCAGGTATGAGAGATAGACCATGTAACTATGAGTGGGAATTACTATTTTCTTTTTCCATAGATTATAGTTTATATGATTTCAACCATGGTGGCTCACTTGGTGAGTGATGTTATTGATTTTGATACATGACCCTAGACATGGTGCAGCAAGGGAAAATTTGACCTTGGCCTGGTATATCAAGGCTAATTTTTTGGATTTTTATAGGCACATTTTTTGCAATATTTTAATTTCATAACTGCACATATTCTTTTTAAGTGATAATTCCATGTGAATATTATCATGTTTCCATGCATTGTATGAATTAAAATGGTAGTGGATGAAATTATTTATATAATTGCATGTAGATTGCAATGTGTTATGCCATACTTTATATATTTTTTGAATTGCAAGTGGTGGAGTATTTGTGTATTGATCTTGAACTAGCGGGCAAGTACTATGGTTGAGGAGATTTTGATCACACGGGTTGGTAAACTCGGTCATCGGTTTGAGGAAACCTTAGTTATCAGGATAGGAAATGCTCGATGTACTTTTGATACTTGGCTCTATTGAGGGCGGGAAAAAAGTCCATGAGGTCAGGATACCATGGTCATGGGTTGTGACAGGGGAGAGTAAGGGTAGTTGTTTTATGCTGCCTCTTTGTGAATCTTCATATATATATTTAATATATATTGTTATATATATAGGATGTTTGAACATTTATAGTATTCAGCCAGTTCCTTTTAATCGACTCAGATGGTGTGTCGTGCGGGTGATGATATAGTGCTACATGAGCAGGGTCTGGTTCATGACCCGGTGCTGGCAGAGCGTGAGCCACAGGTTCAGGCTAAAGGGAAATAATATGTCCAAGATGCATTGTAGGCAGGACAATTGCAATGTTTTGAAGAATTCAGACCATGGACCGATAAGCAGCGACGATCTTGCTTGGTACGTGTCTTGCAGTGGATTGACAGAGGTGTGCATGGTACATATCCATCTACAGAATATCTGATTAGGGAGTTCTAGTCATAGAAAACTCTGATTTTTATGGGTGAGGGTGGTCTATAGGCCACTACGAACTAGATAATGAGTGTGAAGGAGATCATTGAGTAGCTTGAGATACCTCCCGGGTGGAGAGCCATGCTGACGACGTACATGCTTCGAGGACCGGCAAAGCACTAGTGGGATGTGCATGTTCAGGCTCAGAGGCATGAGGGACATAATGAAAAGACATTGAGCATATATTTTTTGAGAACATATACATGGATTCACTGAAGTCAAAGAGAATTCGGGATTTATTGAGTCTTCAGTAGGGATAAATGTCTGACATGGACTATGAAACTACTTTCACGGAGTTGTCTCACTTTGCACCTGCTATGGTAAACCATGATGCGACAATGGTAATATTCTTTGAGGATGGATTACAACACGCCATTCAGATCCATGTGAATTTCTTCAGTCTGGGTACATTCTTAGACGAGGTAAATCAGGCACTCATAGCGGAGGGAAACCAGTGGGATATTCCCCAGGATGACCATGTGCCAGCTTCAGGTGATGGTTCGTATAGTTGGAAGCGAGGAAGATATGAATTCCAGTAGGGCAGTCTGGCCAAGGAATCAGCTATACCACATCATAGAAGTTCTTTTGTGGTTTTTTTAATTTAGGACAGCTAGGAGATGTTTGGACTCAGTGTGATGGTCTCCACAGGAGTGCTGGGCATGTGGATAAGTCAGACATCTAGAAAGGTTCTATAGGCAGCCTTCATAGAAAGCCAGTAATAAGATACCGGGATAGACTGTGGCTTCAATAGCTAGTTCAGGTTTGGAACCATGAGATGCAATCTGAGTTTCAGCTGCACGCGGAAGACATCACAGAGATTGTGAGACCATGCAGAGGGGTTAGTGGCTAGTGACTGGAGCATCACCACAGGGAGTCCAAGCATTTGGGAGTCATACTTCAGGCCAAGTTCACACCATGGAGATGCTAGGGGGTGAGAAGGCTAATGATCCAATGATGGTTAGAGGTACACCGCTAGTGTGGTCATGACATTCTAGTTTATTTATGGAATGAACTATTGAGGCATGTCCATTTTGAGTGCATGAGGTACACAAGAATTATGTGGACTGACTAGATACGGGTCAGTGGGATTGGCACCATATCGAGTGCGTGACATATATATATATATATATATATATATATCTATCTATGATATGTGTGGCATCGGGGCATCAATGATGTGATTTACATGAGGGGCCTTGGGCATCAGGGCATCATGGATGCAGGTTACTTAAGTTGCCTTGGGCATCGGGTCATCGAGAATGCAGGTTACATGAGGTGCTAGGCACCAGGTTTATTTTGAGCACCAATGGGATGTAGGACCTTATAGAGGCATACACTGATGAGGTACGTGATTTTTTTGGGGTTCCGAGAATTACACGGGAGAACCATTGAGGCACAGGAGTGATGATGCATCATAAGAGGACGATGCGTATGGATAAAAGTTAGTGAACCGTTTCTCTTTGTTGAGTTTTATAGGTTTCAGACCATGTTAGGCAGTTCCTAAGGTGGGATGCCCGTTGAATAATTTATCCAGAATAATTGAGACAGTGGGAGTCTGAGTTATTTTATTCAGGGTGGTATGTTTAGTGAAATATACAGGTTTCATTTCATTGCTCAGGGACAAGATATGTTTAGGTTGTGTGATTGTAAGAACCCAACCTTTTAGAATGGGTCAAAAACCCAACCCTGATAAAATTTTGACTTGTTTCTGTGAAAACTGGGAAAATCTGGGATGTTCTAGAAATTTCCAAACTACACGCCATGTACTCTAAAGTACACGTCATGAATGGGTTATGAGCGTATTAGTCGTGTGCTCGCCGAGTACATGTCATGTGATGACTGTGATGGGATTTCCTGCTACACAGCGGATAGTGTTTCTTGACACACCATGTACCCTTGACCATGTGGATGCCATATTTTTCATTTAGGCATGTGGGATGGGAAGAATGTTTTTAGAAAGTGAATTTCATGTACTATTTGTACACTCTGATTAGAGGGGATGTGTATAGGAATATACATGGCATATTGGGGATGTCAGCCGAGTAGTGCATTACATGTCGTGTACACCTAACGACACATAGTGTAGTCAGTCGGCAAGTCCTCGGAAAAATATCAGAAGTTATATTAACAGTTAAATTATACACACTGTGTTGTATATGTACACTTCGTGAATTTTATTTTTATTCACTAAAATGAGTAGTAGACACATTTTGATGCAGAACCCCAAACCATCGATGGTTTTGAGCGGGGAGAGATAGTCGGAGTTCATTTTTTCTCTCAATTGTCTGTCTGAACTCCGTTTTGATAACTGTTGGATGCGTTAGAACCCCCTCTGTATGTTATTTATTCCCATTGAGTAGTTCTTCTTGATTTTGTTTCTAGGATGAGTTATAGGGGTTTGAGCATTTCTGGTTCTTTTATTGATCTACAATGTTTTAAACCTGATTGGAGGATATTATCAGAGAAGTGTCATCGTACTAGTATGATGTTTGTGGTGCATACCACATTTTGTGTTTTTGAAGAATTTTGGGTGGCATGACCTTTGGTATGTTTTCATGTATTCTGAGCATGACTCTGTTTTACTAGTTATTGCCTGTATAATTGAAATTTGACCTATGGGAAGCCTTTGGGTATTCCATGTTACCTGTTTTTCTGGAGTGGGGTTGGTCAAGTAGTTGTATCCCATCAGGGGATATTGGTTAGGGGAGGCCAAAATAGTTATAATTTAATTTTATTGTATTAAACAATTGAGTTTAGTCCATTGATCCTTGATATTAATTTTTGGAGACATTAAAAACCTCAGTGCTCGTATGGGACTACACTTGGTTTGTACATTTCAACAGTTTAGTTTGTTTATCATGTTTATAAGTGATTCTTTAGATTGTATATGTAGTTACTGAATTGCATATGCTGGAACCCTTATGGTTGTGTTGTGCATGACCTAGATATTCATGGGTGATGATGATCATAGGTTGGTCTTGGCCCGAGTTACATTGGGTGGTTATGATCATGGGATTGGGTGTCATGGATATCAGCTTGGGGAAGGGTGACTGTCTTGTTGGGAATAGCCTAAATTACTTGGATG
The DNA here is from genome assembly GCA_963277665.1 of Viscum album. NCBI lineage: Eukaryota > Viridiplantae > Streptophyta > Magnoliopsida > Santalales > Viscaceae > Viscum > Viscum album. Next base: position 605,023,060 of record OY728161.1, on the reverse strand, counting down.
GTAAGGCCATTGGACTTCAGCGGCATGGTCGTAGGGGAACGAGGAGTCAAAGAGGTTGTGTCTTGGGTACGATTTTGGTGATTACCACTCACTCAGATCCTTGAGTACTGTGCATATAGAGAGAGATAGTGATGCGGTGGTTTTGACCATTCATGGAGGTCGTGGCTCCCGTTAGTTCCAGTTTATGTACTATTGTTTTGGGGGTTCCTTCTATAGGAAGCCAAGTGGATGGTGAGGAGCCTTCAGGGGATATCATTGAGGCTATCAGGTTGGGGGGTATAAGCTCGATGTTATTTGATGGTTGACATTGTTGTTCCTCTGGTTACCTTATTTGAGAGAAGACACCGTTGTCCCTACGGTTACAATATTTGGGGGTAGCCATCATTGTCCCTCAGATTACTTATTTTAGGATAGACATTGTTGTTCTTCTAAGCTATTATTTATTGGGAATGAATTCGAGATGTTAGTACATGAGACAGGCGATGTCAGGGGGAACATGGTGCCAGGTTACATGATATAGATTTCGGCTTTGGCTGAAATAGGTGACACTCCTTGGTGGTTGCTAAGAAATAGTAGAGATTGTGTTTCTTTATGTGCATTGTAATTTTTACTGATTTCCTTATAACTGCATCCCATATAAAACACATATATTAGGTACAAAATTTTCGGTGGTATCCTAATAATATTCGTCTAACAACTTACGCAGGCCTTTCGGGATGCATGTAGAATTTATAGATTTATGTGTAGGAACATGGATAGAACCAGGAGATGGACTGCATTGGCAGTTTCATGGAGATAGAATGGACCTTGAGGTCTTTCCTTGCTGGAGATTATTTTGTTTTTCTTCCATTCCTATATCAATATTCTTACTTGTTATGTAGCTAGAGTTTGTTAGCCATTGGATCCGTATATATATATATATGGATATGTATAACCTAATTTGGCTGATTGTTTTGTTGTTCGATAGTAGTTACAACTATTCAACATGTTTTCATGTTTACATTCCACTGATGTTGTTTATATTTGTTGCTTCCGCTGTCAATCGATTTTGAATGTGCTTCCACTCTGCGGGTCTAGTTCGAGTTTGTTGAGCCATTTATTCCACTACATATTTATTATTATACTAACCTTTGATAGGGTATAACATCCCCACTATACCTATAAGACACTGTATCATAGTCAACAGCCTTTGAAATTAGAGGAGGTGCGCCTAAGGTAGTTACACCTGACCCGTTTAGCACTGTTCGGGTGGCTGTTTAGGTCCGGGTCATTATATTAAGAAATGAATAATTTTCTCTCATAATATCAGGATAATTTTTATCAAAATCCATATATATTTTTTCAACAAATTCTTTCTTCCATCCTATGAAACAAATGGTATTTATAATAAATGAATCAATATTTTTATACCATGCAATATATATTATTATCTCTCTAAAAATATTTCTCTAAATAATTGTCATCTTATTCCATCATATTAGGGCTTATACCATTGATCAATTAATTTGATGAATATATGAATGGGAAATTAAAGTAGTCCAAATATTTAGTATCCAAAATATTATAAATCGATAGAGAAAACTAGGTGACCCACCCTTATATAAGAACATCGTTGCTGGTTAATTTTCAATAATTTTTATTGGATTTGAAGAAAAATATATTCTAATCTAATTGATGTGATTTTGATGAAGAATATACAAAAATTAATATTGAACTACAAATTTTTTTAGAGTCTTATATTTTCAAAATTAATAAATAATAAAATTAGAAAACATTATATTTGAAAAAAATAATTTTATAAAACAAAAGGAATATATACAACAACATTTATAATCATAAGTAATGTATATGTAAAAAATTGGAGATATCTATTCATATTTGAAAGTTTCATCAGAATAAGTAATTTATTATTCTTTTTTTTAATTAATGCTTTTACTATTGAGTTTATATTAAACTTTTTTGAGAAAATTTTGTACAAAATATTGAGTCGAGAAAAAAAAATTTCATTTGGAAAATATTTTTATAAAATAGTATTTTTTTGTTTGATAATAAATGTTTTTTCCTTTGAAAAATTCTAATGAGTTATTTATCACAAAATTAAGTAAAATCTTAGAGAAATAAAAAATTAATTTTGAAAAATAATTTTTTTTATAAAAAATTCTGTTTTTTAGAATAAAATTTCTAAAACCACAAAAATTTTAAAGAAAGAAATCGAAGCAACAATACACCACTTAGAGATAGAGTTTATTATTGCATGGATACTTTTAAAAATAAGTGGGTATGAATAATAACTAAATATTCATTAGTCTGGATTTCGGTTAATGTATTGCTATCTATCTTAAATAAGGGATATTGATAAAATATCAGCATGATGTTCATGGTTTATATTGAATTGTAAAATTATATCTCCTTTTTTTGTTTCATCCCAAGTAAAGTGTTGACTTATATATATGTGTCTATCACATTAGTGGTTTTATATATATTTACATAAGGTAGTGTAACTTGTGTTATCACACAATATTTTAGTTTTAGTAAAACACAATCCCTATTTTTTGATTCTATGTTGAATCAAAAACACTTCAGCACAACAACTTCTTGCTATCACATATTCTTCTATAATAGTTAAAAGTAATAATAAATGTTTTTTACAAGACCATGAAACTAACTATTCTATGATTAAATGACATGTTATAGATTTTATTTTATTATACATTACACATCCATAAAATTTATCATCAAAATATATTTTTTGTTCAAACAAATCTATAGAAATAGAGTAATCCAAAATTAATAATTCCTGGAGGGAAATGAATAATTCTTCAAAAATATTTATGAAATTATTATTTTATATTTCATTGATATGAATCATATATGAATACTGAATACAAGACAATCTAGATGAATATATTTTTTTAATGCAAACTTATAATCATACCTATAAAAGAAATTATATCAAATAGTAACTGAGCTTCATCAAGATCTACATTATTTTTTATGTTGATTGGATTATTACTACTCTAAATATTTCCAAAATTTAATTTCATAATATGATAATTTATATAATTTTGTTGACAAGTATAAGTCCCTTCTAGTTTTTGGAAAATTATTGATCACAGATAATATGTTTACTCATCCATCATACTCATTTAAAATTTATATTTCATAAGATCATCAATGTTTCTATTAAATATTTTTTCTTCATTCCAAATATCATTCAATCAATATAGATTTGGAAAATAATTATTATTATTAAATTATTTTACAAAAAAATTATATCAACACTCATTTAATAAATAGTGTTGTAATAAAAAACTAGTTACCTATCATATAAGGGATATTGGGCATGTTTATTTCCATATAATGACTTAGTATGTTAATAATCATTTTTTGGAATCTTTTTACTATAAAAAGGTAGTTGCTATACATAAAAATATTTAAAAACATATCCATTAAAAATATATTCATATCAATTTAAAATATTTTGAAATTTATGAATGTTTCATAATTTATATGTATACAAGGAATATTATGTATTTATACAAAAAATATGTTTCTTCATATTTTATGTTTTATTTTTTATTATAACCATTATAAATTAGTTATTATCTAATTCTAATAATTATACTATTATAATCACACTTATTCTAAAAGAGGCATTTTACTCCTTCTATAGAATTATCTTTAGAACATGCGTATAACATCCATACATGGTTCCTTTCCTAATCATTGAGTCTAACATATATATATTTTTCTCTAATCCCAATCACAAAAATCCTCATATTAATTATTAGGATTAAGTAATTATAATAATATGATATGATCAATTTTATTTCTCAAAGAACTTATATTCTAATATGGTTGAGCAACATGTCCATTAATATTATCAGTTCGATGATTTATATGAAAAAATTAACTGGCTGATTATTCAAAACTGTGTCCTCTAAAAATAGGTTTATATAATTCCTGAGTAGTAAATTTAAATGAAAACTATTTATGAATTTTTTCGTATTGAGAAGTACATTCGAATATATGTTGTAAATTATTTTTATAAATTACATTCGAATATGAAAGTTGGTATTTTCTAATAAAACATGGATCAACATCATCAATCATATCTAGAACAATTTCCTCATTCATAATTGCCTCTTTTTTGAAAAATCTATATTCCTTTCCTGATGTGGAACAAACTAAAAATTTTCCTTCACCATTTATTTGTGAAAATTCTTCTATGATTTCCTTAGTATTTAATAAGAATAATTTACACCTAAAAACATTGAAATAATAATATTTTGGTTTTAATCTAGGTCAAAACTCAAAAAATAGTTTTAATAATAAATGGTCAAATTAAAACACAATTTATTGTAAAAGTATTTAACAAGGGATTTTATGAAAAAAATTTATAGAAACTGAGTATTCATTCATCATGGTTCTAGTAATATATTAATGAACATAATTTATTTTTTAAACAAAAAATATTTTCTGGAGATCTAGTAGTCTAAAAGATACATATAATACATTTCATAAAAAAAAGAAATTATGAATTCCTATTTTAAAATATCATCCATCAAGAAAACTATGAATAGATATAGTGGAGTTGATTTTATCGATTTTAACACTGGATAAATGAAAATTTGGAAGAATTAATGTGTTTATGTTTTATTAATAGTCAATAGTCCAATGTTTATCTAGTGTATTCATTAAATATATATATTTATAATATTTTATACCAGTACTGCAAGTTTTATTAGATTAAATTTGTCCATGTTCACTGACTATAAATTATCATAATATGAAACTTCACTAAAAGATTTAAAACATTATATATGTTTCCTACCATATTGATGAGGATCAAAAAAATTATAACTATCTATCATATGATTTGGGAGATCCTGTATAAGTTTGTTTATATAAATCTTAGATAATCTTCATAGATTACCGGGTTATAAAATTTTATTCCATACCCTTGATTACTCATCTATTGAATTAAATATAAGTTAATTCCGGGATCTTAAGGTCATATACAATTAATGTCTATGCATTATCATGTTGACTGGATAATGGAAAAAAATACCATCTTTTGAACTATTAATATATCATTTTTAAATCCTATAGTTCCCAACATAACCATCATAACATAATTGACCAATGATTATAATTTTTTTCTTAAGTCCAAAAATATATAATACAATTGAAATTTTGTTTCCTCTAATAAGAATAATATTATCCGTAACTATAATTTTTCAGGGATTATTATATGTAAAATTAACTTGTCCATATTTTATCATTATGGACTACTTAAAAAATAATTAATTCTGCTCATATGTGTAAATAATACAATTTCTATTTATGAAATGTTTTTTTGGGGGTAAAATACTGATTTTCCTAAAAAACTATTAGTGTTTTGGAACAAAAATTAATATTGGGACAGGTATAATTAGAAAATAACTTTCTAGGTAATATTTTTACAATGTTACTACATCGAGAACATTAAATTTATTTATAAATATATTCTTTATGAAAACCATAATAAAAACATTATTTAATGATACAAAATTCTTCAAATGTCCCCCACATAAACAATTTTTATGAAATGGATTAATTTTTTAAACAAAATATTTTTTTCAAATAATTTATTTTTTAGTAAATCAAAATAAAAAACCATTACTTTGATGCATACTTTTTGTATAAATTTTTTAATTATTTTTATACTAGTGGAAAACATATAGAAATGCCTCTTAAAACTAAAAATTATAGATTTTATTTTTATAACTAAATTTTAATACAATTTTAAAAATTATTAAAAGAAATGTAATGTATTATTTTATTAATCAAAATTAAAAAAATTAATATGGTCATTATTATTAGGATATTATGATTTTAATTTTTAATTTTTCTGTGATTCAGCTGAATATACCTTATCCATAATACATTTTTCTCTTTTTTTATTGATATGAAAAATCCAATATTCATTTTTCATAAAATCAATTGTATAGATAATATTCAGAACATCTATCTCCTCAACATTCACAATACGTGTCCGAAACATTCAAACTATTATTTCCATTATACATTTAATAATTCTTATAATTTGTATCTGAATTCCTCTCTTTATAATACTTCCTTTTATGTTTATCACATTCTAGATTAATCTAACTTGTATTCATTTATTCATATCAAATTAACCCAAAAGAATCACTGTTATCATTATAATACATTTGATTATTCGTATAATCTAATTGATATTTTTTCATTCAAAAATACATATTCATTCTTTTAAAAATATTTTCTAACTCATTTATGATATATTCAGATAAACTATAATTATATATTATATCCAATTAATTCTTCTCAGACAATATCACAAAAAAAATTTGTTTTTATTTTTCAAAAAATTTGATGAAGTAGTAGAAGAAACACATCATTTATTATTTATCTGCTTCTATGCATCCGTTTTAAATCTTCCAACATAGTGCATGAGGGTTCTATTGAGTTCATCATATGTAATATTTTTAATTCTTCATGTATCATCCAATGTTTTTATTTTAAATTCCATATCATTTGTTATTATATATAAGGCCTCCTTGAATAAAATATACACACTAATTTATTTTTCTCAAGGAGATGTTAAACTATTTATGATAATCATAAAACATTCATACGTCATAAAAACTACGTTTCCGTATAAGTAAATTAAAGGCTTTATAATCCACATGAGGCATAGATCTTATAGTTTTTATATAATTAGATGTACTAAAATCTATAAAATTAAATTTATTAAAAACACTATTAGCAGTTTCACATGATTAAATCTAACAATTTATTTTTATAGTCATCTAAAAAATTAGAGTATATCTTACATTATAATTCACTGGATATTCTATATATTATTTAATTTTAAAGATTGTAACATCCTCAAAATGAAAGTAGAATTACATTTTCCAAAATAAAAATAACTCAAAATATAAATCATCTAAAGTAAAAAAAATCAGACTCACTTATCGTCTAATGATTAGATTAATATAATCCGAACATGAATGTGTTTTATATGTCAACATATATTTGGTCACATAGTCACATTGATAAAACATTTTACTAGATGAATAAATTGTAAATGGAATTCTAATATTAATTTATAATAGAATGTGAAACGTATAAAAATAATAAAAATGAAAGATTATATTATTAAGAATTTCATGAATCCAATAATAAATATATTTTACTCTTAAACCATAATATTTGAGGAATTCAAAATCCTTAACTTATGGTTTCCATAGTCTTAGTGCCTACTATAAAGGCACGTTTTTCATTACTACGAAAACACATGATATGATGATCTTAATCTCTATCTTTTTATCCCTGGAATCCATCAATACAATGATTTTTCTCTATATTTATTGTCTGAGAATCCCTCAATCCAATAGATCTTATTGACAGTCCTCCTATCCCTAGAATCCCATGATTTGTAGAATGATGAGATTCACCGAATATAAAATAAAATCACTATTTTAAAATAAAAAACCTATCAAAAATTTCATAGATCAAAAACTATATAAAATATTAAAATAAATTTGAATAATATATTAACACAAATTTATTTTTAGAATACTTATGTTTCAAATACATTAGCACTGTAAACATCAAATCACATTAAATTTATATACAGTCCAACAAATTTTATATTTCATAGTTGGTTGCAATGGACTCAAATGACTTACACATAACAGCTCTTAAAAATCATTACCATGATATCGATAGTAATTAATTTCATTATCGAATTTTATTTATCATAGAACCATTAAAAATCTATTTTGGATCTTATTTATTGTCATTATTAAAATCAATATGAGTGTAAACATTGGATATTCTGATGGACATCACTGTTGATATTTAATATTATGAATTCAATAAATTTCAGTCTTATTTTTTGGTACTAATGACTATCCAATGATTATAACTGTTGTGACTGTGATAGGAAATACATTAGTCTAATCATTTTCCAGTTTAGTTATTGTTCTTATGTGTTTGACTCAGATTCTATCTTATTGATCATATTGTATAATAAAATATAATAATTTTTTACAATAAAAATATTTCGATGTTCAGTAAAAAAATTATATTTTTGATGAAACATACTGAAACACTTAGCATATTTATAAAGATAATGGAATAATATCTTAAGAAAGTGTTTTTTAATTCCAAAACTAAAAAAGGTAACATAAAAAAATTAAAACATTCAACTCTACTAACACATGGTTTGATACTACAGGGATTATTTTTTGGTAATCCATAATATTGTTTGGGAGAGTATATATTTTTTGAAGACATAAATATTCCATATAGATAATAATTTTGGGGATAACTATGTCTAACATTGATTATGACAAATATATACATCCATCTGCAATAAGATGAAATTGATATGTTATTTCATCAAGGATCAAAATATTCTTTACATTTATTTTTAATGTTATGTCATTTATGACAACCACTATTTAATATAATGATAGGAAATTTGAAAAAAATCAATGATATTGGTTTCTATGGAAAATGTAGAGATTTTCCTAATATTTGACCAAAAATGATATGATGTGGAGAACATAACACTAAAAAAATACATTTTTCATATACAAAAAAATTATAAAATCATGTCAAGAACAAAAATTCACTAATGAAGGATAAAATTGATAATAATTTATTCATGTGTTAATGACGACAATTCTTATTTGGGAATCCAAATAAAAACATTATAGATAAATGGTTCAATATAATATAAAAGATATTATGTATTTTATTGATATCAAATATGGATAATATAATTTTATTATTTAACATTTGAATAGTGAAGCTAATAATTGGTGTATCTAAATGATGAAAAAATGGAAAAAGGTAAATTTCATGAAACCAGATGTTTTTAATTTTTTAATTAATCTATACATACCATAATATAGTGTATATTCCATGAGTGGAAGAAAAAGTAAGATGATTCATTTAATAAAAATAATGAAAACCTCACAAGATTTGAAGCATATACCTCAGATTTTATCAGTGACTAGGAATGTAATATCTATCAATTCTTACAGTGTTTAAATATGGGGTACAAAAAATCATTATCTATATATAACTCCCTAATGAATTTATAAAATATTTCTTTTAAAAAATTAATATCATTAATATATTTTGGTACATACAACATGGAAACAAGATGTGTTTTGTTATAGTATACAATCATAATCGAGCTATTAGACTAGTAGATGTGAATATGGTTAACTAACTACTAAATTTTATAGTGTTAAAAATATTTAATTTAAATTCCATGATAACCCATTGATTTATAAAAAGTGATATCATTTGGATGAAAATGATATATATATTTTGAAATGTCCCAAATTTTCAAATGATATATGTGTCACATGACATTTTAGTATTTATTTTTATAATAATGTATAATCATTAGTGGCCATGGAGAGGATCAAGAGAGTTCGAGGATTATTTAGATCATGTATCTCATGATTTTAGAAATCTAAACTATGACTCAAAATTACCACATGATTAGGGATAACTTTTCCACTCATCTATGTGAGTGTTGTAGTGAACTGTATAATGGGGAATGATATGTCAAGACAATTCCCCACATGAAATTTTACCATCTATTGTCATGTTGTAAGCTGGAGGTGGTCTCACAGTTTTTCTAAACAATGTCCCTAGGACCACACCCTTTTTTAAATTTAATAATAAATCAATAGGGTTAGGAACACCATTTCAAAAATTATACATCCAACCCATGAACCCCTTTAAATTTTTGGTAAAATAGTTAATTTCTTTTTTTCCCTAACAATACAAAACATCTCTTCCATGATTCATTTTCTCTCACATCCATACATGTAAAAATCTTTTCATTCCTCTTATAAATGATCTAAATCAAATACTCTATCTCAGATCGTAATTCATGACCATATTTCATATTGGAATCATATTGATAAGATATTCAATCATCTTCGTTCATTCATTCCTTTCTCTCTCTCCCCCATGAGTTATATTTCTAGGAGATTTAATAAAATATTTTTAGAGAACTTTATTAATTTCAATGAATTCATATGTTTATTTAATATATATAAAAAATGGGGAGTTATCTACCACAATAAGTTAATTTGTTTAGTCTTTTTCATCAAATTATTTTTACTTTGTATAATGTTTCATTTTTACAAAACCTCGTACCTTATGTGTGTTTCGTTAAATAGTTATTTTTACTAATTTTTATTGACGCACATGGTATAAATTTTATTTATACCCATTATTAGTGTTGTTGTCTCCCAATTCAGAAATGTCGTCGCTTGGTTTTTCTTAGGAATGTTATTTACATTGAAAATGAAAATTTGGACACCCATCCTTTCAATTTGTTATATTATAATAATTAAAATTGTATTATATGATTAAATTAAAATACTATGGATGGAATAAATGGAAAATCTACCCCTTATATATAATATTCATTTTTTGAAAAATTTATTACTTTGGTTTATTACCAATTCAATGTAATTTTGTATTGAGACACATATATATATATGATTATTATTATTCATACTAATACATTCCTAATGGGAATTGGGACATTTTAAATGATAGTATTGGACATGATTCATTATGCCCCATTGACAAGTGATGTTATGAATGGTGTCTAACATTTCTTATTGAATAGTTTTCATGTTGTTTCACATTCTTAGACTTGTTTATGGACATGACATTTCACTTTTGTCATTGGTTGATGGATATGGTGACTCTTGTTTCAATAATCAAATGTATCGGTAAGTAAAATATTTACCAAGTTATAATTTTATTACCATGCATTTATTATTGATCTATGTTAACGGTCTTATATTGTATTAGTATATATATTGATATATATTTCACTTCATATATAATTCATGTATATATATTCATATATATATATATGATCTTGTAATATTTTTTATAAATATTTTTTTGAATCTTGTTTGTAAAAAACCCATATTATGCTAATGCATGTACAATCTGGCTAGTAAACATTAGGAAACAGGCCAAGCATGGTTATAGATTACTTATCCACCTAATATTATTATATATGAACAATTATTTTTATATGGGGTGGATTTAGGTTATTAGATGAATTTGTTTTTTCCTGATGAGTATATCCCACAACATGTTCAATTTAGTGATTAGAAACCAAACTATATTTTTGTATACAGTTGGTGATAAGGGAATGCGACTAGATATAGATGCTTGATCTCATCCTTGGATGGATTATTGTAATAGAGGATCAATCTTATTCTCATGATTTTATTATAGTTATATTATACATTTTCTGATCACTTTTTATATAATTATTTAAAACCCTCGTTCCTTTTAACCCATGATTTTCCATTTTTGGTATATTATCTTGGAATTATCCTACTTTTTGAATATAAAATGGGTTTTTTATTCTGACATTTAATAATAATTGGATGCTTTGTTTTTATTACAACACTTTATGTGTTTATAATCTTAACCATTTATTCAATGACTATGTGTTCATTTTGACACAAGAGAATAGTGTACCCACTAACACACACTAGGACCTCACAGCTACATGGAAACCTCTGGAACACGGGAAGGAAGGTTTGAGGAAATGTGGCCAACCATGTCTAATCATGTAAGATAAGATCCTAGGCCATGATGATACAATTTGGTATCTGTGAACTTATTTCCCTTCATTCATAATTTTTATGAACAATTAGAATATAGATTTTGTATTTTTGTAATTTGGTAGTGATCATATTATTATTATTATCTAACCCACATATTTTTAAAATACAAATGTATACATATGAGATTTTTATGTTCTATATTTCAGTATTTATAATAGAATTGGTATCATTGTTTAGAGTATTTTTTTTATTATGTGACATTTATTAATTTCTGTTTTACATTTTCTATATTAAATAAATGATATTTTGAGGATGAATCATCATCTGAAGGTACCAATTCACATTTCATTCCTTATTCCAATCTATCTAGTTATATATCATTAGTGAGGCTTCATGATTTCATGATGTTTTTAGTGGTTGAATTAATAGTTGTCTTTAAAATTCATTGACATTTCATGTGGGAGATAAATAATTTATTAATTAATGTTTATTAATACAACTAAATTTTCCTCCATATATAATTATGGTGGTACTCTAACATAACCAATTATGGTATATTTGAGCCATGGATTATTGGTCATATGGTACAGAATGTTAGTGGAGGAAAATAATAGATGTTAATTTTAATTTATATGTAGTATGTGCCTCTATACATTGGGAATGGAAATAAATATAATCGGACCATCATAGATGATGGCTATTGTTATAAGAAATTGCAATTAAAATTTATTATGTACTCTATAAATTCATAATGAAAATGCTTCCAAATGGACCAAGATGAATATAGATATTGATAAATACAATGCATATCAAAATATAGTTCGAGTGAAATTTTATAATTATTATCATTAAATGGGGATTCTAATTACAATATAATGGTTTTTTCTTATATACCATGTTATATACACACAATATAAGGGGACAATAATTTTTTGATCTAAGGAATTCACCTTGACTAATCTATAGTTGTGGGGAGTATAGAGTGACTCTTATTAAATAAATAATATTTTCTGATTACATATACATTGATTATAGACTATGAATATGAGTTTGAATCTTGTATAGAATGGTGAGATATAGTCATATCACTTATTCTATAAATATTTGCGTTACATTTTTTAAAGGAATGAGTTTGGAAATATTAGAAAAACACCACCCTGAAGACCTTGAGTCAAGAACTATGATTTTGATGATAATCATGGTCCATATATGGTGGGTGCTGATCCATCTATATTACCTCTATTCATTCCCTTGTAATACTGCTATATGTACCCAAATATGGAAATGATGAGGAATTTTGAGAGAGTTTCCAACTTATTATCCATTATTTAATAGGATATCTACGAACTGTATATTCTATGATATATTTTATAAGTTGTTCAAGTTGAATCATACACCTATATTATTGGGGTATTATTAATCCCATAATACTATTTAAAACTTGATACCATGAATTATATATTCCTGATCATGGAGTACCTTCAAAAAAGACATTCAAGATAAAAACATATAAGCCGAATAATTCTTCTAAGTGATGTTGGGTAATCGAATCCTAGGTTGGTCAACACTCTGATATGATCATGAAGTATATTTAGATGTATTTTTAAATTTTCATCATCCCATTGAAACAAAAGGTTGAGTGAAATTTTGAATTTATACACATTCACTATGGTTCAATGTTTGTGGATTAATATTCCTTTAGTTTGAAAGATATCAATAATTTGTTACCAAATCAAACATTAAATGAGATAATGGTAGTTATAAATTTTAAGGATGTGACTTCTTATGGAATGAATTTTTAGGTAGGTATATTTTGATAGAATATGATTCCATATAATATGAACTAATCCATAAATGATTAATGCAATATTAAGGAATCTAATTTTGTGTATAGGGTAGTTCGACACAAATATAGGGTAGCATCTGGGCATGTTTCCATATGTGGTTTATTGAATCTAATAGTTGTTATAGTTTCATAGAGATGACACATACGCATAATTACACGCAATTATACTATTTTGGGAATCCCAATAATATGTGAAAATAATTTCTATGCCAAACCATTTGAAAAATTGTCAATCTATAGCATTTAATCCATACCATTACCTTCATAACAGTTGAGAACAACAGTACACATCCTCCAGATTAGGTATTAGTAAAAAAAATTCTTGATAGATAGAAATATGGGACACCGCTGGATGATCATGTTAAGAATGTTGATTAGGTCATGTCAGCCAGAATTATTATAAATAGTTCCAACAGAGCATGCCATCATTGGAAATCTAGTTTATGACATAGATTTTTGGAACATGTAAACTTAATGTAGTATATCATATACAATAGAATTATATCATTGTTCTATCAATATTTATTGGTATTATCCTAGTAGACAATTCTTTTTTGACTATATTTTTTGTCACATGTGTTTAAATTTCATATGACTATACTGAAATTATGAAATTTTGGGTCTTTAAACTAATAACTACTATGGTGTAATGTCTTTGAATACAAAATTTGAAACACAATTAGAATTTAGAGGTTGAAGAATGTAATTTACCCTCTAGTTTGGTGTCTTTTTTATGGATCATATTTTTCTTGTAGATGACTGGATTCAACATCATGATCATGATGAAATAGTTTGATCCCTATCATTCATATGTATATTATTATTTATATAGGGTACATTTTACACCACTAGAGGATGAAACATATATTCATATGGGATAATGTGACATCTATGGTAGTCGAGATATTGTTAGGTGTCAAGGGATGGATGGAGTCATATCCCAAATTTCTAGTATTTATCCTAATGATTAGAGAACACATTTAAGTAATTTCCCTAAAATAGTGTATAATTTTATAGGTTTCTTCATAATATATTTATTTATAATTCCTATAGTGAGAGAAGTATGATTCACCATTGATATTTTTCATAGAGATGCACCACATTCCATTCTCCTTTATCTGATGTGAACTATTTAGTTGGTGGTTCCTAAGAGGTATATGTAAAATATGGATGGTAAGGGTTTTATATACCCCAGCACATCCTGGGGGGTTCACCCATTCTATTCACCAAGAAGGTGGATAAGTAAATGATGATTTATTTGGATTAACATTTCTTGAAACATCTTATATATAAAAACATTTGACCACAAATCAAACTGAAAACAACTTCAACCATGCCTGATGAGAAAATAGTTTATATATGATATAAATTAATCATCATGCCATGACAATGATATTTGACCCTAATACATACAACATACATTTCTAAACAGAAGATATGGATTATATGACAATCTAGTTAAATAGATTTTTCATGAGAACAATTATTATGTTATCATGCCCCAGACGGATTGAGTCTTTCATCAGAATCAACATTCCTTTTTGGTAGTGTTCATGAATGAAATATCTTTTTATTCACATATGTGACATGACCATGGTAAACCACTTGAGGTCCTATAGAATATAATTATGTATATTTAAATATATTCTAATCTCACCAAATTAAAAATTTTTATTGGTAATGACCACTCCCTTGGACATATAATCTCAAAGTTATGATTATCAGTATACATCATGATGTTGAATGATGTAGTTCCCATTTATGAACATAGGAAAATATTGGAAGAATGGTGTATCCAAGGTATATAAAAAGATACTTAGAAATAATATTGAGTAAAATTAATGCCTAGCAGATCCACTCACATGCTTAACTAAAAATGGATTGATGTTTACATAGATTGATGATTGATACACTGCCTCTTGTAGATGAATGGGAGATTGACATCAGTGATGATCTAGATTCCACTATATCTTGGATAAATAGTTACTTTTTAGTATGATTCATCATGCATCGATAAGGGAGTCTTTGTGATGTAAGGAGATTAAATCATGGATTATGGGTCTTTCTATTAGAGGAATAATGAGTGTAACTATCCATCCCATGAACTATAGCTAAGAGTTGTGGTTCATGATATACTCTATTGGACATATTATACAATAATATCTTGTTTTTTGGAATATACATACCATAAAATCATTTTGTATATATACTTATATATCATGAATTGTATTATAGACAACAATAATAGGTATAATAGATATAATAATTTTATTTTGAAGTCTCTTATATGCCATTAAATGGAAAAGATATGGATGATTACCTTATTTTCATGAATCATATATAGTCCTTCTAGGAGTCCAATACCATATAGGTGTTTCAGTACAAATTTTATTAACTTTACATTTCAGTTTTGGACCATATGGGTACACCTGTACCAGCATATCTATCTGTTATAGCCTCTCTTCTGGAGAGGGTAAGGAGAAAGAAAATTTTAGATCCTGAGTGCATATTAATAAGGCAGTGTGCCTCCAGTGAGAGCCCACTACCTGTTTGGTTTAATAAAAAGTTTGATACTATAGACATTCACCAATATAATTTCTTCCCTACAAAAAACAAGAATGATTTATATGGTAACCCTATACCTCTCAAAGGAATTAAACCCTAGGATTACAATAATTTACATTCCTATAAGCCAAAAATATTGGTGGATGTGCATGATGATATAAATATATCATTTAATTAAACATTATTTTTCATATTAGTAGTTAATGGTGGAGAACAATTGGCATGCTAGACATTTATGGTCTATGTCAACATCCGATAGGAAGTGGGATAATGTCAAAATGTACTCCATGATGGCTTTCTAAGATCCCCTCAAGGTAGAGATGTGGTATGGGTAATTTTTGAGTGGATGAACAAGGTCATACACATTATAAAGATAAAATTGACATATTTGGTACAATATCATGGGATGAATTATATTTTTAATTATTTTAAACCTACATGGTGTTCCAATTTCTACCATATTAGAAATAGATCCTCTAATTATATCATAATAATGGAAGGTATTTTAGATGGAACTAGGATAACATGTGCTTCTGAGTAGACCATATGAACCACATGACAACTATAATTATAAGCATATGATATAGGTGATAAAGGTCATGCTCTGCCATTTGTTCTTTATTATGGATTTGCTTGATAGAATAACCTACCTCAATTCACGTTTTCATACAATAATATCAATCAATTCACTATTCATATGCCTCTCTTTGAGTCCCTATATGATATACCATATCATTCTACCCTTTGTGATGTAGCACTAATATTAACTAATACATTTTATGATATATTAAAGAATTTATAGCTTATCTAAAAGTGTGTGGATAAAAATCTATCTTGGACGAAGTCTTTTACATACAATCATCACTACCCTTGGGATTTCGTGGAGGGACATCGGGTGCTTCAATAGATATTTTCCATGATTGTGGATTATAGGAATAAAAATATAGATAATGTATTCACCGCACTATGTCATGAATTTTTATATTTTGGTGAGAGTCGTGTCATTAGCCTTTTGATTCTATTTCCATAGATGTATCAAGCCATGTTTGACTTATTCCTTGTGGCATAATATCAAGGATATTTTTCTTAATCATATTATTCTTTTGATATTATTGTTGTCGAACTAGAGGTTGATGCATCCATTAAGTGAAATACAATTAATATTCTTGATCATAGCATGATGGATCTACGAGGCATGATAATTCATCTATTACGAGTGTTATAGAAGCAAGACCATTTACATGGTGATACATTGGAATGTGAGGCAGATGTGTGTGTCCCGTAGATTATGTTATTTTAAGATGATTTCTCACAACCCATCGATTGGAAACATATAAATGAGTTGTTTCAAAATGGTGAGGTAAAATTTCTCATATTATCAATATAGGCATGAACCATTATTAATTATATTAAAAAAATTTGTCTCTTTAAAAGATGTTCTTAAGAGACCATGCCTTGGGTATAGAGAATATATGGATTATTCAGATACCCATGATCATGATTTTGGAATGGAAGACTAAGAAATATGGGTATCAAATCATTGGTACTAACTATAAAACTAAAATATATAGGAAATGTAGTGGATTATAGATGGATTCAAAGATTTTATAAACCATTCATTATAGGATAGAAGGTTTTGGAGTTTTTTTTACGAAGATATAGTTGTTCTATTGACATATCCAAAACAATGAATCAATGGTCACATGCTTAGTGACACAAAAATATTATAAGGGAAGGGTTTGGCGCATGGTTTTTTTATCATTTAGACCTCGCTTACTATCAAATCTATATCCAATCTGGCGGGTCACATGGCCCCAAGAACATCTCCACATACTGTAGAGTCTGCTCCCTAGCAACGAATGTCTCAAGGGTGATAGTGGGGAGACTAAACCCTCTTATTGGAGCTCAAATCCATATTATCAATGATTAAATAATAAGAAATAATAGAAGAATTATCTAAATAGATAAAAATATCTGAGAAGTGGATGGAAATATATTCATTTTTAATCATAGTGTACAATGCTAGTCTATAAAATTGATGAATGAAATATATTGTACTGATACATATATGAAAGTAGTAAACATACTAACATGATATACGATGTAATACTAATAATGAAGAGATGGAAAATCCCACACGAGTGATCTCCAAGAGCATCCCAAGATCCATCACATTTATTTGATCTAATATCTGGGTTCAATCACATAGAAACATGAAAGGAAATATTCACTAAAAACAAGGGAGGTCTACTTGGGTACCCTAGTGAAATAGTGGCCCAAGTAGGATGTGATATATAAATATCACTATGCCTAAACCACCAGTGTCTAGCCCAATCCATATAGGGTAATAATATACTTAATATTGTGTCAGTATGATGAACTAATAAATGAATTTAATAAATAAAAAACACTTTTCCACATTCATGATATACTCCTGGCGGTGATACCTACTTGAGCCCATTTTTCATATGTATTTTCAAGTCACCATGTATATATACACACATCTTATCACTCAGACGAGGTAAGAATGACTCTCATCCCTTCATTTATATATAGAGAGAGTGTTATATAGAGCAGTTATCCTTGCCATGAGGTAATAATGTCTCTTGTCTACGGGAAATGATGTAATTGGAATGAGGTAAGAATGACTCTCTTCCATATAAGATTATATAAATGGCATGGGGTAATAATTCCTCACATTCATATGAGATTATATAAATAGAATGAGGTATGAATGCCTCTCGTCCATAATAGAATATAAACATTGTATGTTGTTGTAACATCCCAAGTAAGTAATGAATAATAGATATTTTTATCTATGTCTATTAATGAATTAGATAGTGTTTTAGAGGCTTAAAATGAAAATAAATCCTATCTTAAAAATGGAATACACTAATATTCTTAAAAGATTGTTTTACTACCTTTTGATGGAAAACCCTTTTTAAATCTATCTTTTGACAATTTTATAATCTATGTTTGTCAAAATAAAATTATTATTTATTAATGGGACATCAAAATTTACTTTTTGTGAATTTTTGGTATTTTTCTGACAATGTTCATTTTTTAATGAATAGTGAAAAATACTGCATTTTACATCAAAACTGCTTTTTAATCTAATTTATTTATATGATTATATTATCTTTTTAATTGGTTTTGAAGTGAAATTAGAATATATTTTTACCATTTTATCCAATGGTGGTCATTGGAATCAATTTCACTTTGAAATTGGACTTAAACTAGTGTCAATCTTTTGATACTTATTGTTTCATAAAAACACGCTATTTTTCATAACAGCGGGAATTAATTATTAAATTAATTAAGGTGACTTATATGTTTTGAATTTTGTAAAATAGAATTCATTTTTGAATTCGGAATATCAAATATATCTTAGGGTGAATTTTTGTTAATTTTCTGAAAAACTTCAATTTTTGATGAATAGTGAAACCACTAAGTGGTACTTATAAAAACTGATTTTTCGTTTAAATGAAACATTTCCACCTTTGTGTTTTGAATTTCAAAAATCAGACATACATGGTTTTCATTAAGAAGTAAAATTTGGTTCAATGAGATTAAAATAATTTTTTGGTGAATAGTAACTTATTAAGTTTTAATCGTGATTAGTGGTAATTTGTGTGGTTTAAGGTAAAAATAATTCTTTAATAAAATAAGATGAGCTTGAAACATGTCCTACCGTCATTGGTTATGTCATGGCCGACCAAGACAAGCCATGGGTAAAATTTTGGACCCCATGGATCCACTTTGGTTGGAAAATGACATAAATACCTTTTATTTAATGTCAATGTAAAAAATGGCACAAACATGATATGTTTTACTAAAACAATTTTTAAATTGGGTTATACAAGTCATAGTTTTGATTATAAATATTCATTGGAAAGAAAAAAAGATTTCCAACATCATAGTATTTTTTTTATAATTTTTAGACATTAAATAAATTAAATTATTTATGAGATAATAATGATGCAGTGATGACATCATTATTTGACGATTTAAATAAAATGGAATGATAATGTAAAATATATGACCTACACATGTCGAAAACATATTGGATGGGTGGATTTCGAACCCTTATCACCTTAGCCACGAATAATATCAATGTGGGACCTTTTAAAACCGAAACACATTTTCAAATAAAGTAATATTTCTTACTTTCCAAAAGTGCCCCTCCTCTCCTCTTATAAAAGGCCCCCACCTCTACCTCATTTCACACACTCCTCAAGCATTTGGCTCGGCCAACCCCTGCCCATTTACTCTTTCCACATCCCTCTATTCATCCTAGAGGATTCCCTTTGGGCAGAAGCCTTTCAAAGGAAGCCTTTAGGCTCAAATCAAAAAGAGTTACACTTCTAAAGGTAATTCATTCTATCATGTTCATTTGTTTTATTTTGCTTCTCCAACCCCCTAAACTGTTTTTATTTACTTCTTTTGTAACAACACCAGTATCTTCAATATACTAGGATGTTGTTATAATATTTATTTGAGCTACACTCTCACAAAAATACATCAAATGGTTAAAGAACATATGGTTTCCGTGGATGGAGAAATTCTGCCTCCCGAAACAATGATCATTCAATACTAATTTAATACCTTCAAAGTTGGCCATTATGATGTCACTATTTTTATATATGATATATAATATGTTTATGTTTTCCTTAAGCTTCTGTTTTTATTCATTTTGGGCATACCTTTATGGTTTCCATTATGGGTAAACGTGATATCTTCATTTAAGGAAGTGCGGACTAACAAACCCTCAAAGTGATTTGATTCGTTAAATACCATATGTGGGACGTATAAAGGATGGAACTATGATATTATATATGATATTATACTGGAATTATAATATACCTTTATATCATTATTATTCCATTCTATAAAATATGAAATAGAAATGACAGTAGAGTTCATGCGTACGTACGGCTTACCGTCTCCATGAACGGTGCATTTCATTTCTTACCACTAAATGATTATGTAATATTATAAATACATGCATGTACTGGATTTATATGACATATATGATATCTACATCATTAATACAATTATGGATATAATAAACATTTGTCCACACAAACAACATGTAATTGTAAGAAGTCCACTTTCGACTTAAGAACCAAATATCAGAAAAACAAATATTATTAACTTAAATGATTACATAATGTTTATGACATGGTAATAAGTGATATAAAAGGAATAATGAACTTGAAAAATGATCTTAAGGATGTATAAATTAACTCAAGTTTATTATTCAGGAGATTAAATAACGATCGAGTCAAGTCTGACCCGAGTTAAGGGATCTTACTCCTCTCTTTCTTTTTAAGTACACTCTTTTATGTCATTTCTTTTAAATCTCATCTTTCTTGTTATTGGGATGTTATTTTAATAAATCTTACTGTAATTTTTATTGTTCATATGATGAGAGAACCTATTCTCTCTCATCAATCCATTTTGGAAGTTTTAAGTGGCGCCGTTAGGCTGCCAAGTTTTCGTAAGGGATTGTTCATCTCACTTTTATTCCCGTGAGATTTATGCTAAATTTGCCACAATTTCCTTTGAGTGGTGTATGTACTGCCCATTATTATACAATTTTTGTTGTATAATTTCATTTATGGGTATTCACATCTTCATTGTATGACCCTTCTTCCATGGGGTGTACGTTTCGAAAGTTACCCAACTCGGTAAGGGGACCTTTCACCCTCCTCTTTTTTAAAAGTCTTATTTTGTTGGGTCGTTTAATTTACATATTGTTATGTTGGGATATGTTCTCATATATCATTATTTATGTAAATTTTATTTTCATGTGATGAGATACACTTTTTATATCTCATGAACTCATTTTGATATGATGTCGTTAGGCTATCAAGGGAACTTTTTAACCCAATTTTGATTTCTTTGGGTTCAACATGTAGTCATTGAATATGTCATCCATTGAATATGTGTGAATGACATTTTATTGTTTTAAACTTAATATCCCCTTATATTGGGTGTATTCATATTTTTCACACATATTTTTGAGATTTTTTTGTCCTTAATTTAAGGATACCTTCTTTATAAGGGTTTTCATCACATTTGACATTTCTATTGAGGGTTCATTGTTGTTATGCACCAATTAACTCTTATATGGTTTATATACTGTCATTTGGAGTATTATATCATGAATACATTTATTCTCATGATATTATAAAGTTCTGACTAAATGTTATTCCTCAATTATTGTATTCAAGTGTCTCTAATTTTGGTAAAACCCCTTTAACCAAAATGTCGTTTTAAATGTTTTAATTATTTTTTCTTATTAATATCCATGTTTTCAAAATGGTTTTAAGGATTTATTTATATAAATATTAATGGATTAAAATTTTATTCCTCAAGGTGTTATGGGAAACTTTGATTCAAAAATATCTTTATTAAATGTTTTAAATGGTTTTGGAAATGGTTTTTTTGAATGGATTCATTATTTCAATATACAAAAGTGTTATATTGTGATTAAAATGTAGAAATGTTATGTTTCCTTTATGCATGTTTTATGTGATACATTTATGTTATGGTTCTTGGTCATTGTTATGAAAATGGGAGGTTTTGTGATAAACTAAGGGCGGGTGATCCCGATATAGCTCTCCAATGCATTGGGTAACGCGAAGGAGTGAAACGTTAAGGTTTCTCCGAAGAGATTTTAGGGAATATACTGTGATGGGTATTCCAAACGTAACCAAGAGGGTTACTCCCTATGTAAGAATGTTATGAATGCCTCAATTTACCTTTATGTCTTATGTTTTCTATGATTTATTCATGATTTGATATGCCTATGTTTTATGGGTAAAGTGTGATTTCATTCTAATGTATATATGAACACATGTTTCATTTCCATATTTTTATAACTCTTACTGAGCTTTTTATGCTCATCCCAAGTTTTTGAAATGTTTTTCACAAGTCAAGGGAAAGGTACATGATGTGATGATAGTGTCAAGGATGTGTCAAGAAATAATCCATGTTATATTTTAAATATGTTTCCGTTGATGGGAAGAATGAATACTGTCTTTTATGTAACCACTTTGTTTAAATGTGGAATGTAATGCAAGTTTTATGATCTAATTATCTAAAACTCTAAACCTGAAAAGATCTTCAATGTGTAATCTTATAATAACTCAAGATTAAGTAAGGTTTAAGGCTGGGGACTTATAACAGCTCAGAGCAGGCAGAAGAGTTATGCGGATAACCGGAGGAAGGATCTATCTTTCGAGGTAGGTGATCATGTTTTTCTCAAGGTTTCTCCTTGGAAAAGTGTGATGAGATTTGGTATGAAAGGAAAGTTGAGTCCAAGGTTTATTGGACCATATGAAATTCTGGAGAGAGTTGGATCAGTTTCATACCGAGTGGATTTACCTCCGAGTTTATCTCAGGTACACAATGATTTTCACGTTTCGATGTTGAGAAAGTACATGTCAGATCTATCTCTTGTTTTGAGTCCAGAGGTAGTTCAGCTGTAACAGAACCTATCTTATGAGGAAAAACCAGTACAGATTCTTGACCATAGGTAGAAAGTGTTATGGAATAAGGTGATTAATCCGGTAAAGGTTTTGTGGAAAAACCACATGATGGAAGAGGCAACATGTGAATCTGAAAATGCAATGAGGGATAAGTACCCCCATTTATTCGATAAGTAAATAAATTGCGGGGTCGCAATTTTCTAAAGGGGGTAAGGATGTAACATCCAAAGTATGTAATTAATAATAGATATTTTTATCTATGTCTATTAATGAATTAGATAGTGTTTTAGAGGCTTAAAATGAAAATA
Organism: Viscum album; assembly: GCA_963277665.1. Lineage (NCBI taxonomy): Eukaryota > Viridiplantae > Streptophyta > Magnoliopsida > Santalales > Viscaceae > Viscum > Viscum album. The sequence continues at coordinate 604,999,185 of OY728161.1, read as the reverse complement.
AATCCAAGCTTAAGCATGGAATACACAAATATTCTTAAAAGATTGTTTTACTGCCTTTTGATGGAAAACCCTTTTTAAATATATATTTTGACAATTTTATAACCTATGTTTTCCAAAATAAAATTATTATTTAGGATTGGGACATCAAAATTTACTTTGTGTGAATTTTTGGTATTTTTCTGACAATGTTCATTTTTTAATGAATAGTGAAAAATACTGCATTTACATCAAAACTGCTTTTTAATCTAATTTATTTATATTATTATATTATCTTATTAATTGGTTTTGAAGTGAAATTAGAATATATTTTTACCATTTTATCCAATGGTGGTCATTGTAATCAATTTCACTTTGAAATTGGACTTAAACTAGTGTCAATCTTTTGATACTTATTGTTTCATAAAAACACGCTATTTGTCATAACAACGGGAATTAATTATTAAATTAATTAAGGTGACTTATATGTTTTGATTTTTGTAAAATAGACTTCATTTTTGAATTCAGAATATCAAATATATCTTAGGGTGAATTTTTGGTAATTTTCTGGATAACATCAATTTTTGATGAATAGTGAAACCCCTAAGTGGTACTTATAAAAACGGATTTTACGATTAAAGGAAACTTTGCCACCATTGTGTTTTGAATTTCAAAAATCTGACATACATGGTTTTCCTTAAGAAGTAAAATGTGGTTCAATGAGATTAAAATAATTTTTTGGTGAATAGTAATTTATTAAGTTTTAATCGTGATTAGTGGTAATTAGTGTGGTTTAAGGTAAAAATAATGCTTTAATAAAATAAGATGAGCTTGACACATGTCCTACCCTGATTGGTTGTGTCATGGTAAACCACGAAAAGCCTTGGGTCAACTTGGGGACCCCATGGAGCCACTTTGGTTGGAAAATGACAGAAATACCTTTTATTTAATGTTAATGTAAAAAATGGCACAAACATGATATGTTTTACTAAAACTATTTTTAAATAAGGTTATACAAGTCATATGTTTTATTATAAATAGTCATTGGAAAGATAAAACGATTTCCTACATCATAGTATTTTTTTTATAATTTTTAGACATTAAATAAAATAAATTATTTATGTCATAATAATGATACAGCGATGACATCATTATTTGACGATTTAAATAAAGTGGAAAGATAATGTCAAATCTATGTCCTAAACATGTCCAAAACTTATTTGATGGGTTGATTTCTAACCCTTATCACCTTATACACTAATTATATCAATTTGGGACCTTTTAAAACCGAAACACATTTTCAAATAAAGTAATATTTCTTACATTCCAAAAGTGCCCCTCCTCTCCTCTTATAAAAGTCCCCCACCTCTACCTCATTTCACACACTCCTCAAGCCTTTTGATAGGCTAACCACTGCCCATTTACTCTCTCCACATCCCTATACTCATCCTAGATGATTCCCTTTGGGCGGAATCCTTTCAAAGGAAGGCTTTAGGCTCAAATCAAAAGGAGTTACACTTTTAAAGGTAATTCATTCTCTCATGTTCATTTTTTTTATTTTGCTTCTCCAACCCCCTAAACTCTTTTTATTTACATCTTTTGTAACAACACCAGTATCCTCAATATACTAGGATGTTGTTATAATATTTATTCTAGATACACTCTCACACAAATACATCAAATGGTTAAAGAACATATGGTTTCCGTGGATGGCGAAATTCTGCCTCCCGAAACGATGATTGTTCAATACTCATTTAATACCTTCAAAGGATGACATTATGATGTCACTATTTTTATATATGATATATAATATGTTTATTTTTTCCTTAATCTTCTGTTTTTTTTCATTTTGGGCATACCTTTATGGTTTCCATTATGGGTAAACGTGATATCTTCATTTAAGGAAGTGCGGACTACCGCCCCCTCAAAGTGATTTGATTCGTTAAATATTATATGAGGGACGTATGAAGGACAGAACTATGATATTATATATGATATTATACTGGAATTATAATATACCTTTATATCATTATTATTCCATTCTATTAAATACGAAATAGAAATGAAATTAGCGTTCATGCGTACGTAGGGCTTACCGTCTCCATGAACGGTGCATTTCATTTCTTACTTCTAAATGATTATGTAATGTTATAAATGCATGCTTGTACTGGATATATATGACATATATGATATCTAAATCATGAATACAATTCTGGATATAATTAACATTTGGCCACACGAACAACATGTAATTGTAAGAAGTCCACTTTCGACTTAAGAACAAAATATCGGCAAAACAAATATTATTAACTTAAATGATTACATAATGTTTATGACATGGTAATAAGTGATATAAAAAGAATAATGAACTTGAAAAAGGATCATAAGGAAGTAGAAATTAACTCATGTTTATTATTCAGGAGATTAAAGAACGATCGAGTCAAGTCGGACCCGAGGTAAGGGATCATACTCCTCTCTTTCTTTTTAAGAACACTCTTTTATGTCATTACTTTTAAAGCTCATATTTCTTGTTATTGGGATGTTCTTTTATATTAATCTTACTGTAATTTTTATTGTTCATATGATGAGATAACCTATTATCTCTCATCAATCCATTTTGGAAGTTTTAAGTGGCGCCGTTAGGCTGCCATTTTTTCGTAAGGGATTGTTCATCTCACTTTTATTCACGTGATATTTATGCTAAATTTGCCACAATTTCCTTTGAGTGGTGTATGTAATGCCCATTATTATACACTTTGTGTCGTATAATTTCATTTATGGGTATTCACATCTTCATTGTATGACCCTTCTTCCATGGGGTGTACGTTTCGAATGTTACCCAACTCGGTAAGGGGACCTTTCACCCTCCTCTTTTTTAAAAGACTTCTTTTGTTGGGTCTTTTAATTTACATATTGTTATGTTGGGATATGTTCTCATATATCCTTATTGATGTAAATTTTAAGTCCAAGTGATGAGATACACTTTTTATCTCTAATCAACTCATTTTGATGTGATGTCGTTAGGCTGTCAAGGGAACTTTTTATCCCAATTTAGATTTCTTTGGGTTCAACATGTAGTCATTGAATATGTCATCCATTGAATATGTGTGAATGACTTTTTATTGTTTTACACTTAATATCCACTTATATTGGGTGTATTTATATTTGTCACACATATTTTTGAGATTGATTTTCCTTAATTTAATGATACCTTCTTTATAAGGGATTTCATCACATTTGAAATTTCTATTGAGGGTTCATTGTTGTTATGCACCAATTCACTCTTATATGGTGTATATACTGTCCTTTGGAGTATTATATCATGAATCCATTTATTCTCATGATATTATAAAGTTCTGACTAAATTTTATTCCTGAATTATTGTATCCAAGTGTCATTAATTTTGGTAATACCCCTTTAACCAAAATATCGTTTTAAATGTTTTAATTATTTGTTCTTATTAATATCCATGTTTTCAAAATGGTAATAAGGATTTATTTATATGGATATTAATTGTTTAAAATTTTAATCTTCAAGGTGGTATGGGACACTTTGATTCAAAAATCTCTTTATTAAATGTTTTAATTGGTTTTGGAAATGGTTTCTTTTTGAATGGATTAATTATTTCAATATACTAAAGTGTTATATTGTGATTGAAATGTGGAAATGTTATGTTTCCTTTATGCATGTTTTATGTGATACATTTATGTTATGGTTCTTGGTCATTGTTATGAAAACGGGTGGTTCCGTGATAAACTAAAGGAGGGTGAGCCCGATATAGCTCTCCAATTCATTGGGTAATGAGATGGAGTGACACGTTAAGGTTTCTCCAAAGAGATTTTAGGTAATATACTATGATGGTTATTCCTAACGTAACCAAGAGGGTTACTCCCTTTGTAAGAATGTTATGAATGCCTCATGTTACCTTTATGTCTTATGTTTTCTATGATTTATTCATGATTTGATATGCCTATGTTTTATGGGTAAAGTTTGATTTCATTCTAATGTATATATGAACTCATGTTTCCTTTCCATATTTTTATAACTTTTACTGAGCTTTTTATGCTCATCCCAAGTTTTTGAAATGTTTTTCATAGGTCAAGGGAAAGGTACATGATGTGATGATAGTGTCAAGGATGTGTCAAGAAAGAATCCATGTTATATTTTAAATATGTTTCCGTTGATTGGAAGAATGAATACTGTCTTTTATGTAACCACTTTGTTTAAATGTGGAATGTAATACAAGTTTCATGATCTAATTCTCTAAAACTATAAACTTGAAAAGATCCTCAATGTGTAATCTTGTAATAACTCAAGATTAAGTAAGGTTTAAGGCTGGGGCCTTATAGTTGTAATAATTTCTCTCCTCCTTAGGAGGTTGTATAAATGTCTCAAGGTTAGAATGCCTCTTGTCCATATTAGATTATACAAATGGAATGAGATAAGAATGCCTCTCATACATAAGTGATTGTATTAATATAATGAAGTATGAATTCCTCTCACCCAATGGATATTGTATAAATGGAATGAGGTAATAATGTCTCTCATCCATACGATATTATATAAATGGAAAGAGTTATTAATGCCTCCCATAAAAAACTCTCACAATATATGGAATGGGGTATGAATTCACCCAATTCATAGTCATTTAAATATAACTCATGGGGTATAAAGGCCTCACATTCGTAGCCATTTACAACGAGTTCTATAATTATAATATAATTCATATGGTAGTACCTCTTATGCAGTTCAAATAGTCATACAATAAAAACATAAGAAAACATGTTCAAATTTATACTTATGGGAACTCATCCTATGTATTTCAAACAAAACATAACAAAGAGGTCACATTCATTTTTTCCAAGTGTACATAAAGCATAAAATCATATTTATTTATAATCTCATGGTTCCATATTAATTTCCAAGAATGATGAAAAGCCTATCCTGAAATTCTTAATACATTTCCAAATACCTTTAAATATTTCAATTTATATATTGAAATTTATGATCATAAGGAAGAGGTATGAACTAAAACATCCATGATATGTCATGTTAACTAAATTTTTATAACTATAAGAGGTAATTATTATTATAATAACCCATGGTGTGGTTAAAAATCCATTCCCATTGCATATGATGTTTAAAAATATCATGTATCCATTTAATACAATGCAATAAACATATTTTGATTAAAATAAGGGAATAGTCTTGCCATCCCAAATGATCACTTTTATTATACATAGTTAAATGCATTTTCATTAAAAAAGATGAGTCTACCATTCATTAACGTCTAAATAAACTTCAAATGAAAACATTCCTGTTGGGATAATATATCTTATACATGGTCTTCACTGACAATTTTCCTAAAATTGAAAAAATTGTTTTAAGGCATATTAATTCAAATTAAATGATGTCACCATCTTAGTTAATCCATCCTCAATATGTCAATTTAATATGTAATTCTTCAAGGAAATGAATCCTATCACATGTGGGTACCCCTAAAAAAGTCTACTCATTCACCATTCCTTATCAAGTAAGATTCATACATGCAGCAGAAAGAGATATAATGATTTTTAAAGAATGAATGAATAGAATTCTAGTTATACTACACTAAATTAAAACTATGGGAAGTGAAATAATAATTTCATTAATTCATTATAGAAAATAAAATTGTACCCTACCTCAAAGTGTAACAAAGCTATCTAGTGTGGATCTTGACCCATTCTAACTTAATGTTGATGCTCACCCACTAAGAATATTCATCAACACATGCAAGAAAGGAAACCTAGCACCTATGCACATGCAAAATTTCTATGAGCATTCGCAAGGGGATCCTTACACATATGATTTTATGAATACACCCATCCCCTTCAACCTGCATATTCATTTTCATATATATGCATGGTTACACCTATCCCCATACATGTATAATCACACTCATGAATAACTATAAATGTTATGAGGGATCCCACATATACATATTTACTAACCTATACACACCTAGGTGACTCTCCCAAAACTCGGCGACTCAAAATCACAATGCAACGACCAACAACCATCAATATAAATAATAAAAACCATAAAACACATAAATACCACAATTAGAAAGTGTGAAACAAAGAAGAAAGGATAAATACTCTCTCTAGATATTGACCACAAACCAAAAAAAAGAAGAATCACATCACCTTCAACGAAGGTTGTCATTATAGGCAGCCAAGGGTCTCGAGAGACCATTTAATGGACCCTAGAAGAATAGAAGACGAGTAAGTTGGATTACCCAAAGACATAGGGTTCGACCAAACTCTCTTGGGAGATGGATAGGCTAAACCAAATCCACAAACAGGGAGGAGGAGGGAGGAAAGACTCTACCTTAGTGATTTAGATGAAGAACACAATGATATCTGACACAAAACCATCGATCAAAGGGGGGCCATGGAGGTTTTTGTGCACATAGAGAGGGAGATCCCCCCTTTATGGTGTGTGTCATGTTTGATGGATAGGGGTGAAGAGATTAGTGTCTTATTTTTATTTTATTTTAATTTATATTAATCTAATTCTATAAACAGACCAGACTGAATGGTTTGACTAATGTTGTTTCGAAAATCATGTTTCTGGTGTGTGGAAACTTCTATTTTAGAAACTCCCATCTCAAAATCTATCATTCATGGTTATTATTACTTTGTACTGACCATGAAACAACCATAATACACATAAATCATCCTCTCGTGATTACTTGCAATGGTACACATGGTTTCAGCAATTAGAGCCCCATATAGAGGTTTGTTAAAACCAGTTTTTCCTTGTCTGGCACTCTGAAAACTGCTTGAGCCACATATGAATCATAAGGATCCTTCACCAGAGTCTAAATAAATCACATAGGAGTTATCCAAATCTCTTAAATGGGTTCCAAATCTCTGTTAAAAAAACATATTTAGTAATTTGAAAATGTTAAAAATCCATCTTATTTTAGTCTAGTTCCAAAGGTGGATCGTTAGAACCTTTCATACAAAAAAATATGTTCCATAATAATCCTTTGGGAACAACACACACCTCACCCAGCCAACATGGGTTATTATACGTCATTCAAATTTTTGAATTAAATTTCCCATTGTCCAAATGACCCAATGCTTGTTTTCCAACTAAAACACATTCATTATGCAAACCTGAGACCGTCAAACTCGAGACACGTTCACATTGTCATCTCATTAATCCGCATCCCAAAGGCACATACCACCTTAGGATTTAATGTGAATTTTCCGAACTCAAACTATTTCTACACCATTTTAATTTATTTTCAATCCACACTCCAAGAATTCCAAGGATGCACCATGTCTTCGAGACAGCTTTTCATGAAAATCATTAGTAGACACCATCTACACTTTCTGCCACCTGATAACAAGCCCAATAATTATCCTTCAACAACCATAAAAATTAATCAAAAATGAAGAAGATTCAACCCACTATGGATTATTAATTAAGAAGACACCCAGATTAGATGACCGACATTTTATAAGCTGAATTGTGAAGCCTTCTCCGATGCTATTTCGCATTTAAAACAAACTAGAGAAACAATTCCTACACCTGACTCCCAATGATGTTTCAAATGTCATACCATAAGGTAAACCTTGAAAACCATGTGAAACTATTTAATGTGACCACACAAAACAATCCCAACAACTTCGAAGTGTTACTGCAACATAGGAATAATATGATCATAGTGTATCTAGAATAAAGACAAGAAGGGGGACATGCTCATCACTCTGAATTATACACTAAGAGGATTTCGAATGGATTCCAATAAAAAATACCTTGTTACTAGGAGGGAGAATATTTTAACAACAACTAGTTGAATTAAAATAGGGAACATTGCTTCACCTAATGATGCACCTACTTTCAAACCAATCACAATGTCTTTTCGACATGAGGACATTCAATGACCATTAAAGCTTGACAACCAAAGTCTAACCACAACCAACATTGTTTACCAGGATTTACATACATGACCAATCATATGAACTTCATGTTGTCGAGCAGTCATTGATACATATTTATAACTCAAAATCCTCTTAAGAAATCAATCATAAACCACCCATTTTTCATTGGTCCCCTTCGTTGTATTAATTCTACTTGGCAGTCCAAATTTACTATATTATACATTAATATACATACATTAAGAGTGTCCAAGTCCCATGGAAAAGGAAAATAAAATAAAATATTCACTCACAAGTTTAATGGTACAAATCATCATAAACAAAATTGTGTCATTCCTCCAAGTAACACTAAAATTATTCAAATCTAATAACGAAAACCAAACTGATTAACATGTTAAAAAACATGTGTCTTTGAAAAGAAATATTGAGCATTTGGATAAAACTAAATATTTAATTCTTTTGTCACTCTACCTAGAGATGACCCAAGACCAAAATCATTGTAACAAAACTAAATGATTTAATCAAACTCATAATGGTTATTATTTAATTTGAAACTCAATAGTACTATGTATATCAATTCATAGAGACCAAAGAAATGCTATGAGGTCGAAATACTAAAGAAATGGTCGACCATACCCAAGTCATGTATATCCAACTGAAACTGAGAATTACCCAATTCTCACATCTAGATCAAGGGTCAAGAAAAAGCATGCCCACTTGTCCGAACCAGGGGGTCATTGGAAACAAGAAATCATACTAGGGAAAATGGTACCCAAATGACATGAAAAGAAAAAAAGGAACTATAGATAAGATCATGTTCTATGGGTTCTTCTAACCCTAGAATATTCCCTCATGAAGAATAAGGGTCAACAACGGAATTTTCTCATTCCAAACAAAACTCATCATCTCAACTCTAACAATATATTCCACTACTAAACTAGGGAATGCCTATGGAAACACCGTTGTTTTTATTCCAAGGAAACTCAAGTGCAATTCAGATATCCTTACTCAATAATTTTATATAGAGGACACCACTACATGTGATACTTCCCAGAACATTATATATAATCAGATTCATCTTTTAAGACTTCAAAGATTTATAACACCATGAGGCACCCTTTTTAAAAAAAATTCACTTGCCAATATTATTCAACTAGAAGTATAAAAAAATAGGCATGCTATATCAATCATCCCTTTCTAAACATTTAATGTTATTGAAATTCTGTAATTTCTTGGTAAATAATCATAATAAATTCTTTTTTAATTTTATCGCCTCCTATAAGGTTCCCATTAATCCATTTCACTTCAGATAGAAATTGAAATCCTATTTAGATTTACCCATTTCACAATACACTATTTCATTATGTTTATAATTTGTTATGTCAGTAATCCATATTATTAGGTTTTCTATTCAGTAATGTTTTGAAAATCCAAAAAAATCCTTGTATATCATTTTCATTCTCTAGGGTAGTTTATTTAAATTAACCATAACGTAATCTTATATGCTAGGCTTCATATTTCTTTTCTAAGAATAATTTTATTTCTTAAGACCAATTTATACTTATAATAATATCATACCTATCTAAAACCTCATAACCTTATTGATTCACTGAATCGAAGTCTCTCTATTTTTATACTTTGATTACATATATTTTCAGACTCTATTTTATCTTGTTTTTGGTCTCTGAAATCTCTAACATTCGGACTCCGAATTTAGTGAAATTCATACTCTGCGTTTTCTGAAACTCAGACTCCAAATTCTCTGATATTCCGACTCACAATTGCTCAGAATTCAAACTCTAAATTCAATAGAATATAGACTTTGAATTCTTCCATAATAAAATAGTGTTTTCCAATACCCATAGTTTCCGATTATTCATACATGATAATGTTATCTTTTCATTCTTAAATATTTTGTTCCATGTTTATTGTTTCTAGATAAATTATGTTAAGAAAACATTGGAATTATTTTCATACATACACATGATTATGTTAATATAAAATGACTTCATGCAATAGGTTTTAACTAACTGTTGACTGAGTGACACATCTACAGGTCCCTCTAAGTCATATGAAAAAATATGACCTTTTGATGAGAGAGGAAACCATAGATTAGTTTCCTATAAATATGACCTCATTTGAATGAGATCAAAACACATATATTTATTATCTTAGTGGTTACACGTGATGAAGTTATTTCTAGAGAGAGAGACTCTGATGCCATTAGAAATATTGTAATATCATTCTCAACTGTGATCAACCTGTTCGGCTTAGTATGACTTGGATTGTTGCTATGTAGAATCGAGCTCTTCTGGGGATAAAAATATAGAGGAGTCAACTACCTTAATTCTATAGGACATCTGGGGATAGGAAGACGAAGGTACTAAATACCATAATGTTCAACATGTTTTAGGGATATTAAGATATATTATAATATTTCATTCATGGGATTACCCTAGTATGTGTAAGATAGTCTTTCTAGAAAGTATAAATCAAGGAAAATTTATGCCAGGTTGTTGGATACCATACTCTTTTTGTTAAAATATTTCTTACCTGTTTGCATTTTTTTGTTACAAGTTTTATTTCCCCTGTCCTTTGTTAGAGAAATATTTTTTATCTTTTTTATACTTTATTATACTTGTAGACTCTAGTAAATATGATTATATACACTTTATGTAGAATCTTACACTAGGATTAACCAGCTTAGGATTCCTTCAATATGACATTATTATTTTTATATTTCTTAAAATTAGACATGGACCCATCAAATTATTCATTAATTTAAGAACCAAGGAGGGTTTTTGAATTTACCATGTTTAACATTGTTAATCAAAGATTTCATTAAGGATAAATGAAAATGTTTTTAAACATAAAAGTCACCCCTCTTTTAACTCTGAATCCAAATCTATATATTTATCCGAAAATTGGTATTTGAAAAATGGATATGAAAAACACATACAAACATATACGTTTCCTTGATCATGTTTATCATGATCAATATTTTTCTTGATTAAATTTTCATACTTATGTTTTTATTAAAAAGAATTAACTTTTTTTATTAATTTTTAATATTAACATGTTTTGTGGAACAGTATTTTTCGTATAGAATGGTTGGAATAAATATCGTGTCTATAGAAAACCTAAATCATAACAGACCATCAATCCTTGATGGTAACGATTTCTAGTATTGGGGAGATATGATGAAGACTTTTTCATTAACTCTATAGTGTAAAAAATCATCATGATCATAGGAGATTAAAAAATTATAGACAATGAAGTCATAACCCTCACTAATCATGATATACAAGAATATCAGGTAAACTATAGGGTAGTCAATACATTTTTATGTTCTATTACCCTAAATATATATAGTCAAATATCTTATTATGAAGTTGTTAACATTATTTGTAATCAACCTGATGATACACACTTTGGAACATCAAAAGTGATAGAAACTAGAAAAGATATTCTCAGAGATGAATATCATGGATTTTTATTTCTTTATTGAGAACTCTTTTCAAAGTTAATCAATGATTTATGTCCATTGTAAATAGTATTAAATCTATGGAAATTAATGGTTTTGATAATGATGATCTTGTGGACAATATTATTGATTTAATGGCCAATGAATGAGAATATAAAAGGTCATCTATTAAGGAAAACAAAAAATGTATATAACAATACTCTTGAGGAGTTATTTAGAAAACATATTCAGAATGAAATAATAATGAAGTGAGATGATGATTTTAATAAGCAGATGATAGAAAATGGAAGTGTATCTTTCACTACTTCGTCCAAATACAATACTACTAAATGGGTAACTAGATCAAATGATATGAAATCTATTGTTATATCTGAACAATTTTACAGTGATCAATATGAGAATTAATTATCCAATAGTACTTTTATTGATGAACATGATTATGGGAAACAAATATTTTCAGTACAGATATAAAAAAAATAAAGAAATGACAAGAATTATTCTAATGTAACTTGTTATGAATGCAAATGGGTTGGACATAAAAGACATGATTGTCCTGTGCATAATAGAAAATATAGGATGTATTAAAAATATAAAATGAGAAGAAATATTTACTAAACATATAGGAATAATAAATTATTGAACGAAAATGACACATGGAGATCCAGTGGTTGTAACTTTTTATATAAATGCTCAGAATATGAATATTCTTGTCAAAAAAGTACTGGTCTTAGATGATGATTTCCTATTGAAAATAATTATCTTATGGATATGGTCTGCAATGTTGAATCTTTAACCAATAATCACTTCAACAATAATTTTCTTAATAAAGAACATTATAAATCTTTAGATGGCTAATATTCCACATAAGAAGATAATAACTTACATTATTATGAAGAAGTTTCTACATTTTCTAAATTACATGAGAATAGGAATAGAAACATAAAGAATAATTTAGAAAAAGAAAATTATGGATTTTATATTTAAAAAAATTATTTTAGATCATTCAATGGAACTCGATCAAAAAACATTTTATTTCGAAAATGAATATAAAAACCATAATAAAATCATTTTTGAGAAGGATACACATTATAACGATTTTTTAAATTGTTATTTCTATGAAAAAAAATATAGAATAACTCATGTTATATACCTAATGACTTTGAAGCTTAGTATTTGTTCATCTGAGTAAAATATGAATTTTTTAAAGAAAAATTTATCAAATTTTACTTTTTGAAGGAATGAATTTGATAAAATGCATTGAAAACCTCATCTTCATATGAATAGCACTCTATTTGTTTATACTCTTTCAAAACTAGTTTTTAGTCATAACTATTTTTTCCCCAAAGTGTTCCTTTTTTCTAAAGTGTCAATGTGGTGGATGGTGGGGGAAGAATTGTTCATAAAATAAAAGAGAATCGTTTGGTTGTTAAAAAATTCATACATATCAATGAAAATGTAGATTTATAAGATTTAACATAATAAAATTTATGAATCCAAGAATTTTTAGAATCTAAAATTTAAAACTTTTATTTCTATGAAAATAAAGGGATTACCAACAACAATATATGATACAAGTATAGTGGATGTTCCCCTCACATGATGGGTAACAAAATCAACTTTCAAAATTTTACCTTGATGAATGGTGAAAAAGTAACATTTAGATATAATGATTAGATAGAAACTGTTTTTATAGGTAATGATGTTCATCATAGAAGAGTTTTAATTTAAAGTGTTTTATATGTTAACTTTCTTTAGAACCACCTCATAATCACAATAAAATTATGTTATGAAGGTTGACTTATAAATTTTAGGAATGGTAAATGTCTTGTACAAAATTCAACGGAAGAGTTTATTTTTTCAACCCACAGGCATGTCAATTTTAACACACTTAACATAAAATATTTTAGGATCCATTATATACCATGCCTTATAAAAATGGAAGATCAAGCATGGTTATAGAATATAAGACTAGGAAACTATAACCTTTTAATCTTTTGCAAACTCACATTGAAAAGACTAGTTATGGATATTCTACTGAATTGATTTGATTCTTTAAAAGATTATGATCCTTGTTAACATATAAAGAAAAATAAGTCACACATTAAATCAATTGGTGAAGTCTCAAATTATATTTCATTACAACTACTACATATGGATCTTTTTAGTTTAATAAAAACTAGATGTTTTAGAGGTAAATGCTATGTATTTTTTTAGTTGATGATTACAATATATTTACATGAGTCTATTTTCTATCATTAAAATCTAAATCCTATTATTATTTTTAAAATTATAGATCCCATGTAAAAAATTGGAACAATCTTCCATTGATAACTAATAATAGTGTTCATGGTGGGAAGTGGATTTCAAAATTCATATTTTGATACATTTTTTTAATAAGATAATAATTAATTATAAGTTCACATCCCTAAGAACTATTCAATAGAATGGTGGTGTTGTATGATGTAATAGATTTATTAAAGAGAAAACTAGAACCATGTTGGGTGAATATCCTATTGCTCATAATTTTTGGGTGAAGCTATTAATACTGCCCGATATACTATAAATTGAGTTTTAGAGAGACCTTTTCTTAATAAAACTCTATAAGAGTTATGGACTGGTCGAGAACATAATGTATACTAATTCAATGTATTTGGATGCAAATTATTCATTTTGAATAGTAAATATAAATTACATAAATTCACACCCAACTATGATGAAATAATTATTTTAGGATAGTCCACTACTTCTTAGAGATATAGAGTTTTTATAAAAAATATGTTTACTATTGATGAAATAGTTCCTGTTAAATTTCAGTGAATGATCTTTTTGTTTTTAAACTACCCTAAAAAGTCCTCGGGTGTGTTTTGAAAAACTAATTATCAACCATTGATGGAATATTATTCAAATAAGTAATGTCATCTTGAAACTATTCATGAGGTATTTACCCTATATGAACTTGTGCCTTATGTTTATGAATAGGTTTTATGAAAAAAAATTAATTGTTTCTTAAATAAAACCAATGTGATATTATAATTGGTGATGTAAATCAATATATAAAGAATATAAGTTATTTATTAAATGAAGTAAAACATTTATTGTTTATTTAAAAATTATAAAAAAAATAATTGATTATGTTTTAGGCGACGAGGATTGGATTGAAGCTATTAAAAGTGAACTAACTAATTTAAAATGGAAAAAAAGTATGTAACATGGTTGAAATTCCTAAGGAATCTACTGTAATTTGAGTAAAATTGGTATTCTAATAGAAATGTGACAAAAATGGAATCATTGTAAGAAATGAGGAACAATTAGTTTCTAATCTTTATAATAAACAAGAAGGAATAGACTATGAAGAAATTCAAACACTATTAGATAGAATTAAATCTATTCATATTCTACTTGCCTTTGTAGCATTCATTAATGTATAACTATTTAAAATGGACATAATGTATTATTTTCTTAAAATATATGTTCAAGACGATGTTTATATTGATCATACTCTGGATTTGAAGACAAAAACATCTTGAACATGTTTTCAAAAATACCTAAGCATTATAGGGACATAAAATAGCCCCTAGATCCTTGTATGATAGACTTATAGGATTTTTGTTGCCAAAAAATTATGTTAAAGAAGCTGATGATCAAACTCTCTATATTAAGAATGATATGAAAAATGATTTTATGGTTAAAATTTATGTGGATGACATTATCTTTGGATCAACTCAGCAATCTTTAACTGATTAATTTAAAAATATTATGAAGTATGAGTTTGAAATGAGTATGATGGATGAGTTAACATTTTTCCTTGGTTTTAAAATTTTTCAAAAACCTAAAGTAACATATATATCTAAACATGATTATATTATAGATATTCTTCAATATTTTGGATATGAAAAAATTAAAATTATAAGAACTCATATCGGTACCTCGAATTATCTAGATCTTGATCAAGCTGGGAAACCATTAGATCAAACATCTTTTAGATGCATGATTCGAAGTTTATTATACATAATATTTAGATGTACAAAATTAATGTTTTTATTATGATTGTGTGCATGATATCAATATAATATAATGTAATGTCATTTCAAAAGTAGTGAATATAATTTTTTATATTTAATGGGAAAAATGTACTTATGAGTTTTTTATTCATGTAGAAATGATTGTGTTGTCAAAATATTTTCAAATTATGATTTTCATCATTGTAGAATAGATAGGAATATTACATTTGGGACATGTAATTTCTTAGACAATTAATTTGTTTTTTATTCAAGCAAGTAGAAACAGACAATAGCACTTTCTACAATTAAAGGGGAATATGTTTTAGTTGGTTGTTGTTATGCACAATTATTGTGGATGCAACACACACACAAAATATGGCATGTGTATTACCAAGACACAGATATTGTGTGATAATAAAAGTTCAATTTATCAATTAAAAAATCCTACTCATCTCTCACATGAAAAGTACATAGATATTCAACATCCATTTCTTAGTGATCATACACATAATAAAGATATTATTTTACAATTTTTCAGAATACAAGATCTACATGGTGACTTTTTTATAAAATATTAACCCTTTGATAGATATGAATACATTAAACAATGTTTAGGAATGATAAACGTGATATAATATTTAATATCAACTTCTTCTTAAAAAATAGCTCATGATATTAAGATTCTCATTTTTAAGGGGGGTACATTTTATTATCATTTAAAAAAAATTAAAAATTTTCTCATAATATATATTTCAAACCCCAAAATTTTATTTTTCCTAATATATTTTTTGGATCCCAAATCTTCAATCATTAATACATTTTTTGAAATCTATGTTCCTTAAAAAGAACATTATCAATATTTATAATTCCTTCTATATAATTTAGAAGGTATATTTCCTTTTTTAAATAATTGTAATTGTGTTGTTACATATTGGTATCTCAATCCTGTTTTAAGTAAAACCCTTCAGATTCACTTTCCTAAAATATAATTTTCCCTTAAAACCTAAAAATTGTAGAATATAAGAATCCTTCATCTAGATTAATATCTACTGTCATATCAGATATATTTAGTCTCAACTGTTGGATCTATCTAAGTATTTTAACCGTTGTTGTGAAGCCTATATAAAGGGACCCTAATCTCTCATCTCACATTGACTTTTGCAATATTGTACAATGAGGCTCTTCTTCTCGTTAAGTATTCCATTTACTTTTTATGATTTCATAAATTATGAATGTCTCTTAAAGATTATCCTCAGACTTTGATGCATTCTCAATATATCAAAAAACCAATGGACTAGTTATTGTTTTCTATGAGGACAGAAGATCATTATTTATTGTTATGTATAATTATTTGATTTCAATGATTATCAAGATAAACAGATGGGAATTTGTTTGTATTGTTAAATAAAATAATCAAGATCTAGTCTACCTAAATATTGAAGTGTAATTCTGCAATTCAGTATGTTTTTATGATCTATGTGCAAGAGAGATGTTTAAATTAAAAAGCTATAGGAAATCATAATCTTTGTCATTAAAGAAGGTATAAAGAGTCATATATATCCCCTATATAGGTTAAACTATTCTATACCCACACCAGTTACATGACAAAGAAGGATATATTGTGATGAATAAAACCTATGATTGTCTCAGACCCAAGAATATCATAAAACCAAAGATTTATCATCCCTCAACAAACCACCAGTTGGTAGCCTTATGAATTCATGTTTTTCGTATCCCAAGGAATGTTGATAAAGATTCTCTTACGATTTGTGATATCTTTCACATAGATTTCTTGGTAAATATATGAATGATAAACATGGGTATGTATATCCTTCTAACAATATCTATCATCAAAAGTGGTAACAGAATTTCTCAAATTTTGATGAATCTGATATTCATTTCAGCATTCATTGTCTTATGTTTGTAATATTCTAAAATCCATTGTACCTTAAACAAAAAGACATTCTTGATCATGTTTCTTAGTGATTATACATTAAGAAGAATGAATATAGCATTAAATGATGAATATAGATAGGTTATTATATTAAAAATAATGATGATCAGCCTGAATCTAATAAATATGATGTGGTTAAAACATCAAATAAAAGAAATTATAAAAATCAATAACCTCACCCAATCCAACCTATTCTAGAGAGGAAAACGGCACACCATAAACCAATGAAACAGAAGAACTATTCTGATGATGTTGCTGCTAAGTGAAGGTAGAAAAATAAAAACATAATGTAAAGTTATTATATATTTTGGCATTATCATACAGAGTCTAAGGCCTTAATGATATATGGAGCTGAAAAATTCAAAAAAATAAAATTAAAAAGTGAAATAGGAAAAGGAAAAGGAATATAGAGCTCATCTTGATCAATGTTTTTGAAAAAATGTTGAAAAAACCTTAGAAAAAATTCATTTAGTGGAATAACTCTTGAAGGAAGATTCAATTATAAAACCAATTTTTGAAGAAAAACAAATTCAATATTAATAATAATAAGAAGAAGAATATGATAGTGAAGATGTGATTAAAATGGTTGTATAGTATCATGAAGATAATATTCATTCTAATAAAATAACAATAATATCATCCCATTCCTCACCCACCTAAATTGTTTTGGATAAGGAAAAAGAAATTTATAAAGGTGAGGAAGATAGTAAACGAAATTCCATTAAATAATGAGATAAAAATAATTGAATTTTTTCAGAAGAGGAAAATGAATACAATTTTTTTGAACTTCATCCTACGATAGCCTGTAATGATGAAAAGGTTGTTGCTATAAGGATGATAGTCCACCATGATACTCCTTACAAACATGATATTGTAGAAACATCCAATTCTAGGTTTATTAAAGAAGTAAAAGGTACCACTCTAGGGAAATATGTTTCATAATCCGATTCATTTCCCTTAGGACGACAGTTGGCGGTGAAATCATTAATGAAGATTGTGTATTCAAATCCGGTCATTCCAAATATTCAGTCTCAATGTCATCTTTTTCAGTAATAATAGAATATGAAGAGTTATTATAGAAATATGTTTATGTATAATATAATCATGAAAAAATTGGATATGAAAACCTCCATGATCAACTAGTAAGCTCATAGGATATCTTTTAAGAAGATTACATCTTGGTTGAAATTAATTGTTAATGATCTTAATATTTTAGGTGAATATATGGATTCATAAAAATAGACATTCAATGAGACTGATGAGAAGTTAGAGACTCTTTCTAAAAGGATTAATAAATTGAAATAATCTTAGATTCAACAGCATATAGATCATTATAGAAAACATACCTAATTTTTTATTTCCCAAATTATATAAACTAACACCACCGATCAATTAGCAGAGAAGGTTAAATCAGATGAAAAATATATCAAGTAGTAAGAAGATGGAATTCAGTCTCTCAAGGGAATGACCTTAGTGCAATAAATTCTACTACAAATATATCAAGGAGATCCAAAATAGATAAATAAGATAAACACAATCCTTAAGAAGCTTATTCTAGAGTAGAAGAAGGATGAAAAATTTTAACGTTGTTATTTTGTTGTAACAAAATTATTTTTAATGAAATATCTTTTGATCTTGTTTAAATACATTTTTTACTATCTGTTCAGTTACAAAATCATTACCCCTCTATTAATTTTTAAAAATTAGAAAGGGATAGAAAATATTCTAATGATTTTCATATTAAGGGGGAGTATACCCAATAGAATAATTACATTTGTAGGGGGAGCTTAATATTGAAGTATTGTTTTTAAGAAAAGGAAAGTAATTTTTAAAAAAATTTCTTATGGAAGAGAATAGGATCCTTAATGTTAAGAAACCTAAGTAGGATTTAGTCATATTCACTAATCTATAAATATATTAGAGATAATTTTTTATTTATGGTTTTTTAAATGTATTTTGTTTCTAAATAGTGTTACGTGATTTCCAAAAATGCAGAGATTTTTATGTCAATAAGATATATTTTGACTTTTTCCATTCCATTGTGTTTTTAAAATCACAAACACTATTTCCTTAAGGATCATTTTCTTTCCATAAGGAAATTTATTTAAATTACCCTTAACTTTCTCTTCTATGTTATGCATATTTTTCCTTATCAAAGATATTTTTTTTCATAAATCTGATTTAAATAAATAATTATATGATCATTATCTAAAACCATGAAACCTTAAAGATTCATAGAATGTGTGTCTCATTGTTTTTATAATCTGAGTATATCTATTATCGAACTCTATTTTATCTTGATTTCAGATTCCTAATTCATTGAAATTTAGACACTGAATTATCTTAAATTTAGACTCTGAATTCTCTGAAATTCATACTCTGAATTCTCTGAAACTCATAATATGAATTTCAGTGAAATTGAGACTCCTAATTCTCTTAAATTAAGACTCAAAATTCTTTGAAATTAATACTGAAAATTCGTTATAATTCAATCTCTAAATTCCCTTAATATAAGGCTCGACTTTCAAATATACTTAGTGTCCTATTTTTCATAATTGTTAAAATTTTCTTTTCCTTATTGATGATTTTGTTCCAACTTTATTGGATTCTAGTTTACATAAGTTCCTTAATCTTATGAATTATATTCTTAATTACACATGATTATTTTAATATAAAATGATGTCATGCAATATGTTTCTAACATACAATTGGATGAGTGACATGTGTATAGGTCCCTCCGAGAGTTAACAAAAAATATGACCATTGGAGGAGTGAGATGACAATTTGTGTTTTTCTTATTTGTAGGATATCATTTGAATGATATAAAAACACTTTGATTGATGATACAATAGGTTAAATAATGTTATGTGATTTCAAGAGAGATAGACTCTCATTCCTTATGTTATTTGTGAACATCATGTTCGGTCGTGAAAAAAATGTTCATCATAGTGAGACTTTGATTATTGTTGTATGTTATCGAGGACATCCAAGGATAGGTCGATAGAGGTGCCTACTAAATTAATGCTCGATGAATTCTAGAGATAGGAAGACAATGGTACCAACTAAATTAAATTTCTATGTACTTCAAGGATAGCAAGAAGGATTCTGATATACTTATCTAGGTCTTATCCTGGTGTGGGTATGATAGATGTTTTTGATAGTATAAATGAAGGGACTATTATCCATGATTGTTGGATACCCATCTCTTTGGGTAAAAAGATTTCCTAATTGTTTACTTTTTTGTGGTAAAAATATTTATTTCCACTTTATATTCTTAGAGAAATAAAATATAAAATTATTACACATACTTATACTTGAGTACAATGATAAATAATATTCTATACTATTTAATGTATAATCATTCCCTGAGATAAACCAGTAAAGGAATCATTAATTTTAACATTGTTAAGTTTATATTTCTTAAAATTAGACCTAGAAAATTATAAATATTTCTTTTATTGTGATCCAAAGAGGGTTTTTGAATTTACCTAGTATAACATTGTTAAACATAGATTTCCTTAAAGTTAAAAGTACATGTTTTTAATCTTCTAATTCAACCCCTCCTGTAATTGAGCATCTACATCTATATTTTCATCCTACAATACATGATTCTATTTACCAATTCATGAAGGACCCATAAAATTCCCATATTAAAAATTGAATCCATTTCATCGAATCCATACCCACATCAAAATACAACATGATCATATATATATATATATATAAGGGTGGATTTTTAGGGTTGTACATCAATCATCCTGTAAAGCACCCATACACTTCATAGTTCAGCATTTGGACTCCCATTAATCGAAAACCAATTTATCTATTCATTTTAACATTATCAACCTTCAAATTTTATTAACTGGCATCAAATATATTTTTTATACAAAAAATGGTTTGAATATACTGGTTACCCTTTCCTTGTTATAAGGTTCCCATACACCTTATAATGGAAAATTGGTTCCCATTCATTCACGACTCATATATAACAAGGAAAAAATCCCTCTTATTCAATATACATAGAGGGAATGCTAAATATTGAAAATTAATCGCATAAAAAATCTTATATAAGATCATGTTATAACACAAAGCATGTAAAGTCAACAAGAACGAAAAAAAAATCATGAAAAACTATAATCCAACTACATGAAAAGGAAATATTAATGGAATGTGAATTTATTATTTACTTAGTATAAAGCATGAAATTACAGTGCCTTTATATATCAAGACAAGGGTAGAGTACCAAAAATTCCATAAATTAGTTGTTGTAGAAATTACACCCATCACTCATGGTGAAATCATATCAATTGTAACATCATCCAACATGTACAACCAACCCCTCCCGGGCCACATGGTCATTTCACATGCATGGGGTAATCAGTCCCAAGCACGACTATTAACCAAGTGATGAAAAATTTATAATATCATATCTACCAACCCAAAATAGTATGAAAAAATAAATTAAACATGATATGATTCAACTTTGTAATATCCGGACCCGACTTACCAATGAACTTGTAACTACACTAGTGGGTCACATTACCTCATGATCATCTCCCATATGCAAGTTGTTTCCAACTAATAGTGAGGTTCTCAAGGTTGTTAGTGGGGAGACTATACCCTATTATTAGAGTTAAAAAACTATATTATAAGAGAATAAACAATTAGAAATAGTGGATGAAGTATATTAAAAAATATCAGATAGAACAGCAGCAAAAGGAAGTATATTTAACTTTAATCAATGTTTCCATCCTCATTTTATAAAATGGATGAAAAAATGAAATAATATTGATACATATTTGAAATAAGATAAAAAATCATTACAATAAAAAAAAATTAAATGACAGCAAGGCCACATGGGCGATATCTATGGGTATCCCATGCTCCAGATCAGTAATTTTCTCCAAACTATAGGTTCCAACACACAATAACTAGAAATTTCCCGGGACCTGTGAACAAGAGAGGTCTACTCGCATACCCCATTGAAATGGTTTCCCTTGTAGTGTATGAGATATTAATCTCAGTAGGCTGGCACAACCAGTGTCTATGGTAATCTTGACAGATTATTATAAATGTAATACTATGTTGGTATGAAGTTTTAATGTCGAAATTAAAAAAAACCCCATCTAGTTTCTAAGGGGACACGTTATGGGGGTACATGCTTCACCCTAATTCTGGTGTTTGTGATAAAGTTAACATGTATATATATATATATATTGGTTATCACTTGGATGAGGTAAGCATGCCTCTCTTCCATTTGAATATAAATATATATATATATAAATATATATATATATTGGATACCCTTCAAATTATGAAATAATGACTCTTGACTAAGAGAAATTATGTAAATGGAATTTGGTAAGAATGAATCTCGTCCATTTGAGATTATATAAATGTTACAAATTAAGAATGCCTCTCATTCATATGAGATTATATAAATTTAATGAGGTATGAATCCCAATCTTCTATATGAAATTATATAAATGTAATGAGGTAATAATTTCTATCGTCTGTGGAAGAATGTATAAATGGCATGAGGTATGAATGTGCCTCATCTATATGAGATTATATAAATTTCATGACCTAGGAAAGCCTCACATCCATAAGAGATTATGAAAATAGAACGAGGTAATTATTGCTCTCCTCTAAGGGAGATTAAATAAATGGCATGAGGTATTAATGCATATATTCCATATGATATTGTATAAATGGAACCTGGTAAGAATGAATCCAATCCATAACCATTAAATGTTAATGTAATGGGGGATGATTGAAACCCATTCATAGTCATTTTCATAGATGGAATGTGGAAAGAATTATTTCCATCCATAGTTATTTATATAGATATCATGGGGGATGAATTCCTCCCATCCATAGTCAATTACCAAAGGTTCTATTTTTATAATAAAATGTATATTGTAGTACCTATTATGCAATTAAAATAGTCATACCATAAATACATAAGCAATCATGTCCACATTTACATGTATGGATACTCAACCTAACTATATTAATCAAAAATAACATATATGTCCCATTCATTTATCACAAGTGTAATCAAGGAATACAATATTCAGTACTTACAATTACCTAGTTACATATTCATTACCAACCATAAGGGAAAGCCTCTCATTCAAGGTTCTAAACCATTTCCAATTCCATTTATCTTGTTCAAGTAACATATTGATATTTATGATCATTAGGAAGTGGTATGAACATGACCATCCTAGGTATGTCATGTTCACTAAATTAATTTCATTGTCACAGGTTGTGCTTATTATAATTAACCAAGGCATGGTTTTACCACCCTAATCTGTTTCATCTAATTTTTGACCATTTCATGTAATCATTTTTTATGAGGAAAATAACATATTATGGCTAATCCAAGGTAATTGTCTTTCCACCCCAAATGATAACTTGGATTATATGGAATTATATATATTTAATAAAAATGGATATATCTATCATTTTTAAACAATTAATACACTTTTAATAAATTATTTGATTTTGTATAAGCAACCAGACTCAATGTCTTATTGATTAGTTTTCCTAGACATGGAAAATTGATTTAAGGGTTATTCATTCATAATAATGGATGTCACAATCTCACTTATATCATCATAATCAAGTCATGTTCATTTTGATGACTTCAAGGAAAGGAAACCTATCACATGTGGGTACCCTTTCACTATTAAACACTTTCACCTTACCTTAACATAGATGATTCACACACGCTAAAGAAGGATACACCATGAATATTTTAGAAGGAACATATAAAAGTTCAATGAAACTACAATAATTAAAAATCAAGTGTAATACATTAATAATTTCATTAATGTGTTAGTAAAAATATAATGTCATTGAAAGGGAACCAATCTCAATTTGGAACCAAGCTATCCACTTCATCTTAGGAATCTCTTGAACATAAATCTGTTTCTCCCCTACTAAGACTATGCATATTCACATACATGCATGGACACATATCCCATATGCACACACGTACATGGCCATGATCATGTGCAACGAGATCCTTACACATATGATTATATGAATATTCCCATATACACCCACCTATGTATTAATATTCATATTTATACATGGGAACACCTTGCCCCTTGTAAAATAATTTCCATGGATGACTATACACATAACGGGGTAACCCATATATACATATTTATTTACGTATGCCAACACAGGTGAGTATCCCATGACCAGGTTGCTCAAAATCAAAAACAGTAACCAACACACTACTAGATAAATAAAATAAACCATAAAACACATAGAAAACCCAAATTTGGATGCTTGAAACCAAGAATCAATGAAAAATAATCACCCTAAATAACATTGACAAACAAGACCAAATCAAACAACCTCAGCTTCAGTAGTGGTTGACGGAACACTCACCCATGTGTCCCGAGAGAAAATTCATCAAGCCTAGAATAATGGAATGTTGATAAAGAGGATTACCCAAAGACCCATGGGTCGGATGAACACTACAGGGAATAAGATTGTCAGAACTGAAGCTTGAAATATTGAGGAGAAGAGAGGACAGACTCTACCAGGTGGATTCAGACGTAGAACACAAAAAGATCCCTCCCAGAAACACGGATCAATGGAGGGTTGTGTGGGTGTTATGCATGTTGAGATGGGGATACCCTTGTAGGTGTGCTCCAACTTTTAGGGAGACTGTGGTAATATTAATGTTTTATTTTTATTTCATTCTTATTTTCATTTATTTTATTTAATTAAATAGACCACCACGCACGGTTTGACCTGAACTGTTTAGAAAATCATGTGACAACTATGAAAAATCCTTAGTTTAGAAAACTCCTCTCATATAGTATTTATCACACAGAAAGAAAGACCATGTGTATACTGTTCAATAACATATGTCAACCTAAATTAACCCACATCGTTACCTACCATTGCAGCCATGGTTTCAGACAAACCATGCTCTCTCTACAGGTTATTTAAAACATCCTTTTCCCAGTCCGGTGCTCCAAAAACCCCTCAATACACCAAGGAAACATAATGATCCTTCTTTGAAGTCAAATAAACATCACATATGAGTGTTCCATGTTTGGAAATTGTGTAGTGATGGACAGTTTTAGAAACAACCCATTGACTAATTTAAAATGTTCAAGATCCTTTGTATTTTAGTCCAATTCAAAATGTGAATCATTATAGTTAAGATAATAATGTCACCAATACATGAACCCTATTAAATATTTTTGTAAAATTACCATTTTACAATTTTACCCTTAAATATAGAAACACATATTTTCTATTTCTTATTCTCTGGTCGTCACCCATGTGAGAATATCATCCCCCCTATTCCATAGGGTTTTCATCCAATCCTCTATCATAAATATGATTTCCTTGTAATATTTTATATTAAAAACTGAAACGTGTGTGACTTAGTAATATTCCATCCATATTTATATTATATCTCTATTAATAATAATATCTTTAGGAAATCAAATATTACATTTTTTGGGTAATTATTCTATTTTTTGTTTCTCTAATTTTATCTTGAATTAATAGACGATAGTGGATGAGGAGTCATCAACATCCATATGGACAGTGGTCTAGTATATACCACTAATGTATTGCATGTTTATATAATGTGATATAGTTCTATAATAGAAATATTCTCAAGTGTTGCATTAAATATTTAATTTCAACTTAATTATATTATTGGGAATTTTAGAATTTCTATTTAGACCCTAGATTACTATTAGTGGTCCCACAACTAGAGAACCCCCCGGTTGATATTTTGATAATTAATGACCCTAAAAATGATAGGGTTACCACCCCAAAAGATTATATTGGGATTATTTAATTAAATTAAATGAATTTTTATGGAGTAAGAATGTTATACACCCATTATATGGAGTATTAATTATTCCTTGAATAAATTGGATGTTAAAAAATTATAGACCATTCCCTGGAATATGATTAATAAAAAAAACATAGAGGATTTTTTTATAATTATACTCCAATGAATAATAGACATTGAGACACGATTTAGATTAGTTATGAACATGATGGTTCAATCACCCTTAACATATGATGTTAGTAATTTTGTATCGCATATTTTATTGAATGCTGGTCATGATGTTCCATGCTGATATGGAGGTTTTTGTAAATGAGACTACACTTCACTTAATGGGTTAATGGATATGATGATTTTTGTATCCCTAGTAGAATTCATGATCTCGTTCCATATTATTCATCATGATTCATTTATGAAAACACATATATTCTTGATTTATTACTTAGGTATTGACTATTATTATTATTTATTTATGTATGGAAATATATTCAACTATGTATTTAGTTCAGATATACACATACTAACATATATATTTACCCTTACAAACATGTATATATATATATACTCTTATTGTGAGATATCCCATCATATAATGGTGAATGTATTGTTCAGATTGTTCCCTCTACGAACCATAAAATAAATCATTATAATTTACTTTTCCTCATTACATTATTATATCTTAAAACTTAAATTTTATGTGCACTGGATGGATATTTCAAAATTTCATAGACATTGTCCTACTAAGTGTATCTTACAACCTATTTAGGAAAATAATTGGTACTCATACTAGATTCATAAAGGGATTTAGGAAAAATGTATATCATTGGATTTTTAATTTTCTACCTATTATGGATTATGGTAGAAAAGGGCCATAATTTTGTTTTCAATGATATTATAGTTTTTGTTGACCTTGGATAATAAATTATAGAAATTTTTATATACATATTTCTGGTGATCATGTGATTCTCTTTTTTTAATTTTCAGGACATGATAATCATTTTTATATGTCGTTTGGAATATTTATCATCTAATTAATTATTATCTATATAATATTGTGTCATTAATATTTCTTATATGTTTTCAATGTTTTCAATGTAATTTAGTCAACTATCTACACTTGTATCATGGGGAATTGTCTCTACACTGACACTCCCATGGACCTTGCTACAATTTGAATTCATATAGTGTATGGGGAGGTGTTTAGGAGGCTATGTGGCCAACCAGTTTAGTTCACCTATGATTGTATCATACGTTGGGATGCTGCATTTTCAAAATAAATTATTTTTTTGGATGAAATTTAATTTAACCTTAATAAATTATATTTATCATTATCTATGAATTAATTTGATAAAATAATTTTTTTATGTAAAATAAAATGATTTTCCATTCATTTAAAATTTTTACAATGCATGGTAATAAAATATATCAAGCGTAATTACTAAAATGTTACTTTTTCTGAAAATTAGTTTTTGTGATATTTTGAAAAAATAATTTAATATAATTTTTCCCCAAATAAAGGTCTTCAATTTAAAAAAAATCTATATTTGGTATCATGGGTATTTTGTTGTGGTATATAGGTCAGTTTAAATTTTAATCCTTCTTAATAGTTATAATGGTAAAATTTATCATAATAAGAAAAGGAAAATAATTCAATCATGATTAGAATTTTTTGTTAGGATCACACTTTCTCATGTAAAATTTTTTAGATGAATTTAATTTTAACCCTATCACCATAGGGTTAGAATATATTTTTTAATTGATAGTTATCTGAAAAAATTTCATATATACAATTTTAAACAAAAAAAGTACAATATGTCACTATGTTAGTTTTAAATATATATTTTTTGTTACAATGGGAAGAAAGAATAATCTGATGATTCTGACTACAGATTTTGTTTCATAATTAAATACTAATCATCAGTTTTTTTATAATTTTATATAGTTAAAAAACTATATAAATTCATTCCCAATGTTAATACAATAATTATTCTATTAATATAATAATATATCAAAATATATCAAAATATTACAAGTAATATAATAGTAGTGAGTAATATAGTTCATCTATTTTTTATACAAATATAAAATAAAAATTTTGCGTAAAAGTGAAATATTTGAATTTAATTATTTTCATCATTTATTTAATTTCAACATAAATGTTTTTCTCATGAATTTAAATTAATTTTATTTTAAAATAAATAGAATATTATTAAAATATTAAACATTCTAGAACAAATATCATTGGAAATATTAATGGAATGATTTTTAATAGATCATCGACAGTCCATTAATGAGTCAATTATATATTTATGGTGACATTGAAGAACATATATAAATAAAATAACTGTTTCATTAATTGTTTTCAAGAATCATTAAAAAAATGAATAAAAAATAAAAGATTCAATCTTGCACAAAACATTATATGTTTACTTTTATGATGTTATTCAATCAATAGTTACTTTTTCTTATAATTCATGTCCACATCGACACATTTTTCTTTTTAATGACATTTTCTATTTTTATCTTTTAATAAATCATAGGTGTGTCCACCACCTTACTTATAAAAGAAAACCACTGATTCCTCATATATAAAATACATTTATCAATCTTTCACATCCACACCCCCCAAAAAATAACTTATGAATATCATTATCCACAATTTATTGGTCTTATAATGCTCAAAAGATCATCTATTTGACTCTGAAGTTGATATCTAATAGAGTACATTAAAGGAAGAGGTAATCACCTTAACTATTCTCTTTCATTTGTTTCTTCTTCATTAAATTAATTAAATATATTGTAATTATAATGAAATAACATATTATGCACCCTCAATATAATGAAATATTTATATACTTATGAAATCTTTATTATACAACATATTTATCAGCAAATGTGATTTGAAATTATATATCTGGTATAAATTCAACATAATGTCTCCAAATTGTCTGAAAATACATTTTTACACTATCATAGTTCTTCGATTATAATTATGGTGGGTATAATTTTTATATATGATAATTATGAAAAAATTAATCATCTATAATTATAATATCATGTTTTCCTTATATATTCCAATTCAGATGAATATAATTGCTTCACATGGGTGTAAATGTGGAATTCCACCTCCATATGAGATGTGATATATTTTTTTCATTTTAATTAAATTCTAACAACAATATGATAAATTAAAATAAAAAATCTATATGATATAATAATGGTTTATGGAAATGTGATTTATTTATAAAATTTACTTCATACCATCTGTTGGAAATATAAAACCAATTTCAAGCAAATGTGCATCCAACCATCTCCATGAATTGCGTAATTTTGTTTTCTATCAAAAAATATTATTGTAAAAGAAATATAAATATTTATATAAAGAATATATATTCTCATAATTACTAAATTTATTTATATTATTTATTTGTGATCAATATGCATGAACTGGAAGAATGACATTGTAATACATTAGAAAAATGAAATAGTTTACACTAAGAGATAATGATATTAACAAATAATTATTGATAAATGACTATTGGAAAGTTATAATTGGAAAATAGTATTAATTATAATTATTTTTTTGGAATAAATATTTAATAAATTTTATTTCTTGTAAAAGAAGATAAAATATTTTACAGTAAAATTCAAAAAATATGTACTGTCATATTTCAAAATACCATCTTCCTTTAGTATTTCGTTATAAATGTCTCCATGGGGGGAATCATTTCATATTTTTATCTTAATAAAAATTAATTATCTTATACTGAATTATTATTTTTTAAATAATATGATTCAAATTCATTTTCTACTCATTATTTATAAAATATATTAAAAGTACTTTTAGAAAGACCCACGTTATCATTATACATGGTCAAAAATATTTTTGATCCAGGTAGATGTTTTTTGAAAAATATTTTGTAAAATATTATTTATATTCTATTTTAATTAATTACTAAAATATTTTTCCATAATTATCTAGTAATAAATTTATTAAAAGGAATATTGTTTTCATGTATTCAATGATGTAATTTTTGAATTTTATTATAAAAGCATTCTGGGAATATAATTTTAACAAATATGGAATTAATATAATTTGATTAAATCATTAATAATTAATATTTTAAAACCCCATATATAATTTTACTTGTTCCATTCAAAGAAAAAATATTCTTAATTATATCATAAATTTTATTATTTTAAATAATTGACATTAATGTTCAATATAACATTTTATTCAAGAAATATACTTGTTATATTTTAATATATATTCATATTTTTCGACATTACTATGTGAATATTATGATTTAAAGTGTATTTACACTATGTTCCCAATTTTCCATATTTTTCTGGATGGATTATGATTTTGTTTAATGATTTGGTAAATATTAAAATTCCATATTATTCTCATCTAATATGAATTTTTTCATAGTCTAAATTTCACCCCTCAAATATTGTAAATGAGATGGATTTAATATGTGATCACAAGGACCATTATATCCCCTTGATTTAATTTTATGTCTCATGAAGAAAATGTGTCTGTGTATTTGGAACATGCCTTATCTATTTATGTTTGTTTTCCTGGTATGAGTCCATGATGGTAGGACTTTTATATATAATAGTGTGTATTCAGCCATTATAAATATTGATATTATTATATATGTTATTATTTATGTTATTAAGTTATCTATATATTTAGTCTACTATTTATGGGAAAATTTTTGGGAAAATTTTAAAACAAATTATTTGAACCACATTATTCATGTCTAGTTTATTTATTAGTAGAATCCACTATACCCATAACATTACCAAGAATCTATGATCACCCATTTCGTATGTTTATATTAGGTAGGATTCTATGAAGTGTATATTGAATGATATAATGGGATATGGTAAAGGGAATAACAGTTATATGCAAAAAACAAAATGATTTGTGTTATATTTTTGAAATTAATTTTAGATTCATGAATGAATCTTGTGTTGCACGACTACTAACCAACTTTATCCTTATGGTAGTGATTTCTTATTTGAAGCACCAATGTACTAATGAAACCACAAATCCTTTTTTGGGAGGGTCAGGGTCATTACTTCTAATATCATAAGAGTTTTACTGGAAACCATTTTTATTGGATTTATGAAAATATAGACTTGGGAACCTAGAATTATGATATACTTTGTTAATATTCCTAAAGAAACCAAGATTATGATTTTGTGATTAGTTATACAAAATATTTCAATTAATTTTTATTATTTCACTTGTATATAAATTATATATTATTAATAATAATATTATGACCTTATATAGTGGACGTATTGTATAAAAATTAAACCCATATAATTTCATGAAAATGTTATCAATGCATATAATCCATGAGGTTATTTCCATCAAGGTAAATATAATGAAGCTGGAGCTAGAGCTTCAATGATATTTGAACAAATTCTAACTATTTGGAGTAGCTAACATAGGTTATGATCAATAACCTTACTTATATGGATTAGCATATATATCCTAACTTTGATGTATTAATATTATTATTTTTTATGAATATAAAACCTCCATCATTAAATATAATTATTAATTAATACGTTGTTGAGAAATGGATAACTAACTTAGGGATGATTTTTCTCACTTTTTGTAAGTAATGAAATAGAGAATGTTTACATGGGTTATTATCAACTGTCATGTGATGGATATCATTTTTGGTCATTTATTCAAAGACCTAAATATTTTTAGGAAATATAGATCCTATAATCTAAATATTTTAATGAAATTTTAATGTTAAAAATTCCCAATGAAAAATGACATGATATGGGGAAATAATTCTATAGTCTGAGACAAATAAAATTGAAAAATTTGGAAAAAATTTAACCAAATTTACAAGTTTATAATTGTCTATTGAAAACAATATATGAAAAAAAGATAGGATGACTGGAAATTTTATTAATGGGATAAATCCAATCCTTTTAAGGGAAACTATGTACAAACCATTATCACTCTATAAGGAAATAATATAATGTAATAATAGGGAATAGACATAATTCTAAATTTCTAATGATTTATAAATAATGAAAAACAATTTAATTATAATTTGACACTATGAACAAAGAAATATATAGAAAAAGGTGAGAGGGATGGTTTAATTTAAATATATACATAAATCTGGAATGAATCACTATTGACTATGTTAACATGGAATGAATATTTTCACAATGTGTTGTGAAAGAGTCATCTAGGACCATGATTGAAATGGAAATAAAAAGGCATCCATTATTAATTGATTTAACAATAGTTATCTGGGGAATGATGAAGATGATTTTCCAAGTTATCAAAAGAAATTTAAAAAATGAATATATAAATGGTATGCTCATGTGATCAAAAAATATAAGGATGGTGTTCATAAAGATGTGTTGGATGGTAATATAATCATAATGTCAAAATTATTTAATATTTTATTTAATATTGGATATTTTAAATTCCTTATATTATCCTTGTTTCTTATGAAAAATAATCTATTTCCCTAGAAAAAAAAGTATTTAATTATTTTTTAAGACTCATAGTGGAATGCTCACAACAGAAAGGATGTTTCAGTCAAATACCTATACGACAAGAAAATATTACTTGTTTTTTAACATTATTCTTATACCATTAGTGGATTATAATATAATTTTTGTCATTTTTAATTGATTTCAAAATGTGTTGAAATATTTTATTATGAAGATAATTAAATTAGGATTCTTAATGAAGATGTGGATTTCTTTAGGTTAGGAGTCAATAAGTCATCATCAGATACATGTTTAGATACTCCCACGAATTCACTTATAAATGAAATTAATTGTGAATAAGGGAAGTCATAATATATGGATGTAAAATGTAATAATCAAATTGAATATGTGACTATATTAGAGGAATACATTAACAAATTTCCAAATTAATTACCTTGACCTCTATCAAATATTTATTTTTAGTTATAAATTGATAGAATCCCTAATGGAAACCCTATATCAAAGAATCCATAAATAATAAAAATGTGTAATTAGTGGATTCAAATAAGCAACAATAGGAATTGCATGGTAAGGTATTATATAAATTGTAGTTTCATACATTGGGAATCCCAGGACCATTTCATTATGATTAACCTTGGATCTATTAGATTTTTTATTTATTATATAAAAGTCAATAACACTCTGACAAATTAATAGAATTCTGAATAATTAATTTATGTCTTGTTTGGTCAAATTCCAAGAGATTAAAAAAAATAATTCATTGATCTTTATATTGCGTATAATAAATTATGAGTAATTGGAGAATATATTCTATTGATATAATTTCAAATATACTATGAACAATAGGATTTCAATGTATTACTATGTAAATAGATTATATAACCCTACATTTTTTTGGATATAATGAACATTGTACACATGTAATATATTCAGTAATTTACTTTGTATTTATCAATTAAGTAATTTATTAATATTATAGATATTAAGAACAACATTGTCACTTAAAAATAAATTTTGAGGATCATGGAATAAATGAGTTATTTTTGATATTTTAAGTGTGAATTTTGGATTTATAATGTTCATTTTCATGTCTCTGTTGTATCAAATGGTTTAATATAGGTTTATCCATTAATGAAAATGGAATTGGAATAAATTACATCAACAAAATATTTATCTATGGTGTGTATATTTTTTGGTTTGGTAGGATAATATTCTTAATTTGTTAAAAAGATTCACATTGTGTATAACTCATAAAATGATCTTTGTTATAATGGGTTTATATTCATTCGGAATAAAGAATTTCATTATGTTTTTGAAGAATTGGTCATGATATTAGTGAATTCTGCTATCATGACTCTACAAATAGGAAATTGCTGATTCACTCTATATATAGATGAAATAATGAAGGTACTTGACTTTGTACATATGAAAACTAATACTTAGTGTTGATGAATCAAAGTAGTAAATGAATAATTTATAGAACAATTCAATTATTGATATATGGGTGTAATACATAATTATTTATCAGATTATATTGAAAAAAATATGGAGAAAAATTCATGTGTGAATTGGTAAACTCAACTCACACTTACATGTAATATATAAAAACATGGAAGTGTATGGTGATTACATGATGTGAAATGTGTTTTCGACAACACAAAATTAACATCAAGTGAAATAAATAATTTTAAAATTAACCCAAAAAAATATAACATCGAAATTTTTAGAAGACAAACCATATCTTCACAAAAACAATTCATTCCATGGCCTAAAATTTAGATCGTATCACTTTCTGATCCATCTACCAAAGACCATTTTTTTTAAAAAAAACTATGGAAAAAAACCAATTAATCGGAGCTTCAATATCAATAAAAAGTATTTGAAATACATTCAGAGGAATATCACTCATTTATAAATATATTTCCAATAAAACATTGTCCAAAAAAAATAAAATTTTATAATCCTGATGATGAGAATCCATTATATAAAATTAAGGATGTGAATGATGGGAATTTAGAATACATCATATATGAAGAATACTTTTTTAAATATGAGGAGATACTATTTTATCTATCTATATCTTTGTAAAAATGAAATTTTTAAATGATTCCCATAGCTCAAATTTTTATATGCACCTGTCTCGATCCATGATGTATATAGATATAAATGAACATTGTGGGGGGGTAACACAAATCTAGAAATTGTTGATTATTTGTCATGGTAATTAATTTTTCAATATGCTATTATTGAGAGAAAACATCAATGATTATTTATCCATCCTTTAACAATTTCAATGTAGAAATTATATTGTAGTAATGTATATTTTTTCACTAGAATACCACATATTCATAGAAATAATGATAAAATATTTCTTATTATTGATTGCCTATCTGAAGACCAACATTTCCAATTTTTATGAAAATATTTACCTCTAAGTCACTTAGAAAGAAAAATTATTAATGAATTTTAAAGACATAATGGCGCACCTATTGAAATTACATTAAATTTTGATCCATTATTTGCCTCAAAATATTGGAAAAGACTTTTGAAGGTTCTTGACATTGACATACATTTGTGAAAATGTTTCCATCCTCAATATGATTCATATTAAAATGGTAATATCCATACATTAAGAGACATTTTGAGTTCAATCTCCCTTGCATTTTATTGTACATGTGGTCATTATATATTATTGGTATATTGAACCTAATAAAAATATCTTCCATTAATTTATTCAAATTTTCCATATGAAGAAATATTTCCAATGACATGTAATCATACAACATGTTATGATAAATTTAGTAAAATGAGAATTTTAGGCCCATAACTAATTAGTGAGGAAAAGAAATGGAAATTCTACTCAAATTCAAATAATTACTTCTCAAAGTAGGGAAAAGGGTTATCCCAAAAACTAGAGGTTTTATTTTAATTTCATGTGGGTGATCATTTTTTCTAGAATGTATCTCCATAGATTGTTTTTATAAGTTTATTTGTTAAAATGATATTAAAACCCGGGTACATATGACCATTCTAAATCAATGAATGATTTTATGTCTTAGATTAGTGTTTAGTCATCACATCATTCCACACTAATGTACAAGATATGTTCAATATTTTACTATCAAGGATATAAATTCATGATATTGTGGATGTGGCCACCAAACATGAAATATGATTAAATTATAATTCATCTTAAGATAAATATACTATCATGATTATGGACATTGTAGAACAATTTTTGTATAATTAGACTACTTTCCAAAAAAATTTACTTTGTATAAATCATAAGATATAAGAGGTTATGTGTGAACCTGATGAAATTAGGATGAGAAACTTCCAAAATATTTTAATGAGGTGACATAAACCCTATTTTGATGATGATTTTTTATGTGGAATTAATTTCAAAACCTCGTAATTTCTATAAC
This sequence comes from Viscum album, assembly GCA_963277665.1. Classification (NCBI taxonomy): domain Eukaryota; kingdom Viridiplantae; phylum Streptophyta; class Magnoliopsida; order Santalales; family Viscaceae; genus Viscum; species Viscum album. Next base: position 604,963,071 of record OY728161.1, on the reverse strand, counting down.
ATTGAATTTTAAATATATTTATTCCCATCAAAAGGTTGTGGTACATGAAACCCCAAATAAAATGGACCATATTATAGTATACTAGTATTACTAAAATTTTAAATTAAATGGAAAAAAATGGAATAAATAATTTATAAAAAAATTATGTTTTACACCTATTTAAAAATAGATTATTCAATTATAATTAGAACAGAAGAAGAAAAATCATTTCACATGAAAATGGATGTAAACTAAATAAATCTTTTTCATGTGAACAATGTATTTTTATATTAATAAATTTAAGTGATTAAAATTAGAGAAAAATACAAATGATATTTTTTTCAATTAATATAGTGTTTTGAATTTGTATTTAATATGAATAAATCTATTTTTTTATGTAACGATTATGTGTTTATAAAAATCGATTTTGTTAATATTTTTATATAAACATTGAATAATGACTTATTAAAATTGTCTGAATTCAATTTGATACAATTGATTCCATATTCTTAATTTTTAAGAATAAATTGCATAAATATGTACCTTTTATTTTTATGGATTATTAATAGTAACTTTAGTAAAATTTATCATCGGGATAGAAGGTTATAAAATATAATTTGGGATAAAACTATGTTTTAAGTTCTCCATTTATCATAAAAATTATTATTGGCAGAATGTAATTATTCTATTATCAAATCAGGATCCAAATATAATAATTTAACTTATACTATTCCAATAAAATAACCTAAATAACATTTTTAGCATTTAAAAATGAAAAATGTAACTCTCTTAATTTAAAAGACAAAAAATGAGTTCAAAATGTGAAAAAAATTAAATGAAATTAAACTAAATTTTGTACATGATGTAATTAAATTAATAATTATAATTTATATATAATTTATCATGATTAAATAATTACATTTAATTCATCCATTACATAAAATAAATAATTATTAAAATAATAAAAATATAAATAAATTTTTTAAAAATTAATTTTCATATAATATGTATGTGAAATGTTACTGAAAATTTTCATAAGATTAAAATATCTCATTATGAAATTTTAAATGAATTATATTTTAATCAAATATTTTTATTTGTGGATCTAACGTCAAATTAAAAGTGTAATTATAAAATCGACATTAATTATATTTTATAAAAATTTATAATTTATTATATGTTTTAAAATTCAAAAACTATTTTATTTTTTTATGTCAATGTAATATGGTTGTACGCAAAATCTATGGTCTACATATGAGTCGCATGTAATTTTTTCATATCATTATTAACACGATATAATTAAAATAGTTTTTACCATTGTTAATGCCCAAAATATTTTATAAAGGGATTAATAACAATGATATTGTTTAAAGTAAAACCAATACCATCTAAATTTAATTTTTCTATGTTAATTACTATATAGAAAAATTTTATTCAAATTAATGGTCATTTGGATGCATTTTCTATAATAATAATTCACTATCAGTTATTATATTGAAAAATTTCATGTGTGTTCTTCCCCCTATAAACGGATACTCCATCTTCCTCTTCCTTATAAAACATTATGTACTTTATATTACCCATAACCTAATAAAACTCATTTTCAAATTAGTTATGCGCATTATATATGTTCTATTTTTCATAAAATACCTACCCAAAAACTTTTTATAAGGTGATATAAATGAGTTTCTACATCAAATTGATTATCATGTTACCATATAAATTTTTCATTACTTATTATCTTACTCCATTTAATATATGGTATTTATCATAAAATAATTAATTCAGTATCATCAATGTAACAACATGAGATTTTTATGAGATTGTTCATTTAATTTCTTTGTTGTCTTCTGTTATATGATACTCCGAGATAATAATGTGTTTCCCAAAATATAGACATTTATTGTTTTATAAACAATACTTGTCTTGACTTGTGTTACACACACATTTGAGTTATTTTGAATGATTTTATTTCCCGCAAGACTGAGATTGAGCGAACATATAAGTATTATAATGTTAACTTATAACCAAACCATTATTATGGAATGTTTGAATAGTATTAATTGAATTATTACAATATGAATTAAACATGTATATATCATTGATTATTTGGTTATCAATTATTAATAAATTAAAATAATACACCTTTTAAATAAAATGAATTTTTTAAAAAACTAATGAAATACAAATAAATGCATTTAAAAAATAATGAAACCACTCTTGATGGATTTTATTATTTATATATATATATATATTCTGTATAATATTTAAAATTAATATTATATTTTTTCTAGATATGATATATGATCAAATTAATTGTTTGGGATAAAAGAAGTATTTTTCAAAAAATGCAGTTTGTTGCCTTTTGATGGTGAACTATTTTTAAATCAAGTTTTTTTAAAAAAAATATTATATTTGATGTTTTTTTAAAAAATTGGAATATCAAAATTTACATTGATTGAATTTTTGGTAATTTTCTGATAATTATGACGTTTTGATGAATGTGAACAAAATAATTCATTTTTATTTAAAACTAATTTTGGACAAATTTATTTATGTTTCTAAAGTATATATTTGAATGGATTTAAACTATAAATAGATTACATTATTATAAGTGAATATAATTTAGGTCCTTGAAATTAATTTACATTTAATTTAGATGTAATAACATTTCAATCTTTAGAATGTTTTAACTTTTAAAACACATTTTCTCATTCCATCAATGATATTAAAATTAAATTACTAAACGGAACATTTATATTTTGAAATTGTATTACTAGATACCATAATTGGAATAATTTTGTACAAATTATAAAAATAGGTTCATTTAACTTTTGGGCATCATGAAAAGTATCTTAAGTAATTTTTATTAATATAGTAAAAAGTGATATTGGGTAATTAAGAGTAAAATATTATTATTAAATTCCCTCACACTTTTCATAATATAATTTGATGAGTGTGACTCAACTTAAATCATCATTGGGACTAAATTTTATCCATTAGAAGACACTTTGATGAAATTAGGACATTAAATATACTTTATTGAAAGAAAATTTAAAGATGTCTTACTAAAATTTTAATAACTATATTATTTATAACACAAGGTTATATATAAGTTAAATTAGACTATATAAAGTCACATAAAATCTAAAATGCTCTTCATTATCAAGGAATTTTATTTTTAATTTTTAAAAAATATATAATTTCCATAAAATATTATATAATGATGATTTAGAAATTATTTAATTGATGAAAAATCAAAGATGTAATTTAAATTTAAATGATAATAACCATTAAAAGACCCAAAAAAACAAATCGAAATATTATTTTTTTGAGTATATATATACCATAATAATCCAAGGCTACAATGTTTTACCATTTAGAACCACTTTGAAAATATTTTTACGGTTATAATATGTTTTCTAAAGTAATGTTTAGGTTGTCAAATCATGTTTTAATGAACATAAAATTTATAACATAGTATTTTCCTGAATATATATTCATCTACATGTATAATAATGAAATATAAAAGATTTATCTTCATCATATTATTTATTATTTATTTCAATAAATTATTATATTAAATAATTTGAAAAACTGAGAAAATAATTATATTGTTAATTAATATATCAAATTAATGTTATTAAAAATAGTAAAATAAATATAATTTTTTGATAATTAATATATCAAAAAAAATTATACACGATAATTTCTCGTTATGAATATAATAAAATATTATTTTCATTCTTAACATCTTATCTTGATATTTTTAAAAATCTATTAAATGAATAGTGTCTAAAATGACATGATTTTAATTTTGTAAAAATAATGATTTATTAAATATTTTAAAAAACATTAAATATTTTAAAAAAATATTTATTCATAATAATATGTTATAAAATGTTCTATAGGTTTCATTTTTCTATGATTTTGCATAAAATAAGTTAAATTAATCTCTTTTAGTATTTAATCTTTTGCTACCTTAGATAAAATTATTATAGAATAACTGAGTGTTAATTAAAATTATAAGGTTTAAATTTAATGAATCATTTGTCAAAAATTTATTTTATATTGATATTACAACCCTCTACCTTCGAATATTCTAAAATATTACATTTTTAGGTATTCAAATTGGATTTTATTTTATTGTAAATTGATATTTTTGGACATTCCAAAAGCGCCCCTCACCCAAATTATAAAATGGAATCTCATCTGTCACATTGCCACTTCACATTGAGCCTTAAAGATCATCCATACCCAACCAATTTTAGTTATAAACATCCATACTCACATTATATTGGATATGGTCTCCCCCAAATTCAAACTCTGGTTTTTTAATTGGTGATATAGAGGGATCTCATTGATGAAGAGGTAATCTCCGGAACCGATTATTTTAAACTTATTCCAGCTATTAATCAGACATCATGTCTTATTTTAATTTTAATTTAATAAATCCATTATCACGTATATACTGAGATGTTATTTTGATAATGGAACAACCATATTCGACCTTCTATACATCCAAAAAAAAATAAATCACCACACATGCATCTTAATGACTTAAGATCTCCATGTCGTGTACTCTTTTTTTCACAACCACCTTATATAGAAGTGTATAGTGATGGAAATAATAACATAATAATATTATTATAACATGATATTTATTTTGTAACAAAATATATACCATCCAATTCTATATCATTCCACCATTAAGGGAATGATATCGTCACTCATGCGTACCTATAGACTACCGTCTTCAGGATGTGATTCTATTCATTCTACAAGATCATCATTAAATAATGATTTTATAAATGTATATAATGAATAAATATTATATATATTACATTATTATCAATTATTAAATGATATAATTATATCATAATGGGAATAAATATACCATATATGACCAAAAATGACAGAGAAAATGGAGCAGTTAAAAACCGAAAGATGAGTAATAATGATTTTTAATTAACAGACGGTTGATAATATGATCATATATAGTATAATAAATATAAATATGGTTATAGAAAAATTTAATGACCTTATTTAAACCATTATAAAAGAAATTAAAATACATACCAAGGGTATCATACCTATTTAATGGGATTATTTTTTAATCACCATTATTCCTATAAAGACCCGTGTCGTTTACACAACATGTGTCATTGAAGGGGTGTTTACACTACCCAATACCCGGAACTATAAATCAGAGGCATGCCTATGAAATTTTTCTAATAAAATAAATATTATTACACAAGTATAAGAACCTAGAAAATACAACTACATATCATAGAAGTTATACCCGCCACCACCTCCATTATAGATTGTTTCCTCTGCAGTAGTTTATTCCCACTCTGAACATTCATAGTGCTTCAGAACCTTGGTATAATTCCTTCTAATATTAAACTTCTTGAAGGATAGAAACTCTTTCTAGGACTGGATATCACTACTTTCCTTCCCAATCAAAGACCTGGTAGACACCGGCCTTGGAAGATAAGATTACTCTTTATTTGGTCTTCATTGTGGTGGGTCATTCCAAGAATCTTCATCCCCATGCACCATCATCTTTTCACCCTAAAAAACATCATTGTTGGAAGGTCGGACCATGCCACTATTTTTTTCCTTGTCACTATTCAAAATGTATCCCCACATTCCCAATATTTTCACCTCCTGTTAACCATCCTACAATACACAATCATGTAGGACCTGATTGTTAGCATTAACTATAGAATGGAAGTGTGGATGATCCACAAGGTTCTTCATAACACCTTCCCTAGATGCATCATCCTTCTAGAAAAAATCTTGCTACAATATTCCACCTTCCTAACATGAAGTATCCTCCTATTCATGAAATTCCTCCTCATTTTCTTGAAATATGAATCTATTTCCAATAGATAATGTGATCACCATTCCTCCAGCATTATCATCCTTCCCTTCTGGAATATAGGAATCCGCATCCTCCATGATAGGAACAACTGAGTCCAAAAGATGTTTAGTCACAGGCTCCAATCACAAGGAATTGAAAACAAAATAATTACCCATTTTATCTTAATTTACAAGACCAAGGACAAACATTGTGGGATGAAAAAATTTCTTAACTATCAGGTATCGTGGAATATTTTACACCGTCTTCATAAGATTACCCTGAACAGTGATATCAGTGCCAGTATTCCTATAATCTTCTCCCACATCCTATCCAGTGGAAAACACCTGCACAAAGCCCTCACCAGGATTACACAATATACTCTGAGACATTTTCTTCCCCAACTTCAAAGGTGATCCCAAATAAAAACATCCATCAGTACCCAAACCCAAAACCCATGATGTATCTCCATCCAAACATATACTATGACAAATCAATTTTGTATGACCAAAACATGCACAATTAACACAAAACAATATCCATGATTCAAATCATACATCTTGTTTCCACATAAACTCTTTCCCATCCATGATCTAGACATAATTCACAGGCGGCCTCACAACGTCAATCTCCCCAATAATCCATGGACATATTGGATGATAAACAACCAATGTCCATTGATCCGAACAAAAATATTGATCAATAATGTTCCCAATAGCACTCAAAATATATGGATATTGAATTGAGAGTTAAAGACTAGAGAGACCCACCCATATCTTCATCGTTGAGGGATCACACCACATGTGAATGTCGAAGCTCTGTGGAACCATGTAAAATTGAATTCTATTGCAACTTCAACGGGATCTAGACTAGGTGGTGATCAAGTCATCATCAATCTCAATCTGAATCATCAGATTTATCTTATAAATTAAGCGGATTACCATGTTCTCTTGATGATTCCACAAATTGAAAAAAAATAGTCAAAATCATCAACCAAAGGATGCTGATGAATAAAATTAGTCACTAGAGTTAAATTAAATAAATTAGGTGCACCATTGAGCTTTTATGAAGATATATGTAGTTGAGACGCTCCTCGGACAAGATCAGGGACATTCATCGAGAGATGAATCATCAGAAAGAAAGAAAGATAATTTGGATTAGTGAACGACAAGAATTTGTAACCACCTCTATGGGATTGAGATTACGGACCACCCACCTCCGATTACGAGGGGGGAGCATAGCTCCTGGACATTAAGTTTATGGAATTTCTGAGGAATAAGGTATCATCGTTGGATTCTTATATACTACCTAATAATTTCATTGAAGAGTATTATTTAGAAGATTATGATAATTTTATTTCATAAGGAAGACATCCCTAATGTGAAGAGTATTTATAACAAAATCACTTCAATATTTATAATTGTTTCATTTTATGTCTATTTTGGGAAATATTTATCATTTACATCCATGTTTTCTAAAATTCTTTTTATAAAATGTGTTACTATTATCATATGTATATTTAACGTATTTTTAACCCAATTATTCATTTTTTCAATATAGTTTTAAATGATGATTTCATTCAATTTATTAATAAGGAAATTTTTTACCTTTCTAAAAAAAGTATGAGAATATTTTTTTCCATTATCTTATACAACATGAATTGAATTTTATGCTTTTATAATGATTTATTTTTTATATGATCCCCTTAAAATATTTCATGGTTATTTTTCAAATTAAATATTTTCATTTAAAATTGGAAAACCTTTAATGAAAATAAAACATTTTCAAATATTGATGGATATTTTACTGATGAATTAATTTCAATTGTTCTATAAATATTATTTTTTATCTAATAAGTTTTTTTTAATAGGGATATGGTTCATGTATAATATCCCTATTTTTTTATTGTTACATTATTTTAGTAATGAAATGATAGTTATGACTTCTGAAAACTTTTCTGTGTTTATTTTCAAATGGAAAGATATTTAGGAGACCCATTCTTATTTCATGGGTTATGTTGCGAATGAATGTGGTTTCTGAATCCCATTTTTTTAATGGGTTATGCTATGATGATTTTTGTATGTTCTTATTTCCCTACTATATATGTTTTTTATTATGTGATGTGTTGGACCTATATCTTAGTCCAATTCATTGGGTAATGATTTATATCTAATAATATATAAAGGTATAGAATGGAAAATGATATCATTTAAGTAATATAGGGCTAGAATGGGAAATGATCATGGTTCAGTAATACAAGGATGGAATAGGAATTAAAACCCGTTTAGTAATACATGGCTTGGATGGAGAGTGGAATTTATTCGAAAAGGTAATTTTCCAATATGATTGCTTTAGAAATATTCATTGGATAATAAGAAAATGATTTTATATTCTTGTGTGTTTTCAAAATACAATTTTGTTTCGATGCTATTTATTTAAGGCTCGTGTTCATTTATGATTTATACATTATGATCTGTGATGATTTTTTCATAACTATATGTGATATGTGGATTGATTTTAAAAAGTTATGTTTATGTTTTAACATTATTATGATCATGTTTTGTTTCAAATTTTCCAAATTTTTCCTATTTGAGCATCAATACTCACCCTTTCCATATGTTTGTTTTTTCTATGAAATTAATAAAGGATTAATGTATGAAGACTATATTGAAATATCATTATGGGAGATGTTGATGATATTTCACCAAATTAGAATAATATATTCAAGGATACCAAAGGTAATAAACAAATACGATCTTTTATCACCTATTTATGTAATTTATTATTTATTCTGCAAATGGAATGTAATATTCATGTACATCAAGATTTTTTTCATTAGAGATTCTATCAAACTAAAGGTTTAGTCAACCTCTGAAAAATATGATTCATAAAAATTACATAGATCCCTAGATTTATAAATAAGAATATTTATAGGGATATCATGAGGAAAATTCTCATTGTAGGCTATAATCCATAAATTATGGTAACAATCATGAATAAAATAGCATTAAACCTAAGATATCATAGATTTAAATATTAAAATTAATTTCAATTCATTATGTGTTTCTCATATATAAAAATTATTTCACGTAGATTTATTTCTGGTCTTAGTCAATATCTATAACTATAAGGCCCCATCCTTAAACATTACTTAATCTTGAGTTATTACGTGATTCCACATTGAGGATCTTTTCAGGTTTATAGTTTTATAGAATTAGATCATAAAACTTGCATTACATTCCACATTTAGACAAAGTGGTTACATAAAAGATAGTATTCATTTTTCCCATCAACGGAAAGACATTTAAAATAAAACAAGGATTTTTTTTTTGACACTTCCTTGACACTATCATCATATCATGTACCCTTCCCTTGACCTGTGAAAAAATTTCAAAAACATGGGATGAGCATAAAAAGCCCAGTAAGGGATATAAAAATATGGAAAGGAAACATGAGTACATTTATACAGAAGAATACATGAAATCATACTCTACTAATAAAACATAAGCAATTTAACATACCTCATAAAATCATGAATAAATCATAGAAATCATAAGACATAAAGGTAAATTGAGGCATTCATAACATTCTTACGTAGGGAGTAACCCTCTTGGTTACGTTTGGAATACCCATCACAGTATATTCCCTAGATCACATCGGAGAAACCTTAACGTTTAACCCCTTCGCATTACCCAATACATTGGAGAGCTATATCGGGCACACCCGCCCTTAGTTTATCACAGAATGACCCATCTTCATAACAATTCCCAAGAACCATAACATAATCTTATCTCACAAAACATGCATAAATGAAACAGAACATTTCACCATTTCAATCAAAAGATATCAATAAAACACATTGATATAATAAAACAATTATGAAAACAATTTTCAATACCAAAATAAAAGAAAAGTAAAACATGGTATTTATTTTTCACACAAAAAATGGTCTGGCTTGTAGAGGAAGCTGAAACTCAAATAATGTTCATGGTGGCGGAGAAGTCTTTGTCGCCGCATATGTACGACAAAAATCCAAAAAAAACATTTCTTTTGTCATTTAGTAAAAAGCTTCGTATAAAAAAATATTCCTTTTAAATAAGCATAAATGTCAAAGGGTTTTATACAGTGTATAAAATAAAGTTTTGTATAAAACAAAATATGCCTCAATGAATAGTGATTTAGATGAAGTCCCATACCTCGGGTCCGACATGACTCGATCGTTCATTAACCTCCTGAATAATAAACATGAGTTAATTTATACTTCCTTAAGAACCTTTTTAAAGTTCATTATTCCTTTTATATCACTTATTACCATGTCATTAACACTATGTAATCATTTAAGTTAATAACGGTCATTTTATCGATCATTAGTACTTGAGTCAAAAATAAACTCTTTATAATTACAAGTTGTTCATGTATCTATTATATATAGAGTTATAATAATGATGTAGATATAATATATATCATATATATCCAGTATATACATGCATTTATAATATTACATAACGTTTAGAGGTAACAAATGAAATGCACCGTTCATGGAGACGGTAAGCTGTACGTACGCATGAATGCTACTTTCATTTCTATGTCATACTTTAATGAAATTAAAACATAATGATACATAATAGTATTAAAATTATAGTATGGAATCATATATAATATCATTAAATATATCCTTTATACGTACCACATATGGTATTAACGAATCAAATCACTTTGAGGGGGCGGTAGTCCGCACCTCCTAAAATGAAGATATCGCGTTTACCCATAATGGAAACCATAATGGTGTGCCATAAATTAAAAATACATAATCTTAAGTAAAACATTAACATACTATATATCATATATTAATATATTGTCATCTTTATGGCCACCATTGAAGGTGTTAAATGAATATTGAACAATTATCATTTCGTGAGGCAGAAATTTTCCATCCACAGAAATAGTATGTTCTTTAACCATTAGATGTTGGTGTGTGTAAGTGTAGCTCGATTACATCTTATAACAAAATCCTAGTATATATTAAGATACTTTTTTTGTTACAAAATAAATTAATAAAAAGAGTTTAGGGGGTTGGAGAAGCAAAATAAAACATAAGAACAGAAGAGAAGACACTACCTTTAAATCAGGTAACTCTTTTTGACTTGAGCTCAAAGGATTCCTTGGAAGACATATGCCCAAAGTGAGACCTAAAAAAGTTATAGAGGGATTTGGAGAGAAAAAATGGTCAGTTTTTGGCGGAGCCAAAGGCTTTGGATGTTTGGGTAAGGTGGTAGAGGTGGGGGCCTTTTATAAGAGGAGAGGAGGGGCACTATTGGAAAGTTAAGAAAACTTACTTTGTTATAAAATGATTTTCGGATTAAAAAGGTCCCACAATTATAAATTTCTAGGATAAGGTGATAAGGGATCCAAATACACCCATCCAATAGGTTTTTGACAAGTTTAGGTCTTATATTTTACATTATATTTTCATTTTATTTAAATCTTTAAATAATGTGGTAATCGCTGCATCATCATGGTGTCATAAATAATTTAATCTATGATATGTCTAAAAATTATGAAAAAAAATCTATGATTTAGGAAATCTTTTTAGATATCCAATTAATATTTATTGTCCAAAATATCATTTATGTAGAAAAATTTAAAAATGTTTTAGTTAGGTGATACTTTCTTTGTTATATTTACATTTTTAAAAAAAGAAAAAGATAAAAAGTCACTTTCCCACAAAAGTGATTCCATGGGGTCCCAAAGTTTGGCACAAGGAATCCCATGGTCTACCATGAGACAAACAGTAGCATTAGGACACATGTTGGTGTCATTTTTTATTATTATGAAATTATTATATTATCCTTAACTACCTGATTACTCATTAATCAAGATAATTAAAGATAATTATCATCGTTACTATTCATAATGTCCAAAAACAAAAGAGTCTTGATTACATAATTTGGACCTTATGATTCCTAATATGTAATCCATTGTACCAAATTCCAATCACAGAAATTAAAAAAAAAGTAAAAAAAATTCTCGTTGTCAAAACAAATAGCGGGTTTTTTTAAACAATATCTATGAAATGTTTGGCAATAGTATATGACCAATTCCAAAGTCAAATTAATCCTAATTACCACCATTGGATTAAATGGTAAAAATATACTAAGATTACACTTTAATACCAAATAAAAAGATACTATACCCATATAATTAAATTCGATGAAAAAGCAGTTTTGATGTAAAATGCAGTATTTTTCACTATTCATTAAAAAATGAACATTGTCAGAAAAATACCAAAAATTTATCCAATGTAAATTTCAATGTCCCAATAATTAATAATATGTTTATTTTGAAAAATAGAGATTATAAAATTTTCAAAAGTTTTATTTAAAAAATGGTCTTCCATCAAAAAGCAGTAAAACAATCTTTTAAAAATATTAGTGTATTACATGCTTAAGATTGGATTTATTCTCATTATAAGCTTCTAAAACACTATATAATTCATAAATATAAATAGATAAAAATATATATTATTCATTACTTACTTGGGATGTTACATCCTTCCCCCCTTTATAAAATTTCTTCCCCACAATTTATTTACTTATCGAATAAGTGGGGGTATTTATCCCTCATTGCATTTTCAGATTCCCATGTTGCCTTTTCAATCATATTGTTTTTCCACAAATACTTTACCTAATGAATCACCTTTTTCCATAACACATGATCCCTGTGGTCATGAATTTGGACCGGTTGTTCCTCATAAGATAGATTCTCTTCCAACTGAACTACCTCTGGTCTCAAAACATGAGATGGATATGGCATATACTTTCTCAACATCGAAACATGAAAAAAATTGTGTACCTGAGATAAACTCGGAGGTAAAGCCACATGTTATGCAACTGATCCAACTCTCTCAAGAATTTCATATGGTCCAATTAACCTTGGACTCATCTTTCCTTTCTTAACAAATCACATCACACTTTTCCATCGTGTAACTTTCAGAAAAACATGATCACCTACCTCAAAAGATAGATCCTTCCTCCTGTTGTCCGCATAACTCTTCTGCCTGCTCTAAGCTGTTCTCATGTGTTTCTGAATCAGCTGATCTTTTTCTGCCAACTCTTCTACCAATTCTGGTCCCATCAGCTTCCTTTCACCCACTTCATCCCAAAATGCTAGAGTTTGAAACTGCTTACCATATAATGCCTCAAATTGTGTCATCTGTATATTAGAATGAAAACTGTTATTATATAAAAACTCAACCAAAGAAAGATGGTGGTCCCAACATCCCTGATAATCCATCGAACAAGCACGTATAATATCATACAATGTTTGAATTGTTCGTTCTGATTGCCCATCTGATTGAGGATGAAAAGCTGTACTAAAATTTAATTCAGTACTCAACGACTTCTGAAGGCCTTTTCAAAAGTTGGAAGTAAACCTGGGATCACGGTCAGATACAATGGAGAGAGGATCTATATGATACCTGACTATCTTTTTAAGATACAAATAGGAATGTTGATCTATGGAAAATGTATATCATATATCAAGGAAATGAGCAGATGTACTCAAGCGATCAACAATAAACATAACACCCTTCCGAGTTAGATTAGTAATTGGAGTAGAACTAATTCCAAATCATGTTTAGGATAATTTACCTCATGATTTTTCAACTGTCGTGAAGCATAAGCAATTACCTAATCATTCTGCATTAGGACACAACCAATTCCATTCAATGAAGCATCACTGTAGATAACAAACTCACCATTCATGAAAGGTAGTGCCAAAACTAGATCATTCACCGATATTCTTTTTCAACTCCTGAAAACAATCATCACATTCTTTTGCCCAGATAAACATAACACCCTTCCGAGTTAGATTAGTCATTGGAGTAGATAACTGTGAAAAATTTCTAACAAACCTTCAGTAATAGCCTGCCTAACCAAGAAAACTACAAATCTCAGTTACATTTGTGGGTCTTGGCCTTTCTTCAACGACCTTTGTTTTTCCAGGATCAATGTTTTTCTCATCTTTAGAAACAATGTGACCAAAGAAAGAAATTTGTTGCAACCAAAACTCACACTTTCTGAATTTCCCATACAATTTATTTTCTTTTAAGGTTTTCAAAATGACCCTTAAATGTCTTTCATGCTCCTCTTTACTTTTAGATAACACCAAAATATCATCAATGAAAACCACCACAAACTTATCCAAGAACTCATGGAAAATTATATTCATTATGTCCATGAATACAGCAGGTGCATTGGTTATCCCAAAATGCATTACTACAAATTCATAATGGCCATATCTTGTACGAAACACAGTCTCCAGAACATCTTCTTCCTTTACCTTCAGCTGATGGTACCCCGATCTCAGGTCAGTCTTTGAAAAATACTGAGCTCCCTGTAGCTGATCAAACAAATCATCGATATGAGGCAAAGGATATTTTTTCTTAACAATGATGTTATTAAAGGATCTATAATCAATGCAATGTCTCATAGAACCATATTTCTTTTTATCAAATAAAACAGGATCACCCCATGGTGATTTTCTAGGTCGAATGAAATCTTTCTCTAATAAATCTTGCAATTGCTCCTTCAACTCTAAAAGTTAAATTTGAGCCATTTGATAAGGAGGTTTTGAAATTGTATTATCATCAAGAACTAAGTCAACAATAAATTCAACTTCTCTATTTTGTATTATTCCAGCCAACTCATCCAGAAAAACATCAGGATACTCATTTACCACTGTCATATCATTAATCTGAACAGTTCCTTTGTTTTCAAAGATGTGTGCAAGGTAACATTAATTTCCATATTTTACAAGTATCTTGGCCTCTTGATAAGTTATCAACAGTAAGGGTTCATTATTGTACACAAACTGAATGTCTTTATGAAAAGAAACTTCTTTAGCACTACAGTCAATCTTACCATGATAAATATGGAGCAAATCCATAACCAGGATAACATCATACTCTACTAGAGGTAAAACAATAAGGTTCTCAACTAGGATTTTCCACATATAAGGATAGGAAGATTCTTATAAATTCTTTTTACCTCAAAATTTTCCCCATGTGTTTTTACCACAAGTTCAAGAGTCATTTCGTGAGATGGTATTCTCATTTTACTAGAAAAGTTTTCAAAGATGAAAAAATGTGTAGACCCCGAATCAAACAACACACTGGCATAATCAAAAAAAACCAAAAAAATTACCTGATACAACTTCATTTGATGGCATGACATCTGCTGAAGTAGTTTCAAAGGATTTCACCACCCCTTTCTTCTTGTAGTCTAACTGCATCCCATCACTCGAGCTCTTTGTCGGACACTCATTTTCATAGTGAATCATCTCATTTCACTTAAAAAATTCCAATAACATTAAATCAAATTTGGTCTTACCATCACCTTGCTCTTTTTCAGTGCAATCACGAGCCTTATGTCCCATCTTACCGCATCGGTAGCACATTCTATAATTCAAAAGAAATTCCCCAGCATGCCTTTTACCACATTAATCACAAAATGGAAACATAGTTTTCTTACCGTCAAACCTTTTTGAAGAATTATTTATTTTCTCCTGCCACCTTGTTCTCTTCTTCTGCTGGTTGTTATAGAAAACTTGATCATCAGAAAACTCCATTTCCACCTTCTCAGCACATCGAAAAAGATTTTCATAAATTTTAAACTCATGAGAATCCAATGCCCTTCGACATTTTGGCTTTAATCCTGAGTAAAAATGATTTATTTTACTATCAAGGTCTCAAATAAAATTTGGAGCATACCTTGCCAATCGTGTGAACCTTTATTCATAGACAGCCACTGAGTCTTCCTCTTGCCTCAATTCCAGATATTTTTTTCCATCCTATGTCGAACAGCCTTAGGAAAATACTTCTCAATAAACATACCTTTGAATTCATCCCAGTCGAGAGAATCAATCTCATCAGCATCCCTGATATTTTTAACCATCGACCACCACTGATCTGCTTCACCCTCCAAATGGTAAATAGCAAGACTAACCTTTTGATTGTCTGCACACCCCATGACATAGAAAATCTTATCCAGTGCTTTAATCCACCTATCAGTAAGCATAAGGTCAAATGATCCTCTGAATGATGGGGTATGTTGCCTCATGAAATGTTCCACCACTAACATTTTCCTCTGTGGTTGATCTGGCTGATCTCGTTCATGGATACCACCACCATTTATCGCCTGAGCCAATTACTCCATTACTACAACAAACTATTCAGTTCCAATTCCGACCAACTCAGGATGCTGATTCGGAAGGTTATTTCCTTCTGTATGCCTTCCTAGCACTACTTCCCTATTTCCTCTATAGAAAACCATTCTGAACAAACATGTCTTAGGTAAAGCAACATGGTAATCTTCAAATTCTATATCATTTCAATTTGACCATTAAAAAATATTTGTGGATAATCATTTAATAAAATTATAACTCCTAAAGTTATCTATACCAACCTCTGATACCTACTATAAGGACCCAGCCATAAACCTTACTTAATATTGAGTTATTAGAAGATTAAACATTGACGATCTTTTCAGGTTTAGAGTTTTAGAAAATTAGATCATAAAAAATGCATTACATTCCACATTTAAACAAAGTGGTTACATAAAAGATAGTATTCATTTGTCCCATCAACGGAAACGTATTTAAAATAAAACATGGATTCTTTCTTGACACTTCCTTGCCACTATCATCATATCATTTACCCTTCCCTTTACCTGTGAAAACATTTCAAAAACATGGGATGAGCATAAAAATCTCATTAAGGGATATAAAAATATTGAAAGGAAACATGAGTACATGTATACACAAGAATCCATGAAATCATACACTACTCATAAAACATAAGAACATTAACATACCTCATCAAATCATTAATAAATCATAGAAATCATAAGACATAACTATAACATGTGGCAATCATAAAATTCTTACGTAGGGAGTAACCCTCTTGGTTACGTTTGGAATACCCATCACAGTATATTCCATAAATATTTTCAGAGAAACCTTAATGTTTAAACCCTTCATGTTACCCAATGAATTGGAGAGCTATATTGGGCTCACCCTCCATTAGTTTATCACAGATCCACCCGTCTTCATAACAATTCTGAAGAACCATAACATAATCGTATCACATAAAACATGCATAAAGAAAACATAACATTTCCACATTTCAATCAAAAGATATCAATACAACACATTGATATAATAAAAACATTATTAAAACCATTTTCAATACAAAAATAAAATAAAAGTAAAACATGGTATTTATTTTTCATTCAAAAAATAGTTATGGCTTTTAGAGGAAGCCAAAACTCAAATAATGGTCACGGCGGTGGATAGTCGTTGTTGCCTCAAATGTACGACAAAAAAACAAAAAAACATTCCTTTTTTTATTTAGAAAAATGCTTCATATAGAAAAAGTTTCCTTTTGAATAAGCATAAAAGTTAAAGGGGTTTATACACCGTATAAAATAATGTTGTGTATAAAACAAAATATGCCTCAATGAATGGAGATTGAGACGAAGTCCCATACCTCGGGTCCGACTTGCCTCGATTATTATTTAACCTCCTGAATAATAAACATGAGTTAATTTATACTTTATTAAGATCCTTTTTAAAGTTCATAATTCCTTTTATATCTCTTATTACCATGTCATGAACACTATGAAATAATTTAAGTTAATAACAGTCATTTTATCGATCATCGATACTTGAGTCAAAAATAAACTCTTTAAAATTACAAGTTGTTCATGTATCCATTATATACAGAGTTATAATCATGATGTAGATATCATATATATCATATATATCTATTATATACATGTATTTATAATATTACTTAACGTTTAGAGGTAAGAAATTAAATGCACCGTTCATGGAGACGTTAAACCGTACGTACGCATGAACGCTACATTAATTTCTATCACATAGTTTAATGGAATTAAAACATAATGATACATAATAGAATTATAATTCCAGTATGGTATCATATATAGTATCATTAAATATATCCTTTATACGTACCACATATGGTATTAACGAATCAAATCACTTTGAGGGGGCGGTAGTACGCACATCCAAAAATGAAGATATCACGTTTACCCATAATGGAAACTGTTTACCAATAATGGAAACCATAAAGGTATGACATAAATGAAAAATACAGAGCTTAAGTAAAACATAAACATATTATATATCATATATAAATATATTGACATCTTAATGTCCACCTTTGAAGGTGTTAAAAGTATATTGAACAATCATCATTTCGTGAGGCAGAAATTCTACATCGACGGAAACAATATGTTCTTTAACCATTAGATGTATGTGTGTGAAAGTGTATCTTGAATACATATTATATAAACATCCTAGTATATTGAAGATACTAGTGTTGTTACAAAAGAAATGAATAAAAAGCGTTTAGGGGGTTGGAGAAGAAAAATAAAACATAAGAATACAAGAGAAGACACTACCTTTAAATCGGGTAACTCTTTTTGATTTGAGCTCAAAGGCTTCCTTGGGAAGCCTTCTGCCCAAAGTGAGGCTTATAAGAGTTATAGAGGGGTGTGGAGAGACAAAATGGGTAGGGTTTGGCCGAGCCAAAGGCTTTGGATGTGTGGGTAAGGAGGTAGAGGTGGGGTCCTTTTATAAGAGGAGAGGAG
This sequence comes from Viscum album, assembly GCA_963277665.1. Taxonomy (NCBI): domain Eukaryota; kingdom Viridiplantae; phylum Streptophyta; class Magnoliopsida; order Santalales; family Viscaceae; genus Viscum; species Viscum album. The sequence goes on along the minus strand of OY728161.1, from coordinate 604,944,555 downwards.
GGTACTCTTGGAAAGATAAGAAAATATTCTTTTTTATAAAATGATTTTCGGATAAAAAAGGTCCAAAAATTATGAATTTCGAGGATAAGGTGATAAGGGTTCGAAATACACCCTTCCAATAGGTTTTTGACAAGTTTGGGTCTTATATTGTAGATTATATTTTTATTTTATTTAAATCGTTAAATAATGTGGTAATCATTGTATCATCATGTTGTCATAAATAATTTAATTTATTTAATATATAAAAATTATTAAAAAAATACTATGATGTAGGAAATCTTATTATATTTCCATTGAATATTTATAGTCTAAAATATCATTTATGTAGACAAAATTAAAAAAAATTTACTCAGGTGATACATTCTTTGTTATATTTACTTTCTTTAAAAAATAAAAAGATAAAAAGTCACATTCCCGCAAAAGGGAATCCATGGGGTCCCCAAGTTTGGAAAAACGAATCCAATGGTCAGCCATGATACAACCAGTAGCATTAGGACACATGTTGGTGTCATTTTTTATTATTATGATATTATTTTATTATCCTTAACTACCTGATTACTCATTAATCAAGACAATTAACGATAATTACCGTCGTTACTATTCATAATATCCAAAAACAAAAGAGTATTGATTACATAATTTGAAACATCTGATTCCAAATATGTAATCCATTTTACCAAATTCGAAACATAGAAATTGAAAAAATTTATTTAAAAATAATTCTCGTTGTCAAAACAAATAGCGGGTTTTTTTGAAACAATATCTATGAAAAGTTTGGCATTAGTTTATTCCCAATTACATAGTGAAATTAATCCTAATGACCAACATTGGATAAAATGGTAAAAATATATTCAGATTACACTTGAATACCAATTAAAAAGAAAATCTTACTGTCACGACCCACCTTCTCCAAAAGAATGGAAGGGTCAGCAGATTGTCAGGCCCTTCCTTCTTTACGTTGAAGGAGAGATAATGACCCCATGAAACCCACCTTCAATAGGTCCCAGAGTGGAGACTAGCACCAAGGGTATAGAAAATTCTGGCAAATGGAAGGCATTACCCTTTTTATTTTATAGGATCGAGAGATAAGGAGAAGAAAACCCAATAACACCAAGGTAGAATGAAAAGTAAAGCAAAAAGTAAACCATTCCCACATGCATGTTTCAAAAGTAAAAGCCACAAAGTGAAAAAGGTGACTACAAGTTAAGTACCAAAAATAAAAACAACAACTGAAGTCCCGTGAGAAAAATTGAAAGCAGTTTTTTATACGTAGGGTGAGCATACAAGTACACTCAGTAGGGAAAACCAAGACTCTCGTGCACAAGTGAGGGAACGTACTAAAATCCCGTGAGAAAAAGAGTAAACCAAACACCTAACCAGAAAATCTATCCATCCCAGGCCTCACCAAGGCTCACTCCCCAAATAACGCAAGTCAAGTAATATATATAATAAGAGCACATCTATGTTTGGGTACCCCGCGCCACTTTCCCACTAGTTATCGAGACATCCTACGCATCGGTCCAATCCCACCATCCCCACCTCAGTCCCACTGCCACACCCGCCAGTACACACCTGGGCCACAGCAACACGTAGTCCCACTATCGAAATCCCGCCGGCACACACCTGGGCCTCAACCGCACGCAGTCCCACTGCTGAAACCCGCCCGCACACACCTAGGCCACAACTGTCACATGTAACCATGCCTGCAAACACCAAGGACAGAACAACCACCACCACACCTGAAGACACCTAGGCTAAAGGATCCACTGCCATGCCCGAAGACACCTGGGCCTCATCCCGAAGACACTTGGTAAACCACCATCCGCACACACCTGGCCAACCACCACACCACCCCGCCCGAAGGTTCTTGGGCTAATAATTGACATCAGGCCATCACAGCCTGCGCGAGGATACTTGGGATATCTGGGAAAGGGAGCAGAAAAAGAGCTAATAACCTACCACTAAGAATAGTGTTGGAAAAAACACCCTCCCCCGTGAAATGGGGATGTTCGGCACTAAGTGATCAACTTGGGTGGGGTGCGAATAAGAATCACAAAGCTACAGATATATATATATATATATATATATATAACAAGCTCTCACCCAAAGCTAGGTTCTCCTTCAGACAGCCTACAGATGACAACAACACTCAATTCTGAGTCACGACTCATGCCAACAACCCATTTGTCCCCTTTCTTATTTCACGTTCAGTAATAATGTTTAGATTTAAGCACTACTGGGAAACTAGTAGGCATAGGCATAAGTCTAGAAACGTAAACAGTCAAACATCAACCAAAACGTCCACACATAGTTCTCAACAACAGAGGATTCCGCCACAATTTGTGATATAAACATGTAACCACCTGGTTTTAAAACTCACAACCACCGAATCCATACCAACAGGAGATCCCATCCCCCAAATTCACACAACCACCAAGGGTATAAATGAACAGAGGATCACATCCTACAAATTCACACAACCACCAAGGGTATAAAAGAAGAGGGGATCCCATCCCCTCCCACATTTCCAGCAATCATCCCAAAAGGAAAACAACCAACTACCACCACCTACACAAGTCAAGGATTTACAGATTTAAACAACTTAACAAATTCCATGATTTCAAATTCTGTGTGTTCTAACTGGGAGTTATCACAGAAGGGTTGATCCTGGTGATTTCAATTATTCAGCCGAATATACGTGATTAACCGATTCACTTTTCACAGCAGGAGTTTACAACCACAAACCAGCAATTTAAAACATCAGCAGGGTTAATTAGTGCACAAACAACGACCACCAATGGCCTCGATTTTCAGGAGGCATAATCCAACACAACTCAATAGATGGTCATAGAATAAACAACATCAAAAATATAAAACCCCATCAACGTTCACAGTCCCCTCCCCCGCTTCTTTCTTTATAGAATTCGTTCTTTATCATTAATTAGGTCTGGTTTACCCAATTCTACAGGATCAAAAGCACTCCCACCCCGCATGATACACAAAAGAGAGAGACGAAGGAAAAATTCCCTACTTGTTGATAGATGATCGACGTTTAGGCCCGGGGCACGGAACTTTATGGATAACGATGCGGTGGACCCGATGCACCAGAAGCTATTTGTGAAAAGTCCCGATCGAGGAAAGGAGAAACCACGGCTAACCCTTAGTTTATAAGATTCGCGGACGGTTGAGGTGAAAACGCGAAACCATGTAAGGTGTGGGGGTCGTGGGTTGGCCACGCGGCTCCACTCTTCACAAAAAGGGGTCGGGCGGTTTAAGCCAACTCATGAATTGATGAAGTATTTAATTAAAACTCTTATGGCCGTTACGGGTCTTAAAACACGCTTAAACGAGTCAGAATAGGGTTTAAAACCCTATTTACGCAAAGGAGCGCTACTAGAAACAACTTGACAAGGCCGGGTGACGCCGATCGGCCTCACCGATCAGCCTCACCGATCGGCCACACCGATCGGTCTCACCGAGACGCCACTCCATTAGATCCAGGATTTTTGGCAAAGGGATGGACCAAGAGAGTCTGGGTCATCACATCAGATACCTCTCAAACTATTCTTGTCCCTGAGAATTTAGACAACCCAGAAGGAAAGGGCGGGTCAGAACAACCACCCCAAAAGATACCTCTCAAGAGTGAACCTCATCGCTAACTATGAACATCTTCATGTCACGAACCAAGCAAAATACCATGCCAAACTACCCGGGAATGTGGGTTGGGGAGTATCTTCCCCCATGTCAAGATATTATCATCTTTGGGCGGCACTGACTCGCCCGCACAGGTTTAATCGCATCCACCTTAATGCGTCTTGATTAGGGGTCGGGTTCTCTCCTTCCCTTTAGCTAGGGGTTTTCACACAGAAGAAGAGTAAAGAAACTAGTACATTTCCTAACCAAATGAAAAAATGTTCTATCACAACAGGTACAACAAGGAACAAAACTCAAAACAACTCTGGGTACTGGGTACGCATCTGTGCTTCCCTCTCCCACATACTCTCATCAATCCCACCATGTCTCCACAACACGCGAACCAAGGGGATGGTTCGCCCGCGAAGCACCTTTTCCTTGCGATCCTCGATCACCACTGGTCTCTCCACAAATGTCACGTCATCCTCAATGTCCAACTCACCCCAATCAAGGTCGTGTGAATCGTCGTGCAGATACCGACAGAGCTGGGACACATGAAAGTCATCATGTATCCTTAGTAGCGGCGGTGGAAATGCTAGCTTGTAAGCCACTTCGTCGACCTGCCACAACACTTGGAAGGGTCCGATAAACCTAAGGGAAAGCTTACTCCCATTGTTGAACCTCTGCTGCCCATGCCGAGGGGAGTCCATTAAGAACACATGGTCCCCAACCTCAAACTCCAAGGACCTCCTGCTGGTATCAGCATACGACTTCTGTCGGTCCTGGGTTGCCTTCATCCTTTCTCGTATGAGCTGAACATTCTCTATCGTGTTCTGCACTACCTCCGGACCAAGGATGCCTACCTCTCCTACTTCGGTCCAACACACAGGCGAACGACATGGCCTCCCATACAAAGCCTCAAACGGGGCCATGCCAATGGTAGATTGGTAGCTATTATTGTAGGAAAACTCTACCAGGGGCAAGTATTGCACCCATGACCCTCCTGAGTCCAGAACACATGCTCACAGCATATCCTCCAAGGTCTGGATGGTGCGTTCTGTTGGTCCATCTGTCTAGGGATGGAAAGCAGTGTTATGGCATAACTAGGTGCCAAACGCATGATGCAATCCTCTCGAGACCCGCGAGGTAAATCGTACATCCCTATCTGAGACTATAGACCTCGGGACTCCATTCAACTGCACCACCTCATCCACATACATTTGTGCCAAAGCATCCACATCACTCAACTCCCTGATCGCCAGAAAGTGAGACGAATTCATCAACCTATCCACTACCACCCAGATGGCGTCGTACCCTCCTTGGGACTTTGGTAGTCTCGTGATGAAATCCATTGAGATGTCATCCCACTTCCACTCAGGGACACCTAGGGGCTGTAGTAGGCCGCCTGGAACTCGGTGTTCACCCTTCACTTGCTGACACACTAGGCACTTGGCCACAAACTCTGCCACCGATCGCTTAACTCCAGGCCACCAAAACTGCCTCTTCAAACCCCGGTACATCTTATAAACACCAGGGTGTACCTCCAGGGGTGATTTGTGGAACTCACTGAGAACCCTGCCGCGCATCGCCTCTGGGAAAAATAACCTTCCCTGGAAAAACATCCGGTTTTGACCATCCTCAGTCCATCCTTCCGGAGCATTGCCCTGGTAAACTTGGTCACACATCACTTCGCACTCTAGTTCTCCCCATTGAGACTCTTCCACTTTCTGAAACAGGGATGACTGCACTGTTATCTGATATAGGAAACCTCTGCCGCTATCCATCATCGCATCCAGGTGTAAGGAAGCCAACTCTTCCATTGCCTTCCAGGTGTCCGCCGACTCTCGGACCACATCCTTCTGTGTCTTCCTACTCAAAGCATCGGCCACCACATTTCCCATGCCCTCAGTATAAGAGATCTCAAAGTCGAAATCCTGGATGAACTCTACCCATCTCCGTTGTTGCAATTTTAAGTCCTGCTGGGAGAAGATATACCTCAAGCTTTTGTGATCCATGAAGACCACAAAGTGTTCCCCGATGAGGTAGTGCCCCCATAACTTTAGCGCAAAAACGACCGCTGGATGCTCTAGGTCATGGGTAGCTTAATTACGCTCATGGGAACGCAGTTTCTTGGACCCATAAGAGATCACCCATTGTCGCTGCATCAACACGCATCCCAGGCCATGTCCCGAAGCATCACAGAATACCTCATAGGCCACCCCTTCTTCTGGTAATCTCAGCACTAGGGCACTGACCAACTTCTCCTTCAGATAGATGAAGGCTGACTGGCACTGCTCACTCCATACTAAGGCATGGTCCTTCTTGGTCAGAGCCGTCAAAGGGGCTTCTACTCGGGAGAAGTTGGGTACGAATCTTCAGTAGTAACCTGCCTGCCCAAGGAAACTATGGACTCCAGCCACATTCATGGGTTCCACCCAAGAAACAACTGCCTCAACCTTTTATGGGTCGACCGCTACCCCCTGCTCAGACACTACGTGCCCGAGGAAGTGCACTTCTCGTCTCCAGAACATGCATTTTGACAACTTCCTATATAGCTGGTGCTGTCAGAGGACCTCAAAAATAGTCCTCAGTTGCTCTGCATGGTCCTCCCTTGATCTAGAGTAGACCAGGATGTCGTCGATGAACACAACCACAAACCGATATAGGTACTCCCGGAAGATGGAGTTCATAATCCCCATGAACACAGTCGGGGTGTTTGTAACACCGAAGGGCATGTCTACGAACTCTAAGTGTCCATAACTACACCTGAACACTGTCTTCAGGATGTCACTCTCTTTCACCATTAGCTGGTGTTACCCAGACAGCAGGTCGATCTTCGAGAACCATCCTTCCCCTTTCAGCTGGTCAAAAAGATCATCTATCCTTGGGAGAGGGTAGCGATTCTTGATCGTCACCTGATTCAACCTCCTGTAGTCTATGCACATCCTATGACCTCCATCTACCTTCTTTGCAAACAATACCAGAGCACCCCACTGTGACGCACTCAGACGAACATAACCCCTCTTCATTAGATCGTCAATCTCTATCTGCAAATCCCGTAGCTCCAAAGGTTCCATCCGGTAAGTAGCCCTCGAGATTGGACGAGTGCCAAGCTGCAGGTCTATCCCAAACTTGATATCATGTTGAGGGGGTAGAGTCATCACCTCCTCAGGAAAGATGTCCATAAACTCACGGACGATCTCTGGCACTTCCACCATTTCTGCATCTACTGATTCTACGATCGTCTCGTTCAACAAGGAGAGGAGAGGTTCCTCTCTCCTATTTCCCTTCGTACTCTCCGCTCGCGGGTGAAGGTAACCCGCCGACTATCCAAGTCTAAGAACACAACCCTTCTTCAAAAACAGTCGATGATGGCGCACACAGAAAATATCAAGTCGATGCCTAGGATGACATCGTATGGCTGAATCTGTAGCAGAGTAAGATCCCGAACCGACTGATGTGGCCCTATTATCAGTCTACATCCCCCACAAATATACAACAAGTCGGTCTGACCTCCAACTGGTGTGATAAAAACCATGGACACTAGAAGTCTCTCGGCATCTAGACCCAAGGCACGGGCTAGACTGGGTGCAACGAAGGATTGAGAAGCTCCGGTATCGAACAAAGCATAAGCAAGAGTGCTAAACAGACTGATCGTACCTCGAACAACCTCCGGCCCTACTGGTACTGCTGCCTCTATAGCGTGCAACTGTCCACGCCCAGCTCCCCTGCCCCTCGGCTATCGGCCACCTCCCCGACCATGCCCTGGTCGAGGTCCCTGTGGAGTGCCCTGAGGTCGGACTCATCCTACGTCTCCCCTCGGAGGAGCGGGAGCTCACTGTCCCTACTACTGCTGCTGGAAAGGTCTGGCTGGAAGCTGCTGAGGGGGCGGGTGTTGGGGCTGACTGCCACTGCTATACTACACCTGGTCTGGGCACTGACTCCGGAGATGCTCAGGTCTCCAACAGATGATGCACCGTGGTCCCGGGCCCGTAGGAAAAGGGCAAGGACGAGGGTATCAAAACTGAAACTGCTGCGGCCTGCTCCCTGCGGGTCAGAACCTAGAGGGTCCTAACGCTGGAGGCCTGGTGCTGACGGATTTCCCCTTTGATGGTCCCAGCTAGTTCCCCTCTTGCGACACCGCCCTAGAGCATGCATCCCGTCCACCACTTCAGCCTTCTTCTAGACCTCCAAGTACGTCGGTAGGGTAAAGGGGGTAACAGCATACTGGAGGGAGGGCCGAAGTGCCTCCTCCAAACATCTTGCCCGAGACTCCTCTTCGGGAAAGAGGTCTGGAGCAAAACGTAGTAGGTCCTTGAACATGATCCCTAGCTCCCTCACAGACATACTCCCCTGCTGGATGGAGAGTAGTTCCTGCCCCTTTTTTGCCTTCATCGTCGAGTGGAGGAATTCCGCACAGAACACCCTCTCAAAATCCACCCAAGCCACCTCATACTCTCTCTATCCCCCAGGTAAAGCATCAACCACTAACATGCTGCTCCCCACATCTGGCTAACGGCCAGGGGAACCCAGTACATGGTCGGGGCCCAAATCAGGCCGAAGACTATAACTAGATCCTCTAGCCAACCTTCCGTCTTCATATCGGAGGTGCTTCCCTCATACTTCTCGAGGTCCTATCACTGGAAGGCTTGATGAGTCTTCTGCCACTGGTCATCCTCTTCCTCTCGATCATCCCTCTGCCGATTGGCCAAAGTAGTCTTAGGGGCCTCGATCGCTTGTACCACACGTGGTTGCCTTCCAGTTGCCATAGCTGCAAGGTAAACAAGGAATGCCTAAGCCCATGTAGTGCAGAATATCGTTCTTAAAACTTCTTAAGATTTAAATTTATTCTTAATTCCCAAGACATCCCAGAAACACAAGAACACAAGTCATTATCATGCATGTACATTTCCTAGGGTCTTTACCTGGCAATAAGTGTGGCCTCACTTGGTCGTTCGGTAGGTCCAGAGTCCTTGCATCAGATCACGGGGGCCCCTAAAACACTATGTCCTAGCCGGTCTTCCCTGGCCTAATTCATGCTCCAAGGTCACCCAACACCGTTCCCTTACCATCCCATGCAATACTCACGATTCCTAACTCCAGACTCCGTTCTATCTCTCAACCATCACCTTTGATACCATTCTGTCACGACTTGCCTTCACCAAAAGGAGGGAAGGGTTAGCAGATTGCTAGGCCCTTCATTCTTTAAGTTAAAGGAGAGAGAATGACCCCCCGAAACCCACCTTCAATAGGTCCCGGAGTGGCTACTAGCACCAAGGGTATATAAAATTCTCTCAAATGGAAGGCATTACCCTTTTTATTTTATAGGATTGAGAGATAAGGAGAAGAAAACCCAACAACACCAAGGTAGAAAGAAAAGTAAATCCATAAGTAAACCATTCCCACATGCATGTTTCAAAAGTAAAAGCCACAAAGTGCAAAAGGTGACTACAAGGTAAGTACCAAAAAGAAAAACAACAACTGCAACTGCTCCAAAAGTCTGAGCTAGTAAGGTCCTGCGTGATCCCCAAAGTCCCCCTTGAAAACTGAAAGCAGTTTTATATACGTAGGGTGAGCATACAAGTATACTCAGTAGGGAAAACCAAAACTCTCATGCACAAGTGGGGGAACGTACTAAAGTCCCATGATAAAAACAGTAAACCAAACACCTAACCAGGCAAGCTATCCATATCAGGCCTCACCAAGGCTCACTCCTCAAATAATGCAAGTCAAGTAATATATGAAATAAGAGAACATCGATGTTTGGGTACCCCGCGCCACTTTCCCACTGGTTGTTGAGACATCCTACACATCGGACCAATCCTGCCATCCTCACCGCAGTCCCACTACCACACCTGCCCGTACACACCTGGTCCACAACCACACGCAGTCCCACTACCGAAATCCCGCCCGCGCACACCTGGGTCACAACCGCAAGCAGTCCCACTACTGAAACCCGCCCGCACACACCTGGGCCACTACTGTCACATGTAACCATTACTGCAAACACCTAGGCCAGACTAACCACCACCGCGCCCGAAGACACCTGGGATAAAGGATCCACTGCCACGCCCGAAGACACCTGGGCCTCATCCCGAAGACACATGGGAAACCAACTGCCGCACACACCTGGCCAACCACCACACCACCCCGCCTGAAGGTTCTTGGGCTAATAATGGACTTCAGGCCATCACAGTATACCCGAGGATACTTGGGATATCTGGGAAAGGGAGCACCAAATGAGCTAATAACCAGCCACTAAGAATAGTATTTGAAAAAACACCCTCCCCCAGGAAATGGGGATGTTCGGCACTAAGTGCTCAACTTGGGTGGGGCCGCGAATAAGAAACACAAAGATACATATATATATATATATATATATATATATAACAAGCACTCACCCAATGCTAGGTTCTCCTTCAGACAGCCTACAGATCACAACAACACTCAAGTCAGAGTCACAAATCACGCCAACAACCCATTTGTCCCCTTTCTAATTTCAAGTTCAGTAATAATGTTTACATTTAAGCACTACTGGGCAACTAGTAGGCATAAGAATAAGTCCAGAAAAGTAAACAGTCAAACATCAACCAATACGTCGACACCTGGTTCTCAACAACAGAGGATTCCAACCCAATTTGTGATATAAACAAGTAACCACCCGGGTTTAAAAATTACAACCACCGAATCCATACCAATAGGAGATCCCATCCCCCAAATTCACACAACGTCCGAGGGTATAAAAGAACAGGGGATCTCATCCCCCAAATTCACACAACCACCGAGGGTATAAAAGAACAGGGGATCTCATCCCCTCCCACATTTCCAGCAATTGGCCTGAAAGGAAAACAACCAACTACCACCACCAACACAAGTCAGGGATTTTCAGACTTAAACAACTTGACACACTCCATGATTTCAAATTCCGTGTGTTCTAACTGGGAGTTGTCACAGAAGGGTTGATCCTGGTGCTTTCAATTATTCAGCCGAATATATGTGATTAACCGATTCACTTTTCACAACAGGAGTTTACAACCACAAACAAGACATTTAAAACATCAGCAGAGTTTATTAGTGCACAAACAACGACCACCAACGGCCTCGATTTTCAGGAGGCATAAGCCAGCACAACTCAACAGATGGTCATAAAAGAAACAGTATCAAAAATATAAAACACCATCACCGATCACAGTCCCCTCCCCTCTTATTTCTTTATAGAATTCGTTCTTTATCTTTAATTAGGTCTGGTTTACCCAATTCTACAGGATCAAAAGCACGCCCACCCCGCATGATACACAAAAGAGAGAGAAGAAGTACAAATTCACTACTTGTTGATAGATGATCGACGTTTAGGCCGGGGGCGCGGAACATTACGGATTACGATGCGGCGGGCCCGATGAACCAGAAGCTGTTTGTGAAAAGTCATGATCGAGGAAAGGAGAAACCACGGATAACCCTTAGTTTATAAGAGCTAGGAACGGTTGAGGTGAAAATGTGAATCCACGTAAGGTGCGGGGGTCGTGGGTTGGCCACGCGGCTCCACTCGTTACAAAAATGGGTCGGGTGGTTTAAGTCGACTCATGAATTGATGAAGTATTTAATTAAAACTCTTAAGGGAGTTGCGGGTCTTAAAACACACTTAAACGAGTCAGAATAGGGTTTAAAACCCTATTTACGCAAAGGAGAGCTACTGGAAACAACTTGACAAGGCCGGGTGACGTCGATCGGTCTCGTCGATCGGTCGCGCCGATCGGTCTCGCCGATCGGTCTCCCCGATCGGTCTCAACGAGCGATCTCCCCGACCAGTCTCACCGATCCGTCTCACCGATCGGTCTCCCCGGTCGGTCTCCCCATTCGGCCTCGCCGATCGGTCTCGCGATCGGTCTCGCCGATCGTTCTCGCAGATCAGTCTCCCCGATCGGCCTCACCGATCGGCCTCACCGATCGGTCTCGCCAATCGGTCTCACCGAGACGCCACTCCTTTAGAACCCGGATTTTTGGAAAATGGAAGGACCAAGAGAGTCTGGGTCATCACACTAACATTATAATTAAATTATATGAAAAAGAAGTTTTGATGTAAAACAGTCTTTTAAAAATATTAGTGTATTCCATGCTTAAGATTGGATTTATTCTCATTTTAAGCATCTAAAACACTATATAATTCATAAATAGACATAGATATAAATATATATTATTTATTACTTACTTGGGATTTTATAATAAAAACAAAGAAAATAGTTAACATTGAATTATTAAAATGTGAAAAGCATTTCTATTACATGTACTAAGTAAAAATTTCATTAATATAATCATGAAGTTAGTTTGAGTATTGGTTATTCAAATGAGGATAAAGAGACTCCAAATGACACGATAATGGAATGGGATGATATATCCATATTTCATACCTTAAAACTATAATGGATGATTAGAATAATATTATAGAACCTTAATACATGACTCAAATTTCTTATTATTGGAATTAATTTAATAACGAATCCTATTAATGGGATAAGAATAAATTTGAATTATTGAAGTTTATATGTTTTGGTCTTTAAGGAATATGTATTAGTTTATTCCATTAATGTTTTTAATTATGGATTGAAATGGATATGTTAAATTGTGATGAAGAATTATAAAATTGTTTGAAGGAGATGGTAATATTTTTATTATGTTATGGTAACCCTTGATGTGTTAAATATGTGGAGAAAACTATGTTTATTTAGGATTAATATAAGTTGGATATAATTTAATGGATGATAATAATTAAGGATTTATTGAAATGTAGGTTAATAATTCATGGATTAGGTTTACAACGTTTTGGAATTTTGGAATATATCCAATAAAAATTGGAATAAGGAATCATGCATTATTTCAGAAACGATTTTGTGTAATTATAGTTGTTAACAAATTTCAAGAGAATACCTAATGATATAATTCATATGTTTGGAATATTACCAAGAAGAGATACATTGAGATATATGGGGGATTAATGGTAACATGATTTAGTGACACTCTTTCTAATGTTTTGTATTTTCATATTTTGGGTGGATTTTATAGTTATCCATCGATGATACCTTTTTTATCAGATTAATGTATTACCTCTCAATAGGTGAATTTTTTCATATTTGATAACTTCTGATAGACTTTTTGTTATACAGAATAATGTAATGAATTTTTTATCTATGTATGGATATCATGATCATTTAGTATATCATGAATTAAAATTTCATTTTCATTTCATTGATTATTATATGAAGTGAAAAATGATCACGACATGAAAAATGGTGATATTATGATGAAATCAAGTAGGTATGTATTCTTAAGAATGTTCATTGACATTATAAATAATATTTCGATGTAAAAATGGTTCCATTTTATCATTATTTTGATGATATACATTACCCTTTTGATTCTTAATTAGTATATGGTTTTGAAACCATTATCTTTCTATGGATCACCCTCTTTCTTCTGATTAGTGATCTTCATCATTCTCTATGATTATTTATTCTTTTCTTCCATGGCCAATTCATAACCTATGTTCCCATACATACAAACTTGTTATGAGTTAAATTGGGTAATATTAATGTTTATATATTACATTTTAAAAGGATATTTTATTATTCATTTTTACTATGTGTGTTTCTATGAATAAAACATTCAATTATTTATCATTTTATAACATTGATGAATTTCAATAGTGAAATTCATTTTAATTGGGTTGAATGTAACACCATTCAATTTTTATGTCATATATTTATTTAATATCTTTTATTTCTTATGTTTTATGATTATAAAAGATAATATTTCTCTACATTAAACACTATATTAACTTCTGGTATACACAACACTATGCTTGGCTTCTGTTACAAACATGTATGATTTTTTCAAATAGATTTCATTTTACAGAAAATTGAGTTTCAACGAACAAATAAATATTATTAAGTTACCTTATAACCAATAAACTATAATATAAGGTATGAAAAATATTATTATAATTTTAAAAACATTCTTTATAAATGTATATAAAATTAATCCTCTAGTGATAAATTAATGGTACAAGAAAATAATAATTTTTTTCGAATAAACAGAAATGTTTCCCTAAAAATATAGTTAAATAAAAATGAATTCTTCTATATGATAATAAATTTATTATTAATGAATTTTCATAATGAAATATATCTATAATATATACACTCAATAGAATGTTTAAAATTCATATTATATTTTTTTAGACATTTTATGAATACAAATTCTATTTTTGGATAAAAGAATTTTTTTCAACAAATGATATTTTTCCGCCTTTTGATTGCAAAACCATTTTAAATTTAGTTTGTGACATGTTTTTATATTATATTTTATAAATAAACTTCTTCTTTTAAATATTATTATCAATAAATGTGTTTTCTTAATAATTTTTATATTTCTGATAAGTTTTACATATTGATAAATAAAAAAATGCAATTTATCTAAATTTAAATCTATTTATTCCTCCAATTTATTAATAGTGGTAAATTATATATAATACTGTTTTCAAAGTATAAATAGAGTATATTATTGTCAGTTAATATTATTTATGTATTTGTAATTAATTTTAGATTTAATTTATATGTAAAAACATTATAATCATTTGTAGGATTTTAAAATTAAACCACATTTTATCATTCCAAAAATGGGATTAAATTCAGATTAATTACAAAAACTTCTATGTTGCGAATTTATAAAAATATATTCTTTAATTTGAATCAATGGGTTCAAATTATATAAATTGTTTCCTTTTGTTTTTTGGGGATTATGAATAGAAACATTAGAATTTTTTTTAATATGGTAAAATGTTAAATCGAGAAATTAATGGTAAGAATAATATTACCAAGTTACACAAAAAAATGTGCCGATATAATTTGATGAATTTTCTTTAACCTAAATCATCCTTCATTATAAATGGTTTGTTTTGGAATCCTCATAGATGAGATTATATCATTTAATATATTTTATTTAATGTAATGATAAATATGTCTTTCAGAAATTTTAATAATTATATTATTTTCAATAGTAGATTATGTTGAAGAAAAATTCAACTATAATTACTCATTTAAAATTTAAAATTCTTTAATTTATTATGATAAATAATTCTAAATTTTTATATTATAAATTACTACCATGAATTGTTATAGAATGATGATGGATAAATTATTGAATTGATGAAAACCCAATAAAATAATTTTAAAAAAATTTCTAATAAACCCTAAAATAAAAAAACAAAACATGGATAAATTTTATTTCAAGGGTATTTATAGACCATAATAATCAATGGGATGAATATTTTTCCATTTATAGAAACATGGAAAATATTATTATACTTATAATATTTTATCTAATATAATGTTAAAGTTGGCAGATTCATACTTTAATGAATATAAAATTTTTAATGTGCGATTTTCCAAAATATATATATGAATATAAGATTTATTAAGAATGATATAGGATTTATTTATAACATAGTATTCTATTTTCGTTTTTATTCTAAAATTTATATCATATTTTCACACACAAAAAATGTAGTAATTATTTTTATAATAGAAATATCAAATTAATATTAATAAAAATAGTAAATTTACTATAAATTGGGACAATTAAAATATCCAATAAAATATCTACATGAAAATTACCCATTGTTAATATAATAAAATATATGGTTGTAGTTTGACAATTTAACTTGATATTTTTAAAAATAAATGAAATGAATAGTTTCAAAATTGTCCCAAATGAAATTTTGTCAAACTATTGTCTTATTTAATTACCTAAAAATATTAAAATTTTATTAAAAATATAAAATAATTAGTATATGGTCTAAACTATTCTATATGTTTCATTTATGGTTTAATTCGCATTAAAATATTAAAAATTTCAGGGTTTTAATATTGAAACATTTGCTACAACAGTTGAAATTAAAATAGAATAACTAAGCTTTAATTAAAATTAAAGCATATAAATTGATAATAATAATTACGATATTTATTTTAGGACGATACTCAAACTGTATAAAATCTATTATCTGAAATTATAAAATTTTTGGAGTTTTTTTAATAGGATTTAATTTTACTATAAATTAATATTATAAGAGATTCCAAAATCCCCCTCTGCCGAATTATAAACCATACCAACTCCCCCACTTCATTACATCACATTAGGCATTTGTTATCATCCATTCCTAGTTAATTTTTCTTATCAACTTCTCTAGTCACAATCTAGAGGTTCTGGTCTTATCCAAATACCAAATCAAATTCATTATAAAGAGATCAAGAGGGCTCTCGTCGAAGAAGAGATAATCTCCTGTAATTATTCATTCCATAAATATTATCCTCTTTTAATTCCACATCATGAGTTCTTTCCATTATAAAGTAATAACTCCAATGTCAATTATGTATTATTTTTTATGATTATGTAACAATCATATTTCACTTCATATATATTCTTTGGAAAATGATATCACCACCCATGTGTACATATGTTTTGTTGTCTCCACAACGTTGTGTAATCGGGTTTTAACCACTCCCTTTTATGGATGGGTTTAATGAAGAAAATAATAACTATATATTATTATTATAATAGGATATTTACTCATGTAAATAAATATAAACCATCAACTTCCATACCATTCCATAATTAATGGAACGATATTTTCTCTATGGTGTATGTACGACCAACCATCTACACAATCCAATGAGATTCATTCAACATGCTATTCTTAAAAACATGACTATATAAAATTATATGATGAATAAATATGATAAGTATTACATTAATATAATTCTAGAAAATTTTAAACTATCTACTAAGAATAATAACCCAAACATATGTGATAAAACATTCCTGATATAATGGAGTAGTTACAACCCAAAAGGCGAGTAATAATGAATTAATTTTAGAATTATAATGATACTATGATCAGGTTAGTATTAGAAATATAAATATGGATCTATAATTACTTAATTAAATTATTTAATCCATTATATTTGAGTATTAGACACATGAATTGGAATCAGAGCAATGGTAAGAGAATATTTTTGTGTCACCTTTATTTCATTGGGACACATTATGTATACAAATCTTTATTCTTATAACAAGTGTATATACACCCCAAACATTTATTTTATGTTTTTTACAATCTTATGGTTTTTATTTTATATGAAATTATATTTTCAAGTGAAGTGTATTTATTTCACAATCACTTCAATATTTAGATTTCTTTTATCTTAAATCTCTGTTGGGGAATATTTATCATTCATATTAATGTTTTATATAAATATTTTCATTAAATGTTTTACAATTATACTATGAATATATAAATTAATTTTTACACATTTCTACATTTTTACTATATTATTTAATTGAATCATTTTTTTCAAATGATGTACTTTTTGAATTTCCAGCAACGGTACGATAATATTGTTTTCTTTTTACATATAAAACATGGAGGAAATTTTTCCCTTTCATAATTATTTTTTTCGGAGAAGATTACCTTATAATATTAATAGTTTACATTGAAATAATTTTTTTAAAAAAATTTCCCAAATATCTTTTAGGAAGATAAATCATTTGTAAAGAAGAAATGTTATTTTCCTCCTATATTAATTTAAAGTTTTATTCAAAAATTATTTTCCATTTAAGATGAAATTATTTAATAGGTATTTAGTTCACATATATTATACACATTATTCCAATGGTTTGATTATGTTTATAATGAAATGAAATTATGAAATCTGTATATCTTTCATAGATTATGAAATGATGAAATTATATTTATGATTCCCATTTCTATTCCATGAGATATGTTATAAATGAATTATATTTATGGAATAAATTTTTTTCAATAGGTAAACCTATGCAGAATGATTTATGTTTTAGTGGCACTTATTTGTATGGTTTTAATTATACGATGTGTGGGTCCTATATATCCCTCTAATTAATTGGGTAATGATTTATATCATAGAAAATAGATAGTGCATGAACTATAATATATCTTGGTTCAGTAATACATGGTTGTAATAGTAAGTGATATCAGTTCTATAATACATAGCCATAATGGGAAGTAAACAAGGTGCAGTAATACCGATCTTGAACGAGGAGGGAACTCGGATTAAAAAAGTAAATTTTCACTATTATGGCCTTGGTGATGTGACTTTCCAAATATGGAATAGTTTTTCAATTAATATATGTTTTCCACAATTCCATGTTTAATGCCAACTATATTTTATAATGTATTGTTTTACTTTATGATTTATTCCTTATGAATTTTCATGACTCTTTTCATTAATTTATGTGATATGTGGTATTAAATTCAAAAATTATGTTTATGTTTTTACATTATAATGTTCATGTTTTGAATTATATTTTCCTTGATTTCCATTACTGATCATATGTGATCCCCTTTTTTATAGTTATTTTCCCAGGATATAAGTAAATTGTTTATGTAGGAAAATTGATGTGGTAGATCCATGTGGGATATATTGGTGTTATTTCAGCAAATTAGATGAATGTGTTCCATGTTTCCCAAGGCACTAAAATAATTTGGTCTTTTGGAACATATTTTTGTAATATATTAATAATTCCAAAACAGAAATGTAATATTCATATATGTAAATATTTGTTCGCTAGACTCAGTATACTGAGATGTTATTATTAGTATCAAACCCCTAATATCTACCATCATTCCCATTAAATGTAATTATTATATATAACTCCAGAGTGTGTATGACATACTATCCCCCCATAGGGGAATAATTATATATCCATAACCATCTTTTAGGGGTAGTTATTATGATATTTTAAATGATTATATATCATCATTATGGAATATTTTGAAACATTGAATTTGAATATCAAATAAACATTCTTACTTACTAATTCAATATAAAATTATGTTGTTTCTCATGCATATGTGTGCACTAACATCTTCACTAAGCAATCAAATTATTATTCATTTATATTTTAAATGGATTGTAATACAGTTGGGATTAAATAATATGAAATATGTGTATTATGTTATAACGATTTTGGAAGGTATAATTTTTATTTACCTTAATTTATTACATCTATCATAATGTGAAAACAAAGTTCATTCATATATATGCCATTCTATCTCCACAAACGATGTAAATCATTTTCCTATTCTAATCTATAAAATTTATTATCAAATATATATATATATTATATATAACACATTATTTTCATTATGATTATTTTTTAATGATGATAATTATACAAAAACATGAACTACGTAATTAAAATAAAAATATTAAAAAATAGTTAAAACAGATAAACATTGATTATAAAATGAATTATTTAAAATTTAGTGTTAATATTATATAATTTAATAATATATGATTATATAATAATATATATGGGTCTATTAGATCTTCTAAATCGATTTAAATTATTATATAAGGGGATTAATTGACCTACAAGATAAGTTGGGCATGAGTTATGGTTTTGTTTCAAAATATCACCATTATATGGTATTATTTTTGTCAATGTATAATAAGTGGGAATTAATTTATATTAATATTATAGGCCTAATATATTTTCTTCTCCTAGGGTAATTTTTTAAAAATTACTTGTTTTTCTTACATTTTCCAATAATTATGTACAATGATACTAAATACATGTTTTATAAGGAAATATGACTTTCTCATCCAATTTCATTGGGAATATTTTTCTTCCATAACCATATTTTTCTTAAAAAATATTACATTTTTTTAAATAATTCTCAAATTATTCTTGAAATACATTTTTCCGTGATTGTTTTAAAAAATGGGTTTAAAGAAATATTTATGTCATTTATAGACAATAATCATTTTTTCTATTAAAAATTGTGATTTTACTATTTTTCTTTAATATTAATTGAATGAAATTTCTGGTCTTAGTGACCAAATATTGTATTAAATAAGAAATTAAATGTTTAAAATATTCACTAAATTAATTTTTATCTTAATATTTTTGAAAACATTATAATTTAAATATATGATATCAACGTGATAAAGTATATTTCCATTATGAAATATTCTTGTGATCTTATAAAGTATATTTATTATTATCACAACTATTAGGGGAATTTTATATATTATTTGAAATGTACTATTCTCATATCATTCACCTTATTGATTTTATGGATTATGAATGTCTTATTGATATATTAAATATTAACATTTTTTATGATGGGATTGAAATACTAATAATTACATTTCATATTTTTCTCACAATTCATATGATTAATGTATTGGATATAAAAGTAGTATGATTTCCCCTCTATAGCCCATGTATTCCTTTTTAGGTATCATGAGATAGATTATTTAAAGTACATAGAATACTCATTACATATAAATTAATTTTTTTTTGTATGTGGACTTCATATTAAGAATATTAACTTATTCATTATCAAAGAAATCATTTTAATACTTTTTTATTATTATACATTAAATTATTTATGTTCTTATGTTATAAATGTATATTCTCTACTCAATAATTGTATTAGATTTATTAAATAATTTTTTAGTTTTTATCAGGATCATATTATCATTGATTTAATTAATTTCTATGAGCTTTCATTATATGCATACCCTTAGTGATCATCTATCCTCAGCACATTATTATGTGTCTATCCAAAAGGATTCTCATAAATGTATTAACATTTATATAATGTGACTTGATAAAGTGTTGCTACTGAAAAATAGGTATTCATGTCATTTTTTAAAATAATAATGTTAATTTTTAAGAAATTTTTTTAGAAAAGAAATTATAAATAATTGTTTCGATTTCTATTTAAAAAACAACACTGAGTATCAGGTTTTTCAATTATTATTCTAGTATTTCGAATTAAATTCCACAATAAATTGACATTGAAGTCCCCTATTCTATGTTTTGGATTAATTTTTTGTTTATAACCAAAATAGGAATGTTTATCTATCATATTTTTAGCATCAATATCAAAATTAAATGTCTTTTAAATATCATCTCCTATTTTTTATAATATATTCAGCATTGGATTTGAAAATATACTCATTCTGAAATTATATTTTTCGTTAAAAAATTTGAAATATCACACCCGAAAAATATCACTATTTCTATAATATAAAACACAATATACAACAATCAAACAACATGTATAAAGGAAAACAAATCTATGAGAACCTTTATAATTTAACATAATAATCAAAAAGACAATATCAACATATTTATATTTTAATATATAATTATAAAACGCATACCATAAAATTTATAAAAAATCATTCATAGATGGTGAAGAATTATTTTGAGATCATTTGGTAAAAACACCTACAATGAAGAAAATTTATTTTTTGGACACTTTTTATTAATAAATTGAAATATTAATCATAAGAATTAAAATATGCATAACTTATCATTTAAATTGCATTAATTCCTAAAAAATAGTTTGTAAAAATGTCTAAAGATAGGTAACTTCATCATTCATATATGACTCAACATCATTTAATGAATATAATAAAAACGAGTGTTGTGAGTTTAAAATAAAGAATTACATGTCATAAAACATAAATTTTTTTGTCTATCCATAGAACATTTAGTCATGACCCGTATTGTGATTACTCATACATGAGTAATAAAAAATATTAATCACATTCAACATTTTATGTTGAAGATTTCATTTTTATTATAAAAAAATAATGTGGAAATAAAAACCAAGATATATATGTATATCGAAAGTAAAAAAATATATAATATAAGTAATATTCACCATTACATCTATATATTGGATTACACATCGGTTCATTATCAATAAGTGATAATTCTTTAACATTTTCCATGACCACAATTTTCATATCTATAAATTAGAAGAACATGTAAAAAATAATAATTAAATGTAAATAACCATTAAAAAATGTTAACATACTTGTCTAAAAATGAGATAATTTTTTTAACACCCCAATATAAATATAAAAACCAATAAAATTTTAATTAACATGGGAAGAATAAACCTAACATCCAATTCCCAACATATTAAAAATATTTTATAATTGATGATATTAAAATTACTATTACTTCAGCATTATCTACATGATCATATTCATCACAAAATGGGTAAAACTAACACCAAATCTCCATTTTTGATAATCTCTTACATAATTATTTAACTCTATCAATAGTCATAAAAATTTTCAACATTGTTAAAATTAATTTGGGATTTAAAAACCATAAACTCCAATGGTGTCAAAGTGAATAATAATCGTGTCTAGAAGCCTAATCAAATAATTGAAACAGCGAGCCACTTAAAAAAATTTTAGTCATGAAATAAAAACTAAATCATAGATTTAAAGAATAAAAATTTAATTTTTTTATTCCAAAATTATTAAGACAAAGTGATAAACCATGTGTTCAACCATAGTCAGAAATAATATAATAATTAAAAGACATATTATGCCTACCAGAATTAATCTCGATACACAATGTCATAGGTATTTTGTTTACCTAGGTGTCTATTTCCACACTATAAAATCTTTAAAATGTAAAGACAACATATCCAAAGACTTCATATACTCCATGATGATGATCATTAAACATTTGATTCACCGAATAATGATTATGTCTATCTTTTCAATCCAATTATATAGCTCATAAATGATATCCACCCTAAAATACCCCTACATTATTTTGGAAGATTCCTCCTCAAAAGGGTTAGGTGAAAGAGTCTGCTCAACCTCTCCTTATTCTGAGATAAAAATAAATTAAAAATATTAATCAAATACACCACATAATTTTTTTAGGTAAGTGAAATCTCTATCCAACTTCTTAGGATTCAACTTATTTTCTTTGCATGTCTCCATTTAAAGTGGAAATAAGGGGTAATCATTCCTCTTATTATGTATTTTTATCCATCTTGTGGTTCTACCTTGGCTCAAAGATCAATCTCCTAATACCCCCTCTACTAAATCTCTCATATTATAGATCGAATCATCTTCAAGTTCCTGGATAGAATCATCAAGTAACATCCATTCAAAAAAATTACCAACTCTACTAATTCCACCTCAATACTAATATGTTTCTTTGAGTCTCTCTTTGAGCACATCACCTCATCATATTATTCTCTCAAGGGCCTCATGGGAGATTCCTCGGTATGTTTGTGATCAACTTCACAAACTAGATCAAATTTTGTCCATATTATATTTGGTTGAATGTATTTTACATGCATCCTTTTCAAACAATGAGGGCATTGCATCCGTTTGCATCCCCAATTAAGAAAAATACTAAAAATAATTCCCAATCCACTTCAATGAGGAGACACTACCACTAGAGGAATCAGTCAATTGAGATCACCTATAAACCTACTTAAAAAGCTCTACAATTTGGATCAGAAGGTATAGAAATCCATGTTCCATCAGCATTTTTGGTTTTCTAGCCTTCTCTATATTTCCCAATTTTATACACACAGAACTAAAATCAAACCATGTTTATGAAATAAATGATTACTTATACCTAAAATCTTCCCCTAAAATGATCGACAAAAATGCATTAGGTTGATTTGACAAGTCATTCTCAACATAGAATATAATTCAAATTGGGTGAAAAACTAAACGAGTTCGACTATCCGAGCCAAAATAATAACCTATGAGATTCCCGATAATACATAGAATAGTAGGGTTCAAATAGAGAAGGGTATATTCTAGAAACCTTTACCAAACTACAATGGATGATGAATGCCGCTTCATATGGTATTTTTAGAACCACATGAAGTTTAGAAAATGAGACCCGGTATAGGAGCAAGGATTACTCGACCTTACCAAAATAAGATAATACATAGAGGAAATCATGATTATGATGGTTTTCAAATCAAGAAGTACTAATATCATGTACTCTTGAAGGCCCTGTGAATAAAATAAAAATTGGTCGAAATCATCCACCGATGGATTTAAAAGCATGAAATGAGAAATTAATGATAGATGTAGCTATAAGGATGCTTCAGTGAACTATCGATTCAATATCAACACTTGTAAAGATTTGATGAAGATGTTTAGAACTATAAAATTGAGATCTATATGAGGTAATTAAGTGCGATATATAAGGATTGAGGAAGGGATAAAATAAATAGGTTGGCCTTTTTTAAATTTCAATGTATGACCATACCCCACTGAGGGGGGAGGGGCCCTTACAGGAGCCATCAGTGGCTAGGTTATGGCTGACCAAGTAGGGTTCCTCCCCTTAACACCATATACTGAAACATAAATTATCTTAAATAGAAGACAAATGCAATACTGAAATGTTGATCTCATAAAATATAATCAAATTCAAGATATAATTTATCAATATTTGGAATGGATTGTTTCATCCTCGTATATCATACATCAACTGAAACACATATATATAATCCAAATAAGAATAACCGAGATAAAATCTTCCTATCCCATCGGAACTAGAATATGTATTAGAAGTTTCAAAAAAATTTCGTTCCAACACCTTTTGTTTCATTTTATTCATTTTATTTTTTATATACTCATATATAAATGTAACTAATAGTAAAAAAACACATAAAAAATATGAACGATAAAGAATAATAAATGACTGTCAATGTAGTGAATGATGTATAGAATCCCCAACTGTAGTAAGCTCCTCAAAATTAAATGGTAGTAATGCATTATGATCTACAATGTCATGTACTAATATTATGAGATGACCCATCTTCATATGCTTGTGATGTATAGAATCCCACAAAATATTTATGACTATGAACACTACCACACATACATGAGGATCCAAAATATACAATTCATAGTGTATGGTAGGGTCTAAGTGAGGTAGTGGAGGATATGAGTAGGCAGGATATCCATGATGGTCTAGCTGGTAATTTTGTATTGACTACACAGCTGACTGGTATAGCTAGGAAGGTGAAACATGATTTGAATCTCTCATCAAATTTTCTAACATATTTTTCCTATATTATTGAATTTCACCTATGAGGGAAACTTTCATATCAATAAACATATCATTTAAGGATTCAATTTTATAGTATCTTGATTTCATAGAGTGATAACAATAAACTATTATAGAACTAACACCCACTTTATATCCACTTTTATGGATAGTGTGTTCATGCTTTCTTAAATTAGTTGGTAGGTTTTCCATCCAAACAATAAGAAAAAATTCTCCCTATTTTTATTAATCTTAATGTTAATACTAAAATTGAAAATGAATATGGTATATTAGGGTTGTTAATTTAAAAATACAAAAATTCAAGATAAATAAAAGTTATCTACTTAAAATACTATCATCTACATCCTTAACTTTCTTTATATGAAACATTTCATTTTTTATTATCTCTCATTTCCATTTTAATCGTAGGTAGGGGGAGATAGAGGACCTTATCATTCCCCATCAAAACCACAAGTTGGCTAAGCTCATAATCATTTAACATTTTATAGTCAATTTTTTCTATAATAAATAATACCCTCCACGTGATAATGTTTTAAGAAATACATTATAAAATTGGATGTCTTCATTGGATTTCATGGAATAATGTTATATATAAAATAAAATTGTATGTAATTCAGTATATATATATATATTGAATTTTACAATATAAAATAATTATCATACTTGTAATTCTTCATCATGTAAGCTAGAAGAAAAATTTATCCATGAATCATTATCTAAAAAATCATACATGAGGAATGTGTTCTCATTGTTTTTATTCCCAAAAAAATATATTTTTTAAATTTTGTTTTAAAATTTGTCCATAAAACATTTTCTAAAGAAATATATATATATTCACAATCTTTTTTCCTCAAAATTGATTGTCTTATTTAATTGAATAAATATAATAGTAGTCTTTTAAAATATATATCATTTTAAAATACTTATATAAAATAAACCAATGATGATATTTTACAATTATAGACTCACAAATATGATCTATCTTTATATTATTGATAGAATTCCAATCAAGATAAAAAGTGATAATCATACAATATATCTGCATTGTGATTTTTTTTATGATACAAATTTCATTTTGTATAATTGAAGTATTTGTTTCTAAAAGCCTTATAGGTTATTTCTGATCTCCATCAAAATGTGATAGTTTTTAAATGTTTAATTCTTTTTTTACCAACCCATGATGTTGATTTTGTAATACTAAGTGCTTAAGAATATTCTACTTAATTATCATCGATTATCAAACAATTTTTTTTATAAATTAAAAATTTTCATTGTTCAGATAAATATATTACCAATATTTATTCATATGAAAAAACCAATATACCTCTTTATAGGTTTTTCAAACTATGTATATATATATATTCTTGAAATATTCAAATGTTATGATGTTATGTGGAACTACACATTAGTAAACAATTGTATAATTAGAAAATACGAAAACAAAATATGATCGAAAAAAAATATCACATACATGGGTATTTTATAGATATATATATATATAATGATGTTACGATTCTTAACCAAAAATATGAATGAAAAACGACTAAATATATTAATTATTTATAAAATGGTATAATTCATTATAAATTAAAACATCTACATTGTTGAAAATTGTTTTCACATGCATACATTTAACTAAAATATAATATTGTATGTTAAGTATTTCGAAGAAGAAATGTTTAAATATAATCGTGGAATATAAAATTTAACATAAAAAATCATATAGCTAATCAAATATATATAATAAAACATCCCCCAGTTATAAAAATATTTTTTATATATGAAATTTAAAAAATAAATTGAATGTAAATATATAACAGATTAATTAAGAGAGTAATTTAGTGTTTTCCCATATCCGTTCAGCGTAATAATTATGTAGTACATGTTCTATGTACGTGTTTCTAAAACTGTTATCCATAAATTTCATAATAAATGAATAATCCTTTTATAAATTAATTAAATAAATATCATTTTCCACAAAAAAATGTATTATTTCCATTGAAAATTAATTAACCACAAATCATTAAATAGATATATAAAATAATTTTTTTTATTTTCAAGTGTTTCCATGATAAATGATTCCATATTACATGTAAATATTTTCAAATCTACAATTTAATCCCATATTCTTTCAAATTCATGCCACTATTACTAGAAACCCAACTACACATAATCATGTTTACATGAAATATAGTAAAAAATTCTATATGTCTTTATACACCCCAAAGTATTCCTTTAATGTAGAAAATGGGTTTTTATCTTTCCCACTTGAAATACGAATCACTTAAATAACGAATATTACACAGATATTTTGAATGGTACACTTTTAATCCATCCATTTTTGGTCAAATGTGTACCCATTAATATCAAAACTAGACCATGGGATCACATTAAGTGAGTGCCCCCTTCCAACAATTTCAATATTTCCAATGGAGATATATCTATGATAACTTTCTATTTAAACAATGAATAAAAACTCATTTTTATGCTCAATCATCTACCAATGTTAATTTATTTTCGGATATCGTACCATTAATTCAGTAAAATATGATGATATATATTATTGAACTTAGTTTCTGTTATTCAAAATGTATAAATTTCCCTTCTTCAATTCATCTCGTTGAATAAAATATTTTTAGCCTCAAATCCTGTTGTCTTAACTGTCAAATTTCTTATTTTGAGAAATAAGTATACATATTTTATTCAGATTAGAAATATAAAAACTACAGAAAGAAATCACTTCTTTTGATATATATTTTTGAACAATAGTGGCCTTTAGTCGATAAGGATTTTTAACATATCACATCACAATCTTCAGTTATCTCCCGGAAGGATACATCTATAGAAAATAAATAGGGCCACATATTCTTATCTCATATACTATATGAATTGATAGATGAACCATTGTATCGAAAAACATAGGGGGAAATACATTTCTACAAGAAAAAGTATATGAATAGATTTATTCTCCAACACAGCTAAAAATTTTGGATCAAACATGTTACTATAAATTGAATTGAAAAAATTACATAACCCAGTGATATTCTTTCTGATTGTTGTCTGCAATATACCATGCATTACCCCTGGTATAAGTTGATTCTTCAATATATGACAGTCATGATATTTTATAGCAATTAATTTAGAATGCATAAATGACATCCAATTCTTCATATCTGATGAATTTCCAAGGGATAATTTTATACCATGAATAAACTGAAAAAAATCATCTAGATCTTTATTAATATGTGGAATTTTTGAAGTAAATATATTCTATTTACTTTGATAGTGTTTGGTAAATACAATTTTATTCTGAATAATATCTAGTAAAATATAGCTTCAAATACATCAATTGTCTTCCCCTTTATGTCTAATTATGTTCCAATCAATAATTCACAGATGTTTCTCAAAACATTCATCACTTAATGATATTTTTATATCTAAAAAATGTAATAAGGTAGTTTGAAAATGAATAAGTCATTATTCTTAATAAATTAATACCCGAACATCTTTTCATCACAAATGAAAATTAATAGTTTCCACCCTATCATAATATACATCAAATTAAAATGGTTTTTTTGGAATATTTTATTCCAAAAAATCACTAAATGTTGTTTTAAATATATTATATGGATGTTAAATTCACCAAAATCTCTTATATCCCATGTAAACTCCCATTAGTCACTTATAAAATTGATTAATTTGTGTCTAGTCTTTACAAATAGGACATGCATTGTGTCCATCAACACTGTATCCATATAAGTTTCCATATGATGTTTTATAGTGAACATTATCTTATCATGAAAAATAAAATACTCTTTCTTGTATTCGTAAATAACATTAACACCATTCTCCCGTTGAAGTCTCAAATAATGAATTAATTGTGAATGATCCAAATAAATATCATTTACTGTGTTTTTTTGTTCTCAAAATCATCATGCTAATTCTAAAATATTTTTTACGTATACATATCTACAGGTAAACGTTGTAAACTACCAACAAAAAACTATGAAATATGTTCGCTATTTATCTTATGATATGGATTTATTACATAGGTACATACTCCCTTTCTAAAAAGTTATAACTTCACATACAAAATCAGAAACTTCTTTGTCAAATATTTTTCACTAGGTTTAATCATCAAGGTGGTGCACGTTACCATTATAGATTCACTCATATTAATTTAAATTAAACCCTTTTTAATTAATTAATGTTTTAAATATGATTTTTTAATTGATGAATTATTTGTATTTACAAAATTTCATTAATAGGTGTTTTGATTTTGGTATTTTAAAATGATCCATAGTTGAATTATTTGAATTATATGAAGGAATTATTGGATGGAATTAAAAGAAAGTAACAAAATTTTTTTGCATGTGATTAGATTCCAGTTCCTAAAAAAGAACATGACTTGGATTTTTCATCCATCATATGCTGTAATGTCCCATATGTATTATGTTTTGATATATATTCATATTCTTTCCCATACAACACACAATAATTAGGGAAACCATGTATCATTTTATAACCCACTCTCATTGAGAATAATATTTTCATCACCACATTATTGAATCTGGAATTGTTCTTCCATCTATAAGTGGCTCTTTTAAAAGATAAAATAAGTTACATAAACATTTTCACTGCAATTTTTTTATTATTTCAATGGAACTGATCTAAAAATTGATGATTAAATGGTATAATTAGTGAAAGGAGGGAATAATGGATTCTCAAAGTCTCCGTAAAATGACTAAAATTAGTTTTTTCATTGGTTTCAACACCTAAATCATGAATTGATTATTCAATACAATCCTATATCTGATTATGAATATTTTCAGAAACATTACTTGGGGAATTTTTAGTTACTTTCCCATGAAAAATCAAATGTGTATAATTAATGTTAAAACCACAATAAGTGAGATGGTCCCTAATATCTTTTAAATTTTACTTTCTCATTTTCAAACACATCATAATAGATATAAAATAAAATCCATATTTTGAAAAAAAAATATATAACATTCCAATAAAGCACCAACTCCATTATCATATTCACTAGTGTTTCGTAATAAATTTATAAAATTATAATCCATTTCTTACCAAATATTACAATATAATATATTAATATTTTAAAACAAACAATAATTTAAAAATATATATACATACGAAGATAAATTTTTACCAAAAAATATACAATCAAAATGATTGGTGATCAAGTTGAAAATATCAACTATTATTCAAGATAAATTAAAAAATTATGTACTCAAAAAATTTATTTTAAATAAATAGATAAATAAAAACAATGTTTAATGATCTTAGTAATTCAATAGGGATAATTTTATAATTTTTTGATATAATTTCATAATCAACTTTAACAACACACTACTTCCATTATAGAGAGATATTTAAGATTAACAGAAATATTCAACTTTAGTTGACCTTTAATTAATAACATGAAAGATAAAATCAAATTTTGATTATTTATAAAGAATGTAATCAATTTAGTGAAAAAGTATTGCACAAATAATGAATTTTCTAAAATAAATATAAAATAAAAAAAACCTAAATTTAAATTTTAAAAAACAAATAACTTGTGTTAAATGTAATAAATAAATTTGATCAAATTTATATCTTAAATTACCTATTATATGATGAATAAAATATGTGTTTGAAAAAATAAATCAATTTATTCCATATCATAGTATATATTATTCTAATATATAATTAATCATTTCAAATACTATATGATAAAAAAATACCATTGTTGTTTTATTATAACTATTTTATTAGTAAAAATATGTGAACTGTTATAACATAAAAATTCATGGGATGCAAATTAGTTAAGAGTTAAAATTCACCATAACATAATGTGAAATAATTTAGAAAAAATGACCCTTCTAATATTTTAAAATAAAATTTTCGAGAACATAATTTTTATAATAATAATGAGTAAAAATTTACATATGGTTTTTCAATTTTATTCAATATTAAAATGTTATTAAAATTATCAGGTGACATCAATAGAACTGATTTCATAACCATAATTTATGTAATTAAATTTTATTTATTGTTGTAAATTACAAAAACAAAAAAAAATTATGTTCTTTTAAATATATATATATATATATATATATATATATTATCCATTAAAATATATAATCAAGACAATAAGATTTTTATTTTTATCTTAAGAGATAATTATACGAATTGATCCAGTCATATTATACATTATTTATATTAATAAATAAAAAATAATAATTCCAAAATTATCATCAAAAAACAAAAATAATATATCCTAAAATATAAAAAAAATAAAAACTTGAACAAAATCTAAAAAAACATTAAAACTATAATATTACTAAAAAATAATTATAATAATAATTAAACATAGAAAATAAAATTACCACCAATTATGTAAAAAAGGACTTCAACATAAAAAATTTATACAAAATATAATAACAAAATTTATTCAAATATTACCATCTCACAATTATAAAAGAAATTAAGAATAATTACATGAATAATTATAGAAAAAAATATACATAAATAATTTCCAATATTTTTTTCAACTATTATTAAAAATATCCTACCAAATATTATCATAAAATATTGTTGAACATAAAAATAAATATAAAATTTCAAACTATTATCATAAATGACAAATAAATCCAATTTATTTAAAAACAATACAAATTTAGGAGTTCAATAATGAAAAATTAATCATAAATTCTGATAAACTCGATTGAAGTTGATAGAAAGGAGTGAATCCAACAAGATTTATTAAAAATGAGTGCAAAAATTAGATAAAATAAATTAAAACAATACTTAAATATTATTTTTTTATTGTAATTTATAGATTGATGATCGGGAAGTATACATAATGTATGGATTATTCAATAGAAATAATGATTAAGAGTGGATAAAAATTGATGAAATAATTAATCATTATCCATTATCGGTGGGTGAGGGTTTCCAAAGTTGTTCGGAGCCCACTACGGTTGAGTGCATGTTTTTTGGGGGAAAACATTAAGTCATTGGGAACTTGAAATAAATTTTAACTAACATATGCCAACAGTTCTATCAAATATTACATGCTAAATATAATTACATTTATTTTTGGGTCGATGTTTTGAAACTTCGACCAAAAAGGTTTTTTAACAATATATTTGGTGTTACGATTCTTTAAAATAAAGGCACAAGATTTTTTTCCCTTTAGACATGTTTTTGTTAGAAAAATGTCCCAAAATACCATTCTACATAACATATGGCCTTAGTTTCCAATATAACTAATTCTAAAACTACAATTTATTTAATTTAAAATATAATTTTAATAAAACTGATCTCAAAATATTAATATTAAATACGATTACATTTAGGTATATTTTTTCAAATAAAATAAGATATTATGTTTTATTTTTTCTTATTTAATGTCAATTTACATAATATATGTATTTTTAAATTAATAACACACTTCTATATCTTTTGGAATGTGAATTCCACTATCTAGTAATGATGAAATAATGTAACCACTATCCCTAGTCTTGTAAGGCCGAGTTAATTACACTATAAGGGTTATTATATTCTTATTAAATCTTGTTTGATGTGTAGATAAGGTTTTAAAAGAAAAAAAGGAGTATATTATTAACATGGTTTAACGAAAATTTAGGGAAAATGACTATCCTTGTAAATTCATGTCATAAGAACAATGTAAGAAGGAAATATAATACTTTGACAAATAGAAAATATATGATAAATCCAAATGGGGATTGTGTCAAAGGAACATGTAAATTCATAATGTTTTCAATACATGTTCATTGATTAAATATATTTTAATTGTATATATTGAGACCAACTGATGAAATGGATTGAGATAATTACAATCATACTGTAGAATCCCTAGAAAAATTAAACAATTATTATTATTTTTTAAATTATGAAAACAATTACAGTAAACATGATATTTATCAATATAATAAACATCAATATTAGCCCATAGAAAGAGAATATTCAAAAGACTATTTGATCACCACATCTAATGTAAATAACAATGTGTATTTAATTGATAATTTATATGTATCC
This sequence comes from Viscum album, assembly GCA_963277665.1. Lineage (NCBI taxonomy): Eukaryota > Viridiplantae > Streptophyta > Magnoliopsida > Santalales > Viscaceae > Viscum > Viscum album. The sequence continues at coordinate 604,911,894 of OY728161.1, read as the reverse complement.
TTTAATATACATTAGTGGATTTCCTGTGGGAATCTATTTATAATAACCTTAGTTTAATTAAGATGGATTATAAATTAATAAAAATAACACCAAAATTATTTGATAATTTTAGAAAAGAATATATCATATCACTGTATGCAATGATTTGGTTTATGAAATATACATAAAAAAGTATAATTACTTCCACTTCATCTGAATATAATGTTATTTTAAAAATAAATTACCAATATCCACATAGAATTGATAAAAATATAAAAAACTTGTTAATAAATTCTCATATTTCACTCAAAACTATAGACATTTATTCGAACATATTAATATTATCTATCCTAAAAAACATATTATATTTTATTACTTATTATAAAAAAAATAATGAGGGAATATTATTTTAATTTTTTATTGGATAACCAAATATTAATCTATACCTAAAAAGAGGAAAAAAGATATATATTGTATGATTATTTATTAAAATATTTAAGTTATATAGTAGGTAATGTATATCTCATTGATACCCTTAATTTGTTGTTGTATTAATTGATATTTAATATTTGGAGAACACCATATATTTAATGTATGTTGGTATAATTTTACATGATAATATATTTTTAAAATATTTCATTAAATAAATACTTATTTAAATATAATTATCTAAATGGTACACCAAAATAAAACGATCCCTGACATATTTAACAAAAATTATGATTAATAATTCCACTATAAACATATTATATTAAATAAATAAAAATTATTTCCTCTAGGATATATATATATATACAATTATTTAATATAGAAAAGGATTTTCTATTATTAATTTACAATTTAATTTATTAATAAATTAAAATATATCACTTTTATAATATTATTTTTATTAAATATAATATTTTATATATTAGCTTATTGTGAACATCATTAATTGGGGAATTTGTATGAAATTTTACTAATAACAGTTATTTTTTAAATTGGAAAATTTTTAATTAGAAGTAAATTTATTTATATATTTATTAAAATTCTAAATGAATTAATTTTATATTTTAAATATTAAAAAATGAACAAATACTTTTAATTCTGTATATCAATATAATCCTTTGATAATTTTTTAATATTTTTCTAAATAATTTTTTTTTGAATAGAGGAAATTCTATTTATTCTTACACTATAATGCTATATAATTTTTATAAGGACAATAAATGAATATTAAATATAATATTTTCAAATTATTATTTAATAATAACATATATTGATTTTAAAATTATATATTTCATTAAATAAATAATTGGTTAACATTATATAATCATAAATATGTTTTTCGAATAAAACACATTTTTATACACTTGTTATTAAATATTATTTTATAAAAAATGGTTTTAATAATATTTTGAATAAAAAATAAGGTTAGTTTTATTTAATTTTTAACAAATTTTAATCAATTAATTAAATTTCATTGATAATTCTATATTACAGTTAATTATTAATCATAAAAATTCAATTATTCGAAAACTGGTTTTTATGTGTTAAAATCACTAATAATGATATTAATTTTAATTTTATATAAAGAAATATATTTATTATTTTTAATAATTATTCCAAAAAATAAGAAATATGTTATATTTTTTTCATAATTAAATGTAAAATACTTTAGTAAATTTAATTAACATGGTAGAAGCTAAAATAGAAAACCAAAAAACCTAAGATTATGTAATGCTAAAAATATTTATAAAATACATGGATTTTTTTCCAAAGTCATTATCAATATTTCCTATTTTTACTCTTTATTTTTACTTTATTTTGGTTCCATTTTTCTTGAGTGTCACTGCCATTTTTTTGGAAACATTTCAAAGTTAATAAATTCGTCTATTAAAATTTTATTATTCATATTTCTTATTTTTCACAATGAAAACATTATTATATATTGATTATTGTGTAACTTATTTATTTATACAAATTCATGTAATTCATTTGGATTTTATTGCTAAAATATTTTTCATTTTGAAATAGATTTCCATTCAATGGATAATATGGTCATAATGACCTTTATTAACTCAAATCCAATCATAGAGTTAAATTAAATCTTCTAGAACTTATTTCATCCATGATTACTTTATTACCTAATTTCATTTTATGGCATATTAATTTATCTTTCTGAATGCTTGATGATGATTTTTATTTAAAAATATGTTACCTTGATTAATTTTCTTCGAAAAAGTATATAAATTTTATAAATAATTCTAATATATTTTGAAAATTTCATATTCCCTATGTTAATGTTTTCCCTTACCTTCATAGTTATCTATTATATTTAAAAACCTGATAATGTGTTATCTCCTCATATTTTCTAGTTTCCCTCATCCTATTTTCATATGTTTTTTATTATCAATTTATTTAATGTGGGTTTTTGAAAAATATACATAAAAATATTAATGGTTTCATTCCATCCTTTAAAATTCAATGGTTTCATTTTCGACTTAATGTTTATTTTGTATAATTTAATTTTATTTCAAGGATTTATTATTTATGTTTATTTTTCAAAATTAAATTTTTAACATCATTTCCACATCACCTTTTAAAACCTTTTTTTCATTCTAAAGAATTAATTTTTTATAATTCATTTTGTAAAAGTAAATATTTTAAAAAATATACAACATTTATTTCCATCAAATTTAAATATTTTAAGGATTGCAGTATTTATGTTTACTCTTAAAATTAATATCATTCAAAATGTATCACATCAACAAATTAAAAAAGTCATATTAAATTGAGTAATAACATTCTCTTTAGTATCAATGAAAATTTCATTTTATAAAATCCCATTAATATTCTAGGATCCATTTTCCTCTTTTATCATTATATATAGTATATCCATCACTTTTATTTATATCTGAACCATCCATAATATGTTCTTATAAAATTATTATTTCAATGATTGTATTTTAAATTTCAATTGATTAAATTCATGATGTTAAATTTGTCATCCCCATTTCATATGTTCTGAAATGTATTTTTATTTATATTTAATCATTATAATGTGTTTGAACAATTTTTTTATTGGAACTATATGTATGCTTGATTTATCGATGGGGACCAATATAGAAATCTTGGAATTAATAATTTTTTTCTCTCGATAGCTGAATATGGTACATTAGGGGATATATATAAAGAAAAATAATACCATGTAGGATTTTTCCTATGGAAATGGGTAAATAATAGGTCTTTTCAAAAGAAAAAGGGTTCAGATGAGGGTTTATCTATATCCAAATTGTAAATAAATCATTTTTTCCATGACATATTGGTAAATGAAAGGTTTAATCATATATTAATGGGTACATATGAGGATTATCCCAAATGTAATAAGGTTCATGATTGATTATATGAAGTATATTATATTCTAAAATAATTAGTGGCTTTTCATGAAAAATCATTTCTATTCCAATTTTTGGTCCATTCATATATGTCCTAATCTTTTTCATATAGATATAATCCTTTTCTCATTTTTATTTCTAATAATTACACATAAGTTCTCTATGGTAGATTTTATCTTTAGTTATTATATTTCCTTCTATCATGATATATGGATAACCCATATTATTCTATACTCTTTATTAATATATTTATCCCATGATCTTGTTTCATTATATTATTATGTTATAATATTTTCTAAAATATTAATATTATTTCACATACAAAGAATTTGAGTGAAACCCTTGCTCATGCTTCCCACATATTGGTTATAAATATGTGTATAACATATATTAATTCTATAAGGTTGTCTAGTTTGTTTCTATTATAGAATAATTCCCACAAGTGTTACTTATATACCCAATCTTACAATACATTAATCCTTCAATTCCATAGATTTTGCGACTATTTAGGAAATGGATTAATTTATTAATTAAATAAAATTAAATAAATGTGTATATTTAGCTCTTGTATCTATAGGGATGGATTTTTCAACAACTTATACATAATATTAATGACTTGGAAGAAATAACTTTTACCAGATATCAGGATGAAGTTCCATATCTAAACTCCAAGAATTCAGATAATTATTCATTATTATATCTATAAAATGTGAATGAGTATTTCAATGTGATTTTAATATTCCATAACAAAATTATATCCCATTTTAGGGATTATAAATTATCTATATTTTTAGAAATCCATAACTTTAGGCCAGAAATGTTAAGAAAATAGTTTGTTGAAATAATTCCATTATAGATTTTCAGCTTTATTATTAAGGAAAACCTAGTCCTATTATCTTCTTCTAGCTCCTTGAAGAATAAAACTTGTACATTTTTTCATTATTATAGTGTCAGTATCAACAAATAAATACATTCACTTTTTTCCTTAAAAATCCCCACTTCAATATGATCACATCACGATAATATATATGGAGGATAATTAAAAAAATCCATTATGAAATATAAAAATTCAAATTTATGTTTATATTATTATCTTGAGCATAGGTAGGACCAATAAATGGTTTATTTACTCAATAATTTTAAAAAATTACAGAACCATTTTCTATTCAATGAGAGGGTCTATATAAATATTGTTATCCATTTATCCCTCTTGAAGGATAGTGTGGCATCATTGTGAATAACTTGTTATATAAAAAAAATCAAATAATGAAAAAATCACAATAATGGATAAAAAATTGATAAAAATTTATTAAATATTATATTTAAATTATAATAAAAGATACATTACACTATACCTTTCTATAGACATGACCAATGATCATAGTATGTTGTCCATGTATTTATCCTAGAATGAAGGGTAAATCAATAGAAGACTAAAATTTTCACATTCATGTTACCATGAATGAACATTGTGTGGAATTAATAGTATTATCACTAATCCCATTCAAATCGAATATTCTTACGCCATGTTAAAACTATATTTGTTCAAAAAATTCATAATAAATAACATAGAGAAAAAAATGTATAGACATGATACCATTTTATCACCATCTAACCTGATGACCTCATATCTCGACATCCTGATCAGGTCAATGAAAGGGCCTCGAATTTATTTTGAATTACCATATGTTGATAACAAGTTCATAGTCATTTGGGAATCTCCAATTGGGATTTATTTTCATAACAAATAAATCAAATAATAAGTCCTAACAATGAATTGTGGATGACGTCTCCATGCATAGGTTAGTCATTAAATTAGTAGATAGTATGTGAATCCAACCTATAGATTAAATTAGAAAAATAATAAAATAACATAACCACATAAAATAAAAAAATTATAAGAATTCAATTATAAACTGAAAAAAACATATCGTTATGGGAGGTAAGGAAATCATTACATGGAACATGTCCATAATTGAAAATTTATTTTAAAAAGAATAAAATATAACACCACCCATCCCTGTTTGACATAGGCATTAATACGTCCATGAATGCAGATAATGAATCCCTAAGAAATGTAAATAAAACCTATACAACCCATTATATATAGTTCTTATATTGTTAAGTTCATAACTATTTAACAGTTAAAATTGATAACCAATAGATTTTTTTTTGATAAATAAGATAAAAATTTATGTGGTGCCTCTCATTATACATTTTAGGGAAATTCTACTTTAGGTCCTTATAGAAACATATTATTCACCAACATCATACATAAACATGTAGAATCATCCAAAACTCATCTATCTATGAAATTTAATCATTGTTCTTAATTAAATATAATTATTTGAATGAAATACAAGAAATCATGGGTCTATTCCGATTATAATGACTATGTGATACTATGAAACTAAATATATTTGAAAAACAATATATGTGTTCTATTAAAATAAAAATGTTATCTTTACTTAATCAAATTAAATAGTATATTTTATTATGACGTGAATAAAAAATGATTCTTAAATGCCCAATTCCTAATATTGATATTTCTCAAATAAATATATATTCCTTGATAAATTGTTACACTATTATGTGTTCCTGTGAATGATCTCTTTTTATCTCAAAATATTATTTGATATCATTAATAAAAATTTCGATAAAATCATCATTATTAAGATAAATAAAATTTCTTATAAGATCTATTGAAAAATATTGAGATTAAATTTATCTTAATTCTATCATCCAAAAAAAATATTTCAAAAACCTCAATACTATATCACTATTATATTCGACCATAATTTAATAAATATTTATTCTGATTTTAAGATGTTTTAAAAAATTACCCACACCTTTCAAAACATTTAATTAATACTATTACCTTTATAGGTAACATAAATAAATTTAATTAACATTGTTTAACTACTAATTCATCATATATGACCACAATCATCTTTCTTCCTTATTTGTAAAAAGTAATGATTTGTATAATTTTTTTACACTATGTTGAAATAAAAAAATCTATAGAATATCCTAAATTTTGATCCTAATGAACCAACAATTTAGATGTTTCATCTGATAAACTGTATTATAAAAACTATAAAAATAAATATATAATATTATCTAAAAATATATATATCATCTCAAATGTTAACAGCTGACTTCATCTACAGAAAATCTCTATAGACCCTCAAAACAATAGGAGGGACTTATATTTTAGCTAAAATTTAACAAAAATAAAATTCTTAATTTTAAGCCTAATACAATACAACACAATTCAAAATAAATGTAAATTTAAATAAATTTCAATATCAAACAAAAACTTTTCACCCTCCATGCTAGAGAAAAACAGACATTTTATATCAAAATCATTTAAATATTTTAAAAACTATAACCAATATGTCCATATGTAAAGAAATAAAAAACTAATTTGAAAAATATACTTGGTTCCACAAAATATAAACTTATCCAATAATGTTCCAAGAATAATATTATTTAAAATCCTTAACTATACTCCCATTGGAGTAATTAATTATTAGGCCCATACAATCAAACCTTCCATTATTTAAAATATAAATACTACGTATATTAATAAAATAACTAATATAAATTAGATTATAATTTTGGGTCTAGTAAATTAAAAAATTTCAATGATAATCCCAGAATCCATACAACATTTTAACAAATATATACAAGAATATTCATTTGAATTCTCTTATTCCATTGTATCTCTATTACAAAACTAAACTGAATTCTTGAATGTCTCTTTACGTTAGAGGAATTTTGGATCTTCACAAATGTTTATGATTATTTTAAATATCATTTGTTGGGATTGGATAGATGAACTGTAGGGAAATTGGGGTACAGTTGGAATTGAATTTTTAATTTATATCAAATATTTTATTAATTATTTATAGAACTGTTGTTTTAAAGCATGAGGATAGTTCAAGGAAGTTTTTATGATTTAATGTTTTTTACTAGATTGGGAAGTGTAGAATCAATCTATAATAACTATTCTCATGTACCTACTATTGTTTTACCATGTATCTAGTGTGTCCTTTTGGGATATATAAATTCAAAATAATGTATGAATCAAATGGATTTGTGTATGGTACCTTGAAAATCATTTACCAAAAAATATTTTTGAAACACATTTATAAGTCAAAAATTTTATTAAAAAATAATTTTCATATCACTATGAATTCTATTCAGGAAAAAAATTTAACATGGTCATAAAAAATACAATTTATATATTATAATAATTTATAATCCTTAAAAAACATATTTAGAAATAAACCCAAATCAAGAACACCTTTTCAAATAAATATTTTCTATTACATAGATATATAATTATTATATTTAAATCCTTATTCAAATATAAATTACGAAAATGTTAACTATATTTTGAATCTATTAAAAATCAACTTTATCCATCTATAAAATCCCTTGGAAATCAAATTCAAAACATATTTTCCAACCTAAACTATTATTTATTCCATAAAAATGAGTTAGAAACTACATTAATAAATGGAAATAAATTATGGGAGAATTCAGAGAAACACTTACCAATTAAAAAAATGTTTACATATAAATTTATAACAATAAATAGATATTTGAAAATTGATATCATGAAAACCCTATAAAAATATCTAAAAACCAATACCAAATGTTTAGGTCTTCTCAAAACAAATATTTTATCCTCGTGTTTGATATCATTAGAGGAGACTCAAAATCCTAGAGGAAAGTAGATAGGGAGAATATAAGAAAAGTAAATACGGTAATACATTGAAAAATATTCTTAAAAACATTTAATGGTGGACTGGAAACAATATTTCATGATGTGATTACTCTACCTGAACCCCATGTCCAGTTGAATGAAAATATGGGTGTATGAGGCTATAAATCCTATTAAAAACATATGTTAAACACATAATATCATTTTATAAAAAAATAGGGTAGGTTTAATTATATAACTATATAGCTCCCCAAACCATATGGTAACTTTTCATCCAGAAATGGAAAGGAACAACCCACTCACAAGCTTTATTAAGTAATACACCAATCATATATTATAACATTGAAGAAAACTAAAATACTACACATGAACATGATCATGATATTTCATAATATTAATCTAGATATATACCAAAACCATACCATAAAAATAATGAAATGATTTATATAATATTTCACATGTTTTAAAACCAATATGATGTTACCCATGAATATCATCCATTGATTAAAATAATTGAAATGAAAATAGTGGTGTATGAGGCTATAAATCCTATAAAAAACATATGGTAACCCAATAATATAATTGTATAAAATTTTGGGTAGCTCTAATTATACAACTATATAGCTCCCCAAACCATGTGGTAACATTTCATCCTGAAATGGAAAGGAACCACCCACTCACATGGTATACTAAATAATACACCAATCATATATTATAACGTTGAAGAAAACTAAAATACTACACATGAACATGAGCATGATATGACATAATATTAATCTAGATATGTACCAAAACCATACCATAAAAATAATCAAATGATTTATATAATATTTCACATGTTTTAAAACCAATATGGTGTTACCCATTAATATCATCCATTAAATAAACTAATTGAACAAAAAAACTCATACCCAATACATCATCTATGGATTCTCGTTAATTTAAAATACTTATCATACATATTGGGAATAGATATATAAGACTAATTAATTCAGAAAAATTAAACTTGAAATTTACTAAAATATAAAACAGAATTCATATTATGGATTCATAGTGTGGTTTTTGATGAGGAAAATATACTTATTGATAATCCATGTTGGGATACTCTTAGTTTTAAAAAGGGACAATCAAGTGTGGAATTTAAAAGCTTTAATGTTTTCTATAGATGATACATTGAGGATATATCAATGAGCCAACTCACTATTTAATTGTTTTCCAAAGGGGGTATTAATTTTTGGGTCTTATGAATAGGTTTTTACAATTTCTACAACTGAGGGGTGACTAGTTATGTATGATTTGGTGATGGAATAGTCAAATATCAATGTTATTTTATTATGAGTGATCACTTACATATAGTATATTGAATCATAGAATATATATTCCAAGTGAACTATATAAACATGTTAGTGTGATTACATGTTAGGTTTTATTCACTTGAAATAAAATACATTTGATTTTCATTCTGTTTTCCACAAACTATGGCTCTTGGGCCATACTTAGTATATCAATATCATTACACATGGGATGTTTAAAGTGATATTATCCCCCATGTAGACTACATATATCATTATATAGACAGTAAATTTATACTTACCTAGTACATTTATCAATTGTAATATTGGTTTCATAGGAGTGGGAATATAGTTTTCAATATTCACTCTTATGGTTTGGATATTTTTATAATTTATAATAATAATGGATACAATTTTATATATTTCTATAGGACTACGGTGGAATTTGTTTTCCAGATTTATATATAAGATATTTTTTTCAATGATATGTTCATTATTGTTTGTAATTTATTAACTAGTAATGATGAATGGATGTCATTTTAGTTGTTTAAATCTTGAAAAATAACTGAATCACTATTTAAATGAATAATTATTCAGTGGAGAAATATTAAACCAATGATTGTTTATGAAAATTATAGAGATACATTTCTATATATAGTGATGATTTTTTTAATATGTACATGAATACTATGGACATAGTTTAGGTATCAAGGGTGTAACATCATGGACACAGATGTCACTAAATGATCCCCCAACCGCAGTTGGCCATATGGACCCAATCAAATATCTCCAAATGCCATATATTTCTGACTAGTAGTGAGGGCCTTGGGAGTAACTAGAGGGATACAATTTTCTCTTACCCAAGTGATCATATTGGATAAATAGAAATAGATATGTTGTAAGAAGGTTTATGATGATCAGACAATATATAAGCATCCAAGTGACATATATATTCAACAAAATCAAAAGCTAATATCATATAAAATAATGATATTGAAATTTTTCTAAAAAATAACCAAAATTGGATTATGAGTAATCAGTATAATACATATAAAAAATCCAATAAATTCCAAACAGTTAACTTCTCTAGATAGCACCATGAGCCTTATCTCGATCTCATGCTCACATACTCATCAGCATGTAACAAAATCTATCATTAAACTATGGTCTCATTCAAAAGTCCTGACTAATATAAAAATAGTACATCTGGGTACCCAACGTTGGCACAAACATTGTGTGAGATACAATTCATGTATGTAACCACTGAACTGTCTATTTTCAATCCTTTTTGAGAAATATGAACTAAATATGAGTAAAATTTATATCAGTTTTCAGAATTAAATAAATACCATGTTCACATAGAATTAATACTTCAAATTAGCTGGAACTATATAGACCAACAAGGTTCAGTACAAATATAATTTCAAGCTCCAACATAAAGGATGAAATAATTTAAATTCTAGATAACACCACAACCTCATCATATACATAATATCTCATATAACCCATAACCATTCCATACAACATGTAATTACATATCAACTACAAAAGAGCTATATAATTGGTAATGTAATATCAAATAAGGCAACAATATCCTACCAAACAAGTCAAACTATTCACATCCAATCGATATAATCAATGTATCAGACCCCATGGTTCCATTTCCATGGTATAGATGACCATGGAATCCTCCTCAAGTCCTAATAACATATTTATGGAACCATGATCTGGCTATAATTAGGGTTCAATTATCATTTCTACCAATTATATCCACTACTAGCACAACTAAACTAGATCCAATTGCTATTAAGGCCTAAGGGATCCAATAGAATCAAGATACAAGGATAAAAATCTATCCAAGGTCTCAACTACCGCATTCATGTCCCATATGGGAAACATCCATTGAGTATAATGGGATCATGTTATATGTTATACCATCCAAGGAATCCACTACCAGACAATTCATCACATATCATTCATCGATTTAAAAGAACATATAATCAATGAGTTGACCCACTCACATAGAAATTAAACTAATGATTTCTTCCAACTCATATAATAATTTCACATAAAACATTTAAATAAGGAAAACATGTAAAGAATGGAATCCAAATCATACTCATGATATTAATCCATATCATTTATATATGGGGTTCAAATAAGTATTAACAAAAAAAATAGTCTCCCAATGTATGGCTTATAAAAGTTAAAATCAAATGCACACCCCGTGGGAAACATTGGATAGGGATAAAACATCAAAATGATTCAAGGGAAATAAACAGAACCCTTTATTGGATCCATTTCATTCAATTAAGTTAATCAATTAAGTATTTCTATTGTTCCATAAATTATTTCAGGATTCAAAATGCAAAATATCTCAATAAATCACCAGAAAAATTCATGAAAACAGTTTATCACCTAATAAGGGTCCATCTAATAGTTCTCATCCATTATCTGAATCTGATTTGACATAGATCAAAAGTAAATTGGAGAAAATATGACAACTCTAATTATTGAAAAAAATAGCTTTAACCTAAATAACTATTTTGATATCAACAATAACAAATAGTGGAACCAAAGGAATGGGGTACTCTCCAACATTGATCCAACAATTCCGGTGATACTTGATTTCGAGATTTGAGTTTGAGTCTATATGAAATCCTAAAATATTGGTTCAAACCATTTCTCCCAATGATAGTTTTTTCCATAATATAAATGAATTAATGGATTTTAGGTTATATTTTATTTAAATTCTATTTTCTAATTTCTCTATAATATCCCAAGGCACAGTGTTTGGCCTCAATATTACACTCCAAAAATTTATATAATGGATCATAAAAAATCATTTTATTTGATAGAATACATAGAGCATAAGTGAACCATAATATAAAATTTTAATATTACCATTTGTAATATTAATGTGGCCTTTAGAATAAGAACATCACCTATATAATTATAAATCAAATTTATCAATCCCATAATTGAAAATATGATATAATTATGTCATTGAATATGTAAATTAATGTTTTAGAAACTGATAAAATAAGTGTTTGCATTTTTTGTAATAAAATTGTTTATTTATAATTTGATAATTATTATAATGATTAAAAATGAAAACTCATTTTTTAATATAGATTCGTAAATAAATATTTTATTTTATTATAATTATAAGAAAATTTAATGATACCATAATTAATTTTTCAATGTTTTATAAAATATTAAATAATTTTGAAAATTTTATTTTTCAGATATATGGTAATATTAATTAAAAATTTAATTTATCATATTAAGAAATTTATTTGGAAAAAATGGAGACCATTTTTAAAATCTAAAAATCCAATAATGGATAGAGTGTATTTTTTGAATTTTTCTAAAATAGATTAATTTCTAGTAAATAGTGAAATATGGTAATTTAAGATATTAGATAATTATATGAATTATTTAGTCATGGGTGATGTAAGGATGATGTAAGAAGCATGATTATTACTCACACACACTAGTTACTATGTGTGGTCAAAATAATTACCCTATGGATATTCTCCAACAAACTCAATAAAAAATGTATATAACTATCAAAAAATATCGATCTTCTCCAATATAAATACTACCCTCTGAATGGACAGAAGGCCTTAATTTTTGTTTCTATTATGGAAAATACTTCATTTAAGGGTTGAATGGGAACCCATACATGACCTGTAGGCCCAAGGCACAAGGCTCGATATGACTTGAAAATACATGGCTAGAAGGCCCAGAGGCATACCATGCCCAATACATGACCCGTAGACCCAACCCACTAGAACTGAACCTCTCCAGCATATACATCATTGATCATCTAGCTCCCCACCTTGCATTTCTGATCAGCTAGCATTGCCCCATACAATGCTGCACAGTGCCTAGTCCTGATGGCGGTTTCCATACCCTCTCATTCTTCCAATCCAGTTTTCTCTATATCTAGTGGTGGATATTCTTATTGCTATGATCCTCTTATAGGGAATGATCTGTGTGAATAAATAAAAATGATTCTATGTAATATGATATGAGATCGTGATGGTTGTAAAAAATGAAAATAATAAATTGATGGATTTTAATTAATGTTTTATCTAAAAAATCATCTTCATACAATATCAAAAAAATGATATATAAGACCATTTTATTTTCAATACATTCATTGAGTAATTATAATATAAAATTTTCATAATTATTCACATTATACCTGATCTTCCACACATGCATAAAAGTGAACCGATCTTGAAAACCATGAATATTAACACTCCAAAAACAACAACATTTTATCGTATAGCTCATCAAGAAGTCCATAAAAGAAATTAATAAAATTATAATAAATAAAATACATGTATCAAAGGATATGAATTAAATATTTTATGACTCTAATATTATTTTATAGGATATTATATACAAGTGTAGAAAAATTTTTTGAAATAAGTTTTTGGAGTTCTTGAATAATTTCTTATTAATTTCATTAAGCATTCATGTAATTGATTATGTTATGAAAATAATATGTGTGAAATGAAATATGATTTTTTTTTAACATTATTAAAAATTATATTTGTTGGATATACTTTTTTAATACATAATTATTTTATTAATTTATCCTCACTCTAACGACATGATCATTTTAATGGACTTCATTTCAATTTTTATTACTTTGAGACTTTCTTTGTCACGACCCACCCCAGTGGGGCCCACGCCATGACTCCCCAAGAACGCCTCTAATAGGCCAGGTGCTGGTGACTAGCACCGAGTAGGCAGTTTGCTAACATGGGAGGCATTGCCTAAGCATCTATACACACGCACACATCTCCAAGCACACAATTGATGAAATGTAAAAACACTAAGAAATAAAATGCATGAATACGACTAAACCAAAACAACAGAGTGCAACAAAAAGTAACGTGTTGGAATTAAACTAGTCCAAAAATACCAACACACCAAAACAAAATATTGAATACTGAAAATCAAACCAGTAAATACAAAAGGTACTGGGACTACAGCTCATAGCCGTAGGAACGCCTCGGCCTGTAGGGAGCTTAGAAAGTCTGGCCCTGTCTTTGTCCAACTTGGACTCTGTCAAAAGGATGATTGTCTGCACAAGACACAACATGTGCGGGAAAAACCCTTACAAAGATGAGTATAAAAATATTCAGTAGAGGATCCCGAAAACCACAATGTAGAAAAAAATTTAAAGGTACATTCAGCTATACACAGCATATGTCCACATATACCAAGTGAAACACAATCCAAATAAACTCAAATCTCAGGGCCGTCGTCTATGGTCAAGTCGCACAGCCGCATACCCCGTTAAGGATTCTGTTCGAAAATTTTGCAAAGCACTCGTTCTGGGAGAACACACTCCTCATGTCTTTTAGCTTTGATGATGTCCGTCCGATAAGTAATGTTCGTCATGAACCACCACGAGAGGTAGATGCACTCATTACAGGAGACACACTATTGAGTGGGAAAGATCATAATAGATAGAAGCACTCATTACTGGATACAAAATTTTGAATAGGACAGATCATGATACATAGATGAGGATCCCTACCAGGGCCATGGCGGATACTGCGACTCATCCGGATTCACCGGCTAGGTGATACACCATCTAGGTAGAGGATAAATGCCCAGTAGAGTAGGTCATGTCAATTTCTGACTCTCCCTACGGTCAGGAATGGATAAAGGATCTCTCTCTGGGCCTCTCGGAGGTATGACGACTCTATCACATAAATTTCTGCTGAAGGGATCATACTCTTATAAAAGGAAACGGTGCTTGACCTTCAGGGGAATGAGAAGAAGGGGCACCAAACCAAACAAATGATATCAATGATATGGTGAACAAGATGACCATGCCGTTTTCCAAAAAAGTACACGGCATGTAGAAATGTTACACACCTTGTGGTATGACCCCGGGTACTACTTGTGTACAAAGGACCACCTCGTAAGGCTGGTCGTATAGAAAAAATTGAGTACACAACATGTAGTATGATGTACACGCCTTGTTCGAGTGACTGGGGTTGGCCCCGTGTACGCTGGACATGTACTCGTACACGGTCATCATCCCATGTACTACAACCCATGTAATCGGCACATGGGGTGACCCGCGTTATTGGTCTCGCCTGGCCGTGTGATGGATTACATGGTCGTGTACTCCATCTCGTGTCCTTGTACCCTCTGGGTACAAGTTGAGTCCTGCGTACTTGCCTCTTTCATGTTGTACACGCCGTGTTCTAAAGCCGTGTAGATCATCCTTTTCCCGTGTAATTCCCAAAATACACGCCATGCTTTGGGGAATGTATAACTCACCGTGTGACTAGGGTCACACGCCTTGTGACTCCTTTCTAACCCCTGAAACCCTATCCACTGTTGTCAACACTAAACAACAGGTTCTCTAGAAGAACATGTCATATGTTATGGACATTTCCAAAAAAAGACACTCTTCATCGGCGCACCTCCCATGCTACCCCGATCGTCAATCTGACCATCCGATCACCATGAATCCTTTTGGTTTTGTCACCCTCACACAACAAAGCCACTGGTGGTGTTTTCAGGCCTCTGATTAGCTCTGAAAACATGTGTTTATCTTCCCATACAAAGAACGCTCGAAGAACATTACTTCCTAATTTTCTTCAATCTGTATTTGACCATCATCATTGCACCTCTGCAAGGTTTTTGTGGTGTCGACTCTCCAATTTGGGATCGTCATGTCACAAAACTGACATGCAACTATTTGTTGTTCATCGCCCCATGAAGAACACAAAGAACGCCCGAATGAAAAAGGGAAGAAATCCAATAAATACACATTTGAGGAACAAACCTCCAAACTTATTTATCTCGGTTTTGATCCGATCCTGTTAATAGGTTTAAGTGAAGAAAAAATCAACAATAAAAATACATCATGGATCAATTCCCAGAATCAACATCATAAAACTCTCCCGCAAGAATGACTGAATCCTCAGATCAACTAGTTTGTGGTTGATCTATGTTCATCATTAAAAAATAAAAAACGGGGAAAAGAATTCAAATAAAAAACCCCTACCTCAACAAGGATTGATCACTGATGAAGGTTTCATGTAGCTGTCATCATCAAGATCCTCCAACTTCGTTGGTGGAGTAATTCTCAACTTCGATCTGTAGTCGTTCGTCATTGAGGATTGCTCCAGCGCACCCGCGGATCCTCCAGAGATTTCTCTCAAATATTCATCAACAACCACCAATCACTTAACCCATTAAAAAGGGAAAAATGATTCAATGTTCTGTTATGATTTGGCATTACTAAGTCAAGTTTTTGTTTCTATTCCATTATGACAAGGCATTTAATATTGAAATAGTTTCCCCGTCGTTGCGCCGTAGCGGATGTTCCCATAAAAGAAAAATAAACAATGAAAATCTTATTTTATTTTTATTTTTCTAAAAGTGACCAAAAAATAACTTCTTCCCTCGACTCGAACCAGTTGAGGTTACGCTCATTCATGGGTAAAGTCATCGTCCCGAACGCAACAATGCCTTCATATTTTTAATCCGGGAAGCTTTTTGGAAACTACCACAACCACGTGTGAGTTCCGACTCTCTTCATGTAAAAAGTTTCAAACTACCGTTTTGAGCTCATCGGGCCATAGAATGAGGTTTTCCCTCTGTGCTAGTTCTCGTAATAATACCATATAATATTTAAAAAATAATACACAAAAAATCCAAAACATTACATTCTCCCCACCATGGGGCCTTACATCCCCGAAAATCCAAAATAATGGCTAATAAAAAATATGTGGGTACTGAGCATGGATCTGGGCCTCTTGGTCCCACATGATCTCCTAAAGATTCTCGTGCCACCACTTGAAGTGCATAAGGGAATCAATCACCCATGAAGGATCCTCTCCTACCGATCCTAGATCTCCACAAGGTACTCAACAAAGGTCGCTTCATCCTCGATGTACAACTTGCCCTATTTGAGGACGTGTGATTGGTCATCCACGCACCACCTCAGCTACGACACGTGGAAGACATCATGTACCCGATGCAACGGTGGTGCTAGAGCTAGGTGGTATTCCACCTCTCCAGCTATGCACAGTATCTGGAAAGGTCTGATGATCCTTAGATATATCTTTCCACCTCAAACAAATCTCCATTACCCTCATCATGGTGAGACGCGAAGAAACACATGGTCTCCCTATTAGAACTCCTAAGGTCTTCGTCGGCTGTCCGCATAATACTTCTTCTAGCTCTGTGCAGTCTTTATCTCCTCCAAGATAATATATACCTTCTCGCTGGTAGCTCGCACCAACTCTGGACCCATGAGTGCTGACTCTCTAGGGTCGGTCTAGTAAATCATTGACCGACATGGTCTCTCATACAAGGCCTTGAACGGTGCCATAACAATGGTGGAGTGGTAGCTATTGTTGTATAAAAACTCCACCAGTGGTATGTGGTCCTCCCAACTATAACCAAAGTCCAAGATACAGTCCCACAACATATCCTCTAGAACCTGAATCGTCTTCTCTCTCTAACCATCTGTCTGTGGATGAAACATTGTGCTCAAGCGTAGCTGAGTCCCGAAAGCCTCCTGTAAACCCTTCCATGGTCGGGATTTAAAATGTTCATCTCGTTCTAAGACTATTGTCTATGCGACTCCACGATGTCGAACTATCTCCTGCATGTAGAGGTATCCCATGCACTCTACAGAACTCTGATCCCTGATAGCTAGGACATGGGCCGACTTGGTGAGTCGGTCAAAGATCACCCAGATGTAATCATGTTACTGGGACGTTCGTGGTAAGCCTGTCACGAAGTCCCTAGATATTTCATCCCACATCTACTCTAGAACATCCAGGGGTGAGCTAATCCTTATGGATCCTGGTGGTCAGCCTTCACCTGCTGGCACGTAAGGCATCGAGAAACAAAATCTGCTACTACCTGCTTTATGCCTAACCACTAGAACTTTCATCGTAGATCCTTGTACATATTTTCTGCTCCCGGATGCACCGCCAAGGGGGATGTTTGAAACTCCCTCAGGACCTCCTCCTGCAATGCCACTTGTACAACAGTGCATCCTTTGAATAGAAGTATGTTCTCCCCACCTTGTGAAAATCAATCAGGAGCATGTCCTATGGATAACTGAGCACGTAAATCCACATAGTCGAAATCCCCAAGTTGTGCCTCCTTAAATCACTATAAGAGTTAAGGATTGACAACCATAGACTGTATATAAGCTGTATCCCCTCCAACCATGATGTATAACTACAAAGAAGCCAATTATTGTGTCGTCTAACTCAGTAGTTGTGTGCTCGACCTTCTACTAAGAGCACCCACCACCTTGTTCCCCTTTTGAGGTGTATAGATGATCTCGAAATCATAATCCATAAGGAACTCTATCCAACTATAATGCCTCAGATTCAAATCCAGCTGTGAGAAGATATAATTGAGGCTCTTGTGGTCAGATTAGATGATAAACCGCTCTCCCATGAGGTAGTGTCACCACATCTTCAATGAGATGACTACCGCTGCCAAATCGAGATCATGGGACACATAGATCTTCTCATGTGGAATAATCTGGCGTGAAACATAAGAAATCACTTCCTACCTCTGCATCAAGACACAGCCCAGCCCAGCCCCTGATGCATCGTAGGAAAACTATGTACTCGACACCCTCCTCTGACAAACTCAAGACTTGGGCACTCGTCAAACTATGCCTCAATCGCTCGAAATCCTACTGTCACTTCTCCTTCCAAAGGAAGGGTTTCCCATTACTGATCAAGGCTGTCATCGGTGCTGATATCTAGGAGAAGTCAGTACTGAATCTCCAGAAATATCATGCCAACCCAAGGAAGCTCCACACCTCCATCACACTCTAAGGTGGGTCCCTTGCTAACATAGTCTCCACCTTGGCAGGGTCTACAACTACTCCATCTTCTGAGAAGACATATTACAGAAAGTGGAACTCCTGAATCTAGAACTTTCACTTTGAGTGATTTCCATAAAACTGGTTCTCCGGAAGTACGTCTAGAACCATCCGTAGGTGTCACGCATGCTCCTCTTCTGACGCCGTGTACACAATGATGTCATTGATGATGACCACTACGAACCAGACCAAGTACGACTGCAAAATATGGTTCATGAGTCCCATGAACACTACAGGGGCATTCATTACGCTAAAAGGAATCACCATGTAATCATAGTGATCGTAGAGATTTCTAAAATTCGTCTTCGATATATCATTGTCCTGCACTCGTAGATGGTGATAGTTTGATTGAAGTCCAACCTTCGAGAACCATTATACCCCTCTTAGGTGATCGAATAGGTCATCGATCCTTGGTATTGGATACTTGTTCTTCACTGTCACCTATTTCAGGAACTGGTAATCCACGTACAACCTCAGACTCCCTTCTTCCTTCTTTGATAATATGACTGGGGTTGCCCAGGGTGAAATGCTGGGTCTCACGAAACCCTAGCTCTGGAAATCCTCCAACTACACCCTCAGATCCTAATGCTCTGCGGGAGCCATCCGATATGCTGATGAGGACATCAATTCTGTCCCGAGGTGTATGTAGATGCAGAAGATGATTTCCTGGTGAGGAGGCAACCTTAGGATATCTTTGATAAAGACTTCCATATACTCCGCCAATACTGCTAGGAGCTAAGAGCTCACAACATCCACTACTCTGAGGGAAATTTTGGCCAACTCATGAGTGGTTGGATGCACCCTCCTATGCATAATCGCATTTTGTGCTGCCTGGGTTTCCCTTTCTCCGACAAAGGAAAACCTTGTTCCATCACCGCAGACACACCACACTCATTGCCTAAAATAGTCAATATGGGCATGGCCCGATGATAACCAATCCATAATGAGAATGACTTCATAATGACTCGATGCTACCACCAATAGGTTCCAACCAAAACTCTCTCCTCCAAGTGTAATATCACACTGTCTTCAAAGGAGTGTGATCGTCGAGTCTCCTCCAGTAGGTGTCTCCAAGCGTAACGATCGATTCAATGGTTCTATCTAAATCTCTAGGTTTTTTACAAGACATGTGGCTATGAAGAAATGATTGGAACCTATGTCTATAAGTATGAAAACTAATGTTGAATATACAAAGATAATACCTCAAATCATCCCTGGAGCCCTTGGGTAATATGCCACGGCCGCATGCAGCTGTCCTCACCCCTATCCGTCAGCTCCCTGAGCCTGGTGCGGTCCTCTTGGGGGTGGTGGTTGAAGTAACTCGAAGCGTCTTCCACCACATGATGCTCTCCCTACTCCTCTGCCACGTCAACCGCCTGGCGGGTCTGTCTGCTCCACACTCTGCCTTTGCCTCGGTGGTCAATCCACCGCTTCCATGTCAGCAACTCGACCGGTCGAGCAATCTCTAGTGAGATGTCACCTACCATCACATATGTAGCATCACTTGTCTATAGGTTGACTGGATCCATTTTAAGAGACCTAGACTATTGATCCACTATCCTGGGTCCTCCTCCAGCATCTCTCACATCCTGATCCTTGCGTCTGACACCAGCTCCCTACCGCTGAGGTCTCCACACATGTTTTCTTGCTACTGACTGTTGTTGGTTGTCTCTACTCTTCCAAGAATCTCTCGATCACCAAATCCTGCTTGATCACTCTAGAATAAGTCAATATTCATAGAGGCACGACACTAGCTCAGATTTCCCGCTCTAGACCTAGCTCGAATGTCCAAACTCTGAAGTACTGATCCCTGACCATATCCATCGAGTACCAGGAGAGGTTGGTGAACCTCAAGGAATAGTCAGCGACTGTCATACAACCCTGCTAGAGCTGAATAAGCTCTTGGATGCGCACAACTCTCAGCGAAACCGAAGAGAAATCCTCCCTGAAGAGTCACTCGAACTCCATCCATGAAAGTGTCGCCTCGTCATGACTCTGTGTGGTCAGACTCCCCCATCGTCCTTCCAAACCTGGAAGAAAGCTCGCTCCTAGGATCCTCATCTTGTCAGATGGTGTCCAAACAAGACAGAAAACTCTAGCCACCGCCTCAATCCAGTCCTCATTTTCCTGAGGGTTGGGCTCTCCTTGGATCTTCAGGGTTCTCTACCTCTGGAACTCATGGAGTGCGCTACGACTATACTTCTTATCGGTAGGTACCGTAGGTACCATGGGATTCTCCACTAGTGTTGGCATATCTGGTGTACCACCTGGTGGCAATGCATGGGGAACTAGTCCCTATATGGAAGCCTCGTCCCTAAGGGGTCCATCCTCGTGATCATTCTGCTGAATCCTAGTGGATAACTATCACTGAGGCATCCTGTAAGGAAACAAGATGTACCATGGTCAACGAGTATATCTATATAGATGACACAAATGTCATGGAAAACACAACCCAGTCATATATGATGCATATACCACTCTTTTATTTCTCAGAAACCAGTGTTTTCATGTACCGAGTCGAAATGAAGGTTAACAGAGCCCAGGTGTATGGATATGGCGGCCTCCACACTAACACTGGAGTCTCTGGCTTGAAATCCAAGATCGAAACACTGAACACTATTTCCCCTAACCAATATTACAAACTCTTTGTCCTAAGGTATAACCAACCATCCTCTGATACCACTATGTCACGACCCATCCCTGTGGGGCCCGTGCCTTGACTTCCCAAGCCCACCTCCAATAATCCAGGGGTTGGTGACTAGCACTGAGTACGCATTTTACTAACATGGGTGGAATTTCTTAAGAAACTGTACACATGCCCACATCTCCAAGCCCACAAATGATGAAATTTAAAAACACTATGAATCAAAATGCAATCATACAATTAAACCAAACCAATAGAGTGAAATAGAAAGTAAATTGGTGGATGTAAACTTGGCCAAAAATAAAATCCCACTGAAACAAAAGTCTGAAAACTGCATAGTCCAACCTGTAAATAAAAAAGGTAATGGGACTACTGCTCGTAGCCATAGGAACACCTCGGCCTGTAGGGAACTCAGAAATTTCGGTCCTGTCCTGGTCCACCATGGACTCTGTAAAAAGGATGCTCGTCTGCACAAGACACAACACATGTGGGAAAATCCCATGCACGGGTGAGTATAACAATACTCAGTAGAGGACCCCAAAAACCAGAAAGCAGTTCACAAAGTAAGGGGATAGTCAGCTATACAAAACTTATGTCCACATATAACAAGTGAAACAAAATCCAGATATACTCAAATCTCAGACCCGTAGTCTAGGGTCATGTCACACAGTTGCATACCCCATTAGGGATTCAGTATGAGGATTCTTCAAATCACTCGTTCCTGGAGAACACACTACTCGAGTATGGGAGCTCTGATGATAACCATATGAGAAGTATTGTTTTCAGGAACCACCATGAGAGGTAGATGCACTCATTATGGGAGACACACTCATGAGTGTGAAATATCACGATACATAGATGAGGATCACTGCCATGACCATGGTGAATACCTCGACTCATCCAGATTCAACAGCTAGGTGATATACCTACATGTTATAGGATCAATGCCCAGGAGTGTTGGTCCCATCTATTCCTGACTCTACCTAGGGTTATGAATGTATAGAGTATCTCGCCCTGATTCTCTCAGAGGGATGGCAACTCTATCATAGAAATTCCTATTGAAGGGATCATAATCTTGTAAAGGAAATGATGCATGACATTTAAGATAACAAGAAGAAGGGGTGCTAACCCAAAGTAATGATATCCAAGATACAGTGAACAAGAGGACCATATCGTTTTCCAAAAAGTACATAGCATGTAGAAAATTTACACACCGTGTTGTTTGACCCCTGGGTACTGCCTGTGTACAATGGCCCGTGTCGTAAGACTGGTCATATAGAAAAACTTGAGTACATGACATGTAGTACGATGTACACGCCGTGTCTGAGTGACTGTGGCTGGCCTCGTGTACGCCTTCCATGTTCTCGTACACGATCATCCACCCATGTACTCCAACCCATGTAATCGGTAAACGGGGTGACCCGCGTAACTGGCCTCGCCTGGCTGTGTGATGGAGTACAAGGTCGTGTACTCCATCCAATGTCTATGTACAACCTGGGTACACGTCGAGTCCCACATAGCCGCCTCTGTCATGTTGTACACGCCATGTTCTGAATCTATGTAGATCATCTTGTGCCCATGTACTTCCCAACATACACACCGAGAATCGGGGAAATTATAACACGTTGTGTGACCAAGGTCACATGTAGTGTGACTCCTCTCTGACCCTTGAAACCCTAGCGGCCTTCAGCACTACACGACACGTTCTCCGGAAGTACATGTCGTGTATTCTAGAAATATCTTGAAACAATGTTCTTCATCGGTGCGCCTCCAGTACAGCCCAGATCGTCGATCTGGTTATCCTATAACCACGAATCCTTTAGATTTTGGTCACTCTGACACCATGAATCCGCTTCTGGTTTTTTCAGGCCTCCGATCGGCTCCAAAAACATGTTTTGATCTTCCCATGAGAATAATGCTCGATGAATGGTCCTTCCAAATTCGCTTCTGTCATTTTCTGCCACACCCGTCGCACCTCCGAAAGGTTGCTGTGGTGTCTACTCTCCAATTTGGGATCTTTGTGTCGCAAAACATACATGAAATGATACGGTTTTCATCACCCCGTGAAGAACACGAAGAACACAACGAATGAAAACGGGAAGAAATCCAATAAAACAAAATTTTAGGAATGAACCTCTGCCAATGCTCGTCATAGCATTGATCCACTTCCGTTAATAGGATTAAACGAAGTAGAAATCAACTGCAAAAATTCAACATGGATCAATTCCATGAATCATCCTGATAAAACACTCCCGCAAGAATGAACGAATTCATAGATCAACTTGTTCATGGTTGATCCGCATTCATCCTTATAAAATCCAAAAAGGGGAAAATAATTCAAATAACAAACCACTAACTCAACTGGGATCAATCAATGACAAATGTGTCGTGAGGTTGTTGTTTTCGAGATCCTCCAACTTTATTAGTGCGGAGATTCTCAACTTCGATCAGTCATCATTCTTTATTGATTCTTTTCTCCACCGCTCCCGTGGATCCTCTAGAGATTTCTCACAAAAAATCGTCAACGACCACCAATCACCTAACCCATTAAAAATGAAAACATGATTCAACATTCTGTTACATTGTGACATTAATGACTCATGTTTTTTTTTCTAAGCCATTATGACAATGATTTTAGTATTTAAACAGGTGCTCTATCACTGCGATGCAGCGGATGTTCTTATAAAAATAAAATAAACATTGAAAATTTTATTTTATTTATATTTTACTAAAAATATCTGAAAATTAAATTTTTACCTCAACTCATGCCGGTCGAGTTTCGGCTCGTTCTAGGGTAAATTTATCGTCCCAGAAGCAACGATGCCCTCAGATTTTGAATCCTAGCATTTGTTTGGAAACAACCACAACCGTGCGCGAGTGACAACTCACTTAACTTAAAAGGTTTCAAACCACCGTTCTGAGCTCATAGGGGCTAAGAATGAGGTGTCGTCTCTGCACTTGATCTCGTAATAATCCCATATACTATTTAATAAATAATACATGGAAAAATTCGAGACATTACATACTTGGAATTGTAATACATATCATTTGTATTTGTTATTTTTACTACACCATAGAGATCATTTTCCATTTAAAATTGTTCTTTTTTAAAATATCCATATTTCATGAATCATAGATACAATTATTTCAAATCCATATACCATTTCAGCATATAGTATTTATATTGATTGTTTCTTTAATGAGGTATATTTTGATAAATTAGCATCATCAATCATTAAAAATATTTTGATAAGGCACATTGATCATGAATTAAATTTTTTATTTTATGTAAAAATACATTTAGGACATGAAGACATTGGTGGGGCCCAATTATATATTGACACTTAAGGCATTGACAAGCCTCATTAGACAAAATAGTTAGAAACAAAACTTTTTCATTTTTTTCCACGAAGAATCAGATGAGTTTTTACCAACACGTATAAACTATTTTGTGAAAGGTCTTGTTATAAGTGGTTAATTTTATAGATACATGAATTATAATAAATAATCATTCCCATCTATCAGTGTTAAATTACTATTATCCTTGTGATTTTCACTATGATAGAATGAATGGATGCATATTCTCATTTTTTTGGTTAAATGACATGTATTTTTTCATGTTTACCTTTCCATATTTAGTATGAATTATTTTTTATTATTTAACAATTAATGATTCCTGTTTCTCCTATATGTAACCCATATTGAGAACTATATCTCACCATTTGACTTGTTTTACTTCCCCTGGTTATGGAAATGGAATTTTTTATAAGTGTGGAATAATAATCTTATTTTCCTATTTAATTTGTTATGTTTATTTACCAATGTAATAATGAAACCATTTATATAACTTATTTTTCATTAGAATAAATAAAATATGTACATGGTGATGTGATATTTTTTATATATTCTATTTTAATAAAATAACCAACGACACTGGGCTACTATTGTCGAGGTTTTTACTATTGGTGTGAGACGTTGTTATGTCTAAACCATGGGAACCAGATGTTAAGTATAAAATCATAATTTTAAAAAATATTTATCACCAATTTTCCCAATAATCATGATTATTATGAGATAACATATCTTGTTCCATTTTTTAGTGTTTGTGCCAGATTGATTAAAGTGAATAAAAACAATGTACAATATAGAGATTTCACTGCCGAGAATGTCAAAAAATATTGTGTTGGAGATGAACAGAACCATAATTTATTAGTAAATATTACATATATTATGATTAATATCCATATTAATCCTATTTTGGGTCACTTCTTGTATCATAAACCCCCATTATTTAGTTGAACTACTAATCTAGTCGTAGATTAACAGTATATCAAGTCCATCTAAATGATTTTTATTGAATTGGGATGCAATCAAAATGATAAGGTAGTACATGATGTAAATTGAATGAATATAGAAAATTTTAATTATTTTTCAAATATATTTAATATAGTGGTTGAATATGACATATAAAACATTGATTAGAAATCATTAAATGAAATATTCTTCAATAATTATTTCCCAAAAGATAAATGAACTAAAATAAATGAAAAAAAAATTAACTTAATGAAAACGGTATAAGTAAGTGTTGTAGAGTATGAGTCCATATTCATAGGACTAGAAAAGTACGATCCAAATTCTATACATGATTCATAAACCATGTTTGATCAATTAATTTATGGTAGTAATCCATGTCTCATAAGGGTATTGGATTCTCAATCATTTTTATCATATTAAAAAAAATCTATTATGTCATATTAAAAAGATAAAGAATTTTCATGGTCCTATATTCTCAAATGATATAATGATTAGTATAGGTCATATTGTATCCATGGGAGGGGTGAAACATCATCGAATAAGTGGAGAATGAAGCATTTTCACATGAAAATATATTTCCTCAAGCCATAGTTTAAAATATCTAAATTTATCATATAACAAATTCCTTCATAGTATCTCAAGAATTATATACAATTTATCATCATTGTTTTCATAGCTTTTATAATATACCAGATTATCTTAAATAAAAATATATAAAAAAAATTATATTTTCCATGAGTAAATTTTTCTTTAGATCCATGAAAAAAAGGGTGAATTAATCATTAAAAATGTAATTACAATAAACTCATAATATCCATATCCAATCTGAAATGATTTCAATTGAATATCTTAATTCATTAATGACAATATATGGTACCAAGAATAATGGTTATTCTTTGAATTATATTGGTCTCCATGAAGTTGATCAAATTAATCATCAATGTGAGGCATGTGACACTTAATTTTTATTTTGATTACATTTATTTCTATATAATCAATGCATAGTGTCAAGGAATTATATTTCTTATTGGGAATGATAATAGGGGAACCCCATAAAGTAACACTAAGGAGAATAAATCCAATATTATTAACTCATGTATATTTAAATTCATCTCCTCTAAGGATAAAAATAACAACTAATCCTATATAGAGAATGTAAATATCATTATGTCCTTTCCCAAAAAAACATAACCAAGGTACGAATATTCATTGGTTTATTAAGATACTATTAGAGTTTCCTTTATAGTTTTTCACTATTGGATAATATATTAATTAGGCTCACACGTAACATGATTATGTTCATATCGATAGAAATGTCAATAATGTCTGGAATAATTAATGATAAGATAGGTCAATGCTCTGATTCTTAATCTACCCTTATGAAATGTTGAATTTTTGAAATATAATGATCCATCGAAAAAAGGATTGGTCTGATTCCGTTGGATATTTCATAATGTAATTGCATATTCATCTAGGCAGTTGAAGATTCATAAAAAATATTATACAACTCCTCATATTGAGTCTAAAGTCAAAATATTTCCATTGAGTATATGGATATTGTATCTTTATAGTGAAGAATTTGAGATATATATTAAACACAAGATTTTGAAATATATAATTTTACATGAAGAACCCATCATGAGGATAGACGATGGATCGAGTTACTCATATATTATGATTTCTCAATATACTACCACCCTAGAAAAAATATATTCATATAGATGCATTAACTAATAAATGTCATGAAATTTTAAACCAAATAATAATTGAGAGATATCTTATATTTATGGATTTAGTAAATATGGTTATGGGAATTATCATGGAATGAGATAAATCAATCATATTTCAAATTATTTATAAATTGTCACCACTATAGAAGATAATATTCTCTCAAACTGTTGATGATAAAATTCATAATAAAATCAATTCTGTAATGAATGGGAAATTTGCAGTCTTCTTCTACTATGATGGTTTTTTAAAATTTGGAAGGATTATAGGTGTCTCATAAATACCTGATCTAAATGGGATATATTAGTTGATTCTCACAATTCAAAATTTTCTATACACCCTAGTATTTTCATGATATATATATATTTGATGTAACAATTATGGTTGGATAAAATTTAGTGAAAAATTCCTAACTATATGTCAATATGTATAGTTTTACAACAAGTTAAGGCTTAAGAGAAAAAATCCTGGAGGATTCAGGAATCCTATACATATTCATATGTGAAAGTGGGATGAAATTAATATTTACTTCATTACTAGATTAACAAATAACCCTATGATAAATCATATAATATGGGTTATTGTTTACCACATTACAAAATCAGAAAATTTTATTCCTAAAAGAGAGTACATACCCACTCAGGGTCTATCATGACTCTATATTAATGAATTTCAAGATGTTATGGGGCACCATTATCGATTTTTTTCTAATTGAGATCCCCATATTATATAAAATATATAGAAGGGTATATATATAAGGATTTTTATACTTAACTTTCTTTGATTACATCATATCACCCTCAAATAGACGACCAGTCTGAAAGGACTAATCAAACAACACAATACATTTTTTATCATACACTTCTAGAATTCATGGTTCGTTGGATCAGTATTTACATTTGGTAGACTCTGGCTAAAATAATAGTTACTAAAATATTATTAAAATAGATTCATATGATGAATTATAAAAAATATATATTTCATTATACCAAGGTTGGGAAGAATTTCATCAGAGGAAACTTATAGTACAAGAATTTAATGATTAAAAAACAATTTAGATAAATATTATTTTGGATCATATTAAATAAACTCAAATTAGGAAAAAGAGTTATGTAGACAACTAAGAAAGTTTTTTTAATTTAATATGGAATATAATGCCTTCCTAAAATTTTTGCATTGGAATTTTTTCATATAGTTCAATATGAAATGGATGTTTATCCCCATGTACATTAGACAATTTGATGTTATAGAATGAATTGGAGCTCTATCTTACTGATGAGGAATGCCACTAAATCTCTGCAGTGTTAATGATGTGTTCTATATGTCATTATTGAAGAAGTACATTTCAGACCAAACAGTAGTAATGAAATATGAATAACTAGGAATTTAATATATTTTATCTTAATTTGAAGAGCCTATCAAGGTTATTGACACATGAGGGAATGTATTGGGAAATCTGATGACTTGACTAGTATGATTTCTTTGGAGAAACCCTATAATGGAAGAGCAGTGTTGAATTCTAAGGATGTTATGGTGAATAACCACCCACACCTATTTAAAATTCAATATTATTGGAAAAATTTAAGGATGCAATTTAAATATGAGGGAAGAATATAACACTAATATTTTATGGTATGAATCATTTTAGAAAAATTCAATTTACTTGATAGCTTACACTGAGTTTAAATGAACCATAGTATTAAATATTAATGTGGTGGATAGGAATAGTAATATGTCCATAAGACTAATAAATGCACCTATATAAGTATGAATAAAATTTTGGTATCTCATAAATGAAAATATTATTTAATTATATCATTAAATAAGTAAATAAATTATTTAATAATGATAAATTAATTGTTTGTATTTTGGGGAATGTGAAATTTTAATTATATTTATATAACTATTATAATAACTTAAATGAAAATTTATCTTCATAAAATATATTCAAAAATTAGTATCTGGTTTTATAGTAATTATAATATAATATTTTTGGATCGTAATTAAATTTTCTATGTTTTATAAAATCAATTGCATTTTTAAAGATAGAATTTTTTGAAATAATTAATTTTTTAATAAAAATTATAATTTATCATATATAATGTTTAAATTTAAAAAAATTACTTTATTTTTAAAATTTTCAAATAAAAAAATAGTTAAGGTGGCTTTTTTTATTTTATTAAAAGAATTTTTTTTTTGAATAATGAAATATAGTAATTTGTTGTATGAGGTGATTATATGAATTATTGAGTCAGGGATGATGTATGGATGATTTTGGAACCATTATATTGATCTCACATGAACTATTTAATTATCATGGTCACAAGATTCATCACTAATGATATTATTGAGTGAAATTAATACACTAATAAATAAAATAATCGAAAAACACCCCTTCCACCACTATAAATACTACCCCCTCACCGCATCTTCTATTCACACACTTTATACCAATGTTATTTCTATATTATTCCCAAATTCATATCCCAAACCACTTCACCACATCCAAGAGCTTTTTTCCTCAACAAAAATCAAATTTCATCTTCATTATGGAAGATCTCAAGAAAAAGAAATTTAAGAAGTAAAATCTGGTTTTGTTCTATTTCAATTTCTTTAAATTTAATTTCTTTTATTATCCTATCATTATTTCCTATATCCAAACCATAATATTTACTCATGTATATTATATATATTGGAATTTTATTTTTTACTATAATATTCATCATCAATCTCCTTCTCCTCTCCCTTTTACTCTAAAAATGAAAACATTGATCGTAATGTGTTGATTTATTTATATCGTGGATGATGCGTTTTATTTTTCCATTAACACATTAAAGGATAGTCATAAAACTATTATTGTGGTTAAAAAATATTTTATTATGAATTTTATAAGTTATATAATTTTATAGATCAAATATATAAAATTAATTTTAATTAAATGTTATAAGTTTTTGTTGGTCGTAAAAATTCAAAAATAAATTGAATCATTTTCATTTCTATTTTATCAAATAAATCATCTTCATTAAATATAAAAAATGATATTTAAAATAATTAAAAATAATTTATTTTTATAAATGACATATAATTTAGATTATGAATAATTATTCACATTTTACATGAACTTAATTAATTGTATACAAGTGTACCGATCTAGAAATCAATGTAAATGAACACTCCCAGAATGACCGAATTGAATACTATAAATCATCAAAAATGTCAATCATGATCTTGATAATATTATATGAAATCATATACTTTTATAAAATGTTTTTAAATTAGTAATTAATGAATCAGAATTTATATCTGAGACATTAAGTAGAAGTTAAGAGGGAATTTGGACATATGGAAATTGATTTCATAAAAAAATTAATTCATTTGGAAAAAAATCATTCTAATTGGTTTTTTTTATTTAAAAATTATGTGAGAAATGAACATATATTTTTTTATATTTCATTTTAAATTTTATGTTTTGGATTTACATTTGTCACACAAAATTATTTCATTGATTTATCCTCACTCCAATGATACGATCACTGTAATGGACTTCTTTTTCAATTTCCATTTCATTGAAACTTACATCGAATTGTGAAAATAATCATTCTAATGTGTTGTATTTACTTCCTCATTGAGGAAAATTTTCCTTTCACATTTTATTTCTCTAAAACATTCATCTTTCATGTACCATGGATATTATTATTGTCTAATCCATACATAATTTAAATTGACTGTTTACATTGAATATTGTTTTAACATGTGAAATATTGATAAATATGTATCCTATAATAAATATAGATATTTTGATAAGGAATATTGTTCATGAATTAAATATATTATTTAATATATGAAGAATGTTTTTTCATACAGATATGGGTGGGGGTCGGTTATAGACATACCCTCGATTAAACGACGTGTTTGATTTTACAGAACAATTGGAAATAAAGGATTTATGTTTATTTATTATAAGAATTGGATGGGTTTATACTGACATACATATTCCATATTGGTAAATTTCTTCATGGTAGTGGTTCACGTTCTAGAAACATGACAACCAGTAAATAAAAATTTCCTTCATTCAGTATTCAATTATTATTATCAATAATATTTTCACTAAAAAACTATGGATTTATTTTTTATTATCAGTTTATTGGTAAAATGGAATTAATTATTAAATTATATACATTTACATGTTGATTAATATTTATTATTTATGATTAAATGATTATTTAATTGTATTTCATGTAGAATGTAACCCTTAGTATGAATTAAATCTCACCCATTTACATATTTTAATTCCCATGCCAATGACGATGAATCTATGGATTTAATATTGTGGAATAAGTTTATTTTATATTTGTTATGATATATGATCCATTACCAATGTAATAAGTGAACCATGTGTGCACATAGTTCAACGAGAATAAAAAATTGGTTGATCTTGGGTGTTGTTGTCTATTTTATATATTACATTGTAATAAAAAAAACCACTGAATCTAGGGTATTGGGTCTGGGTTGTATCATGCATATAGGGAAAACTATGTTCTAACTGTGTACCCACTAATGTAAGGATGGAAACCTCACTCAGTCTTCAAAAATAGGTTGCTTGCACATGTGAATGTTTTATCCGATCCAACATCCAAAAACTGTAGAGGGACTCACAAAAGAAGTCCCCTCCAACAAGATGGTTTTGAAAAATCGTTTGGGTCCTCTCTCCCCCTTCCCATGTCAAAAATATTTAGTCATACCTTGCATCCTACCTCACACATTATCCACTAACCATGCAGCCCTTCAGTTTTTTCCTATAATGTTTGGTTTCAGGCTCTAATCAATCCCCAGACACCTTAGATACAACCATGACCGCAATGTTTATTCACATAAATATGTAAAACATATTTTATACTGAAAAAATTTATTTACCACTTTATTAAATATCTAATTTTACAATCATCCCCCATTAAATAAATTGTTCCCCGAATTTCCATCTCTGGGGTAGTAAAGGTTAATCTGAGACAACCACTATCCCCTGAGGATTTATGATGACCTCATGCTCCCATGTCTCTTCCTATAAATTCTATTTATACCAAAACACTCATTCATGATGAACCAACCAACATCAAAGAACATCCATGATCTTTTCAATGAAATAAATATTATTCTTCTAAAAGAACTCATCTACCATAAAATCCACCTCATTTGTCCAAATAACATGAGATAGATATGAATGATAGCAACATAGGTAAGATATTTAGTAGACGTTATTCAATGTCTAGTACATCATAGTCAACTATAAACTATAGTAAATATGCTCAAATCTCTACCGAATATAGAATAGTCCGACATACCACAATGAATGATTACCATATCTTCTGATCTTTTAATGTCCCTGTCTTGAAGAATCATGAAAAAGACTCGATCCATGACCACTAACTCTATATTTTTTATGGAAATTGATGTACGGGTTATATTGAGATTGTACATTATCTATCTCTATTATGATCAAACTGGACCTGCATAGAATTCATCTTCACAACATGCAATCCTAGTGGTGCTTCCTTACCTACATCTAATCAGCACATGGTTGATGTGAATGAAATATCATACAAATAATCATATTGATCCATTAGTAACATGTAATTATAAATATTTTACAGGAAACCCCAAATAGTTTTATATGAGACTATTTGGATCCCTAAAAATTCAGGATGCATACCCACATCCTATAATCCTGCCCTAGTATCAAAGGCTTTGAATGTCCATCGGTATAAGGTTGGTATGATACATTTCTAAGAACCTATTTATCAGGCACTATATAAACTCAACCAAAAAGGAACAAAAATCTAGGCATCCCAATAAAAAATGATTGATCGAGGGACCACATGAATTTGTACTATATCATTGATATATAACCTCCTAATATAATCATCACTAATGGTCTTCCTAGTCTGTATAAAATTATAAAATTCATGATCCATTCGACAAAAACATAAATTGAATCACTACCTCAATGATACATTGAAAACACAAGAGCATAATCCATCATCATATCCTTCTTTTTCAACATTAGAATAGGAAACTATTGTAAATATTCCACAATATTTTGATGTTATTCCTTCACTAATAATAGCTAGAACACCTCAGAACTAAACCATCTCTATCTTGATTCATACCCAGCAACAAGTAACGACAACGTATGTACTAAAATATTTTGGTGACCACATGATGCACTACACTATATGGGGCATGAACCTCCAAAATCATATCCCCACATATATCTACAAGAACCCAAATTCTTCCATTGATGTGTAGGATCTCATCCTTTACAATAGTCCATGTAGGAGGTGGGTTCTCACCTACAAAATGATATCTTATGACAAGGACCTCTAAATACGATAGATTACTCATACTCACTCTATCTTGTAGGATAGAGGACATTGATAATAATGAAAGATAGTTCTATCCCTGAAAATCCTTCACCTCAAAGTATACATCAGAAAAAAACCCCACAAGTTACCACTCATTACTGCCATCAGGATCTACCTTAATCTATGTCCTCCAGATCAATGCAGTGGCCACTTAATTCCCCTTATTATAAGTATAGTAATGATCATATTAAAAATATGGTACATTCTCAACCCACCTTCATTACCTCAGAATCAGATTATTCAATGTAAATATGTACTTGAGGCTTGTGTGATCCATATACACCACAAAACACTCTCCCTATAAAAATATTTTTCTAGAAACACCAAACATGGACAACATCAGCTAACTCATGATCATGTGTCACTAATTTTATCTTGTTTGGCCTTAATTGATGAGGATCGTATGAAAAGACTCTCTCCCACTACATTATAATTGCTCCTTGTATGATACCAGATGCATCACTATACATTGTTTAATTCCTAACCTAATCTAGATGTATCAGGACCGGTGTTATTGTGGGTATTTCATTCATCTCCTAAAAGGTTTTCTTATATTTAAATTTCAATAACAACATTACACGGTTCATAGTTAGACTCTTAAATGGTGATTTTATGGATGGGAAGTACTGTATGAATCGCTTGTAATTGCCAACATTCCCCAAGAAACTCAATATGTAAAAGATGTTCTATGGATACTCTTACAAAACTACAAATCTCACCTTTATTTTGTCAACTGTTTCACATGTCTATAAGGTAATAAGACCCATTAATGAATCTTATCATCCCATAAGTTTAAATTTTTGAGCATATCATATAACACATTCTCTCTCAATGTATCCAAAACGATCTCAATATTTTTTTTCATTTTCATGTTAATTGTAATAATACACCTATATATCGACAAAAAAATCACCACAAATGAATCCACATGAGGTTGAAAAACTCAATTAATTAACAACATGAAAATATATGGTGCATTAGTGATACATTATCGCATAACTAGATACTCTTCTAGACCATAAATAATATGTAACAATAGATGAGGCATATCTCCAGGCCGAGCACGCACCGGATGATATCCCAATTTAAAACAAATTTCAAGAATATTCAAGCTCCATATAGTTTATCAAACATGTCATCTATCCATGGAAAGGGATACAAATTCATAATCATCACCTAGTTAAATATCCAATAATACACACACATCCTATTGGTATCATCCTAATTTTTCAACAAAAGGACCTAAAAACAAACATAGTAGTACTGGGATAGATACAAAACATTTCCTCTAAGTCATCCAGCTACATCTTTAGCTATTGGAAACCCATTATATTGATCCTATAAAGAGGAAATGGTAATTGTGTATCTCTTGAAACTTTTAAGATGGATAACTATAACACTATATCAGAAGGTAATGTAGAAATTAAATACGAAAAAACATCCATAAAATAATCAAAACTGAAGGAAACATTTCATGACACACTCCCTGATAATCTAGATATAAACTATCAATAAGTGATATCATATCACCCATCACATGATTCTCTAGTCTTGCTCGGCTAACCAAGTCCTACCATTCACCATTGTGAATAAACTCTCTTCCCTTTTATTATCTAAATGTCCACATATGGATGTAGAAATTGATGATGGATCGATAATTCACTAGATAGTCCATTATATGTATAATGACAAATATAGGAATCTCGATGACATAATGATTCTAGATGAAATGAAACCCACCATCAATAAGTGGTCACTACCTACCCTAACAAACATCCTCTATTATGATTCCCAATTTAGTGTCAATTGATTCAACACCAATATAAAATTGACTCACAATCCCAAGGCTCTCAAAAATATATACATTTTTCAAACATTGAGATGCACTAGTTTCAAATGGAGTAGTTACAAGTGTTGAGGCTACTAATTTTGTACCTCTATCTATATACGATTTAGCACCCCAATCCTCATGGAAATTCCATAGAGAATATATCTACTCTAATGGGTGTCCTTCTGGAACATCCTCTATACTTGAAGAATGACCAATTTACGATCTCAATTAATTTGGTGCCTAGTATCCTCATCTAATTCCACCCCCACCTCATATTGATCGACAAGAACTTCCCTAGCTCGCTATAAGATAGAGAGATATGAAACCTATTCCGGATGTGGGTGTGAGATCTAGGACAGTAACACTCAAAACTAGATGTATGGTCCTATAATAATTTTTTACATTGAACATCCCTCTTCAATCTCAACTGTCGATTGGGTCACGGAAAAATTTATTCCACATGTGGCCTGGTTTTCACATTGATGACATAATACTATGGTAACAATACACATAGCATGTTTGATACTTAGATCATAGGGGGACTCAAAATAACACTTCCTACTTGATGAAACTAAACCACTTGGTCAAAATACTATACTAATCTTCTATGTTCCCCCACCATCCAAAATGTTCGACTCGATAATTAAATCCAGAATAAAAATTTTTGTCATATAGTTTAATTACACATGTTGAATTGAGATTGAAAAAAGAGCAAGACCATCCTTGAAGCATCTCTTCATCGATTCATCATCATAAATTTATGTTAATTAAAATCATTGAATATCTATAAATCATGTAGAGTACTCAATAACCATTATAGAGCACTTATCCATATGAATGAACTCACTTCCCTCTCTACACTCCAAGTCTCATGGTAAAATTAGTCATAGATCCTTATTGGGAATTCTACCCAAACCATATCTCACATCCGGTCTATATGGTTTAGATCATCCACTAATAGAAAATGAATAATTCATGGAGGGTGGTTCTCGGTGATCTCAATCTGGAAGTATCTATTGACCTAATTAGAGACCACTAAGTAGTAGCCTCTATATTTTATCAGTCCCCCTACTATAATCACTCACATTCTTTCTCTCTCTTTTACCAGGCTTTGCATAACCATGCGACCTTTCTTTCCTACCCCAAGTCCCATGTCCTTCTTCCCATTTCCGTCGAATGCTTTTGGAACCATCGCATTTCACCATCAAGCTCTCCTGCCTCTATCAAGACCTCATATCACTATCACGCTCTGTATTCTTGCTTTCCCTCCATTGTTAATCCCTTCACCCCTATCAATATCTTTTGATTCCTCCTTCCACTGTTAATGACAAAGCGAATTTTCGTGCATATTATTGATCAAATAAGGAGTATTTTTTAATGGTTTTAAATGATAAAACCCATGTTTTTCATTGTTTTATTAAAATAATGGGTAATTTTAATTTTAGAATGAAAATGAAAAAAATTGTGAAAAGTTCATAATTCTGGATTTTTGGACTGATTTTTATCACAAGCGTATTTTTGTCGTTTCATGAAAAATATAATTCTAAATTCTGTGAATCTATTAGAATCCTAATTTTATTTCTTTCATCATTGTCTACTGTACCAGGAGTTGATTTGGTCATCTAGTGGCTCTACAAATTCATTAATGATGGGACTTTTTCCTGGCGGACAGTGTGGACCCCACCCCAGTAATGGACCCCAAAATTGGCCTACACATATTAAAATGAGGTGCTTCCAAATGGGATAAAACGGTGACAGATTGGTTTGGCTCAAAAACAAATTTCATGGAGTTATTAAGTAATTAAGGTGTCCATTGAATGACATACATTTAGAGGAGCCTTCCTGGAAGCTTCATCCAGAAATAGAATTCGTCAATGAAAAATTCATAACTCCTTCATCTTGTGCTGAAATGAAATCAAATATTGGGGTTGAACGGAAAACATTATTATGAACAACATTGAAGAAGGGGTCCATACATGAATCATCCATTTATGTTTCCAACAACACACAAACATTCAGGCTAAGGAAATATGCCTATAAAAGGAGGCCCTCTCCTCCTTCTCAAATCATAAGCTTGACACCCATAGCCGAGGAGGGATCCCACCAGGGCATGGGCCACTGATACTCCTATATTACTCCCTCATTTCTTATTTATATTTTATTTTCCTTTTAGTTATTTTAGTTTTAATTAAAATTGTAATTTGAATTTCTTTTCAATTAATCCATTCATTTTTATTTTGGTTTCTATCATTTAATTTCTTCTATAATAATAATAATTATTATTATTAAAAACTATTATTACTATTATTATTATTATATTGATAATTATTTATAATATCTCAATCTTGATTTCAAATTATTTTACTTTATTTCTCTCTCATTTTTTGAAAACTATTTTCTTATGTAATAATAATAAAAATAAGTATTACTTTTATTATTGTTTTCACCTTCATTATAAATTACATAATATTCCTATATCCCACTATCCTCTCTCCATTTGTCTCTCTATCCTCATCCATACACTATTTTGATTTCTTACTCTCGGAAATGAGAGGTTAACCCCGATACTTGGCTCGGGGGGATTTTAAGGCGTTCATCAATTATCTTTAAAGTTTATTTTAAGTTATTGGTAGATTTGAGTTGGATGGATTGGTGAGGCGAATGTCCCCGATTTGGTGACATCCCCCAATGACATGTAACTTAAACTATTTCTATTCTATAAATTAATAGTGATTCAAACATGATATTTCATTTTTGGATTATCAAACTAAAATCAAACACATAAAGGAAAATAATGATTGAATCCAAGACTAAACCCCAAAACCAAGTTCTTTCTTTATCAACTCATTTTGTTTGCATTGCATGATAGTTTAGATTTTTCATTTCAAAAACAAAAAAATATTGTTATCACTTTAATTTTATGTACAAACCAATAAAAAGAGATATATTAAGTGATATAGAATAAATTATGTTAACCACATTGAGAATGCTCCTCAAGAGAGATGATCCTGGTCAGCCACTTTGCTGCACTAGGAAAAAAATATAATTATTTTTGTCCACGCCCCGTGACAGGAATGTGTCAAAACTGGCGCCATTTCCGGGGAGCTAATCATTTTTTACATTACTTTTTATATTTTTAAATTTTAGACAGTTTTCATAATTAAAAAAAATTATTTTTCCATGATGCATTCAATTTCAAATTATTATTCATGGAATAATTACTCACAGTTACAAGATGAGGAACAAGACTACACTGAGGTGGCCCTCCAATGAATAGATGATGCTCTAATGATAAAGTTCATTCAAAAGGAAAGAGGACTTGCAACTTGTATCGCACTTGAATCTCTTCTTCGATGGAAAGTTCCTCTTGTAGTTGTTCATCACATGATAGAGGTAGGTAGTTAGACTCCCCCATTTCGAGTTTGGACACAAATTCATGGATTTCTTTAGTGATATTTGGGAAGACTTGTGGCACTTCTGTCGTAGCCATGAATCTTTGAATGTTAGTTTTAATTTCATCATACATGGCCATCAAATCTTCAAGTGAGATCCATTTTTCAATTCCTCTTTCCTTCTTTTTGAACCTTATCATTAGAGCATAAACTCTTCGTTGAAGGGCCTCCTTAGTGTATCCTTGTTCTTTCTCTTTCACCTGTGAGTAATTTTTCCATGCATAATAATTTGAATTTGAATGCATCAGGGGAAAATAATTTTTTTTTATTTTTTTAAATAATGAAAACTATATAAAATTTAAAAATATAAAAAGTAAAGTAAACACCGGATTATCTCCTTAGAAACGGCACCACTTTTGACACATGCCTGTCGCAGAGTGTGGACAAAAATAATAATATTTTTTTTCTAGTGCAGTACAATGGTTGACCAGGGTCATCTCTTTTGAGGAGCCTTCTCAATGTGGTTCACTTAATTTATTCTATATCACTTAATCTATCTCTTTTTATTGTTTTGTATTTAAATGAAAGTTATGACAATATATTTGTGTTTTTGATATGAAAAGTCTATACTATCATTCAATGCAAACACAATGAGTTTATGAAGAATGAACTTGGTTTTTCGGTACAGTCTTGGATTCAGTCAATATATTCCTTTATGTGTTTGATTTTAGTTTGATAATCCAAACATGAAATCTCATGATTCAATCATGATTCTTTTCCAGAATATAAATAGGTAAAATTACATTTTATTGGTGGTTGTCACCCAATCAGGGACATTCGCCTCACCAATGCATGAAACTCAAATCTACCACAAACATAAAATAAACTATAAAGAAAATTCAAGAATGCATTGACCTCCCCACGATCCATGTCTTGGGGTTTGCCTCTCATTTCCTAGAGTTAGAGATCACAATGGTGGATGGATGAGGATATAGAGAGAAATAGAGAGAGGAGAATGGATAGAGGAAGATTAAATAATTTATAATGAAGTTGAAAATAATAATAATAATAATACATATTATTATTATTATTACTAAAGAAAATAGTTTTTGAAAAAGGAAAGAGAAAGAAAGTAATTAATTTAAAATTAAGATTGATATATTATAAATAATGATTATAATAATATTAATAATAATAATAATTGTTTTTAATTATTAATATTATTATAATTATAGAAGAAATAAAATGGGGGAAACCGAAATAAAAATGCATGGATTAATCGAAAAGATATTAAAATTACAATTTAAATTAAAACTAAAAAAAATAAAATGAAAATAAAATAAAAACAATAAATGAGGGAGGAATAAAGGAGTTTTAGTGGCCCATTCCCCGGTGGGAACCCTCCTTGGCTTTTGGGTGTCGAGCTGATGATTTGAGAAGGAGGAGGGGGCCTCCTTTTATTGGCATATTTCTGTCCCCTGAAATATTGCACGTTGTTGGACTGTTAAATAGTCGATCCATGCATGGACACCTTCTTTAATGTTGTTAAAAATATGTTGGACTTTCACTCTCAAAATTGCAACAAATTTGGACCTTGGATGAAGAAGTTATGAATTTTTCATCGACGGATTCTGTTTCTGGTTGATGCTTGCATAAAGGCTCCTCCAAATGTATGTCATTCAATGGATGCCTTAATGACTTCAAAACTCTACGATATTTGTTGTACAGCCGAACCGATCTGACGTCATATATCCCAGGTTGAATCACCTCATTTGAATATGTGTAGGCCGATTTTGGGGTCCGTTACAGTGGTGGGGTCCATGATGTCTTCTCTGAAAAAGTACCTACTTTAATGAATTTTTAGAGCCACTAGATGGCCAAATCATCTTCTGTTCTAGAAGAAAATGATGAAGGAAATAAAATTAAGATTATAAAAAAATTATATTCACATAATTGGGAATTCTATTTTTTATGAAATGAAAAAAATACCCTTGTGAAAAAAATCTGTCCAAAAATCCAGAATTACAAACTTTTCACAATTTTGCTCATTTTAATTTTAAAATTCAAATTATCGATTATTTTAATAAATCAATTAAATAAATGGGTTTTATCATTTAAAAACATTAAAAAATACTCATTATTTGATAAAAATATGCACGTAAATTTTCTCTGTCAAATGGCCCCACACTTAAACCATGCTTCTCCTCAAGCATTAAATCTCAACATGGAAATCAGAGGACAGCAATGTTACCAATATTCAAATTTCAATGAACAAAAAATCAATATAAAATAAAAAATTCAAAAATCTTCATAAAATATCAATTTAAGATCCATTTTTTTAAAGAATCTAATAATTCACATATTTTACTTTTCCTATTTAAAAATTGATGTAACTTATCCTTTCATTCATTCAAGCTTCAGGATTCATAATTATTAATCATGACATGTCATGATTTAGCTCACTTTTGTTTTTTCACTAATAACTCATGATACAATTCAGGTATAGTTATGCTCATATCATGTTAACATGCTCTTTATCCATAGTCTTATATATAAACTACTTTCTATACTTTGTAAAGACGAAAGAAACATAAAATCAAGAGGACTTGCAATAAAGGTTCAAATGACTCTGAGGCTTAAGGTGGGTAGGATTTGATGCTTTAAAAATTATGGCTGAAGGAGTAGGATAATCCATAAAGTAAAATGCATGATATTTAAAGTAAAAGTGTAATGAAATTCTCCCCTTCAAAATAGCAACACCCACTTCCCAAAACTCAATGAAAAGGTTATGATCAAGAAAGCATAATGGATGATTTGTGCACCCTCTTCAATGTTTTTTTATTTTGTATTTTTTTTTGTTTTTTGAAAGTTTTTATTAGATAAAACCTCACATCCATCACCTAACCACATACGATTATAAGATTGTCAGTTTGGAAAATGGTGATTTTTGTTTCTCCCAAATCAAAACCCATTTTTCTATTTTTTTGGATCTTTTTGTCTTTTTTTTCATTTTTTAATTCATCAGGGGAAAAAAATATAGTATAATGAATGATTCCACAAACTTTTACAATTCCAACAATAACACCCCCACACTTATTCCTTACAATGTGTATCATCCTATCCACCATGATTCCCTTTACCCCCACACTTCAACATTAAAATATCATGAAAATAGAAAGAGTTGGGTAGGAATGGATAAAAATGACTTGAAACATTTCTAATCCCTATAAAGGTCATTTATGGACTCTATGGGATAATCTAAGGATTGATGTAAAGGTGGTTTGTTAAGGTAATGTATCTTTTCAAATGATGTCTCAATAATTTTAATTGTGTTTTTGCACAGTCATAGCTTTGACAAGTTTCAATACAAGTTCTGGTCAGTTACATGGACCAAGATCACTCAAGAAATATGCTCAAGAATAAATAAGAAGTACTTGGTCTAGAAATCCTCTAGAGAATGAGAAATATAACATTGAAAAATCACTCATGGAGTGACTAAAAATAACAAACCAATTTACATAAATTTCAGAAATTCAAAGCATGAAAAATTGTAGGGAAATTTCATTTACATGAATCAATTAATTCCTTTAAATTATGAGTCATTATTTCAATATCCATGCTTCATTTTAAAAATTAAATTATTAATTTCAATAAATTAATAATATAAACATTAAAATCTAAAACATGATATCATTGGTTTCTTAAGAAACTCATGTCTCTTAGATAAGTCGAGTAAAACATGAATACAAGTGTGGGCATGAAATTTTATCTTTAAAGCTCAAAACATGTTGTGGACTAAAATGTAGAGAGTTTAAAATATAAAACGCTTAAATTGAACTCCCTTTTTCCATGAAACTTTGTCCTTCCACTCCATTGTATAGGGCTGCCTTCCACCATTATGAACCTGTAAAAAAACAACTCAATTAAGCATAAGGACCATGTCATTTAAGCTCAAAAAAATTTATAGAGTGGGATTGATGCTAGACTACTTCCTAATAAATGAAATTGAAATCTAAATTCCTAGAAATCATGTAAATATAAATCATGGTATGATCCCCCACGTGGGCCCTGAATTTTTTACTGCCTCCAAAGGGTAGTACCAGCTGTTATCCAAAGTCTGATGGAGGATGA
Source organism: Viscum album (assembly GCA_963277665.1). NCBI lineage: Eukaryota > Viridiplantae > Streptophyta > Magnoliopsida > Santalales > Viscaceae > Viscum > Viscum album. Next base: position 604,868,148 of record OY728161.1, on the reverse strand, counting down.
AGCTTCTTTGATTTGAACCTCCACATATGGATTTTCCAATCTTGTGATTTATCCTTATGGATGAGGAATGATCCATGGGTAGGGTACACTAGATCATCCCCCTTCACAATGATGTATAACTGGCATGGTGGGGGTAGGATGAAGTATAGACAATCATCCTTCTTCTTATTTGCTACTTTTGCAACCTCTTCTTCTCTATCATGTTGTCCCTCAAGGTATGCTACATCCCAAGAATAGTCAATGGTAAAGTCAATGTGAAATTCTATTTGAATAAAATTAAAACTAGAAGTATTAAGATAAAATTATTCCCCATCAATGTAATCATCTTTTTTTCATGCTCTACTTAGAAAAATACACTAGCATCTCTTCACGAGCTTCCTTCAATAAATATTCAACTTTTCTAGGGAGATCTATATGGTCCTCAGTAGGTGCACATCCTGGTTCTTCATCATCCTCTAAGGCATAGCTGATATTTTCTGAATCTATATAATAAAAATCACAAGGAGTGATGTAGAATTCAAATTCAATAAAATTTGATGATATATAGTCAAATAATTGTTCAAATCCCGGAGTAAGATCAGCCTCAATCTCTGTGTCAGTGGTTAGTGCCTCTTGGAGTAGGCTCTCTGAGGATGGAGGCAGGTTGTCGGGCTCTTCCATCTTAACTTCAAATTCCACCACATGGTTGGTTTCTTCCTTTAGTGCTACTACCTTTTCTTCCTTGTATTGTATGGGGAGATCAGGAAGTTCATAACATTTAATCAAAAAATCATCCAATCCTTCTTGATCTCCCACGTGTAGCTCAGCCATAAATTCATCATCCTTTTCCACCTCAGGATCATGATCCTCATCAGTGTTGGGATGCTCCATTAATGCACGAACATAGTCAAATGATCTTTCAGATTTTCTTGTCGATTGTTCAATGATTTCTCTATGTTCTTTCACCTGAGCACTTCTAAAATATTCTTCTTCTTCTTTTTGTTGATGCACCTATGAGTAATTGTCAGTCCATGCATAATAATAAACATTTAAATTCATACTGGAATTATTTTTTGTGTTTTTGTAAATTTTATAAAAAGAAATTAAATATAACTAAGATATGAAAATAGAAAAAATAAATGAAAAATTGATTAGATCCCTGGTAACGGCGCCAGTTTGGACACATGCCTGTCATATGGCGTGTAAAAATCAAATTTATTTTCCGAATGCAGCACAGTGGCTGACCAGGGTCGTCTAACTTGAGGATAATTGAAGTCAGTTCAATCACATATTCTAGTACACCTAATCTAATTCTTTTTTTTGTTGTATACTCTATGAAATAAATGGACTTTCATAAAATAAATTAAATTAATGAATCAAAAGAAACTAAAATTTAATTCTAAACTACCATGCAATTCTAAAATGAATGTAATTAGAGAAAAAAGAAATTTCTCCCGAGAGAAATTTCAGGGAGAACCTTCATTGGATAGCATCAAATATTCTTAGTGAACACACTCCATCCTATGTGTGTACAACTTATTCTACCCTGGTTATGAATGAAAAGTCTACTTAGTGATCGCCAAGAACACCCTCCATCCACCTCCTCAATCGAGGGAAATGGTTGTAGATTAAGAAGTTAATATTTAGACAACGATGGTGAGGATTACACCCACTATAAATTATCCATAGAATTAACTCAAAGAATATTAATAACATGTCTTAGGTTCATGAACCTGATTACTCCCTCGGGATATTCCTTGGATTAGTTTATCATGATCATGAGTTTTATAGTTCACGGTGGTAATAAAAGAGAAATAAAAGAGGGTGGTTGGGTGGACATAATAATAAAAACAATGCATGAATTTATTTAAAAACGAAATCACAATTGAAAACCAAAACAAAAATAAAGAAATGAATTGAAATGGGGAAGAGTTTTGGCCAGCCTCCATGGGGGGAGATCTCCTCCTTGGTGCCTTGAAATAATAGAATAGAGAATGGGATACTTTGAGGAGGAGGAGCTCTCCTCCTTTCATTCTGGGTTTTTGTTTCAGGGTGAAGCTACCAGGACGGTTTCTTCAAAAGTATGTCTTTTAATGGCCACCTTAATGACTTCCTGACTCAAAAAATTTGTTTTAGTCAGTCCTAGATGTCCTCGTTCTATCCCAGGTAGAAATAGATCATTTTTATTGGTTTAGACCGATTTTGGGTTGTGTTACAGTTGCGGGGTCCACGCTCTCCACCAGAAAAAATGTCCAAATTCAATTAATTTATAGGCCCTTTATATGGCCAAAGCAGATCCTATTCTTGAAGACAAAAGTGGAAGAAATAAAATCCGGATTCTCATAAATTTTAATCACAAAATTTGGTCCTTTATTTTCCATGAAATGACTAAAATACCCTTAATGTAAATATCTCTCTAAAATACAAAATTAGGTGTTTTTCACATTTAGGCTCAAAATAAAACTAATACCTAAAAATGTGACAATTACCCATCCAATAACACTATAGTGGGTTTATAAACAATGATTAATTGTATAAAATATATATAAATGTGAGCTTCATCAGTTAACCTCCACCATTGAGCCCTCATTCGATAAATGTCATGCCTTGGTGTCAAGGCCTCCCCCCATCAATGATCCCCCATCATATATCTCCAAACTCGTATCCTCCTTTACTTGCAGCCTCTCTAGGTGTTTTTTGAATCAGGTATTCTATTTTTTAAGGAATTAGTTTTTGTTTCACAATAGGATCCCATGTGAGTAGTGGTTTCCATTCCATATTGATCCTACATAGTAATGTCTCACTTCTTAACATTAGTAATTGACAGTGTTCTAATGAATTTTTGCACAGATGTTGACTATATTTCCATTTAATACACTAATTCTCTAAGACAGGTAAATGAATAATTTTCTGGGAAAGAATGTTAGTTATCTTTTTCTCTATTTGTTAGGCTTCACTGTTTCATTATACAATGATTCTATTCATATCCATAAGATTTTACAAGATAGTGTATCATTATATGTTTTTATAAGAATTATGTATGAAAAATAAATTAATATGGAATTAATTAATTGATGTAAACATGGTTATTAATAAATTGTGGGTCTATTTTAACACCACTCCAAAATTATATATTTTACTAATTGATTAAATGAAAATATAAATAGATACTTCCTTGATTGTTGTATATAATTACTACGAAACCATGGAGATATCCACCCACTCCCACTTGAATGATAATGCCCATTCATCTTTACCACATCAATCATCCCCTTCCTCTTAACCTGCAGTCTCCTTCTACATGGCATCTCACCCATCACCCCACCGAGGATCATGTAATATCCCTAGTTTTAGGACTTACATATCCACACTTTCCAACATTTAAGGATGTCCTCACTATTATCCAACCATTCCTAGCCTTCTAACTCATCACCACATTGTCATCCACCACTTCTCCACGCGATTTTATTCAACCCATTGGCACACTAAACGACATATCATTCTTGTTTAAATCATGTATTTTTATGATTTATGTGTCTGTGTAGGTTCATTCACAGACACACATACTTAATTCATATAATCCATTGAGTTATAGTATATATATGTAAATTCGTTTATTAATATAATTTATAGGCTTGGCAGTATGATATTCGACGAGGTACGCCCAATTATAAATCAATATGTGTAAATTCATTGTCTATATCTCAATTTACTTCCAAAATTTTAAATATTATAGCTAATATGAAGAATATCTCAGATTAATATATTTTAAATGCTCTAAATTTATGACATGTAATTCATCGGACCTATTGATTGATTTGATGTCTATATTCAACCCTTAATTAATGAGTTGTAATATTTTTGAGCAGATAGTTTAATGACTTTTTAATAGACAAAAATGAAAATTTTAAATATAAGGCCTCTTTGTTATGGAAAATCCATGACTTCCTAGTGTATTCTAACTTATCGTTCCATTGTAGAAAAATGATAATTTTCCATCCCTTATTGTAATAAATGTAATAAATCTACATGGATCAATCTATACAAAAGATTGGCATATATTCTTCACAAATGATTTCCATGTTAACCATAAATTTATAAACTTATTGATATTATGTTGTATGAATGAATTATAATTATTTATATTGAGAGAAGTCGACATAAAATATGGAATAGATGTTTTTTTTGGATATTAAAGGAGCATAATTATAAAACAGATCGTATTATTAAATGGTGGATCATATTTTTTTAATCTATGATATCCTATGATAAATATTTATATGATTATTAGTACTATTTACTAACATTATATATCATAAATATAATAAATTATATTTTTATAATTTAAAAGATAAGAAACCTAATTTATCATTCCTTATCAAAATTAATTGAGGTAGCCGAAATGAGGAATCACTTTATAAGAAAATTAACACAACCTAATGACTTTAAAAGACATTTTTTTCATACCATGAAAATTTACATAATGTCTAATATATATTGATATTTTATGAATTAAAATTATTACGATTTAATAGTAAGGAATATTTAAAATATGGAACAAAAATACCACAAATTAAATTGCACTCTCGAAAGTACATATATTTAACAACCTATAAATCATGTTTTTGAATTTATAAATCATATAAGTGTTTAACCATTATTATCTATTATATTTAAAATATTACATAAATAGTTATTTAATTCTCATATCATCTATAATTAATGCCTAATTATGGAAGAATCAATTATAATTAAGGCAGTGCTTCATGGAAGTCTCCCACTATATATGGAAAATAAACTTGTTGACTCATTGAAAACATCATACAATTATACTCAATAAAGTAACATATTCAAATATAAATTCAATTATCTAGGAAATGTTTGAATATAATAGTGAGGTAGTGAAAACTAAAGTATCAGTGAATAAAACATATCATTTTTGGAATAAAAAATTTTATGGATTGAGGAGACTACAATATAAAATACAATGTTTAAAGTCAATTATTTATTTTTTCAAGGAATTATTTTGTATATGTTTTATTGGAAAGGTAATCCAGAATTTAGTTTCATTTAATTATATATAATTCACATTTCATTGTAATTTATTTATACACTTGGTTTACTCATCAATATATTATAATATTTTTATTTAATTTCAATATCATGGAGGATTTTGGTTTCAAAAAAAACATTCAGTTTTATGAAATTTTTCTTAATATGTATTTAATTAATCTAAAAAATTTTAATAATAAGAAATTATTTTATTTTAAATAATAAGAGATAATGGTTTTATAATATATAAAATTGTGAGAATCCTTTTGAGTAGAAAAATCTATGGTTATAAATTATGACAACATATTTGTTAAATAGTGACATGGTTAACAAAATCAATAATATAATTCATCATAACAAAAACAAGAACTATAAATTTTATTATGATCAAAAAAAATTATAAATTCAATGTTTTAAAGATTATATATGAAATAGAAAATTTATATCATATTCTAAAACATTAATATTTTTCCAATAAATACAGACATAAGAATAACTAACATCTCTCTACATATAATATTTGAATTAATTCCTCTTTAAGAGTATAGTGACACTTCTCAACAAAGTAAAATTTTATTATATAGAGTTAAAAGTGTTTATTATAAAACTATTATATAAATTTTAAATTTTAAATTCATAATAAATTTTTTAATTTAAAATAAAAATTTTAAAAAAAATTATTTATTATACTATATTAATTTTCTTTTTTTATATACACTATTCAAATTATTCATATTTAAATATTTAAATAATATTTTATTTGACACTGTTGAATTTTTCATATTTATTCACTATAACAAGTGGGTTTTTAGTATGAATATTTTATAATCCATGTCATTTTCCCTATAAAAATATAGAATTTTAGAACAAATTTATAAAAACTAGATCTAATATAATGTTTATTTGATAACTATAATATATATAGTTTGGATAGTGGGATTATTTTTAACAATTCACATTGAATTTGGAGAATTAAAAATCATTAATAAAATATTATGTAACTATTTTTTATAACATACTTGATTATTGTAATTATTTCATCATATAATTTTAATCATTTACATGAAATGTGTTCTGATCTATAATATTTTAGACACATTTAACTAGTTTGTTAATATTAAAAAAAAATTTATAACTTATTCCTACAATATGTCATTAATTTTGTATGTTATATTCAATTATTTGTTTATAATATAATTTTAATTTTTTTAAAATATTCATACTAAACAAAAATTGGAACTATATAATAATATATATAGTTTATAATTAGGTGACATTATATTTTTTTATAGAAATGTTTCAAAATAAATTTTCCTAGTGATATCATTAAAATTACCTTAGAAATTACAATGTTATAAGTTTCATTGGAAAAACTTTGTCCCTCATGCTCTTAATCAATCAAGTGGAAAGTTATTTCTATTTCTATAAAACTATGGTATATAAATTTAATGGGTTACTAGATAATGGTTATCCAACAATGTGTGTTGTGTTATAGTTTTATAATTATAAAAATTTGATTGGGTTTAATAAATAATATTCTAGTGTTAATTCCCCGAAAACATGGTTAATCTTAGCTACAAATTTATTCAAGAGTAGGTTTTTATGAATTTTAATTAAATTATGCATCCAATATATTTATTATAAAATATAATTTTATTTCTTTTCACTAACCATGCTGATATAAAATATTTACCTCGTTAAATTTGTATATGATTTATTATTTTAATGGGATTTATTAAGGTAAATTACTTATTGAATGTATTTTATAATGTGGTTCGTAGAATATATAGAATTTTTTCATTGAATATAATCATGATGTATGAATAATATTTTACGATGTTATTGTGATAAATATTAAATGATAAACGAATAGATGGTCTAAAAGCTATTGTTAATAGCAGATTTTGATCCAGTATTAGGTGTTTCCCAATGTTACTATATTTTCTCAAATCAATATTTCATAAAAAAGTGTACAGATACATTTTTTTAAAGGACCCTTAAAAGGATTAATTTTTAATTAAATGTAAAAATATTTATATAAAATGATATGTATGATTTCTTACATTGTCCCTTGAGGTAGTTTTTGGTTAAAATTCAATGTAGAATGATCTATAATCATTCATATAGTTGTAGTGGATTTTTCCTAGATACATACCTGAATTGATTAATTGAAGATAATTAATTATTTAACACCAATAATATTAACTTGAAATGGAAAATTAATATCCTCAAACTAAACATGGATATTTCATGGGTTATTTATAGTATATTAGTTCATTATTAAACATATTATTAATATAGTGAATATGGGACTATTGGATTAATAGATGAATCTTTTGTAAAAAAATATATATACATATATTTCATCATTTATTCCCATGTTGTCTCTATATAGAATAAAAACATACTAATAACATATAATTGAGTGTCCTGTCATTTTTAATGATTTTTTTATGATGGGTAATTAAAGGATATATAATTTCACATATAATTGGGATGGTGAGAATTTTAAATTCTAGAAAACGATATGAGTATATGTTTAGATTTAATTTCATATTAATTTTGTATAATGACATGTGAATTAAAAATTTACTATTTTTGGTCAATTTTTAATTTACACACCTCTCTGGGGAGGGCTCATAATCATTTCTAGGTACTCTATCACCCCTTTTGGTTATACCTTTTTTGGGATTTTATTTAGGGTTGATTCAGGAGAATATGGAAATTTTATGAAGCACATGGGGCTATGCACAATCTGAAAATGGTAAGGGAGATACTTGATGATATCTCCAGGAAGTAGTGCATCTTATTTTGGAGAAACGTGTTTTGGTTCATGGTTAGAACACAATTCAGCCAAATCATGTGACCACCCTCTATAAACAATTCACTACAAAACAAATGGGATTTTCATGGTTAGTGAACTTTTTTTTAAAACCCTTCACCTTATAGGATAATTAAGTAAACCTATAATAATATGTGAAAGACTAAGGTTCTTTATTTGACACACCATATTCCCCTCTCCAAGATACAATTTCCAACAAATTTAAGTCTCGTGAATATTTTTTATTAAAATTAACCCCTATATTTTATCTCAAATCCTACCCCACTAAGGATAACCCCATTTAAATTGATTTAGGAATCCATTGAGAGGATTTCATGTATCCTTGATCCCCATTCAGGGAGATTCAAAAATCCTATTGAAGTATTGACTCTCAGTAGTTATTTTTATTCTTTCCTATTTTATTATCTCATTCTGACTTCTCTCTTTCTAAATGACTGGGTTTTATTTTACAATTATTTAAACCATTTTAGTCAATTATTTTAACAAAAAAATTTCCTTTGGATATCGATGTTGTTTTTACATTCTAGATCATCCAAATCATTTTATTTCTGATAGTTCTGCATCAAATTTTGGATTTTTTTGTCAACTTCTATCTACGACCTTGAGGTATGTAATATATATGTCAATTACCCTTGTATAAATTATAATTGTGTGTATGTAATTTTTAAATTTCAATTGAAATAATTGGATGATACATTCTATATTAAATTAGTTGATTAATTTTACAATGTGATAATGAAATTGTTTTAGTATATAATAATTTAATTTGAGAATAATGGGATCATGGAATTTATTGATTAATGGTATATAAAAATGATAGCAACCGATGGGGTTTGATGATATAATTCGAATGTTCATTTATAAATTTATGCTTGATTGATAAATGGTTTTAAATATTGATTTATGATATCAGATATTTTAATGTCCCGAATATCTTTGGCCATTACATTGTGAAAATATTGTGTTTAAGGTGTTCTGGGAGGTCATGATGACTCATCCCCAAAACATTTCCAATTTTTCCCTTTCATTGAATAGTAGATTCGGTAACCTCTCTGTCCTTTTCCAAATTTCCAAGTTTTTGAACAGTTCCTTCAGTGAATAGTATTCTATCGATGAGGTTTAGTGAAAAATGTCCTATCAGTAAGGTTCAGTGAACATGTTCTATCGGTGAGGTTCAGTGAATAGTGTTCTATCAGGGAGGTTCGGTGAAGATTGTTTTATCGGTGAGTTATAGTGAACAATGTTCTAACTGTGAGGTTCAATGAACAGTTTACTATCGGTGAGGTTCAATGATTAGTGTTTTATCGGTGAGGTTCAGTGAATAGTGTTCTATCAATGAGGTTCAGTGAACAATGTTTCGAGACCAGTGAGGTTTTAACAGCGGCCTCTATTTCCATTGCCAAATTTTGAGTATGATGTATAGTGTTTCTATCTTCCTACAGTTTTCCCCATTTGACATTTCCGTTGACGGAAAATGCATTTAACGCCTTGTTTTAAAGACTCTAAGGATGATTCATAGGCTATAACTCCTATATTAATTATTCCTATTGCTCAAGATGTTTTTACCTGGTCAAACAACATGGGTTAATGTGATCCTCTTTTAATGTGGAATTAAGCATATCTTAAACCGTCACCCCATTAAATCATCAAAATGGAAGGTATTTCTTCCTCACTATTTCTTTCTCCTTTTTCTTGGGTTTGAGATGCACAAACATCCCATTCCTTCTCATAGTATTTTTATAGTCAAACATTCCTCCTCAGATTGGTTCCGCTCTGTTTTAATGCAACCAAGAAGTATCGATCAATCTTCAATATAAGGAATGAGGTATCTTCATTATTTTGGGGTTCAAATTCTCATGTTTATCCTTTCCATATTATGGCATGAAATGTACATACTTATAATAGAGTTTTCTTGGGTATTGGTTGGTGTTGTCATATCATGGCATCCTAGAGGGGATACAGTTATCGCAAGAGGAGGATTGTGACCCGTTGTGGGGATAATGAACTTCAAAAGATGTTTGAGGTAGGGGATTCGTTGCTTCTCTTTTCTTTTACATGAAACTATATTGTTAGCATGTTTTATCCCACTGAAAAACAATGTAATTGACATAATAACTATTTAAACCGGATAAATATTTTGATATTGATAGTATGTTATAGCTTATTGCTTTCCAAGATAGTGTGATATCTATGCTTGCTTCGGATAGCTATTCGTTCTGGGCAGAAATCGGTAAATAACATAAATTGGGACTAATTGATAATTGTTTGGCTAAAGATTAAGAGGCATGTAATTGAAACTGGTTGTTGTTGTAATTTGATGTTAAAAAAATTGTCATAGTACCCATGTTTAATTAATTATGGTATCTTACTAATTAGGTTTCTTGAATTAGGATCATATGAATAATAAATCGGTTAATTCAAGATAGATTAAAGAACTAATTGTTTGATAATTCCTTAAATTGTTCTGAGTTACCCTATTGATAGTTAAAGGTCCAACTGCTCAATTCATGTGATGTTTATTTTCCTACTGCATGTGTTGTGATATTATCCTTGATGGTCGTTGTGATATTTGGGGGTATGAGGCTTTTGGATGTGGTGGAACATGACGCCTATAGTGGTGTGATGCATCGGTTTAAGCATGTGGGTGTTGAGGATGACGTAATGGATGATGGAATGGGATGGATGTGATTTTTGGATTCTTTCTGATTTTTATTAGTTTTTTATCTGATTTAATTTTCCCCACTACTCAAGGAAGTAAGTCATACATACCATTCTTTTGAAGGAGGAAAATACACGTGGGGTATTACACATGATTTCTGTGTTTAGCTTCAAAATGTCAGATGTGTATATCCTCTTGCTATAAGATGAAAAGACTCGATGGGTAGTATATCTACTCACCGTGTTGATCCCCCTTGTGTTTAGTAGCATATAATGTTTTCTAGAATGCTTGGGAATGTGGGAAAGTAATTCTGCAATGAATAATTGATTAAATGGTGTTAACCCATGGGGATTGAGTTACTGTAACATAATTATGAAGTTGTAATTTCGAAGGAACAATGGAATTTGGGTATGATTCTATGGATATTTAATGTGGAATTATTTTTGGTTAATTAATGATTCAATTATTAATTAACATAAATTGGAACTAATAAAAAGGGAATGATGTAATCTAATAAATCTATTTAATTGGTTGTGTGATTATAGGAAACATAGTCTTAGATGTATCAGCCCAGAGTCTAAGAGACGTTAGCTTCAGTCATTTCTAAGACTAAGTTATGCCCATAGTGTGGTTGTAAGATATAGTATATACAGTACTTTTTGTGTTTCTATATGCTACTCCACCCTGTCAGTAAGGGCAAATAACACCCTAGGGATTTTGAGCCCTTGGGGGGTTGGGGGTTTCCTAACATTCTAGTGGGCGGATGGATGGATGACTACCCCATTTGGCCCCACTCCCTTCACATGGAAGATACTTGTGCCGGAAGGGACATTGGTTAGTTTTCCCCATATATGTGTGTAGAGGGTTGCAATGGATTTTTTTTATTCACACAAATATATTCTGGATATATTTTTCTATGGACTTCTATAAGTATAACATGTATAGGTTGTAACAGCTTGAGGATCCTTACTTGGTGTATGAGCTATAATGTCTTGAGGTATAATATCTGACATATGATACACATTATGCGAGCAATGGTGGGTCCTAGAAACTACCTTGTTACTTTGGTCTGTGGATGTGGTGGTTTTATTTCACAAGGTGCATATTGTGGTGCTTCACCCAAGTGTCTGTGGGAAAGCCTTTTAGAGAGAGCTTCTCAGGACGTGAAATTTTGGGGAAAATCATCAAACCAGTGGGGAAGTAGTAGCGGGGTACCCTTGATATTATTTATTATATGAAATATTCTTTTATGAATTACTTGGTGAGTGTATCCATGGAGAGGTTGGTAAAATAGAATACCTGTTTAGGTGACAGGTTAGTTTCACTTGTTGTTCAATGGGATTTATCATGATTTATTTACTTTTTCACAAGAGGCTTCGGGGAGGATCCTTTAATGTATACTGTTATACTCACCCTATGTATATACAAATTGTTTTTCAGGTCACTTGGAGCAGTTTGGAGATCTAGCTGGTTTCTACGAGCTTGGGGTTGTAGGAGCAGTTCGTGCTTGTGGTTGCTACTGTTTTTACTTTCTTTTGGGTACTTGAAGTTTTCCCTTTCTAGTTGTTATACTATTTCCTGACATTACATATGTGCACTTGGATTTTCTATTATATTACAATTCTTAATGGGATTTGATTGGTGTATATCTTATCTCTCTCTTCTGCATGTGTTCTATAGAGGGTAATTCCTCCCATATGTGTGTTTGCTATATCCTCAGTGCTATTTTCCAACCTGGGGCCTAATGGAAGTGGGACTCGAGGGACATTATCTTCCTTCATACATTGTCAACCCAGGAGGGGTGCACTTTGTGGGGATGGGTCATGACATAGTGGTATCAGAGGTCTGGTTGAGGGATAAGATGGATTTTGGAGTTAGGCATAGGTGAGGTTTCATTGGTTGGTAGGGCAACAGTGTCATTCATGTTTAGAAAGTGATGTAAACACTTGAGACTCGCTGAGAGATAGGCATTTTGGGACCCCTATGATCTGATGTATGGACCTTAATGTTTACAATGTCTACTAAACAAGGTGATAATATTTGCAGGGTAGAGACATAGGAATGGATCATGCATCATTATTATTTGTGCCTGTGTTTGAATTGGTAGACCTTGGGATATGATAACCCAAAATAAATGAATGAAAACTATTAATTAATTAATATTGTGTCCTCAATATTCCAGGTTTAGGAACTTTAACAGTTTATTATTTTATAGGTATGGCTCTAAGTCTACATCCTCATCAGGTTTACACAGAAAACGTCTAGCAGGATATTCCAGCATATCGCCGCAGGGTAGAGGTTGACGACGATGACACATGGAGGAAGACACTACAAGAGTTTAAGCACCAGATTCTGTAGAATTATGAAGGCTCTATTTCAGATTCAATCATGGAAGACTTGTTCGAGGAGGTCGAGATAGGCTTTAGTTCGATTTTTTCTAGGAAGGAGCACTGGGTGTCCTTGGTTGTGATGATGCTATGTGGAGAAGTGATATTGTGGTGGTTCTTGTTCCTAGGGGATCGTGAGGAGTCAGTGATCTCATGGGAGGTGTTCCGAGACATGTTTAGAGTTTAGTTTCATTCATCAACTACGAAGGCGTCCAGTATCCAGGAGATTTGTACCCTTTTATAGTGGAGCTACAGTGTTCTAGAGTTTGGAATCCATTTTAGGAACATTTTAAAATATGTTTCGGACCTATTACAAGATGAGGAGGCTCGGGCGAGGCCTTTTGAGGAGGCGTTGCATCCAGAGATCTAGTTCCAGGTCACCCCATTTATGTTGAAGACATATCTTGAGGTATTGATTAGGGTAGAGGTAGTTGAGAGGACATTGTCTAGAACATGATCATCATAAGAGGGGAATCGTCATGATCCCTCACAAAACAGAGTTGTGGTCTGGGATTCCTAGTTTTTAGTGAAGAAGAGTTTTCGTTCAGCTAGGGGTAGGTCCCAGCCCTTCACATGTCGTTTTTCTAGAGGCAAAAACACTCTGGCCTTTGCCAATGGATCATGCGCTTGATTTTTTATAGTGGATGTGGTCATCAGCAATGGGAGTGCCCGACCTTTCAGAGTAGTCATCATACACCTGGTGTTATGCTCCAGATTCCTCCATTGAGGCAGTTCCAGCCGAGGCAACAGCAGCATTAGGTTGCACTAGGATTAGATCTATAGAGGGTAGATGGGACATGAAGAGGATAGCCCCATGATACTCCTCATCCATAGAGAGTAGAGCGCAACTATGGTGGTTGTCTTCATCTAGGTCAGAGAGGCCGTGGAGGAGGTCGTGGGTAGCTTCATGCTTTATCGTTGTGAGGTTTAGGCAAGCCAGATGTTGTCTGATGTACACTTTTCTTGTTTTATACCTTGTTGTATTCCTTTTTTGATACACTCATTCATATCACCTACCCTTGTCCATGCTTAGGGACTTGAGGTAGAGAGGCTTCCAGTGCCCTTAGCATTGACTACACTAGTTGGAGGTCGAGTTGACTTGTTTGAAGTATGTAGAGACTGTGAGCTAGTGTTGGGGAAACACCGCTCTTGGGTAGATTTCCAATTTTTACGAATACAACCATATGATGTCATCCTTGGCATGAATTGGTTGTATTCGGTGTAGGCTATCATGGATTGCTTCAGGAAGAAGGTCATTTTCATTGGTGCGGGTGGAGAGCCAGTGGTGTTTTTTGGTGAGCTAGATCCTTAGATGGGTCATAGGATCATTCCATCCTTATCATCTATTATGGATGAGATGATGGTGAGTTCTTCAAGGTTTCATTAGTTGTCTTTTCCTAGGGTCATAGAGGAGTACCGTGATGTCCCTCCAGAAGAGGTTTTAGAAGTACCTCCTCGAAGAGAGATCATGTTTGGGATTGAGCTATTGCATGAAGCATATCCTATCTCTATGTATCCATACAGGATTACCCCTTCTGAGTTATGAGTTCTATGTATACAGCTTGATGGTCTGTTATAGTGCGGTTTTGTTCGGCCAAGTGTGACACCATGTGGTGCACCAGTTGTGTTCATGAATAAGGTTGATAGTAGATCACGGTTGTTTGTAGATTATCATCGGTAAAACAATTTGACAATAAAGAATCGCTATCCTCTTCCAGGGATTTATTTTTTATTCGATCAACTGAATGGTGAATATTGGTTCTCAAAGATCAACTTGCGGTCAAGATATCATCCGATGCGTGTGAAGGATGAGGATATCCCAAAGACTTCTTTCTGTTGTTGTCATGGGCATTATGAGTTCATTGTAATGTCGTTTTAAGTTACGAATGCTCCAGCTGTATTCATGGGATTGATGAATACTATGATTCATGTGTTCCTGGACATGTTCATGGTAGTTTTCATCGAAAAAATCTTTGGGTAATCCTCATCTGAGGAGGAGCATGCAGATAATCTACAAGATATTTTGGGAGTTCTTCATCAACATCAGTTATTTGGGATGTTACAGTAGTTTGAGTTTTGGGCTCAAGAAGTCTGTTTCATGGGGCATATTGTGTCCCAAAAGGTATTATCTATGCATCCATCGAAGATAGAAGTAGTTGTATCTTGGGAATCCCCTAGGACAATTTCAGAGGTGTGATGTTTCTGTGGTCTGCCAGGCTACTATAGAAGGTTCGTAACCAATTTATCCTGAGTTGCAACTCCTCTGATATCATTTTTCATAAAGGATAAGGAATTCATATGGACTGATCAGTGTTAGGAAGATTTTGAGTATCTAATGTAGAAGTTAGTAAGTGCTCAAGCTCATTGTCTTCCAGCTAAGGGAGTTCAGTTCGATGTTTTATGTGACACTTCACATCTGGGGATATGCTATCTTCTCATGCACTAGATGTCAGTTGTTTCTTATGGGTCTTGGTAGTTCAATCCCCATGAATGTATCAATGCCACCCATGATCTTGAGTTGGTAGCTATGGTGTTTTTTTAAAAGTTGCGGAGACATTACCTCATTGGTGAACGCTTTGTGGTTTTAACCGATCATAAGTGTTTGAGGTATGTTTTCTCCCATCATGACTTGAACATACGACAACATCGATGGATGGAGTTCTAACAGGAATTCGATGTTGAAATATCATATACACCTGGAAAAGGGAATGTTGTAGCTGATGCGCTGAGTCGAAAGACACGTAGTTATGCAGTGCATGAATCCCGTGATTCCTAGAGAGTAATGGATGAACTATCTTTATTACATATTGATATGGAAAATTTTGGGGGTAGAGGTTGTATTTCTTTGGATGATGGTACAGTCATATCTAATGTAGAAGGTGTAAGAGTCTCATTTGGGGGATCTAAAGGTGGAGGTCTGGAGAGAGAGAGAGTTGTTGTTGGCGAGGACCTTGATGGTTGGACAGAGCATGAACAACACCAAGTGTTGTATCACGGAAGGATTTTTGTTCCATTGACAACGTGTAAGACAGTTCTTAGAGAGTTCCATAGTTCTCAATTATCGGTGCATCCTGGTGTGAAAAAGATGTATCGAGCCTTGAGGTGTCATGTTTGGTGGCCTGGGATGAAGCGTGTGGTTGCAGAGTTTGTGTCTCGATGTTTGGTCTCCCAAAAGGTAAAGGTCGAACACTGTGTCCCTTGTGGTCTACTCCAACCCTTAGAGATCCCTCTGTGGAAGTGGGAGGACATCTCAATAGACTTTGTTACTAGTTTCCCTTAAGCTCTGGGAGGTCATGATGTTTTTTGGGTGGTAGTGGATCGTTTTACAAATTTGGACCACTTTATAGCAATCAAGGAATCAATCTCAGTGGATTTTTTTGTCATGGTAGTATCTAGAGGAGGTGGTGAGACTTCATGGACTCCCTAGGAAGATCATTTCTGATCGAGATCCCCATTTTCCCTCATGGTTGAGGAGAGGTCTCCATCATTCTTTCGGTTATCAACTATGCCTTAGCACTACTTTTCATCCTCAAATGGATGGTTGGATAGAGCAGACCATCCAGACTCTAAAAGACATGTTACGCTCTTGTGTTCTAGATTTTTGGGGTTCGTGGATGAAACACTTACCCTTAGTGGAGTTATCATACAATAATAGATTTCACTCCACCATCGGTATGACACTGTTTGAATCCTTGTATGGAAATACTTTCCTTTCTCCATTTTGCTGGACTGGGGTTGGAGAGTCTACAATTCTCAGACCAGAACTAGTGCAGAATACAACCGAGATATTCCAGTTGATTCGTGGGAGGATAAAGACGGTACAAGATCGTCAGAAATCATATGTTGTTCAAATAAGGAGACCCTTAGTGTTTAATGATGGTGACCATGTGTTTTTAAAGGTGACTCCCCATCGTGGGTGAAATGGTTTGGTCGTCAGAGTAAGCTTTCTCCCCGGTTTGTTGGGCCTTTTGTGGTGTTAGATCGTGTTGGATATGTGGTGTATCGAGTTGCACTTCCCCCGCAGATGAGTCAGATACATGCTTTTTTCCATGTATCACAGATCCGTCATTATCTTCATGATCACTCTCACATTTTTGATTGGGGAGATATCAATGTTGAAGATGATACAACCTTGGAGGAGCGACCTGTGATGATCCTAGACCGCAAGCAGATGGTGTTTCACGGGAGTTCTATCCCCTTGGATCATCTCATGTGGAGACACGGTGACATGGAGGAGAGTACCTGGGAACTTGAGTCATAGGTACGTTCTCAGTACCTAGAATTTTTTGATGTTTAACACTTTTCATGTAACGATATCCATTTTGTGGGTAGACCATTCATGTTTTTATTGTGAATTTTATTTTTCTACTTTGCTGGCTTGCCCTCTGTTGAGAGGTATCTTGATGGGTGGTTGTTCGGACCCTGTTTCTTTTTCTTTTAGTGGGTTTTGAATTCTTGAGGATGAAAATGTTGTGAGAGGTATCATATGTAATGGCTCGGACCTGTCTAGTCCATTACATTGTGAAAATAGGGTGTTTGAGGTGTTCCGGGAATTCAATGTGACTCATCCCCAAAACGCTGCACATTTTTCCCTTTCGGTGAACAGTATCATCAGTAACCTCTCATTCCAATGCCAATTTTCCAATTCTGTGAACAATTCCATCAGTGAATAGTGTTCAATCAGTGAGGTTCAGTGAACAGTGTTCTATTAGTGAGGTTTAGTGAACAGTGTTATATCAGTGAATTTTAGGGAACAATGTTCTATAGGTGAGTTTCAGGGATCAATGTTCTATCGGTGAGGTTCATCGAACAATGTTCTATCTGGGAGGTTCAATGAAAATTTTCTATCTGTGAGGTCTAATGAATAGTGTTTCCCAACAACTGAGGTTCTAAATGAAGCCTCTATCTCCTTTTCCAAATTTTGAGTTTGGTGTACAGTGTTTCTAGCTTCCTACATTTTTTCCCCGTTGATGTTTTCTTTTACGTAAAATCCATTTAAAGCCTCATTTTAAGCACTCTAAGGTCGATTCAAAGGCCATAACTCATATATTAAATATTCCTATTGATCAGGATGTTTTAAATGGGTCAAACTGCATGGGTTAATGCAATCTGCTATTAATGGTAAATTAAGCATATCATAAAATGTTGCCCAGTTAATTCTTCTAATGGGAATCGATATATTCCTCCATATTTCTTTTTCATTGTTCTTGGTTGTGAGATGCTCGACCATCCCCTTCCTTCTCATAGTATTTTCCCAGTCTAACATTCCTCCTCGGATATGTTATTCTCTATTTTTATGCCACTAAGAAGTATCGATGAATCATCTATATAAGGTATCTGTTATCGTCATTATTTTGGGGTTCATCGTCTCTTATTTATTATTTTCCAGATTATGGCATGAAATCTCCATACATATAAGAGAGTTTTCTTGGGTTTTGTTTGTGCGGTTGTATCATGGAATCCCCAAGTGGATGCAGTTGTCACGAGAGGAGGATCATGACCTGTTGGGTGGATAATGAACATCAAAAACTGTTTGAGGTAGGGGATTCGTTGATTCTCTATTCCTTTATGTCAACTGTATTGTTATCTTGTTTTATCCCACTAGAAAATAATGGAATTTTCATAATAAATATTGTAATTGGATAAATAAATTGATATCAATCATATGTTATGTTTTTGTGTTTGTCATGATAGTGTGATATCTATGATTGCTTTAGATAGTTGTTCGTTCTTGATAGAAATCGGTAAAGAATGTAAATTGAGATTAATTGATAATTGTTTGGATAAGGATAAAGAGTCATGTAAAAGAATCTTGTTCGGGTTGTAATTTTATGTTAATCACATTGTCCTATTAAACATGTTTAATTAATTGTGATAGATTACTGATTAGGTTTCTTGAATTCCGAAACTACGAATAATAAATATGTTAATTCAAGATGGATTAAGGAACCGATTGTTTGATAATTCCTTAAAGGGTTCTGGGTTACCCTGTTGATTGTTAATGGGACAAGATACCAATTGATGTGATGTTTTTTCCCGCTTTCTGTTCTGTGATGTGATCCTGGATGTCCATTGTGATATGTGGGGGCATGAAGGATTTTGGTTGTGGCGGAAGATGACACCTACAGAGGCGAGATGCATCAGTTTATGCATGTGGGTGTTGGGGAGGACACCAAGGATGATGGAATGGGGTGGATGTCATTATTAGAGGCTTTCTGATACTTATTAGTTGTTTATCTGATTTTATTTTGCCCACTACTCAAGGCAGTTGGTATTACTTACCCTTCTTCTGAAAGAGGCAATGACACGCGGGGTATCCCACATGCTTTCTGTCTATAGATTCTCAATGTAGTATGTCTTTATTCTCTTCATATAAGCGTCAATGAATCGACGTGTAGTATACCTACTCACCGTGTTGAGCCCCCTTGTGTTTAGTAGCATAGAGTGTTTTCATAGAATTCCTGGGAATGTGGGAATGTAATTCTGTAATGAAAAATTTTATAAATGGTGTTAACCCATGGGGATGGAGTTACTAGAACATAATGATATGGTTGTAATTTTGAAGGAATAGTGGGCTTTGAGTGTGATGCTAGTGAAATTTAATGTGGATTTTTTTTTGGTTAATTACGGTTTAAAGAAATAATTAACATAAAGTGGAACTAAAAAATGGAATAAAGTAATCTATTAAAGCTATTTAAATGGATGTGTGCTTATAGGATACATAGTATTTGATGTAGCAGCCCGGAGTCAGAGAGACATTAGCTACCGTCATGTCGAATACTTGTTCATGCCCATAGTGTGGTTGTGAGATATAATAAATCCTATCCTTTTTGGGTTTCTATATTCTACTCCACCCTGTCAGTAAGGGAAACTAACACCCTGGGGATTCTGAGCCCTGGGGGTGTTTTCCCAAACATTCCGATGGGAGGATAGATGGCTAAATACCGCCATTGGCCCCACTCTCTTATCTTGGTAGTTACTTGTTATGGAAGGCACATTGGTTATTTTTCTCCATATATGTGTTTAGTGGGCCGTAATGGAATGTAGTCATTCACACACATATATTCTTGATGTGGTTTTCTATGGACTACTATAGGTGTAACGTGTATAGCCTAAGACAACTTGATGATCCTTACTCGGTGTGTGGGATGTAATGGCTTGAGGTATTGTAACACCCCAGGTAAATAAAGAATATGACATTTTCATATTTATCCATATTTGTGAATAAAATATTGATAAGACTTTAAAGGGGACGTTATGCTCGATGGCGTACCCAACACGCAACAACGAGTTTCTTGGGAATCTTACGTTGCACTCTAATAATAAAATAATATTATTATAAATGGTAGTTAACATGTAGCCATTGTATTGGCGAGAATGGATAGAAATAACTAAAATATGATTATATATGTTTTTAAATGTTTTTACATTTATCCAATAGAGGATAGAGGCTTAAAATATGGAAAGAATTCAATTTTAGGCGTATTTGCCCTAGTTTTCACTAAAGGTTCACTTATCACCTTTTGATGTTGAACCATCATTAAATATAGTTTTGTTCACTCATAAAAATTCTTTTGGACCAAATAAAACTCTAATTAAGAATCGGGATATCAAAATTTACTTTCTGTAAATTTTTGGTATCTTTCCGATAAAGTTCATTTTTTTAATGAATAGTGTAAAATGTTGTATTTTAATTCAAAGCCTCTTTTTAATATAATTTATTTATATGATTAGATTATCTTTTGAATTGATTTTAAAGTGAAATTAGAATATATTTTTACCAGTAAATCCAATATTGGTCATTGGAATTACTTTCACTTTGAAATCAGTCTTAAACTAGTGTCAATCTTTTGATACTTATTGTTTCATAAAAACACGCTATTTGCTCTGACAGTGGGAATTAATTATTAAATTAATTAATGTGACTTATATGTTTTTAATTTTGTAAAATAGACTTCATTTTTGAATTCGTAATATCAAATATAGCTTAGGGTGAATTTTTGGTAATTTTCTGAAAACTTCAATTTTTGATGAATAGTGAAACCACTAAGTGGTACTAATAAAGACTGATTTTCCGTTTAAAAGAAATTTTCCCATCATTGTGTTTTGAATTTCAAAAATCCGACATACATGGTTGTCATTAAGAAGTAAAATGTGGTTCAATGAGATTATAATAATTTTTTGGTGAATAGTAACTTATTAAGTTCTTAATCGCGATTAGTGGTAATTAGTGTAGTTTAAGGTAAAAATAATGCTTTAATAATATGAAATGACCTAGACACATGTCCCAACCTTATTGGTTTTATCATGGTCTACCAAGACACGCCATGGGTAAACTTGGGGACCCCATGGAGACACTTTGGTTGGGAAATGACATAAATAACTTTTTATTTAATGTAAAAGTAAAAATGGCACAAACATAAAATGTTTTACGAAAATAATTTTTTCATGGGGCTATAACGATCCGATATTTGATTATAAATAGTCATTGGAAAGCTAAAACTATTTCCTACATCATAGTATTTTGTTTATAATTTTTAGACATTATATAAATTAAATTATTTATGACATAATAATGATGCAGCGATGACATCATTATTTGACGATTTAAATAAAATGGAAAGATAATGTAAAATCTATGAACTACACATGTCCAAAACTTATTGTATGGGTGGATTTAGAACCCTTATCACCTTATCCACGAATTATATCAATGTGGGACCTTTTAAAACCGAAACACATTTTCAAATAATGTAATATTTCGTTACTTTCCAAAAGTGCCCCTCCTCTCCTCTTATAAAAGGCCCCCACCTCTACCTCATTTCACACACTCCTCAAGCCTTTGGCTCGGCCATACCCTGCCCAATTACTCTCTACACATCCCTCTCCTCATCCTAGATTATTCCCTTTGGGCATAATCCTTTCAAAGGAAGCCTTTTGGCTCAAATCAAATGGAGTTACACTTTTAAAGGTAATTCATTCTGTAATATTCATTTGTTTTATTTTGATTCTCCAACCCCCTAAACTCTTTTTATTTTCTTCTTTGGTAACAAAACAAGTATCTTAAATATACTAGGATGTTTTTATAAGATTTATTTGAGCTACACTCTCACACAACTACATCAAATGGTTAAAGAACATACGGTTTCCATGGATGGCGAAATTATGCCTCCCGAAACGATGATTGATCAATACTCATTTAACACCTTCAAACGTGGCCATTATGATGTCACTATTTTTATATATGATATATAATATGTTTATGTTTTCTTTAAGCTTCTGTATTTTTCATTTTGGGCATACCTTTATGGTTTCCATTATGGGTAAACACGATATCTTCATTTAAGAAAGTGCGGACTACCGCCCCCTCAAAGTGATGTGATTCGTTAATGCCATATGTGGGACGTGTAAAGGATGGATTTAAAGTTATTATATATGATTTTATACTGGAATTATAATATACCTCTATATAATTATTATTTTTTTCCATTAAAGTATTAGATAGAAATGAAAGTAGCGTTCATGCGTACGTACGGCTTACCGTCTCCAAGAACGGTGCATTTCATTTTTATCCCCAAATGTAATGTACTATTAAAAGTACATGTATATAATGGATATATATAATTAATGATATATCTAAATGATGAATATAATTCTGGAATTAAAATATACATACCTCTCATTTAGTTTTAATTCCATTAATATGACAAAGAAATGAAAGTATCGTTCATGCGTACGTACGGCTTACCGTCTCCATGAACGGTGCATTTCATTTCTTACCTCTAAATGATTATATAATATTATAAATACATGTATATGATGTATATATATGATATATATGATATCCAAATCAGGAATTCCATTCTAGATATAAAGAACCTTTGAACACACGAACAACATGTAATTGTAACAAGTCCACTTTCGACTTAAGAACCAAATATCGACAAAACAAACATTATTAACTTAAATGGTTCATAATGTTTATAACATGGAAAGAAGTGATATAAAAGGAATTATTAACTCTAAAAATGTTCTTAATCAAGTAGAAATTAACTCAAGTTTATTATTCAGGACATTAAAGAACGATCGAGTCAAGTCGGACCCGAGGTAAGGGACTTCGTCTAAATCTCCTTTCATTGAGGCATATTTCGTTTTATACAAAACATTCTTTTATACGGTGTATAAACCCCTTTTGACTATTACTTTTATACAAAAAGAATCTTTTTATATGAAGCGTTTTATAAAAATAAAAAAAGGAATGTTTCTTTCAACGTATAGGGCGACAAAAACCTTTTCCGCCACCGCGAGTATTATTTGGTCTTTGGCTTCCTCAACAAGCTGTTATGTTTTTAAAATGAAATAAATATCATATACACTTTTATGTATATTGGTATTGAAAATGATTTTGATAAAGGATTCTATTATGATATATTGTGATTGAAATGTGGAAATGTTATCATTCATTTATATTGATTTTATGTATTATGATTTTATATTGGTACTTGGACATTTTAACGGGTGGTTACGTTATAAACAATATGACGGGTGGTTCCATGAATACCAGGATGGGTGGTTACGTTATAACCTCCAATGCATTGGGTATGGAAGTCGGCCTTATGGCTATTCCATTAAGTATGTATGGAAATTGGCCGTATGGATATTCCATTATGTGATATGTGTGGGAGTCGACCGTATGGTTATTCTACTTAAGTATGTTTATGTCCCAAGTTACCTTTATATATGTTATGTGTTCTTTTTATGGATTTTATGGTAATTCTTTGGTTACAAACAGGTAAGTAATGATACGTTATTCAGTGAAGAGTTTTAATACTTCATGAAGGTGAAGGTATTACTTTGATAGAGTATATATGGTTTATTTGATGTTTGAAAAACTAACAGTTTTCATTCTTTGTGTATCCCTTACTGAGCTTCTTATGTTGATCCCAAGTCTTTGAAATGTTTTTCACAGGACTTATCATGGAATAGGGTCAAGGAGGGGATCAAGGGAAAGTCATGCTCCCTAAAACATGGAACTATACATGTTTCTTTTTAAGAGTTTTTATTTTATGGAAATTTAGTAGAAGAAACTACTTTGTAATCTTTTGAGATGTAATAGTTATGTCCTAATTCTCTAAAACTATAAACCTGAAAAGATCCTCAATGTGAATTACTAATTTAATTCAATATTAACTATGTTTTAAGGCTGGGGCCTTATAGTTGGTATCAGAGGTCAGTTTAGATAACTTTAGAGGTTAGGGTATTCTTTAAGCATAAGTGACATAACCATAATGGTTAGGATTTCAGACAGAGTCCTAGTTTTCGATAAAGTGAATGAGTAAGAATATCTTAGTGTTTATCATCCTCATTAGTACATGATGGTTTTGTTGTTTACTCACACTGACCCTTTTTTGTTTTAGTAAATGGCTGGATCTAGCAGGCACCAAGGTAACGGTGGATGTGAAGGAAACTGTGACAGTTTTCTGAGCGAGCAACTGAATGATATGGGGGCTGTAATGAGAACTCTTGTTTTTATCCTCAACCAACTATATGGAGTCATTATTGACCACCTAAACCTTGGAGATTTCTCTAAGGCATCATATTTTCAAGAAAAAAAGCCCTACGAAAGTACAGTTAATAATCATAAAGGTAAGTGTGTTAAAAAACCTATGTGTCAAGGATGTGGAAAGAAACACCTAGGAATATGTTTCAAAGGGACAGAAATATGCTATAAATGTGGAAATAAAGGTCATAAATCAAGAACCTGCCATGGAAAAAGGAAGCATCCAGTTGACTCGAGGAAAGGGAAAGAAGTTCTTTCTGAGGGATCAATTGAATGTTTTAAATGTGGTGTGCATGGTCATTATGAAAACACATGTCCCATTAAGAAGTTTCGTGAATGGGATCACCAAGATCATACAAATACTCGTTTACCAATACCTAATGCCATTCCGATTGAGGATGAAGAAACTGACAATGACCAATCAAAGGTATGTATTATTTCATGACTTTTGTTTTCCTATTTTGGAATCTTAGGATATGATTCATGATTTTGTTTGTAGGAAAGAGGTATTTCGGAATAAGTTGGAAAGGAATGGTTAATGGATCATGAAGAATGTTGAATGAGTAAGATGTCAATATATAAGGGTTTCAAGAGTTATGGTGAAATTCTTAAGAGTATTAAGTCTCTTTTGATGACGGGGTTACATTAGAAGACTTTTTATATTATGTATAACCCTGATGTTTAATATAGGAAAATTTTATTCATGGAATAGTTATCTTTTCTTTTGTGGACATAGTTATAAAGAACCATTTGGGTTTATATGATCCTTACTTTTGAGGTAATTATGGGTTACTATATGTTATGATTGAAGTGAAAGGCATGAGATAAAATTGAGGTTAAATTATGTTATGGTTATTTTTGATGATTTTATCCCTTTTTGGGGAATGATTTAAGAATTATATAGTTTTTGAAAAAGGACAACACGCAGACCGTGTGACAACCCGTCGCGTCGGACAAAGTTGCGAGAATCGAACCCACAAGCAAAGTGCGACTGACATTTATCACCTACCACTGGACTATGTGAAGTCCCTGGTTAGTTTGACTGATTATTTTTAGTTATATGATTTTATGAATTAAGAGTAAGTTGATTTTGGGTTATTTATGAAAATGATTAACCTATAATGGAGGATATGTGATTAGGATAATTAATTTTCAATGCGAGACTTTAAGAGAAACTGATTTTGTTTGGAGATAAATGTTACGATTAAACTTGGAAGACTATGTGACTAAATCCTTCAAATGTTTGAGTTTCAATCTTAGATTGGTTTACTTTGAGGAATTTTATAGACAAATTGTTTATCTAATGGTCCTCGTTGAACTTTGGGTTTTGTTGGACAAATTTTGGAGATTATGAATAGATTTTCATTCTAATGGGTTATCCTTTTCTGGGTTATCTGATCATGTACTAATATTTTGGGTTTTGGTTTTGGTTAAAGTCTAAAGACATGGGAAGTATGTAGTTATTTTTTTGGGGTTAGGTGATTCTCTAGAAGTCGATTATAGTACTCTAAATGCGAACAAGTATCCCTAAATACTCGTCTTTTGGAAAAAAATGAGTTTGATTAAGGAATCTAGTAAAAGTTGAAAGTCAAAATCATAAGTGATTATATTTCCTTATGAATAAATTCCTCAATAAAAAGCAACTTAAAACAAAAATGTTGTCTATTAACTTTTCCTACTGGGGAACCCAACACCGTTTAACCCATCACAAGTTTGTGATTTTCTTATTGTTAACTTTCTCCTAAACATGTTTTCTATCACTCTCCATCAGAACATGACCCTATGTTTTCTCCTCCATGTCCATGTTTTCCTACATGGAATCCTAGTATGGGTTAACTCGGGTGACCTCTTTACTTATCTTCCTTTATTTTAAAGTGATTGTTTTACCGACTCTTGTTCCGATGTGGGACGTTCAAGGATGTTTCCAAGCTCAATTTTAAAAAATTGCGAGGACACAATTCCCAAAAGGGGGGAAGGATGTAACACCCAAGGTAAATAAAGAATATGAAATTTTCATATTTATCCATATTTGTGAATAAAATATTGATATGACTTTAAAGGGTACGTTATGCTCGATGGCGTACCCAACACGCAACAACGAGTTTCTTGGGAATCTTACGTTGCACTCTAATAATAAAATAACATTATTTTAAATGGTTGTTAACATGTAGCTGTTGTATTGGCGGGAATGGATAGAAATAACTAAAATATGATTATATATATTTTTAAATGTTTTTACATTTATCCAATAGAGGATAGAGGCTTAAAATACAGAAAGAATTCAATTTTAGGCGTATATGCCCTGGTTTTCACTAAAGGTTCACTTATCACCTTTTGATGTTGAACCATCATTAAATATAGTTTTGTTCACTCTTAAACATTCTTTTGGACTAAATAAAACTCTTATTAATAATCGGGATATCAAAATTTACTTTGTGTAAATTTTTGGTATCTTTCCGATAAAGTTCATTTTTTTAATGAATAGTGTAAAATGTTGTATTTTAATTCAAAACCTCTTTTTAATCTAATTTATTTATATGATTAGATTATATTTTGAATTGGTTTTAAAATGAAATTAGAATATATTTTTACCATTAAATCCAATAGTGGTCGTTGGAATTAATTTCACTTTGAAATCAGTCTTAAACCAGTGTCAATCTTTTGATACTTATTGTTTCATAAAAACACGCTATTTCCTCTGACAGCGTGAATTAATTATTAAATTAATTAATGTGACTTATATGTTTTGAATTTTTTAAAATATACTTCATTTTTGAATTCGTAATATCAAATATAGCTTAGGGTGAATTTTTGGTAATTTTCTGAAAAACTTCAATTTTTGATGAATAGTGAAACCACTAAGTGGTACTTATAAAGACTGATTTTCCATTTAAATGAAATTTTGCAATCATTGTGTTTTGAATTTCAAAAATCCGACATACATGGTTGTCATTAAGAAGTAAAATGTGGTTCAATGAGATTATAATAATTTTTTGGTGAATAGTAACTTATTAGGTTCTTAATCGCGATTAGTGGTAATTAGTGTAGTTTAAGGTAAAAATAATACTTTAATAATATGAAATGACCTAGACACAAGTCCCAACCTTATTGGTTGTATCATGTACGACCACGAAAAGCCATGGGTAAACTTGGGGACCCCATGGAGACAGTTTGGTTGGGAAATGACATAAATAACTTTTTATCTAATGTAAAAGTAAAAATGACACAAACATAATATGTTTTACAAAAACAATTTTTACATGGGGATATAACGATCATATTTTTTATTATAAATAGTAATTGTAAAGATAAAAAGATTTAATACATCATAGTATTTTTTTATAATTTTTAGACATTAAATAAATTAAATTATTTATGACATAATAATGATGCAGCGATGACATCATTATTTGACGATTTAAATAAAATGGAAAGATAATGTAAAATCTATGAACTAAACAGGTCCAAAACTTGTTGGATGGGTGTATTAAGAACCCTTATCACCTTATCCACGAATTAGATCAATGTGGGACCTTTTAAAACCGAAACACATTTTCAAATAAAGTAATATTTCTTTACTTTCCAAAAGTGCCCCTCCTCTCCTCTTATAAAAGGCCCCCACCTCTACCTCATTTCACACACTCCTCAAGCCTTTGGCTCGGACAACCCCTGCCCCATTAATCTCTCCATATCCCTCTCCTCATCCTAGAGGATTACCTTTGGGCAGAATCCTTTCAAAGGAAGCCTTTAGGCTCAAATCAAAAGGAGTTACGCTTTTAAAGGTAATTCATTCTCTCATGTTCATTTGTTTTATTTTTCTTCTCCAACCCCCTAAACTCTTTTTATTTACTTATTTGGTAAAAACACCAGTATCTTCAATATACTAGTATGTTTTTATAAGATTTATTTGAGCTAAACTCTCATACAACTACATAAAATGGTTAAAGAACATACGGAATCTGTGGATGGCGATATTCTGCCTCCCGAAACGATGATTGTTCAATACTCATTTAACACCTTCAAAGGCGTCCATTATGATGTCACTATTTTTATATATGATATATATTATGTTTATTTTTTCTTTAATCTTCTGTATTTTTCATTTTGGGCATACCTTTATGGTTTCCATTATGGTTAAACACGATATCTTCATTTAAGGAAGTGCGGACTACCGCCCCCTCAAAGTGATGTGATTCGTTAATGCCATATGTGGGACGTGTCAAAGATGGATTTAAAGTAATTATATATGATGTTATACTGGAATTATAATATAACTCTATATCATTATTATTTCTTTCCATTAAAATATGAGATAGAAATTAAAGTAGCGTTCATGCGTACGTACGACTTACCGTCTCCATGAACGGTGCATTTCATTTCTTATCCCCAAATGTAATGTACTATTAAAAGTACATGTATATAATGGATATATATAATTAATGATATATCTAAATGATGAATATAATTCTGTAATTAAAATATACATACCTCTCATTTATTTTTAATTCCATTAATATGACAAAGAAATGAAAGTAGCGTTCATGCGTACGTACGGCTTACCGTCTCCATGAATGGTGAATTTCATTTCTTACCTCTAAATGATTATGTAATATTATAAATACATGTATATGCTGGATATATAAGATATATATGATATCAAAATCAGGAATTTAATTCTATATATAAAGAACCTTTGGCCACACGAACAACATGTAATTGTAACAAGTCCACTTTCGACTTAAGAACCAAATATCGACAAAACAAACATTATTAACTTAAATGGTTACATAATGTTTATAACATGGAAATAAGTGATATAGAAGGATTAATTAACTCTAGAAAGGTTCTTAATAAAGTATAAATTAACTCAAGTTTATTATTTAGGACGTTAAAGAATGATCGAGTCAAGTCGGACCCGAGGTAAGGGACTTCGTCTCAATCTCCTTTCATTGAGGCATATTTCGTTTTATACACAACTTTCTTTTATACGGTGTATAAACCCCCTTTGACTTTTACTTTTATAAAAAAGGAATCTTTTTATACGAAGCGTTTTAAAAAACGACAAAAAGGAATGTTTCTTTTAATGTACGCGGCGACAAAAACCTTTTTCGCCACCGCAAGTATTATTTGATCTTTGGCTTCCTCAACAAGCCGTTATGTTTTTAAAATGAAATAAATAACTTATACTCTTTTATGTATTTTGGTAATGAAAATGATTTTGATAAAGGATTCTATTATGATATATTGTTATTTAAATGTGGAAATGTTATCATTCATTTATATTGGTTTTATGTTTTATGATTTTATATTGGTACTTGGACATTTTAACAGGTGGTTACGTTATAAACCATATGACGGGTGGTGCCGTGAATACCAGGACGAGTGGTTACGTTATAACCCCCAATGCATTGGTTATGGAAGTCGGCCGTATGGCTATTCCATTAAGTATGTATGGAAATTGGTCGTATGGCTATTCCATTAAGTGATATGTGTGGGAGTCGACCGTATGGTTATTCCACTTAAGTATGTTTATGTCCCAAGTTACCATTATATATGTTATGTGTTCTTTTTATGGATTTTATGGTAATCCGTTGGTTACAAAAAGGTAAGTAATGATACTTTATTCAGTGAAGAGTTTTACTACTTCATGAAGGTGAAGGTATTACTTTGATAGAGTATATATGGTTTATTTGATGTTTGAAAAACTAACAGTTTTCATTCTTTGTGTATCCCTTACTGAGCTTCTTATGCTCATCCCAAGTCTTTGAAATGTTTTTCACAGGGCTTAGCGTGGAAAAGGGTCAAGGATGGGATCAAGGGAAAGTCATGCTACCTAAAACAGGGAACTATACATGTTTCTTTTTAAGAGTTTTTTTTATGGAAATTTAGTAGAAGCGACTACTTTGTAATCTTTTGAGATGTAATAGTTATGTCCTAATTCTCTAAAACTCTAAACCTGAAACGATCCTCAATGTGAATTACTCATTTAATTCAATATTAAGTAAGGTTTAAGGTTGGGGCCTTATAGGTATAATACCTGACGTATGATTCACTTTATGCGAGCTGTGGTAGCTCCTGAAAACTACCTAGTTAATTATTTGTGTGGACGTGGTGGTTTTGTTGCACGGGGAACATATTGTGGTGCTTCGCCCAGGTGTCTGCGGGCAAGCCTCTTTGGAGAGAGATGCTTAGGATGTGGAACGTTGGGGAATAGTGGAAAACCTGTGGCCAAGTAGTAGCGCAGAACCCTTTAAATGATATATTCTTGTATGCATTACTTGGTGAGTGTTTCCATAGTGAGGTTGGGAACATAGTATACATTTTATGGTGATGAGTTAGTTTCACTTATTGTTCACTGTGCTTTAGCATGATTTCATTACATTTTCATGAGAGGGTTAGGGGACTATCTTATTGTGTATAATTTTATACACACCCAACGCATATAAAAATTATTTTTCAGGTCACTTTAACAGGTTAGAGATCAAGCTGGTTTCTACTAGCTTTGGTATCATGATATGAATTTCTACATGACATTATCCTTTTTCTGGTTGGTTTTCATTTCACTATGGATTATTTATTTCCATTATTATGTTGTTTATATAAAGTGGTTGTAGTCTCCATTGAATATAAATATTAGAACCTTAATACTAGTTGAATTCTTCTTTCATACAGGGAGGCAAGATTGAGGTCATGTGACCCACTGGCTTAGGATGTTTATGTATGTGGCTCCATGTTTAAGACATCACAAAATGGTATAAAATAAGTTTACTTTTCTTTTCAAATTATTAACTATTTTTCAATGGTGTGAAGGTGACATGGATGAGTTATTCAATTATCATGATCATGTGCATGGGAAAATCTAAACAAATTAAGGGTGAAAATCCTTGTACCCGAGGTGGGATTGATGTTTTTGAGGCTTCCTATAATGGGTGAATGAAATTTCATCTTGGGTGATGCTATTGTTGTGTGATGAAATTATTTTCCAGATATTTTAAACATGTAACTCTATGGAATGTTATTAGAGTATTCATGAATCACTTTAGGGGATCATGATTTATTGTTACATACATCATTTTAGAAATTCATCAAAAATCATGTTTTGGGTTAGATTTTTAAATGAAATGATATTATTTTATTCATTATTTTAAGAAAGAAAGTTCTCAAAATTCAAATTGATATAATATAAATGATGAAAAATGTTATAGTTTAAATGGATTAAGTGATTTATAATTAGAAACATTGAAATGTGGAAGTGTTTATATTATATTATACATGACCCACGAGAGTGGTGGTAGAGGGATGTTATAGTGCCTACATTTTTATCATGGGGTAGGGACTAGGGGAAATCTGGATATGGATTTATGTTAATCCATATTGATAAAATGTTGTATTGAATTTTTTGTTTCATAATATGTGTGTTTTCATTATAGAGAGGTTCCTCTACACCTACACTTTTTTATATAATTACAGGAGGTTATAGCCAGAAATTGTCTTCCAACGATGGAACCTAATGCATAAATTGTAATTGGTGACAGAGAGGGATTGTAGTTCCATAAGAACAGTACTCAAATTCTGTAGTTAACAGACACATACATAGGGAAGGATATAAAAAATGTCTAAAATGACATGGGTATTGAAGTTTCATCACCCTCCAATATTCACTAGATATGGTAGACAAGATATAGCTGAGTCCTAGAATGAATCTACCCAAAATATAATTTACCATATAGTGACACCTACTGAGAATATATTCAAACATATAATTTATATGTTCTGTGGTGAATTGAAGCATTGGGATACATTCATACTCACGATAGAAATCTAGAAAATATGGTATGTAATGAATTTCCGAAGAACTATATGGATCACCTTTACCCTGAGATGGTCATAAAAGGGAGGGAATATGTGTATCACGGGATTTCCCAGAGGACTATATTTATAATAGTCAATGTAGGATGCTTCAATAATCTGTAGTTTATTTTTCAATAATTGATTGTTGTTGAGAAAACTATAGTGGAATGATTTTAGGATGGGATTAAATTTGAGAATATGTCTTATGGTAAATTATTTTGGATGAAAATATTTCATTGAGTTCATAATTAATTCTATAATATATGGGGGAAACTTGATGAAGGATTCTAGTGAAATTTTGGAAGTATCAACTAGATGATAGGGAGTCACATCTTTCTATAGGAGGAAAAATCTCTATGAAAAAATGAACAAGGGAATTTTATAACCGAGGGTTCCACTGAGAAGGATTAGTTACTCAGAGTAGTATATGAATATACTTCCAAATGTTTTTTAGCTTATGACACATTCATTGAATGTGTCCTTATCTACTAGTAGTGTCCTGATCATGTGGCACTATTGGACACTTTTATAGGTATTGTAAAACTCTCAACCAATGCATAGTGACGTAAGATCCTAGTAGATTTAGAACATTAGTACGGGTATTCTACCCCATATAATTCTAGAATTTGGATATCTACTAAAAAATATTCAAAATATAGTGCACCCGGTATGTCAGGTAATGTGTGTCTGTATGAATATAGTTTTGTAGATTAGGGGACTTGGACTGCCTCATAAGACATAGGGGAAGAAAAATTTCATATATTTTAGTATGAACATATGGATAAGAAATATTGTCTATCAATGGTTAGAGGAAGTAATGTTGTAGATTATAAAATTGATATAACTTTATTTTATACATGAGCATGTCATTTTTTTTATTTTCTCAAATTTTAAGGGATTTATTCTAATATTGGAGTGTTTTGGGTGGTCTTAAGAAAATCGCCACCCCATTGGAAGTGTGATAAAGGGATAAATATTTATGAAAGGGGTTCTCAGTCGATTTTGTGAAGTATTTCAGGGATCTCTACATACATGAAATTTCATTTTTTTTAAACATTAGTTATGCACTAATTGGTATCATACACATCCCAAATATATTGTTATTGAAAATTAGTAACCTTTTCATCTCATTAGGGGGATATTTAATCTCATCGTGAAGTGTGAGATATCCATGTAGGCTATGCAGGGCTAGTTCATCATCAAATGGGGGAGCACTATATAGCCCAAACATAAATATTAATTTATATTGAGTTATATCATGAATTCCAAAACGATTATCTTTTCAAGGTTATAATTTTAGTGAAACATTTCATATATATTACATAATACTAAAATGTTATATTTAAACAAGTCAACTCATTATCCATTTTTTCATAACTGTAATCATTTTAAAAGAAAACATCATTTCTTATCATGAAAAAAATATTCTGGAATTATTTTTTTCTCTTAACCATTCTGATACAATATTGAAAACTGTTTTAATAAATGGGATGAGAAAAAAAGATTATTATGGAATATAAAATATGGAATCTCACTGTTAATCCATGAATATTTAAAACTCATGAAAATATTTTTAAAACATTAAACTATTCATTCATAAATCATACTCTTTAACAGAACTCACTAAATCATAAGATTCCTAAAAATACATCATAGAAATCATAAATCAAAAATGTAACATGTGACATCCATATTTTTTTTAGATTGTAGTTTTCACAGTTATATAGCGATTAACCTTCATGGTTACATTTAGAATACCCATCACAATATATTCCGTAATTATATTACGGGAAACCGTATCATTTAACTATGTATCATTAACAAATGAATTAGAGAGCTATCATGTTCTTACCCATTATCGGTTTATAATGAGACCAATAACATTCATAAAAATTTCCCATGAACCATTAAATAATCATAACACATAATACAAGAATAATGGAAAAATAATATTACCATTTTGAAATAACATCTCATTTTTTCATAGATATTTAATCATAAATGAAAACACATTATTTGGAATAAATGTGTAAGCATATATAGTAAACATCTAAACAATAAACCAGAAAAATGATGGAAATTCTGTTCTTGAAATATATGTTATAAAAATAGTCCATGTAGTGAAATAATCAACCAATTTTTTAAAACACAATTTAAAATTTTAAAAATATTATTTTATAATCATTGTATCCAATACAACATTGAATTTTTTATGGGAATTAACCATTTAATACATTCATGTACATAAAAAATCCTTAAAATCATTTTGAAAACATGTAAATAAATGTAAATTAATTAGAAGAATAAATCATTAAATCTTTTATAATGGGTTTTCACTTAAAGAGAGCCTTACTACTAGAAAAATACAATATTAAATGTAAATAAATAATAACATTAAAAATACCATGGGGTGCTAGACAAGTTATACCCACTAGTGGTACACCTTGCTCTCCATTGGAACTAGCGAAAACTCGAGTATCTTTAGACTCAGACATTATGTGTATTATACAGATGGATATTTAATGTCATTGCTTAGCTGGGGATTTTGGCACATACATGGCCATGATAAGGGCCCCCAACTTGGAGTTAGTTTTTGCTACCCGAATTTTAAATCCTATGTTGAAAATGGGAGTGGAGATCTCTAACAATGGTCAAGGATGATGACTTCCCCATCTAGCAGTAATGAATGAAAAAGACTCCCCCCCTCTTCTTGAAGGTGGAGGGGGAGATGATGGCCTGAATCTTCCATCTACAGATCAGAAAAAACCCTTAACCCCATTTTTCAATAATAATCACCTACATGATTTCCCGTCAATCTCTCTTAGTCTGAATGTTCTTAATCTGTGTTTCGGTGATCCTCAGATCTCGATTTCACCATCAACGATCTCTAAAGAGTTGATTCTCTTGATGTTGACCCTTATGGATCCTTTCATTCATCGAAGACCCCCAAAAGAGGATTTTCCTCGATTTTTCTACTGTAATTAGAGATTAAGTGACCGTGCAACCATTTGTCTCCACAATAAATGTCACCTGATGATTTTTTTGGATGATGACATGATTTCTGTGTGGGCCAGGTCCCCTTACAAATGCATCAGATTTAATTTTTTCCTCTTCAAATATTCATATGATTACTATATAAAATGAGATTCACCCTTCATAGCGACATGGGTATGTCTCCCTCATCTTCCAATGCCTTTTCAAAAACTTGTGATTATTAGAATGTTTGTAAATATGGTGGGTCACTATCTCTGTTCAGATAGCCGAACTTCTTCGGTGTGCCACTCGATTAATCTGGGGATCGTTGTTGAGGTGGATGTCTCAAATAAATAGGTTTAGTGGGTTTGGATCATGGCTGATGAGAAGTTTGGATGCAGGAAAGCTTTTGTTTTTGAATCCTATATTGATTACTACTTTTTTTTTCTTCAGTTGGTTAATGGGGATTTTATTTTTCATCACACAATGAATGGGAGGCCCTCTAGTGTGCTGGATAATATCATGGACTCTGGTCCTACCCTTGGTGAACTAGTGGTTCAAAAAAAAGTATGTCTACAACCTCCTCAACTAGAGGTCATTAAAGTGTTTGGAAGGCTGAAGTGTGATCTTCAATTGGATATTTTGTTGGGATACCATGTTAAGACTACTGCAGGTAGTCTATTAGGTGGAAAAGTAGATTAATAGAAGCATCATGATGAGGATTTTCTAAATGTGGACTTCTATGTAGGATCTGTTAAGGATAATTTGGTTGAATGATGTGTTGGTGGTGGTAAACGAGTAGCAGTTCAGATATGTGGAGGTCATTTTCCACCATCATCTTTTTCAATGGAAGGTAAGTTTGGAAGGGGTGTCCAAGTGATTAATCAACCCTTGGAACATAGATCTTCTTATTCCTAGGTCGATTTTAGTGTAATATAACAATCTGTGGTCCCAAAGGTGAATCTTCCAGTTTCCCAAAGCTGACAGCTGCCCCATATTCACAAGGCTACAATGTCGACTGAAGTTTATAATCGTTTCTCTCTATTGGATGAGGTATGGAAAGAAAATAATGATAAATAATATGGGATACCATCATTACTAGGTTGAAATGTAAGCATCTTGGGTGTAGAAACTCAGAAGAGGAGGAAATGAGTGACCAAGATGGCGTCTGAAGTGGTCAAGACTAGGTCTCTCAGACTAGTGTGAACTATAAGAAAGAGGCATTGGTTAGATCTAGTTCATAGAAATGGAAACTAGAAACCTACTAACCAGAATAAATTTGGATCGCAAGGGGGGGAAATTTAATTCCACGCAAAGACTATTAAGGAACTCCAAATACTATAGTAACTAGATAAGGAAGAAAGGCTTTGTGAAATTACATAGAGGCTATTCTGGGGGTTCTTTACTTGAATAAGGAATGGGTCTCAGTTTTTAGTAAGAACCCTATATCAATAAATTAATAGGATAGTCAATATCCAATGCATAGAGTTGAGAAGAAAAAGATTGGATTGTTGGACCCCTCATTGATTAGGAGGGAATATATTTCAGTAGTAGGATGGGAGGATTTCACCGTTGAAGTAGATTAAGAAAATTCATTGCACATTCTTTTTTCCTCTAAGTAAGAGATGATGGAGGGGGTTCTTATCATTTTGGACTCAAATGAGGATGTAGAAAGGATGGATGGAAGACAATTTCAAGTGGATGTAAGCATGTACTAAGATACATGGATCGACAAACAATACTTAATATTCACCAGAGGCTTCAATGGAAGGAAGATTATAGAGGAGGAGTTATTAAAAGAATGCAAATATTTGGCCTCTCATTTTAAAGTGATCATTAGTGAAGATCAGAATAAAAAGTAAAACAACATGTCCTATAAATTATCAAGGGTATCCGTGTTCAATATTTTCATGTTGATATTCAATAATTGTTTTTTCAACTTTGGTTCTTGATGTGTTGTTGGCTTGCTGGTTTCTCACTTTTTTCCATAAAAATGGTTCTTAATAAAAAACTTTATTAAAGAATGGATAAATAAAAAATAATATTATATCATAATATTAAGGATAATCATGATATAATATGTTAATTGGATTTATATATAGTATAAATATGTGAATTGCTGTATAATAACAAATAAGTCTCGTTGGAATGTAAATTGAGCCGAAATCCCTTTCAAATGTCACTTTTTTATTAAAATAGATCGATTATATATATTCGCTATAAATAAATATAAATCAATTATAAATACAATATATTATATAAAAAAGTCATTTCTCACATATTCATTGAACGACATAATCAAAAAGTATAATTTTAGCCGAAATAATGGAAATTGGGTTTAGACTTTTCATTACCATGTTCATATCAATGAAAAAAGAATTTGTCAATGGGATGATATTGTATATAAAAGTTATATAAAAAAATTGATTTGGAAATTAAAACATAAATAAATTAATAGTGATTCCCCACATAATCATGGTATAATATAATCAATAATGTATGCATAAAACACAATAAGTGGAAATTGAGAACATAAATTCTCATACCTCGAGTATGACTTGTCTAGTACATTCTTTATCTTACTGAAAAATAAACACAGTTGAATTTATACATTATTTAGAAAATTTTTTAATTTTATTATTAATTTCATATCACTCCTTACCATGTAATAACAATTACATAATTCGTTATGTTCATATCAGATGTTTTGACAATATTCAGTACTTGAGTTAAGAATGAAATTGGTATGATGTCAATAGTTAATGTGGTAATAATTACAATATAACTATAATATAAAATATGATATAAATATATTATATTTTAATCATATTATTATTTATAATTATGTTTTATTACAAACAAAAAACATCGTTCATTGAGAGGGTAGGCTATATGTATGCTTAAACGTTATTTTCATTTTTCCTATCACATTGAAAGAATGAATTTAAATTAAAAGTATGAAAATATGTATAAAAATATAATATCATTAAAATATCTTGAATATTTAATTTATATCATATTTATTTTCTAAATAAATTTTTAATACATTCAATGCGACGTGTGAAGGAATCATGTCATTTTGAGGTGGCAGTAGTCCACACACCCCCAAACGAAGCATTCATATAACCACAATAAAGAAAGAATGATGGTAATATTAATAAAACATTTACATAATATTAAATAGGTTATAATATAAATATAAATATATTATTCTACACGATTAAAAGTTTTAAGAACATCAATGATGGTGGTAGTTAAAAAAACATTATTTACAGAGGCAGACAACCAACATAACATGTATAATAATATCATTTCTTTGATATAGGTGAGATATGAAATTTAATGTATATGGTAGATTCCATTATAAAGATCAAATTCCATTATATACATTATTATGGATTTTTAGTTCATTTATAGATGATAGTGTAACATAGCAAGTAATTAAATAATTATGTATTTACATATCTATGTCTATTTATGATTTAAATAGTGTTTTAAGAGGCATAAAAGGAGAATAAATCCAATCTTAAGCATATAATTCATTAATATTTTTTTAAATGTTATTTTACAGGCTTTTGATAGTGAAACATTTTTAAATAAATATTTCGAAAATTTTATAAGCTCTATTTGTAAAAATAAGCTTTTTCATTATAATTGGGACATTGAAATTTACATTGGATAAATTTTTGGTATTATTCTGACAATGTTCATTTTTTTAACGAATAGTGAAATATACTGCATTTTACTTCCAAACTACTTTTTCATATAATTTAATTATATATACAGATTGTAAATTTAATTGGATTTAAAGTTTACATAGAATATATTTTTACCATTTAATCCAATGGTGGTCATTAGAATTAATTTTACATTGGATTTGGGCATAAACAAGTGCCAATATTTTCATAGATATTGTTTCAAAAAAACCTGCTATTTCTTTTGACAACGGGAATAATATTTAAATTATTTATTGCAATTTCTGTGTTAGGAATTTGGTAAAATTGATTCCATATTTTTAATCAGAAGGCGCAATTTATTAAATTATGACTCTTTTGCTTATGGACATTATTAATAGTAACGACGGTAATTATCTTTAATTATCATGATTAATTAGTAATCGGGTAGTTAAGGATAATAAAATAATAACCTAATAATAACAAATGTCCCCAACATGTGTCCTAATTCTACTGGTTGTGTCATGGACGACCATGGGATGCCTTGTGCCAAAATTATGGACCCCATGAAATCACTTTTGGGTGATAGTGACACATTATCATTTTATTTCTAAAGAAAGGAGAATATCACAAAAGTATGTAACACCTAAATAATACAATTTTAATTTTGTCTACATAAATTATATCCTAGACTATAAATAGTCATTGTAAAGATAACAATATTTCCTACATCATAGTATTTTTTTATAATTTTTACACATTAAATAAATTAATTTTTTTATGACACCATGATGATGCAACGATTACCTCATTAATGAACGATTTAAATTAAATGAAAAGGTAAAATAACATCTAAGACTTTTACTTGTCAAAAACCTATTGGATTCGTATATTTCTAACACTTATAACCTTATCCTAGAAATATATCAATGTGGGACCTTTAAAATCTGAAACACATTTTCATATAAAGTAACATCTCTTGACTTTCCAAGAGTTCCCCTCTTCTCTCTTATAAAAGGCCCCCACCTCTACCTCCTTACCCACACCTCTCAAGCCATTGGATAGGCCGTGCTCTGCTCATTATATCTCTCCACATCCCTCTATTCATCCTATAAGCCTTACCTTATTCATAAAACTCTTCAAGAAACCATTTTGGTTTAAAGCAAGAAGAGTTATCGGATTTAAAGGTAATGTCTTCACTTGTTATATTTTGTTTTATATTGCTTCTCCAACCCCCAAATTATTTTTATTCCATTATTTTGTAACAACAAAAGTATCATAAATATACTAGTATGTTTCTATGAGAAGTATTCAAGCTACACATACACACACCTCAGTCTAATGGTTAAAGAACATACTGTTTCTGTGGATGGCAAATATCTGCATCACGAAATGATGATTGTTCAATATTCATTTAACACCTTTCATGGTGGCCATTAAGAGGTCACTATATTTATATATAATATATATTATGTTTATTGTTTCCTTATTCTTCTGTATTTTTTCATTTATGGCATACCTTTATGGTTTCCATTATGGTTAAATGTGATATCTTCATTTTAGGAAGTGCAGACTACCACCACTCAAAGTGATTTGATTTGTTAATGCCATATGTGGGACGTATAAAGGATGGAGTTAATGATATTATATCTGATATTATAATGTAATTATAATATTCTTTTATATCATTGTGAATTAATTCCATTGAATACAAAATAGAAAAGAAAGTAGCGTTCATGCGTACGTACGGCTTACCGTCTCCATCAACGGTGCATTTCATTTCTTACCTCAAAATTTTATGTAATATTATAAATGCATGTATATACTGGATATATATGATATATATGATATCTACATCATGAATATAATTCTGGATATAATGGATATTTTACCACATGAACAACTTGAAATTATAAGGAGTTTATTTTTTACTCAAGTACCAATGATCGAAAAAATGTCCGTTATTAACATAAATAATTATATAGTGTTCATAACATGGTAATAAGTGATATAAAAGGAATAATAGACTTGAAAAGGGTTCTTATTCAAGTAGGACTCAACTCATGTTTGTTATTCAGGAGATGAAAAACCGATCGAGTCAACTCAGACATGAGGTAAGGGACTTCGTCTCAATCTCCTTTTATTGAGGGATATTTTGTTTTATACACAACATTCTTTTATAAGGTTTATAAAACCCTTTAAAATTTATGTTTATTCAAAATTAATATTTTTTATATGAATTGTTTTACTAAATGACAAAAGGGTATGTTTTTGTCGTGCCTATGCGGCAACAATGACTTCTCCACCGCTGTGACCATTATTTGAGTATCATCTTCCTCTACAAGCCATAACTTTTTTTAAATGAAAAATAAATTCCATGATATAATTTTCATTTATTTTGGTATAAAAAATGGTTTTGATAATGTTTTTATTATATCAATGTGTTATAGATATGTTCTAATAGAAATGTGGAAATTTTGTGTTTCTTTTATGCATGATTTATGTGATACGATTATGTTATGGTTCATGGGAATTGTCTATGAAGACAGATGGTTTCGTGATAAACTAAGGGAGGGTGAGCCTAATATAGCTCTCCAATGCATTGGGTGACGCGAAGGTGTTAAATTCAATGGATTCTATGATGTTATTATGGGATATATTGTGATGGGAATTCCAAACATAACCATGAGGGTTACTCCCTATGTATGAATATTATGAATTCCTCAAGTTACATTTATGTCTTATGATTTCTATTATTTACTCATGATTTGATGAGGTATGATAAAGTTCTTATGTTTTATGAGTAAAGTATGATTTCATTAATTCTTATATATACATGGACTAAT
This sequence comes from Viscum album, assembly GCA_963277665.1. NCBI lineage: Eukaryota > Viridiplantae > Streptophyta > Magnoliopsida > Santalales > Viscaceae > Viscum > Viscum album. The sequence continues at coordinate 604,826,325 of OY728161.1, read as the reverse complement.
GTTTTCATTCCATATTTTCATATACCTTAATGATATTTTTATGCTCATCCCACGGTTTTGAAATGTTTTTCACAGGTCAAGGGAAAGGTACATGATGTGTTGATAATGTCCAGTAACATTTAATAAAGGATACAAGTTTTGTGTTAAATATGTTTCCTTTGATGGGAAAAGTGAATATTGTCTTCAATTTAACAGCCTTGTTTAAATGTGGAATGTAATGCATGATTTTTGATCTAATTATTTGAAACTCTAAACCTAAATATATCCTCAATGTGTAATCTGGTAATAACTCAATATTAATTAATGTTTAATGTTGGGTCCTTATAGTTGGTATCATAGGTCGGTTTAGATAACTTTAGGAGTTATAATTATAATAAATGATTATCCAAAAATATTTTTTTATGGTCAAATTTAAATGATATAGCATTTGAAGATTACCATGTTGCTTCATCTAAGACAAGTTTGTTCAGAATGGTTTTCTGTAGAGGAAACAAGGAAGCTGTGCTAGGAAGGCATACAGAAGGAAATGACCTTCCGAATCAGCATCTTGAGATGGTCGGAATTGGAACTGAACAGTTTTTTGTCATAATGGTGCATTTGACTCAAGCGATAAACGGTGGTGGTATCCATGCACGAGATCAGCCATATCAGCCACAGAGGAACATGCCAATGGCGGAACATTTCATGAGGCAACATCCCACATCATTCAGAGGATCATCTGACCCTGTGCTAGCTAAAGGGTGGATTAAATCACTAGAGAAGATTTTCAATGTCATGGGGTGCTCAGAAAATCAAAAGGATAGTCTTGATATTTACCATATGGAGGGTGAAGCAGATCAGTGGTGGTTGATGGTTAAAAATATAAGGGAAAATGATGAAATTTATGCTTTCGACTAGGATGAATTCAAAGGTATGTTTCGTGAGACGTATTTTCCTAAGGCTGTTTGACTTAGGATGGAAAAAAATTCTTGGAATTGAGGCAAGAGGACGACTTAGTGTCTTCTTATGAAGAGAGGTTCACTCAATTGGAAAGGTATGCTCCAAATTTTATTCGAGACATTGATAGTAAAATAAAACATTTTAACTCCGGATTAAATCAAAAATATCGAAGGGCTTTAGCTTCTCGTGAGTTCAAGAGTTATGAAAAGCCTATTCAATGTGCTGAGAAGGTGTAAATGGAGTTAGCTGATGATCAAGTGTTCTATAACAACCAACAGAAGAAGAGACCGATGAGGCAAGATAAAGGGAAGAATTCTTCAAAACGGTATGATGGTAAGAAAACAATATTTTCAGTTTGTGATAAATTTGGGTAAAGTCATGCTAGAGAATGTATTCTGAATTCTGGAAAGTCCTACCGATGTGGTAAGATGGGACAAAAGGCTCGTGATTGAACTGAAAAATATCAGGGTGATGGTAATACCAAATTTGATTTACAATTAGTGAAATGTTTCATGTGCAATGAGATGGGTCATTATGAAAATGAGTGTTCGACAAATAGCTCAAATGATGGGATGCAGTCAGACTACAAGCAAAAAAAAGAGTGGTGAAATCCTTTGAAACTACTTCAGCAGATGTTGGGCCAGCAAATAAAGTGGTATCATGTACTTTGTTTATTTTCTCATATTATGCTAACGTGATATCTGATTTGGGGTATACACATTCTTTCATATTTGAAATCATTTCTAGTAAATTGAGAATTCCATCTCAAAAAATGACTCTTGAACCTGTGGTAAAAACACATGGGGGAAATGTTGAGGAAAAAATAATTTATAAGAGTCTTTCTATCCTTATCCGTTTAAAGAACCTACTTTTTAACCTTATTGGTTTACCTCTATTGGAGTTTGATGTTATCCTGGGTATGGATTGTCTCTATGATTACTATTCTAAGATTGAATGTAAAGCTAAAGATGTATCTTGTCAGAAATAATTTCAGTTGGTGTACAATAATGAACCTTACTATTGGTAACATATCAAGAGGCTGAGAAACTTGTAAAAGATGGAAATGAATGTTACCTTGAACATATTGTTGAAAACAATGGAACCATTCTGATTAATGATGTGCCAGTGGTAAATGAGGATCCTGATGTTTTTCCTGATGAGTTGCCTGGAATAATACCAGACCGGGAAGTTGAATTTACTACTGACTTAGTTCCTGAAGCTGAGCCAATTTCAAAACCCCATAATCGAATGGCTCAAATTGAACTTTTAGAGTTGAAGGAGCAATTGCAAGATTTATTAGATAAAGGTTTCATTCGATCTATCACATCACCATGGGGTGATCCTATCTTATTTTTTAAAAACAAAGATGGTTATATGAGACATTTCATTGATTATAGAGTCATGAATAACATCACTGTTAAGAAAAAATATCCTTTGCCTCATATCGATGATTTGTTTGATCAGCTCCAGGGAGCTCATTATTTTTCAATGATTGACCTGAGATCGAGGTACCATCAGTTGAAGGTAAAGGAAGAAGATATCTTGAAGACTGTGTTTCATACAGGATATGGCCATTATGAATTTTTAGTAATGCCTTTTTGGCTATCCAACACAGTTATTGTATTAATGGACCATATGAATAGAATTTTCCATGAGTTCTTGGATAAGTTTGTGGTTGTTTTCATTGATGATATTTTGGTGTTTTCTAAAAGTAAATAAGGGCATGAAAATAAATTAAGGGTTATTTTGAAAACCTTAAAAGAATAGAAATTTTATGGGAAATTCAGCAAGTGTGAGTTTTGTTTGGAAGAAATTTCTTTCATGTGTCATATTGTTTCTAATGATGGGATAACTGTTGATCCTGCAAAAACAAAGGTTGTTGAATAATGGCCAAGACCCACAAATATAACTGAGATTCATAGTTTTATTGGATTTGAAGGCTATTACCGATGGTTTGTTATAAATTTTTCCCGGTTATCTAGTCCAATTATTAAGCTAACTCGGAACGGTGTTAAGATTATCTAGACAAAAGAATGTGATGATTGTTTTCAGGAGTTGAAAAGAAGATTTGTGAATGCTCCAGTTTTGGAACTGCCTTTGAGGAATGGTGAGTTTGTTATCTATAGTGATGATTCATTGAAAGGAATTGGTTGCATTCTAATGAAGAATGATTATGTAATTTCTTATGCTTCACGTCAGTTGAAAAATCATGAGGTAAATTACCCTACACATGATTTGGAATTAGCTGCTGTTGTTTTTGCATTAAAAATTTGGAGGCATCATTTGTATGGTGTAAAGTGTGAAATATGTACTCATCAAAAAAGTTTAAAATATATATTCACATAGAAATAATTGAACATGTGACAGAGGAGATGGATAGAATTAATCAAGGATTATGATTGCACAATTCATTACCATCCGGGAAAAGAAAATAAAGTGGCCGATGCTTTGAGTCGAAAAAGTAATGCTTCTTTAAGAATTTTGGTTTTGGAACGTGATCCTTTGGTTACGGATTTGATAAACATTGGAATAGACTTTGTTGGTGCAGGATGTTCTTCTGTTTTGTTTCAGGTATCATTGAAATCATCTCTATGAGAGAGAATTATGCAAGCACAAAAGCAAGGCAGTCAGTTGCAGAAAAAGGTAGATCCGGTTTAGAAGGGTAAGTTTCCTGAATTCAACATTGATAATGATTTTGTTTTGAGATTTGGGAAGAGATTGTGTGTGTTGTGTGATTCATAGTTTAAGAGAGAGTTGTTATGTGAAGCTCATAGTTCATTGTTTTAAGTTCATCATGGCAGTACTAAGATGTATAGAGATATTCAGAAGTACTACTGGTGGGATGGAATGAAAAGAGATATTTCGTATTTTACTATGAAGTGTTTGACTTTTCAACAGGTTAAAGCAGAGTGGAAGTTACTGAAGGGGATTCTTCAGCCTTTACCAGTACAAGAGTGGAAATGGGAGAATATATCCATGGACATTGTTATGGGATTTCCACAGACACCTCGAGTTAATAATGCAATCTGGGTTATTGTTGATCACTTGACTAAATTTGTTCATATCCTTTCTATACGAGATACTTTTTCCCTAGATCAACTTTCTCATTTGTATCTTAAAGAGATAGTTAGGTTACATGGAGTTCCCCTCTCCATTGTATCTGATCGTGATCCTTGGTTTACTTCTAACTTTTGGAAAGGATTTCAGAAGTCATTGGGTAGTGAATTAAATTTTAGTACAGCTTTTCATCCTCAATCAGATGGGCAGTCAGAATGAACAATTCAGACTTTGGAGGATATGATAGGTTATTGTTCGATGGATTATCACGGATGTTGGGACAACCATCTTTATTTGGATTAGTTTTCTTATAATAACAGTTTTCATTCTAGTATACAAATGACACCATTTGAGACATTATATGGGAAGCGTTGTCGAACTCCAGCTTTTTGGATGAAGTGGGTGAAATGATGTTGATGGGAACAGAATTGGAAGAAGAGTTGGAAGAAACAGTTCATCTGATACAGAGTCAATAAGAATATCCTAGAGCAGCTAGAAACGTTATGCGGACAACTGGAGGAAGGATCGCTCTTTTGAGGTAGGTGATCATGTTTTCCTCAAAGTTTCACCATTGAAAAGTGTGATGCGATTTGGTAAGAATGGAAAGCTGAGTCAAAGGTTCATTGGACCATATAATATTCTGGAGAGAGTTGGATCTGTTTCATACTGAGTGGATTTACCTCTGATTTTATCTCAGGTACACAATTTTTTTAGGTTTCAATGTTATGTAAGTACATTCCAAATCCATCTCAGGTTTGGAGTCTAGAGGTAGTTCAGTTTGAGGAGAATCACTCTTATGAATAACAACCAAACTAATTTTTTGACCTTGGGGTGAAAGTGATATGGAATAAGGTGATTCATCAAGTAATGGTTTTGTGGAAAAATAAAATGATTGAAGAGGCAACATGGGAATATGAAAATGCAAGGAGGGATAAATACCCCCACTTATTCGATAAGTAAAGAAATTGCGGGGATGAAATTTTCTAAAGGGGGGGGGAGGATGTAAAATCCCAAGTAAGTAAAGAATTATGGATTTTCATATCTATGTCAATTTATGAATTAGATAGTGTTTTGAGAGGCTTAAAATTGGAATAAATACAATCATAAGCATTGAATTCTCTAATATATTTTTAAAATATTATTTTACCGACTTTTGATGGTGAACCATTTTTAAATCTATATTTTGAGAATTTTATACAATATATTTGTCAAAATATACTTATTCATTATAATCGGGACATTGAAATTTACTTTGGTTAATTTTTTGGTATTTTTCGGACTATGTTAATTTTTTAATGAATATTGAAAAATACTAAATTTTAATTCAAAACTGCATTTTCATCTAATTTAATTATATAGATAGATTGTCCTTTTAATTGGTTTTAAATTTTAATTATAATATAATTTTTCCATTATATCCAATGGTGGTCATTATAATTCATTTCACTTTGGAATTGGGAATAAAAAAGAGCCAAACTTTTCATAGATATTGTTTCAAAAAAAACCCACTATTTTTTTGACAACGAGAATTATTTTAAAATTAATCATTGCAATTTTTGTGTTTGGAATTTGGTAAAATGGATTCCATATTTGGAATCATAAGGTCCAAATTATGTAATTATGACTCTTTTGTTTTTTTTCATTTTGAATAGTAACTACAATAATTATCTTTAATTATCATGATTAATTAGTAATCGGGTAGTTAAGGATAATAAAATGATATCATAATAATAACAAATGACCCCAAAATGTGTCATAATGCTACCGGTTGTGTCATGTCCGACCATGGGATTCCTTGTGCCAAACTTTGGGACCCCATGGAATCACTTTTGGGTGATAGTGACACTTTATCATTTTATTTTTAAAGAAAGGAGAATATCACAAAAGTATGTAACACCTAAGTAAAAAAGTTTTAATTTTATCTACATATATGATCTCTTGGACTATAAATAGTCATTGGAAAGATAAAAAGATTCCATACATCATATTAGTTAATTATAATTTTTAGGCATTAAATAAATTAAATTTTTTATTACACTATGATCATGTAGCTATTACATCATTAATGAACGATTTAAATAAAATTAAAAGATAATGTAAACTTTAAGACTTACACTAGTCAAAAACCTATTGGATGAGAATATTTCGAACCCTTATCACCATATCCTAGAAATATATAAATTTGGGACCTTTAAAATCTGAAACGCATTTTAATATAAAGTAGCATTTCTTGACTTTCCAAGAGTGCCCCTCCTCACTCTTATAAAAGGCACCCACCACAACTCCTTACCCACAACTCTCAAGCCATTGGATCAGAAAATCTCTTCTCATTTTATCTCTCCAAATCTCTCTATTAATCCTATAATCCTTACCCTAGGCATAAAGCTCTTCAAGAAACCCTTTTGGTTCAAACCAAGAGGAGTAATCCGATTTAAAGGTAATGTATTCACTTGTGTTCTTTTGTTTTATTTTGCTTCTACAACCCACTAAAATATTTTTATTCCATTATTTTGTAAAAAAACCTGTATCTTCAATATAATAGGATTTCTTTATGAGAATTATTCAAGCTACACTTGCACACACCTCCGTCTAATGGTTAAAAAACATACACTTTCTGTGGATGGTAAATTTCTGTCTCACGAAACAATTATTGTTCAATCTTCTTTTAACACATTTCATGGTGTCCATTAATATGTCACTCTATTTATATATGATATATATTATGTTTTTGTTTTCATTTTTCTTCTTTATTTTTTCATTTATGGTATAACTTTATGGTTTCCATTATGTGTAAATATGATATCTTCATTTTAGAAAGTGCGGACTACCACCCCCTCAAAGTGATTTAATTCGTTAATGCCATATGTGGGATGTATAAACGATGGATTTAATGATATTATATATGATAATATACTAGAATTATAATATAACTTTATATAATTATGAATTTTATCCATTGAATAGGAAATATAAATGAAAGTAGCGTTCATGCATACGTACAACTTACTGTCTCCATGAACAGTGCATTTCATTTCATACCTCTAAATGTTATGTAATATAATAAATGAACGTATATACTGGATATATATGATATATATGATATCCATATCATGAATATAATTCTGGATATAATGGATATTTTACCACATGACCAACTTGTAATTATAAGGATCTTATTTTTGACTCAAGTACCAATGATCGACAAAATGACCATTATTAACTTAAATAATTACAGTGTTCATAAAATGGTAATAAGTGATATAAAAGGAATAATGAACATTAAAAAGGATCTTTAGAAACTTGAAATTAACTCATGTTTATTACTCAGGAGATTAAATAATGATCAAGTCAAGTCGGACACAAGGTAAGGGACTTCGTCTCAATATCATTCCATTGAGGCATATTTTGTTTTATACAGAACATTCTTTTATATGGTGTATAAAACCCTTTTAATTTTACGTTTATTAAAAAGTAATATTTTTTATAGGAATCATTTTACTAAATAAAAAAAGGCAATGTTATTGTTGTACGTATGCGGTGACAACGACTTCTCCGTCGTCGTGTCCATTATTTGAGTTTCGGCTTCCTCAAAAAGTCATAACTTTTTTAAAATGAAAAATAAATACCATGTTTTACTTTTCTTTTATTTTGGTATTCAAAATAGTTTTGATAATATTTTTATTATATCAATGTGTAAATGATATATTTTGATTGAAATGTGGAAATTTTATGTTTCCTTTATGAATTTTTTATGTGAAACGATTATGCTATGGTTCTTGGGAATTATTTATGAAGATGGGTGGTTTCATGATAAACTAAGGGCAGGTGAGCCCAATATAGCTCTCCAATGCATTGGGTAATGCGAAGGGGTTAAACATTAAGGTTTCTCTGAAGAGATTTAGGGAATATACTATGATGGGTATTCCAAACGTAAGCATGAGGGTTACTCTTTACGTATGAATGTTATGAATTCCACAAGATACATTTATGTATTATGATTTCTATGATTTAATCATGATTGAATGAGGTATGTTAAACTGATTATGTTTTATGATTAAAGTATGATTTCAATAAATCTTATGTATACATGGACTAATGTTTTCATTCCGTATTTTTATATACCATACTGAGCTTTTTATGCTCATCCCAAGTTTTTGAAATGTTTTACACAGGTCAAGGGAAAGGTACATGATGTGATGATAGTGTCAAGTAAGTGTCAAGAAAGAAAACATGTTTTGTTTTAAATATGTTTCCTTTGATGAGAAAAGTGAATATTGTCTTTAATGAAACCACCTTGTTTAAATATGGAATTTATTGCATGATTTATGATATAATTCTCTATAACTCAAAACCTGAAACGATCCTCAATGAGTAATCTTGTAATAACTCAATATTATGTATTTATTAAATCTAGGTCCATATAGATATTGGTGATTAGAAATTAGAAAAATAAAATAATTTAAGTGATGTACTGAGCGAAAATTACACATTGAATAACAGCTTTATGAGAGACACTATAGGACCATGAATTTGGTAATTTGGCGAGTCATGAACAACATGGACGTGGGTATAATTAGGATGTGTTGATGGTGAATCTTATTATGTATCATAAAAGAATTTTATTTTCTAAAATGGTTTGTGGAGAGGTGGTATATATACTTGAGGAGAGCTTGGTTTATGTGATTAATTTATTAATTGTTTTATAATAAATGTCGTCCATATAGAGGTGGAATTAATTTTCACAATATGGGATTGTAATTAATTGTTTATTTCATATTTATGGTCGATAAATATATAACATTAAATTTTAACCCTTTTCAAAATTTTAATTTGATTATGGTAAATATTTTTTTTACCATGGTAATTTTATAACTTAAAGATAAAATTGAACATAAAACCTAATATAGAACTTATGATTAAAAATAATGAATCAATTTTACCTAATTCAATTCATACAATTTGTAAAATTATATTTCAATGATATTCTACAAGGACAACAAAAATGGAGGGGTTATAAAGTGAAATGTTTAAATGCTTGAAATGTTTACATATATATTTTCAATTAGAAATTGATTCCAATGACCAAAATTGGATTAAATGATAAAAAAATATTTAATTATACATTAAAAACCATTGAAATGATAATATAACTATATAAATAAATTAGATGAAAAATCTATTTTAATTTAAAATGCAGTATTTTTTACTATTCATTAAAATATTAATTTTATTAAAAAACAAAAAATCAAATTAATAAATTTTGATGTCCCTATATCAAATAAGAAGGTTATGTTTTTATATATAAAATATATATTAACAACAAATGATATAAAAATGGTTCAATATTGGTAGGATATAAAAATTCTATTTTGAAAAATACTTCATTTATTTGTAAAATTGAATTTGTTTGTTTATAATGTCAACAATAAATGTAAATTGAATTATAAACATAACATTATACACTTATATATATATATATATTATTAATATGATCCATAAATTGTGATTTATTATTTTATAATCATAATTATTCTCATTTATATAGTTTTTCCTAAAGATACATCCTTTATACTCCAATTGTTCATTTATTTCCAATTTTAGATATTTTGGTTACCAACGAATCGCTATAAAGTTTTTTTGTAAAATATATTTTCATTTTTCAATTAATATTATTCATTCATGTTGTTCTAATAGTTAGGTTTTAATGGTAACATTTAATGATTGAAATTTAGTTGTTCTTTTATGCTCAATGTAGGGTATCATGTACACTATCGAACATCATGTTTCAATCTTAAAACTCAGGATGTTAAATTCACCCCAATCTTGGAAATTGTGTCATCTCAATTTGAATATGGAGTTGGAAACTAAGGTATTAATTTCAAAATTATAATTAATTTCAATCCTGCATTGGAAAAATTGTTAATAAAACCTATACATAAAATGAACTAAGAGAAGTATAATAGTCACTAAATATATCATATACAAGGGTTCCGTATAAGAAAAAATGGATATAGGATAAAAAATACCTATCAAGTAATAATTGAGGGGCATATAGATGAAAGTCAGGGAAAACTTAACAATCACAAACCTAAAAATCTGTGATGATCAAAGGGGACATATGATTCATTGGAAAATAATGTACTATGATAATATTTTTTGATTCATTATTTTATTCTTAGATTTGTAGAACTAATTAACATCGTTTAGTAAGGACATAAGTATTCATTCTTACACGAAAAATAGAGTTTCATCCATTAATCAAAATCTACCTGAAATTCCACTTTCCCTCTAAATGATTATTATTCAAGATGAATCAACTTATATAGAATAACAATATCCCAAAAAGATGAACTATATATATATCTTACCATGAAACATTAATGATGCCCAATTTGGTTAGGATAAGATGAAACATTTCTCAAAAAAAAACTAACCATTAGATTAAGAAAAATAAAATTTAATCTCCAATATTAAAATATTATACCGAAACATAAACATATACCATGCAATATCTGTCATTAAAATTTTTAAAAAATAATCAATACTATTTTTGAAACCCATAAATCAATAGAATTTCATTGCATTGAATTTTCGGATAAATTTTAACATTTATCTCCAAAAATCATTGATCACTCTTTAGACCTAAAATTAATTACCCTAATAAAATATTCTCCACGATAGGTTATTTATCCTCATAAATAAACAGAATCAATATAATCCTATAGTAAAAACCTAGATTCTTCTAAAATAATATTCCACCATTACACCTCAAATAAAATCCCATTGTATTCAATTTAACATACTCATATAGGGCTCCAAAAATAGTGAATGTATTCCAAAATCACATTTTTTACTGAATCCCAAAATCATTTTCCAATACCATTGATATATATTTTATAATGTATAAGTTCAAAAAACAACTTATTCATATTCAATCAAGCCATTTTACTAAAAATAATAATTCATACTAACTAGAGGTTTCACGTTGGCTAGTGGTTGGTGATACACCCCTGAGGCCCTTCAGTTGTGGGTTTATTTTATATGGACTTTTGGGGTGTGTTGGGTTTTCACCCATCGTGTGGGTTTCCCCTTTTTAAAAAAACTCAAAAATAACCATAACATATTCTAACAGCAATTATTTTCTTGTACAATCCACTTCTATCCAAAATCATAATGACCTCAGCATCTTAATTCAGGAAGTCTTATATATATTACCATTTTTTTATTTCACCTCCATATGATTTTGTTAAACTATTACAAAAATAATGACCATCATATCTATATCATGGTATCGATTTGGGTTTCTTTCTATTTTATCCATGTAGAAATAAGGTCCATGCATTACAAAAATGATTCTAATATTCTTAAAAATCACTTTCATCCTTTTTTCCAAAAACACATTGTAGAAAATGTGTAATATGGGTGTTCAAAAAACTTTTATTGTAAAATAATCTCGAATGTCATATAATTTAAAAATGTTATATAAGAGTCAATTTTAATAAAATACTCTAACTGAGTATAGCATTAATCTTTCAATAAATGGTCCTTTTAAAATTTTCATATGTTTTTTTAAATACTATATTTTCAAAGAATATATAAATAGGATGCTTGAGGGTATCATTCATCTACATCTTTTTCAAAAACATAATATGAATCATAATCTTGTGATATGGTAAGATATTTAAAAAGTCCTTGAAAATATTTAACTTTTAAAAAAACTAGAATATTAATAAAATTTTAATAGATTAAAAACAAGCCATGGTCCACGATGGTATTGAGGTATATGGGAGTTGTTTGATATCTCATAAAACTATTTCAAAAAAATGTTTTTTTTTGTAAATAAACATTTCAGAATCATTTAAACAATACTTTTTATTAATAATTTCAATCATTTATTTAGGAAGGGATATGAATTCCTTTTTAGATATTCATACATCCATTTGTAACCATCATTCCTCAATCTGAAAAAGTTATAGAACATAAATTTAACAAAAATTAATAGTAAAATAAACTTATCTTATGTTCAACCAAAACTCCATGTCCCTAAAGTTATTAGACATTTCTTATAATACCAACTATAAGGCCCTAGCCCCAAATATTATGTTATCTTATGTTAATTCAATAATTCACAATTAGGGCATTTTCAGGTATAGAGTATGATAGTATTGGTCCATAACTATTAAATAACATTCCAAATATTACAATGTAGATAGTCCAACAGACTATCCATTTTTTCATAGTATAAAAAAATTAAAAATAAAACATGATTTATCTTCTTTATACGAATCTTTTTGACTTATTTATTTTTATTAATAATCCTTATACCCAATGGATATTTTTCAAAAACAAAATTGATGAGATAAAAAATCTATGTAAGGGGTATTAAATAAAGAATGGAACTGGTAATCCATGAATATTTTAAACTCATGAAATTTTTTTCACATAATAATACTTTTCACCTATAAATCTAATACTCATTAGCAAGCCCTGTGAAATCATATGATTATTTAATATAATTCTTATCAATTATAAATAATAAAGGTAAACTATGGAATCCATGTCATTATTACTATTTAGCATCCATATATAAATAAGGGAGTGACCTTCATAGTTGTGTTTTCAGTACCCATCACAATATATTCCATAAATCACCTTGGAGAAACCAAATTTGTTAACTCCATATTATTTCCTAATGCATTAGAGAACAATAAATAACTCACTCAACAATGGTTATTTCTGGAACTAACCATATTCATAAACATTTACTATGAACCCTAACATTATCATATCTCTTAAAACAAGATTCATAAAGAAATAACATTTTCAATTTGAAATAAAAATATATTTTTACAATGTCATACACCCATAAATGAAGAAATTTTACTTGAAAATAAAAGTTTAAACATGTAATGTTTACATAAAAACATTATGGTGGTATTAAAGTGAGAAATTTGGTTCGTGATGTATAAGTTAAAAACCATTTCATGTTTATAAAATAAGGAATCCATTTTTTAAAATACCATTATGTTTTCTAAAATATTGATTTTTGAATTACAGTCTCCCATACCAATTTGATTAATTTTAATGTAGTTTAAAATTATAAATATCCATGTCAATATAAATAAATACTTAAAACTATTTTTTCAACCTGGACAGAAATGAAAATGATTGAGAATAATACATCTTTAAAACATTGAAAATGATGTTTTAGTTAAAGATTCCATTACCACATGAGAAAACATGGATAAAAATAAATAAATATTAACATTAGAAAAATATTATAATATCATGAGAAAAAAGTATTCAGGATATAATATGTCAATGTTTATTTTATACTATCTATAAAATTGAACTAGTGAATAATAACAAATAAGACTCAATTCGAATGTAAATTGAGCTCAAATCCATTAACCAGAAAATTTTATTAGAAAATTGATAGATTATGTGTATTCATAATAATTCCACATGGTTCATGTGGAAAAATAAAAAAATAAAAATTAATTTGTCAAATAATCACATAACAAGATAATTATGAAGTATATAGTAAACCCAAATAATGGAAATTGTGTTAGTTAATGCCCTTATTATGTTTGTATCAATGACATAAGAATTTAACAAATGGGTTATTATGTGTAGAAAAAGTATTTCAACAACAAGTGAAGTAGAAATTACTATATAAAGAAATAAATATAGATTCCAAAAATAATCTTCCCAAAATATAATATACAAATTTTATGTAAAACCCAATGAGTGGAAATTTAGTGTAGAAATTAAATTTCATATAGTCTAACTTGTCTCGTAAGTTATTTATCTTATATAATAATAAACCAACGTTAAGTTATTCATTATTTAAAATCATTTTAATTTTTATTAATCATTTTATATAACTTATTACAAGATTATAAAAATTAAAAATTATTTAAGATCGAGCTAGATGATTTGTTGATATTTGTTATTTGTGTCGAAAATGAACTTGGTATGATATCAATATTCAAGTTGGTCATAAGTCCATTATCACAAGAATATAAAATATGATATAAATATCTTATATTTTTATTAGATATGTTTGTATATAAATATTTTAAGAAAAACTAATATCATTGTTCATGGAGATGGTAGGGCATTTGTAAATCAGAACACTATTTTGTTTTTTAATTCATATTGAAGGAATGAAATTAAATGAAATGTATGTGAATATTTATAAATATATAAAAACGTTATAGTATAAATAATATTTCATTTATATCAAATATTTTTACTAAAATTATATTTAATAAATTCCATGTGATATATGAAAAAATCAGATCATTTTGAGGAGGCAATTGTCCACATTTCCCAAAACGAAGTTATCATATAATGAAAATACGGGAAGCATGAAGGAATATTTAATATAAAATTTTAACAAAGTTAATTTTGTTTTTATATACATATTAAAAAATTATTTTACCATAAAAATATTTTTATGACCACCCATGATGGTGATAATGGAAAAAGAACCAAAACATTATTCATAAAGGCTAATAACCGACATAACTTGGATAGTAATTTCATTTCATTGATTAAGAGGAGATAAGAAATTAAATTGATATGAAATATTCCATTATAAAATTTAAAACTAAATTATATAATATATTATGTATTTATCCTTTATTTATTAATGAAATAGTTTATGAGAAATTAGAAAAAAAAAGAAATTGATAGAGGTACATCAAGAAAATTACCTCTTGAATAACAGCTTATTGAGTGACCCTTGAGGACAATAGATTTGGACTTTTTGTGAGACCAGAACAAAATAGAAAGAGGGAGAGTGGGGAGGATTTGTTTGGGACTTTTTTTAAGATGAAATATGGATTTATGGTTTGAAAATGGTAGGTGGATAGCTGGTATATATACTTGAGGAATGATTGGATCCAGTGATTAATTTATTAAATTTTTTATATTAAAAGAGACCAACATATTGTGGTATCAAATTCCAAGAATATGGATTTTAATTTGTATTTTATAGTCTATTTTGGGTCTAGAAACACCTCAAAAAGGCTTTATATGTTTTATTTTCTTGTTAATATATGCTTTTAACTTTTAATTTTAACTCTTTTCAAAATTTTACTTTTACAACGTCAAATAATTTTTTTTTCTATGGTTACTTTTTAAACACAAAATTAAAAATGACTATACAAAATATTTTTGAACAAGTGAATAATAATGAGGAATATATTTTAACTAATTCCATTCATATAATTGGGTATATTAGATTTTATTGTAATTCTGCATACAAGTCTAAAAATGAGTGTTTTTAAAGTGAAACGTTCAACATGTTGAAATGTTTTTATATCAATTTGAAAGTTGATATTGATTCCAATGAACTAAATTGGATTATGTGATTTAAAAAATATTTAATTATAATTTCATAACATTAAAATATAATATTACTATATATATAGTTGAGACAAAAGAAGTAGTTTTGAATTATAATACAGTATTTTTCAGTATTCATTAAAATATGAATTTTATCAGAAAAATACCCAAATTTCAACGAAAGTAAATTTTGAGGGCCAAATTTCTAGGAAGACATTTATTCATTCAAATATAACATAAAAATGGGAATAAAAACATATCAAAAAAGGGTTCTCGATCAAAAGGTCATAAATATTACCTTTTAAAAAATACTCCTTTTATTAGTAAAATTGAATTTGTTATTATAAAATGAATAGAAAACATATAAATTGAATTACAAAAAGACCATTTCATTTATTTTATATATTTTATGTTAATATAATCCAAAAATATTGGTATATTATTTTTACACAAAATTATTTTCATTTAAATAGTTTTTCATAAAAACACATCCTTCAAATTCAATGGTTTTTTTCCATTTCTAGTTAATATTGTATCAAAATAGTCATTTTATAAAAATATTTAAACACTATTTTCATAATTAAATAAAAAATGTTTATTCATGCTAATATAATGGTTTGGATAAAATAGAAACATTTAAAAATTGATATTTAGTGGTTCATTTAAGCTCAATGTGGCATATCATGTACGATATCATACATAGTGTTTCTATCATAAGACGCCAGACGTGACTAGATCATTTCCTATAATTCACACCTTTTCCTAGATTATAGGTTTATAAATATTGATGCCTTCCTACCCATATCTTAATGGTTTGAGGATGTGTTTCCCAAAGCTTTTTCATGGCTACTAGCTGATAGAGATTTTGTGTTTACGATTGAGCTCATTTCTAGATCTGAGTCGGTCTCTATTGTACCATATAGAATGGAACTAGTAGAGATTCATGATATTGTAAATTAGATGATAATATTAAATGATTAATTTATTTATATATATGATCATGTCCCATTGGGGTTAATCATTCTAATTTCGTAATAATTATAATGAATCCTTGGGCTTATATGTTGATTGATAGAATTTGAACCAGTTGCTACTGAAAATTGATGTCCTATATTTCAAATAGATATCTCGTTGACCATTTGAGAGGATATTTTTTGTTATCAAATATTGAGTTGATATATGTTTATCTTCAGTTATGAGTTAGACCTTCTGATATACCACCGAGTAATTTTATGAGTATGTATATCCTTTAAGAGTATGTTTTGATGAAATTTAAGATGATGAACATACCTGATTTGTTTATAGTCATGATAAACCGAGTATTTCACCCATTCCAGGATCATTATTTTTTGAGGATTACCTATTTTACTACAAGACTCATGAGTATCATTCCCAACAACATGAAATCATCCTATGTACACATGGAGAGTCGAATATAAACCCTTCTATATAAGTGTTAATTTTCTATCTACATGGTACATTTAATGGAACACATAATATTAGAGAAATGTTTTTAATTGGGAACGGAGAAGTTAAAGTAATTTTTATCTAGGTAGATTCTTAACAATTCCTTACAGATTCATAGCTTACTAGGTTTCTATGATATTATTAGAGGTCTACCAAGGACATTTTCGGCTTGGAAGAACAACTTCCATATTGAAAAAAATTGAGCACACTTTAGTGGTTGGGGACATGTGACAATGATATCCAGGTATTAAGTAATAGGTTTAATACACAAAGAACTTGATCTGACCAGTTCTAGGGGAGGCGTATTGCCTATTTTATATGCTTCTTGGAAGGGGCATGGTGGTGTTTTGATGTAGGGGGATCGAGTTATGGTGAATGGTTCATGGATGTTGAAACCACATGAACTGAATTTCATTATGAATGATCTTGAGTTCGATGTAGTGTTTTATAACATAATTGGTTGGATGAATTTTCTACTATGAGAAATTTTAATTTTGTATACCAATCACAACAGCATGAGGTATATATTTTTACCACATGATATAAATCTCATGTAGTGGATATGGATTGATTATATGATATACTTTTATTTTGATATATAATTTACTCTTTGATAATGTAAAAATAGTGTTATTGATTCTTTATGTTGGAATACACCAAATCCAGTAGTTTAGGATTCAGCTTCTAAGAAGAAGATGATGACATAGTTGGATAAGAAGAATATTGGGGTTAATGATTTCTAGGAAAGAAGACCATTGTATTTATATTAATTGATTCCATATTTATAAACTACATCAAAGAGAGGCGGTATGAGGATCTGGTGTGTGTAGCCTTTAGGGAAAGACATGATTGTGGGGAATCACATTTCTGTTGATTTGTATATGAGGATGAAATAATCTATGTATATGGTTGTGTTATTATGCCTACATGTAAGCAATGGGATATGATACATGAGTTCCATGCCTCTATGTGGGTGGTATATCCTAGGTTGAATAAAATTTACCAATACATTCATCGATAATATTTGTGGTTCGGTATAAAGAGGTATATTGTATGCTTCATGAAATGATGTTACACCTATAACCAGGTTACCGTCAATGATCAACGACTAGGTGGATTTCTATAGTTGTTCCCACTTTTAAATGAATGTGGGACAACATGACTATATAATTAATGAATGGTATTATGAAGATTACATGGAGGAATGAAATTATATGGGTGATTTTGGAACAACTGTTGAATGTATTACATTTCTGGAATATTTTGGAGACTTTCAAAGTGGATCAGTTGGGAGATATGTATGTTTATGTGATAGATCATATTTATGTGGTATCAAGAAGCATAATATTTTGATTTGAATAAAATTTAACATCTTTCTTATAATAAGAACTATTGAAGGATCGTAGTATAATAGTATAGATTTGTAAGGATTTATACCTATAGTGTGTTGGTATGTTAAAATTTAATATACATATGATGGAAGATATTCCACAGTAATGTGTTCTCTATTTTGGTGGGTCTTAGGATTATCACATAGTGCATGCTGAGTTCCCTTATAACAATAGTTATTAGGTGAATATTAAGATGAAGTTATATGGGGTTATTAATTTTATTCCATGCATATCAACTAAATTACTGATGGAGGTATTTGAGTTATAGTTTATGTGAACAAGTCTCATAGAGGATACATCAGAGCAGATTCTCTTTATTCAGAAACATAAGGCTAGGACCCATAGTAGGTAGAAGTCATATATTTATTTTTATTGATAACTCATTAAATTTTGACATTGATATCATGTCTTCCTTTTGGTTTCACCTAGATTGTGTCACCGTGGGAGTCAGAGACAATGAATTCGTGTGCCTTGGTTTGTTGTACCTTTTGAGATTGTGGAGAGAATTGGACTGGTGCCATACTGTTTGGCTATTCAATATAGCTAAAATGTTATGAATGATGTTTTTTCTATTTTGTAACATCTATGGTATCACCCCAACCCCTTCAAATTTTAATGATGTTACTCTTCATGATGATTCTAACTTTGAGGGGAATCTGATTTGTGTGATGGATTTATGTGAGAAATTGCTTCATGAAAGACCGTTTAAAAAGTTCATGTATTACGGAACCATGGACATGTGCAAGAGGAATCACGGTAGAGAGAAAATAATATTATTTATCAATTTCATGATGTTTTGACATACTAATCTTACAGATTATTTGGAGTAAATCTTGTGGACGAGCTTCTATAACAATCCTAGACCCGAAATAAATAATCATTTACTGAAATCCATAACATTACATTTATGGATTTGATTCCTGTAATTATGATACAAAATTTTCATCTAATCCCTAAAACATAAAATGGAATATAGGGATGATTTTAAACATTGGAAAACTTTTAGGTATATCACTATATATTATTTTTAAAAACACTATAATAGACTACTCATATCAATATATATTAATAATTCTTATATAGTACATTTATAACATTTTACTAAGGACTTATTGTTTCACAATAGGTATTCAAAATAGTCAAGGCGGAATCCCTTATTGAAATTAATCATTTTACATCAATATTTGAAACTGGAGAAAAAAAGAAACATAGAATGAAAGTGCTCAAAAGATCAGTAAGAGTAAAATATAATTATTAAAAATTAAATTTCATCTATATAGGACTCTAGAGATCCCAGAAAGGGTATGTGTAAATCAACCTATCAAAATTTTCATTTAAAATGATATATCTTGTTCCCATATTGGAACGAACCTATTAAACCGGCCTAAAGTGAATGTTCAAAAAAACATACAGTCACATGAAAAGATATGTCAAAATAATTTTACTTTTTTCACCAGTAAGGGCTAGTCTATGTAGAATACTCTAATAGTGTGTTAGTTATACCAAATTACACTAATATTTACTAGTTGTGGAGTAAAAGTTTTATGCATACTAACTCAATTATAGAAATAGTACCTTTACGATATTTTTGTGATATCATATTGCATCCCTTGGAGGTCTTCAGTCCACCCACCCTTGCCCACTGCATTAGGTGAAGTCCCACTCAGTTTTATCAACATGAAATAATCATCAAAATATTTTCATTGAAATATTTATCTTTGTCCAGCATGAGACTATACTCAAATCGATATCCTAAAGATATTCAATTTAATTCATAGAACAAACAAACTATAGAAATGAATCCTATTAAAATATCATCACTACACTTGTACGGAATACCACTTTGGTGTGCAATTATGTGGATTCTAGTGCTAGATAACTTATTCGCAAACCTTAACTTTCCTAAAACCCTTATCTGTTGCACAACCCAAATCTATTTCACAACTAGAAAATATAATTCACATGGCCTTTTAGAGAAAAAACTAATATTTTGGTGCATGTTTTACACTTCTTAAGTAATTCAAATGCAACTCTCTTGCACGACAAGACAATAAATATTTTTAAAAAAACATCTTGAGTCGTGAGTGGTGGAACTCACCGATTTTTTAGAATTTTACTGACCATATAGATAAGGCCCACAAAATTCCCCTGAACGTAAAAGCGTCGACCTCCTTAGACACTCTCTCACAACTCACCTAATGCGCCAAACCATAATTTTCCCTTCCTTCCTTCCTTTTCTATATTTTGATCAACTAATCATAAAAATTTACTATCATAACCCATTCTACATTTATAGAAAATATCAGCCACTATTCCAACAATAAAAAATAATACTACTGAATAATTTTATGATGAAATAATAAAACAGTATGACCGAGTCATAAATGAACTCATACCGATCAATACAAGGACTATAAAATATAAAATCACAGAAAATGAATGATTCATCAGAATCAATAATCATGAGCCTTGTAGAAAAAATCTCTATCATAATGAAAATTATAAATCCATAGAAATAAAACATAATAAATTTAGGTATAAGGGAACATTAGATCATTGAAACCTTAATGAACCTTTACAGAACCCTTATAGAACCCTTAAAATTGGAATAACCAATATGGCGAACATATATATATATAATTTACCAAATTTATTGGATGTTTATCTAGGGACACTGATCGTATAAGCTATAACCGACTCACATGACACTATCAGGGTGAAACCATCATTTATAAATTCCATAAAAATAATACATAGATAATTCATCAAACACATTTCATTAAGCTTATTTCTTTTTCTGATTATGATTAACACAGGAAAATAATATATTTTCTACCATAATTACTTTTAAGAATATTTTAGGAAAAGTAAATGTGTTAATAGAAAACCTCTTTTAAACATTACTAACCAATGGAAAATTAGTGGGTTCAATTAAATTATATTAAAAACGTTATTAAACCACAGAATACAAATGGGATAAATTACAATTTCATTGAAACATGATTAACCCACAAAAAATAACTAGGTTAAATGAAAATATCATTAAAATAATATTAACTCATAGAAAATAAATAGTTTGGATATAAATATATTTAAACCATGATTAAATCTTGGAAAATAAATGGGTTAAATAGTTATATCATTTAAATATTATTAACCCATTGAAAAAAAATTGGTTTCATAAAAATATATTTAGGACATAATCAACCAATGGGAAAGAAATGGGTTTCATAACAATATCATTCAAAGAATAATAATCCTCCAGAAGAATGAATGAGAACGGTATCAAAACAAAATATCCTTAGTTTATGATATATAATAGAAATTTTTTTTGACAATGATTAATTTAAACACAAGATAAATATCTTTAAAACAATCTTGATGAATATAAACTTTAAACAACCCAAATAATCCAAAACCACTTTGAAATATTTAAGCCATTAACCCCATGAATGGAAAGAAATAAAAGAAACATATAATTCCATGAAAATAATTATATATATGATATAAAATTTTAAAGTATAATTATATAAAACTACTAAAATAAGTTAGTTGTTTAACATAAAAAATTTCTCACTGAAGAAAAATTATGAAAAAATTCCATTATTGCTTTGCTAAATTCAAAACCATAAAACCATGATTGAATAATCCTTAAATGAAACATATAATATCATGATAGAAAATATAGACATGATATAAAATTTCATATAGGTATTATATACACTTTATATAATAATATATCTTTTTAACATATCAAACTACACAAAGAATGAAAATTGTGACAGCAATACAATATTTCATTTAAAATTTTGAAATTGAGATCCCCATGAAAGAATAATAATTATATGTAAAATTTAAATTACTTGATTATTTAATTATTCATGACATAATATATCTATATATGTAGTATACATACCAAACAACAGAGATAAGTGGTTAGTATGATCTATTCCTCGTGAAAGTAAATGTGAGATAAGAACCCCTTCCCTCTATGTCTAACTAGTAATACGTTTGTTAATCTTCCGAAATAATAAATTTTAATTAATTATGTATTTCCATTATAACCATATAAATTTTTATTATGCATTTTATTTAACATATTAAAATCTTACATAAAATTACTAAATCAATTCTGTATAAGTTGGATGTTTTCACCATATTTGGTTTCTGTATAAAAAAACACGGGTAGGTCAACTACTATCCAAAAGGGGTCATTATAAGAAATTATCCACATTAATAAAAATAAAATAATTATTGTATTTATAAAAAAATATAAATTTACAAAAAATCTTTGAATAAGGATTATGAAAATGAAACTGATGTTACAATAACGGATATAGTAGGACGCACTTATGCATTCGTATCATTATCACTTTTCAAATGTCCATATAGAAAGAAGGTTAGTGAAATTTATATTTCAAGATTTATAAATATTTTAATTATTAAATATTATTTATTATTATATAATTTTATATAATTATTATTATTTAAAATGTATCACATCATGTTGAGGAGGTTGTATCCCACACGTCCACAAATAAAGTTATTAGTTTTTCAATATCTAAAGGGTATCATAGAAAATAATATATTATATTTCTAGAAAAATAATTAATTCATGTATATTTTTTATGATTTATTTATGTAAAATTTATATAATTAAAATCATCCTTATTTTATTCCTTGTAATATGTGAATGTATCACATCACTTTGAGGAAGAGTTAGTTGACCGGTACAGAAATGATTTTATCATATTTATATAAAATGGATAGAATAATGGAATGTGATATATAAAAATTACATATCTACGAATCAAACATAAATATAATATATATATATATATCATATAAATAATTTTTTCCTTTTTTATTAACAACCACGAGACATGTTAATGAAAAACCGACAACATCTTTTCATTGGGTGGTAGTTTTATTATACAAAAATTCTAAATTTGTTACCCATTTGATAGATGTGTGTTTTTGTGTTGTTCTAAAAATTAATATAAATAAAATATTATTATATTTATGATTATTATTTTATTATATAACAAAAGAAATAATAGAATTTAATTGTTTGAGAAAGAAATAAAATATAAATTCACGTAGAATAATGTTACCGCATTTTCAGCTAACTTAATTTGGTTTGCACGAAAGGGAAAACTTCATTTGATGTATTTCAAATGTTAGGAAACTAGTTTTATAAGAGCATTGTTATTATATTGTGTTGGTATGGTTTATATAAGAAACATTTATCTGAATAGCGTGAAGAAGGTGAACAGTTAATGTCTTTTTATAGTGGATGGAATGTGTAATATATGTAAATATAAAATGGTAAAAATTATTGGGAGGACTCCATTACCTCGTGTAACTCAAAAATAGACAAATAATGGATAGAATGGGAATTAAATTCAATAAAAACATCTACTATACAAAAATAAGTTCAATTTTATAATTTTCTTCCATAAATTTTATATGTCCCCACATTTACAATTTCTATTTTTATCATGGTAACTTGATTTATTATCTATGAAAAATTTCTATAAAGGCTTAATTAATGTGAAATTTATTTTAAAAAACATTCAAAAATAGTTATAAATAATTAAATATAAATTATAAAACAAAAACAACACTTTTTTATGTCATTTTTAAAACATTCATATGTAACATGTAGAAACACATCTTTAACCTGAATCATGATAATAATATTTTAAATATTTAAGGTTATATATAGTAATTATAAAATATTAATTGTTATATTAATAGAACATATTTAATTTTTATTAAAGTATTCAAATAAATTTATGGAAGATTAGATTTCTTGTAATTTTAATTCTTTTAAATTAAATATGAGTTATTATAAAAAACGATTATTGTCCATTTGGACATTATTAAACTAGTTTATATTTATAAATATCCAGATAATGATAGAATTCAAATATATTGACTTAATATATATGTTAAATAACCTATTCATATAAAAAATTAAGGAAAAATAATAACTCATACAATTTCATTCACATTTAATATTTTTAATATAATTTATTTTATTAAATTATTAGCTAAATAATCATTTAATTGGCGTTTTATTAGAATTCTGATTACCATATTTAACTATAAAAATTAATAATAAAAAATTATGAGAAAATATCTCATTTTTATTTCAAATGGATATGTATAACCGAAAATATGATACTTCTTCCAAGAATTGAGGCTTTATAAATTTTAAAGGTAAGGAAGGTTCCTTTTATTCTTTATCTATAAATAATATATTATATATTTGTCAATATCCTAGGAAATTATTGCAATAAAAAATAAAATTTTCACCAAAATATGATATTATCAAAATATTTGAAAAAATGATTTGGAATAATTGTCTAGGTCGTTTTGGCCCTTATTTTTAAGGTATAGTGTCATGATGAGCTTAATATTACCTTAAACATTGTAATTAATTTAAATGAATTTGATTTATATTTTTTTCAAAAAAATTCATCGTATTATAATGTAAATAAAATATGATTACAAGCATTTTGTCCATTTTTTAAAATTATATTCACATAAGTGGAAAATTTTATAACATTCTAATCCTGTATATGGGATGAACATAATGGGGTTTTAAAGATAAAATATTCAAAAGATTCATATTTTTTTATGTATATAATAACTATGATTGTCATTACAAATACCTAAATATTATTTAATAGTATATAATGAATCAATTTTTACTTTAAAATCAATTATAAATACAATTTAATACCAAAAATTATTTAGATAGAAAAGTAGTTTATGATTTAAATTATGCATTATTTTCTCTTACATGGTCTGGGAGGGGGTGATTAGGATTTTTCTATTGCTTCTTTTGTTTTCTTCTTCCCTTATTACATTCTGAACCCTTGGATGAGTTTGAGTCCTATTTAAGGCATATTTTTCACTATAATTTAATGGGTTCCTTCTTCTCAATGTAATTAAAATAGGGTTTCCTCATTTTTTTGAATTTAATAAAAGGGTGATTGATCCTCAAAATTTTTATAAAAATAGTATTATTCATTGTTCATAAAAATATTAATGTTATAAAAAATATAACAAAATAATCTCACAATGAAAATCTTTTTATTTCTAATTCAAAAATAAATATTATTTTTACATAAAAATATATTAAAGTGTAAAAAATTATTTCAAAAATAAGATCATTATTAAAAGGTAGTAAAATTTCCTTTTAAAAAAATTAAAACTTTTAATAATTAAAATTCTTTTTTTTATTATTTTAAGAATATAAAACTTATTGGATTAAAAAATATCATTTTATTAAACATATAACATATAAATTTCATCAATTTCATTATATAATAGTGATTAATTTAATTTATTATGATAAAATTCCTTTGATTTCAAAAAAACAATTTCAGAAAACACACTCATTATATTAAATTTTTGTTCATTTTCAATTATAACTAATTCTTCACAAAAGGATTAATTATAAAAACAAGTGTAAATAATGTATTCATAATTTATTTAACAATGTTCATTCATGTCATTATAAAGGATATGTGGTAACTATTATGTAATGTGTATAATATGAAAAGTGCATTATTGTTAGGTAAGACTCTTCATCATTTTTAACCGATGATATTGATTAAATTCGATGTTACAATTAATGCATGATAAAATTTCAATTTCATACAATCCAACCTAGTATTTCGTATGTGTGAGACATAAGCTATAAAAAATTTCAAATAATTTGAATAAATATATTCTTCAAATCGTTGGAAGTTATATCCTACCCCCTTAATAGAACATCACCCAAAAAAATCATAATGGTTATCAAATGGATTAAAATTATAGAATTACATTATTGAAACAAAAATAATAAAAAAATTTAATAAAAAAACCTCTTAATAAGGGTAACTTGGAAACATAAAAACCAATAGAAGTTACATATAACAAGGATTCCACATATAAAGAATATTAGTAGGAAATTAAATGATTAATTTCTGAGAATAAAGTAATTTCTACTAGATAATATAGGATTATAGAGAATATTTCCAATATATTTTTAAAGAAGACAAACCCACAATAGAAAGAAGTGTGGAAATGTTCATTGATGTTATAAAAAAATATAGTGATATGGAAACATTTTTTTCATGATCCTTTTCTTAATGATAATTAATTCTCATAACTTGTATAATAACAGTAAATATACATAATTAATGAGAATAATTTCATAAATGAATAAATTTAGAATATAATATCATATTTTATATAAAGTAGGTGGATTCTTGATGAAGGTTTAATTCATGAAGTAATGAAATCTACTTTTAAAGACCATGAAACCATAAAAGGATTGTCAATCAATTCAATATATCCTTAAATATTAACCAAAAATAAAAATGGATATTAGATTGTGGGATAATTCCCAGAATTAGTAATCCTTAAAATGATACTCTAATATCCAAATTAATATTTTAAAAACTAAATTTCAAAATAAATTATTTTGTGAATAACTATCTATAAAATCATTCAAACATTTCATAACTATGTTAAAAACATAAATATTAGAAGGATTTGATCAACATTATTCCATGAAAACTAATAAATTATTACATAACTAAAAATCACTTGTTTTCTAACTAAACATAATCTTTACCTAAAAAACAAACTTACACAGACATCGTGTCGGCTAGTGGTATTGTAAAAAACCCTTATCATCCATCAGTCATACGATTAAGCCCCTCCCACATTCTAGATATGATAGGTTGACACTAAAGATTTTTGTTTCCCATTTTTTCATTATATATGAAAAATAATTCCACCCTGAAAAAATTTATTTTGATCCCTGGAGATAACAAAACATCTTCCAAAAAATGACTCCAAAAATTATATGTTAATATCATTACTATAAAACCTTAATTAGTGTCTAATATTTTAAAAAATTTATAAAACTTAATTTTAATGACCAATGATAGTATCAATAACTCTTAGGATAACCTCACATGAAAACATACATTTATCCAAAGTTATATAAATCAACATTTGATACAATATATTACAACACATGACCTTCCCTACCAAATCCTATACTTGAATGCCTAACATTATATTTCTAGCTTTGATGCTGATAATTTTGACACAAATTTTTCATCAAAGACTTTTATAATAAAACAAAAAAATGGGAACCTGTACATGCTTGTTTAACTTTTAGATTCATAGGATTATAAAATTGGGAAAAAAGATTAGATAATAAAATCATATCATGTTGGAATCATATATATTCAAAAGTTCATTTCCCCATTTAACTTATATTTTCTAATTCCACAATAGGAAATTAACATCATCCTTTTGAAATAATTTATAGACATAAATAATTCAATATCATTAAATAAAATAGTTGTAAAATGTGAACGAAACATGGTTGATCTCAAATTTTAAAACAGAGTAAATATAAGAATTCCAAATTTAATGCCATTAGTTAGAATAATAGTACCTAATAGTATGGTGAATTAATAATAGATCATTGCTAATTCAGAAAACAACTCTTACCTATCAATACATGGACTATCAAATATGAATTCAAGGAAAATTAGAGTGTCGTCATAATCAATAATCATGAGCCATGTAAAGAAAAAATCAATGTTGGAAACATTATATTCCTATATAATTTAAAGATATAACATTTTTTGTGTCTTGGAACATCAACTTAATGAATCCTTGAAGAACCCTTATAGAACTCGTGAAAATTTAATAACCAATATAACTGTCATCTATATCCAAATTACCCAATGCATCATAGTGCTAATTAGGTGCATGAACCATATATTTTATTACAGGCTAACCCATCTCTATCTGGGTGAACCCATCATTAATAATATCCAAAAAATAGAATACATATCGAATTAACAGCAATTCAATGAAAAAAAATTATTCTTTATAGAACTTTATTAACCCAAGATGATGAAATATATTACATAATAATAACATCGAAGCATTATTAACACATGGAAATTAAATGGGTTAAATTACATCCTATTTAACATATGAATAATCCATGGAAAATAAGTTGATTAATTAAAAATATCTTTTCAAAAATCATTAAACCATGAAAAATAAATGGGTTAAATAAAAATATATTTTAATCATTATAAACCCATGGAAAAGATATGGGTTAAATAAAAATCTTGTTGAAACGTGATTAATCCATGGACATGAGAAGAGTTAAATAAAAATATAATTAAAACATTATTAACCCCTAGAAAATAAATGGGAAAAATTAAATATATTTGAATCATGGTTAACCAGTTGAAGATAAATTGCTTTTATAATAATATCTTTGAAACTTGAATCACCAATGGAAAAGAAATGGGTTCCATAACAATATATTTTGAACATGATCATCTTTTGGAAATGTAAAGGGTTTCATTAGACTCACATTGAAACAAAAATAATCAATGAAAAGAATTAATGATAATAGTGTCTATAAAAATTATCCATAGTGAAGGATAAATAACAAAAATGATTGTTTACATTTATGAAAAGAAATACCACTAAAATATCATGAAAAAAATCACGAGGAGAATAATTTTAAGCACTACAAATCATCCCACACTAGTTGGAAACATTTGAACCATTAAACTCATGAATGATATAAAAATAAATGAAACATATAATATCATGAGAATAATGAGATTCAATGTTAAAATTGAATATTATAAGTACGTAAATAACGTAAAATATGGTAGGTGTATGACATTACAATTTTCTCAAGAATGGAAAATTGTGACAAAATTCCATCACTGCATTGGTAACTTTGAAACCATAAACCCCCTAGAAGAACAATAATTAAATGAAACGCAGAATATCAGGATAACCAAAGATATTAATGATATTACTTATCAAATACAAGGTATTATATATACCATATAATGTAATATATGAGTATAACAACACATACATTACAATGAATGAAAATTATGAAAACTACCAAATACTATATTGGTAAATTTGATACTATAAAACCAATGAAATTATAATTATTAAAATAATAATTTAAATACAATAAATAAAAATTAATTCATGATATAATATATTAAAAGGGGCATTAGATACAACAAATAAAATAGGTTAGTGGTCATTATGACGTATTCCTCATGATTTTAAATGTGTTACGAGAATCCCTTACCTTTAGTGTGAATTTTCAGGTGTGTCTTTATCTAACTAAATAATAAACATATGTTATTTATATTTGTGAATCATAAATTTTTTAAATATTATTAGTAATTTTTTTACTTATAAAAAATTTATATAAAATTAAAAAT
Source organism: Viscum album (assembly GCA_963277665.1). NCBI lineage: Eukaryota > Viridiplantae > Streptophyta > Magnoliopsida > Santalales > Viscaceae > Viscum > Viscum album. Next base: position 604,796,813 of record OY728161.1, on the reverse strand, counting down.
TTATAACCTTTATATCGAATGTATTGACAATATTTGATTTATTTATCTAAAATTACTTCGGTTTGTCAACTATCGTCAAAAGTGGTACATTTTAAAACTACCCAAAAATAATAATTAGGAAATAATAATCATATCAATATATCAATTTTACATTTAAAGCCAATCATCAATGGAAGTTATTATAAATGTTTCAATGTAAAAATCCCTTAGATAGTAGGTTATATGTAAACATGGATAATGTTCTTATTTTTTCAAAGATCCTTAAAGAAATAAAATAAGTTAAATATATCCCTCAAAAAATTTATTTATGTCATATAAATCATATTATGATTAACTACATTATTATATAAATAAATCTTTTTATGAAAATGGAATCACATCGCATTGATGATGCAATCTTCCATATTTCCATGAATGACATTATTACTTTATCAGTGTGTTAATGTTTAATAATTAAAATCATATATAATATTTCTAGAAAGTTAAAAATCTCAATAATATTTCATAGTTGTTATTTATGTATCAAATTTCTTATTATACTCATCCTGAATAAATTTAATTTAATGTTTAGATTCATCACATTTCTTTAAGAAGATGAAAGTCCACACATCCATAAATAATGTTGTTGTATTTTCCAAAAATGGAGAGAAAGAAGATATGTGTATATAATAATTAATTATGTTTAAATAAAACACAAATATCATATAAATATTGTTTGAAAATATTTGTCCCATCATAATAACCATCCATGAGAGTTTGTAAATGAAAGAAATTAATTTTATGGTTTATCCATGAGGTTTTTCTCCATACACAAATGTTAATTGCATTAACATTTTATTATATGTATGCATATGTTTAGGTAAAACCCTTGAAAAAAAAATATATTTAGAACACTTTTTATATTATATAATCTCGGAACAAGAATAACTGAATTGGGGTATAATGAAATAAAATATAAATTCACGTTAATGAAGATTTATTCTTTTTTGGGTAACTCTTTTTGGTATGCATGAAATATATTTGTTTGTTGGTTTTCAGCCCAATGTGATGACTTCTGGATGATGTTTGTATTTTTTTGAGCTTATTTTGAATGGGTTTGAATGGTAAAAATTGATCGAGAAGTTTCAAGAATGGGAATATAGATTTCCTTTTTATAGAGGTGGGGAAGTGGATTTATTGAAAATATAAGAAGATAAATACTATTGGGAAATATAAGATAAATCATCTACCTCAAAAATGGATAAATAAAATTTTAAAGTATGATAATTGTGGAGAAAAAACTCCAAAATATGAAAATAACTGATTTTTTATAAGATGTTTTCTTAATTATGTTGTTTCCCCTATTATTCAATATTTTTGTTAATGTAACTAGTTTTAAAAAAATATATTATTTTTCCATTACTACTAAAAAATTGATATTTATTAGAAAATATATAACCACTTAATTATAAATAGTATACATCATTTAAAAATATAAAAATCCGATTTTTTTCGAAGTAAATTTTAAATATGGTCTTGTATCATGTAATAAAACTACTTTAACCCGCACCACACTAACAATATTTTAACTTTACAGTGTATAATATTTCAATTATGATAAGAAAATTTTTTATATTAATATTCTTTATTTTATATTTGTTGTAAACAAAAAATAAATTTTCATAATATTGGATTTTTAGTATCTTTATTTCTTTAAAATAAAGGATTATTTCTTATAAAAAATTTAATGACAAAATTAATATTATTAAAATAAATTATATTTTAAAAAAAAATTTCCTAATGGAATTAAAATATATTAATCTCACATATATTTAAAATTAAAAATTCATATAAAATAAACAAGTAGATATAATAATTCAATCAATTTTATATAATCATTTGTTGTTTTTCGTATCACATATTTTATTTAATTATTAAATAAATAATCATTGTGTTGGCATTTCCTAAGAATTTTAAGTGTTTAATTAATAACTAATAAATAATTATAAAATATTTTGATTAAAATTAAACATTTATCTTATCAATTGGTATGTATAATCAATATTTTGATGCTTGTTTCACCATCAAGGTTTCATAAATGTTAACGGTATTGAAGGATTATTTTCTGTCCAATTATTTGACTTAGTATTGGTTTATCATCATAGAATAAAGTACCATTATGTAATTAAATTAGAAAAATTATGTTATATGTTATAAATATGGGAAATAATAGATTTATTACAAGTTTATATCAAAAAAACTTCTCTATGATTAATGTTTTGTTCGATCATAAACATAATTTGTTTTTTATCGAAGTAATTAATTTTAATTATATTTAGTAATATTTTTTATAATGTTTAGTTGATGATATTAGACAATAAATTTTATAATTACTATAGTCATGTATTCCAATTATTCAAAATTAAATTCACATAAGTGACAAAATTAAATTTAAATATAATCCTGCAAAACATATGAGAAGGAAGGTTTTTAAAATTAAAAGGTTTAAAATATTGATTTGTTTTTTCATCTAAAATCACTACAAAATTGATTAAAATTACCTAAATTTTATTAATTGTTATAAATTTAATAAAATTATTCTAAAAAAAATAGTTTAATGTCTTATTTAACACTATAAATTATTTAGATGAATAATCAGTTTTGGATTTAAATTTAGTTTTAGTTACTATTCATCAATATATAAATGTTCTCAAAAAAATAAAAAAATCACAAATAGTAAAGGTTGATATTATTAATTAAAAAAGATGTTTATTATTTCATATAAAAATTTAAAAGTGTCAAATACATTATTTAATATAGGTTCTCAATTACAAGGAAATAAAAATGATTTTTTGATAAATACTCCCTTTTAATGTTTCAAATTATATTTATTCATAATTTAAGACTAATATAAATATAAAATGAATTTAATAATATATTAATAAAATATAATATATAATTCTCAATAGTATCATTCCATAATATTTAATAATTTAGTATAATAATATAAAATTATTTTGTGGTCATGAAAATACTTTTTCTTAGAAACACACCCTTTATAATCAATTAATTTTAATTTTAATTTATAAATTATTGGTCCCCAAATAATTAATTATAAAAACATTTTTACACATAATATTCAAAATCTAGTTAATATAATTCTTTCTAACCATTCCAAAAATTAGGTGATAACTATTTTTTAAAATAATTAAAATTAACAAAAAATAGATTTTTTGCAAAGGCTCAACATTGAATATAACATAAGTTATTGAAGAAACTCCTTTTTAAGTTAAATTCATGATAATATTTATTCTAAAAACAACACAATATATTGATTTCATTTTGTGTATCATATTCCATGATAAAATTTAAATTAATTTACCATTAGATATTCATAAAAGCGTGATATGTTAGAGTTGTAATAAGGTAAGGAGATTATATGATCTAGTCCTTCTGGAGGTATATGGTTATTCCTTTCAAATACAAATCTAACTATTTTTGGTTATTACCTTTTATCATATTTATCTGTGGTTATTTCAAAATCTTTGGAGCCTAAGGGGCTATTCATGAATGGAACACCGTTAGGGAATCTGGTGAAGCATTTCCGAGAAACCGTGTGCCCTATTTTGGAATTATATGAGGTGGTTCATGGTTAATGAATGTTAAAACCAAACTATACTGCTATCCCCCCCAAATTATTCACTGGAAAAATGTTTTGGTATTCATTCTTGGAACATAGTTTCCAAAATGGTGGAACAAAAATAAGGAACCATGTGACCACCAAATAGAGGCTCATGGTTAAGGTGAACCATTGGTCATATTGTGTGCCCCATCCTAGGAAAGAATGAATTCAAGACTATATTCCACAAAATATGATAAAATACATTTCTGGCCCCTATTCAAATCCATATTCCCCCTAACTCAGGATGACCTTATTTACTATGATTTTGGAAGCACTTTGGAGGATAATAAGAATGATCCTAAACCATTATCAATGAATTGAAGAACTGATTGAAGGACCAGCTGCCTATTTGTGAGTTTTTTCCTTCACATGAAATTTTCTATCCCTCCCTCATATATCATTATAGTAGTTGAGGAATGATTTTCCCCAATTTTCATCAATTTTGATCTGGGTTTTAATTAGTTTTATTCCATTTGATATTGATCCTAGGGTTTGGTTGTAGATCGTCCATGGCATTTATTTCTAATTAATTGAAAATAAAATTGGGTATTTCTCTAGGGAAAATGAGCTTCAACGACCATAATAAAGGGGGTTTATTTTTCATTTACCGTAGTATTTATTATAATTTGGTGTATTTAATTGTGATATTTCAATTTTCACATTGGGTAACTAATTTATAAATTAAATTATTTAGTTGATTCAATTTCCATTGTGATAATTAAATTGTTAGATTATGCGATAATGAAATAGGTGAATAATAGGATTATGGAATTGATTTATTAATGGTTTATGAAATTCATAATGACCTGTGAGTCATGAGGATATTACTAAACTGTTGATTTATATATTTATACATGGTTGATAAATGATTTGATTCATGCCACTATGAGATTTGATATTGTGAATGAGTTGTGGGAAGGGGAATGCTGCTCCAAATACCCTAGGAGAGCCTTACTATAATTTTTGGCCCCCAAAATATTTTGGTACTACATGTGAGCACAAATTTCTATGATATAAACTACCACTCCAAACATTCATAGGGTTCCAGACAACTAATCTAGGACACCATCATGTGAATTTGAACATGGAATGACTTGATTAATGGAAACCCATGATGAAATGAATAGTAATATCCCTTGGGGTTTGTTTATAATATTTTTTTGATTATTTTGTCATTGATGGTTTAGGTTTCATTACGATCTTAATGATTTTATGTGGTTAATTAATGATTAATTTAGTTTGAAAACTGGTTACTTTACCTATGTTTTTTTTATTCTTTCTACAACATCATATTCCTTAATATAAGATATTTTTATATAGTTGTTGGTCGTGGTATCCATAGGATTTTTACTAACACCCAAATCGATATCATTAATTGGTACCGGAATAGACTTCATGTTTAGAGGATTGGATTAGGGAAAGAGACCTACGTTAGATGGATGATATGGTATGATGAATAGATAATGGAATTGAACATGATTTCAAGACTCACATAGGATGTGTCTATGTGACATTATTTGGTTTTTTCATTTAACAATTGATATATATATTTAATGAGGTATCTATAGTTATTTTGGTAATTTTTTCATTATTTGGGATTATTATGTAATTTGGTATTTCTATCAAGGTATTATTCAGTCTATGGTTTGTTATCACCTTTCTCTTGTTTTTTTTTGTTTTTTTATTTTATAATGAGGGTAAAATATCTTTATGATATAAATATATCACCCTCACTACTAGTAAATAGCCTATACCCTCTAGAGAGGCCTTCTTAATGCCATGTGGCCAAATTTCATGGAGCTCTGATATGGGGATCCCGACTCAGGACATCACACGATGAATATTTTCTTTGAATTTTTGAAATACTAAATATTTATATTTAATAATAATTTTGGGACAGATATTTTTACTGTAAATTATGGTTTTTATTAGAAAATATTATATTTAGATAATTATGTAGAATTTATAATTCATATTCTACAATATAATTGATTGGTGGTGACTGAAATTGAAGATAAATAGTTTTTTGAAAGAATAATTTCATTTTAATTCAATTTGGTAATAATGATTCATTTTTAATGGGTGTTTAACAGGTATTGCAACCTTTTTTCAATTATAAATTGATAAATTCAAATTTTATATCATTTCAAAAAATTATTGGTGAATATTTTTACTTATATTAAAATATAATTTTTTAGTATGAAATTTTTGATTGAAAAAATATATGACTGTAATGAATATTTTTAAATATATTACACTGGTAGTAGATATATGTTAATATTTTAGAGATTGTATTTTAAATCAAACTATTCTTAAACTGTGGTGATGTTAGCACATTCAGAGATCATATATTGGAAATAATTCGCTGGGACAGTTGGGTATGATTGCAAACCGAACTACTATTGTGCTGGAAAAGAAGATATTTTTTATTCATTAGTACTATGTTATTTGCGTCAATAATTATTTCAAATTTTTTATTTATAAAGGATTTGATGAGATAATTTTTTTGATGGTTATTTTATAAATGAATTTAAAAGGTTGAGATCTGCAATTTAAACGTTGTTTATTTAATAATAAATGATTAAAATGTCTATTTTAACATTAGTTATCAAATAAATGAAGATCAAAATATTTAATGATATTGTGGAATTTAGGAATAGTCATTTTGTATTCATTCAATAAATAAATCTATATTTTTTATCTCCCACTAGGAATATTTACCCTTTCTTCAATAATTTTATTTCTCCGGATCTCATTTTAATAGAATGAACCTTATTTATGCACACTTTTCCCACATCAATACCCAATTTCTATCTCTATCTCTTTGCACTATCATTCTATTGATATCAACATATCATCTTTCCACCTTAAAATATATATTCTCATGTTTTCTATATATATTTTTTATTATCCTAGCCTCTTATGTATTTTCCTTTGTAGTTATACTACAAATATTGAATTTAATTATCTATTTTGTGACTTCTATTTATCTATTTATATTATTTAATTAATTTATATTAGAAATTTTGGCAGTTTACTAATTAATTTGAGTGTATGGACTGTTTTTTGTCAACATTTTGAAATGGAATTTTGAAGTTATAATAGATTATAGATTTTTAATACATTGTATTTATAATATATATTTACTTGATCTTATAGAGTGGACCATTTTTTTTATTTTTTAAGAGTGAATTATAATCACATTTGGTAAAAATGATATTTTTTTAACAAATATGATGTGTTTATTTTGTTTCAGAAATATTTTTTAATATTTTACTATTTTAATTTATAAACATTATTATGTAATGAAAATTATTAATATAATATATTAATTTTAAATGAATATTCTTTATTGGTATTAATTATTCATATTTTGATTGCATCATTATGATTAAGTGAGGAATATGAGGAAGGTATTGAATATTTTTCATAATTTTAATTAAAAAATGTTCTAAACAATGATCTAAATATTCTTTCACTAAATGATTAATTATGATGATGTTAAAAAGAATCTAAATTAATGATCATTTAAATTTACATTTTTTAATCATATTTTCATCCATCTGAATTATAATGGTGAAATGTGGAAAAATTATTAATATATTAATGATTATGAGTTTTAGGGTAATTATTCTATTCAAATTAAAGAAATGATTCATCATATTGACATAGAATAATTTGGAAATGATTTAAAAAAAGGGAAGTTTATATAGTTATATTGAAAGACTGTTGAAATTAGGTTGTAAATGAATGCATGGTTTTATCAAAGGTGTTAATATTCATTAATTGGAAGTGGAAAATTGATGGAGTGAGAATAGTTTTTGAGTGTTTATATATATATTTAATATATCATCATAAAGAATTATCATCTAGATTCACATAACAGTGTAATGAAAATTTAATTCCAGAATGGTTTGGCATAAAATAGTATACCTTCCTACCTTAATGAATGTGTCATATATAAGAAGGAATAAAAGGTTATTACAGAGTTTCTAAATTGTGGGACCTGGCCATTTATGTATAATAAAAAACATAGATTAATTTAGGAGTTTTATAGACTCAAAGTAATGTAATATTTTATCTTCATGTAGTTCATCATTGGAAATTTTTATTTAGAAATTAAAGTAATGAAAATGTTAAAATAAAATGTCGATGTGGATAAATATAAAGTAAAATTGTGTAATCTAGATACTAATAAACAATGGAAAAAAAATGATCCACAATATTATATAATTAGAAATGAAATTATAAATAATAAACTTATACTATAAATAGATGGAACTAATATATATTGATGCATTAGTATCAAAAATACTTAATGGCCTATGTTTATATTTCATAGAATATTTTAATTTAATTTTATAACATACACCTAAATTTATTATGATTTGGAAATATATCATGTTGACTATAATGCGTTATAGACAAGAATATATAGGATTTGATATTGATGTTAAATTATCACCAATAATTTATCATGTAAAAATTTATTAGGTGAACATTACTAATTTGTATAATAATTGTAAAATGGAATATTTTCAACTACATGGAATGGTTATGATCCCTATAAATCACTACCCAATATAAGTAATTTGATGATATATAATGTTATGTGGTATAAAATTATCGCAATTTGTATACAAAATATATAATATAACCAACTAAAACATGATATAAAATATTGTATATATTTCATTAATGTTTTTTATATAGATCACTATTTTAAATGCTTATTAATGTAATTAAAGAGCTCTCATGAATTTTATATAGCTGTATAATCATTTTCACTGATCAATAATTTGAGAGTGTAAAAATCAGTGATATCATATTCCAAAAGAAAAAATCAGGTAATAATATACTTATTTAGAATAAAAGATGATGTTTTATGGGATTCCTTATTGGAGATATCAATAGATAAATCATAACATTGACAGAATGCATATAGAGAAGTATACTTATGATAACTTTATTTGAATATTGTTATTTATTATTTAAAAGACATAATATGTCTTGAATGTAGGATTGACGTTTAGCTTAATTGAAATTTCCTTAGATATATCTCTCTCCGCGAATGGATGATAATGAAACCTAAAAACATCTTATCATACATTATCTATACTGGAAATATCAATACATTCAATGTGTATCCATTTTATCAATGTGACACAAGGTTATTCTTTAAATGTAATAAATTGTGTGTCACTATATAATTTATAGCTGATATATATGAAATCTCATGATTTCTATTCCATGATGAAATAACTCCAAGTAATTGAATTGTGTGAAATAATGGCCATATTTTTCAAAATTACTATATTAAATGTAATTTTTTTAATTAATTTTATTACAAAGTTATTGATTATAATTCATTGAAATAATTAATAAACAATCATTATGTATAATTTTTAACTATAAATGTATTTTCCTCCAACTTGTTTGATATCCTAGTGCACATAATTGTTTATTTTGTTGGGGAAAAAATAATTGAGAAACTATATATCTACATTACATGTACTTTTTAATGTCATATAACGATATCAAAGGAATATGTTAAGGAGTAATATCAAACAAAAGCCTCAAATTTATAGAAATGTTTTTCATAGGATGTTGTGGAGTTTTGTACAACCTAATTATCTACGTTGTAGCACATCAGTTTTCCTACATCTAGCCATAAATGAATAAATTATGAAGTAATTATTATCTGTGGATTGGATGTGAAATAATTTTTATGTAATAGAAAAAAAGGTATACTTTCACATCATTAATTACATTGATTCTTCAGATCCATATATAAAATTTCATACTAAATTTTTAAAATGATTTTATCGAATGACGAATTATTTTTTTATTTTCAATGAGTATAAATAAAACTTTTTTCTATTATATATAATTGATATAGATAATATAAAATAAATTATCCAAAAATTTGTGATTATTAGTTGGAGTTATATTTTTAAATTTCATAATATTATATAGGTTTTTCGTCAATAGATACACAATTCATATGAAATAACATGATTAAAAAATTACTGTTCAAATTTGTAGTGTTATGGTGCTCCCAAAACTAATTTTATTATTGATTTGTAATGAAAAAACCCAATTTCCCTTTTATTTTTATATTATATATTCATTAATGATATATGAAATCAAATTACATTTAATTTCATGTTTCAGTTTTGAACAGCATATAGTTTATTGGTAATAATTGTGGCAGACATGAAGAATTTGATAAAAGACAATTCAATTTGAAATCATTTGATTATTTAGATGAATATTTTCTAATGGGGTCAAATTAAAAAATTATGTATTATAGATAAATTTAAGTTGAATTGGTCAAAAATTTCACATGTAAATCATAGTATATTGGTGATGAAAAATATAATGAAGGTGTCGATTTATGTGTTATACAACTTCCTTGAAATTATTAACTATGAATATTGATGCCAACATCATAGATATAGTTGTTTTAATATTTAAGGATCTAGGAGAAGGAATTTTAGAATAAATTCCTCTAATAGTATCCAAATATTATAGTGAAAACATTTTCCTCATTGTTTACATTTAAAAAATTCACAAAATGATTGCTATTTTTTGGTTTATTAAGAAGTCTGTAATTACTAATATGACAATGTGTTTATTTAAATTAGATCAGTTTAGTTTTTTTATCCTTAAATCACTTTTTTACATATACATATCATTTTTAATATAATTTTTTTAAGAAAAAAATAAATTTTAATTAATTATTCCATATAAAAAAATCAAAATAGAGAATATCCAAAAAATATTTTTTGGTGTAAAAATTTTGATATAAGGTGGATCATTTTTATTATGGAAGCAATATTTATGGTCTAACTATACTGTAAAATTTTATATTTGATTAGTTATTCTAAAAACTAATGTGATGACGATAAATTTTATTGTTTTTTTCTTGTTTGTATAATGTAAAATTTTTTATTCCGCATTTTGTGTAATAATTGTCATCTCTTTTAATTTTTTGTGTAACAAAATCAAGAATTAATTTACATATATTTAATGTTAAATGTACCATTTTTAAAAAAAAAGTGTATAATGATTCTAGTTTTCTTTTTATTTTATTTTTTTCAATTTTTATTAATTTATATAATTAATATTTGTATTTGAATATACGTGTACTAATTTTCTGTAAAATATATTTTTTGAATAATGGAATATAAAACATTATATTTACTATAAGATTATAGTGAGGTCTATTCACATACACTCGGGGGACCATAAATATACTCATACTCTGATTATTCCACATCCTTCTTCACTGATGTTATCTTCATCCATAGAGGTATAATAGACATCAGGGGTTCCTAAATTTGGATACTAAAATTTAACAAAAATTTTAGTTTCTCAATGGTTATACTAGATGATAAAAGATCAGTTTGATGATAATTCATCTCCTATGCATCCAAATAAAATAAATGAATTTTAATATATTTCATGTTCAAGGAAACGTTATTATTATATTCAAATTTGATAAGTGTTGAATTTTTAAAAATATTAAAAATATCATAGAAAATATTTTTGATATCATTTTTTATTATTTTTATTATTTTGAAGTGTTTATACAAATATATTTCCTTTTCATCTTCTTTGATGAAATATTAAAAGCCAGATAGTGGAGGAGGAAGACAATTTTTTTTCATTTGATCCTAGGATATGGAGGGATTTATAGTGAAACCACAAATAAATTTCATTTTTTGGAATAGAAACCATCAGAAATCATTTGATATATATAATGTTATATATATAGATATATGGTATAATGTTGTTGAAATAATATTATAAGAATCATTTTTTGTATGTGAAATGTTATATTTTATATGGTTTAAATATAAATGATTATAATAATAATTTATTTATATTTATTTTACAGAAAATAATAATATATCATCAATAAATACAATCTAAAAATATATTTTTAGGACTCTTTTCTAGGAGGATTCTAATATTTTATTTTATTAATTTATGTTTTTATTTTAAATAAAATATTTTTATATTTAAATTAAACATAAATTATTTAAAATATTAAACACAATAATCTCATGAGTAGTAGATAACACTATGTACCTTCATATATGATGTCAAACATGATATTTTATCTAACTAATTGACAATCTTGAACAACATGGTCCATAAAAATGATACATTGAAGTTATAATGATTAAAAAGTGTTTGATTATATAGAATGTTATTCAATGGATGATATATGTTAATATAAAATTAGAGATTTATAGTATAATAAACAAAATATTTGTTACAACATTTTGGAAATGATCAAATATAAAATAAAATTAATTTTGATTGACATGAAATGATAGTTTCTAGATACATATCCCACTCCTCTAAAAATACCTACATATTCAAGTTTCACATCTCCTATAACATATCAAACTCCATTCCCTCTTCCTCTGAAGACTCAAATTTATTAGCTAATATATAGTGAGGATCCAGACTATTATATTTTTCTATATGAGATTATATATTTTACTGAGGATAACATTCATCATAAATATATTGATATATATAATAATATTGTCATTGAATAAGATATTATAGATAGATAAAAAAGAATACCATTTCATATGGATGAGGTCATTATTGTTGGAAAATTTATGAGACATTTTTTGAGTTTGATAAGCATGAAATATTTTACTAATTACTGTTATAATATGTATGGATTGTATTATTTATTTAATAATAATGTAATATTTCTTTTAAAATTAATAAATTTATATATTTAACTATTTTTTAATATTAATACATTATATGTCACGACCCATTCCACGGGGCACAGATGTGACTACCCTAAGCCTACCTTCTATAGGCCAGAGTTTAGGGGCTAGCACATGAAGGATTTTATTGAATAGGTAAGGCATTTCCTTAGATATCTATACACTCTCAAAAGTGGAAACTGAAGTAAACCACCATCAAAATTAAGCTAAAACCTCGAGAGTAATGTACAACCACAAGTACAATTGAAAACTGAAAATAGTGGGCCAGAATACATGCCCTTGAAACTAAAAAAAGGTAAACCTCTCCAGCATCCACCCTGGAGCTCTACATGGAGGGAAGTTGTTGTAATTATGAAGTTAAAGAAGAGGATCTCGACTGCTCCAATTTCAAAAAGATCCACCATGTCTCGAACCTCCAATGTCTGCCTTGAAGAGTCAATAGTCAGCTCCAGACACACTCATGTGAGCGGATCCCATGCAGGGGATAGTATAACAACTCAGTAGGGGAACCTAATACCCCAGATATTCTCTTAGTAATACACAAAGTAAAACATCATATGAAATACCACAATGTTAATATCACAAGCATGGTCTAAAACATGATGAAAAATGTAAAAGAGACAACTCACTTTAATAAAAAATGTCAAGGATACTGGGATAGGAATTACTGGTCATAAAGCCATATTTTCCTCTCCATAGTAACTCTATTGTTGACCTGTATAGGTTACTTTATATTGAACTGTATTAGTCACTGTATGCTTAACCATATTGGGCGTTAGATGCTGACACATATCGGTCGTTGGTGCTAACACATATTAGTGGCTGGTGTTGACCCATATTAGTAGCTGGTGTTGACCCGTACTGGTCGATAGTGATGACCTGTATTGGTCACCAGTGCTAACACATATTGGAAATTGGTACAGAGTTAGGGATTATTAGTTTTACAAGTAGATCATCCCACTTTGGAGTTTCTGATGCTGAATCATATTGGTCGCTCTTTTTCTTCATGTCACATCGAGTCACTGGATTCCCGCATGAAGCACACCTGATCTCTGGAAGACACTTCTCATCAAGACACCAGTCATATTTCAACTAGTACAAAGTCTAGAATATAATAATACCCAAGGTAACACCCTATCATAGCGGTCCCAGTGTGAGAGACGACTCATCGATCGACCCATGGTCTGTGAGATATGGGCACTTTTTAAAAAGGTCCTAGTTGTATTAATGTCTGATCTAACCCACTTCACATGTAAAACTCCATTAAAACTTACAAAGTATCTACAATGGACCTCCATGCCACATGGTTCCTAATTCAACTAACGACAAATTGATCGGACACCCAGTCTTTTAGTTACACACATTTCCATGAAAAGGGGGTGATCGCACCTTGGTCTGGCAGAGCTTGGTCAGGCCTGCCGAAATATTCCAATGTGACTGCCTCCCAAAAGGGGTCTCAATTCCACTAAAGGTATGAAAAATAGACACTGGGTTGGTTAGTTACGGGCGTTTAATTATTCAATGGCTGGTTGGGACTGGGCCTAGTCTGACTCGGTCAGGCCGGCCGGACGCAACAGGTCACGGGGTTACCTGACCCCGCCCGGGTCCCGCCCATTATGGTTTGGCCCGATTCACTGGGTCCGACCCATTGGGATCATCCCAGACCATCGGGGGGGGATCGGCGCACTCGCACTGGCCCGATGGGCAGTGAGTCCGGAACATTTGTCCAACCCACGTCTACCTGAAGGAGGACAGTGTCTCCAGCTTGCCCAGTGGATGTGGGGTTGTTTCAACCCATCGGTGGGGAGATTTCCTACAATGTAAAACAGTCAGCTATTTGTTCAACTGGTGTCCAACAGACATCGTGTGGTGTGGGCCCATGTCGCCCCCTCCTTCCACAGCCCGCTGGCAATAGCTACTGTTGCCGTCGGTGCCTGCTGGCTCCGACCTTCTCCCATGTTGTCGGCTCAGGCCAGCTGACTCTAGCCTCCGTGGAATGCGATGGTGCACCACCTTCCCACCACCCATTATCAGTCGCTATGGGTCTCCATTGGACCCCATTGGCTATCGCCAGCAAAGCGCACGGTGGTTCTTTCCACAGTCCTCTGAACGTGCACTAGTGGTCCATTCTTGGTTCCATATGCACCTACGATCCTTTAGGGTCACCACCGCCAATGTATGACCCCAATATCCTCCTTTCCATCACATTTCCCAGTTTCACATGTGAAACACAAGATCAACAAGATTGGAAAATGGCTCGTGCCTTTTTATGATTGGCTCACACCTTCCACATTAGCATTTTAACTAGTGTTGTTAGCAACAAAAAGGGAATTTAGAAATAACTCCCAACCTATAACACCACATCAACCACACATGTTTAAATAACATTTCACAGATAGTTTTTTTGGGTCGTCTTATCCATGTTCTTCGTATAAATAATGAATAGGGTTGGAATAATTTTATTATAAAAACAACCCTACCTTGAGATCTATTAGAGGTGTCGTTGTTGCAGTGGGTGGAGCGTCCAAGTTGGATGGAATTTTTAGCATTGGTCGATCTTGGATCATTTCTACCCATGCATTCATCCTCCATCTGTGGATGTTTTCGCAGAACTCTACCAGAGTTTCCTCGCTTGAAAAATCTATGCCAAAACCTCTCCCTGATCTCTTTTTAAATAGTAGGGGTAATGGTGTGTAACGCGTTGAGGAATTTATGAGGTTCATTAAATTAATTAACGAAACTTTTTTAATTCATAACAGTGGAGTTACAAAGTAGATGATTCAAGCCATTAAATGGCATTAATAGTCACTGATCCCGCCACCGCCACTCATTCGATGAATAAAAATAAAATAAAATAACAATTACATGTTATTTTACTTTTCTTTAAAATGTCCAAAAACTAACATTATATCCTGGCCTAATGTGGTCGAATTGAATCCTCCCTTACATGAATCCTAGAGATGTGAATTAATTGGAGTCCTTAGATTTTAAATCCAGGCAGGGCATCAAATGATACAAAATGTCTCCCATGCGTATAATGAACGTACCTTAAGAAAAGTTCAAAAATACATTCTAGGGGACACCGAGCCTCAGAATATAACTCCGTAAATTTTCTAAGACTCATTATAATCCCAAATAATTATAAAACAATTTACAATGAATTTTTTGTTCTTTCTCATTCTCCCCAGCTTTGGGCATTACGTCCCCAAAATCCAAACAAGGATACACAAAAAAATGGGTACTAGGAACACACATGAGCCTCTCACTCCAATTTATTCACTTGATGATTATCGTGTTGTCGAAAAAAACACACTAGAGGTATCACCCACCCATGAAGGATCTGCTCATATCGATCATTAATCTCTACTAGTTACTTCACAAAAGTCTCCCCGTTGTCCTTCTTCTACTCTCCATGGTTGATGAAGTGAGATGGGTCATGCACGTATCTCATCAGTTGGGATATGTGGAAGAAACCGTGCACCCTCTCTAACTATGATGGTTGTGCCCAGTGGTACACTACCTTTCCAATCCTTTGATGTATAAGGAATGGTCTGATAAACCTCAGTGAAATTTTTCTGCCTTGTCCAAATCTTGGTATTTCCCATCGATTGGAAACTCACAAGAATACGTGAACCCCTTATGGAACTATAGTGGAAATTGTCACCTATTAGTATAGGACTTACGTCGGCTCTATGTAGTCGTAATCCACTCTCAGAAGACCTGTACCTTCTCAGTGTTATCATATACCATCTCTGGGCCCACGACTGCTGGATCTTCTGGATCCATCCACCATAAAGAAGATCAACATGGTCATCCATGCAATGCCTCAAAAGGGGACATACTAATGGTGAAGTGATAGATGTTGTTGTCTGCGAACTCCACCAAGGGTATGCCGTCCTCCCAATTATGACCAAAATCATGTACACGTGAATGATTAATGTCTTCCATGGTCTGGATGGTCCGCTCATTCTGACCATCTGTCTATGAGTGAAAAGATGTGATCAAGCGAAATAGAGTCCTTAAAGCCTCCAACAATCCTTTCCACAACTGGGATGTGAAATGTGTGTCACGGTTTGAGATTATCATAAAAGGAATCCTGTGAAGTAGCATAATCTCTTGAATGTAGATATATCTAAATCTCTCTACCAAACACTTCTTTCAATTAGCAAGAAGTGGTCTGACAAGGTGATTTGTTCAATGATCACATAAATGGTATCATGCCCTTCAGACTTATGTGGTTACCCCTTCACGAAGTACATCATTATCTCTTCCCACTTCCACTCTGGTATCTTGAGGTGTTTGGTTAAGCATGTAGGAACCTAATTCTCTACATTCACTTTCTTGAAAGTGAGGAATCTAGAAAAAAAATCTACCAGAGCATCATTGACATACGACTACTAGTTCTGATGTTGGATGTCCTGAAACATCTTCATCATGCCTGGATGTACTTCCAAAGGGGTTGGATTGAACTCCCTCAGCACCTACTCTCTTAGCTCCACGGGTACAACTATTCATCTTCTAAAAAGGATCGTGTGCTCCCCATAATCAGAATATCCATCAAGTGCATGGCTTAAGGTAATTTTAGCACGTGTATTCTCTTATCTATTGTCTCTAAGTTGTGCCTCCCCGACTCACAAAAGGAGTGGAGGTAGAATTAACATCAACTAGAGGTATACTGTCTCATTTCTATACAAATAGGATATCTAATATGAGGCTAACTACTCTAAAGCCTTGTTCGGTAGCTATGAACTCAATCTTCAGCTAAGTGAATCGGCCACTATGTTCCCCTTCCCATGAGTATAGACTATCTAAAAGTCATTGTCCTAGAGGAACTATAACCAATGAAATTTCCTCATATTTAGATTTTTTGTTGTGAATGTAGATTTGAGAATATTGTGGTTTGATTAAACAATGAAACTCTCACCCATCAATTAGTGTCACAACATCTTTAGTACGAAGACTACTACTGCCAAATCCAAGTCTTGAGTCGCAAAATTCTTCTCATAAGGCCTAAACTATCTTGAGACATATGAAATCACTTCATCATCCTGCATCAGGATGAACCCAGGTCCAGTCCATGATGCATCATAGTAAACCACATAACTAGTGCCCTCCTCCAGCAACCTTAGGATGGGAGCGCTAGTCATGCTCTGCCTCAGTGATTGAATGAAATTCTGTCATGTCTCTACTGATAGGAAGAGTGTACCCTTATTCTTGAAGGAAGTCATAAGTGATTATACTCTAGAGAAATCAAGTATGAACCTCTGATAGTAGCCTTCTAATCTGAGGAAGATCCACATCTCTGAAAAACTCTTATTGGGCTCCCAAGAAGGTAATGTCTTGATCTTTGCTGGATCTAGTGAAACTCCATCCTCTATGATGATGTGTCCCAATAAGTGGACCTTCTGTATCCGAAACTCACACATCGAGATCTTCCCATATATCTTGAGCTCTAGGAGTGTGGCAAGAACTATCCTCAAGGTTATAGTGTGCTCTTGCCCAGATGCTGAGTACACCAATATGATTTCTATCAGGACCACAACAAATAGATCATTGTATGGATGAATGATCCCGTTAATGATACCCATAAACCCTACCAAAGCATTTTCCAAGCCGAAAGGAATCACTAATAACTATTAATGGTCATAATGAAAAATAATGATTGTCATCAGTATGTCATCATCATGTACACTAATCTGATGACATCCAAATCTGAGGTCTATCTTCGTGAACTACTTCGATCCATTCAAATGATCAAATACATCATCAATCCTTGGGTGAGGATACCTGTCCATAACGGTCACCTGGTTTAGGCACTGGATGTCAACACATAGCCTCAAACATCTTTCTTCCTTAGTGGAAAACAACACTAGGGATTCCCATGGGGAAACATTGAGATTTATGGATCCCTTCCTCTATAAGTCCTCTAACTATACCCTCAGCTCTCGAAGCTCCGTAGGGACCATCCGATAAACTGCTATAGATATCGGTGCAGTTATTCTATACAAGTCAATGAAGAAGTCTGCCTCCTTATGGGGAGGTAGTCTTGGGACATATTCTGGAAAGATGTCCTCATACTAATCCACCACTACTGAAACTGTGGACTCACCTCTTCCACAGTGTCAGAGGTCATGCAAGCCCGCTGATATGTAATTTTCTACAACCTTCTTAGAGAAAGTCCATCTCTTGCTTCTCTATTTTCCTTCTCACCAACAAAGGAATATTAGACTCTATCTCTCGCGTACATCATGCTATATTTCTAAATTAGTCAACCTGTATGTGAACTACTAATAGCCAGTCCAAGCCTAGAATGACATCGTAGGGCTTCAACGATGAAACTATAAGATCACAACCCAAACTCTCTCCTCTGAGAGTAATACCTCACTGTCAGCCCTAGTTTGTGACCACTAAATCTCTTCCCGTAGGAGTATCCAAACAAAAAGGTTGAGATAAAATATTATTCATAATCTCAAAGTCCCAAACTAGGTCCACAGCATGGAAATAATTGCTAGCACTTGTGTCGATAAACACTACCTCTAATGTAGATAAGATATAGATCGCACCTTGTATCATCTAAGGTATGTCATGATAATGAGCCTCTAATTCCTAAAACTGGGACTTTCTCCATCCACCCACTCCCTGAGTTCTTGGTGGACCACCTGGGGGTGGTGGTGGTAGTTTATAGTGACCCGGAACACCTCCCACTACTGGTTCAGCTCCCCTTCCTTGCCGGCCGCCTAGCTAACGTTCATTCTCATTCCATTTTCACTACCTTGGTTGCATCTACACCGTCTTAGGATCATCCACATGGGGATTTGGCTAGTCACAAGCTCTATGACCCTGTCCCCTATAGGAAAAGCAGACCATGCCTTGCTGGTGGCTCCCTCGTTTTCTTGAGCTTCGCACCTTTGACCTTGCATTCCGAGGTCACCCTCTGGAAGGTCTAGCCTTCTTGGGCTTCTGTGTTTTTTTTCTAATTCCAGCAGTAAATGACTATTCTACCTGTCGTCCTATAGGGGCTCTCAGTATTGGTGCTTATTCAGCATGGAATCCCTCCCTTAGTAATTCTAGCTCTATCACCCAAGAATGCATCGGGATGCTGATGGAAATTGTCGCAGCTCTGATCTCTCATTGGGGCCCTTGATCAATGTTCTGGTCCATGATGTAAGGGTCTGGTGTATTTTCGATGGAATATTGTGAGAGGTAAGTAAATGTCACTGAGTACTAAGAAACAACATGGCTTCCCTGTTGCATATGTTGAAGAACCTGAATACGCACAGAGCGTAGTGTCGCGGGCATGAACTATGCCCTAAAAATGATCTCGAAGCCTTCCGAGTAGAGGGTCCTCTCCTCGTGCACCTGGACTGTCGAGTTCCACCATCGTCCTACCATTCCCAAAAGAAGTCTAGAGTCCAATATCGTCATCTTCTCGGGGGTGTCTCTACTAAGTGAAAGACTAGTGAAACGGCCTCATGCCAGTCCTATGCTACCTAGGGGTATGTCTCACCTCGAAACCTTAGGGGCCTCAGTCTTTCGAACTCAGGAAACTTGATCAGCTAGTGTGCATGATCTACTGGTAGAATCTGCTGCTCAACGGGTGGTGTTGTTGCTGGTACACCACCTGAAGCTACCATAACTGTGAGTGGTCCATGTACTGACGCCTCGTCACTCGGTGGGACACTATCATAATCTCTAATCGGAATCCAAGCTGGCTGTCTTTGTGGAGGAATCATATAAGAAACAGACATATCATGGTCAATAAGTTATACCTGGTGATTTTACTCATGAATATCAAGATTAATTTTCAAAACACTAGTAGCATGTGTTATCATGAACCAAGTCAGAA
Source organism: Viscum album (assembly GCA_963277665.1). Taxonomy (NCBI): domain Eukaryota; kingdom Viridiplantae; phylum Streptophyta; class Magnoliopsida; order Santalales; family Viscaceae; genus Viscum; species Viscum album. The sequence continues at coordinate 604,776,544 of OY728161.1, read as the reverse complement.
AATGGAATTCAGGGTCCTGGTGTATGGATACTTCCATCCCCGTACCAACACCAGACTCCCTGTATAGGAATCCAAACTCAAGGAAATTTCCACCATTTCCTCATTAAATGTAGACTCATAGTTATTCTAGTATAATTGACCACAATATAATACCACATTGTCACGACCCATCCGATGGGGCCTGGACGGGACTACCCCAAGCCCACCTTCCATAGGATAGGGGTTGGCGACTATAACCTAAGGGAATATCTCAAAAATGCAAGGAACTGTATTAGGGATCTGTACACACTCTAAAGAATAAATTGAAGTAAACCACCAACAAAAGTAAGGTATGACCATGAAATTAATGTACAACGACAAGTACAACTGAAAACTAAAAACAGTGGGCTAGAATACAATCCCTAGAAACTGAAAATTAGGTAAACATATTATATATCATCCTAGGAGATCAACCTGAAGGGTAGTATCTATAAGTATGTTTTCTAAGAACATTATCTCGACTGCTCCTATTCCATAAATATCCATCGTGTCCCAAACCACCAAATTACTACTTAGAGCATCAATATTCTTCTCCGGACACACATGTGCGGGTGGAGTTCATGAAGGGGTGAGCATAATAACATAGTTTGGGATCATGATACCCCCGAAGGTCTCTCAGTAATCCAAAAAAGAAATGATCACAATAAATACCACAATGTTAATATCATAAGAATGATTTAAATCGTGAAGCACAAAGCAACAAACACCTCTCACTCTAACGTTGTAACCTTAAGGTTACTGGGATATAGATGACTGGTCATAAAACAAGAACATCGAATCTGAAGTGTCTATACTTATACCTTGTATATTTCACTGTATGATGACCCGTATTGTTCACTATATGTTGACATGAATTGGTCCCTCGATGTTGACTCGTATTGGTCACTGGTGTTCGCCCGTATTGGTTGTTTGTGCTGACCCGTATTGGTTGCAGGTGCTGACCCATATTGGTCATTGGTACAGAACGGTATTGTTCACACATATACAGGTAGGGATGATTATTCATAAAGCTAGATCATCACACTCTGGAGTTTCTGATGTTGACCCGTATTGGTCTCTCTTCTTCTTCTTGAAGTCACAGCCAGCCACTAGATTCCCGCAAGAAGCACACCTGATCTCCGAAAGACCGATCCTCTAGAAATCAGTCATATTTCAACCAATATATGTTCCCACTAAAATAATAACCAATGGACCAACCCATCATAGGGGTCCTAATGTGACTGGTGGTACATCGATCAGATGCCCAGTCTGTGATATATGGTCACTTTTGTAAAAATGGCCCAGTTGGATTCAAGTCTGATCCATCGTAGGTTAGCCGTCAATCTCAATCCAAACCCATGTTGAGTATCTCCAAAGGTCCACCTTGTCACAAGGGTCTTAATTATATAGACATCCTGTCGATCAAACACCCGGTGTGTTAGTTACACCCTTTTTCATGAAAAGGGGGAGATCACTCCTCGGTCCTGCTCGAATCTGTTGGGCCTGCCAGACTATGGAAATGGGACCATTTCCCAAAAGGGGTCCCAAAACCACTAATGGAATTTTACATGGACACTCAATTTTTCAGTTACTGGCATTTCTTTATTCGAGGGATGGTTGGGTCTGGGCTTGGGCAGACTCCGTCAGGCCCACCTGATGTAATGGGTCCCAGGGTCTACCTTAAAGCGCTTGGGTCCGGTCTGTTATGGGTCGGCCCGGTTCACTGGGTCTAGCCCATCTGGGTAAGCCCTATTAGATTTCAGGACCATGTTGTGGTTGACCCATTCTGTAGTGTGGGGGTCGGCCCACCCGCGCTGGCCCGAAACCGTCCAGGTTCGGCTGAAGCCGAATCATGTCTCCATCTCATCCCGCAAAGTCAAGGCCCTTTAATCCAACCCATGAGGTGCTTCCCCACCACATGCAACGGTCGTCCAGGTGGCTGACTGGTCTCCAGCCGACGCAGCATAGGGCTACGCCGACACCTCCTGCGGCATCCCTCTAGACGTGGCTGGTATCTATGGTGGCACATACGGGTGCCTCCCTTCTCCCGTGTGGTTGGTTTGGTCCGACCACCTATAGAAACTATAGCGCGCGATGGCACACCGCCTTCCCACCTCCTGCAATCATTTGTAGTGGGCCTCTTCCGACCACCACCGACCTCCACTGTCATGGTGCACCCACAGTTCCTTCTACGGGCCACCAGACGTGTTCTGGTGGTCCGTTCTTGCTGGCCTTGTCACCAACAAGCATCTTGGGTCACCGCTGCCATTGTGAGACCCATATCTCTACCATGTCGTCACATTTCCTGACCGCATATTCGAAACACAAGAACAAAAAGATCGTTGGAGGGTCTGAGAATTGTTCATATTGGTCCATGCAATATGCCTTTGCATTTTTATAAGGGGTATTAGAAACCAATAGAGAATTCAGAAATAACTCCCAACATGTATCACCACATCAACTGCCCGTTTTTAAATAAAATTTTTCAGATCAACCCATTGGTCGGTTGATCCACGTTCTTCTTATAAATCAGGAACATGGAATGATAAATTTTATAATATCAAAAAAAAACCATCCCTTGAGATCCATTGGATGTGTCACAGTTGCGGTGGGAGAAGCATCCATGTTGGATAGATTCATCTGAATTCATCGATCTTGGATTTTTGCCACCCGAGCATTCATCCTCTATCGATGGATGTTTCTGTTGAACTCCACCATAGTTTCTTCCCTTGAAGAAGTCGGGCGAAAATCCCACCATGATTTCCATTTAAATAGAAGGTGGAATGTTGAGTAATGCGTTGAGGAACTTATGAGGTTTATTAAATGAATTAATAAACCTCTTTTATTTCAATATGTTAGATTTACGAAGTTTATGAGTCATGCCTTTAAATGGATTGAAAAGTCACTGGTCATGCCACAGCTGCTAATCCTTTGGAGAAAAAAAATTAACAATTACATGTTATTTTATGTTTTTTTAAAAGTCCAATAATAATATTTTCTCCCATCCTATTGCATATGAAGTGAAGTCTCTCTTAAGAAAATCCTGGTGATGAAGATTCCATAGTGACCTATGATTTTTAATATGATCCCTTTTTCAAAATAGAGAAAATTTCTCCCACACCTATACATAACATACCTTAAAAAAGTTAAAAGATCCATTCCTAGAATATCATGCCTCAGAACCACGTGCGTTCAATTTCTAGAAACTCATAATATTCCAAAAAACATAGAATTTTATGGGTCTTTACATTATATGAAAAACTAATATATAGAAAATAAAAAGTATAGGGTGTTGAACAATTATATATAAATTATTATACATGTGATTTTTTACCATCATATTCGTGTTTTTTGATGGATGTTTATTAATATGAAATGGATGATAAAATTTTTGTGAATAAGATTCATGTTATTATTTTGAAGAAATATATAATGGAGGTTTTAAATGGAAATATGGTGGGAATCCATATGATGGATATATTTTATTTGAAATTTGATTTCACATATCGTTTATTTATATTAATTTAATGAATGTTAGAAATTATATTATTTTTATATCAAGTATCATGACACACTTTTCACTTATAGTGTTGATAATGAGAAATATAGAATGAAAATTTTATATTATTATCCTAATTCAGAATAATTCAATCCAATGATTGAAGGTTCCTTATCATAAAGAGTATGAAAAATATATTTCATTAATTATTAAATATATTAAATAAATAACCACTAAAATTGAAATTTTAATATATTAGTAGTCATTGAATGTTGTGTTTTTTCAAGAGAGAATGAATCTGGGGGGCTATAATCTATACAATTTGCCATGGAGGATATAATTAGAAATGTATTAAATACATATGTTAGATTATTTTAATAAATATTAATATTCTATAAAAAGATAATATTATATCATATATATTATATTATAATAGATAATGGTATTAATTAATATAGAAAATAGGAATGAAGGGAATGATGATTAAATATAGGAAATTTGGATACATATCATTTATAGATACTAAAACATCGCTCTAGGTAAATAATATGTTATTACGATTTGAAAAATTAATATTCTAAGAAAATTTCATCTTATAAAGGAATAATGAAATGTAGATGCTATGTTTTAAGAATTTTAATAGACATAATATCAAATCATGAATTTACTAAATTATGGAATGATATATGGTAGTATCTCCATTCCTTTAATTATTCATAATTATATTAATTTTACTTATTAAAATAATTATTTAAAATTTATATCTTCTTGATGACCAATATTATTATACTAGAAAAGTGATAACTCACATAGAGATGTAAGGGGCACATTTTTACATATATCAAATTGGTTTTTTTGTTAATAAATAATACTCATGAAGAATGAAAATATAAAAATGTAATGTTAGAGTCCGTTTATTTTTATGGCAGTTTATAGATGGTCACCTATTACTTTATTTATGTTTTAATTATATGGAAATCGGATGGTTGACAATATTTTAATAAAAATAAAAAAAATTAATTTTCAAGTTTATTATTTTGTAACATGTTATAAATATTAAAGAAACATCACTATTCAAATTATTTATTAATAAAAAATGATAATTTTTTATCATGCTAGGTTATTAAAATATATGATAAAGGGTCTTCCAAATCTAATTTTATATAACTTATTTGAAAACCCACCTCTAAATTTTGTCATTAATTCCTATTTATGCAATTATTTATTTGAAATATATGCAAAAAAAATTAATACCATTTAAAAAAAGTGAAAGGAGAATTCATTATGTCTCTTATGTACAAAATGATGTGATAAAGGTTTTCCATATTTTCTTATTAAATCAAATGTTATGATGAACCCAAAAAATTGTAAAGCATATACGATATGTTAAAAAAAACTTATGTTAAAATCATATTTAAATGGACTCCTAATGTAATCGAGAAAGTTAGAAAACATTTAAATCAATAAAATTACATAAAACACGACTTTTAGTTGTAGTTTTTTTAATGAGTGATGAGTTAGATAACTACCAAATTTTTTTTACTAATGAGATTGTTTTTATGTGTTAATAACGATTTATACTACATTGGTTTCTAAAAATAATACATTTAGATAAAAATTATTAGAGTAATTTAACATGTAGAAACTGAATTTTGGGAAAAGGGGTATAGGGTGGTTTTTTTAATAATGTAGATACTATCTGAATTTATTTAATCATGACATTTTATTATGATTTTTAATTGAATTTATTTTTATTAAATTTTATATGATGAGAAAATTGAATCATAATATTTTTTAAATAATAAAAATGATTGAAAAAATCGAATTTATCTAACGGTTTATAAAGATTATATAAGTTTTTAAAAATATATTAAATAAAATATATTTTTACTAAAATGGGTTCTCTCTATCATGGATATTTGGTATTGTATTTGATATTTAATTTTAATGGTCTCATATTTAATTCAAGGGGATATCATAATATTTTTTATAATCAGCTATACATGTTCATTTTAGTGAACATGTAAATGATAATATATTTGAATCTATAAATATGAAAACATAATTTAATAGTATTTGTGAGATATAATTCAACATTGTATTCCAATATTATGGGGTTTTGGCTCAATATAATGAACTAATAAGTCATGAAAATAAGTTTCACTTATAATTTATTAATGCTATATTTTTCTATCATTGAATTATATTATAATAGTAATATTTATTATATGGTTTTATTTATCTATTTTATATGAGTGATATATTTCATGAAAATTCTTGTATTTATTTTTAAATACAATGAGAAAGAATTACCCATAGTATTTTTTCATCATGGACAACAATCATAATAGTTATTGAATGTAGTGAATGATTACATTCCCTTGAACCAACTACATTTTAATTTGGATTTTATTCATATAAATTTATTGAAGTACCAATAAATAACTTATCAAACATTTATTATTTCCCTATGTAACATTACTTTGACAATGTCCTCAAATATCTATTTGGTTGAGAGGGTAAATTTAGTTCTATACTATGATGAAAAATGGAATTCCCATGATGGTATTAACAAATGTTATTCTAAAGTTGAAAATAATCTATTTTGGGACACATAATATATTTTATTTGAATTGTGATCACACATAAGTTTATGATACTTTTTGTCAAATTGTTTCCACTTATTAATCACGATGGTGTGAGATTTTGTGAGTATACCAATTTATTTCAAATTCAATTATTTAAGTGTCATCGGATATTACTTTCTTAAAGTGTGTTCAACTATACATTACTTTATGATTATTATTAATAAAATTGTTCACTCGATCACTTTTATGTATATTTTAAACCATAATAATCATTGATCGTGGTGAGGTTGAGTATAATGGGTGAATCATGAATGTTATTCAATTAATAAATATATCATGGACGAATTTATTTTCCATATTTAGGAATTTTGATATATTGATCAATTAAAATAAAATGAATTTTCATTTTAATTTAAATTTCTATTTTGTAGTTTTGAGTTTGCTTTATATTTTATAAGAAATATGAATCATTAATATTGGGTGATGGAATAGTTGTGAAACTGTCTTGATGAGATATCAAAAAAATGGATTTTATTATAGTGTGTAAATTCGTATCTGGTTGTCGTTATTGTGATATATACTCTTTCTATATGGTTCTTTGACCCATTACAACATTGTAATCATGGAAAATATGCTATACTTATTAATTAAACTACCTAAACTCATGAGAGGGTTATTCAAAAATATGTTTCCATTGATATAAATTAATTATTGAATGTCATAGATTGAACAAATATTATTCTTCATAATGAGAAGTAATTTTTATTGACCAAAGAGTATGATATAAAAAATGAAACATAAATTTATTTTCAAGGTAAATTTTAATTACTTTAATATAAAAAATTTATCTATCACTTGTTATTCGCAATATAATATTTATTTATTTACTCATAAATATTTTATTTCATTACAAAAATATCAACATAGTTATTTTATTTGTATAATAGTAATATAATATATATATTTAGGATAATGTAAAATATTTATCTACTACTGTACATAAGGGATAAAATATTTATTTATTAATATATAATTTATTTATGTAGATAAATATTTCAATAATTCCATTCTTCTCAAATATAAAAATATAATATTTATCATTAATATGTGATCATGAATTCAATAAATACCAAAGAAGATGGGAATCCCCAGTAATTTTAATGTTGATAAATATTTATTTAAATGATTATGAATAATAAATATCTTTTTAATCCTTAGCACACAACATGAAATGAAGTAAAAATTATATTACATTACATGGAATTACATTCATTTTCTATTTTATATTTTATTTAGGGTCTTATGTTGTTGATAAATGTAGAACTCTAATTATGGGTATTGATTGGCTAATAGAGTAGATGGTGAGGACTTTTCTTGGACACCCCTTACTGGACATAGTATCAATTGCATGAGTCATCTTATCTATTATGAGTCATCTTATATTCTAATTTAATTATTTTTGGACTTTTAGAAACCGAATATCATTATATAATAAAATAATATTATCAAACCTTCCTAAAGAGCCCCTCCTCTCCCTTATAAAAGGAGTCCACTTCTAACCAATTCCTCACACCTCTTGTGCCTTTTGGATCCTCCAACCTCTGTCAAATTAAACTCCCTACATCCCTATCCTCCTCCTATAATCCATGCCTTAGTTATAAGGAACTTCAATAAGTCCTCTGGTTCAAACCAAATGGAGTTACCCAAATTAAAGGTAATAGTTTCTCTTAAATTGTTTTATTTTATTTTACTTCCACAACCCCTAAACTCTTTTTATTCATTTCTTTTGTAATAAAACCAATATCCTCAATATACTATTATTTTTTTATGATAAGTATTCTAACTACACTTACACACACCTCCATCTAATGGGTGAAGAACATAATGTTTATATGGATGGAAAACTAAAGCCTCATGAAACGATGATTGTTCAAATATCTTCGACCACCTGTCATGGTGGACATTATGATGGCACCGTATTTATATATGACATATATTTTGTTAATTTTTTATTTATGATTCATTATTTTTTTCAATTTATTGAAATACGTAATGGTTTCCATAGTGGATAAATACAATAATCTCATTAGAGGAAGTGCAGACTACCGCCCCCTCAAAGTGATATGACTCGTTAATGCCTTATGTGGGAAATATAAAAGATGGAGATAATAATATTGTAAATGATATTATAATGGAATTCTAATATAACTATTTATCATTATGTCTTTAATTCCATTAGAATAAGTAATAGAAATGGAAGTAGCGTTCATGCGTACGTACGGCTTACTATCTCCATGAACGGTGCATTTCATTTCTTACCTCTAAATGTTATGTACTGTTATAAATACATGTATATAATGGATATATCTGATATATATGATATCTATATATTTAATATCATTCTTAAGATAATGGATATCTTACGACATGAACTAATTGTAATTATAAGGTGTTAATGTTTTTACTCAAGTACCAAATATTGACAAAACGACAGTTATTAACATTAATGATTACAGAATGTTTATAACATGGAAATAAGTGATATAAAAGGAATATTAAACATGAAAAAAATTTCTTAATCAATTATAAATTAACTTATTTTTATTATTCAGGAAATCAAAGAACGATCGAGTCAAGTCAGACATGAGGTAAGGGATTTCTTATCTCATTTTTAATTTTGTGAGATTTCCATTATTCGCCACTAATTTATTTAATGTGGTGTATTTTGTACTGCCAATTGATTTATATTATCATGATTCTGTTTATAATAATTATATTCTATGAATAATTTGGTGGTTATTAACTTTTGGTCATACGACTCGATTGATTACAACGTGGTAAGGGATTTTCATCTCACTTTTTATTCCTGTGAGATTCATGCTATATTTTCCACTATTTCCTTCTGTGTGGTGTATGTACTACCCATGGTTGTAATATCTATGTAATATAATTTCATTTATGAGTATTCAATTTTTCATTGTATGATCCTTCTTTCATGTGGTGTATGTTTTGTAATTTTCCAAATCGGTAAGAGAACCTTTCACCCTCCTCTTTTTAAAAGACTTATTTTTGTTATGTCTTTTAATTTACATCTTATTGTGTGGGGATATGTTCATCTATATCCTTATTTATTTAAAATGTATGTACAAGTGATGAGATAACCTTTTTATCTCATCAACTTGTTTTCTAAATTTTAATGTGACGCTGTTAGGCATTTGGATTTTTATAAGGGAACTTCTTAACCCAATTTCAATTATTTGGGTTCAACTTGTACATCTGGAATATATCATCCTATGAATATGTGTGGATGACCTCTGATTGTTTTATTCTTAAATTTCACTTATATTGGGTGTATTTATATTTTTCAAACATAATTATGTGATTTATTTATCCTTAATTTAAGGATACCATCTTTATAAGGGATTTCATCTCAATTTACTTTTCCACTGAGATTTCATTGTTGTTATGCAAAAATTCACTCTTATATGGTGTATATACTTTCCTTTGACATATTATATTGTGAATTCATTTATTCTCGTGATATTATAAAATTCTGATTAAATGTCATTCCTCATTTAATTTTATTAAAGTATCTCTCTTTTTGTTAAAAAACTCTTAATCCAAAATATCATTATAAATGTTTTAATGATTTATTTTTCTAAATATTTCTAATTAATGTACATTTTTTCAAAATGGGCATTAGTATTTATTTATATGGACATTAATTTTTTCAAATGATAATTCATTTAATAGTTTCAAAGTGATATGGGACACTTTGATTAAAAAATCGTTTTTTAAATGGTATTGCAAATGATTTGATAAAGCATTGTTTATTTCAATTTATTTATTTGATATATTGGAATGTCGAAATGATTTCATTCTTTTATACATGTGTTATGTGTTATTATTATGTTATGATTATTGGGAATTTTTTTACTTATACGGGTAGTTCCATGATAAACATAGGGCGGGTGAGCCCAATATAGCTCTCGAATGAATTGGGTAACGTGACGAAGTTAAACGTGATGTTTCTCATAAGAGATTTAGGGAATATATTTTGATGGGTAATCCAAGTATAACTACCTATGTAGTTGTGATAGCTATAATTTATGTTTTATATGTATGCTATATGTAACCGTTATGATTTATGATTTGTGTGTGTTATTCATAAATCTTAAGATTTTGTAAGGTATGCTATGATTGAAAAGTATTGTTTCATTTAATTGTATTTATTGATGGGCTAATGTTTTCATTCTTTATTTTATAACCCTAATTTAGATTTTTATGCTCATCCCATTTTTTTGAAATGTTTTCCAAATGGCATAATGATGAATATGGTCAAAGATGGGATCAAAGAAATGTTATGCTCTCTAAACAATGTAACTAGAAATGTTTATTTTTAACAGTTTTTATTTTATTCAAAAAATGGATACTAAGTAGTAGTGTCTACTTGTAATATTGAAGTTGTTATGTAATATTTATAGCCTAATTCTCTAAAATTCCAAACCTGAAAAGATCCAAAATGGCAATTATTCGTTTAATTCAATATTATGTAATGTTATAAGGTCGGGTTCTTATAGTCCTACTTTTCCATTTAATGTAGGAAGAAGTTATTGTTATCACTCATTTAAACTCATACAATGATGTAACCATATAGAAAGTATCACTTTCCATTTATCGAATGTACCTAAAGATGTAACCATGATGATGAAGAAAAATATGATCCTATAGAACTACTAAATTCTCTGGTTCACATACATTAGAAGCATGCTAATTACAACTCTACCTATGCTCATATTGAATATGGATAATATGCATTTTCTTTAAATTGCTATCAAACAACTTAATTAATTGGCTAGAGGCCTTGTCAAATTCAATAGGTTAATACAATATGGAAGCACTAACTCTTGGTCTCCATATACATGTCTTATAATTGGATTATAATAAAATAAAAAATCATTTCATTTATCTGAAAAAATTTGTATCTCATATCATATTTCAACAGGAATGCATATATCACATGAGAAATATTCTTGTCTCTATCTTCAGAAAAGTAATATTATTATATCCTTATTTTCCTATTATGATGTATATATTCTCATCAAATTCCATATCAAGACAAAAAATAAAAATCTCAATAAAAAATAACAACATATAATTATAACATCCCAAAACATCTGAATCGACCAATGCGAAATAACATCAGTTGTGTCAAACAAAATTCTACAAACAATAATCCCATCCCAGGTTAATCATATAATTCCATGTACGTGGTTAGGATACTCCAATGAAAATGATCACTAGAATCACTTTCCATATCCTAATATTGGATATACCTTACACTAGTAGTAAATTAGATGAAATGAAAACCTACACCTCAAATACAACATTGCAATGTAGCCAAATTTGGAACCCTCACATGTGGCTAAATGGGATGGTTATTAGACATGAGGTTTTCCTGCCCTTATAGCATAGAAAGCCGACTAGTAGTGGGGGAAAATTATTGGGGTGACAATACCCCCTATTATGAAGTGTCATCATAGGATAAATAATCCATACAGGCCAAAGCAATCATAGTATATATAAAGAATAAACATATAATATAATCCAACTAAATAATCAAATAAATAATAATTGGAATATGTATTTTCATGTTGGAATGTAACTTATTTTAATTTTATAAACAATACATGTAAAATAAAATCATATAAAACAAATTCTCAAGTGTTGAAAATCCAAAACCCTTGTCATTCCAACCAAAAAACTCTATCCCATCCATAAATCAAACAATCATCAGCTAAGTAATTTTTTTCCTCCAAACCTACATCCAAAAAATCTTATCAAGTACTAAATATAGGCCCAAATAAGCTATGAGAATAACGCAGTAGGTCAACATCACAATGTCTATGAAGAATAAATTGATAATAAGTGTATTAAATAAATCAAAAAAAATGTATATTAATTATTTCAATAAGTAATAAAATGTGAAAATTACATTTCTGATCTCCAGGATAGAATAACTATACGTATTTCACACAACCATTCCAACTATAAAAAAATAACCATCGTAAAAATGAAATGTTCTATTGTTATGTTGGAATATAACATACTTGTTCTTACAACTATGAATACCATGACCCTATTCCTAGAATAATCTGAAAAATCTTATCTAAATCCATATAATCACTTCAATATCCATGTCAAAATCCAATAATCATTACTACATGGTCATGTTCTGAGATCGATCAATATAAACATTATAAATGGGACTCGGATGAGCCCTCTCAATATGATAATTACATCATATGTGTGCACATTCTATGATAATTCCTAATATTTAATCATTTTATCTTTGATAACATGTTGTGTCATACATCAGGGATATCATAATATCATACTGTATTGCTCAATGGATATTTGTGAGAATTTCCATTCGTCTTCTATATACAACATTAATTTATATCAAAATTGAATAATAGTTAAATCAACATGAATTAATCCACACCATAGGGATTTTATTTCCACAGTCACCTAAGATGTCATGTCAATATAAACACACATTAATCCATTAGACAATTAAATAATATTCATGGTTCTCACACCTAAAGATTATCCTTGAGATTGGTCAAAATCAAATTAAATCCAAAAGTCTATAAGGAAAGATCTAATTTATTATTTAATTGATTCAGGCACATGTAACATTAGAAAAATCAAAATATTTCACATACAGTGTAATTATAAAACCAAGTGGTTAATATTTAGGCTCCTACCTTTAAATAATGATCCAATAATGATTCCAACGGAACATTCCCATGAGGAAGAAGGTGTGTATGATCGTATAAAGGTTCCAATAATAAATTAATCATGATAAAACCTAGAAATGATTGTGGTTAAGATATTACACCACATTATATAAAATATAAATTTAAATAATGGGAAAATGGACCAAAACAACAAACTATTAATCGAAGGTGTTATCCGGTCATTTAAAAGGGAGCTCTGTGATTCAAAATCACCTAAAAGGTTTCCTAGTATCGAGTGGTGAATGATACAATGAATTAGAATAAAAATTAAACAACCAAATAATCATAAAAAAGGGTTCATGGAATTAAAAATCATATAATGTAGTTAGACATTGTGTAATTATTTTTAATGGAATACAAAAAAAAACTCATAAGTAGAAAATTTTTATTAAAAAACAATGAACATTATACGAACTGTAATCCATTTAGAAAACATGTAAATTTTTTCAGATGCGCTTTCAGCTATATATTCCTTATAAACAACCTAATCCTCTTTTAAATATTCTGAACATATGAATAACCAAGTTAAATTTTGACCCATTTTTTAGAATCTATTAATTCAGATAAACATACATCTATGGACTTTAGGTAATTTTTACACAACTAAGGATCTTCATATGGATACTCTCCAATGTTTTCATGTATCCCCATAAAATTGGATATTATTTATTCAAATTACTAGTATCTATGATGGAACACAACATCCATTGTTTAAATATGAGTATAAAATTACCCAAATGAAAATATAACAATAATATAACAGAGATACATGCATTGAAATATCGAGATCTAATAAACATGATAGAACGGTTAATTATTCTATCATAACTAGAATAATAAGTAGAATAAAATTATATATTATATATATAATACAATTTTATAGATAAATGAATTTTTTTATGAAGAATCTTCTTTACTATTATGATTGTGATTGTAGATAATATATAAACACGGGTAGCATTTCTATTTTTCAGAGACCACGAGAAAATGAAAGTAGGATTTGTTTTATCTTTAAAATATTATTATAATATCATAAATATCATATAATATTTTAAAATAAACACATATTTTCCATCCATATGATGTGTTGGTGAAAAATTTAGGACACAACAATTTGGTTTTGGTAATCCACATATACACATGATCAGTGTTATAAATTTTAAATGGATCAAAATGTAAGAAAATAAATTATATCTTATATTTATATATTTAAAATAATATAATAATTATGATATAGAGAAATTAAATTCATCCTTATAACGTTAGGTGATATGCATTTAAAAAAATTTAATTTAATTAGTTTGTGAGGTGGTAGATAGTCGTAGATATGAAATTTGTTTTTTTCACATTTAATGAAAGAGTTTATATTATCTATTATTCCATTGACTTAATAAAATATCCTTTTGTGGAAGATGAATATTTTATTTTATCATATTGATTGAATAATGTTTTATTCATGTAGAATAATAAATTAAATGGAAACATTTAGTTAAAATATATTCCTTATTTAGAGACAACTTCCATAAAAGTATATCTTATTATTTATAAGGTCTTTATTTTTTCTAATATAAGTTCTCTTATTCATGTATTTGGATGTCCAATGTTAATTTCACTAGTTATTGGCTGAATAAAATGTTTTACGATGTGTGTAGAGGATATAAGATGTGGTTCCCTTTTGTATTTGAGTGGAGGGTGAATGCTAGAATTAGTTAAAGAATTAAATCTTAATAAATTAATTTTCATTGAATAATTGTTCCAAAATTATATAATTTGATTATAATAAGAATTTGAGATGTATAAATACCATCTATGAAAGGGTGAAATGTTTCGAATCTATTTTTACTTTTATATCATAATTTTAACCGCTCATTATCCCTTTTGAAAATAATATACGACATTGTTGTTTTTTCTTTATGTGTCAATTATGATAATATAAAATGAATTATGAGACATAAATGGAAATTTATTTATAAATAAAATCATATTCCATACACATTTCCTAATATATGATTATTGGTAATTATAAATTATTCAATAAAATATGGTAAATTATAAAATATCCTTGAAGTAATTTTTGGAAAAAGGGGAAATAATATAATATATTATATGCCTAACTCTTGTAAAACGAATATAATAATGACATGTATTTGATGTTAAGGAGGGAATTTTTTTTATATAATAATCCCAAAATAATATATATCTATGTATATCATTTCAAATATTATATATTGGTTGAATCCCTTGATTGACCAATTTTAACCATAATTATGGTGGTGATTTTTTCTATATTATAGATTTTTAATTTTCATTATATGGTGAAAATTTTCACATAAATGGGAATGGGTGGAAATTCACAGAAATTTGTAATCCTCTGATCCTCTTTAGATTTTTTTTGTTTCTTAATGAATTTAATAAAATAAAGATGATACAAATTACTATTGATGTAATTTTAAAAACTATTCAGGAAATGTTACACTAAATACAACATGATATTAATTTAATTAGAATAAAAAAATTTCAAAATATATATTCTAATATATTCTAAATCAAAATATGTGGATGAAATTATCAATCCAAACAATTATAATTATTTGAGTTTTAAAAATAATGAATTTTATTTTTTTACTAGTTTCACAAGCATTGTGCCAACATCTCAAAATCATTGAAGGTAATTATTTCATCAAAAATATATATTATTTTTTTACCATGATCAATATAAATTAAATAATATTTAATATTACCCTATATAATGATAATTATATTTTTAAACCCTTTCAAAAATTATTATAAATATTAATAATAATAATGTGACATTTTTTATTTTATCATTTACCAAAAAAATTAAAATGGTAACATTTAGTTCTAAAAGGAAATATAAGGCCATATTTTCAATATATGGATGATTAAGGATTAAATTTACTAACAAAATGAAATTATTTAATGTTTTTGAATTAATTTTAAACCATATCAGATAATATATAACTTGAATTAACTAATTTTATGTTTTTTATGGTAATAAAATATTAATAAGGTCATAGTTCCTATTGACAAAAATATCTTCTCATTATTTAATATTAACAAAAAATAATTTTCCAAAATATCGATAACATTGATCAAATTCAATTCGTAGAATTGGATGGATTTAATTTCAAATTCATCCTTAAAAATGATGAAAATGTATTTTCCAAAAATGTAACTTTTGAGGTTTAATATTTTTCATATTTATTAATAGTTTATAATAATAAAATTAACTAGATTATTTAAATTCAAAATGATATAATAAAATTTTAAAACAAATGATAAATAAAATTTGAATTTGATGTACTTTAAAAAAATATTGTTTTATATAAATATTACTATTTCTCATATTCCTGGAAGAATTCTAATGTTCTATAGTATTCTAAAAATTTTATTTGAGAATAATTTGAAGATAATGAATTCAATAAATATATATATTTAAAAAATAATATATATTCTTGAAATATTTTATAATATTCTCTAAAAAATCTAATAAGAACTATTCTGGAAGAAAACATATTCTTGAAATATAAAATAACATTTTCATAAAAAGAAGTTATTTTTTTCTAGAAATTAATCAATACAATTGAATTCAGTTAATATATTAATTATATATTGAAAAAAATTTAATACGATTTATAAAATATAATTTAATGTATTTTTAAAAACTATACAATTAATATATTAATATTTCTTGGCTCGTTTATGTTTGTAGATGAATGATGTATATGAAATTAAACATAGAGATGAATTTAAAATATTAGGACATTACATTGTACCTACCTTAATTAATGCCAACCTCTTAGAAAATTATCTTAATAATGAGAATTTCGAAATTTGAAAATATTATTTTTAATAACAACATCATAAAAATGGTTAATATAGATATTTGTTGAAAATATTTAAAAGAAAATGTGAAGGCCATCTGAAATAAAAATGTAACTAGGTTTCCCAATAGAAAAACACCAGTGGGATGTGATATTATGGACACGGATGAAAAAAAAAATTTCTAATTAAATATGGATATGATACGAAAATATTGATTTTGATACTGTGAATGATCATGAGAATGTTAAAGGCCATGAAACGATAAATATATATGGTGCGAATAAGGCAATCAATACATAATAAATCTAAGGGAATTGGATAGAATTTTTTTTCATGATAATATTCATAGAGTTGACTAATTCCATTACCAAATAGACTAATTTAATAGTTAACTATTGTTAATTGAAAAGTCTAATTTTATTCCTCAATCTATTTATATCAGAATAAAATCTCATTCTCTAAATTTTGATTTTTCAAGTGGATTTTGTCATTCTAGAAGCACAGAAATCAAATTATAATGGATAAAATAGTCAATAAAAGGATAGAAACCCATTTTTCCAGTATTTAATAAAAAATATTTATAACAATGTATGGTGATATCCAAAATTTATATACATTCATATGAAAATATAATAAAATTTTCTACAAAATTTAAAAAGTACTCTAGAATTTCATCATAGATCATTTCATAAATAAATAAAATTATATCATATGTAACATAAACATTAAGGAATGCATTAACTTCAATGGATGTGACATACGATTCGTCATACATCTCACAAAATGTAGTGGTTTTCTTCTAAAATCAGTCATCTTCTTAAATAACATGTTATTACTATGTGTTGCATATACAACAACCCAATGAAACATATCCCAAAATATTATTTACTTATGATGATAAATAAATAAATAATATAATAATAAATTTATTTTCACCAAAATATCATGAATTTTTTTAGATAATGTCTAGAATGGAAATACCTATCTTACCCATAAGTATGACTAAATAATATACACTTTTCAATGAATCACTATTATAAAATAATGATGATATATATCCATATATCTAATGGAAACATATTTCTTAATCATCGAATCATATAATTAAAAAAATTGTTATATAATCCAAATAAAATCTTCATAAAACCTTGTAATATCATCACATAAAATCAAGATCCCATCACATTAAACCTCAAAATATGGTGTCTACTCCATTTAACGTATGATCAACCATAATAATCTAAACACATGTTAGTTTTCACGACCCATCCTCAGGGCCCGTGTCATGATTACCCCAAGCCCGCCTTCAATAGGCCACGGGCCGGCGATTAGCACTATAGGTGAATCCCTGATAAAAAGGGAAGTCATCTAATTTTTAACCTGTAACACACACACAGTCTAAACACAAGCACTAGAGGCAACACGTACTAAAATAGAAAAGAATGGTGTTCTGAAAGTAAGTGGACTAGTCTACAAACCCAACTGAACAACAAGTACATGTACAAGTAAAGATGTAAAATTGTAGCGACTCAGGTTTTTGGCCCTGTCAGACATTGGAATATTTCTACGAATAATTCTAGAGCTAGGTGTGAAGACGGCGTGCGATTCCGAGGCTCGGTGTGCCTGGAATATATTGTATAAAAATATTAAGTATTTTTATACTATGAACATGGAGGGGGTGTGATATCACCTAAAAGGTATCTCATAACAGGAATCTGAGGGCACGCTTGCATCGGGAACGTGTCGTTTACCCTTGGCGAGGTGTAATATTTGCTAGCGCGGGCCTGCGGTGAGAAACTCCCAAAGGGGTGTTTCAGTAATTAAATGGATAAGTTAGTGTGCGAGCGTCGGCTCGAATAACTTCTGAACGGAGTCTCAGATTGAAAATCTGAGTCTGTCGTTGCATTCAGAATGGCGTGTTTACCCTAGGGGTGACCATACCTTTGTTCGCATTAGGCGTCGGGTCCAAGGCGGGTTTGGCGCCGGTGGGCGGCTGATATGAATATCAGCACCCCCCTGCCTTTTCATTCCTCTCGGCGTTCTTCACCGTTCTTTGCCTCCGATCCGCCGACTCGAGCAAACGAAGTTCCAATGAACTTGGATTTCGATGGCGAACGTTATAGGAGCGCGTAGTGGAAGCTCTAGAGCGCGGATCTAAGGCAGAACGTCGACGTTTCGCCCGACAGGTAGGCGTAATTTATTTTTAACCCCTGATCCCTTTTTTGAAGACTTTTTCTGCAAATTGAAGTCGTAGAAGTCTATATTGGGTCCCAAGGGTTGTGTAGACGCCTTCGGATCGCAAAACGGACCACTGGGGTGCCCTCGGAGGTCCGCAGAATATCTGCCGGTGCGGCACCAGCGCAGTGGGGCGCTGTGCGGCTGAGGGCCACCGGCCGGGGCGGGCCGGCAGTGGCAGCCTGTCCCGGCCGGCCGGACCGGCCGGTCGGGATGGTCCAACTACTTTTTGTCATACGGGGGTCTTTAAACCCCCGTATCATTCAATTCGGGAGTCAGATTCGTGTGACGTTAGCGGCGAAAAAACCCTGACGATGAGGCAAACACTAAGTTGTTGGTTCGAGGGTTTCAGGTTTCAGGATCGTTGATCAGGAGTTAGAAATGTCGTATAAAATAATATTATTCTATTATTTTAAGACTTCGGGCAGTTTTAAATTCTACCTGCAACGTCCGAATGACGTGCCGTCAGTGGCGTTGAGACCCTGATGGTACGACAGAATTTTTGAGATGGTTTCCGTGTGTTGGGACTGAGGACGGGGTGCGGTAATCATGAGGCCAGGTTTCAGCGTTTGTGGAGAAACGCAGCTTTCGTACCAGGAGTCTGATTTTGACGGATGATTAGTCGATCCTGTGTGTTTTTCCGAGAGGATCGAAATGGTGTGATCCGTTCGATGAGTTCAAGATCGAGGCATGGGCCCCACCAGAGCTAGTTTCGGTGATTAGTATCTTCTTCAACAGGTGTCCGTTTTGTACGAGCGAGTAGTCTTTTATGCTTGTTTTTCCGAGGGGATCGTCGTGGTATGGTCCGCACGATGGGTTTCAGGATCTTTGTGCGGGCCCCGCATGAGCTAGTTATGGTGAACAATGCGTTTTTCATCAGTGCTCCATTTCGGGCGAGTAAATAGCCTATCCTACATGTTATTCAGTGTAAAACGTGATGGTGGCCTCAGTAATGGCCTAATAGGTGCGCATCGTGGCATTGTTGTGGGTCGCTCGGGTTAGCGACGTTTTGGACAAGCAGTGGTTGAGGGTACATCCTTGGTTCATTTACACGAGGGTTCGTGTGGAATCACAACCTTCGTATAGGTTTGTGATACTCTCGATGTGATGTTTAAACTGTTAGAGTTGTGGCATCCCTCCGGTGGGCCCGGACCGAGATCCTCTAGCATCTTTTCCCTAGATCGGGTTCTTGGTATCGGTGTGTCTACTTATTCATGGGTGGCGATCCCCTATCTAGCTGGTTATCCATGTAGGGTTTCTGGTATCATCAGGATTATGATCCCCTGCATGGTGGTTCGTGATCAGTAGGGTTGTGGCATCGTCGAGTATACGATCCCCTACACAGCATCAGGTGTATAGTAGGGTTATGGTATCATTGGTTATGTGATCCCCTACTCAGCACGTGGTTTCATTAGGGTTGCGGCATCCTCAGTTCGATTCCCTACATCGCGAGTTATACCAGATAGGGTTACGGTATCGTCGTGACCACCTATATATGGGTGATGATCCTCTATCTGAGTGATGTTATTCTGTCGAGTGCCAGATCAGGTTGAGGTATCCCCCAGTGGATCCTGGATGTGATCCCCTATCTGTGAGAACTACGTGTGCCAGATCAGGTTGTGTTATCCCCCAGTGGACCTTGAGAGTGATCCATTATCTGTGAGATTCATATACCGGAGTGGGTTCTGGTATCCCCTAGCGGACCCTAGGAGCGATCCCCTATCCGAGGAGTTTGGTGGTTATGTTATTTCAGCGAGGTTTCCTCAGTGATGTTATTTGAAGAGCATGATCTCTCGCGTGAGCGTCTGAGAGGTTTCTGAGAAACCCAATGGAGTGTATCTCTCGGAAGAATTTCATCTGGGATGACAGTGTTCCTGTGGTGTACTCTCCAGGTTTTGGACAGTTGCTGGTGATGAGGTCTGTACCTCTTGTGGCTTTGTGCGTGAGCTGGGTATATCTGTATTGTTCAAGGTGTAAGTATGGGTAAACACATGAGCTGAGATGACTAGTTGTGTTTTTCTGAGGATGGTCAAGAGATGGAGTTTCACTCTCATCTGGGTTCCCTTTGGATGGGATGAGAGTACTATTTCCTTTCAATTGCTCCCGTTGGTTTTGGGTTTTGGGGGTGCCTATTGAGAATGTTTATACTCACCCCTGCACGTGATTTTCCCGCACATGTTTCTGTCTTGTGCAGACCACAGGCCTTTCGACGGAGTCCCAGGAGGAACCGGAGTAGGCGGAGCTGAGTGAGCGAGACTGATCGGGGTGTTTGTCGGTGCGGTGCTGAGGGAGCATTCCAGTGGGTGTTTATGGCAGTGTTCCCCTTCTTCAGAGCAGGTTGGGCACGCTTTGTAGTTTTCTTTTGGTGGGACCTATTTTTCCCTTTTTTACTTTTGTTATTGCACTATGGTTTGGGAAAGTGTATGCATGCATTTTCTATTCAGTTTGATATAACCATGCACTGTTTCATGTAGGTGTATGTGGGTTTGTGTGTACAGGTACCTTAGGCTAATGCCTCCCATGTATGTGATAGCTTACTCGATGCTGGACGCCAGCCCCTGGCCTCTTGGATGCGGGCATGGGGAGTCGCGGCTCGAGCCCCATTGGGTCGGGTCGTTACAGAGTGGTATCATAGCCAGGTTCCACCTTTGGGATCTCAGAGCCTAGCTAGTCTAGCTGTGAGTTTGGTTTGGGTTTCATAGTGGCAGTGTTAAGGTGTTTCGAACTTGGCTTTCTGGACAGAGACCCCAGTGTTGGTGCGGCGGCTGACGTATCCATACACAAGGACTCTGATAACCTGCCTTTTGACACAGGACATTCGTACACTGGACGTAGGGAAATAATGGTACATGCATCATACAAGACTGGGTTTTGGTTTTTCATAGTCCTTCTTGAGTCAGCTCTCCCGATATACTCTTTGACTGTGGTGTGTCTTTAATGTATTTTAGGATACCTCCATGACGAAAGCCAACGAGGGTTCCACAACAAGATTGGGCTGAAGACCCCCCCCCCCCCCGTGTTGAGGCTGTGGAGCACGGTGTGGGTTTTGAGGTTGCACCTCCATGTGGTCTTCCAGTTGAGCTACCACCTGTTGGGCAGTTGGTAGTGACGGCAGTGCAGGATGAGGTTACGCATAGGCTGAGTGCGCTGCACGAGTTCCAGAGGCAGTGAACTCTGAGGTTTTGGGGTGATCCTGACCCTCAAATAGCCGATGACTGGCTTGAGGCAGTCACCCGAGTTTTCTACCTAGTGAGGACACATCCAGATCAGATGGTGGTCCTAGCGGCGAGCCTTATGCATGGTTTTGCCGAGTGATGGTGGTGCTTGGTGACGAAGTCCCATGATAAGGAGACTCTCATGTGGGCAGTGTTTGAGAGGCTCTTCAGGGAGGAGTTATATCAGGTGACGCTGATGTCAACGTGGATTCAAGAGCTTTTGCAGCTTCGCTAGGAGCGACTGACTGTGTCGGAGTACTCAGCGAGGTTTACTGACCTGTCACGAAACTCCCTGGATGTGGTTCGAGACCTGTTATTTAGGGTTTGGTCCTTCAAGCAGGGTTTACATAGGGACATCCAAGCAGGTGTTGTTTCATTGTGCCTGGCCACCTATGATATAGTGCTGGAGCGAGCATTGGTTGTGGACAGCTTCCTGGCTGAGCAGTTTTTCCATGTTAGTGCTTTGAACGTGCGAGCTAGGACATCGGCATCTGGTAGCCGACAACAGACTCAGGGGTCTGGACGTGGCAAATGTTTTAGGCGACATCCCTTGGATGGAGGATCGGAGGCTCAGGGCTCACAGGGCTCGCATGACAGTTTTGGTTAGACGTAGGAGAGGTGGTGTTATGCTTGCGATGGTCTGGGACATCTTGCTAGAGATTGTCGGACTCGTTGAGCTGCTGAGAGAGACCCGGTCGATAGGCTGCCTTGGCAGAGGCAGCTTCTCGGGCAAGGAGGTCTGCAGGGCGGCGGACGTGGCGGCGGAGCGTGTGCAGTAGGAGGAGGTGGTAGGCGGTATCAGTTGCCACCACCCCCACCCCCAGGTGGTCCATGCCAAGCTCATGGAGTTGGTGGCTGAGGGAGAGGACAACTGCATTCCCTAGAGGCTGTTGACCCAGAGGCTTCGCGGATAGATAGAGGTACTCCTTGTATCCTTTCTACTTTCTACATTAGTTTGATAGACACTGTTTATCGGTAGCATTCCTTTTAGTTACTTGCTCGAGTTTTGTGCAGGGCGTTGGTAAGACCCTGAGTGGGTGTTGTTCGGCATGCATCGAATGCATGAGGAAGAGGGATCCTTCCCTCACCGAGATGCATTTTTGTGATGCGATTAAAACCGTCCGGGCGAGTCACTACCACCCAATTTGGATAGTATCGAGGTGTGGTGGATGAGTCCCTCTGACTTATGTGTTCGGGCATGTGATTTTTGGGTTGAACTCGCTGGTGTGCGAGACCGAGTTGAGAGTCCAGTCGCTTTCCTTGTGCTTAGGGATTTTCAGGGATGAAATGTTTTAAGTGGGGGGGGGGATGTATAAACTCGGTTTTTTGGCCCTGTCCGACTTTGGAATATTTCTACGAATAATTTAGATCTAGGCCCGAATACGGCGTGCGATTCTGAGGCCCGGTGTGCCCCGAATAAATTTTATTAAAATATTAAGTATTTCTATACAATTCACATAGAAGGGGTGTTATATATCCTAAACGGTATCTCGTAAAGGGAATTTGAGGGCACCGTTGTGTCTGGAAAGAGCAGATTACCCTAGGTGAGGTGTAAACTTTGCTGGCGCGGGCCTATGGTGAGAAACGCCACCAGGGGCATTTCTGTAATTAAATGGAGAAGTTAGTGTGCAAACATTGGCTCAAATAACGTCTTAATGGAGTCTCAGATTGAAAATAGGAGTCAGTCGTTGCATTTAGAATGGTGCGTTTACCCTAGGGTTGACCTTACCATTGTTTTCATCGGGCGTCGGGTCCGAGGTAGGTTTGGCGCCGGCGGGCAGCTGATATAAATATCAGCACCCCCCTCCTTTTCATTCCCCTCGGTGTTCTTCGCCGCCGATCCACCGAATCGAGAAAACGAAGTGCCCACGAGCTCAGATTACGACAAAATACGTTCCAGGAGCGCGCAGCGGATGCTCTGAAGCACAGATCTAAGGCAGAACGTCGTCGTTTCGCCCGCGAGGTAGGTGGATTTGAGTTTTAACCCTTGATCCCGTTTTGATGCGTTTTTTAGAAAATTGAATTCGTAGTAGTGTAGATCGGGTCCTCAGGGTCGTGTAGACTCCTCCGGAACACAAAACGGACCACCGGGGTGCCCTCGGCGGTCCGCGGTGGCCCGCGGCGGCCGGTCCGGCCTCTTTTTGTCATACTGTGGTCTTTAAACCACCGTATCTTGCAATCTGGGAGTCGGAATCATGTGATGTTTGTAGCGACGCAAACCTGAAGATGAGGTGAACCCTCTGGTGTGGGTGCAAGGGTTTCAAGGTTTGGGATCGTGGCCCGGGAGTTAGAAATGTCGTATAAAATAATATTATTTTATTATTTTACGGCTTCGGGCCGCTGTAACTTCAACACAGAGCGTCCGAATGATGTGTTGTTAGTGGCGTTGAGACCCTGATGGTACGAAAGACTTTTTGAGATGGTTTTTTGGTGTTGGGACTTAGAACGGGGTGTGGGCCCCACGATGCCGGGTTTTGACGTTTGTGGAGAAACGCAGATTTCGTAATAGGAGTCCAATTTTGACGGAAGATTAGTCGATCCGGTGTCTTTTTCCGAGAGGATGGAAATGGTGCGATCCATTCCGTGATGTTGGGATCGAGGTGTGGGCCCCACTTGAGCTAGCTTCCGTGAATAGTACCTTTTTCACCGGGTGTTTGTTTCGGACGAGCGAGTAGTCGTTTCCGCTTTTTTCCGAGGGGATCACGGTGGTATGGTCCGCTCGATCAGTTTCGGGATTGTTGTGTGGGCCCTACACGAGCTAGCTACGGTGAATAGTGTGTTTTTCATCGGTTCTCTGTTTTGGGCGATTAAACAGCCTATCTTGTGTGTTTTTTCACGTACAACGCAATGGTCACCTCGGTATTGTCCTTGGATGTGCGCAACGTGGCATTGTTGTGGGTCGCTTTGGTTAGCAACGTTTTGGACCAGTAGTGGTTGAGGGTACTCCCTTGGTTCGTTCCCACGAGGGTTCATGTGGCATAACAACCATCATATATGTTTGTGATACTCTCGATGGGATGTTTAAACTGTTAGAGTTGTGGCATCCCTCCGGTGGGCCCGGAGCGGGATCCTCAGGCATCTTTTCCCTAGGTCGGGTTCTTGGTATCGTTGTGTCTGCTTATTCATGGGCCTTGATCCCCTATCTAGCTGGTTATCCCCATAGGGTTTGTGGTATCATCAGGATTATTATCCCATATGTGATGTTCCATGCTCCTTAGGGTTATGACATCGTCGGGTATACGATCCCCTACACATCATGAGGTGTATAGTAGGGTTGTGGTATCGTTGGTTATGTGATCCCATACTCAGCGAGTGGTTTCGTTAGGGTTTCGACATCATCGGTTCGATCCCCTACATCGTGAGTTATACCAGATAGGGTTCTGGTATCATCGTGGCCAACTTTATATGGGCGATGATCCTCTATCTGAGTGATGTGATTCTTTTGAGCTCCATATCGTGTTGAGGTATCCCCTAGTGGATCCTGGGTGTGATCCCCTATCTGTGAAAACTACGTATGCCCGATCGAGTCGTGGTATCCCCCAACGGACCCTGGGAGTGATCCCCTATCTGTGAGCTTCTTATACCGGAGTGGGTTCTGGTATCCCCTAGCAGACCCTAGGAGCGATCCACTATCCTAGGAGTTTGGTGGTTATGTTGTTTCAGTGAGGTTTCCTCCGTGATGCTATCCGACGAGCATGATCTCTTAGGTGAGCTTCTGAGAGGTTTGTGAGAAACCCGGTGGAGTGTATCTCTCGGATGAATGTCATCTGGGATGACAGTGTTCATGTGGTGTACTCTCCTAGTTGTGGAAGGTTGCTGGTGATGACGTCGGTACCTCTTGTGGCTTGGTGCGTGAGCTGGGTATATTTGGACTGTTCAAGGTGTAAGTCTGGGAATACACCTGAGCTGAGCTGACTAGTTGTGTTTAGACGAGGATGGTCAAGATGTGGAGTTTCTCTCTCATCAGGGTTCCCTCTGGCTGGGATGAGCAGACATTTGTATTCAGTTACTCCCTTTGGTTTTGGGTTTTTGGGGTGCCTACTGAGTATGTTCATACTCACCCTTGACCGGGGTGTTTGCATGTGCGGTGCCAAGGGAGCGTTCTGGTGGGTGTTTGTGGCAGCATTCCCATTTTTCAGAATAGGCTGGACGTGCTTTGTAGTTTTCTTTTGGTGGGCCCTGTTTTACCCTTTTGTACTTTTTCTATTGCACTCTGGTTTGGTATAGTGTATGCATGCATTTTATTTTCAGTTTGATATAACTCTGCACTGTTTCATAGAGGTGTGTGTGGGTGCATGTGTACATGTACCTTAGGATAATTCATCCCATGTGTGTGATAGCCTACTCGGCGCTGGACGCCAGCCCCTGGCTAATTGAAGGTGGGCTTGGGGAGTCGCTGCTCGAGCCCCATTGGGTCGGTTCGTGACAAAAATAGCTCCCGGTTCGTCCACTGGGTAATCCTAACTAAAGTGTAGTTACTGAACTCAAACAACTTGTACCTGCAGTACGTCCCATCTATTCTAGCTCCGAGTAGCCTCCGTCTGTCACCCTCAGCCTCGATCACTGTTGAACGTCATCTGTACAGAAAAAAACATGGTGCGGGCAAAGCCAGTGCAAGGGTGAGTATAAAAATTCTTAGTAGGGGACCCCAAGACCCCTGATGGTCTCCTATAATCCACAAAGGATAAACCACAGAAGAAGGATACAGTCATGATGTATCAACCAACCCTACTTAGGTATATGCCCATACATATACCTAAGTTACCAGTCACAGTCCGGCACCAAATCTCAAGCCCAAACACTACCCTTTCCACAAAGGAAGTAAAGTCAATCACCATGATAATAATGGTTGAAAGACATAACACAACTCACACAAGTATATATAATTCATTGAGTGATAGATGTGATCAGATGTAGTCACTGATTCATCTAAGCTGTCGGACCCGCACTGGATACAGGACCAACTAAGCAGATGAACCCACAAATTATATAGGACCAGCTACTCTGTCGGACCCACACAAGATACAGGAAGAGAAGTCAGAACTATCAGACCCACATAGGATCCTGGTATAGTAGTCATTGATGTCGAACCCACATAGGATTCTGGTACAACAGTAATCCCTGTCGAACCCACATAGGATTCCGGAAAAGTAGTCGTTGCCGTTGAACCCACGTAGGATTCTGGTACAGTAGTCGTCTCAGTCGAGCCTATACAAGATTTTGGTATATTATTCATCGCTGTCGAAGACATGTAGGATTCAAGTACAGTAGTCGTCGGAGTCAAACCCACGTAGGATTCTGGTACAGTAGTCTTCGCAGCCATCTCTAAGGTTCCCACACACAGCACACTCGATTATAGGAAGGACTGCTCCTCTAGTAAAGTGTCGATACATCAACTATCACAATTTCTTGAGTTGATGTATCTGTTAGATCTGTCTCATCAAAAGGAACCCAATGCAACAGCTAGTGCGTCAATCAGATGCCCGGTCAGAGAGTTATTGGCATTTCATTTCCATGGGCCCGGTTGGATTTACCCTCGATCCAAACCCGTCCGTTTTTATAATTTTTTCCAGAACTCACATAGAGTATCAAAAAAAAATCCACCTCATCGCATGGGTCCTAGTGCGGCAGACAGCGCATCGTTCAGACGTGCGGTCTTGAAGATATTCGCATTTAAGCGTAGTCGGGCCCGGCCCGTCAAGCCTAGTGGGCTATGGATGGTCGGCCTGAACTAGCATGGTGGGTATGACCCGGCTGGGGTTTCGGCCCGGCCCGGGTCAGCGGGTCCGACCTGGTGGGGAGCGACCCGCCTGCGGACCCGGCCAGTGTTGCCAGCCACTTCGGTTTGCCCGGTGGCGCATAGCTGCACCGCCTTCTCCTGCCCGGCCGGCCGTAGCTGGACGGTTCTGCCCGGCGCAGGCGGCCCGCAAAGCGGGCCACGGTTCAACCCATGAAGTGCCCATGGGAATTTCGGTTTTCCAGCCTGGCAGGCAGGCAGCCGGCCGGTTCGTCCAGCAGAGCGACTCACAGAATCAGGCCATGGTCTTCTCCGCGCGGCGCCTGCGGGCTCCGTGGATTTCCATCCCGGCCTGCAGGCGGCCGGATGGTTCAGGTCATCCGAGTGGGCCGTGTTATCCTCCACACAGCTGATGTGATGAAACCATTCCTCCACCCCCACATCCCAGCCTGTTCGCGGCCTTCCGCTCCACAGCGCTGTGCAACGGTGCCGCGCCTCTTCATCCACCACGGCCCTCCCTCCCGCGGTTCCTCTTCGATCCATTGCGGTCCTCCTGGCCGCGGTTATTCTCCGGGGAGGTGCAACGACACCTCAACCTTTCAGCTCTGCCACCAACGTCATCAAAAGAAAACAACAATGGGGTGGGCCAGACGTGTTCAAGCGGTCCAAACACTCCTCTTCATTTGATAACATCTGTTTTTCCTATCCAAAATTTTGTATGACGAGAAATGAAAGTGTAATATGATATTTAAAGATAATAAAAAATTATACTACCTTGATTTCGATGTTCACTTGATGGTGTCAGGGGAAGACAGCGTCGTTCCGTTGATGTCTGGAGGAGATGATGTCGTCGTTGGTGACATTCTTCACGGGCGGTGTCTACTCCTCTATAGCCGATGAAGGAAGTTGAAGATTTTCTTCATGTTCTTTGTGGGAATAATGATTTCCTTATATTTCTCCAAAGCCTCCCCAGGTAATATGACGAACCCAAACCAAAATCAAATAAAACCCCTTATTAAAAATATGGCTTAATGAATTCAAGGATATTCAAATTCATTAAGATACATACATTAATTAAAAAGGTCGGTTGGATCATTAAATGGGAGGGAGAAATGAAGAGGCTCCAAATAATTAATGGGAGGGTTTCATCCTCCTTAATTAGGGATTCAAGGAGTTTAAAGTGGAGTATAAGAGTTTGAACTCATGTGGGTCCCACCACATATTATCCAACCATGGGAGGTTATGTGGGTGTGGGCCCCACCACCAACCTACCAATGGATGTTTTAACTACCATCCAAATAAAATTATGCAGCACAAAATTTTATTTAAATTTGACATAGAAACCCCAAAAATTAACTACCTCTCCAGATAAAAAGAAACTGCAGAAAAGGTCTCCATAAGAGAATATTGGCACTTCGAGTTCATAGTGTCCTCAGATTTCAATTATGAGTGCCGATTCAAAAGACAGGAAAACCCACACATACGTTTACTAAATGTACCCGAACAAAACTTCAGAAATTTATTTTGGGCACATTGGGCCTTGGAATCTTACGCCGTCCGAAACTGAAGACTCGTAATATTCCTATGTATTTTTGAAAAAATATTTCAAAGGATTTATACGTCTTTTATCCCCACCTCAGTGCTTTACGTCCCCGAAAGCTAAAACTCACGTTAAGGGAACAAATTGGGGTACTGAGTACGCATCTGAGAATCCCGCTCCCATGTGCTCTCATACAGGTTCCCATGCTGCCATTGAACGCGCACCAGAAGAATAGACCATCCACACAGGACCCGATCCTGTCGATCCTCAATCTCCACCAGAACCTCAATGAATGTCACCCTGTCATCAATGTCTAGCTTCCCATGGTCGATGATGTTAGACGAGTCATGTACTTATCTCCTCAACTGAGATACGTGGAAGACGTCGTGAACTCGGTGCAACTGTGTTGAAAGAGCCAGGAGGTATGCTACCTTGCCTACTCTGTTGAGAACCTGGAATGGCCCAATGAATCACAGTGATAACTTGACGCCTTGGCAAAATCTCTGTAGACCTCGTCGAGGTGAGACCCGTAAGAAGACACGGTCACCATCCTCGAACTCCAGTAGTCTTTGTCTCCTATTTTCATAGAACTTCTTCATGCTCTGTGCAATCTTCATCCACTCATGTATGATCTGAATCTTCTCCGTCGTAGCCTGCACCATTTATGGTTCTTCAAGTGCTGATTCCCCTGGGTCAGTACAGCACAGTGGTGATCTGCAAGGTTGGTCTTACAGTGCGTCGTAAGGTGACATCCCAATGGTGGAGTGGTAACTGTTGTTGTACGCAAACTCCGCCAAGGGTATGTTATCCTCCCATCTATGACCAAATTCAAGGACGCATGCACGGAGCATGTCCTTAAGAGTCATAATGGTC
Source organism: Viscum album (assembly GCA_963277665.1). NCBI lineage: Eukaryota > Viridiplantae > Streptophyta > Magnoliopsida > Santalales > Viscaceae > Viscum > Viscum album. The sequence goes on along the minus strand of OY728161.1, from coordinate 604,746,190 downwards.
CTATCAGTCTGGCCATCCATCTGATGATGGAAGGCAGTGCTAGAGAAATGTTGTGTTCTGAAAGCCTCCTAAAACCCCTTCCATAGTCGGTAAGTGATAAGGCTACTCGGTTGTAGACGATTGTTGATGAAACACCATGAAGCTGTACGATCTCATGTATGTTGAGGTGTACCAAGCTCTCTACTGAGCCCTGCTCTATGATTGGTAGGAAGTGGGCCAACATAGTGAGTCGGTCAACAATCACCCAGATAGAGTCATTTTCATTGGATGTATGTGGGAGTCCCATCACAAAATCCTTGGATATCATGTCCCGCATACACTCTGGAACCTCTACGGGCTGAACCAAGCCTACTGGAACCTGGTGCTCCACCTTCAATTTCTGACAAGTGAGGAATCGTGAGACAAACTCTGCTACCGCCTTCTTCATACCCGACCACCAACTCTATCGTCTGAGGTCCTGATACATCTCCGCCACTCCTGGATGTACCAATATAGGGGAAGTGTGAAACTCCCTCAACACCTCCTCTTATAGTGAAACAGGTACCATGGTACGTCCTCTAAATAGGATGACATGCTCCCCAATTTCAGAAAACCCATTAGGTGCGTTCCCTGAGAATATATTAGCACGTCAAGTCTCACAGTCAACTTCCCCACGTTGTGTCTCTCTTACTCGCTGAAGAAGTGGATGAGTGACTACGATAGACTGTAGAAAGTCAACTCCATATCTATCCCTAAAACATATCTGCAACGCGTCCTGCTGATCTGTCGCCTCTCCTAGTAGCTAAATACATAATCTCCAGCTATGAGCATCTACTACAATGTTCCCCTACCTCGGAGTATAGACTATCTATAAGTCAGAGTCCTGGAGGAACTCGAGCCATCACCACTATCTCAGGTTCAGGTCCTTCTGCGAGAAGATGTACTAGAGACTCTGGTGGTCATAGTAGACTATAAAACCCTCACCCATCAGATAGTTCTGCCACATATTCAAGGAAAATACCACTACTTCTAACTCCATATCATTGGTAGAATTGTTCTTCTCGTGTTGTCTCAACTGTTGTGAACCAGACATGATCCATGTTCGCTCCTGCATCAGGTCACACCTGAGTCCAGTCCCTGATGTGTCGCAGTAAACTCCGTACCCTATGCCCTCCTTCGGTAGACTCAAGATGGTCACACTGGTCAATCATGGATTTAGCTCCTGAAAGCTATCCTGGAATCTATCCGACCACACGAAGGGTTTCCCCTTATTCATCAATGCTGAAAGCGATGCTACAACTCTAGAGAAGTCTGGAACAAATCTCCGATAGTACCCAGACAGACCCAGAAAACTCCACACCTCTGTCACACTCGTAGGTGTCTCCCCAGAAAGTACCGCCTTGATCTTCCCTGGGTCCACTGCAACACCAACCTCCGAGATGATGTGTCCCAAGAAGTTAACCTCTCGAATCCAGAACTGGTACTTTGAGAGTTTATCATATAGCTGGTTCTCTCAGAGTGTATCCAGCACAAGCCACAAATGGAATTTCTTCTCCTCCTCAGTAGTCAAGTAAATCAGTATGTTGTCAAGGAAGACTACGACAAAGCAATCGAGGTAAGGCTCAATGATCCTATTCATGAGACTTATGAACAATACTGGTGTGTTGGTTATATAGAAGGGAATAACCAAGAACATGTAGTGGCTAGAAAAACACCTAAAGGTCGTCTTATGTACATACTCATCTCGAACTCTGTGATGGTGATAGACTGACCTGTGGTCTATATTTGAGAACCATTGTGCTCCCTTGAGATGATTGAATAGGTCATAAATCCTAGGGAGTGGGTACATGTTTTTCATGTTCTCCTGAGTAATGCGACGGTATTCGACACACAGTCACAATCTCTCATCCGCCTTCTTGGAAAACAAAATTGGAGATACCAAGGGTGAAACACTAGGTCAGATAAATCCATTCCCTTTCAAGTCCTCTAGCTATACCCACAGCTCACGAAGCTCAGCGGGAGCCATCTGATATGCTGGAGTAGATATCAGTGTTGTCTCGGGGTACAAGTCAATATTGATGTCTACCTCTTTGTGAGGAGGTAGTCCTAGAACGTTGTCAGGGAAAACATCATCGTACTGATCCACCACAACAAGAAAACTTGGGCACTACACATCAGTAGCTATGTGGATGAGACTATCCAACTATTGTATGATCGGCTACCCCCTCCTTTGCATAAGTCCATTGTACGCTGAAAAGGATCCCTTCTCACCGGTGAAGGTGAACCTGGTCCCATCCATGCAGATACAGCACACTTTGCACCTAATACATTCAATATGAGCAAGAACTATGGATAACCATTCCATACCCAAGATGACATCTTAAGGCCTCGACGCCGCTACGGGAACATACAAGATGAAGATATTTCCTCCTAGAGTAAGATCACACAACCGGCACCAGTGCGTAATCATCGAGTCTGCTCCCATAGGAGTCACTAGCTGTAAGGATCGAGCCAACGGCTCCGTCGGAATCTCCGAGCTATGAATGAGGGTAGTGGTAATAAAATAATTATTTGAAACTATGTCTAAAATTACTGCAGCAAGGGTGGAGTAGACACAGATAGTACCTCAAATCATCTCAGGTGCGCCTCGTTCGTAGGCCTGAAGTGCCTGAAGCTGAGACCTATACTGTCTGCCACCTCCCTGTGGTCAGGGTGGACCTCCTGGTGGTGGTGGTAGTAGAGCCTCAAAACTTCGTTTACCACCCACTGCTCAGCCAGCTCCATTACCCGTCCACCTTCTCCCGGAAGCCACCACGGTCAAACCTCTGCCTCTTTTTGGGAGTTACCTCTACTGTGTGATGCTCATCTGCACGGCAGGTCGGGCAGTCATGAGCCATGTGGCCCTGCCTGCCGCATGCATAGCACTATCTGCTCCTCATATAACTAGCTTTGTCTCGTGTTACCCACACAATTGAACCTGTATACTGGGGTCTCCCACCTGATGGCCTGGTCCACATGGACCTCTGTGTCATCTTTCTTATGCCGGCTAAAGAAGACTCTGCTATGTGTTTCCATGTGGTGGGACTCCCTACTGGTGACTGCTCAGTGAGAAAAATCTCCACTAGAAGGGCTCGCTCCCCCACCCCCACCTATATCAGAATGATGAGGAGAATCATCGAAGCCCTGATCTCATGCATGAGTCCCTACTCAGAGGTCTGGGCCCTGAAAAACGGGTCCCATACCATATCCGTGGAGTAGCGTGAGAGGTCGGTGAATCTCGTTGTGTACTGAGCTACTGTCATGTTTCCCTGATACAGATGAAGTAACTCTTGAATCCACACCGCACGAAGGATGACAGGAACAAACACTGAGCGAAATAGACTCTTGAAGTCTATACAGAGTAATGATGCCTCGTCATGCACTTAGAGCATCAGGCTCCACCATCTACCTATTTCTGCTTGCAGGAGACTCACTGCAAGGATCACCATGAGGGCAGCTGGTGTCCCTACCAATCATAAAACTCACACGATAGCCTCCATCCAATCCTCAACTGCATGTGAGACCATCTCTCCCTGGAACCTGGGTGGCCTTTGGCACTGGAACTCATGCAACACACTCAGGCGACGTGCACTCTCTACTACTGGAGCTGGTGGAATCGGTGGCCCAGTGGGTAGTGGTACCTCTGGTACCTCCGATGTGATGGGGCCCTACACTGAGGCCTCGTCGCTCAGTGTGCTACCATCCCATACAATATTCGGAACCCTAACTGGCTGCCTTTGGGGGCCATCCTTAAAAGAAACAGGTATTCCATGGTTAGAACAATATACCTGGTGAAATAACACAATGTATTTATGAAGAAAACTTTTTCAAAGGAAACACACATGCAATCAGTGTTTTTATACTCTATGTATGAGATCATAAGTTAGAGTCCTAGTATGTGGATACGTTGGTTACCACACAAACACCGGTTTCCATAAACTGATAACCACACCCAAAATACTTAAAATTGTTTCCATTAAAAGAATCAGAGTCCAAGTTATGCGGTAGAACCGACTCCTCTGATACCAATTTTTCACGACCCATCCTTAGGGTCCTTGTCATGACTAACCCAATCCCGCCTTCCATAGGCAAGGGGCTGGTGACTAGCACCAAAGGCGAATCCCTGATAAAAAGGGAAGGAATTACTTTTTTAACATGTAACACACAGACAGTCTAAATAAAAGCAGTAGAGACAACAAGTACAACAATAGAAAAGTAAGGTGTGTTAAAAGTAAGTGGGCCAGTATACCAATCAACCTGAACAACAAGTAAAAGTACAAGTAAAAAAGGGAAAACAATACTTGGTTTGTCTACCGGGGAATCCTACCTGATGTGTAGGTACAGAAATCGAACAACTCATCCCTACGGTATGTCCCGTCTAGTCCAGCTCCGAGCATCCTCCGTTTGTCACCCTCAGTCTCGATAACTGATGTTCTTCGTCTACATAGAACACAAGATGGTGAGGGCATAGACTGTGCTGGGGTGAGTATAACAATACTTAGTAGGGGACCCTGAGACCCCCAAAGGTCTACCAGAATCCACAAAGGATAAACCAAAGAAGAAGGATACAATCACGACGTATCAACTACCCCTACTTACGTATATTCCCACACATATACCTAAGTTATCAGTCATAGTCTGACACCAACTATCGAGCCCAAACACAACCCAATCCACAAAACAAGTAAAGTCAATCACCATGATGATAATGGTTGAAATACATGACTCAGATCACACAGGTATACATCATTCATAGAGTTATAGAGATGATCAAATGTAGTCACTAATTAATCTAAGCTATCAGACCCACACATGATACATGAACAGAAGTCAGAACTGTCAAACCCATGGAGGATCCCGGTATAGTAGTCATCATTGTCGAACCCACGTAGGATTCTTGTATAATAGTCGTCGTTGTCGAACCCATATAGGATTCTGGTAAAGTAGTCATCGTAGTCGAACCCACGTAGGATTCAAGTATAGTTGTCGTCACAGTCGAACCCATGCATGATTCTAGTACAATATTTGTTGATGTTGAACCCACGTAGGATTCTGGTACAGTAGTCATCGCAATCAAACCCAAGTTGGACTCTAGTTCAGTAGTCATCGCAACCAATTCTAGGGTTCCTGCATACAACAATATCGATTCTTGGAGGGTCCGCTCCTCATGTCATGTTTCAATACATAAATTATCATTAAGTCTCTATTTGATTTATCTAGTAGTTCCATATAATCAAAAGGAATCCAACACGATAGAAGTCGCATCAATCGGACGCCCGGTCTGAGAGTTATTGGAATTTTCGTTCCAGGGGCCCGGTTGGATTTATGCTCGATCCAAACCTGGCCATTTTTTAAAAGTTGTCCAAAACTCACTTAGGGTATTGCAAAAATACCGTCTCGTCGGGAGGGTCCCAGTGCCGTAGACAGCGCATCATTCGGACGTGCGGTCTTGAAGTTATTCGTATTTTAGGGAAGTCAGGCCCGGCCCATCAAGCCCAGTGGGTTGTGGCAGCCCAGACCAATCTGGCTTGGCGGGTCGGACCCAGTTGGGGGGACGTCCCGGAATGGCTCGGTGGGTCCGACCAGTTTGGGAGGTCGGTCCGGCCATGTGGGGCGTGACCCACCTACAGACCCGGCCCGTGCTGTGTGTCGGTCCTGTTCACCTGGAGGGGCCAAGCGGCGCCGCCTTTTCCTGTCTGGCCGGCCGTAGCTGGCCGGTTTATCCAAGGGCATGCGTCCCGCACAGTTGTCTGTGGTTATTCCCACACGGTGCCTGTGGGTGCAGCATATTTCCAGCCCGAACGGCAGGAAGCTGGCTGATTCTCCCAGCAGAGCGGCCTGTGGAAGCGTGATGCAGCCTTCTCCGTGCGGTGCATGTGGGCGCCGCTGATTTTCAGCTCGGTCGGTAGGCGGACGGCCTGGTCGGTTTGGCCGAGTGGCCCGCAGTTACGGGTGGCGTTCTCCTCCACGTGGCCGACATGACAGCATCAGTCCTCCACTGCCACTGCCTGGCCTAGCTGCGACCATCAGCTCAACAGCAGGGCGCGACGGCGCCACGCCTCTTCATCTGTCGCGGCCCTCCCTACCTCGGTTCCTCTTCCGTCCACCATGGTTCTCCAAGCCATAGTTATTCTCGGGCATGGTGCAATGGTACCATGGCCTATTGGCTCTACCTCTGACGTCATCAAATGAAAACAACAAAGGGGAGGGTCGGCTGTGTTTGTGCGGTCCGAACCCTCCTCGTCATTTGATAACATATGGTTTTCCGAACCAAAAATGTGTACGATGAGTAACGAAGGTTTAATCTCATATTTAAAGTTAATAAAAAATTCCCCTACTTTGATTTCGATGTTCTCTTGATGGTGTCGTGGGAATACGATATCGTTACATTGATGTTGGGAGGAGATGACATTGTCATTGGCGACGTTCTTCGTGGGCAGTGTTTACTCCTCTAACACGGATAGAGGAAGTTGAAGATGTTCTTCGTGTTCTTCGTGGGAAGAACACTTTCTTTCTAATTCTCAAAATCCTCCCACAGTTATATGTCTAACCCCACCGAAAAGGAAACAACACCCCTTATTAAAAGGATGGATTACTGAATTCAAGGAGATTCAAATTCATTAAATTACATCCATTAATTAAAAAGGTGGGTTGGCTCATTAAATGGGAAGGAGGAAAAGAAGAGGCTCTAAATAATTAAGGGGAGGGTTTCATCCTCCTTAATTGGGGGTTCAAAGAGTTTAAGGAGGAGTTGAAGAGTTTGAACTTGTGTGGGCCCCACGACATAATATCCTCGCATGGGAGATTATGTGGGGGTGGGCCCCACCACCATCCTCCCTTTGGAGGTTTTAACAACCATCAAAAAAATTATGAAACACATATTTTTATTAAAATTTTACTTAGAAACCCCAAAATTAACTACTACTCCCGATAAAACACAATTGGAGTAAAGGTCTCTTTAAGATAATACCAGTGTTGTGGGTTCATTGATGTCCTCGAATTTCAATTCTGAGCACCGGTTCAAAAGATTTAGAAACCCGCACGTACATTTAATAAACATACCCGAAAAAAACTTCAGAAATTGATTTTGGGCACACCGGGTCTTAGAATTAGGCCCCTTCAGAAACCGTGGACTCATAAAATTCCCATATATTTAAGGAAAACATTTCCACCAGATTTTCGAGTCTTTACAGAAGTATATATAAAAAATTATGATATGATCACATGCTGTCATTTAAATATATAAAGTTATATAAACCATCCATTAATACCATTTGAGACAAATGAATACCATAACTCAATTTGGTGATAAAAATATTATCTTTAAATTTCATACATTGATACTGATAGACATGAATGAATTAAAAAAATAAAATACATAAAACATCAATTGTAAATATTTGATAACATACATACCAAAGTACATTATATATTGATATTTTTAGATAAATTATTTAAAACATATAAACAATAAAATGAATATTGGCTCATAAAAATAGACATCATCACACATAAAATTCGTCATAAAAAATATATTACAATATAAATAATTTAAAATCATTCTTCATAACAAAGGAAACTATAAAAATATGAATTTATTACCCAAGTTATTATTAAGGATCAGAAAAAGGATCAATGAATAAATTACAATAGTGAGCATAATATGTGCATAATCATATGGTGGAAGAATCAAAATACATTATCATATTATTAGAAAATTCAACCAATAAAAAAGATCATAAATAATGGTAAATTTCATAATGATTCACTTGTGAAAATGGGTCATATAATTAATTAAATAGGATCCTTATGAAAAAAATCATTAATTAAAGTATACATTAGATCTTCATTGAATCACATTAAAAACATGTCTCTATCAATGAACATTAATCATTGATCAATGAATTATCAAACCAATTAAATCCCATATTTATTAGATGTATCCTATAACTGGTAATCATTTTTTCATCTTAGGATGAACAAAACACTGTCATATTTTTGGAGTGAATTTCATCTATATAACTATATATAAATTCAAAATTCCTTGAAGGAATATAATGGGACCCATTCATCCCTTTCTTATAACATAATGACTCGTGTTTGGTTTATAATACAACATAATACCAATTATTTATAACCAAAAAACCATATTTTCTTTTTAATCAAACATATTTTCCTCGGTTTATAGTAGAACCAAACTTTACCAGATATAATTTCCTAGAACTATAACATGAATAGAGAACATAAATAGTTCATTACATTATAAATCATTTAAAAAATATTTTATTCAATTAATTATGTAATTTACATGTGAAAATTAAATCAGATCCCTCAAAATATCTACGATATAAGAATAATAAATCAAGAAAAACAATTATGATAATGTCATTACAAATTATAACGATGGTAACTTAATTAAAATAAAGGGTTTTTCAATTATTAATTGAAATACAATGATAAAAATTAAAAATTCTTGATAAACTATCCATTCTATATAGAATATCTCTTTTAAAAGTAACCAATTCATAAAATATAGTGAGAATAAAATTCATTAATATTATTGTTGTAAAAATATAATAAATTAATAGAAAACATTTCCCTAATGATGTGAAAATATGTTAATTTCGTAGAATCTAAAAATAAAAAATATTTTGAGATCTTTTTTATTGAGAGTCAAAAAAATCCCATGATGAAAATGTTAATAAATTATCTATCAAATCATTTTAAAAGATCTGAAAAGATATACTAAAATTACATTTAGAAATAATTTATTTTTTTAAAATAACATTTCATAATTTTTTTAGATAGAAAATATATAGATGAGAATGTCTTATTTAGAATTGTATTAATAATCAATATTGGTAATACCATCAAAGAAAAAATAGTTTTTAAAAATGATATAATACATAATTAGAGATATGGTAAGTAGTACATATCCAATATTAATGTTCCCATTTTACAAAAAACATGGGTCACATAAGGTTTTCATTACTAAGTATTTCTATAGTTATTATAATGTGTTAAATATCATGATATCTCTTTAAATAAACTTTTACTTACCATCAATTTTAGGAATTTATTAAAAACGTATCACATTACATTGTTGATGTTATAATCCACATGTACACATGAACTAAATTAACAATTTGTAGTAATATATTTCTAAAAATAAAGAAGATATATTTTTATTTATGAAATTAAATTATTTCTCTAATTTAATATAAATAAATTGTATCCATAATTACAACCATATCTTCCTGTCAGTTATGGAAAAAAATTTATATCCCCTATCTTTGCGCTTGTCCACCATACACACAAATGATTGTATCATTTACCATTTAATGAATGTGTATAATGATATAGAATATTTCATAAACATTAGAGCATATTATTTAATTGATGATATTTATTTATTTATTTCATTTTGGTAGAATATGATTTTATTACGGAAAAAGAAGAAATAAAAATAAATTGATCCATTAAATGGCATACCTCTTAATTAGACATCCTCCATTTCATTAATGCATTATCCCTATAACATTGGTATTATACTATAAATAAGACATGTAAAATGTGGGTTTGGATTATAGGAAATTATTTTGGAACATAGTAACTTAGTATACTGGTACTTGAATTATGGAGAGGATAGAAGATTGGATGACCTTTTATATGTGAGGGGAGGGGCACTCTTTTAATTATATAATTTACTCTACTCATATAAATTTAAATTCAATTAAAACTGCTAAAAAATATAATGATATAATTTAAAATGAAGAAGAGTTTAAAAACTCTTATAAAATAATATTCTCAAATATCTGGTCATGTTTATACCCTAATCTCTTAATATCATCCCATGTTATTCATTTTCACAATTATAATGGCATCATTAATATTTATTGTTTATGGGTTATAAAATTTTTTATAAAAGGAAAATAGACCCAAAATTGAACTGTGCTTTATTTTGAAAACAATTTAAATTTATTGTGGAAAAAAATTTATTTTTCTATTTTTTTAAATAATTTTTATAATATATTTTTTATTATATAATATCATAAATGTAATTTTTAGAAATACATGAAATATTATTATATAATATGTATCCAAATAAAAAAATGGTTCCCAAATAACATTTATTCAAATATAACAAGAATATGGTCTTCATATAATAATATAATTAGACTTATATATGTTTGGATATCATTTTTAATATTACTTTTATTTTTAACCCCTTTGCTAACAAATTTTAACATTAATCCTGAAAATGGATTTTTCAAAATTAAGAATTTATAATTTTTCCTATGTCATAAAAATTGGATTAAAAAAAATGAAATTGGGATGAAATAACATATGATATGAAATCATAATATATTTAGACTTTTTATATCAAATTCTTAATAAATTTTATTTAACATGAAATAAAATTAATTTCTTTTTAATAAATTTTTCAAATAATATAAATTTTATAAAAATAATAATAATTGAATTGGAATATAAACCACTTATAATATAGTAATTTGTTATATTAATATTAATTATTAGTTAGACACTTAATCTCAATGAAAAAATATATCATTAATAGTTTTTAGAATCATTTACCCTATTTTTATATTACATTAATAAGTAATGTGCCATTATTGTGTGAGCATATAATGTAATTGTATCATAACAAAAAATTATAAATAAAATTTAATAATAAAAAATTATTATAAATATTTAAAATAAACATTAACAACCAAACATATGTTTTTTGTATCTGTATAAAAATTATTATATATATTAAAATAAATATAGTGACGTTATTGACTTTATCATTTATATAAATAATATAATTGTCAAAATAAAAGATAAATAGAAAAAAATTGTTTTATTTTATATGTTTATATGATAATGGATGAAATTGAATGATACAATGAAATTAAGGTATGATCTTTAATAAATTTTAATCCTTATTTCATTACTTACATCCCTAATGAACCCATTTTACGTTTACCATTGTATCAATAATTTACTATTGCTTCTAATCATTTTGAATAAGTATTTATTAAAATTATTACCTAATATTAAGTATTTTATTTCCAACAATGAAATCCATTTTACCAAATTTAATTCCAATATATGAATTAATTTTAATTTTTATTAAACCCACAAAATCCAATAAACAAATAATTTAACAAAAAATGTATTGGTATTTATAAAAATGTTTTTATACCTATTTGACATATAATTATACTTCATAAAAAATTTAATATAATTATTTACTAAAAAATAAACAATAATATATAGAAATTAATCCAAAATATAACAAGTCTTTATATATACCTAAAATTAAAATAATTGTTTCTATAAAAATAAATATTTTTTAATAAATATATATAAATAATTCATAAATAAATATAAATAACTCATAGTAAGATAACTATAACTTTTTGAATTTAAAAAATCATTTTTTAAAAAAAATTAAAAATTATTGAGATATGTTATACCATTCTCTCAGAAAAATAATTTAAAACATTTTTAATGTAAACATTTTTTGAAGTCGTATAAAATAATTAAAAATTGAGTTCCCACATCAAAACAATTATCAACAAATTTTTATAGATTAAAGAGCATATATATGTGTCAAACTATTTATTATAATATTCAATTCCATAAATTTATCATATATTTTATAAATATAACATTTAAATATTAATATTTCATGGTTCTATTTGGCTTAGTGTTCTGTATTGCATATACTATCAAACATAGTGTTTTTTTAATTATTGGGGAAATAATTAAATAAATAATTATATGTTATTTCATGGGATTTATTATTTAAATGTTAGTTTTAATTTCATGATTTATTTTCATATAATCTGATCAAGGATATGTATTTTTCCACTTCATTTCTCACTCAATTAATCCAAATTTGAATAAATATCTATGAAAAAAAAGAATAACCCATTTTATTGATTCTAGATTTCTAGATAAAACCATCAGACTACACTGTGTGTTTCCAATGTACATTTACTTGTATCTCTATTATTTATAGTAGGAAGTAGTATGAATTAATTCATTTTTTCAATTAATAAATGTGAAATGATCTAATAAATTATCTACGTTCAGACCAATTTCTAATGGAACATGCCACGTTGGACTATAAAATGTGAAACTTGTTAACATTCCATGAATTCTGCATATTTTCTTGGTGGAAAAATTATAATATTCAAGTCATATAGTAATCTCACGTTGCATATACAAAAAATGAAATTTATAAAAAGGAAAATATACAATGAACTAGTAATACATGCCCTTTTCCTTATGAATATCCATGTAGTAATACATGCATGATGCAATAGAATTTTTCACAGTAAAATGACATGAATGATTCATGATATGTAGTTGGATTCTCCTTTCTTTTACATAATCATGTTCATCCTTATAATTTAAAATAAATTTATCTCTCATTAATTTTCATAATTATATGTTCCATGTTTCATTTATATAAAATATATATTCACCATTATTGGATTTTTATGATTATTAATTAATTCAAATTTTTATATAAAACATATTATTGATAATCTATGTACATCATAATACATCGAGTGCTATGTGAACCACAATATCAATAAAAGAAATGTTATCTGAATTATGTTTTGTGGATATTTTAAATGAATAATGCACTCTATGAAATTATTTGATAAATCATTTATGCTAAATATTATACGATAAGAGGTATAAGTTATTTACAAAAACCAATTACAATGAACGAGATCTCATTTGGTTATATTCATGCACTTGTTCTATAAATATTATATTAAATTTTATCTGTGACTAATTTATTTAATTAATTTAATATCCCAACAGATGGTTTCTTATATAATATATTTGATAGAGATGAATATTATTTTTATAAATTTATTAATAATATAATTTACTTATTTAATTAATTTTGTTTTATAATAACAAAATATTGAATTAGAATGAGTATAACTATATTATATCAATTCTGTACTTGTTGTGTTTGTGGATGATCAAGAGAATATTCAGACCTGTTTATCTGTCCAGTTCAATTTAATTTAATTATATCAATGGTTTTTTAAATTATTATATTATTTAAAACTTATTGAAATCTATTCATCCCCCAACCTATTATATATGAAAAAACATTTCCTTGTTTTTAATATTTTATTCCCCATTTATGGTTCCCCTCACCTATGAGTGCTATAAATATATTATGAGGAAAAGGCACCCACAAGAATATAGTTTGTTAAATTATTAATATTGGATGAACCAAAACAAGAATATATATTTGAAGTCAATGTAATGATTAAAACTCAATCCTATACCTGGCCAAGAGGTTTTCCCCTGTATTAAATCACTTTTTAATTGTCTACGAAATTAAGAAAACACTATTTAAATCATTCCTATCTTAAATATTTTGTATTGTAATACATATATAAATTTTCTTAATCTTATATAATTGTCAAATAAATTATTGGATTACTATGAAAATATTTAATTAAAATAAAACTGTTATTTGAATAAATTCATTATTTTATATTTAATAAATTTATTCAAATACACAAAAAGTGAAGTGGGCCAAATAAAATAAAGGATGAAAATTGATTCTTAATTAATCAAGATATCTTATTTCAATAATATGTCCTTATCATTAATTATCTAAATTAATCTGGACCCCAAATTAAGAAATCAATTCGACCTCATTTAAGGTAAATTTTTATTAATGATAATTCATAACTATGGTTATGGGTTCACAGAAATGAATTTTTATTTTGATTTATAGTCATAGTAAATCCAATAAAAATTTTATGGAAATATTTGGTGAAATCATATTATGTATTTCTTTATTAGTGTTTCCACTTAAGGAATTAGGGTGTTTATATTGTGGATTTAGAAACAGTGGCTACATAAATAAATTATAATAAATTTCTTTCACACTTTCTAGATTATTAGAATGAATATTGGGAACATTTAAACAATAATTTCACACCATGGTACATTCTTATCACAATGGGGACTTCTTTCTGGGCTTGGTAATATTTTTAGAGAAACTATAAGATAATTATAATTATCTCATCCAAAATATTTTTCTAATCATATAATGCATCAATAGATTATTTTATGTTTTTCAATATATAGAAAAAGAAACCATGAAAGCATTCAGATTATTCTATAACTCATGGAATATACTTACACTACATTACTATTAGAGAATTTGAACTACATAATGGAATTCAATAAAATTTATTATCATCAAAATAAGAATATGTTTAATAATGGTTCATAAAAATGATATATTTATTGTAAATCCACTATGATATCTCATCAACTATATCTATAGAATAAGAAATAAATTATTATTGATAAATAAGATTCCCACTATACTATTTTACTGTATACTTGAAATGGTTATTTTCATTAATATTGTCATCAATTATTTAAGCTCATCTTTTAATATTTACAATACATTGTGTGAGGTATTACCTATGAAATATCAATTATCATCTAAAGCACTAATTTTTCTATATTCATCAATGTATACATGAAATGATTAGATATAAATCTAATAAAGACTTTTAACAATTCTTCATCATGAAAATAATGTTTGGTTGAAAATTATTCTCTCACTCCTTGAGGTGATGTGAAATAAATACAAGGTTGAAAACCCCGTTGCAACATTATACAATACATTAATATCTTGATAAGTGATTGGGGTAAAACTGCTCCTTGGGATATATTTTGAAGAAACCAAGGGATTAAAATAAATGAAAAGGGCATCAAGACTATTTGGGTGATGATTTTACCATTTTATGATAAACATTAAAACCAAAATATTAATAACTGAATAAAACATAAATATAAATAATAGGAAAAAATTTAAACTAAAAACATCACCAAAAAACCAAACAATATTAGAGAATAATTAAAAACCATGTTACATAACCAAATACGTCAAGATACAAAAAAACCCAAGGACATTAAAGAAATCAAACAAAAAACTCCCTCTCTCCTCCAAGATCCAACTCATCAATCCATGCCTAAAGAATCATGAATATTCAATAAAAAACTAGGGGAACTTGGATTTAATTTTTTTTTGATATATTACATCTTCAAACACCCACAAATACAGAAGTGGGAGGTCAGTCCAAACATAGTAGGATTTACCCAATGACAATCCAATACTTATCACCCTGAAAATAATTTTAATAAAATTTATATAAAATATTTTAAGATAGTTTTATATAGTTTATGTTGAAAACAAAATAGCTTTCCATGTTAATCAATAAAAACAATACTTTGGAAAATTTCTAATCACATTTGGAATAAAAACTTCATCATTCCACAAACACATATCCAAAAAAACACATATTCATTCCCAGGTGATAGTCCATACTCAAAATTGGTATCTTGATGATCCAAACTTCTTCAAAAGGTTAATAATGTCAATGTTCCAAAATAGCACATTCCTCTTCTATAGGGCTAAATCATTATACTCCAATGAAACATACCACTTATTCATGGTCTGGATAATGAATTGAACTTGCACCAACCATGTATTATAGAAATCCATATTAAACTAAATCCCAAAAACTGTTATTTATTTATGAAATTAAACATCGTTTTTTATATATGAAATGGAAAAACTAATATTAAAATCATCACATAAAAATTATTATATAAGAACACTGTCTTAAAATTTTCCACTTCTTAAATTTTTAAAAACCACTAATAAGCTTGATTCCAATAAAAAAAATAGATTTTTTTTTAAAACAATTTTACGAAATCAAAAATTTTAAAACCAACACACCATTTTATTTTCATGTGGAGCCAATTGAGAAGCTACATACCTCAAAAATGTGGGTGAGAACAAATAAGTACACCTAAATTACCCAAATTTGATCTCCAACTATATTACATTAATTAGATCCAATATTATTCATTATAAAAAAAACCAAAAAACCTAGATATATATATAAAATAGTATATATATGGTTTCATGTATTCATATTACATTTGATCATAAAATAATATCGATGAATAATAACTTAACAATGAATCCAGACCTCCCACATTCTTTGTTTCACCAATAGATCATTTCCTAAATAAATAGAATCATATCTTATGACGTGGGAGAAATATGATCTCATGTTGTTGGGGGTAATTATGGGTAGTTATTATTAATGGATTTAAATTTTATTAGATCTACACATTTAGGTGGGAATACCGTAAACTGCAGGGTTATGATGCATGGTTTAAAAAACAATTCACCAACCATGTGCTTCTACTACCATAATATAATCCCTTATATAGTTGGGCCACATGGTTTAAAAAAACATGTTATAACCATTCATTTCAATATATATATAATTTTTTCCCCTTGTAATATTTTGGTCTGGAAAACCATTATCCAACCATTTGGAGCTATTATCCTTATCTCCACGTTAAAAAAAATACTTGATATAGTGAATGGTTTTTAATCACTCTACTCAAGCTGTGAACCTCTAGATAAACCTCAAATGAATTTCCAGACTCCTTCCAAACATCTAAAAATAATAACAATATATATATATATATATATATATATATATATCTGTGTGAGTGTGTGTGATAAAAAAATAATGGTTCATGCACCAAAAAGTGATGATGCTACATTCTCCACAAGTTTGTTCTTTCCATCCCTATTAAGTAGAAAACTACTGTTTTCCTAAAATAGTTTAATCCAATGTTCTAACATTCCCTTTTGAAAGTCCAGGATCAATTCCTGAATATGTCTATGTTACAATAAATACCACAATATATATATTATTTTACCATATAAAATATTATGTTCTATATTAAAAAAATTTATTGTCACATGAATGAACTTATCATTTTGCTATTGGCCAAAGTTTTATCATCTAACCACATGATCATGATCAGGTTGATACTTTATAAACTGAATTACATAAATCCCAATATGAACCAAACTAATCTATGAGGGAAAATCCACCTTATATGACACCTCCACAATTCATTCATGTATATCAAAAGGAATTGGTAACATACTGATAACATGGAATTCATACCAAAACATTGATACCCAAAACATGGAGAGATTCTAAAAAAACACATTATCACTCACCTAAAATAAAAAATTGTTTTTTATGATGCACATATGATTTCTGTCTAATATGAGCAATCAAAATTTTTATCATATCCACATAATATTCTCTCATGTCTCATTCTCAAGGTTTAGTTCAACCAGTGAAATATCCCATGTTTCCAATGAAAAAGGTTGCTAATGACACAGAATCCATTAAAATTATTTGAAAGGACCATATATATCAAATTCAGAAGACTAATTTTCATTGATAAATCTACTAATGGTATAGTATCCTTTCAGTAAACAACAGAATATATTACACAATCCCTAAGCATATCCTCTAATGTTTGGATTGTCATTTTGGTTTTCATTTAATTTCAGAGTGATATTCCAAGATAGCATTAAACTGATTACCATGCAATATTTTTATGTATTTATGAAAATGAGAAGTAATCCTAGGGTCAAATTATGATAGAAATGTGGCCCGAAAACTATTCATATTTATAATTTATATGATATAGGTTTTGTGAAATTACTCCATTAAGTTAGTTTCTTGGATATTGATAAATTGATCATATTTCATGATATTATCCACAGTTACCAATAATGAATCATGTCCCCTTATCTCCCATGGATATCTTGTTATGAATCCATATCTATCTTCTCCAACTTCCACAAAGGAATGAATAAACCCTTGATTATACCCTCTTGTCATTGTTTATCTAAAGTAACCTACTGATAGGTAAAGCATCTCGAAAAAACCCATGATATTTCCTTTTTCAATTCAACTGATCAAAAAATAAATTCAGCAATATAATAATATTTTCATTTACTGTAAAAAAATCCGATTTCTAATAGTGGTAATTGTTAATAATTTTTTCGTAACAAACTAATAAGATAATGATCTAGTATCCAAACCAGAAATATAAACTCACATACAACATCAATCCCTCTATTATCTCCCAACCAATATGTTTTAACACAATAACAACACATTATGGATTGGATATTTGAGGAACATTATCCTTCTAAACCAACTTAGGAACAAACGAAACTAGGATGGAAATGCAACATCACCTTGGTCGGTATAGTCTGGTGTATGTCCTCTAAGGCCGATGCCATCTACCCTTGATCAAAAGATTTTATAGATGAATAAATATACGAAATTAGGGATAATTATACTAGTTATCCAAATAATGGACCGAAAAATATTATTCCAAATTATTTATTTGGTTTTTTATCTCATTTTTTCATTACTTTCATGATCCATAATAAAAAATATTACCGCCCTGCATGGGAAAACAACCCAAGAAAGAGATCTAGGACTCAAAATATAGTGCATATGCATTTCTATAAACCAAATATTATAGGGGAGGTACTGATTTTAGTCTAAACTAATATTCATTGAAATTTTTCTAATGTCCTTTATTACTCAACTATGGTATTATTTCCTTAGGAAAGCTTTTATCTGTTGTTCAATAAATGAAACATCATGTGAAAAATATTTATTGTATCCATACAAGCCAAGGAATCTATACATCTCAAATAAATTATTTAGTGGTTTCAAAGAGATAATAGCTTTATATAGGATTAGTAGAATGTAATTTCTCATAAATTAAAATGATTGGGGAACATAATTCTTATAAATAAGAATAAAAATTTCAAAACATGTAATATAGACGATACTCCCACATGATTTCCTATAATGTAGCCTTTTGTTTCTCATGAACCCCCATTGTTCATGCATATACAGGTATATCATCTAAAATATCAAGACAAAGGAATATTTATTCCATTATAATATCAAATTCTTAAATACTGAAAATACTTATGGTGAACTCATAAGAAAAAATTTCAAAAAAAAATTACTCACAATGGGCATATCTTATATGTAAATATGTATTTGGAATTTCCACAGTCTAAAACCATAGTTTTTGATAGGTAAAATTAAATTAAATATATCTAGATTCACTGGTATACACTGAATTGATTAAAATAATCAACATTTTAGGGATGAAGATAGAAATTCTTTATCCTAACTTGGATAAACATGTATTAAACTAAACAATTACTAATGGTTCCATCCACCTTCTTTAGAAATATAATTGATGTTAACCATATAGATGTTCTTGGTTTGATATCCCTATTAATTAAAAACTATTTCAACTGATCCATCAATTCCCTTATTTCACTTAGTAAAATACGATAGTACATATGTCATATAGTATTGGACATAGATAGAAATCAATCTTGAACTCTAATTAACAGTTTTATACAACCCTAAGATATTGTAATGAAAATCAACATTGAATCAATCCACCATAGTGGGAAAATATTTTTTCATGACCATGTTTTCTAAAACAGAACAAACTAACTTCAATTGCTATGACATAGATTCAACTAAATGTATCATGTGACCTACTTTGATTGCATACACTACCCAATCTATGTTATAGAGATATATAACACCATCAACAGATATGAAACTCACCTTACATGAATAAAAATTGATACATGTCTTAATGTTCATTATCTATTCAATTCCTAAAATTGTATCCTAGGAATATATCCTTGTCATAGATAATTCACATTCCAGTTTAGTCCTATAGATTTTTGTCGAAGATGCTAGAAATTTCATGTATTGACACTCTCATAAACTATATGGTGTTCGAATTATGATTATAGAATTAATCATCTAAACATGTAAATGACTAATATAAATAAATCACAAATCAATAAATATTTTGTAAATTACCATATAAAATATATATATCATAAAGTTAGAAATAAAAAAATATACCTCTTACCAGGTAAGGTTTTCATTTTGCATCCCTGATCACTTTCTTATCTCCATTAAATTTCATACACGGTACATTTTTCTGATTATTCCCTTGTTGAGATTATAATGATTTATTTGGTAGGGTTTTTCTTGAATATCCATGGCTCACATGGTTCTGATGAAGATTGATACTCTTCTTCACTCATCCCATCAAATTATACTATTCATTGAAAGCGTGATATGTTACTCTATAACACAAACATAGTGAAAAACAAAAATTACATTGAATATTCTCCACATTATTTAATCTATGACATTGTCATGGTAGGTCTATAATATATAACGTCATATTGAAAAATACCCACATTGAAAACATCATGGATCATATTTCATTTGATTTGGACTATTTTCTAATCCTATAGTCTATTTATGAGATATTACACCACCCATAAAGTAGGTGACCCTTTTCCACTTTTTCCGAAAATTGGAGTTCTCAAATATTCTCAAAGGAATAATATTTATCCTCTAACTATATTTACATTGATATATCATTCATCCGCAATTAATCTATTGACCATACATGTATGATATTTTATAGAAATAAGAATATTCATTGGGGTAATTTACTGTTTGGACATCGAATAAAAAATCCATACCTTCAATTGTGATATTTCAAAAATGTGTAGTGTAAATTGGAATGAATTCATAATTTTATATGTATAATCTATTAAATAGAGGTTATATTTCTTAAATATAGACAATTTTATTTTTCTATAAATTATTAACAAGTGAGCATATAAATTTTTTGAATAATTAAATAAAATCCTCCGAATTACATTACATAGTCCAATTTATCATTTACATTTAAATCCCACCACTAGTATATTTAATCATAATACATAAATGTTTTGAACATAAAATTCATATCTACTTTTATTATAGGGATATCATAAATTATATTCACCCTATTCACCCACACTTATGATCTTTTCATCTTTGAATCACCATAATTTGTGGATTAAGCAATTAGAAATCAAATTAATGATCCATTTTTTACATTGTTTAGACATTTTATTTAATAAAACCCTATAATTTAAAGACTATATAATACTCGAGACCCAATATTGTTTTACCAGTGGTTTAGTTGAAACCACATTATCATCATCCTCATCTCTAGGGTTATTATGTGGACAACAATTTTATATTCACTATAACCAAAACTAATTTCATTCGGCAAAACTCCTTATAATGTTTAGGATTATCTTTTTCTAATTACCTTTTCAACACATTACACAATAATATTTATCCAAAATTATATTATTTTATCCATTATCATAATGACCACTAGTAATTATTTTCAAATCCAAGTATTTGAATTAATTTTCAACACTTTTTAGAAAGAATTTCATCATAACATTTCCATAAATCATTAACATAATAATGAACTATTTAGTAATAATGGGACATTATACTATCACTTAATTCCATGAAATTATACTTGGAAGACCCAGTGATGATGAGGTATAAACACACCACGAAGTGAATAAAACCACTCTTGTACAAAAAATCCATAGAAACGTGTTTTCCTGGAATAAAATTGTTATTTATTCCTTTTAATTATCTACATTTTCTGTTCCAATATTCATAATCCTTTTTATTGACCCAATTAACATATGAACATATCTATACTGATACGATCTCCATCTCCTAGACATAACAAAATAGATTCTATTCATAAAATATAGATCACCTTTATTGTCTTAAGAAGTGACATGTCTGTTACTGAGATTTACGTGACTTGTCAAAAACACCAATAGTTAGTAATAAATTTCACGGTTCTCAAAAACATTTGTGAGATGGTTTCTCCTTTTATTTATAAACATCTAAAACACAGTTTAAATTAATAATACAAACCTATATATGTTTCATGAGTCCAATAAAACTCAAAATATAACAAAATAATCAAGCCACATTAGAGTACAAGTAGAAACCATGTAATATATCTATAGGAATCAAATGAAAAAAATCTAAGAAGAATAAAGAAATCAAACAAATAACTCCCAGAGATATTTAATTTCTACAATTTAAATCCATGACCATCTTATTCGGAAAGAATCACTAATGAACAATGATACATTGGCTTTACCTATTTATTTATAGATGATATATACCGATTCACAATATTTCCCAATCATGGGGTGAGTCAAAACATAGTATGATTTCCCAAATAACATACCAACATAATCCAATATGAAAAATCATTTAATCACATTTATTAAAAAATGTTGATTAAAATTAAAAATAGTTTATAGAAAATAAAAATATTTTCCCATGGTAATAAATAAAAAAATCATTTGAAATAGTTATTATCTCATTCAACATAACCATTTATGATTCCACACACACCCATGCATCAACACATCAACACATAAGCATAATCATTCCAAGGGGAAAGTTCTATACTGATGATAGATACCTATATGATTCACTAATTTTCTATACTGTGAGAACAATTTATTTTCCCCACATTAACATTAACCTTTTATAGGGTCATTTCACTGTACCCCATTGGTAAATGCCCCATATTTAGGGAAAAAATAATGAAATAAACACAAAGAAACCTTGTTAGCCCAAACCAATACAAAAAAAATTCAAAAAAATTCCTCAAAAAATCAATTAACATTTTACAAAAATAAAATAAAAATACTTATATTAAAATATCTATTACGAAAATAAAAAAAATCCACAAACCATCCCCTTTCCAAAATTCAAAAAACCATCACTAAAGTGGTTTTCATATACATTAACATGATGGTTTCAAAATAATTTATATAAATCAATCAATTTAAAAAAAAATAAAAAATTATAATCATCTGGATTTGAGGGAGAAGACACATACCTCCATTAAAATCGAAAAATGAAGAACATATCATAAATTTTTTTGATCTGAACAAAAAATATTTTCACTTAATTAAACCCAAAAAACCATCATAAAAAATACTATAACATATTTATGTATCTATAATAGGGTTTATATATGGTTATTTGAGTGTACAACCTATGATATAAGAAAAATGGATTTTAAATGGAACTTAATGATGAATCTATGTCTCCAATGAAAATTGAATCACCTAAGGAATTCTCTCAGGCTGAAAGGAATCGTCTCACTCACCCTGAAAGAAAATGGATTTCTTGTTATGGGTAAATTAGGGGAAAATGAGGCCAAATGTTATCAAATTTTATTAGATCCACTAATTTTTGGGTCCCAACTTTATGTTACATTGTTATTCTAAGTGGTTCTTCCATTAATATGTGAACTAAAAAGTGATACTATCTTAAGGAAACCCTTTTCAGGGATTCTTCACATTGATTGAAAAACCATTCACTGTCCTTGATTTTACCTCTGTCCTAATATTTTATGAACTCTATAAGAATCTGTAAGGTTTTCCCATACCATGCACAAACAATGAATAGCTACTATTTATCATGTCACATATTTCACACATTTTCTTGGATGGGGTAAACAATTATTACCAACCATTACAAAACAATTAACCTCTAGAAAAGACTCTAATTCATACTGAAATTCCTCTAATCCTTTGGAAACATAACCCAATCATTATGTATTACTATAATTCATAACTAAATGGTTGGGTACATTAATAATGGATTCTATAAAAATATGATTTGAAATTCATTTTTATAGTTAAACCGTCCTTAAAGTAGACACGTTATTAATATGGGAAGAAATTAAAATAAATGAATTTACTTCTCTTATAAAAGGAATTAGTTATTTCAAAAATTGGAAAAAATAATTGCATAACTAGTTATAAAAATATATAAAATTCATCATTGAATATATGGTTATATTGAACATATTCAAAATTATGTACAATTCTTTTTACATATATTATTCTTCATAATAAGTAATTTTAGGAAATATTATAAGAACCATGGTAAATTCCATAGTAATATATGAACGGGTGATTTAGATTCCATTAGTGGGAAGACGCTACATCTAAATAATAGGAATATATTGAATTCATTTTAAAATAGTTATTACCAAAACATCTGTCTTTGTATCTTAAAAGATTCAACAAGAAATTATTTAAAATATTAATGGTTATGAATCATTATAATCATTGATACCCATTTTAATGACCAATGAATGTAAAATTAATGGAACATACATGATTATGTCATGATAATTCACTATTAGATAAAATTGAATATAGTATAATCTTTTATACCCATAAAATTTTATTTTTATTTATTTATCTATGATTATTGTAATAAAATAAATCTGATTATTATTTTTCAAATAATTAAACAATTATAAATAATTGCATGGGAAAATAAATTTTTAGTTATTTTATCAAGGCCGCATAAAATATATTAATGCTATAGGTGAATTCATTTACATTATGATATTTTTTATAAGTTATAAAAATTATCAACAATGTAAATGAGTTCACTTAGTAACGACAGAGAAACAATTGTTATGGATTATTAAAACCATCTTAAAAAAATGTGTTATCTTACATATGGGGTTAAGGTATTCCTATGAGAATTTTGTTTATACATCAATATAGTGATGGTGGTAAAATGAAAATTAATGGAGATTAATATATATATATTAAAAAACATTAATAACTTTTTGTAAAACTTTTTTCGAAATAAAAGTTAAAAAACTAACCATATTAAAAAAATATTGACATATAGGACCCATATAAATTGTGATACTATAGTAATCTACTAGGAAACAAACACAATTTCTTGATTAAAAACTTTTTTTATAATTTTTAATTACATTCCAATGAACATCAGATACATTTTGTATGTTAGTTAATGATATTGTAACCAATAATGATATTAACATCATATAGTAAGGAAATATTATTTTTTCATTGTAATAATATATCTATATGGATTGGGGAAGAACATATAATATTAATGGTTTAAGGAACTATATGAATAGGAGTTGGAATAAGAATACTACAATACATGAAGAATAATAACGGGAATAGTTCTAGAGATTTATACTATATAAGAATTAATAACTAATGTGGTTGTTTACATAAATTACAATGGGTGATACCTATAATATTCATTCTAAAAAAATAATCATAAAAATAATCAGTAAATGGAAATATGATGTGATTAAAATGTATGTATAAGTAAATTAATGGAATATATGTATCAAGATTAAGATGCCACAATTTTTGGATGATTCTATGTTTCATCAATGTCGATATATATCAATATTTAAGAACTATAAATGACATGTAAAATTAATGAATATCCATATGATATATGGATTACCTGAATTCAATTATGGATAATTCAATAATACTAATCATATAGTATTTTTCTAAACCAAAGGAGTACCATGTATATCTAACATGTTTGTGGGGGTGCTATATACTTTCACAATAGATATGTTGATACCATATGTATTTTTTTTGAAATTTTTATTGGTTAAGACTTAATGATGAATTTGTCTCAGAATAAATAAAAATTGAAACAATATTTTAGGTAAAAATATCTACACAATTGATCCATGGGTTTTTTAATCCTATATTTGTTGTACAGTTAGATAAAATTTCAGAGCAAATTTTTTATTGGAATATAATGATTATAATAAAACATATATTATAATAATAGATGATAATCAACATTTAAAAAAATGAAAAATGTTTTATTCTAGTAATTTTTGTTATGTTCCATTATATATACTGATGATTAATATTAATGATGCATGATGAAAAATAGGTGACTATAAAAAAGATAAAACAGAACTTAAAAGAAATCTGGCTAGTTCAATGACACTATACTGGAAAAATTTTCACTATATGAGTCTCTAGTCAGTAGAGGAGTGAGATTACTAGCACTTTGGGAAATTGAATAGTTGATTTTGGATAGATCAATTAGAGATAATACCATATAAAGTATACGGTAATATGTATTAAATTTTATTCTAACTTGTAGTTCTCATATTTAATATATTCAAGCATGTTTCATCTTTTTATATCAATTAAGATTAATTTTTGCACTGTCATATTTATATAATGAATTTTACCAAGAATATGAATCATATCATTAATATGATAATATTTGAATTCATTTTTATTCAGGAATTTAGAATCAAACATTTGATGAATATGGGGTTACTTCATGATAACAGTACAAGATATATTTAGTTAAAGTATTGATTTTATAGAAAGAAAATTCTCTAAATTCCATGTTAATATATCAAAACTAGAAAGGAAAATGTTTTTGGACCAAGAGATATATCCATAATCATTAAAAGGAAAAATCTAATTTGATACCTAAATATTCATTGTTATTTTTCTCTATCATAATAATGGTTCTATTGTGGTTGGTTCCTAAGATCGAACTAATTTTCATTGTATCTTAAATATATATGAATGAATTTGAGTGATAATAAATACCTTATCACTTATTGATTATTAATCTATGTAACCTTAACATGATAATGTCTATGAATATATTTTTTTCATTGAAAATTTCATCGAAGTTCCTTATTTGATGAGGACATTAACGTTCCATGATAATATTCAATAATATTTTTTGAGGATTTGAAAACAATATATGATGAGACACATAGTATGATTACTACAAGTTATGCGTACTCATATGTAGATAGCATATCATTTCATGAAGTTATAAATTGGAAATATCTGATGTGAGACAATATGAGAATAATTTCATCATAGGAAAATAAATATGCTAATGTGAAATTGGATATTCCTATATGCGACTATGTCAAAACATCTTTTATCATTTAAATTATTATTAATAAATTTCATGAGACATAAATAATGAGGTTTTGTCAAAACCATAATTAAATAAGAATTTAGTGATGTTGGATATGATTAGTGGATCATGTATGAAATTTTAGTAATGATTACTCCTAGAAATATTTATATCTTCCATCTCTATGTAATTTCACACCTCGACACATTCATTGAAATATAATCTTCATATTATGTTACACTTACACAGTTTAATGAAATATTAATTTTATATAGTCTGAGAAATATTTATTAATAATATATTTAGATGGAACAAGTTTTATGACACCCAAATATTTTAAATATATTTATTTTAAATAATATATGATGTATTAGTTTTCAGTCATTAAATGAAACACCACGTTTAAGTGAGCCATGTTTTATTATTGACGTATTTTTGTTTAATTTTCTAGTTAACATAATGTAATTTAATTCATGTATATTAATAGAACAAAATAAAATATAATAAAAATATTACTTACTCATTAATAAAAATAATTACTGGTTTTCATTTGATAAAATCATTTGGTAGTGAATAAGAGAGAAAGGTTTTGTAAAGAACTACATTTATATGGATGATGGGTTTTATCTCTAAAAATTACATTAATTATTAATTATTATTTATTTTAATTATATATATATATATATTATATTCAACCAAATTATTTAACATTTATATATTTGTTTTTACCAGATATGGTATAAAAATGAATAATATTATATACATAAAAATTGTTTTTTAAAATTGTTTTTGTTTCATTTTATACTCATATTTTAAAATGGATTTTGACGACTTATAGAAATTACATAAAAAATAGACTCAATATTTGGAAAAATCATTTCTATATTTGGTAAATAAGGAAAAAATTATTTTTTTCATTATGAATTGTAGATATGGTAACCATTTTTCATCTATTTAATGGTAAAATAGATAATTAAGGATAAAAATAATGAAATAAGGCATCAAGAAGAAATATAAAACCTTCTTTATTTATATTGGATGTGTTTTTTAAATAATATTTTCCCAACTGTTAAATTTATGTAATCATGGTTCCAATTGGTTTGATAGTGACATAAATCTTATTTTTTTTTGTAAATAATAAATCATATGTCTCACTTTAATTATTTTAATTATATAAATTTATAATCATAAAGATAATTATAGACTACGTTTTTTCATACATTTTTTTTAATATGAATTTTATTTCTTAAAATCGTAATTTTTCTAAAAACAATTATGTGATGGAATAATTAAATTAAATGATTAAACACCACCAACATTGTATATTTTCTTGTGATAGGTAAATCATATGAAATATTTAAAAACATTTAAAAATATATATAATTCAGGATAATTATCATGTAAATTATTTTTAGAGATAAATATGAGATATTATTCCCATTTTTAATGTTTTTATCAACTCTATTTCTATATTATTTTCATTAAGTTCAATCTATTTGAAAAATACTATGAATGAATTTATTGTTATCGTATAATAAATAATAGTTTTTTAAATGCATCAATAATAATAATAATTTACATTTAGCTATGTGAATTGGATAATTTCATGTATATCAATTTAAAAACCCATTCATTTTAGAATATATTTCTTTATAAATAATTTAATTTCATCAATTAGTTGTGATACAAAAAAAACATGTTTAAAGAGACTTTGATATGCAGTTGAAATATTATTATTTAATTTGAAATTGATCTCCTAGCCATTTTATTTTCATGTAGCAACAGAATTAAAAAAAATTAAAAAACAATATATGGTAATATATATAAAAAATAAATTAATTTGATTGAAAATCATTTTAAATAAAAATAAAATTTCCATGTAAATAATAAAATGTTCTTGAAAAACTAATTTTATTGATTTTAATTATTCTAATATAAATATTTTTAATTAATAACACTTCATGGATCATATTATTGAAATATATATGTATTATTTTAACTAAATATAACGAAATTATCAATATATCTTAACTAAGAATGAGATACAAATATATCAATTTTAATGTTCAAAAGAATATTATACTAAAAGTTTTCTTGTAATGTTTTTCACACGTAATTTAGTAGTAATTACTAACACTTATTAGTATATAAATTGATAAAAATTATAATATTTTATTAATTATGATGAATACATTTAGCAAATAGGGCCCTTTTATTTTTTCAATATGAATAATAACCGTTATTAAATGTATCATCTTTGAAATGGGTAAATCTAGGTATTCATTATTATAAAAAAGTGATAATGTCATAATTTATCAACCTTTTCATTATTGGATAAGTTAATTTTTTTCCTTATGACTTTTGTATCAATATTGATTAGTTTATTGCAATCTTTTCCATGAGAATGACTAATTAACTATTTTATGAAATAAAAGTTACAAAATGTCAGTATCTTATTTTAAAATAATTCTTATTTATTAACATATATAATAAGAATATAATTATTTACTATAACTGTATATTTTGAGATAACTAATAATATTTTAATGAGAGAAATTTATTTCTAATTTTTTGAAATTAATTATTTACAGAAATTTCTTATATAATGTCTATTTAGTAATTATTTCATTATTACAAAAATAAAAAATTGATTATTAAAAAAATAAAGGTAATGTTATATTAATGACATATTGTGTTCCTTGAATTCAAAATATAACTATTATAAACTACTAATCAGTTATGTATTACGTTAAAATTATATTTTTTCTTTTTGATTTTTAATTTAAATTAAAGGGGTAGTTTGAAAATTTACAGAAATAATAATTTATCAAAATGATATTATACTACATTTTTTATAAATTATATGAATGCATAAATTTGATAAATAGAATATGATAAGCTCGAATATTTCATTATTATTTCATTTATAATTGAATAGTCACCTCATAAGTAATATAATAACCCTTCATGTGTGAAAATGTTCATGTCATGGTTAATGATAAAATTGGTTAACTATAGAGTCAAACAAAAAGACAATATTTTAAAACCTCATAATCCAATGTAAATTTTATTTTGAATCGTATTTAAAAATTTATGATCATTGAATTATAATGAGGAATTTTCTTGTTTAATTTTTCATTCAAATCCTTTTATATTTGTAAATGGAATGATTCCATGTTAATGAAGAGGCTCTCGGGTATCCTACATTTTCAATAAATGACCTCAGGAGAAAAGGGGGAACTAGTACATGTTTCATGGTGGGAAAATAGTTATTAGTAACCATTTACTATAACCATTCCAGTCTATAGGTGGGAGTAATGGATGGAAAAACCATGAAAGGGGTGAAACAAAATTATGTGGGCATGGACATGGCCATCATAGATAGTTACCACTTGGCTTTTGAAACTATGTGGGATCCCTATAAGATCATATGACACAATCCTCATATTAGATAGAG
Source organism: Viscum album (assembly GCA_963277665.1). Taxonomy (NCBI): domain Eukaryota; kingdom Viridiplantae; phylum Streptophyta; class Magnoliopsida; order Santalales; family Viscaceae; genus Viscum; species Viscum album. Next base: position 604,716,070 of record OY728161.1, on the reverse strand, counting down.
GGTAGAAAAATGTTTTTTCACAATTTCGAAAAATGTGCAGTTGAACCATGTTACCCATTAAAAAATGGAAATTTAGCATTTTGAACCTCAGGCTACATCTTTCGTTACTTAGTTCTCTTCCCCATTATTCCTTAAATAGTTTAGGGTTACAACCCCTTCCTCCAATACATCCAATGTATATGTCTCTATAATTACTATTCTTTTTTAGATTTCCCATGGGTGTGGATCAAAGATTCAGGTAAGTATAAAAGTCTACATTCTTCCTTATTATGTATTAACGATTCTATAATCGATGTTCATCATTTGATGCTCTGAAAACCTCTTTTTCCACGGATTATACTTTCATTATTTAAAGGAAATATGATATCAAATAAATTACCATGGTTAATAGGGTTTTAATATATGGAATCGAGGAATTTTGACTATATGTTATGTCCCATTCTCCTGATTTTGTTTGTCCATATGGTTTTTAATTTGGGTAGTTATGTTTTCGGTATTATTTTTACAATAGAAGAGTTGAATTGGTTGTCAAAATTTTGAATTGAACTCCTAATGATCCACATGTGATGCGTGGAGTCTTGTTAGATCAGGTTAAGGTCCATCCATGAGGTGTACCATTTCTTGACAAGAAATTGATGTGTTAACTAAGGGATTGAAGAGTTAAGTAGATAAAGAACATAATGATCACCTTGAAAATTTAAGTAGTTATGATTTAAAAAATAATGATTATTTTGACTATTAGTTGACATGACATATGAGGTTGTTCAGTATATTGTAAATTTATTAAATAAGTTATGTTTGTAAATTTTATGTGAGATAATGTGTTAAGGAAGATAGATGGTATTTCGATTAATAAAGTATGAATTGTGAATGATGTATATGTTAAATTGGAAAAATAATATAATTGGTAAATTTGTTAATTGGGTATGGTATATAAATTCAAATGGTGTTAAAGGAATATGACATGAAATTGCAATGTGTTATTAATGAACTATGATGAGTTAAGGGTAATTGTGTTTATTGAGTGATGGTTTTTACATTGTAGATGTGTTGAATATTTAAGGAATCATGTGAACATTCCATGGTGGTATGTGGGATATGTTAATTGGGGATCTACACCCATGATTAGGGTAATATTGAAGCTATATGTCCCACCACTACAATTGTAACATCCCAAGGTTTTCTAAAAATAAATAGAAAATGCTTGAAATTTTGTTTAAGGTATATATTTATAAGTATCCTTTAAACATAATTTTATTTATTCTATGATTTGAAATTCAAGAAACTGTCATCTACATTTGGGTTCAGTATGTTATTTACAGTCTGATGAAACAAACTTGTTTTTTGGTGAATAGTAACATGCCCTTATGAATAGTAATATGAATAGTAATATGACCTCATGAATAGTAAATAATAATATTATTTTATTTTTCCACGGCAATAGGATAATGGGATCTTAATTAATTTTCCAATGTCACATAAAACTAATTGCACTTCAATTTTGTTATTTTTTGAATTAACTGTGACCTTATTTAAAAATTAAATTAATAATATTTAGAAAATTATTTTTGAAAAATGGAGTTCATTTTTGAATTCTACACATCGAAAAATGGTTGGGGTAAATTTTTGGTATTTTTCTGAAACTCTTGAATTTTCAGTGAATAGTGAAATACGATAAAATACTGTATAATCAATTTATCAGTAAATATGCACTATTTATGACATCATAAGTGATGCAAGGCCACTTCATTCGAAATCACATGATATTATCACTATTTAGGGCCACTTTGTTTGAAATTATTCATATTCTTGATAAAAATATTATAATAATGATTAAAATAATCTAAAAAACCTCCCCTCCTCCACTATAAATATCACCCTCACTCCCCTCTTCCTCCCACACCTCTCAAGCCTTGAGCATTGTCTAATTTCTGCCAAATTCCCTCCCCAATCTTCTTCCCCACGTCCTAGAGCTGCTGGTCTCACCAAAAGACCAAAATCAAAGCCCTTAAGAAGGATCTCAAGGAGAAGAGATCAAGAGGTAAACATCCTCTTTCATTTTCATTCTTTCCTTCCATTTTATGTTATTCTCTTCTTTTCCCTTTGTCTTTTGTTGCGATATTTCATTTAATATTTCCCCTTAATGTCCAAATTTTGTATGAATGATGATATATTCCATTCCTCTCATCAATATTATTTTTATGAAATTTTAAGAGACGCCGTTAGGCTGCCGAATTTTTGTAAGAAATTTCTCATGTTTTCTTCATTTCAAGATTCCCTTCTCTTCGTTCTTCACCCCCTCTTATCCAAGAGGCATGAAATCTCCAGAATAATGTATATTCTAGATGTTTTCATGTTTATGGAAAATTACAAATCATTATTCCTCTCCTCTCTCACTTATTTAAAAAATCAAAAAACATTGTCCATTTGTGTCGAATTACCGATATCGTGGACGATGTATTTTCAATCTCCATTAATTCATTCAATTCTGTTCATGAAACCATTTATATGGTTGAACCAGGTTATAATATATGTTTTTTGGATCATATAAGGTTCTGGAATTCTTTTGTACTCATGATTTAAATTTATAAGACTAAATGAAGTTGTAATTATCAAAGAACCACTTAAATTATCTAAACGAACATAATTAATGTTCTAACTTATAAATCATCATCATATAAAGAACCAAAGTGATAAATGGTATAATTGATGGTACTGGAATTATGTAAATACTACTCCATTCCAATTCTGGTGTTTCGCTTCCAATCAACAAGAACGATTCATCATGAACCGATCGTGAAAATCACAAAAGAACTCACCCAAAATAATGCAAGGAACAAAATACTAACAATTAAGGGGTGAAATGAGGTTATGAAATGACCATATAAGATGTTATAAACATGAACATGTTTCTTTAAAATACTAATAACACTTTTTTAACCATTATACAGGAGGTTTAAACAATTTTGAAGTAAGACAAGCCTAAGGTAAGGGTTTCTTCATCTCACTTCCATTTTTGTGAGATATTCCGTAATCACTATTTTTACTTTGTATGGTGTATGTATACTGCCCATTATTGTCTCATATAATGAATATATTTATTTTTATGATATTCAATTTATCATTTGACAATCATTAATTTTGGGTCATACAAATCAATTGATTTTAAAGTAAGGGAATTCTTAACCCGATTTCCATTCTTTGGGTTAACCTTCTACTTTATAATTTATGTGCTATTTAAATTGTTTGTGTGATGGGTTATGTTTAAATTATGTTTAATTATGTGTATTTACAGAGTATATACATATTCCATCCACTCAATTAAGTCTCACTTCAATTATATGATGTTTATAAGGGACTTTTCTTCTAAAATCCGCTTTTAAAATTCTGTTTTATAAGATTCAAAGGTAATGTTTTTATGATATTGTTTATGTTGTATGATTATGTTATGATTATGTTTTGGTTATTGGGCATTGTTTATGATAAAGGGTGGGACATATATTTCCCTCCAATGCATTGGGTATGAGTAAGTTGGAGGTCGGCCGTATGGTTACTCCAAGTGTAACTGTGATGGTTACACAAAGTAAGGTAGCCGTGAGGGTTTCAAATTTTAAGGTAGCCAAGATGGTTACATGATTATGTAATTAATGCCCCAATATACCTCTATGATTATAATTATGTTTGTGTGGATCTTGTGTAAATATCATGTTACGCTAAGTAAGATTTTATGGGTGGAAATCATGTCTTTTGGAAATGTTTTCATACGTCATGCGTATTCATGGACTAATGTGATTTTCCCCCCTTTTTCATACCTTACTGAGCTTTTGTGCTCATCCCAAGTTTTTAAATGATTTTTCACAGGTTAATGGATGGGTAATACAAGGAATGAAGACATGTTAAATGTTGAAGAATTGTCAAGGAGTCTTGTTTTATGATTTAATGTTTTATATTCTGAGGAAAATGGAAACTGATTCTATGGTATCCACTATGTAACAATGAGTAATGTTATGAATGTTTTGTCTTAATTCCCTAAAGCTCTAAACTTGAAAAGATCCTCAATGTAAGATGATGTGTTTTCTTGAATAAATTCAGGATTATGTATGAAATAATTGTGGGTCCTTGTAGTTGTTATCATAGGATGGTTTAGATAACTTTAGGGGTTAAGGTGATGCTAATAGAATACCATAAATAATTCTCACCCTATGTTTAATTTGTTATAGCATTTAAAGATTACCATGTTGCTTCATCTAAGAAATGTTTGTTTAGAATGGTTGTCCGCAGAAGGAACATGGATGCTGAAGAGGATAGGCACCGACAGAATGACATCCTTCCTGATCAACAACCTGGAATGGTAGGGATTGGAACCGAGCAGTTTGTGACAGTAATGGCTCAGCTAACTCAGGCAATAAATGGTGGTGGCATCCATGCAAGAGGACAAATAGAGGTACCCCAATGGGACATGACAGTGGTGGAACATTTTATGAGACAACATCCTCCTGCATTCAATGGATCTTCTGACCCAGTGGCAGCAGAAAGATGGATTAAAGACCTTGAAAAGATATTTGATGTTATGGGATGTTCGGACAATCAAAATGTAAGTCTTGCCATTTATCGTTTTGAAGGGGAAGCTGATCAGTGGTGGTCAATGGTAAGGAATATCAGTGGTAGAGAGGATTTTGATGCCTTAGTGTGGGATGAATTTAAAAGTCTTCTTCTTGAAAAATATTTTCCTAAGGTGGTGCGACTTAGAATGGAGAAACAATTCCTTGAACTGAAACAAAAGGAGGAAGATTCAGTGGCTATGTATGAGGTGAACTTCACCCGACTGGCGAGGTATGCTCCAAATCTTATTCTGGATCTCGATAGCAAAATAAACCGCTTTTACTCAGGATTGAAGCCAAGGTATCGAAGGGAGTTGGCCTCCCGTGAATTCAAAAGTTACGAGAAACATGTCCGATGTGCTGAGATGGTAGAGATGGAGATTGCTGACGATCACATGCAATTAGGAAACAAAGAGAAGAAGAGGTCAAATTGGAAAGCAATGGGTAAGAATCAACCAATGAAATATGATGGTAAGAAAATATAGTTTCCAGTTTGTGAAATGTGTGGCAAGAAGCACCCTGGGGAATGTCTTATCAAAACTGGGAAGTGTTTTAAATGTGGTAAGTTTAGACACATGGCCTGAGATTGCAATGAAAATGATCAAATGACTAATCCTGATAAGAAAATTGTAAAGTGTTTTAAATGTGGTGAGATGGGTCACTATGAAAATGCCTGTCCAAAGAGGGATCCAAATGATGCAAAGAAGCCAGACTACAAGCAGAAAGGTGTAGTGAGATCCTTTGCGACTACGTCAGCAGATGTTGGGCCATCCAATGAAGTTGTATCAGGTACTTTGTTTGTTCATTCAGATTTTGCTAAAGTTTTGTTTGATACGGGGTCTACACATTCCTTCATCTCTGAGGAATTTTCTAGTAAATTGGAAATATCACCTCAACAAATGATACCCGAACTTGTTGTTAAAACACCAGGGGAAATGTTATAGCAAATAGGAATTATAAGAATATTTCTATTGTGGTATGTGGAAAGACTTTACCTGCAAACCTTGTTGTTTTACCCTTAGTCGAGTTTGAAGTTATTCTGGGGATGTACTGGCTTTCTGATTATCATGCAAAGATTGAGTGTAGAGATAAAGAAGTTGTTTTTTAGAAAGAGTTTCAGTTTGTATCCAAGAATGAACCCATAAAATCGATAACATATCAAGAAGCTGAGAAACTACTGAAAGATGGAAATGAAAGTTATCTAGCTCATATTGTTGAAAACAAGGGAACTATTCAAATTAATGATGTGCCAGTGGTAAATGAATACCTTGAGGTTTTTCCTGAGGATTTACCCAGTGTCATACCTAAACGAGAATTCGAATTCACAATTGACTTAGTTCCTGATGCTAAGCCAATTTCAAAACCCCCATATCGTATGGATCCAATAGAACTTCTTGAATTGAAAAATCAGTTGCAGGATTTGCTTGTCAAAGGCATCATTCATCCCAGTACTTCACCATGGGGAGCCCCTGTTTTGTTTGTTAAAAAGAAAGATGGTTCCATGAGACTTTGCATTGATTATAGTGCTTTGAATAACATCACTTTTAAAAACAAGTATCCTTTGCCTCATATTGAGGACTTGTTTGATCAGCTCCAGGGAGCTCAGTACTTTTCCAAGATTGACTTGAGATCCGGATACCATCATATGAAGGTGAAGGAGGATGACATCCTGAAAACAACCTTTCGTACTAGATTAGGGCATTATGAATTTGTTGTTATGCCATTTGGGTTAACTAATTCACCTGCTGTATTCATGAATCTTATGAATAGAGTATTTCATGAGTTCTTGGATATGTTTGTGGTTGTATTTATTGATGACATTCTGGTTTTTTCTAAAAATAAAGAGGAGCATGAAAAACATCTAAGGGTTGTTTTACAAACTCTAAAAGAAAAGAAACTATATGGAAAATTCAGCAAGTGTGATTTTTGGTTGCAACAGTTTTCTTTTCTTGGGCACATTGTAAATAAGGATGGAATAACAGTTGATCCTGCCAAAACAAAAGTAGTTGATGAATGGCCAAGACCCACAAATGTTACAGAGATTCGTAGTTTTCTGGGCTTAGCAAGTTATTACCGACGCTTTGTTAAGAACTTTGCACGGTTATCTAGCCCAATAACTAAGTTAACACGGAAAGGGGTTAAATTTGTTTGGACAAAAGAATGTGATGTTTGTTTTCAGGAACTAAAGAAGAGATTGGCGAATGCTCCAGTTTTGGCCTTACCTTCCCGGAATGGTGAGTTTGTCAACTACAGTGATGCTTCTTTAAAGGGACTTGGTTGTGTTTTGATGCAAAATGATCAGGTAATTGCCTATTCTTCGAGACAATTTAAACCTCATGAGCTGAATTATCCCACACATGATTTGGAATTGGCCGCAGTGGTTTTTGCTTTGAAAATATGGAGGCATCATCTATACGGAATCAAATGACAAATATATACTGACCATAAAAGTCTTAAGTATATATTCACTCAGAAGGAATTAAACATGAGGCAGAGAAGATGGCTAGAACTGATAAAGAATTATGACTGCACGATTAATTACCATCCTAGAAAAGCAAACAAAGTAGCGGATGCCTTAAGTCGGAAAAATCATGCATCATTAACCATGCTACGTTTGGAACGTGATCCCTTGATTAATGATTTGATAAATTTTGGCTTAGAAGTTGTTGTTACAGGGAATATATCTGTTTTGTTTCAGGTTTCAGTGCATCCTTCGTTGTCAGACAGAATTATGAAAGCGCAGAGGGAAGACCATGAGCTACAGAAAAAGGTAGAATTGGTTAAAATGGGTAAGTTTCCAGAATTTAATCTTGATAAAGATTGTGTTTTAAGGTTTGGGAAAAGGTTGTGTGTGCGTTGTGATTCCCAGCTGAAGAATGAATTGTTGTGTGAAGCTCATAGTTCTCCATTTTCTATTCTTCCTGGAAGTACTAAGATGTATAGAGACCTTCGGGAGTATTACTGGTGGAATGGGATGAAAAGAGATATTGCTGATTTTACAATGAAATGTTTGACATGTCTGCAGGTTAAAGCAGAGCGGCAGTTACCGAAGGGGATGCTTCAGCCTTTTCCAGTTCCAGAATGGAAATGGGAGAATATAACCATGGATTTTGTGGTGGGACTACCAAAGAATTCTCGAGGTAACAATGCGATATGGGTTATTGTTGATCGGCTAACAAAGTCTGCTCATTTTCTTTCTATTCGAGATACAATGACATTAGATCATCTTTCTCGATTGTACCTCAAAGAGATTGTCAGGTTACATGGAGTTCCTCTTTCCATTGTGTCTGACCGAGATCCCAGGTTCACTTCTAAATTTTGGAAGGGACTTCAGAAGTATTTGGGCATAGAGTTGAATTTCAGTACAGCTTTTCATCCTCAATCAGATGGGCAGTCAGAACGAACAATTCAAACTTTGGAGGATATGCTTCGAGCTTGTTCAATGGGCTGTCAGGGAAGTTGGGATCAACATCTTTCATTAGTTGAGTTTTCTTATAATAACAGTTTCCATTCCAGTATTCAGATGGCACCTTTTGAGGCCTTGTATGGAAAGTGGTGTCGGACTCCTTGTTTTGGGATGAAGTCGGTGAAAGAAAGTTGATGGGGCCAGAATTAGTAGAACAAGTGGCTGAGAAAGTGAGGATGATCCAGCAACACATGAGGACAGCTTAGAGCAGGCAGAAAATTTATGCAGATAACAGAAGGAAAGACTTCCCTTTCAAGGTAGGTGACCATGTTTTCCATAAAATATCTCCTTGGAAAAGTGTGATGCGTTTCGGTAAGAAAGGGAAACTAAGTCCACGGTTCATCGGTACTTTTGAAATCTTGGATAAAGTTGGAACAGTTGCGTACCGCGTAGCTTTTCCTCCGAGCTTGTTTCAGGTACACAATGTTTTTCATGTTTCGATGTTGAGAAAGTATGTTCCAGATTCATCACATGTCCTGAGGCCGGAAGAAGTTCATCTAGCAGAGAACCTTTCTTATGAAGAAAAACCGGTTCAGATTCTTGATCGAAGAGAACAGGAATTGCGGAATAAGGTAATCCACCAGGTAAAGGTTTTGTGGAGAAACCTCATGGTTGAAGAAGCAACATGGGAGTCTGAAAATGCTATGAGGGAAAAATACCCTCAGTTGTTTAATAAGTAAATAAAATTGCGAGGATGCAATTTCAAGAAGGTGGGGATAATGTAACATCACAAGGTTTTCTAAAAATAAATTGAAAATGCTTGAAATTTTGTTTAAGGTATATATTTATAAGTATCCTTTAAACATAATTTTATTTATTCTATGATTTGAATTTCAAGAAACTGTCATCTACATTTGGGTTCAGTATGTTATTTAGAGTCTGATGAAACAAACTTGTTTTTATTGGTGAATAGTAACATGCCCTTATGAATAGTAATATGAATAGTAATATGACCTCATGAATAGTAAATAATATTATTATTTTATTTTTTCATGGAAATAGGATAATGGGATCTTAATTAATTTTCCAATGTCACATAAAACTAATTGCACTTCAATTTTGTTATTTTTCGAATTAACTGTGACCTTATTTAAAAATTAAATTAATAATATTTAGAAAATTATTTTCGAAAAATGGAGTTTATTTTTGAATTCTACACATCGAAAAATGGTTGGGGTATATTTTTGGTATTTTTCTGAAACTCTTGAATTTTCAGTGAATAGTGAAATACGATAAAATACCGTATAATCAATTTATCAGTAAATATGCACTATTTATGACATCATAAGTGATGCAAGGACACTTGCTTCGAAATAACATGATATTATCACTATTTAGGGCCACATTATTTGAAATTATTCATAGTCTTGATAAAAATATTATAATAATGATTAAAATAATCTAAAAAACCTCCCCTCCTCCACTATAAATATCACCCTCACTCCCCTCTTCCTCCCACACCTCTCAAGCCTTGAGAATTGTCTAATTTCTGCCAAATTACCTCCCCAATCTTCTTCCCCACGTCCTAGAGCTTCTGGTCTCACCAAAAGACCAAAATCAAGGCCCTTAAGAAGGATCTCAAGGAGAAGAGATCAAGAGGTAAACATCCTCTTTCATTTTCATTCTTTCCTTCCATTTTATGTTTTTCTCTTCCATTCCCTTTGTCTTTTGTTGGGATATTTCATTTAATATTTACCCTTACTGTCCAAATTTTGTATGAATGATGAGATATTCCATTCCTCTCATCAATCTTATTTTTATGAAATTTTAAGAGACGCCGTTAGGCTGCTAAATTTTTGTAATAAATTTATCATGTTTTCTTCATTTCAAGATTCCCTTCTCTTCGTTCTTCACCCCCTCTTATCCAAGAGGCATGAAATCTCCAGAATCATGTATATTCTGGATGTTGTCATGTTTATGGAAAATTACAAATCATTATTCCTCTCCTCTCTCACTTATTTAAAGAATCAAAAAACATTGTCCATTTGTGTCGAATTACCGATATCGTGGACGATGTATTTTCAATCTCCATTAATTCTTTCAATTCAGGTCATGAAACCATTTATATGGTTGACCCAGGTTATAATATATGGTTTTTGGATCATATAAGGTTCTGGAATACTTTTGTACTCGTGATTCAAATTTATAAGACTAAATGAAGTTGTAATTATCAAAGAACCACTTAAATTATCTAAACGAACATAATTAATGTTCTAACTTATAAATCGTCATCATATAAACCACCAAAGTGATAAATGGTATAATTGATGGTACTGGAATTATGTAAATACTACTCCATTCCAATTCTGGAGTTTCACTTCCAATCAACAAGAACAATTCATCATGAACCGATCGTGAAAATCACAAAAGAACTCACCCAAAATAATGCAAGGAACAAAATACTAACAATTAAGGGGTGAAATGTGGTTATGAAATGACCATATAAGATGTTATAAACATGAACATGTTTCTGTAAAATACTAATAACACTATTTTAACCATTATACAGGAGGTTTAAACAATTTTGAAGTAAGAAAAGCCTAAGGTAAGGGTTTCTTCATCTCACTTCCATTTTTGTGAGATATTCCGTAATCACTATTTTTACTTTGTATGGTGTATGTATACTGCCCATTATTGTCTCATATAATGAATATATTTATTTTTATGATATTAAATTTATCATTTGACAATCATTAATTTTGGGTCATACAAATCAATTGATTTTAAAGTAAGGGAATTCTTAACCCGATTTCCATTCATTGGGTTAACCTTATACTTTATAATTTATGTGCTATTTAAATTGTTTGTGTGATGGGTTCTGTTTATATTATGTTTAATTATGTGTATTTACATAGTATATACATATTCCATCCACTCAATTAAGTCTCACTTCAAGTATATGATGTTTATAAGGGACTTTTCTTCTAAAATCCTCTTTTAAAATTCTGTTTTATAAGATTCAAAGGTAATGTTTTTATGCTATTGTTTATGTTGTATGATTATGTTATGATTATGTTTTGGTTATTGGGCATTGTTTATGATAAAGGGTGGGACCTATATTTCCCTCCAATGCATTGGGTATGAGTAAGTTGGAGGTCGGGCGTATGGTTACTCCAAGTGTAACTGTGATGGTTACACAAAGTAAGGTAGCCGTGAGGGTTACAAATTTTAAGGTAGCCAAGATGGTTACAAGATTATGTAAGTAAGGCCCCAATATACCTCTATGATTATAATTATGTTTGTGTGGATCTTGTGTAAATCTCATGTTACGCTAAGTAAGATTTTATGGGTGGAAAGCATGTCTTTTGGAAATGTTTTCATATGTCATGCGTATTCATGGACTAATGTGATTTTTCCATCTTTTTCATACCTTACAGATCTTTTGTGCTCATCCCAAGTTTTTAAATGATTTTCACAGGTTAATGGAGGAGTAATACAAGGAATGAAGACATGTTAAATGTTGAAGAATTGTCAAGGAGTCTTGTTTTATGTTTTAATGTTTTATATTCTGAGGAAAATGGAAACTGATTCTATGGTATCCACTATGTAACAATGAGTAATGTTATGAATGTTTTGTCTTAATTCCCTAAAGCTCTAAACTTGAAAAGATCCTCAATGTAAGATGAAGTGTTTTCTTGAATAAATTCAAGATTATGTATGAAATAATTGCGGGTCCTTATAACAATGCATTGGTTATGGACTCTTAATGAGGCTCTATGCCCCTGATGAAGGCATCATATATGGATATGTTGACTCAGGATCCATGGTATGGGATATATTTATTTAATGTCTTACCTATTGATATAGAGAACCTGATTCTTACCCTTATGCATAGTTTATAGGTCTGATGTTTGATGATGTGTATTTGATTAAAATGTCCATCCCATGTAAAAATAGAAAAATGGATAATGTGGATAGTTTTAAGATATGAAATATATTTTAATTTCTATTTATCTATTATTCATTTTGTACATGTATTCACTAACTATATAGACTAGATATTTTTTATACACAATTGGTCAGGGCCTTCTGAGTTTTAATCACACACATATCGGCCCGCCATTATGTACATGATCATACTTCATGGTAGAAATTCATCAAAAGGTCATGATCCATATGTTTGATAGTTAATTTGATTATGGGATATGCATGGATGATAAATTGATAGTAGGAGTCAATAATTTTTTTTTGGTATTTTTAAAATTTTCATTATTTTGGGTTTTCACTTCCCTTATAAATGTATGTCATGACATATCAGAATTACAACTTGGTTTTGGTATGGTACCTTGTTTGGGGAAAGGTATTGTGATGCATTTTTAGGGATTATTTGATTCTATTATTTAATATTTTATCTATTGTGGATTACTATGATAAAGAGGTTAATTTATCCCCATTTAGCCAATTAGATCCTCATTGTAAGTTAATAAACTCTAGATTATGATGTGTCACACTTGAGGTCATGTGGAGAAAAATCTCAGGGTACTGGAGTAGTGGCATAAGGGGGATGATGTTGAAAAGTGGTAGAAAAAGGGTGTCCTACTATATTTCCTCACTATTTGATAATGGTATAAAATAAACTAGTATTTTTCAATACAATTAAATGAGATCGTTCATGGGAGTAGGTAACCCATGCATGAGGAACAAAATAATTACCCATAGTGGGATTCTTGTTATGGATGTTTTTTGGAACCGTTGAATGATACTTAACCTTTGGTGATCCACTTGTTGTGTAATGTGACTATTTCATAGTAGTTTTCTCATGATTTAAGGGGAACAATTAGGTACATGTGGTCATAATATTAGGAACCTATGTGTATACGTGATATACATCATGGTAGGCAGACGTGAGAAATATTTGGGGTTTTAATTAAAAAGATGATCTTAATTTCCATGAAATTTGATAGAAATGGTTTCAAATAAATATGATGAAACTTGTTTAATGGAATGAAAATGAATGATTTCATATATAATAGTTCTGATGACGATTCATAAGTTGATTAAAATTTTGGTGTGAAATGTTGTAAATAAAAAACCGTTCCAAACTATGAATGAATTATTTTGTAAAGGTAAAATGGTTAAATGAGGGGAGTCTAATGGAAGGCATGTATCAATGTGAGTTTTTTATACTATGTACACTGTGACTTTTAGAGGGGATTATGTTGGTAAGTGTAAGATATATAACTTCATCATTTTAGAGATTTTATCAGATGAAGTTACTTACTCCTAGTAGAGAGATATATTTTTTCCCAAATTTTGGAATATTATTTTTGGGCGTTCTATGATGTGGGTAATGAATTTTAGAGATAAGTCACTATGAATTCTTGATAAATTTGGGAGAAATGTGGGAATTTATAAGAATAAGAATCTGTTATTGGAGGAGGAAAAACCTTTTATACAGATTAATACATGAGAGGAGAAGAGATATGATAAAATTTATCATTTTAGGAAGATGGTGGAATGGGTAGCATGAATGGTTTTTCCATGTATGTTCAAGTTGTTTATAAAGTATTAGTAGAAGTACCCTTCAACAGTTGTTTAAGAGGGTGGACATTGAGAATCCATATTCTGGAAAGATTACATCTAGAAAATTTCAGATCACATGGAAAATCCACAAAATAAGAGAGTTATATAAGAAACTTTTATGTAATGGGTTCCAAGAAAACATTAATATGGTATCCTTCCTTATTATTACATAAAATATTCAATGTATTATGAAAACAAAAGGCTGTTTTAATGATTAGTTTTTTTAAATGGTAATAAATATACGAAAATAGAAAACATTATTCTAATAAAAAAGAAAAGATTCATCATAGTTCATCCTATGTCAAATTATTGTATCTCATATCCAAGGGGCATACATCAATGGAAATGATGATAATAAGGCCCAGTATGGGAAAACATGAGAAATAGTTTAGATGTAATGTTGTGGAAAAATCAATAAAAACATGATGAATATTATTATGGAATGAAAAAGAGAAAATGAGTTATAAAATATACAACACAACATGATCATTAACTTTTAAATATGTCTAAAATATTAACATTAGTCATTCATAATCATACCAGTAATGTTTTTCATCGAGGAGTTATAAAAATTTCAAAGGATGATCTCCATGGTATCGTAAAATAGGGAATCTTTAAATATTAATTTCATTACTCAATGTCTTTGAGAGCTTTCATGGAACACCATGTATATTTATTAATTAATTTTATACACAACTATCATGATAATGTTGATAATAAAATACGCATGTTTTATTAAATAAATGGGTTTCATATCAAAATCATGGATTTTCAAAGAAAAGATCTTAAACACGATATCTTTATGTCATTATTAATCTAGAGAAAAGGAAGGTGGTTTTCATGTATTTTATTACTATATAAAAATAGATAATTTTAACATCTACAAGAATATACATGGAAATTAAAAAGGTTTTAGTAGTGACAATAGTAAATAAAAAACTCATAAGAAAAAGATATAAATTGTGAGAAGAAAAGATGGCAAAATAATGGGAATGAAACCTCATTTTTAAAAATAATCAAAAGAGCTGGAAAAAGGGTATCCAATTAAAAATGTAAACTTAATATAATAATGTTACATTACAAAATGTATTTATTAACTTTTTTTAAAATTTTAATGATATACTACTGAAAAAAGGAAGCTGAAAGGAAAAGTAAAGTTGATATTTCCCTTACCTTGAAGAGTAACTTCTAAAACATGATGAAAAAGACTATGGAGTCTTTATGACACATTAGGATGAAAAACAATCATACATTCTATGAGGTTGAATTTGGGATGAATAATAATGGATAAATGGTTGGGAATTTAATCCAAAAGAGGATGATTTGTTTATTAATTGGCTTAGACACCTAGGTAGTGGTAAATGCAAAACCATAGGCTGGTCCATGGGGCGTTCTCATGTAATTTGACACATGGGAAACCTATTTAATATATTCTAATAAAAAAGATTTGAGAATAATTTTAAATTAATTGTTACAGAATTATTATTTCATTACAAGTACAGATTACCCAAAATTTTATTTCTATTATTCACTAGAAAAAATTTACCTTAAAAAATTGTTATAATTTTTCCATATCTTAATTTGGATTGTTTATTTTCAAAAATGATGTTTATTTTATTCTACTAATTCTCTATGTATGAGAAATTTATCTTTTAAATATGAAAGTAATTATTTACTAAAAATAACAGTGGATAGAAAATTCATAATAAAATGCATAGTAAAATGATTAACATTTGAAAGAAAAATATTTTATAATTTAAAAATGAATAAGAGTTTGTTAATCATATTATTACATTTAAATAGACATTATTAATAATACCATAGTTAATAATAATAATTATATAGTTTTTAAAAGAAAAATTTTCGTTTTAAAAATTTATTTATCAAATTTATCATTATTTATTTTGAATAAAAGACGAATTCATTAAAAACTGAGATCAGTGGAAGTACAAGCTTGAAGCCATGACGGAAAGTGGTACAGCCAGAGCTGGTCTTCATCTAGAAGGCCATAGGCCTCCAGTTGGTGGGAAGCATTGTTTCATTCCCTTTTGATGAAGGAGAAGGTGTAGGAAATGAAACAGTGGTGCATAGAGTGGATTTTCAAGATGAGGGGGCCAATAGATTGAAGTTTGTCGTTGTTGCGGTCGATGGAATTGATAATAGTGAGACAGTCCAATTCAAGGTTGATTTTCTCCCATCTATTATCTTTTGGGAACATCATCCCGGTAAGGATGGCAGCGGATTCAGAACCAATGGGCTCCCAAAGAGCACAATGGGATTATTGTTTTCCTCCAATGATTTGACCCAAATGATCCCAGGCCAGCAGACAAAGGCCGACATGACCATCCTTGGGGAGAGACAGATCCATATTAATCTTGAGGATCCCTTCCGGTGGAATAAACCAATGGGTGGACGGGGAAAAAGATCCAAATGGCTTCTGATGACCAGAGTGATGCTGCCAACCCTTAATCAAGGATGATGCCCGTTCAATCCAGAAATCGGGAGGCTTGAAGACATAGTTGAACACCACATCGTTACGATGAACCCAAATAAAATACTCCATGTTTCAAAGTGATCCCACCATGGTTGGCGAAGATGAAGAGCATCAATTCCTCAGGAGCAATGGGAGGTCAGAGTCCAATTCCAGTGAAGAATCCATGAATGATCCCTATTTGTTCCAAATCTCCTTTTCCCCAGATATTGGATGATAGCATGGAGGGGAGATTCTAGGACGCCCGAGCAGAAGGGGCAGAACATGTCACTAGAGAAAAGTCAGAACGCAAGGAGGCCCATGGTAGGGAAGATGCCCAAACACACCTGCCACCAGAAGTGGCAGATTTTTGGGGGGTCGTTGAGCTTCCAAAACAAATACCATAGTCCCTCCTCCCCAATGTATTACTGAGTACAAAGAGCGAGTTGATAGCCAGATTTCACTATATAGGCTCTTGAGATGTCATTGATCTAGACAAGGTGGTTCGGGATGGTATCCGCAACACAGGGGATACTCTGGATAATCCTTCTGTCTCTTTCATTGAACCATGAATGAATCTTTTCCATGCACCACCCATTCCCATGATCAAAAAACTGGCACTGGATGGTGGAATCTTCGAGCCTAGGCGGCGCTAGGGATGATGTTTTAATGTCGTCCTTATCATTCAGCCTGGGTTCATTCCAGATAGAAACAGATGATCCATTCCCAATCCTCATACCCACTAATCTCTCCAGGAGGAAACAGGAGCCCCATACACTTCTCCAGAGGAATCTAGGTCCAGGGACAAGTGAGGAATCCTATAAATTCTTGTGGGGGAAGTATTTAGCATGGCGAACTAGCACACAAAGAGAGTATATGTGTTTAATAATGTGACAGCCTTGCTTTTCCAACAATGCATCTTTAATGTGAAAGAGGTCCCGGAAACCCATTCCTCCCTCATACATAGGCTGGCAGATATTTTACCATGCGATCCAGTGGGTTTTATTCCTTCCATTGTGTTGTCCCCACTATATGTTTTCTGTGCGCAAGTGGATCTAGTTGACAACAATAGTAGAAAGATTAAACAGGGACATAAAGTAGCTGGGTAAAGATTGAAGGGAAGCCTTTATGAGGGTTTCCTTTCCAGCTTTGGAATTTCTTTTTGGGGTCTATCTTTTGATTTTTTTTCTATATCATATCAAGCAAATATGCGAAGAATTAGTTTTTGGATCAGTTGATCATCGTGGGTAGCCCGAGGTACTTCTGATGCATCTCGACCATATGAATTCTTGCAATGGCACAAAGCTCTTCTCTTTTGGAATGTGGGACCCCAGAGCTAAAGGAAACTTCCGACTTCCCATGATTGATTGTTTACCCAAAGGCCTTCTTATATTTTTCAATCACATGGCCTATAGTGAGGCACTCAAAATGGGTTGCTCTAGAGAAAAGAAGGCAGTCGTCGGTGAAAAAAAGGTGTGAAACTGTTGGGCTTGCACGGAAGACACTTGCCCCGTGAATTGAATGAGAGGAAGTTTCCTGGGACATGGGTTTAGAAAAAACATCAACCACCAAGATAAAAAGAAAAGGGGAAAGAGGGTCTCCCTAGAGAAAGCCACGAGTTGGGGAGAATCCATGGGTGAGCACCCCATTGACATTAATTCATATGGAAACCGATGAGATACAATGCATGATCATCTTTGTCTATTTAGAGAATAATCCCATATTCAGCATCACAAATCTGAGGAAATTCCATACCACTTTATTGTAGGCCTTGGTCATGTCAATTTTCTACGCCCTGATTCCTCTTTTCGTGGCGGAGTTTGTTTTCATTGAGTGGAAGACATGAGGTACCACAATGGAATTATCAGCAATCAGTCTCTTAGACAAAAAATCACTTTGGTTTTCCGAGATGATATCAGGCAACCATGGGTGAAGCTGATTAACAAGGATCTTTGAGAAGATCATGTACGAGACATTGCAGAGGCTAATAGGTCTGAAATCAGGGACCATGAGGGGTTTCTTGATTTTGGGGATGAGTATGAGGATAGTTTCATTAATGTCAGATAGGATTAATTACCCAGACTAGATCTTCATCATCAGATTGAAAATGTTAAGTCCAATAATGTGCCAATATTGTATGTAGAAGAGGGTGTGGAAGTCGTCCAGTCTCGGGGCTATTGTAGGGTTGATAAGTTTCAGGGCCAGCCGAATCTCGTCATCCGTCACATTATTGGTAAGTTGCCTATTAATTTTTTCGATGATCACAGGTCTGATCCAGTCCTCCACTTCAGCAGACATGTTAAGATGTCCTCCCGAAAAGAGATTCTGGAAATAATTGGAGATAGCTTCTTGGATTCCACAATTGTCGAAGGCTTTAGTACCATCCGGATACGAGATGCAAGAGATACAAAAATTTTTGCGCCTAGCTGAGGCTTTCAAATGAATATAGTGGGTGTTGGTGTCCCCTTCATTAACTTGGGTATCACGCACCCACATAGCCCAGAATCATTCCTTGATTCACTGGGCAGCATCCAGATCCCTTTGAATGGATCTGATTTTGGAGATGGTGCAATTGGATGGGGGTTGGTTGAGAAGCTTGCACATTTTTCTTTCGAGGAAATCACAATGCATGTAAGATTGGAAGAATTTGTTATTCCTCCACGTCAACAAATATGATGCAATCTGTTGGAGATTTGACCCAATGTCTGCATGTACACACTTCCAGCCTGAACGGATAACATCTTCACATTCACATTCTTTAGTCCAGAGGCATTCAAATCTGAAGGTTCTTCTTCCTTTATTATTGTGGTCTTCTTGGGTGAATTCAATAACTATCGGACTCTGGTCCGAGAAATTGAGCGAAAGGTGCTCAATGTGGAACATTCTGAAAATATTCATCCAATCTGCTGAGCCCAGAAATCTATCGAGGCACTCCGCAATATGGGTTTCGTCCGTGTTTCCCTGAAACCAAGTGAATGGACTACCCGTGAATCCCAGGGTGACCAGATCCACCCTAGTAATTTCATCCTTAAAGTTAGCCATCAACGAGGAGGGTCGAAGAGCTCTTCTACATTTTTCCTTCTAATACAAGATCTTGTTCGAGTCACCTCCAAAGAGAAAAGGGCTTGGAAAATCTAGTTACATATTGAAAAGGAGATCCCACGAATTCCACTTCTAAGTGTGGGATAGCCATCCATAGAAACACACAAAGGTCCATGGTGGGGTATGGGCATCATGAATATCCACCGCCACATGGTGTGAGTAGAAGGATAAGATCCTAACATCAACATTCTACTTCCATAGGAGACAGAGATCCCCTGAGTGGCCTTGTTGGGGAACCAAGAGGCATCCCTAGAAGCCACATTTCAGCGCAAGGCCAGTGGTTTCCTTGTTTTCCAATATGGTTTCAGACATGAAAACCATATCAGGGAGAATTTGAGCGCAATGGCGTTGGAGCATTAGAACTGTTCATGGGTTTCCAAGCCCACGATAGTTACATCATAAAATGATCATTACTCGAGGAGGGTCGGGGACGTACCAGCCTCCTCCTTTGATTCCTCTGGGAAAATTTTTTCACCTGCCGCATTCCATATTTTTGGGTTGTTTTCAGCCGAAGTACTCATTTAAATTCGTCATTACAGCTCCTCAGGTTTTAGATTAACTACTTTTCCTTCTCTGTTTTCACATTTCACCCTCTTCCAAGTTCACTGAGTGATGGGGCCTGGTGTCGTTAATCATGTCATCCAAGAGTCACCATGTAGACAGCTGTCTAAGGTGGCCATTTCTAGAATAGGGTCGGGATCTGGTGGTTCGGTGAACATTTTCTTTGCGTTCGAGCTTTGTTCTGATGGGTTCATAGGTTTTGGAAACTACTCTGTTAGTGTTGGGATATTATCTTTCTGGGGGTAGAATATGTGCCTGACTCGATGTCTTTCTTCTTTATTCGACTCCCCTGGAAAACCCCATTATTTCACATGGGGATTATAACCTGGGAAGGTCTACTTGCTTTCCTCTGGATAATTGTTCTTTCTTCAGGGAACACAAGAGGTCCTAGTATGATGACTTTAGTGTGTTTAGTTTTCGCCCGCCCCATGTGATCCATCGTGAGATGATCACGATCCTTTTGTTTTTCCATCTCTGGGATAAAGGCAATTTTTGTTGTTTTGGCTCATAGCCAGGAACCATATTTTAGTATGATATTACCTGATTCATTCCTTTTCTTTGCGTCACATGCTCTTTGATGTGATACTTATATCACGATGCGATAAGATTGAGAGTAGTACCCAATGTGGCTATAGAAATATTGTAACACATATCATGACATGTTTTCTAGAGATAAATCACCCCTAATAGATATTAAATGGGTTGCCTTAGTGACACAATCCAATATGAGCCACATCACATTGTTTTCTTCAAATGTTATTAGGAGATCAGAAAAAAAAATCCCTTAGTGATATTGTCCCACATCTTATTAGGTATGGATAGTTATTGAAATACCCCATTAAATAAGATTTATCTCTCCCTTAATATAATTACACACTGTTAAACTTATATTCTAGTCATCAATGTCTCTTTTCATGTTATCCCACGAATAATGATCATGAAGTTCCCTATAAAATTCAGTTCATCCACTATGTATCAAGAATATAGAAAAATGTGCTTTATCTATGATTTCTTTCTTAATTTATGGAATAGATTGAACACATAGTATTGTACAAATTATAAGTACACCTTCTTTATTGAAATTGAAGTCAGGAAACCTCTTATGTTTCATAGATTCTATATTATACTTTAGGAAAGGAGCATCTCTCATGATCTTCTATAATAATTATGGTTGACAAATAATTGGGTATAAGATTTATGATGTACCTTACTATAAACTTATCAATTCCAATTTAACTAGTTCTTCGAAAACAGGACATTTTTTAATCATTTTCATTACATTATAATAGGGTATTTCTTACTTAATGAATATGTGAGTTTGTTTTCTCTTTTGAGAGGGAAATGAATAGAAAAATTAGAGTCTCTTATAAGTTCCAACAATCTTCTTTGTCTCATGTTAAATCCCATTTATGTGAAAATATACAGAAAACATTGGGTGTCTATGTATATATCACATTTCTTCCCATAAATATTGTGCATCCAAATACTCAAAGAATAAAATGCACTGGTAGTTCTATGTCATTCATAGGATAATTCTTCTCCCGAGGATTCAACTATCGGGATGAAAAATAAACAACCTTGTTATTTTTCTTGAGAACACACCTAACCCTTTCAGAGATGCATTTCTAAAAATAAAAAATCGGTCTCCAATAGAGGGTAGAATGAACACGGATATAATAACCAATATCTTCTTCAGATATTGTTAACAATCACCAGTGTTTATTTTCTAGATAAAATTTTCCCATTTTTAAGTTAACATTTTTAGTGGATTATGATTTCATGAAATGTTTTTCACAAATCACTTATAATATCCCACTAAATCAAGAAAAATATTAATTTAAGTTGTTCTTTTTTGATGGGGAAACTCTTCCACAACCATTTTCTCAGCAGGTAAAACTAATATTCCATCATTAGATTAAATTTACCCTAAAAACTATCATGTTTTCCACTAAATTAAATTTTATAATAATTTGGAATTACTCATCCTTCCTATTATTTTTTCTAATTACCATTATATAATCCCCAATATCCTTGAAATTTTGTAATATGTCAAAATATCATCCCAAAAAAACTACCAGAATGTTATCAGGGTAGTTCTTAAAGTCTCTATTCACCAAATACAAATAAATAGAAAAAACAATAGTCAATAAGAAGGGAATGACAATAAACTCATAATGAAAATAACTAAATCATAATTCATTCTTTTCAATATCCAATTTCATCACGCTCAATTGATGATAACCAAATCTAAGTTCATTCTTTGAGAAGAACTCTGCATTACAAAGCTAGACATATAAAATATCTATCCTTGAAAGAGGGTATATGTTCTTCACTATTATCATTTAAGCTCTCTTTAATAAATTCATATACACACTGATACATCCATCTTCTTTAAAAATAGAATAGTTATTCCCCATTGATACATCCTTGGATGGGTAAAACCTTTCTCCAATGAACATGGAGTTGATTCTTTAATTCCACCTTATCCACATTTTCTATTCAATACGGGTTTTTTGATAGCAACTTTGATCCAAATATGAGTTCAATGCTGAACACTACAACTATTTTGGTAATGGTCCATGAAAATACTCAGAAAATATATCAATGTATTCATAAATGAATGGGATACATTATATTCCTGTATTTTTATTTAATTAAGAATCTTCCCTAATCACCTCCATAAAGAAGGATACGAGTGGTGCTTATAGAAAATGCTTTGGTTGAGATATCTCTACCCTAAAAACAACTATCAGTTTTCCATTAATGACAATTGTGATTTCATTACATCTTCAATTGATCTTAGAATTACACATTGATATCAAGCCCATCCCTCATACAATGTTGAATTCTGGAATCGGAATGACTACTATATTTTCAATGATATTATGCTCCCCAAAGTAAATATTAGTCCGTCTATACACTATTGATTGTTGGATAATACCTTTAAGAGTCATGACTGTTAAGTCTACTTATATATGTTTATGAATAGATTCAATATTTATTGATGACATAGAAGAAATAAACTAATGCATAGATATATAATAATCGAAATTACTTTCTATATTTGAGTGAATTGTGAAAGTATATTCCACTACAAAATTTAGAGCATCAACATCAGCTTTCATGATAGAAAACGAATAACCATTATCATATAGACTAAGGTGAGGTTGATGGTTATCCCATATATTAAATTTACTTTTTGATATTGATTAGAGAAGTCTCAAAGATATCCACACTTGAAGCATTTGAATTCAGTTAGGTCCTATACCATAATCTCATCGTCTTTAGTGTTGAGAAGTTAATGATTCATCTCACAATGATTTTTATTAGGAATACGTACGACTCTTCCAAAATCCTAACATTTTCATCTCTTAATAATGCAATTCCTTGAATGATTCATACACATTTGTTTCATGTTGAATGTTACACATTCTTTCATACTCTTATATGATCAATGTATCTACCTGAGATTTTCTCCATTGATCACTTTTTTTATTTGATCTACAAGGACATTTAATCTCTCCGAAAACTAAATGAACCATTATTTCACATCAAAATATCACATCATAGCTGTCATAGTCTTTATTGGATAGATTCATTTGTATATGGGGTCATAGTCCATAAAAGAACATATCATCCATTCCATTAGGATCCATGACAATGATAGATATATAATAAGAATTTCAAGTAATTTTCTTATCATAGAATGCTGGAGATTCTTATTCTATATGATTTAACTATAGGAATTACATCTCAATTTTCATTCACATCAAATGGGGAAATATTTTTTTGAAAACATTTCCCTGTAACTCTTCCCTCTCCATTGTATCAATCTCCACTCGTGGTTCCTTGTTTTTAACCAGTGTCTAGCATTGTTCATATTGTTCCTCTAAGCGGTATATAGCTAGGGGGTCTTCCTCTTGTTCAGATCAAAATATTATAAAATGTTATTTTCTATAGATCATAACCATTTTTTCATATTCAATGGGTTGATAGTTCCACTAAAATAAGGGAATCTTTAATGTATAAAGGAATCAATGAAATGGTGTTCCCCTTTTAGTGAATCATGTCTTTCAGAATGATTCATGTTATTTATCATTACTCGGTCCAGTTAATTCGACATTCTAATTGTGTCTTACATTTCAACATCCATTATAAGGCTATCAGCACATGTTCCATTGTGCTTACTATTTACATGGTTTCTGTTATTTATTCCCATTTTTTAAAAAAGGATGTACATATTGAGAAATGTGTTCGATTTAATAATATTATAATTCTAAAGTAATTTCATTTCATGAAACATCTTGTTTAAATATTTTATTCTATAACAGCAATTAAATTTCCTATATATCTTTCATAATAATTCATAAAATGATTTTGATTAAATGAACATATCCCCCATGGGTTTCAAACTAGGTGAATAGTATGACACAATATTGTGTACTAGGTTACGCTGAGTTCGGACCGACACACCTTGTCATAGTTTTTAGCCCTAGGCACATCTATACTATATCCACACCCACCTATTCATATCCAAAAATGGATTTCTATCCTAGGAAACTAGTTATTATATACATCAGTAGAATACAATGATGATTTCGAATATTTTACCATCGTCCTAAGGTTCCCACTAATTTTTTCAAATCCTAATTTCCAAAATTTATTAACTTTTCCTTTGATACCAACTATGTTGTACCACATTTTTACTACATAAACTATTCATTTCATTGTAAAAAACAAAGGATCTTTTATTCTTTATTTTCATGGAAAAGGGGTACAATGTATATGAAAACATACAACATTATTATAATCCACATGAAAGGATTCATCATAGGTATATCATAATTATAATTAATAAATAACATAACCAGGGTACATACATCAAAGTAAAGGGTGGGCATTGGTCCTAGAATAGGAAAACAAGAGAAACATATTACATATGATATGGAGGAAAAATCAATATGAACATGATGAGTATCATTACGGCCTAAAATATAGAACATGATTCATACCATATATAAGAAACATGAATCATCGAAGGAAAATGTGGATAAAATATTTATTTTATATATTAGTAATATTTTCATAGAGGAAATTCATCAAGGTGTCATAAAAACTTCCATGTTTATTCCCCAAGGAATCATAAACCAAGTTATATCTAGAGATTAAATTCATTACCAAATGAATTAGTGTGAAATCAGGGTGAACACTTCATATTTATGAATTAATTTTAAGAAAGTATATCATAATAAAACATTTCATAAATACCATGGAGATTAAAAAACAAGGTTTTCAAATCAAAATCATGGCTTTTTTTTAAGAAAAGTGTCTAAATACAAGTCATTTATCTCATTAAGAACCCAATAAAAATGAAGGTGAGTTTCATCTTTATTATTCCTATAGTAAAATAGATAATTTTTACATCTAGGTGTGTAACCCAAATAAATAATGAATTTTGGGTATTCACAAAAGAATATATGAGAAATTATTGAGAAAAAGAGAGAAAATTTGCTAAGAAAATTTGGTAGCATGGTAGTTATGCAACATAGTTTTAAAAAATAGTGAAATGAGAGGGGAAACAGTGTCCTATTCATAAAAAATTTTATAAAGTATAGGGATAGTAAAAAAATTAGATAATAATATAGTTTTCAAAATTTAAAAACATACAACATAATAACGTGAACTCGAAACGAAAAAAGAGTAGTTTAGATTTCACATAATTTGAAGTGTAAATCGTAAAACTATAATATTTGGACATTGGGGTATCGAGGAAACCCTAGAAAAGATCATTGGGAGTAAAAACTATCAAATATTCATGGAGGATGAATTGGGAATGAATGATAATGGTGAAATGAGAGGGTAATTATTGAAAAAGAGATGGATTTGATTATTATTTTCCTGGGAAACCAAGGTAGTGGTAAATCTAAATAATAGGCATTACCATGTAATTTTACCACGGTATATTAAAAATGGGAGATCTATTATGGGAGAGTTTTACTATGTACACTAATCATAAAAGACTTGATTACGTTTTCTCATATCTTGGTTTGAATACTTCTTTGTGAATATGGAGTACATGAATTCCACATATTTTGATCTACTATACAGTTATGAAATGGTAAATAGTGTTGCATATTATTTTATTCAGATGTCTCAAAATCATGTATTTCTTGAATCCAATTTTGAGTGTTGGATTATGGTTGTTTTGTTGAGATTAATCTAGAGGTTCAGGATGGAAAATTATTGATGAAACTCGAATCCTTGGAAGTTGATTCCATGATTCTATCTTATATTATGGAGAAGTAGTATGAGGAACCTAGGTGTTTGGAATTTAGTAAAATTCTTTGAGGGCGGGGTCACATTCTACACATACTATCAATGAGGATGATATATTTTGTTTTTGGGAATATTTATTTATACCTATTTATATGTCGAAAGAGTTGATGCGTGATTTCCTTTCCATAAGGTGGTCAGTTCACCTTAGTTTTATAAGGATGAACTATGATATTTGTAGACAGTATTGATGGACTAGAATAAAAAATGATGTCATAGGTTTTATGAGGAGATGATATAGCTATTAGTATGTAAAGTCCATGAATTAGTGATTATGTGGTTATTATTGCCTTTTACAATTCTATAATGGATGTGGGACTACAAAACAATGTATTTTGTAGTGGGTATCCCAATTATTCCTCAAATAAATGATGTGATATAAATGATTATGGATTAGTTGACCAGGTTGGTGTATTTTTTGCTGATATGAGAGACCATGACCATTGACTAGTTGGATGAGTTGTATGTTTATGTGATTGTAAACTTATGTTAGGTGAAATGAACTATGTAGATCATGATTCATGTTTTACTTCAAAATTATAGTGGGGTTTATAGAATGATCCTGGTATCTTTTTGTATTTGAGTACTTCTTTTCAACCACATAAATATGGGAATATAGAGGGTACTATTATAGTGCTAGAGGACTTGTTGAGTTAATGTGTCCTAGACATTACTGGATCATAGTAAATTATATTGGTGCTTGTAGGGATATCATATAACAATAGTTACTAGGTGAGTACTTATAAGTAACCATTTGAAGCACTCTATGGAAGGTCATGTAGATCGTTATTATGTAGGATAATGGCTATGGAATTGGAGTTGTTGGAACCAAATATCATGAAAGAGACATCAGAAAATGTCCAAATAATTCAAAACTATTTTTATATAGATTATAGATGGAATAATTCCTATGTGGATCAACATTATTTACATCTTATGAATATGCTCGGTGATCGTGTATTCCATCAGGTGTCTCCAAGATTAAGTCATTGTCTTGTTTAGAAATAGGGTAAGTTGGCACATTATGTATGGGGTTGTTTGAGATTATGGAGAGAATCACATCTGTTTCATAATTATTGTCTATTAAATGGAGTTATTATTGTATGAATGATGTTTTTCATATTTCCAAACTATAGAATTATCAACCCTTACCATTCTATGGGATAGATGTTGAAGATGATGATATTAAGGCTGATGCTTTATTTTAGGAGAATTCAGTTATTATTGTGTATCATAGGTAGGTGTATTGTAGTGCATGTTTTTTCCATTGGTTCGAGTGTTATAACACCATGGTATTGTTCAAGAATATTCATGGGAGAGGGAGATTGATATACAATCCCAATAGTAAAGTTCTATTAACTATGGGGAATCAAGGATGTTTTGGTGTTTAGATAAGGGATAAACTTTACTAATGTTGGGAGGTTATAAGATCCTATCTTTTACTTATTTATGTCCTCATTTACAAATTGGATTTAAATCGCATTAAGATTTTTTATGAAATGATTCCCAATTTTAGGAATATTCATGGGTGTTTCTTAGGGTTTCAGGATAAGGAAATAGCAGAAAAGGGATCCATCTTGTGCGGGATGCGTGGTTGGAGCATGGATAGTGGTAACCATTTTCTATAAACATTTATTCTATCAGTAGGGATGAACGATTGGTACAATATTGTATGGGTTAAGATAAATTGTGTGTGCTAGGACAGAACAATCGGACAGAGTTATCATTAGGTCATGAAAACTATGTAGGCTCCCTAGGAGACTATGCGACCTAGACCCCCTCATCTATAGAGGGTGTCACACTGTTGGATCATGGTTTGGCCTATCATGAAACCAAACCATCTTCCACATTAATAACGGGAAATATAAAATTTTTCCATATGTATTTATGTTTTCTAAAAAAAATCTACTAAATTATTTTAATTGTTGTAGGGGTGATGAATCATTAATACCAAACATCCTAAGGATCAATAGCTTTCATTTGTAAGCCATTTAGATTTTCAGTTCATTCTAATAGAATCTCCATTTTATTCTACCACTCACCATCCATAATTTTTCAGGATTAGGTCTTCGAAAATATTTTTTCTTTAACTAAAGCTATAAAACCATCTTTTTCTACAAAATTCAATATTGGGGAATTGATGGTGGGTTGATATTATATCCAAGGATAAGGTTATAAAATGTTTTATATATTTAATCTAGGTAGGTGTTCTAAAATTAATATATCATACTTTTGATTTTTATTTATGTGTGTGTGGTTGTGGACCTATGTTGTAATTATTTTTCTTTGGGTTTCCATGGTAGAAAATATGAATTAGTTTGATATATGATTAATTAAACCCTATATGATCCTGGTGGTATTCATTAAGTTTTATTACATGGAG
Organism: Viscum album; assembly: GCA_963277665.1. NCBI lineage: Eukaryota > Viridiplantae > Streptophyta > Magnoliopsida > Santalales > Viscaceae > Viscum > Viscum album. Next base: position 604,687,631 of record OY728161.1, on the reverse strand, counting down.
ATAAGTAAACCCTATGGTGTGTGATGCTATGTGAACGTGAAATTGATGTGTTAAATAAATAATAGTGGAGATAATTATATAGTTCTAATAATGATACAATATTAATGTTAATGAGTTTTGAAATTGAATTAATGATTGAATTTTCTATAGTTTGACATTAAATAGTGTGGTTCTCAGTATAATTTCAAGATGTTAAATTTGTTATGATTGTAATTTGTATGTGGGATAATGTGTTAAGGAGAATAAATGTTATATGAATTAATGAGTGATGAAATATGATTTTTGTATGTTTCAAATGATCTATGTCATTTAAATGAAAAATGTATTAATGTGTGGAGGTTGGAAAATTAAAATGTTTCAATTAGTTAAAACATGAAGATCGAATATGTGTTCAATAAACTATCATTTTTAAATGGTAAATTTGTCTAATGGGGGATGTTTTGTAAAATATATATTTATTGAATCACTAAAGATGCATGTTTTTACAGCGCAATGGTATGTGGGGTGGTGGACATGAGGGTATACACATAAAAGTAGGGTTCGACAGTGGATTTAATCCCTACTCCTATACTGCATGGGTTTGAGAGAATTACATAGGCTCTATGACCCTAAAGAATGCTTGGGATGTGGATATTTTGACTTAGGATCCATGTAAATTTATATATATTGTTTAGTGTAATATTTGGACGATTGAATCAGGGAACATGATTCATCCTCCACTTTCTATGTTTATATGATCAAAATAGTCTCATTGTATTTAATGAAAATGAAAACCCCTGGAACAAATGGTGAAATTTGATAAACTGAAAATTATTCATTAATGATACCTAGTTTACCTTATATTTTAATTTTTATTAAATATGTATCGATAATATATAATGTTTTATACTAGATATTTTTTAGACACAGTTATTGGTGAAATTCTATGTTGTACACACACTCTCCTTAGGCCAGTATTCGGTACCCTAGAAGATATTATGGTTTCAGGTCCGGAGAAGGTCAAGGACCCTATGCATGATGTTATATTTGGGATTGGGAAGTTCAGCGATGAGGAATCTTGACTAATATTATAGTACTGTTTGGGGGTTTTAGCTTGTCATAATTTTTTTCTCTACACATGGTTTTCTATGTCATTATTTAATAAATTTACTATTTGGGTGTGAGATTCTTCCAAGATTTTGGATATTTATTTTGATATATATAAATGGTTTAAATTTTCCGTTTATTTCATATTTTATATTCCATGGATTACTCTAATATAGAATGTATTGTCTCCACACATTCTATATTAGACCCTCATGTTTATTTAGTAAAATCTAACATAAGGGGAAGCACACCTAATGTCATGTGAGAAACCATATTCGGGAACCATATTAGTGAAACCCTAGATGAGACATTGAACATAAAAAAACATATCATATCTTTTAATAACATCCATTTTTAGGCATTTTTAATTGTTAATGATTTTATTATTTTGTAATATTTAAATAAATACAATGCATTCCCCTCAACACAACTATAAAATAATAGATGTCCTTTCCATTCTTCAGAATATATTGAGAATTCTAGGTCAAACCTCATATTCAAAAACCCCATATAAACATCAATATAAATATTCTAGTGGATTTTTACTCCCCAAAAGACAATATATAAGATTATTAATAGGATACCCAAATGACATTATTCAATGGATATGCAGTCACCTAACCAATCACATTTGTTTAATTCTACTTTTCACTCTAATAAATGTTCCATGTTCATCGTAAATTATAACTATATGTCAAAAATATAATTAAATGGAATTATGATTATTAAATAAATTAGATCCACCCCATTTCCAATCAAATGGGATGTGAATGTAGACCTCGAATTTATATATAGATTACAATCTCCACATAATGATACAATTACATTTTCATCAACATTCTTCATGAATTTATATTATGTTTTTTTAATGTATATTTTAAATAAAAATGAAATTATTATAGGTATATAATAATAATAATAATATCACATATACCTTCTTACTACCCAAAATCTGGTAAAATGATAAGGTCACTCATGAATACATGTGCACTACCTCCTCCAAGAAGAGATTTGATTCATTTTTCATATAAAATTTACTTAGATGGTAAAAATGATCGATTTAATGAATGTATATTATATAGAAAACATAATTATTATTATTTTATGGTATATTAATTATTTATGACTTTAAATCATTATATCTACAAATGTTAAAACTTCAATCATGTGTATGTACGATATGCCACATCCAGGAAGAGTGTCATTAACTTTTTATCCTTTAGTCTTATTGATGACTATAGAAATATATATAATGAATATTTATATTTTTAATATAATTATTAGTATTATTGAAATGATTAAACTATTATCAATACAAATGGGCCCAAACAATTTAACTAATGAATACATGATAAAGAAACTACATATCACATTGAATAGTGTTTTTAATTAAAAAAGTTAATAAAATGTGATAAACTGATATAATTAAATTATATATGGTATCATATATATGATTAAAGTTATGTAATATATTTATATTAAATATATATTTATTATAGAGGATGATTGAATGTTATAAAAAGATTTCATACTTGAGGTAAATGATTTTGAATTTTGATTTATTTACATGTTACACATGTCATGTTCACACACTATTCCTTAATTATTGTATATGTATTACACATGATTCTATAATATGATTACTATCCTAGAAATTTTTTCATCTACATAATTCTCTATAATTCAATATTTATTGGCTCATACAGTTAAAATTTTACCAATAAATTAAAGGATTATGTGTTATATACTCAATAATTATTAGGATTGTTTATGATATTGTTTCCTGTAAATAAGTATTTTGATCTTCTACATTATAAACTCACTTATTTTCTTATCCTTGTGCTATTTCCTAAGAATTAATTTTTTACTTCAATTTTCCTTGCCTTATATACTTAATAGAATGAAGATATATTTTAATGGAAAATCAATATTATTTTTCACTTTAGTAGAAAAGCAATTTTCATCCATATATATGTTTTCTAAAAACACAATGTACTTTTTGTTATTATTGTATTACATTTAAATGCATTTATAACTATGAATATATTTCTAAAAAATTTAAAATTAATGTACTTTTTTATTTTCCTTATGAGATAAATGTGTCAAATTTTACTAAGGTAGAAAGTAAATGATATCTTTTAACATTTAGTGAACATACAGAATGTACCACAGTCCTGAACACTCAATGATTTAATGATTACAATAATTGTTTTCTTGATTAATTTAGGTTGATGATTTTCCATATATTTTGGTAAATTTTAATCTTTTAGTGATTTCATTTCAATGCTAAAATATTATTTTACTCAAGAAATATCACTAATTATATTTTAGATTCATTTATAGTTTTTCTAACTTCTTTGATGATACTTATGATCGACTATAGATATTATCAAAGGATAATATCCATACTATTTGGCTATACATATTATTTTTATGATGAAATGATTATAATTAAATTATTATCTTTTCCTTGGTTTATTAAATGAAATATAGTGAAATTATTTATGAAATATGCTTTTTTTAAAGGGTTATTCTAGTGTCAAATTTTTATGATAGACCATCAGTATTCAATGGTTATGATACAATTAATATTTTATGGTCTTTATGAATATATATATACATATATTACATTAATTATTCTATGTGGGTAACCTGAATTATATAGTCATAAAATTGAATGGGTATAGATGGATATATAAGGTGATAAATGGTACCAGAATGTTTAGTGAATTTTATTCAGTAATAGACTGGGTCCAATATGATTCTTTTAAGAGTTATCCTCTAATACTATAGTTGTTTGGGGGATTAAATCCAATCCAATATGATAAACATTTAATTAGGAATTAACTACTATGGATATGAATTTATATTATTGTTAGTATAAAATCATTTTAGTGTTTTATAAATGTTTTTCTATCATGGATCACGTTCTTAAATTCCTTTATAATTCATATCTACTGAACTTCCAAGCATTGTTCAATGCCTCGTGATTTTATCAAATTATCTGAAGGGTTTCATTTTCAAATATTAATCTCATGTCCTCAAACCATTATGCTCATTTTATACTTATGTTTAGATACCTCTACCATAGTTTCTTGGAGTGATTTTGTACTATAATATAATGGAATAAGATATAAGGAATCTCATCCTAAAAGAAAAAATAATTTATTAGTCTTGGTAGAAATAATATATACATGAAGCATTAATTACATTTGAAAAAAAATTACAATATTATAGTTTTTGAAAAAAACATATTCCATCTATAATATCTCAGCATATTAGTCATAGTAAACCTCATTAAATCAACGGTAATGGAATGTAAATAACTACGACCACAATTTCTCGGTACATTTTTTGTGAAAGACACATTATCATGATTTAATAATCATATTAAATAACGAACGATAAATAAATAAACACCCATTGTTTTTAAATATAAATACTATCATAATTATATATGGAATAATCAATATGTATAGTTAAACAAATTAACACACATTCCATTTAAATTAATTGACCCTGATAATGGATAAGTAATAATCAATACAGAAAGGTAAATAATATTAAACACATTAAATATAATAAATAATCTCATGTTGAAATAAATCTAAAGATTGTATCATTATGAAAATATCCTCGATATTAATATTTAATAAATTTAGGAAATTATTAGTTATAAAAAATTATGTTTCCTTATATCATGTTTTTTATACCATCAAGACCTTTCATAAAAGAGTTTAAAATATACTAGGTGAAAACCAATTTAACAATGGATATCCTATAGATTCAACCCTTAAGAATAATGATTCATTGAGGCTCTTTCAATAAATGATTCCCTATTGTTGTATTTTATGTCCAAATATTTCATTGGGAAGTAAATTTTTATCTCCAATAGAACCATTCCAGTCCCACTCGAATAATTTTTGTATCTCTATTAGTAAATGATATAGATTCCTCAATATTTCCCAATATATAAAATAACATTCAATATATTAAATTTTATGTATATTTGATATATGATTTGAGAAATATAAATATATATTATAAATAATATATATATTTATAGGATTATTAATTTAAAATGATAATAGAAATGAAAACATTTAAAGGGAATGTCATGGAATATAAAAATTAATCAAAGAAGTGAATGTCAATAATATCCTTTGTCAAAATGATCACAACCCATCCAAAGGATTAGTATGGATATTATCAACCAAAAATATCTCCCATTGGAGGATATTTAAAGAAAATGTTTTTATTTTTGAATAATTTAGGTAGTGTGACAATGTCATTAACAAAATTCTGGGGAAAAATAAATTTTTTTTATTAAAAATCACTTTTTAAAACAAAAAACATTACGAAAATAATTTCCATTGAAAATAATTTTTCAAAAAATCGATTTCCAAGAATATTGAGAAAAAAATATTTAAAAATTAACTTCTAATATTTCTAAGGAAATGATAAAATATAATTACATACATGCTTTAAAATTTAAAAATAATATTCCTTTTTCATTGGTTAAATTTTAGTAAAGATCAATGGTATAAAATTTATAAGAATATTCCTTCCAAAAATTTACATATTCAAAATTGGTAAAAATATCCATGATAAATCATTTATAAACATTAATGAAATTGTTTTTAAAACCATTCCATGAAAAAGTAATTTTGGAATAAAATATAAATATGATCGATGAGATAAATGATGTAATATTATATTAAAACAATTTCAAAATAAATATAACTACCAAAGAGTGGAAACATGTACTATTTCTTGAAAATATAATGAATAGACATAGGAGAATAAAATTTAATGGGTTTATTTTAATATTATCAACTAATTTCATTCAATAAAATACAAGTATAAATAATCTCTATTATAATGACATTGTAAATTAAACACATAAAACGTTCAAAATATTGATGTGAGAATTAATAAGTGGATATGTTATTTTTTGTTATCTATAATTCAACATTTATCATTTCTATTTAAAATAATATATTTTAGTAAGTCATTATTAATACAATTATATAATATAAATGACAGTGAAAATGTAATATAACCCAATGAAATGAAATTACATTGTGAAATTATGTACAACAGGGTAAATTCTAATCTAAAAAACGTTAAATGAAATAAATCAAAATAAAACACATAATACCATTAATTGGGATTTATTTTTGATATTACATGTAAAATTGGGAGTATATACTACATGAAAACACTTGTTTCGTAACATTACAATATGCCTCAATAAAAGGAAGTTGAGGTGAAATCCATTAACATACCCTTCCATTTAGTTGAACACAATTTAATATGATGTATAGTTGTTTTAAACTTGTTTTTAACTTATTAAAAAATAATAAAATTTTATATATCATATTTGATACTTTTTAACATCTTATCACCCATTGATTAATAATATTTCATTATTTTCAATATTTCTGTGTTCGTCTATTTTTTTCTCTTCTGTGTTTTTTATGAATGTTATAGGTCTTGTAAATATTTTAAGGATACATCAAACCATAATAATAATCATGATATAATAATAATATTTACACATCAATTTTCTTTAAATGAATCATGAAATATTTTTATGAAAACTAATGTATGTTATGAACATTTGGATGGTAGGTCCAAGAAACACTAGAGTAATGTTTCCATTTTCAGAAAAGCCATATAGAAAGGAGGTATATAATATTTTATCCTTACATAAAAATAATGAGAAAATATATACCATAAAATTTATTTAATAATACTTATATATATATATATATATATATTATTCTTGTGGTCTAGGGATGATAAGAGAGTCACATCAGTTTGTGTAGTTGGTAGTCAACACTTACATGAGTGACCTTATCAAATCTAATTGAGTGAAAAGGTAATAAATATAGTTATATATATATTATTTACTTAAAGAAAAAAATGACCTGAATATATTGAATAACTATTTAATGTATTTTTAATAATTAAATTTATCCTTATTAAATTCAATTAAAATGTTAGTGAAAACTAAAACACATCACTTCGTGAGGTGGTAGTTTTTTATAAAAACAACCGACATTATCATATCTACATCATAATGGAATGTAAATGTGTATATAATATATAATTACTCCATATCTATAATTATGTTATGATAAAATTATATATACTTGAAATATATCATAATAACAAACATTGAGTGGAATTAGATGGAAAAAAATGTTATCAGTTCATGAGGCTGTAATCCTTCCTCCGCATGAATAATGATTTCATAACACATGCGACCAATTTGGGGATAATTGTTGCTCATTGAAATATCCTAATAATAACAAATTATATTTTATATAATTATTTTGTTAAATCATCATGGTTTGATTTTAATTAAATTAGATGTATTGTGGAATAAAATAAAAACTCTTATTGAATTTTTTTTACCATTTTACCTAAAATTCATGTCATGTTTAAAATAAATCCATTTTTGAATGGATCTATATCTAATATAAAGATTATTTAAAATTAAAAGGTTATTTCTATGATTTTTTGGGAATTTTTTGGCCAAACCAAATTGAAATTATGGGGTGATGTGTACAGGGAACATGGGGGAAGTCTATAAATTGGGTGTGCGGAACACATGTATTCATTTAATAATATTCATTCATACCGATGTTTTTAAACTAAAAAATCAAAATAATGGAAGAATATTGATAATATAATGTATATTTTCTAATTATGTAAATCCAGTGGGTATTGTAAAATTTTGGAGATCATTTTTTACCATAGTCATCTTTCATTAACATAATGTAAATTTATTTTAATCATAACCACAACAACTAATTTTTATAGTATTCAGTATTCATTTGGTTTAAAAATTACATTTAACATATTAAAATTTATAAATAATATGGATTCAAAATATATATTCTATATTTATAATTCAATTTATTCCATTTAAAAATTAGTTAATTTAAAATTAATACTATGAACTTGACGACAAAGAAGTTTTTAAATAGAAAATGGTCAAAAGTTTACATTTTTATTCTATATAATTTTAATATTTAAATGATTATATTGAAATATATTGGATTAGATGATATAAAATTTAAATATTTTTAATTTAAAAAATTCAAAAATATAATTTATCAATATATTTTTTGTAAATGGAATGAATTTTTCAATTAACATTATTATTTTTTCACTAATCATTAAAAAAATAAAACATTCAATAATAACCAATCAAATTATCCATATGATAATTTTGGTATCCTAATTTCATGAAAAATTTTATTTTTTCAAATTTAGTTTCTAATGATGAATGATATTAGTTTTAAATTATTTTAGTAAGTAGTGATTAAACAATATTTTTCAAAAACACTACTTTCTAAAAACATCTATTTTTCTATATAATGATTCATATTATATTTAAAATAAATATATAACACTTATTATCATAAATTATTATATCTATTAGTACCCGTATTTCAAAAACTTTTTTTGAAACATTATATTAAGTAATATTATATAAATAGTATATTTTTGTTACGTAAAACTCTATCTTCAATGAAACTGAGACTATCAGAGAAACGTGTTGTTTTTTGTAACCCAAGATAAATTAATTATTGTTTATAATTAATACTAGGGAATATATAAAATTTTTTTAAATATATATATCCTTATTTTTCTCGATTTTATATTTTCATATAATATTGGTGTTGCGTGTTATATAGGCTATAAAATACAATGTTGTTATATTAATATTTTGGCGTATACCATTATTTGATTATTGATATGTCACTTGTTTAACCTAAATAAAAAGATGTGTAATCTATTTATTTTTAATCCTTTACCCTTCTTTTGATGAAAATAATTTAGTATGTTATTTCTATGAAGGATTACAGTTATGAAGAACTATGTAGGAGGTGATGTAGTTTATTTATATACCATCTATTTGGGGGACATTTATTCTATTGAAAAATTACATATAGGATTCTAAAGTGGATCGTTATTTAATAAAATTAATATACATAAAATATAAAGTGTTATTAATATATAAAATTCATGGGTGACTATAGTCGGTATCATAGATAAGATTAATTATTCTTCGGAAATGAAGATAACAATGCATTAGTGAGTATAGTTGATATTTCATGTTTAGTTTATCATCCTAATTTTATGTTCATGATCATAGATAACCATTTTTAAACATAATTAATTATATATTTAAAATATGTGGTCTTTATTTAGACAACCTATAAATGTTATTTCACATTAATGTTGTTTTCCAAAATGATTTTTGTTTCTCACACTTGGATTTTTAGCTTTAGTCAATGGAGAAAACCTATATGAGTCGTTTTAATGATGAGTGTGATGGAAAATTCAAGGATTATGATCATGGAGAATTATATTTTTGGGACAAGGAATGAAAAATCTCATTTCTTGTGGCCACACGACAATATCAGACTATGAATCATTATAATATTATAAATGAGCAATGAGGGGAACACTATTTTATTTGAGTTCATATTGAGGAAATGCCCTAATATTTTTAGTTTTTTTGATGATCCAATTATTTTTGAGGAATGGATCATTACCACTGAAAATATATTTTCAATTTATAGTGTTTGAAATAATGAAGACATAGTCTAGACTTCTATCATTGGGATTGAGATTCTGATCAATGGTGAAAAGATATCAAGAATATGTGAAAATTGTAATAAGTACAATCCATGTTGTTGTATGAGTTTAAGAGTTTAATTTTAAATAAGTACATTCCTCGTGATATTCTTTTTAAAAAGGATATAAATTTTTTTGAGGTAAAATAAATATAGGATGAAATAATTAATCAAAATAATGAAAATTTTAAAATACTTGTTAGAAAAACATATTATCTCATCATTCAATATGAGCTTCATAAATTTTATTTCACTAGTGTATCAAATCCAAGGATCTTATAGGCATTATCTATATGATACTTTAGTAGTTATAAAGAAATTTTTTGATTTAATGTCAAGGTATATATAATAATTAGAATTACTCTTCACTCTCATAGTTCTAATTAGAAATAAATGATATAAAATAGTATAAAATCAAAAACCCATTGAGAGAAGAGGATTATACTACCTTTATAACTGATGTATTAATATAAACATTGAAAAAACAATATAATATGAGAATTGGAAAATGATTTCTATTTGGAATGGAAGGTTGTTGGGAAATAAAATCCCATTGTAATGGGAAATATGTTACCAATTAATGTGAAAAGGGAGAAATATCAATAGAATTCAGAACCCAAAATTTATTTATTAATTAAATAAGTATGAAAATTAATCTAAATAGTGCTAAAATCCATAGGATAATGATAATGATTGACAAATGTAGTCTATTAGATAAAATTCATTTAGAAATATCATGCTGTCATGATTGGTGATATGGAGTATTATAACAATGTGTTGAAATTTATAATCACTATAAACTCTATAAAATATACTATATTGTTTTATTCTATGTATATCAACTCTTTTAAATCTAAATATGTTTCTATAGGTATCAAAATTTCACCACAATGACTAGACGATGAATTTGTAGTGATATTACCTAATAGTGTAATTCCCTCTTATAATGTCCACAATTCTTTAATGAATGATTTTTGTGGGAATGCACTTATTTATGATCATTTTATTCTCTATTAATATGATTATGATGTTAATTTTTTATTATATTTTTATTAATTACATAAATCCCAAATAACATTACATGAAATAGAAGTCATGTTTGATATTTCGACCCAACACAAGATTGACTATCATTGTAGTGGTTAAAATGAACATATAATGTAAATCACATCCATTATATATTTATTTATTTATATTAATAATTCATGTTTATCTCAGATGGTTGGGAGAAACTCATTATCATTGTTATCCCTATGTTATATGTGTTCTTTGTTTACTTTAAAGAATAATTTCCCATTATTCCATTGAATCGGGAAGTTTATTTACCAATATAACTCATTAATTTTGCTATACGTTATTTCATGAATCTATATATAATGTCCCAGATTGATTATTAGGAATATAAAAATAAACTCTAATGAAATTTGTAAAATTGATACATTCCTCCTTATGTGTCACCTTGGGGTACCCCAATTCATTTTTAAATGAAATATGGTTCAAAGAAACATAACATTGATTATAAAGAATATTACTAGATCAATATCAAGAAAATGTATCTTATACCCAATATTGATGACTTTTTTGATCAAATAAATGGATATCAATACGTTTTTAATATTCACCTTAATTCTTGATATCATAAATTTTTGGTCCAAAAGGCAGATATTCCCAAGAAAACATTATGTACTAGGTATGTAAAATATGATTTTTATATGATGTAATTTGGTCTTAATAATTTCACTACTATCATTATGGATTTAAAAAATAGAATCATTATAAATTACATTGATAAATTTTTTATTTCATTATAGAATTTATTCTTATAAATTCAGTGAGAATGTATGATCATAAAGAACATGGGATAATTTTTGTGATGTTTTTAAAAAAAATATAAAAAATTTTATAATTATTTAATTTTTATTGATTATATTTCATTTTAGGGTCACATAATATCAATATTGGATATATAAGTTAACAATTTAAGGATATTTTTTATTGATTATTCTTCTATAAAAATAATTCTGAATGAGATTTATTTTTATCTTGGTTTGGATGGATATTTTTAGTGGATATTTGGAGATTTTAACATAAATATATATTTCATTAAACTATTCCAAATTGGATGGAAAAATGATCCTTTGAATGGATGAATGTGATGAAAATTTTAGGGAACTAATTATATTTTTTTTAAATCAAACGTAAATTAATTAACATTATAGTTTTATAGGATTTTTAATCAACAATTATTTATAAAAGAAATTCGTAGGCTGTGTTCTCATGCAGAATGATATGGTGATTATTAATACATCACATAAATTGATGGTTCCCCAAAACAATTACCCAAATAATGATATAGAGTTATCTATTGTAATTATATAATTAATGATATATAGGAATTATCATTATAGATAAGGTTTCTACACATATACTAATCATATATTATAAAAGTATACATTCTCATAGATGGAGTTCCATGTGCTCCACCGAATATGTTTAGAGCTCAAGAGTTTTATATGCTGCACCAAATATGGTCATAACTGATTAGTAATTATGAATTATCAATAAATTACAAAATTTGGAATGAAAACAAGGTGGATGGTTTTTTGATTCAAAATAATCATGCTATATTAACTATGACGAGGGTCACAAGAGATCTAACATTTTTTTTTCAAATGATGGATATTGAAATCATGAAGGAAGTGGTGAAATAATTTATTCTTCAAACATGTGTTCAATAATCATCCCATGTGATGATAAGGAGCAAATAAGGAAGATATTTATATTATGAAGAATGTGATAAATGGTCCAAAAATTAATGTCAATTTGGATAAAATTATATTGTTTTGGATCCACATATGTTTTTTCCGTTATAGGATTAAAGAAGGGTTGGTTTGATGAGGCACATAGTTCACAATTATATATTCACCGTTTATGTATGAGGATATATTGATAAATAAAAGAGTATTTCTTCTTGGGATACATGATGAGATATATATATAAGAGTATTTATCTCAGTACTTGTAATATCTACAAGTTTTGGTTGAACAATATAAGTATAATTTGATGTTACAACCATTAATGATTCCCAAATAGAAATGGTTAAATTTCAAAATAGATTTGGTTGATTGACTCCCCAAATATTCTATCATATATAATTCCATATGTATTACATTCGATCTCCTTAAAATTTCAACACATATAATTGAGATCAAATAATTCATCTCTATAGATCATATTTAAAGAATATACATTAATAATTTTGTAAGGATTCATTTAGTAATGAATTCAATTGTTCATGGTCAGGATCCAAAGATTACATTGATGTTCTAATCCATTATTTAGTAGTATCTAGATAAATACTTGAGTTTTGTTACACTATAACATCCTTATATAGAAGTTAATTATGATAGAACCATTAAACCCCTAGAGGATATATTATTATCCATTTGAATGGATTTTAAAAGTTGTCAAGATCAATGATGAATTATAATTTATTTTTATATCAATTTTATATTTCAGTCTAGAATTTTGAGGGATCCGTATAAATCCCTTTTTCAAAATATGTATTGAACTAAAACATTTCAGAATTATGTTGAAAAAATAAATTTAGGTGGAACTGAGAAGCATGCAAAAATGGTAGTGAATTTTAGAGCCTTTCAAGGTAAATCATGGCTACTAAGAAGTAGAAGAAATTTTATGCTGACAATCATTTCCATTATTTATATGTTGATGTTTGTGAGAAGGTTTTTATTTGAATTTATCCATTGATGAATATTATGTTATTCAAATAATTTAATGCTTAGGCCTATTTTTGTTTTCTATCTCTATATTTCTTATTGATCTAAGATACTATCAAAAATATTGGTGCTTCCACTAAATCTCACTCAAGTACACAATGAGTACCATATATCTCTGATGATGAAATACATACAAGATCCATCACATATACTAAAATAAGTGGTAATACTTCTATATTGTGATCATTTTCATATATAAAAACTAGCATATGTTTTGAAAAATATATATAAATTTTATAGAAGAAGTCTATTCATTTTTGAATATTTATTTGAGAAATAATAAATTTCATGAACAATGTTGTGAATATAAAGATATATTGATACATAGATATCCACAATATTTTTATAATATTGAAACATTTCAATTAATATGATAAATTTTATGCTTTTTTTATTATAAAAACCATATATTTTAAAACATATATATTATTAAATAGTTTTATTTATTTATTATGTATCATTACATGAAACACCGAATTTAAACAACAAATGATAAACATTAATAACAATATTATTTAAAATAAAATTTATTTACTAGCCATTGGATTTATTGGTATAAATCGAAATAAATAAATTATTAATTTATTCTTTATTACATATGAATAAAAATATTTAGTTTTTTATCAATTAATATGAAATGTAATTAAAAAATCATTCATAGAGTAAAAATATGTTTTTCTGGAAAACATTTTTATGTGTCTGTAATGAACTTATATATTTATAAATTAAATAATTCAATATCATAGATTGATAATAATGTTATCCATATATAATATATTCAATATTTTTTGATTTATCTCATATTCTTATTATACATGCTATAAAATGAAATTCAGTTTCAATCTTAAAAACTATGTTTTTGAAAGATTTTTTTGATCAATTTTTGTGAACTTATATTAGAATTAAATTCTACCAATTAAAGGTGTTGAAGTTGTATATATTGATTCCATATTTGGAATTATTAATTCCATATTTGTTAAAAAGGTTATATTTATTGTTATCAATAATAATAGTAGTAACTATGGTATAATTTATCACCTCTATAAATGGTAAATCACATTAATCAAGGGTAAAACTAGGAGATATGTTTATAAAATATATTATAAATTCTTATTGGATGAATATAATTATACAATAATTACCTTCCGCTCAAAATTAATAAGATTAATGAAAAACATACAATAGAGATGGCCTGTATATTATTTAGATCAAGGACATTTACAAATTATCACTCTCTATGTCTTGAATTTCACTTATCTGTCCATGTAGGGTAAAAAAGTTATTAAAGAATATAAATTTATATTTTCAGATTAATCAATATATTTCAATGATGTTAATTAATTTCAAATTTTTCTAAATTATATAATTACAAATAATTCAAATGAAACACCGGTGTGGTATTTATTATTTATTATAGACATAAAATAAATGATTTTTAAAAATTCAAAAATTAATGTAATCTGACTGGGTTATATTGTTACATGAAGTTTAAAGATTACTATGATATTTAAGTGTCTTGTTAATGTATTTTATTTGAATTAAATCATAGTAGTTTCTTATTTTAAATAAAATTTATTGAATATTGACAAAATTGATATTAATTACATTTTATAAAAATAATATTATAATAAAAAAAATAATGAAGATATTTAATGATGTAAATTAGGATTTGATAATGTTTATAATATCATCCATTATATATTTATTATTGAGAAGTTAAATTATATGTAAAATTATAACCCTTTTAATGGTGAACAAATTTTTACTATGCTTCCAGATAAAATAAGATAAATAAAGGGTCAAAAAATATATAATCTAAAAAACATTAACATATATAAATTTTAAGGGTTTTCATTATTTAAAACCAATACTATATTATCCATTAATGCGTAGTGCTTTTGAGGTAATTATTCTGGAGAATTTCATTATCATATTTTAATATTTTAATAAATCCCAACAGTGCCCCTCAACTCAGTTATAATAGTAAACATCTCCTTTATCTCCTTAAAACTAAGTTGATTGTTCTATCTCAATAATAAATGATTACAATACAGTCCAAAATTCTACATCCATATTATATTAGTACTTTTACTCCCATAATACTAACATTGGATTCATTAAGATTATTTCAAAAAGTTGTTTTTCCAAATGACATGTAATCATCTTAACTGATCCCTTTTTTAAAATTATACTTTTACCACAATTAAGTCTATTAAAATAATAATAAATAATAATTTAATTATAATAAATATATTAATATATTATTTTTATTATAAAATCACTTTTATCTAATATATATCACATCAATGGGTATGTAAAAGTATCAATCATGTGAACATTAAGCTTAACCTCTCTATATAGTGAAAAAGTTCTTTTTCGATATCCATACAGCATAGATTATTATTATGATAGTTTTAATTTTTAAATATCATACATATAAAATAATTATTCTTCATTAATATTAACATCATGTATAACTTTTTACCTTTAAAACCCTTAGAAAACAATATTATCATTTATGCTATGTGATCACAACTACCTCCTTTAAGTAATGAATTTTTTATTTCATTTTAATTTTCATTGGATTACAATAATGATGTATTTTATTAATATATATATATGATATGAAAATAATTCGGAAATGTTTAATCAATATTTTACATTATATTTTATATCATTTGATAAATTAGAAATCTGTTCATGTGTATATTTGACATGCAACTTTGTGGAACGATGTTACTCATTTTTCTATCTATACTTTTATGGATGAAAATAAATATGTATATATTAAATATATATAATAGTTATATCATTATTATATTTCAATAAATTATATAATAATGATCAATGTACATGTACCGAATCCACCATACCAAAAAATAGATGAAAAATGAAGCTGATATCACACTGAATGGTTATTTCAAAAATGACTTATTAATAAATAGTACATAAAAAGATATATATATATATATATAACATAAATGGTATCAGAAATATGAGTATATTTATTTAATAAATGTATAATAAATTCATTTTCGTATATATAGTTTTAATGTGTAAGATGGAATTTGTACCTAGTGTAAGGGCTCCTCGTCTCACTTTAATTTTCATAGGACCGATTCTATATTCACAATTTTTTTAGTGGGGTATATATTGTCAATGAATATTTTTTTACTAATTATAAAGGAAATTTTGGTATGTTAGAATCCATATTATGTTACATCATTCTTTTTTCTATCAATTTAAATGTTACAAATGAAGTTAGGGTATTATATTATAATATCATTCATTATATGGGTTCTTTAGGATTATTCTTCCAATCATGAAATATTTTAATATACCTTTCAAAAAACCAATTTAATAATAATATATTATGTTAATTACATTATATTACCAGTTTTCCCTTCATTATCCTCACCAAATGTACAAAAGAGTGTAAAAATAACTTTTTAGGGAAAATCGACTTTATTTTTCAATTCAGACTAAAAAAATTAATCCATCTACATTATTTAAAGAAATGGTTTAATTAAGTATTTTTATGTAATCTTATTGTTGGTAAAATATATTTTTACCCATTATTGATTTTTTCATAGTGGATTTAAAGAAACCCTCTTGCCTTTTTCTAAATGATGTTCCTTTTTTAAATTTTTATCAAAAAATTAAAGTAATGTTTTCATTTTCATTTATACGACATAAATGGAATTTAACCCATAATGAACAGAAAACTATTTTATGATACCATTACATGTATTCATGGTTATTTTCAATGAATTTTTTATTAATACTTTGGAAAATTATATTATAATGATGTGATTTCAAAATTAAATGAGTATGCTACTCCAAAATATCCAAAGTAATCTTTTAGTGGAATGTAAACATGTGTAAACATATTTTATGCTACCTATTCTCTACTAAGGATATGATATAATGATGCCCAAATTATTTTTATCTTTTGAATGTTTAAGATTATGATGGTATGATGTTTGTAAATCATTTCCTATGTGTTAATAAATGACAAATTGCTAAAATATTAATGGAAACCATATCGTTTCCATGGGTTATGCTATTGTGAAATATTTATGAAATACATTTTATTTTCATTTGATATGATATATTAAATTTTTTTGAACTTGATGAATTAAAATGTAGGGAAAAAATTATGTTATTTTTTAAATATAAATTATATAACCCTTCAATTTATTTGGTAAGTATTGATATCAAATGAGATAATGAAGACCTGAATGAAGAGTGAACCTTGTACAATAAGGGAATTTATCTAATTAAATTGTATTTGAGGTGAACTTTCACTAATAAAATTTTATAGGGTGTGAACCCTATCTACTATGATAGTTTTTAACGTGAACATTAAAAGCAAATAAAACTTTTTGTTTTCATATGTGTTTTCTACAATCTCATGTCTTATTCCAATAATATATCTATTGTCATATACTATTTTTTTCATTTAAGTGTAATGTATTATGAAATGGAAAGATATATTCCATTAATCATTTTTATGATATATGATATTATGGGTATAGTTTTTAAATTCTATTCTCATGTTTATATACAATTATTATCCTGCTAGCCTTATGTGATCATTAATATCTCTTATATTTACCCTTATGGAGCATATCTTTTTACCCATTATTATTTTTCCCTTACACAGTTTATGAATACTGATTTTATGAATGATATTTCTATGAGTAGTTCTAGTTATAATAATTATGTTTCAAGTGGTGTTGTTTATTTTAGGACCATTCTTTTAAGTGTCCATTTATTCCATGATATTAGACCAATATAATTTTTCATTGGATCATTATTATATATACTGAATAAACATATAATAGTATATAATATATATATATATATATAATTTATTATTTTCTATATCCACAATTGTGTCATATGGGTCACTTTTCCTCTTTCAGTGTCATATATGACCCCTAATGGTTAAAAAAAATTGATATCACTGTAATCGTTAAACAGAATAATCGGGGTTAAATATATAAAATATGTTCTAAAAATGCCCATAATTATAAATAGTTTATTTTATTATATTATTTCAAATCATAGTAATCAAAATTTTTAAATATTGAAATATTATTCTACTGGACAATGAAACATAAATTTTATTAATTAACTACTTTATGTAATTCTAAAGGTTCCCCTACCTTAAAATATAATAGGTATCCTCTTAATCTCCCTTATTCAAAAACTTTGAGCCTTACCACATAAATAATACCTACTAAAATACCATCCATTATTTCTTCCTTGAATAATATAGCTTTTGATATTTTGAAAAATACTATACTTTTATGGCTTATGGTGTGATCATAAAAAAGTTTCACAACAAATATGTATAATCCTTAATGTGTAATTAAAATTTTATTTCTTCTTCTACAACCTATATATTTATAATATCCATTATAAAATAATTATTTCACCATATTATGTATCTATAATGGTTATTATGATGATTTAACATCCATTATCAATATCCTTTATACCCTTTGGTAAATGAAAAAAATCACTCTTTCATATGTGTTGTCTACTACCTCCACGATGCACTGTCTTTCATAATTTTTAACATATTCTAATTGATGGTTATAATTATAAATTTAATATATATATATATATATGATATTTATGATGTTATTATAGTCCTATAATGATTAATGATTATCTATTTTTCTTTATATGTATCCATCAAAAAGTAGAAACACAACTCATGTGCACGTAGAGACAAACATCTCCACAAAGTGATAAAATTCATTTTTAAAAACGAATTTATATGATTTCATTAGAATATTTTGTAATTATTATATTTAATTCTCATTACCTTAATACTGAAATGATTATGAGAGAAATATGTTTACTTTTTTGGACATGGACTTCCAAATTGAAACTATCATGAAAAAAAAATTCATTGTCATTAGAGACTTATATTTTATAAAAAATAGATAATAAATGGGTGAAAAGATGTTTTTTTCAACTTATATATTAAATAATAATTTTTTAATTTTTTTTTATAATATATTTAGTATATATCAATATTAAATATAGTTTCTTTTCAAACAAATATGAAGCAAAAAAAGACATGAGGTAAGGGATTTATCAATAAATCTCATTTTAATCAGGATTTATTCGAATTGAATTTTCATTTGGGGAAGTTAAATGACCCAGATAGAATAAAAATATATTATTATATTAAATTTTAGTTATTTATTTAATTTTAGTTTTTCATTGTAAATGTCAAAAGATTATTATGGAATATTATTTTTATAGCTATACTTATTTCCCCACTATTGGTCAAGAAATTTTCTCCTCCATATTCATATCTTAATAAATATTTTGATTTATGTTTTTACTATTGTAAAATGATTTTTAAATGATTTTTGCATTTTTTTACATTAAATAATATATTTAATAATAACATTGATTTCATTTTCTAAACTGGTACTTTTTATTGACAATGTGAATAGAATATTTTTTTAAAATTATTACGAAATGAATAGAATTCTTAATTGAATGTGTCACTCAATTTCTTGAATATTCCTTTATAAGTATCCATTATTCATTACCATGAAAAAAAAATCACTAATATTTTTGATATTATTATAATTTTAATATGTTATTTTATAATGAAAATTCCATTTTCCTCATGATATATCCAATAATCATTAAAATTTATTTTCTATCTATAATAATGTCATGTGATGTTACTTATGCTTCATTTGGGATATGATACTATGATAATGTATTTATTATTTATTTTTAGAGAATATGGTTTATGATAAAATATTTATGAAACCCCTTTTTAATAGGGATTAATTTTGATGAAAGATAAATTGTTATATATTATTTTAGAATACATATAAGTGGATTCGAATTATGTTATAGGATAGTAAATCATATCCATCTAAAAAATTGGTTATTAATTAATGTATCAAGATCTCTATTATAAAATGGATGGTTTTTGCAAGCCCAAAATATGATAAAACCCAAATCATGTACATGGTTTTTTATCCCTAGACAAACACGTGATTCGAATTAACATGACATATTATTCACATGATTATCATTATTCCATACTTTATGCCACTCATTTTTACATGGTTTGTTCAACTATTATACTTTCATAGATCATGTTATTTGATAACATTAAGAATTATAACATTAGAACATCCATGAGTTATTCCATGACCCATTATTTTGGCATATTAATTTATGGTTATGTTTCTTATATAGTAAAATAGTGTTTTTATTGTAATATAATGATATCATGAATGAATTATAATGTCTATATCCATTTTCCCATATTTAGATTATTATATCTCATGTTATTGTAATCAAATTTCCCAAGGATTTGAAATAAGGTATTATGTTTGGTATGTCAAAGAAGGTTACTAGTTGGGGATATCACTATAAGAGATAATATTTAACATTTATGTACATGTTGATTATGTATCAATTATTCCAATGAAATTACTCATTTATTGTCTTTTCCTGGATCTTAATGTTATGTATTGAATATTAATAAAATAAAATACTCTATGTATGTATGAATTATATGGTTTCACTATATTGGTATAAAATATAAGTTCAGTTGTTTTTCCAAAATAATAAGAGATAAATTTAGTGAGAACACATAGGGTAAGCCTATGTATATGATAAAATTCAATGGTTAAGAATAAAAATGAGTGTGGTTTTACCTAAAAATAAATACTTGTATAGATTCATTCTTTTGGATAATTCTATGGAATATATTCAGATAGGGTATAAAATTATAACTGATATAGATTGGTTATTAACTCAATCATCACAATTTCACGATGAGTGGTAATAATACTTTACACTAGGTTAAAAACTCCAGTGGAATATGTGTGGGATAATTAATGTTTTATTCATTAAAAATGTGATATATGGGAATAGATTATTACCATTCATGACCTAGATTAAACATATTGTATCATAGATTGAAAATATGTTCTAATGATTATGAAATAAGATGAATGATTTTTCAGAAATATATGGTTTCATACTATGATTATTGTGTCTCAAACTCTTCATTTTTGGTTTTTGTCAATGGTTAGATCCCAAAGTAGCGACATTAATATTTAAAGGATTGTAAATTTAAAAAATATTCCAAATGAATGTAATAATGTAATAAGATCTAAAATAAAAAACCTTAATCCCATACATACACAAATTTCTCAATCCATGAATCATATTGGCCTTCTTAAAGAGAGATGGAGGGAATGATGATATGTTGAGTCCATTATTTGGAAAAATTCACAATCAACTGATGGGTTTGTTAATCCACTAGTTCTATGAATTCAATACTGCACCTAAAATGGTATTCTCTATTCTCAACTGTTAAAAATATTAAAAAGGATTATTTTTATGTTTATCATATTGATGTTGAAGCTGATAAATAGGTAAAAGTCATCATAGAAATCATGAAACATGAAGAAATTTATTCTTTATTAAAGGTGTGTTTAGAAGGTTATTTTCAAAATATAAAAGTACTTATATTTTTCTTCGTAAAAGGGATAAGGAAATAAATATGTTGACATATTAGTTTTATGAAACCCTTAATACCGTTGAGGAAAAGTTTTCATGAAATGAGAGGAAAATAACTTTTAGTATCATTGAAATAAAATGTCAAATTGATCAATAATGTAGTCACTAAATTGTATGTATTCAAATGGACTTATCCTTATATAAATTTTGTAGTAATGATGTAATAATTAAATATTCTATAAATATGTTATTAGATATTATATTTTTCCATCAATATCATTGTTTTTATAAGAAAATAATGTTCTAACACAATAGAAATTATTTTAATAACAAATAAATATAGAATAATATGGGAATTCATATATGAAATATGAATATATGAAAAAACTGGAGGTATTATCATTGTGGATATAGTAAATTATTTATGTTTACGAAGAAACTTCTTCTAGAAATTGATTTACAATTTGGTGGATAGATGATAACCAATCATCTAAATAGAGATAAATCCCCATAGATTGCACCATCTATACTCTAGTGTTTCTAATTCAAGGTGTACATAATTGTGAGATCTAGCACCCAAATATGATATGTAATGTTGAAAATCCATATTAATAACCATTTATTAATGGATATAACAAGAATTATCTATTGATCACTGTTTCAGATGTGAAATATAATAATTAAGCCATGAAAGGTAAAATTATCATCCAATCAATAACTTCTAATGTCTCGTTTTATTTTAAATAATTCATTTCTTTTATAAATTATTACTTTTATTTTATTTTTATCAAAATAACACCTCAAATGATATATTTTTAATTAGAACTACAAAAGTATAATGGTCTGATTTTTTCATCTAAAGACAATGATTCTTATCCTATTTTTAATTGTGGTAAAATTCTTCCCATAATTCATTTTATTATCCCTCTTGTTAAATTTGATAAATTTTTAGCATGGATTGGTCTTTCATTATATAACTCCATTATAATTTTTTGGATGATGGGAGTTCAAAATTTTTATTCCGAACCAATATCATATTTTATTATGGGACCAGATAAATATTGACATCCAATGGAAAATAATCCATTATTTTGGTCTATAATGCTATTAAAAAAGGGTGTTTAACTCAGATAGATTACATGTTAATATAAATAGACAATATTTTCTTATGGTATCCTATTTTTTTCATTCTATATAATCTACTCATTATTCTTCTAAATCATGATTTTTATTTTTCTATAGAACTCATATCGGGTGCTAAACCTATTTTAAAAAAATATTTAAATAATTTAATGGATTTTTTTAGTAATTGAAGGACAAACTAGTATAAAATATTTATAGTAGATTAATTTGTTAAATTTCTTCACATTAGGTCAAACTTATACTTTATGTTATTGATAAATATGGATAATTGTAATTTTGTATTAATTATCATGAATGGAACAATATCATAATTAATAATGAGTATCCATTATAATGTATTGATTAATTTATTGATGAGTTATGAGGATGTAATTTTTTCCATGATTTATCATTAATATATATTATATCAATTGAGGTTCATACGTTGATATTCTTATTTAAAAGGAATCTGAAATAATTTTTTACTGATTCCATTTGATCTTACTAATTCCATATATCATTATCATAGATTTATTTAATAGAGTATTTATATATTACCCTGATATACATTAGGTAGTATTCATCAAATATATTATTATATATTATTGATTATAATATATTATTCAAATATTTTGGTATATATACTAAAAAACATAAGGAAAACCAATCTATAGTAAAAATTTAAATTTTTATATATTTTTTGAAACCAATGGTTTATTTTTTTTATCCATTTAATCTAAATGATTATTATATCACCAGATATGTTAATGAAATATGTTGTTGAATATTATTACATGACAATATTGGTGATTGGGATATGTATTTTGATATTATTTGTTGGATATTATCCTTTAATTGTAGTGAATTACATAGGATTATCTAAAACTCTCACTAAGGTAACTCGTAATGGATTCCTATTCTATTACATTGATGAATGAGATGAAATTTCCAGGGAACTAAAGATAATATTGGCTATAGAACCTGTAATGAAACTAACTTGTATTTTAGAAGGGTTTATGATCTTTAATGAAGCATAAATGTAGTTACTATGATGGATCCTTGTGCAGAATAATATAATGACATCTTAATCCTCACAAAAATTGATTGTTAATGAGAATAATTACATGAAGTATTAATTTATATCAGATATAATAATTTAAAAATTATAGATTTAGAGGTGTTTTCATTATTAAGAAGTTGGTGACATATATACATATCGTATTTTTTTAATGTTTATATTATCCTAGAAATAGTTTTATATCTATAACAGATGTTTCATGGAGATTATTAGTTATTATGATGGATAAATTAAATACCACTATAGTAATGAGATAATGGTGGATAGTTCTATGAGTTGAATATATAATTCTAATATATATATATATAATATTTCTAAAATGATCAAATATTAATGGTTGTTAAATAGATAAATATATAAATTTGAAAGGTAAGATAGAAATATTATATA
The DNA here is from genome assembly GCA_963277665.1 of Viscum album. Lineage (NCBI taxonomy): Eukaryota > Viridiplantae > Streptophyta > Magnoliopsida > Santalales > Viscaceae > Viscum > Viscum album. The sequence goes on along the minus strand of OY728161.1, from coordinate 604,662,978 downwards.
TCTCAAATGAGTGCTCTACCATATACACATGTGATTATTAAATAGGTTCAGAGTAACGATATAGATCTATAATATAAGATGAGATTATTTCCTAAGTCCATTCATGGATTCTATAGAATGAAATTGTTTAGGCAATGAGTAAGTGTCCCATCCATACCAGACCTACTGAAGGGGACAATGGATGAAATTTCTAGCTCATCATTCCCTATTTTTAAATGATGTATTATAATGTATAGATATATAAAAAATAATATAGTTTAGAAAACATGAAGCAAATTATTCCATAGAATGTATTCTAGTGAATGGTATATGTGAATTTTAATGATGAGCGGTAATATTATATGGTTATTATAGAAAACCTGCCCTTAAAAGAATGTATATGAATTAGTATGTATTTCATCATTTGCCACTCTTAAATGTTTAAAGTCCATAATTCTATATTTTTTTGTTTGATTGAAATATGGAATTAACACATTTAATTTTTATTGCTAAAGAATTTACTCATGATCTAAATTCAATTGAATAACGTATGGAAATCATAAGTAATTATATATTACCACATTTTATTATATCTTATTTAAATCAGAGGTTTACCTCATCATTCCGGAAAAGACATTAAAAAATATGTATTTGTAGTATTGTTTTAGTATTTCCTACCATATTCATAAAGATAGTCAGTCTAAGAGAATCATTAGAAACATAGAGCATATGTTTAGATCATATTTTATATATTTCAATTGTAGTTGGTATTAACACATTCATCTAGTCATGTATAGTTAGAGTAATATCTTTTACTTTATCAATGATATGCCTAATATAAATTTATCTATGAAAAGAAGGGAAAAAACTAAAAAAATGGGATGTGGTTGGAGAATAATGGTATGTGGGACATATAATAACTCAAGAAATGTGATAAAATGATTGACTAATTTTACCATAAATCATATAATAATATAGTAGAAATGAATGAACAAATGACAATATGAAGAGATAATTATAATTAGAAGTTTGTGTTAAGTGATTGATTTAAATTTATCCATAGAACAAATTTATGGTATTTCATAATAATGAAAGGATAATCCCTTTGAATATTTATCTATTTTTTATTCAAAATCTATTATGTAATATATCTCATCACTTGGAACTTCTACCAACCTCTCTAAAGTTCAATACGTATTCCATGTAAAAATTTGGAGAAATAATATACCGTAACCTTCACATGTAATTAAGATTGTTCATGTACTACTAAAAAATTACAGTTTCACTGAATAAAAATTTGTATTAATATAGGATCATAGAGATAATGTTCAATGGAATTAGTATACTTACCTCGTTATATTTCTATGGAGGGATAAAATATTTGAATAAGATGAATGGGAAACAAAGGATGCAATGATTCATAGAAATCCATATTTTTGTGTAGACATGTGTTGGAATTTTTCTGTAAAATTTATATTATGGGGGTTTGAATGTAACATAACATGATTTTATATTTATTTCCTTGGTAACAAACATGATTAATTTAATTTCTTTAAGAATGAAACATTAATTGAAAATAAAATGCGTTATAGAATTAATGTATAATTATTTAATGTAATAATTATAAAATATCTCATTTATTTGAAGCTATTAATGTCAAAATTAAATTATTAATTTCTATAAATGTGTATAGAATGAATTCTTTGGTAATCAATTGATAACATCATTTAATTTTAAATTAAGTGGATTGTTTTTTAAAATTATATACTATGTGTGCAAGGTGTTTGTATCATAATAAATTTAACTAATCACTATTTATGAATGATTGTAATGAAATTTAAATATTATATATTGAATAATATACATTAACATTCATTTATTTATTTTATCATGATATTGGATAATACTAAATTCTGTTTTGTTTTTTATAATAATTTTTTTTAAATAGTTTTCATTACATTTTTAATTCTTGTTTTCAAATGGATTTATACCAGTTATTTAAAATCAAAATTTAAAAATGGATTAAATATTTTGAAAAAGAATATCCACATTTGGAAAATAAGTAAAATAAATTTTGTATCAATATTAATTATAAATATGGAATGAATTTTTCACTTCAATAAGGGTAAATTATGTAATTAATGTTAAAATTAATGTTATAAGTCTAAAAATAAATATAACTTATGTCATTAATATATTATATTACTTAAGACAAACTATCTGAGTAAAATATTCAAATATATAGATAATTCATGTCATTTTCCATTAATAATGCATTTTATATTATTTATTTAAATAATAAACCCATAGTGTCACTCTATTTATTTAATATATATAATACTTTTATAGGGATAAAAGAGTTACATATTAATAACAAATTGTTATCTAGAATATAGATTGATTTGTAATCATTAAATTCAATTATTTACTTATAGAATAACAAAAATAAATTCTTACACAACATCAACACAATTTTTATTCAAATAATAGTAAAATCGAAAAATTAAATTTCAAATATGAAAATTAATACAATATGGATAAATTAGTGTGTTAATGAGATTATAAATATATATATGATATAATATATTTTAAAAAAAAAATTAGACTCAAATTTGATTTTTATAATTATTACATTAATTAGAAACTATCTAAATTATCCTGAAATAGAGTTTCAAGGTATCTTATAAAAAATAAAATGTTATTAGGAGTAATAAAAATCCTAAAATTACTATAATGGTAAAAGTGAGTGGGACATGGTTGTGTATGTCAACAATTTTCCAAAAATGGGTCACAATGATTTTTATTGTAACTTGAATAAATAGTAAATTGAAGAGAACAATGATATCACAATAATAATCTAAAGTATAAATTGTAAGAATCTATGTTTTTTATGCTAGATGACAATACAAAGGAATATGAATTTTTGTGTTTACTAAATGGTCTATTCTTCTAACTGAGATTCAGAATTTAATTTTTTAGTTGGAACAACTCAATTAGTTGTTTTTGTACTTGGGTGATGTCATAAGGGGTCCCTTGGGTGTCCCATTATGTTTTTGGTGGATCATATACCAAAAATAAATCGTTTAGTGCTCTAAATAGAGAACATTGTTTTTCTGAAACCATGTGGCACTCAGCAGAAAACCATGTGGTTGTAGAAAGGGAGAAGATGTACCCTACATGTGTCACACATAGTTCTCCCAAACTATCCACCAATCCCACATGGGTAGTTCAAATTCATAAGTTTCAATAAACTATTCCAACATGGTTGGATCCTGGTTTGGTCCAACTGTGTAGGAGATACCATGTGTGGTGTTTTCTTATATAGGATGGTGCCACACAGTTCACACACAGTTTTTCCAAATTTCATTTCGAAACCATTTGACATTGTTTTTGGGATGAAATTACCATTTTCCCCTAATTAAGATCACGTATTTCTTCCACTTATTTTCTTATCCTCCATCCACATGTGCTCCTCCACAGTAAATTGTTGGATTCCCATCAAAGCCTAATTATGGCTTCAATATATCTCCCCTAACCGTTGTCTATATCATGCAGCGTTGGTCTCTATAGATCTACATCTGTATATTATCAGGTCCTTTTGAATATTTATACATATAGTTTGGTATATTCCTTGATATTTTTTTGGGATATCATTTCCCCATTTTCTAGGATTATTTCCATTTCATAGATTTCTTCTATATAGGATAAAATCATATCTAGATATTGGATGCGTGATAAATCCTATGAATAAGGTATGTGTTCTTTGAATTTTTAATAAACTTTTCTTTAATTTTAGAAAATAAATAATTGTTCTACACATCATCCTTTGTAGTGTATTGATTTTAAATTGTTTCTTTCTTATAAAATTGATCATTACATTGATATACGCTACTTATTATTATTGTTTTATAGTTTTAGGTATCCAACCTCAATAATATACACATATTGTGTTTGATAATGTGAGTTGTACATTTAATTAAATGAACTCAATTTCTTGAAAACCATCTATGTAAGTGGCTTCGAGAAAAAATGTCTTTTCAATTTTATGAAATTGATCATGTAATTTCACCACCTCTTATGTGTCAGGTTGAACCTGTATAACGTTTTTTACTTGCTCAGTTGTTGTTGTTAAAAATATTCTTATATATGAATTGAGTTATTATTAATTTGTTAATTTTTAATCATGATAAATTAATGGTTCTTGAACAATATAATTTTTTGTTATAAAACCCATCAGATGAGGTGTGATGTCTTTGAAATTACAATGCAATATTTAGTTTTTATTACATTGATAACTGATTTAGGTGGTTGTTTTCTTTATTCCTTGTTTTGGGTAGTTAAATGGATGGTTTATGTCATGGACCATTCCAGTGACATTAAATGAAGTTTCTTCTTTATTGATTTATTTATAATGATCCCATGAACCTCCTATATTTTTGAAATCTCTTGTTAATTGAACATCGTGGACCACTCATAACTAAATGATTAATGTCCCAAGCTACGCTAAATAGGTTTACATAGCTTTGTATATAGGATTACCCATGTATGTACTTTCCCAGTTTACCATGTTACCTTCTAAGATCCCCTTTTGACATGTAAAATTTATTTCCATGTTTTGATAGGTTAAATGTAATAAATTAACTTAATAGCTAATTCCTTATGGTTTATATTTATCTAAAATTTAATTAAATGGTTTAATTGAAATCAAACTTAAAATAGATGTACGACCACACATATATATTTTTTAAATAATCAAGGATTTTATGAAATATTATAATTTCGATTCCCTTGATTATAATGGGTAATTTAAATTAATATCATGTGATGTGTTAGCTCATGGATTATATGATGAATATTTTTATGCCTTAATATATGATTGATAAGTATGTTTCCTGAGAGTTATTTCCTCATACCATATATGATAAATGATACGCTTTGACCCAGGATTTGAAGGATAGTAAGGGTGGTTGAGCACGGTAGATCATCACAATACCATACATTGAGTGTCGATTATGGAATCTCATACCAGTGATGCAATCTGGGCGATGGGGTTTACATACCATGTTGCATGATTAGAGTGTTGTTGTAGAGGATCAGTTATTGTCCCATGTTTATAGCTTTATATCTCTCACTCTATAGGGATATAGGTAATGTACCATATTTCTTTAGAATTTAGGATCATTGAGAATAATTATGCATGAATGAGTAAAGCCCCTCTTTAGACAGAAACTTGTATTCTAGGTATATATCCACTTAAATATACAAATACATGGTTTATATAGATTGATTAAATAAAAAATTGTATTAAAAAAATATATTTATTATTACTTTATAAGTATGGTAACTGATTAGATACTTATTCTGGTTATGATCCAAAGTATGTATAGTTTCAAAGTGTCCCTTATGAACCTGGGTAAGATATTGACTATTTATTCTAAACAGCTTATTATCATTCTTCTTATACTGATACATTTCATTACATTCTATTAAAAATACTGGATTTAGTTTTTGTATCCATTGGATGGAACCTATAAGTGTTATTATCTCACACCATACTCAGGCTTTCCCTACACTTGGGTACCCATGTAGACATTATTCAAGTTGGCCATTGGTGTATTATTATTCTTGTAACAATGTGTATGGAGAATATGATCGAGATGTATCTCAAGATGATTTTATTGATTACTGTAAAGGATTTACTTTCATTTATTTTCATTATTTATGTATTTTACTGTATATCTTCTAGTCATATGCCTATTTTAGTTGTTTTCTTATGATCATCCGTACATACATACACCTATTGTATATTGGTATTTTTCATCTTTTATATTCAATTCATTATTATTCATCCAATATATGTCATTTCCATTATAGTTTCTTATGAAATTTTCTGATGTTAATTTCTCTTATAGTGATGTGATACTGTGACAGGACGGTTCAGTCTCCCCAATGTACTATCTTTACACCCTCTATTCTAATCGGTAACTTCTGTCATACTGGGAGGCACACTTGATGTCATGCGACCGGCCATTCTGATGACTATATTAGTGTGCAGTTAGGGTGGGATGTTACATAGTGTTATTAGAGATTTTCTTTTATTATTTCTATTTTCTTATAATTTTTGGTAGGTAGAGATGAGGCTAATAATCTGTTAGGAATTTGTAAATTTCTGGGTTTGGGAAAGATTACCCCACCCACAAGGAAAATCATATGTGGTCAGGGTTGGGAATGTAGTTCATGTAGGTTTTTATTATTATTTTATTATGACTTTAAATTGAGTTAGTGGGGTACTTTACACTTATTATTTATTGGTAAATATTATGGTATTTATATTACCATTGGTCTGGTATGGGATGGATAAATCATTGCTTGTATAATTATTGTCCCATAAAAATTCACATGTCATGCATATTCCATTCCATATAGATTAATTAGTTTATTATTTTCTGATTTTAATGTGTACATCGAGTGTTATTTAGTGCATAGTTTTTCAAATTATTTAATGTAATTATTAGAATGCTTGTTATAAGTTCTTACGTGCTATTGTTTTCATTACCCATGTCTACATGTATAGAACGAATCATAAAATATATTCCATTCCACCTACTTAATTTTCATTTTTTTCATTGTATTTTGTATCTATTTTTATTATAATTATTATTTTATTAATTATTTTAATAACAACCTAGTTTTTTTATAAATAAATGGTATCATGTGCTAAATTTATTGGTTTCAATTAAATGGGAATTAGTTTTCAATTTTATGGTGTATGGGTTCAATACAATTGGGAAAAATAAAAATCTATACTTTAAAAATCTATGATCATTTTTATATTAAAATATTTTTGATAAAATGTAGATGATTGTATTGTTTAAAGTATAAATTGGATCAGTTGAAATTAGTGGGACCTAAATTCCAACTTATAATATGTATAGGTGTTTTATGGATTTTTTGAAGACCACCCATATCACTAAACTATTGTTTATGACTATGGTATTTATATTTAACATTGTAAAAAGGAAAGGATACTGAAGTACAAATTTTAAAATGAAAGTGGTTTCTATTAAATGGGTCCTAGACATTAGTATATAAATTGTATGGGCACTTTATATATTTGGAAGGTGGATACACTTATATGAATCCATTGTTTATATAACCACCATATAATCTGAAAGGTTTATAAATGAAAAGTATATTTAATTTTAACATTAATTGAAATTGTTTTCCTTTATAATGGATTGTGTCCAAATTCTAAAATGTTCAACTATACCAATGTATGAAAGTTGGGGGATGATTCTTATGAGATATCCCTCTAAGTGTGTTTTCTAAACATTGATAAATTAAAAAACTTCTACTGGGTTGTGTATTGATAAGACTAGGTTGGATTATCAGAACACGCATTGATATCCTTATCTATTATAACATAAAAATAATGTTTGATAAAAACTTCTTAATTTTCCTTATAGAGTTATTTGAAAATGGTACAATCAATTTTGTACTATAAGTTCTTTATTGATGTTTTGAGACAAATCTCATAAATGTATAAAAGGTTAAATTTAATTCAACATAATGGCATTAAAATGGATCATTATGTGATATTTTTCATCTAAATTGTCAGGTAAGGGGATTTTAATCTTTTCCTTGAGTTTCCATGGAATAGAATCATGATCAATTTCTGTAGGCCCTTCTTATTTTTAGAAATTTCATAGGTGATCAGCTTTGGATCGTAGTTAATTGTATTGGAATGACCTAGTGATAGGGTTAGTGCTATTTATTTCATAAGGTGATATACCTTGGTTTGTGGAACCCTTGTATATTAAATTCTTTTCTAAATATAGAGAGCATTAATTTTTTAATGTAAAATTGGGGTGCTTGTTTCCAAAGAAGTTCTATTGGTTTCTAATTGAAACCATGATCTACTAGGTGGTATTGTTTTTCATGACCATGTTATGGGTGTGTGCACTAGGTATTGTTTGGTTTCCACATGTTAGACATACCTCAAAGCATTGTCGATCACTTTTTATGTCAATTGACTGATTCTTATTTCTTTGTGAAAATCAAGAGTTCATCATTTCATATAATGGTCATATAATATATTGTTCTTTTGATCATGTTTCTAAATAGGACACCTAATACTTGATTTCATAGGGCCTATAATTATTTATGTAGTATCCAATATATGTATGTTATATTATAAATCATCAAGGTAGTATGTGTTCACATATGTGGTTTCCTTTGGCTCTTAAATGGTGTAAAAAAGTTGAATTTGATAGAATCATTGAGAATTGTTCTATTTACAATGTACTCAAGTCGTATTTGGAGTATAGTGAATAGGGAATCAATAGAATCAAATTTAAACTAATGATCAGGATGACAATTCAATGAGTATCGATAATTTGAACTCATTTATCATATTTTTATGTCCTATGATGAGCATGAGTCTGTCATGATGGAGATTCATGTGTGTGTTTATGGTGTTTCAGATTTGGCATTCTAATGAGTGTCTAGTCAGTCTTTTCATTTTATGAATGCAACACATCTATGATAGGGAGTGTTGGGTCTATTCAGTTGAACTGCATCATTCTGTGTATAAGGAACACAACTCAATCTGGCCATTTGGAAATGGTTGGTCTAGCATGAATTTCATTATGAATTTCATGTTTTGAAATTTTTTAGTGCTTACATTTGAGCATGATGTTTATGTGGTTGGTTGAGTAAGAAAACCATGGTAATTGTTTCTTTTTTTTTGACATATGTGGTAAATCATGAATTATATTGTGATGTCCCGTATTTAGGATCCATCGTCTTCTAGTGAATGGTGAGACATCACCATGTGAAGTTGAGTTTCTTCCAAAAATTTGACCAGTACTAGTTCGACCATTCTTCTTCTGGTTTTATCAGCTTCCAATTTGTGTTCACTTTGGAATGATCTGGGTGTGCCCTTGACCTTGAAATCATATTTGATACACTAGGAGATCATCAATCATATATTGTGTAAAATTTTTTAATGTTTTTGGGCTTGATATGTAATCCATATTAGAGTTTCATGTTGGATGCATGGTTTTCATGGTGGTATGGTTATTTCAAAGTGATACAAGTGTTCCCATGTATGAACTCCATAGAACAACTCTTGGACACCAGTCATTTTACCTTGACTTGACCACCTAGAGCATTACACTCTTGGCCTAGTAAATTATTTTACGTCGATTTCTTGGCCTTATACAAAATAATCTTTGTAGGTATGGGGTTGGACTACATTGGGAATATTCCTCGAACATCTTTTTATTGAATTCTAGGTTATCCTAAAGAATGTTTTTTCAGGATCAAACATGATGACAAAAGGGGAAAAATTTCAATTAGGATAGATCAAGGTTATACAATTGTTTATACTGAGGAAATATTTTTTAAATTTAATGGTGATGCTTTGATCATATAATTTCACCGAAAGACATATATAGGATTCGGTGTACATGCTTCTTGTAAACTCTTGATGTCGTTGGGATAGAATTATCATTCAGATGAATTATTATAGCTATCTAATCTAGTTGATGTGATAAAAGTAAGATAGAGGAGGATTGTATGGTTTCTCTTATATTTAAATGAATATGATTGGTGAAGAACCATTTTAAAACATTTAATCAGGTGAAGATGAGTGAGGTGTATGTCAACCAGGGATTTTCATAACAACTAGGATCAAACTTTCTGCTGGAGGTCAATGGGAAATCGACTATTTCACAATTTCTGAATCACAGTTTGCAATCATTATAATTTTTAACAGAGTGATATATATGGTAACTCTAATAATGGAGGTTCCATGGATTGAAATTTTTCTCTTTTAATGTAAACCCAATGATGGGGAGAACCATCGGCAAGATTTTTAATAACAAAATTACATGATTATATCTCTAGGTAAATGGATAGTGGCATGCACCATCTTCATGTTTTGGATGGAAATTTGGCATTGGATCAGGTTTTTTTTGGCTTATGTGTTGGGAATATAAATGAAACCTCGAAGGTGTTTTGGGTGTTTTGAAACACAACGGGACAATTTGAACAATAGTTCATGACCCTTTTAGATAAGGTGTTTTTTCTATTATTCTCAAAGGACAATTGGAGATGATTTGTTCAAAGGTGGGGAGGTCGTAATGATCCATGTTTTCAAAAATGGATGATGATACAATGGAATTTTATTATGAATGTTTACAAGATATGTCTTTCATTGAACTGGGATTCAAAATAAAATCTGGTGAGTTAGAACCCCTCAATGAGTTTTTTTAGACCTATGTAAAGCCTCGAGGGGTCCCTTGGGTGTATTTATTTGTTTTGGGAGTTATGGTGCTAGAAAATAAATGGATTAGTTCTATGGACAGGGAAAACAATTGCCTGAAACTATAAAACCCTCATCATCAAACCATACGCTTGTAGCAAGGGAATATAAGTCCCCCAAATGGGAACTCATTGTTTTCCAAAACCATGTGCCTATACCACATGGTTTTCTCCACTTATGTTGTACCTACTCACTATACAGTAAAAGGTTTTGGTGTGGCTTGGTATAACCATGTACGGAAAATAGTGTGGGTGGTTTCTTATGTCTGCTGTGTCGTATGGTTGGCACACAATTTTGACAAAATGTTGATACAAAATGTGGGACATGGTTCATGGTATAAAATTAGCTTATTTTCATTACTGATGTTTATTTCATTATTTATATTATTTTCTTGTCCTCCACCTATGTGTGCTCCTCCCCAGTGTGCCTTTGGATTCTCCTCCATGCCGAATATCTGCTTCAAGAGAACTTCGACAACAATTTTCTGAATCGAACACCATCACCTACTATAGATATGAATCAGTAAGCTCTTAAGTCCCTTTAAATATTTTACTTTTTACAATGGTATTGGATTCACTATTTTGGTGGGGGATTAGTTTCTCCATTTTTAGGTTAGATGTTCATTTCATATATTTCTTCCAAACCTTATCAAATTAAATATTGACATTTGATAAGTGATTCGCCCTATGTATAAGGAAGGTGGAATTCAATTTTTTTTTTCATATTTCTGTCATTTTATGAATAGTGTAATTATTTCACTCAATGTCCTTTTCCACAATTTTATTTTTGTAATTAGTTATTTCATAAAAAATTATTATTCCACCTATATACACTACCTATGATCATTGTTTAGTAGTTTGAGGATTCTAAACTCATCAAAACCACCTCATTGGTGTGCCAATATGAATTGAAATTTTAATTAAATGTTTACAATTTCTTAAATGGATTCTATGAATTCATCATAGTCTCTAAATGGGGTTTCCATTCAATGTAATTGTTTATATAATGTTAGCACATCCTATATTCCACGTTGATCATTTTTAAATTAATTTTAATTATTAGGAGGGTTTCCTTAAATAATTACAAAATGGTCAATTGATTTATGCACTTTTATTTAATTTTTAATCATGTTAAATAAATTGGTATTGAAAAATGCCATGTTTAATTATAAAACACCTAAGATGAGGTTCACTATCTTCAAAATTCAGAAGTTATAATTAGTGTTTTATTACATTCTTAACCAATATTCATGGGTGTTTTATTTAGGCCTATATAATGGTTAGTTATGTGGAATTTTTAGGATGTGTCCCTTTAAGATAACCTTCAATGGAGTTTCCCCTTTCTAAAAAAATCATTATGATCTAAAGCCCCACTAAAGAATTTATCAGGGCTTATTAATATAATGGATTAGCTCACTCCTAACTAAAGTATCACTAACTCGATCTCCTGTAGAGGGTTTGGCCTGCTTTGTAAATGGGATTACCAATGTATGAAATTTTCTTGTTAACCATTGTACCTTATACGTTCCCCTTTTAAGTATAAAATAATTTCAATGTTTTTAATAGGTTAAATTGAATACATTATCTAAATATGTTATTCATGTTGGTTTTATTTTTATTAAATCAAAATTAAATGGTTTATTTGAAATGGAATTGAATATTGTTTTATTGTCAAGCCTCTTGTTTATTAAATAACTGAAAAATATTTGAATTTTAATAATTTTGATGCCCATGATTATAATATTTTTTTAAATGAGAAGAATATGGGTTTTTACTTCATGGATTGTATTATAAAAATCATTATTTCCTATTATAGGCTTGATCAGTAAGTTTGATGATATGTTTTTCTCATTTCAGATTTGATAACTGATAAAAAATTATATTGGATATGAATAATTGTTTGGGGTATTGACCATGGTGGATCGTCACACTCACTTAGATCTGGTGTTGAGTATGGAAAATCACATTAGGGATACTATATGGGTGATGGTCTTTACGCGCCACATTCCAGGATTAAAGGGTTGTATTGGAGGCTCAATCACCATCATGAGTATTATATAAGGATATCACTCACTCTATAGACATGTAGTGAATAAACCCTATTTATTGATCTTTTAGGAATATTTACACTTGTTATGGATGATTGAGTTACACCTTTGTCAAGCCAGCATCTAGTATTCTAGGTAAATAGCCACTTATATCCACATGTACAGTATATTATATAAACACACACACAAACACGTATATATTATAAATATATATTTATGGTAACTAAACAATAAATTATTATGGATATGAACCAAATCACGTGTAGTCACTAGGTATCCATAATGTAATTGGGAAGGTTATTTTTTACTTATTTAGTACTACTTGTTATCATTCATCTTATACATGCACACTTCATTACATTATTTATCACGGAAAGTATTCAGTCACAAAAATCATGGGTGGGAAACTAATGGGATTATACTCTCACACCCAGGTATGTTAAATATTACACTAGATAACCTGATAAGACAATATGCTACTAGGACTTTGGTTTATTTCATGTGTTCTATATATTTTACATGGGAGTTAGAAGCATAAGACCATGTTGGAGCATATGATACTCATGGATATTTCTCTAGGTTATTTATTTTATTTATTTTTCTTCTTTAAGTACTATATTCTATCACCACTTGGTACGTATCTATTGTATTTATTTTGTAACATGATTTGGTCATGAATGAACCTAATGTATATTGGCACTGACAATCATTTATATCTAGTTTTTTTATTCTATTGTTATGAAATTCATTTCTTAATGCATCCACTATTGTTTGATGTTTATTTTTTTAATAATGTTGTTTTACCCTAAAAAATGGTATATTCTCTCCACTATACTACCTTGACACCTTCACTAGTACTTATAAGCCTCTAGATTATTGGGAGGCACACTTTAGTTTATATGAAACAATGATCCAAATAACGCATATGTGGTCAGTCGGGCCAAGAAGATAAATAAATTTTGTTTAAAACACATATATATTTCTAAAGTGGAGACATAAACATATATATAATCTATTTAATGTTTTGAATTAGACTCATCCAGATCCATTTTTTGAAATAAATCATTTTTGGGAACTTGAACATGACCCGTAGTTTTCTATAATTTAATAGTTAATATATTTCCAAGGATTCCCCACCACTCAATTATATTATGGAACCTATTAATCCCCATTATTTGAAAATATTGAGACATAAATATTTGAAAATAAATATTCATCTATAATCCAATACTCCTTCCCCATTTTTAATATAAGTTTCATATTTAAATAATATAATCTTATCCATGAATAATTTGTATGGTAGAGGTTGTTCTACAGTGAAGAGGTATAACATTAAACAAACTAGATTAAAATTTATTTCATTTTATACATCCTAAAAATATATGGTATCCATTATAATGTAATGAATGAAATATTAGGAATGTTTTAATTTGTTAATATAATGTTGTGACATCCTATATCCACTGTTATTAACTCCTATGGCAATGGAAATGATTTCACATTCATATTTCTTGACTACTAACTCAACAGAGATATTCATACATTTTCTTCTCACAGTTTCATATTGATGTTTATAATGACAATTTTAATAAATATATAGGATATATATGAAATTAAAATATTTTTATAATGGTGGATTAGTATTTACAATTATCTCATTCTACCCATCAAATAGTGGAATCATCAGCCACATATACAAATGGACTACCATCACCATGAGCTGATGTAATGAATTTTTAATCAAATAATTGTATGAGTTGTTATAAAACTATATGTAAATATATTTTTATTTATTTTAATTTAGAAATTAAATATTTATGAGTCACAAAAATACAAACACATTAATATTAATTTTTAAAATATTCTTCTACATAGAAAATGATATAATTATATCATAATTTCATTTATAAGATTGAAATATTATATTTGTACTATCATTAGCGAGGTTAGTATTCTATTGGACCATTTAACTATACCTAAGGGAAACCTTTCTATTACTTTGTGCTTGTTACTATTTCATTTGTATAGGATCTGTACAATATGATAAGTCAGGTTTCAATTATATTCCATCAGAACTAAGTACTTGTATGGGATCTTTCATGTAAATCCTTAACAAGGAGACATGGAAAACATTGTGTACCTAGGAATGGATATAAAATAATGCAAACTGATAATCTACAGCTCTGATTCTCTTTATAGTTATAAAAAAACCAATGTACCTCGGGATGAGTTTCCCTTTCATAACAAATCCTATATCACCCTTCCATGTAGATACTTTCCAAAAAATGTGCTATCTAACATGAAATTTAAAATCCATCATTCAACTATCAGTATAGCTCTTTTTACAAGTTTGATCAACATTGTTATGGGTTAGAACAGTCATTAATGTTTCTATTGTTTCCCCCACAAACTCGAGGCCTACTATATTCCATTCACAAACATCATCCCAACATATTTCCCTAAAATACTTTATATGGGGATATTTAAATACATGAATTTGAATTTTTATTATAAAAAAATTCAATAGAGGATAATACTGATCCCACTTAAATTGAATTTCAAGTGAGAATGATCTTAAAATGTCTCTTAATGTTTGGACTATCCATTATGGCTGTGATCCAAATTAAGGGCGATAAGCAGTATTGAAATAAATATCTGAATCCATTGGTTTCTTAATAATTATCCATAATTTCAATATTAATCTTATATCATAGTTAAGGAAAATTGATATAGGTTCTCCATGAATTATTACAACTTCATTAATATTGATTCAGGCAAGGAACATTAGTAGAAAATCACCCCTTATAGAGATAAAATGACCAGATTTGGTATATTGATCAACATTCACCTATGTAGTATCATTAATTCTTGGGGTATTTTATAATCTAGTGAAAAAATGAATATTTATTTCATCCCAATTCTATTTCGGAATTCGAAGGGGTTTCAGGACACCTCTAGGGTGTTGTTTTTCAGCATTCACTTACTAAGGAACTAAACTTCTAAAAACATATTCAATAATTTCATAAATTATGTTATCCCACCATCAATATACCTTCATATATCAAACCATCATAGTTATAACATATCGTATAGAGAAATTAGAGCTCTAGGTATCATCTAATAATTACATTTCTTATCTGGTACAGAGGGAACACATAGCCTCCTCCCAAATTTTAGAATTTCATCCTCAAACATGAAGTCTAGAAACATCCCATCATTTGCAGCTTCAATTTTCTTTTGATGATTCTCATAATTACATAGATAAATTTTCATTATTTATAATAATTATTTTTGGGAAAATATTTGAAAATGTAATGATTTTTTCCTATACGTTATAATTTCAATGTCTATATTTTTACATCCATGTAAATAATATCTTTTTCTGTCCTCATTTTTTTGAACTCCATAATCCTTCCAACTCAAAGAATCTAATACCTTGTTTTTCTTCCCTAGTTGATAGTGTTTTTAAAAATCATAATCTTGGAATATGTCTAGCCATCACCATTGCATACTATTGAGTTATTTTTGTGCGAAGTTATATTTTAATGTCTTAGGATCTGTACATATCTTACACATTTCACAGTAAAGTTAATGTCTGTGTATCTTCAGTATAAAATTTAAATTTTCTTACGTAGGATCATGAAATTGATGGTCTTATTCATTATTTTTAACTGCCTTGATGAATATTCTATAACCCATTCATTCTACATAAGGACACAACTAAGAAAATTCTTTGATGCGTCACTATAAATCAATAACCCATCATTTCACGATCGTAGAATCAGTATCAGTGTATTCATTAATATCAACATTAATTATTCACAAAATTCATCAAATTCATTTTCACATATGAAATTATCCCCTTTACACATAATATTGGTTGAACAGTTAGATTATAAGGAGATGTTTTGAATAAAACAATGATAATAACATATAAACAAATAAAACTACATACCTCAGTTATGATAGTTTTCGTAGGCCATTCATGAACTACATTAATCATTATAAGATTGACTATGATTCCATCCTTTGGAAAAAATTATTATAAAAAAATAAATTGTTTAAGGCATAATTCACATTTGCTAAACCTCCAATATAACATATTTTTTAAAAGTGTCGTTAGAATATTTCCCAAGTTATTTTCATCATCTTCATTGCTATTGGATTATACCAATATATCATAAATAAATAATACAAAAAATCATCAACATATTCCTTGAATCCCATCTTCCTTAGATCGATGAAAACATAGGGTGTATTATTTTGCCAAAGGGTGTTACTATAAACTCGTAATGATAATTCCTAGTTCAAAAAGAATTCACTAGGATATCTTCCTTCTTCACATGCAACTGATAAGAACCATATCTAACTTCAATCTTAGAAAAGTACTTCTCTCCATGAGGTTGATCAAAAAAATCATTAAATCATGTTTGTGGATACTTATTATTTATGGTAATAGCAATGATTGCTCTCTAATAAATGCACATTATCATGGATGTATAATTATTTTTGACAAATATAATATGGTATCCCTATAAGGAAACACTATAGAGAATAAATCATTTATCACATAATTACTGTATTTATTTATCAAGTTCTCTTAATTCCTTAGTGGCCATTCTTTATGAAGTCTATAATATATGTATTTAACTAGTAATTAAATCTATAGATAACTCAACCTCCAAATATGAAGCTTGTAAATGTAAATTCTCTAGAAATAAATTGATATATTCATACTCAATTTGTATATCCTCAATTTAAATATTTTTGTTCCCACCCATAGGTTTTTTTCTCATCCCCCTCCATGAATTTAATTCAGTAGAGCTATTGGGTGTGGATAACCATAAGAATCATATAGAAAGGATCCTTATCTAAATATAAATGATTCTACATCGTTATCTATAATTGTTACTTTATACTTCTTGAAATATATATTCTCATAATAATTTGAATTCTAATCTATTGAAAATATAATGTCAAAATAGATCATGGATATGTTGACACAGTTAGAAACTAGAGCTTGTTTATATGTCATATAGGGGTAGAGCGACACATCCTTGTGGCAATGAAACTTCCCCAATCAGTTTTTAATAATAATTATTTTATTAAACAAAAGGTTAATGTTTAATTTTCTTGGGAAATTATGATAATATAAAATAATGTGATGATCAATATTGAAATAATGCATTAGTTATGTTTGAGGATATTATTAATGTACTTACAACCGCATAATTATACACTTAAACCACAACAGTTGTGACCATATAAGCTTAGCCTTCTTCACATGGCCTTTTTTAGGGAAATTATCCATAAAGATTTAGAAAAAAATTTGAAATATTTTCCAACCTTTTAAAATTGTAGCATTGCACATTGGTTGCATCATTAATTCCCTTACAATATTAGGTTTGGTGGAATTTTCTTCTACACATGTAATAATCACCTATTCCCTATCGGAATGTACCTGTGTGGTTCTTCCCAAAATTATCCTGGGAGGAAAATATCAATTATTATAATCATTTTATTTATTCATTTTCCCTTATATCCTTTTCTAGAGTGTCCAGTGACCCTCCTCTTCTCTTACATTCCATTAAAGTCATAATAGTTATTAAATTATTTTACTATCTTGATAGAGAATAAGAATATATCTTCATATGATGAGATATTTTGGGAGTTGAGTTCCCTTTAGAGGAGTAGTTTTAAACCATCAATGAATTGATCATCAATGCTCAATGGAATACGAATAGAGTCTAAAGAATTCCATGATATTATTGTATAGTTGGATTCAATCATTGAAAAAAAATTACTCCTATTTTTAACTTAGACTCATGAAATGGATCTCCATATTCACTCCTAGTTCGCATGTAAATTTTTTTCTAGGAAAATTCACATAAAATAATTCCACTCCATATTTGATATTTCAAAATATTCTTTTTTGTTTTGAGCTATTGACCACCACTAATCCACATTTTTTTAGATTTGATAAACATCCATGATAACCTTCTCTAATTCATTACTTCCCAAAGAGATAAATATCTTCTATTAAAAACAGATCCACTTCTCTACTACAAATGGGTTTCTAGTCCAATTGATTGATAAAGGTTTTTTTCTCATAAAGAAGTCTAACATTATTACTCTATGTTGTAGATCAAGATGCTCCATAAAGTTAAGGTTATTGTTCTTTACCTATTTGAGTTTTCCCTGTATAATTATATGTTTCCCAACAGTGGTCAAAGCTCTAATACCGAAATTATTTTCTTGTATATAAGGAAAATACTGATAAAAAATTTGCCTTTTTACAGAATTTTGATTTCATCCTCTATGATCCATTTCTAAATATTGGTATACACTGATTATGTTATTAATGATAATGTATAATATCAAACTAGAAAAGCAGCTAACATAAATTGAAATTTTTTATATGTTTAATATCATAAACATAAGTACAATTTAATTGGGTACCGATTTACATTTAAATACTTCACAATTGTTTGTAAATAAAATGTGAATTAAACTAAGAATATCCAATGGTAGTGTCAAACCGGTTTCATATTAAGTCTCATTGTCATGTACTAGGATTCCTCGATTCAATCTCGAGAAACCTTGTTATAGTTTTTCCACTGGGTACATCTATGTAAGAACTATATCCAATTATAGTATATATAAATATATATATTTATATTTATATTTATATGAAGATCCACATAATCTGTACATCATAAAAATTCTATAAAGATCTTCTATTCTTGTCCTCAAAGTCTATAATGGGGTTATGTTCTCTAATCTATGTTTTATAAATCTAATTTTCATGGTTGTAATTAAATATCATCCAATACAAACGGTAAAGACACTAATCCTCATTTCCTATATCTGGAGCATTATTTTATTACATTGGAAAATAGACAATGAAGTCATAACCAAAAGGAAATAATATTTTATTTTGGTGGGAAAACTCAATAATTACATAGTAGTTTCATTAAAATGTAAAATGATGTTTAATATAGTTACTATATTAGAAAAACTAATAAACGTCTATATTATCTTCAAAATACAATCTTATTATACATCATCGCATCTTGTGGGAAAATAGAACATAAGATATGGCTGATCTTAGATCCACATTAAGGGTATGTGATGTAAGAAATAAAAAAATATAAAGCGTGATAAATTATTAAAAGTACACATGTTATTGAAAGTAATCTTGAGAAGAAATTGTTAGGAATTAAAAACTAATAATGCTATAATAAAGCATAACAATGGATATTCTAAAAGTTTAATAATCTCATGGAAAAAATTACTAGCTTTATAATGATGTAATTTATAATGATGAACATCATAATCATAAAATCATGGTATTGGCTAAGACGACATATATACTAGGTAAAAACCCATGCCATTTTGCGTCATGAGACCCACTAATGCATCGAGGGGCTATATAGAGACATGTGATTAACCTTAAAAGATCTATTTGTACCTCATATAAAAGGTGGAGAAATAATATATATATATATATATATTGAAACTAATATATAAAACGTAAATGACTTTCTCCAATTAAAAAACATAAACACTAAAAATTCAGAGTAATATGGTGAATGCTATCAAGGTAGCACATCAATGGTGAAACTAATTGTAAACCATTAAATAAAATATAGAAGATGATATAATAAATTATTAAATACAAATAAATATATTAATCAATAAGATTGTTGAAATATATGCAAATACTCTTATAAAATAATTGAGTAATACTTGAGAGAAATAGACTTTTAAATTGCAAAGAAGTATTAGTTGGGAATTTTTATATAAAATCATAAGTGACCTAATATAGTTTTTTCTTAATAAAATGATTTAATTTATAAGAAATAATATTTTATTTAAATATATTATAGAGTTCACTTGATTATAGTTATAAATTTAAGAAGTTCCCTTGAATTTGGTTTGTTTATTAGCAATAATTTGAGAATGATACATTAAAATATGTAGACCCGATCAAATAAAGAAGTATTATGATTGGTACACATATATAGAACATTCACACAAAATCTAGGAGGAGTAAATAAGTATAATAAAGAATTTAATTGGGGTAAAGAGAGGGAAAGTTTAATTTCGAATAAAAAATGGACAAACCCATACCTTATGTCGGAATTTTTTCTACACAGACATTAACATCTTGGATAATAAAATTAAATCAAATAATTAATTATCTCAGTACTACATATACATTTTTTATATATTATAATTATATTAAGTTCCTTTATGCCCTTTTTATGATTTATAAGATACAATTTGTTTCTCAGGAGCATTCGATTCTTGGGTTTTCATGATTTAAATACTTATATATGTGTAATGAACTTCATGAAAATGGTTATAAATCAAATGAATTGTATTAACAATTTTTTAATGATAATTCATAATTTTAAATGTAATTATTAAATATTTTTTTCAATATATGAGGATGACTGATTATATAACATAAAAATGATGATCGTTTCGCTTAATTTTAGTGGTTTTTAGAACAAAATGAGCTTGTTTTTTTATTATATAATATTATGTTGATACAATGGTTCAAGAACATTAAATAAGATATAATGAAAATATTTCAATATGTTTCAACCATATATACCATTTGATGACCATCATTTAAGGATAAAATATAGAATTAAAAATCATCTTCCACAAAGGTGGTAAATCGACACCTCTCGGACGATGATTTCATTTTTAATATAAAATATAGAGAGTAAAGAGATTTTCAATAGATATTCAATTAACATGATATGATTATAGAATATAGATTATATTTTAGTTATCATGATCATTTAGAGAGAGGAGGTGAGGAGATGATAATGAAATAAAATAAACTGAAATTAAATTAAAAGAAAAATGATGAGGATTTACCTCTTGAATTATCCTGCAAATGACCATCCTTAATGGTATGGGATTTCATAATTCAGAAAGAAAAATAGATCCTAGATGATGGAGATAGACTTTAGAAGAGGAATTTTGTACAAATTTTACATGATTTAAGGATTAGTGGTCTGAGGAGAAAAGGTGGTGAGGGTGAAATTTATAGTGGAAAAGAGGAGTGATTTCTCATTATTCTATTCATTATATTATTATTTATCTCAAGAAAAGAAAATATTTTGATTATTGTGAATAAATACAATAATAAGTTCCAGTGAGTTTGAATAAAGGGTTCTTACATCTACCATGAATCAAATATTATTTTATTTTGCTTACAATGTATTTATACTATATATTACTCTATTTTACTAATCTCTAAAGATCGATGTTTTTCAGAAACAAATCCACCAAATTCACCATAATCATTTTTCAGTGAGCTTAATTAAAAATTGAACAATGTTTTATCAAAATAATTTTCAAATTTTGTGAAATTTCATTCCTAATTAAATTCATCATTTACTCAATAAAATACCGTTTTAAATTTAAAACTGATTTTATAACCCTTAAAAATTTTAAACAATGGCTTATAAGATTATCCTAAAATCATAGAACAGAAAATATAGATTCTACATTAATTTTAATGAAAATTATTTTCTAATCATTTTATTAATCAAAATATCATATTTAAATATTTATGAATTACAAAATTAACAACACTATAACATTAGTTTTTAAAATATTCATTTTCAGACACTATTAAATAATTATATAATTATTTCATTTATATGAGGGAGATATTTTAATTATGATATCATTTTTTAGGTTAATATTTTTTTTTACAATTTAAAAGTTTCAGATTACTATTCCTAAAGATGTGTTACTATTACAACGATATTGGTTTCTTAACCACTAGGAATGCCTCTTATTTCATTCATTATCTATTTATTATGTTTTTATTGTTATCCACAAGTAATTTAATATGATATATACTATATGAAATAAACAAAATAAAGAAAATTTCATTAATAGAGTTCTGGGTCATCACAATGACATAACATTATGGGATCATCATGTGAATTTCATTTATAAAAAATACTCTAAATACCATTTTTGGATTAAATAGTTATTTTTTCAATATAATTGAATTTCTTAAAAGTCAATATATGTTTTTCATAGAAGATCACGGATGTGATATGCTCAATATAATAAATCAATTTTTTGAGATATATATTTTCTTGTGTTTTTTGTATTATATTAAATGTTCAATTTGGACATTTCAATGACAGGTTACACTATGGTTCAAATGAAATGGGATTTATTAATTATTATTTTGAATATAATATATTAATTTTCCTTTGAAAATTCAAAGTAGGGGCCTAGTAAAAATCTAATATTGATTCATCATTAACCATATTTGATTTTTGATGCCTATTACAATGCACTATGATTTAATTTTGGTTATATTGAAATATAATGAATTGTATTTCATTCCTTTACATCATGATGTTATGGTATCATGAGATTATTTAAACAAAATATTAAATAGAGTTTACTACAATCTTTCATTCCAGAATGAGTAAATTTCATTAATAGTTCAGTGAAAAATTATTACTACATAACAATAACTTGAGATTCATGTATATTTTATCATTTGGTTAAAACAACATGGGATAATTTAGAATGGTATAATATCTTGTAAGTTTCATTTAGGATTTTTAAGCGCACACACACCACAAAATGGAAATTCTCTAAAAAATACATAATGTTTGAAAAGTACAACATAATAACATTATATGGTATTATAATAATAAAAAATGATTGGATTTATTTTAGAATATTTAGTAGTGGAAATATATATTATTAATTAAATATGTCTTTTTAATCTCCATTTGATTTTTTATATTTTTACGAATAGTAAAATGTAGGTAGTCATCTGATGAAGAGTAGAATTGAATTAGTGAAATCATAAATAGAGGGATGAAATTATGGGTTGTTCTATCTATGAGAATTTTAACCATCTTATCAAATGTATGTATGGTGAATCTTACTACGTATAGTAATGTTGTATCATTGGAATTTAATAGTTCTTATTGGGTGGAAAATCTGATGGTGACCTTGATGAATCATGAAAATAGATTTAAATTCTAATTGACAATAACATTGAGAGACATTTTTTATTTGATTTATTATTGTCATGTATTGGATAGGGTAAATATATAGCATATATGAATGGGGGATATTATAGCTTCTGAAAGTTTTTATATTAAAATACTTTTAAATGTCCATTTACATTGTAATTTGGATATCAATATCATTATATAACCATGATTATTATTTTAAGTTGATTGACCCACATTGGAATCATATTTCCTATGAATTTATGATTTTCTTCAATATGATGAAATTTGACAATTATGGGTATTTTTTTATATATTATATTATTTTGATGCTTGTTAATGTAAATAGATATTTTTTCATTACAATATAAATATTTAGTGGACACTATAATTATTAGCGATGAAATTTTATATGATCATAGTGAATCATCCAAAAAAATACAGTCATATGATATTAATTATTCTGATTGTGGAGGATATGGAACATGATTATGTTATAAATTTCAGATAATCATATGAGATCATATCCAATTTGAAGAGTTTCTGTATGATAATAGTTAATCGTCCATGATTTATGTTTCACTATTTTAAGTGTTATATTTATTATCATATGGGTCACTATTCTTTGGGATGGTATATGTGAGAAGTATCTTCTAAGAGAAACTTTTGTGTTTGATATATTTGATTGGGTTATTTTAAATTGATACCATAAGATTTAATACAAAAAATTAAATATTTATTATAATGATTATTGGTTATTTTCAAATAGACTTATCAATATGTAATCCTTATTCATAAATATGAATCCTAAAATTTGGTTTTGTGTAATTAAAATGTAATGGATAATGAATATATAATATATTAGAATTATTTAATCATTTAGGTGATCATGGATTTGAAAGATGGATTTTATATAAGGAAATGATTCATGATGTTACATTTTTCCCATATTTGTAAAATGAAGATGTATTAATTGGAAAATTATAATTTAATGAGATGAGAGGATTATGGTTTTTAAAATTTTTATTATGAGAATTGAATTCCAGATTGGAATCATAGATATAAGATTCCAAAAGGATCGATAAATAAATTATTGAGAATGTTATGGAAGCATGTGACCATCGCGTAGGATCTAACAATGATATATGTTGGAATATGATAATAGTGGATAAAGATATTTATTATTTAGACATCCAAGTTACATATATGTTTTGATAAGCCATTTATATTGACTTATTCTAATTCTGAGGTTTTGGAAATTAATTTTTTAGACATGGAATATTGTTTTGAAGCTGAGAGAATATTTTATGACTTGTTATTTGTTAAACATACAGAATTAATTCTTATAAGATCTCAAAATTTTTTCTATGACATAAAATTTTATTTCAAATTTGCAATTTATCAATGTGATGATGTCTCATTTGAATGTTTTCTATTAATTGTAATGAGGACACATTTTTTGGTTCAATGATATATTTCATTATCTCAAGGTACCATTAATTTTAAAAATTTATTATATATTGATATTAATTTTTCGTTATAGAAAACCAAAAATTGGTTACATGGATATGGTTTTATATTAATTACCAGGAAATAAAATTATGCTTGATTACATTCTAATTCTAATGGATTAAAGTTATTTCAGAGATTATATATATAATAATTATATTAAAATAGTACATAACATATCCACTGATTAAAAACCATTTTTCATTATATATATCCCATTCTACAATAATTTGTTTTATTCCACAACCATACCCCAACAAATGGTAATAAAATGTAAATCATTACATCAGACACTAAGAATGGTACACACTACAATGTATACTAACATGAAATAATAATGAGAAGTGATATATATTATGAATATATTAAATATGATTCATATTATGTAATAAAAAAACATATTCCTTGTCTAAATATGGAAAGAAATAATCACATTGATAAAATAAGATTTTTACCTAATTGTTGAAATTATAGGAATTTATAATCGACCACAACATATAAATGAAATGATGTATATGAATAAATACATCCTAAATAAATAATATTGAAGTAAATACCCTTAAAATTCAAGGGAAAATTTGTTTCTTAATTTTCTATGGGATTTTACAAGAACGCAGTTTCAGACGGCACTTGATTCTGAGGCCCGGTGTGCCCAGAATTTCTTCCCAAAGATTAGCTCGGGTACGTTCAGTAAACGAAAAAGTGGGAATTTCTAACTTTTGAACCGGTGCACGGAATGGAATTATGAGCGCACCGATGGAACCGTAGCGCCGGTAATTGCTTAGGGACACCTGTTCTGAAGTTGCATTTTCATGAGAGTTGATGATAAAATTTGTGGAAGTTAAAAATAAAAATTTAACAACAATTTTTATTTTAATCTAAGTGATTAATCCATTGGATGGAAGTTGGGTAACTACCCAACCTCCCTTGGGAGGTTATGAGGGTGGTGGGGCCCACACGAACCCCACCCCTTCATATCCTCTAACCCCATCAACTCTCCATTAATATTGTTAACTTAAGATAATAACTTATGACATTAATATAGTGAGTTAATGTGAGTTTTTGAAATTTAAACTCTTGAATTTAAAAAGCCATGTTGAGTTAATAAATTAAGTGTGGCTTAATTTATTTTTTTGTTATTTCCTTTGATGCTTGAGGGGACTTGGGGGAAAAAGAAGGCAAGGAGCTTAGAGATCATCTTCTTCATCTTCGACGAAGAAAGCAAAGAACGAACGATCACTGACGTGGAGCGTCGAGCCATCGGAGACCGTCTTCCGCAACACCGACCCGCGACACGACGTCTTCTTCCATGACGTTTTTCTTCTGCGATATCTCTTTTCACGACAGTTTTCTGTGAAGAAATATCTGTCAACGTCATTGAATCCTCGGTTCGTGACGCCGATGTTTTTCATCTCTTTTATCAAGGTAGGGGCTTATTTTATTTAATTATTTTTGTCCGTGATTTCTAGTTTGTTATTCTTCGTTGATATACAACTAAATGTTATTGAATAACGTGAGGTGGCCGGACCGCACAAACACGGCTGACCCTCCTCCAATTTTGAATGTTTTTTCAAATATGGTTGGGACGGAATGACATGGTGTTGTCGCACCACGCGAAATCGTACGTCAAGGTAATGTGTGGCGCCGTCCCGCCATTCCGTGAAGTTGAACAAGGACGTGACGTCGTCGTGCCACGTCGAAGAAAATCATAGACACCGCAGCCAGAGCCGGGCCATGGCGGAAGGGCGCGGTGCCAACGCACCGCGTCGGACGAACCAAGTCGTGGCCGATTTCGGGCCGCGGCGGAGCAGGGTGATCGGCGGCCGCTTCCGGGTCGCCGGTGTCGGCGAAGGAGGAAGGACCGGTCGTCGCCGGTCCTTGTTGGCTGAACCGGCTAGCCGGTGCGGGCCGACCGGAAAAAGGGGAGCTGGGGGAATTATTTCCCCCGGCCGGCCAGCAAAATGGCCCCCATAAATGGGGGGTGCGGTTAGATGAGGGGGGCAGCCTCCCCCCCCCCCTTTGCCAATGGCGCGGCCGTTGGCCGAGCTGGCCAGTGCGCTAGGCGCGCTGCGGCCGGGCCGGGCCACGCTGGGCCGGGCCGACCCGGACCCGGTTCAGGCCGACCCGTTTCGAGCCGACCGGGGGGTCTCGAGCCAGGTCGGTCCGGGCCCGAAACCCCCGTTTTCCGACCGTCTTTGGTCTTTTACCCATAACATGGGCTACGGACCTCCGATAGATGCACCGTCTGTTGCGATTTGATCCTTGAATCGAGGCGGTCATTTTGGTATATCACACTCATGGTTTCGGATTTCTTTGAGTTCGGTCGGGTTGGTTAGTACATGAAACCAACCGGGCTCACGGAACGGAAACGCGCATATCTTGAGCTTCGGACGTCCGATTGACATGCCGTCAACTTTGTTGGATTCCTCTAGGTGAGGTAGATCTTTTGGCTTACTCCACCCGTGGTTTGGACGCAGGTGGAGTATGGTCAGGTTGGTTTTGCCTTAAAAAACAACCGGGCCCCTAGGACGAAAAAGCCAATAAATCTCAGACCGGGCGTCCGATTGACGCGCCGTCTAGGACGTTGAGTTCCTGTTGACGATACGGAAATTTTGGATCCATCTACTCTGGACTATGTGTCAGTTGATGTATCATTCTCTCGGCTCGTGGAGCGGACCCTCCCGAACGAGCTAGCTGTGTACGGGAACCCTAGAGCTGGCTGCGACTACTACTGTGACTACGACGACGACTGTGCAGAGATCCTCAGTGGATTAGACGACGACGACTAAAGCACCCAACAATCCTGTGTGGATCTGTGCTACCGATTCTGTGTGGGTCCGATCCTGTGTGGGTCAGCGCTCAGCGGTTCTGTGTGAGCCAGCGCCTACAGATCCTCTGTGGGTCTGATCCTGTGTGGGTCATTGCGGGGGTTAGTACCTATCGATCCATTGTGGGTCCGATGACTTAGATGGATCAGTGATCATCTCTATCTTCTTTCGAATATTTATACATGTGTGAGCTGAATCCTGTTTTACTTTCCTGTGTGGATTGTGTTGTTATATCCTGTGTGGATTTACGTTTTTCTTTCCTGTGTGGATTGTGTTGTGTTATCCTGTGTGGAATTACGTTTTTCTTTCCTGTGTGGATTGGACTGTACTTGGGCTCGGATGTTGGAGTTGAACAAGAATTGATGACTTACGTATATGTATGGGCATATACCTAAGTAGTGTCAGATGATACTTCATGATTTACCTTTCCGTTGTGGATTATCCTTTGTGGATACTGGGAGACCTTCGGGGGTCTCGGGGTCCCTACTGAGTAGCTTATACTCACCCCTGCACGGGCTATGCCCGCACTACGTTGTGTTGGTTGCAGACGACGGACAACATTGATCATGGATGAGGCTTGCAGAGCAGGACGGTACCTGGAGGTGGACCACTGGGCAGGACATACTCGTAGCGGACGGCAGGACCCGAGGAGTAGTGGAGCTATCTGTACCCACCCATCAGGTGGGATTTCCAGTCGACAGCTCGGCGTTGCGGCTTTACTTTTCAGTTGTTGTTTTCCCTTTCCAATTTTACTTACTTTCAGTTTGGGTTTGTATGCTGGCCCACTTACTTTTCCACACTTACTCTTGTACCATCTTTACTTAGTGTTTACTTCTACTGCTTTTTTACTCTATGGTGTTTGTTTAATTTACAAAGAAAATTCCTTCCCTTTTTACAGAGAATTACGCCTTGGTGCTAGTCGCCAGCCCCTGGCCTATGGAAGGCGGGCTTGGGGTAGTCACGGCACAGGCTCCGAGGACGGGTCGTGAAAAATTGGTATCAGAGTAGTTCGGTTTTACCGCATAACTTGGGACTCTGATCTTTTCAATGTGAAGCAATAGTGTTTAGCGTATTCGGTGTGGTTATCAGTCCAGGGAGTCCAGTGTTGGTGCGGCGGCCGACGTATCTGTACACCAGGACCCTGACTTCTGATTTCTGACTTAATGCACGAAAACATTGATTGCAACTGTGTTTCATGTTTTCTTTGTGATTACTTTGCATCAGCTCACTAGGTATACTGTTCTGACAGTGGCGCACTTGTTTCCTTTTCAGGATGGCCCCATGACAGCAGCCAGCTAGGGTTCCGAGAGTATAGCGTGACGACAGCCCACCGAGCGACGAGGCCTCAGTGCAGGGCCCTTTCTCAGTAGTGGAACCAGCGGTAGCTCTACCAGCCGAGCCCCCAATGCTTCCAGCCCCAGCCGCTGACGATGCACATCGCCTCAGTGCACTACATGAGTTCCAGCGCTAGCAACTGCCCAGGTTCTGCGGGGAGACGAACCCCCAGGCAGCCGAGGACTGGCTGGAGGCAGTGGTGAGAGTTTTCAGGTTAGTGAGGACACTAGTAGACCTCACGGTGATCCTCGCAGTGAGCCTACTGCACGTAGCAACGGGCCGATGGTGGAGCTTGATGCTCCAGGTGCTCGATGAGGCATCTCTTCTCTGGATGGAATTTGAGAGCCTCTTACACTCGGAGTTCATCCCAGCTACCCTACGTGCTGTGCGCATCCAGGAGCTTCTTCAGCTGCGGTAGGGCAGCATGACAGTCGCCCAGTACTCGGCGAGATTTATTGATCTATCGCGCTACTCGATAGACATGGTACGTGACCCATTCTTCCGGGCTCGGACCATTGAGCAGGGATTGAGAAACGAGATCAGGGCATTGCTGATCTCCCTCAGCATTCCGGCTTAAATAGGAGTACTGGAGCGGGCCCTTTTGATCGATAGATTTCATACTGAGCATACACCAGTGCCGAGACCCACCGCAAGGTGGCACGTAGCAGAGTCTTCTGCAGCAGGCAGTCGACGGATGACTCAAGGGTCCAGGTAGACTAGACCCTCAGGAAGACGACCTCAGGACACTGGCTCAGCAGTCGGGCTTAGCAGTCGGGGGCACACAGCGCGGAGCCAGTCTTTCGAGAGGCAGACAGTGCTACTCATCCGGCGGGTAGGGACACATGGCTCGTGACTGCACGACCCGCCATGCCGAGGAGGAACAGACGTTTGAGGGACCACCAAGGTAGAGGCAGAGGCTCGACCGTGGCGGTTCTTAGGGAGGAGGCGGATGAGGCAGAGGAGCTGGCCGAGCAGCAGGTTGTGGGCGACGCATTGAGACCCTACCACCACCACCACCATACGGTCCACCCCGACCATAGGGAGCTGGTGGGTAGAGACAGGCACAGCTCCAGGCAGCAGAGGCCTATGACCACGGCGCACCCGAGATGATTCGAGGTACTATCTCTGTCTATTCCACCCTTGCTGCTATTCTTATAGACACAGGAGCGAGTCACTCTTTCATAGCCGCTGCCCTTTTTCGGAGCTCGGAGATTCTGACAGAGCCGTTGGCTCTATCCTTATGGCTAGAGACTCCTACGGGAGCAAACTCGACGATTACGCACTAGTGCTGACAGTGTGAGCTTACTCTAGGAGGTGAGAGCATCGACTGGGATATTCTTGTAGCGGCGTCGAGGCCTTGCGATGTCATCTTGGGCATGGATTTTTTGTCTACATTCCATGCATAGATTAACTATATTAGGCAGAAGGTGCGATGTGTACGCATCGACGGGAGAAGGTTCACCTTCACTGGCGAGAAGGGAGCCTTTGCAACTCAGGATGGACTCTCGCATAGGAGAGGACAACCCATTACTCATCAGCTGGCTAGCCTCATCCTTGGAACAGTTGACGTGCGGAGTCCCAGTTTTCCTGAAGTGGTGGATCATTATGCGGATGTCTTTCCCAACGACGTTCCAGGACTTCCTCCTCGCAGATAGGTAGACTTTTACATTCATCTGTACCCCGGGACAGCCCCGATATCGACTACAGCATATCGTATGGCCCCTGCTGAGATTTGAGAGCTATGTGTACAGTTGGAGGACTTGCAGGGCAAGGGTTTCATCCGACCTAGTGTTTCACCCTAGGCTTCCCTGATTTTGTTTGCCAAGAAGGCAGACAGGAGCTTGCGACTTTGTGTCGACTATCGTCGCCTGAACCAGGTGACAGTGAGGAACAAGTATCCGCTAACGAGGATTGATAACCTCTTCGATCAGCTCAAGGGAGCACGGTGGTTCTCGAAGATAGACCTCAGGTCAGGCTATCATCAGCTCAGAGTTCGAGACGAGGACATGCAGAAGAAGGCCTTCAGATGTCGGTATGGCCACTATGAGTTCTTGGTTATGCCAATCGGCGTAACCATTTCTCCATCAGTGTTCATGGCCCTCATGAAAAGGATCTTTCAGCCATACCTCGATCAATTTGTCGTAGTCTTCATCGACGACATTTTGATTTACTCGACGACTGAGGAGGAGCACGCCTACCCCCTACGGGTTGTACTAGACACACTCCGAGAGAACTAGCTTTATGGTAAGCTCTCGAAGTGTCAGTTCTAGATACGTGAGTTCCACTTCTTGGGACACGTTATCTCTAAGGTTGGAGTTGTAGTGGATCCTGCGAAGATCGAGGAAGTGCTAGCTTGGGAGACACCTAGGAGCGTGACAGAGGTGCGGAGTTTCTTGGGACTAGCTAGATACTACCAGAGATTTGTGCCAGACTTCTCCAGATTTGCAGCACCACTCTCAGCTTTGAAGAAGAAGGGGAAACCCTTCGTGTGGTCAGATGGATGTCAGCAGAGCTTACAAAAGCTGAGACCGACATTGACCAGTGCACCTATCTTGAGGTTTCCTGAGGAGGGAGTAGGGTACGTAGTCTACTGCGATGCATCAGGGAATGGACTCGTATTTGTCCTGATGCAGGAGCGGGCCGTGATTGCCTATGGATCATGTCAGTTGAGGTCGCATGAGAAAAACTGTGCTACCCATGACCTGGAGTTAGTAGTAGTGGTCTTCGCTCGAAAGACATGGCGACAGTACCTGATGCGCGAGCTCTTTATAGTCTTTTTTGACCATCAGAGTCTCAGATACATCTTCTCTCAGAAGGAGCTGAATCTGAGATAGTGGTGATTGCCCCAGATCCTCTAGGACTATGAATTTGAGATAGTCTATACTTCTGGGAAGGGGAACGTGGTAGCCGATGCCCTCAGCAGGAGGTCGGGAATTTAGCTACTTGAGTAGGCGACAGAGCAGCTAGCCTCTTTGCAGATATCCTTTGTGGATAGAGATGGAGCATCCTTCCTTCAGTCTATCACAGTCACTCCTCCACTACTGTAGCGGGTCAGAGAGGCACAGTGTGGGGACACTGACTGTGAGACGCGGCGTGTATAGATATCCTCATGACAGGAACCTGATGTGATATCCTGTGTGGAATTACGTTTTTCTTTCCTATGTGGATTAGGTTATACTTGGGCTCAGATGTTGGAGCCGAATGAGAATTGATGACTTAGATATATGTATGGGAATATACAAAGCAGTGCCGGATGTTACTTCGTGATTTACCTTTCCTTGGTGTTTTTTCCTTTCTGGATACTAGGAGACCTTCAGGGGTCTCGGGGTCCCTACTGAGTAGCTTATACTCACCCCTGCACGGGCTATGCCCGCACTACGTTGTGTTGGTTGCAGGCGACAGACAACATTGATCGTGGTTGAGGCTTTCAGAGCAAGACGGTACCTGGAGGTGGACCACTTGGCGGGTCATAATCAGAGCGGAAGACGGGACCCGAGGAGTAGTGGAGCTATCTTTATCCACCCTTCAGGTGGGATTTCCAGTGGACAGCTCGACATTGCGACTTTACTTTTCAGTTGCTGTTTTCCCTTTCCAGTTGTACTTACTTTCATTTTGGGTCTATACTGGTCCAATTACTTTTCCGTACATACTCTTGTACCAACATTACTTAGTGTTTACTTCTACTGCTTTTTTACTCTGTGGTGTTTGTTTACTTTACAAAGGCAATGCCTTCCATTTTTATCGGGAATTACGCCTTGGTGCTAGTCACCTGCCCTGGTCTATAGAAGGCGGGCTTGGGGTAGTCACGGCACAGGTCCCGAGGACGGGTCGTGACAATTGACACTCTCATTACCACATCTTTTTTATATAATGTAAATAAAATCGAAATGTTTTGTTTTTGAATTTCAATCTGTAGTGATCCGATTAAATTCAAATTAATTTAATCACATATAATAATTTTGTTAAAATAAATTTTTTTAATTTTGAAAAATGAATAACCTTGAAATAATATGTATAATTAATAAATGAAAATAAGATAATTATATTTTTTCCCTTTTGAAAGACTAATTATGTACTTCTGTTAATAGATATCCTCGGTCATTCAAAAAATAAGGATTTCTAGTTGAATTCAAATAAATAATTATTAAGGATTCAAAATTTAAAAAGGACTAGAATTATCATGTATATGATATGGTATTGTTTTTTCGTAGTACATAGAAATATTAACATTATCAGTGAGTTTTAAATGATGAATATATTTAGTTATAAAGGTAGGAGAAGAAATCTATTATTAAAAGAATTATTTGTTAAACATTGTATTTTTTCATCAACAATTAATGATATTCATTATTGATATAAAATTTCCAAGTGGAAGTACCTCTATGTTAATATAAATTTATAGAAAATGAAAACATGTAATGAAATATTGTTTAAACAACCGTTGAACTGTTATAAGATCAACCAAATACATCATAATTATCATTCAATATACTTATCTAAGTTACATGAGAAAATACATATATAATTTCAAAAATTCTACATATATGTTTGGATATACCTAATAATTTTAGTGGTTATGGGTAACTCCATTAATATTCAGGACATATGAATTGAAATTACTATGGGTGAAATAGGTACTCGCATTTAAATTATATCTTTTATTAAAACAAATAATAAATTTATTATCATATTATAATAGTATCATGGAAATTATAAATTATAAAACAAAAAATATATAAATATGAATTGAAAATATAGAGAAGAATGCCATTATCAATGTAATGACTTTTGAATGGGTAATGTGAGTAGAACATAGGTATTGAAAAAATGAGTTTAAAATAAAATATGTTGTAATAACAAAGAAATATAAGCATGATAACAAATTATGGGTTTTTATTAATTTTATTACAACCAGCGAAACTGAAATAGAAAATAAACGTGCTGAAATACGAATAATTACCTTTTATGACCTTTTTTCCCAAGACAGTAATCATAAAACCAACCATAAAAATAAATATTATAGTGTGATGTATGAGAGATACAAATTTACTGAACAATAAATAATGAAATAATAAAATTTTTTTATAAATATCAAGAGGGGTGGGTATTGATGAATAATTTGGAAGTATTTTCCAAAAAAAATTATGAATATTTTTTCCCAATAGAATTAGTTCTCTTTAACATATAATACATTAAAATTATCTCCCATAGTGTTAAAATATAATTATAGTGAAATAATTAATCAATGATCATTACCGTAGATGATCTGATTCAGGAATATATATATATATATATATATATATATGGTGTCATATTTTCATAAGATTATGTTCTTTCACATTTTTTTTATTAATTTTACCTCTCTTTATACAAAAAATACAATAATTATACCATAAGATGTCATTTTCAACAAGATTCAAAATATTCAATGAATTATACAATATTTATCTAATTACCATGCACATTTTGACTTTTAATTAATTGCAATCTTATTTGGAAACATGTTTTATCATAGTAAACATTGTTTTATTTCTAAAAGAATATACACATTATTTATGTGTTACCCCTTGATAAATAACCCCTTATAACACCATAATAATCTATAATGATATGGAATGAATTTTCAATGATTTACTAGGGTTTTTTGGAAAATAATTAGTTGTTATTATTTTCCTCTAACACGAACTTCTCCATTTAATCATTACTATCAAACCATATTAAATTATTTTTTATAAGTATTGTTAGAGTAGAACCATAGGGATAATACCTTTTTATTAAGATATATTAAATTAGATTGGTGCAGAATTTTAACAAAGATTTCGGCCATAATGTCTCTAATATTTTTAAATTATCCCTTATCATTAACATTTATATACAGTAATTATGATTGTAACTTTATAATAGATACATTACCAATAGTATTAATGCCTAGTGGTTAGAATTCACAAAAGTATAAATTTTCAATGTTCATAATTACTTATAGTATTCTAAAGGAATATTTAAATTCCCAGAAATTTGTTCAAAAAATACCATAAATAATACTTCTCCTACATTATAAATCAATATATCATTTCTATGACTTATATTCCTTTGCTATTACACTATTCTTTTAATTTCCATGCCTTTCATGTGATAATATAAGCTATAAAACATATAAATTTTCCTTTTTTTATTTTTTCTATTCTAGTTATCATTTTAAGAGTTGTTAATAAATTTTAACATTTTTTTGTTATATTCATTATAAATTGTTTTTAATACTAGAAATGGGTTTTAACAACATTCTCCTCCGTAATAATAATCTCATTATAAAATTTCATAGTAAGTACTTTAAAAAATATGGGTAATAATTTATCATTTAATCCTTAGGTTACCATTTTTTTCTTCCTACCAGTTATTACACTAATATCCATGCACAACCTAATCTATTAAATTTCCTAATATATTCAACTTGTAATTAATAATCAGAATCAAACCATTAATATATCAAAAGTCAATATCCAACTAAACCAAATCATCTTTCTAAAAATAGAATGGTTCTCAAATATAAATAGCTCAATTTTTGTAGGGAAGTTATATTTCAATATATAAATTCATTATTTCATGTATAAATGATATTATGAATCTCATATTTTTCTCTAATATTTCAAATCATCATATGTAAATTTGACTTTGTATCAATTTATATCAAAATATCATGACCCCTTTACAAGGAGTTATCTTTATAAAGAAATATTTTCTTATGTGGAATCAAAGATCCAACCATTAGTTTTATATATAAAATATCTATATATATTGATAAACCATTTTATTATAAAGAAATCATAAAATCTTCTCCAATGATTCCTATACATTTTCCATACCCAATATTATCCATTCCCAAAAATTATTTAAATGTGATGTACTATTACATATCATTCCATGAGGTGTTAACTTTGGGGCATTTTTATACATGAGTGGTAAATGTTACTGTGTAAAAATATATTATAGTTAAATAAAAATCCAAAAATATTTGGATTTTGTGGGATAATGGCCA
Organism: Viscum album; assembly: GCA_963277665.1. Classification (NCBI taxonomy): domain Eukaryota; kingdom Viridiplantae; phylum Streptophyta; class Magnoliopsida; order Santalales; family Viscaceae; genus Viscum; species Viscum album. The sequence goes on along the minus strand of OY728161.1, from coordinate 604,626,902 downwards.
CATGTTGTCCCCTAATATTTAGATAGTCATTTTAGAACATAAATCAATTTAAAGGTGAAAATCAATTATAAGATTAAATATATCATTTACCTCTAAATTGGGGGTCATATAAAATATCAATATATAACATTGGTCATGATAAAAATGTAGTGATAATAGTGTTCCCTGAATTCTCACAATATCATTTTTATACAAAATTTCAAAAAATGTAAATATTTATGAATTTCATGAAAATGGAAATATTTTATTGGTTGATAAAAAATGAGCCATGTTGAGTTATTCCCCTTGGATAGATTATGTATCAGAGTGATTATATCCCTTATAATATTATCTAACTTCCCCATTGGTATATTTAAATGATCTATAATTTCCTTGGGAAGACTTATTTCTACATTAACATGTTGGAATACAAATAATCATATAGTATAATAGAAAATCTCTTACTTCATATTTCCCCCATTGAAGTGATCCCAAATATGTCAATATATATATATATATATATTAATTTCCATGATGTATTGATAATTGGTAGTTTTGTGTCTAATAAAGTATATCCCTATTCAGATATGGAATTGATAGAACATATAAGCCTTTAACAAAATATTAAACAATATTATTTATAATGTTAAGATATAGTAATTTCACATTCCTAAAATCTTATAATCTCTTATGGGGTCTTCTAATATTTTCTAATATTCTTAATCAAATTAAATAATGAATATTATAAAATTACATTGAATTAAAATAATGAATAAAATTTTCTAACATTAAAGAATATTTTATAATTTGACCATTCTCTAGAAAATCAATGATAATAGAACACAGTATATCCATTTAAATGTAGGTTCTTCCATGTTTCATTTCTCATGATGATAATTTTTACATTTTCATAATCATTGAGTATTTCTAACCATTTCTTTTAAATTATATTAAGATAATTATATTTAATCAAATCATTTAATCCACTAAATTTAGTGTTTAGATAATATTTCATTCCATAGATATATTGAATTCAAATTATTTGTTTGAATAACACTATGCCATATCTAAATAAAAATTAGCATAAATAATATCATGGGATTTTACGTATAATATACATGGACCACCACTCATCATTTTTCAATTGACCACTTCCATAAACAATCCTTGAATGATAAATATAAAGTAAATCTCATTAAATACAATGTAAAAGAGTTTATATAGGACTGTTTACCAATATAATCGTTAATTCCTAAATTTAATATTCAAAATATTTTTCCATATTAATTTAACAGCATTATATGTTAACATTTATGAATAAGTGGCTGATATATATAACTTTTCCACTAACTAGAAAGATTAACCAACTAAGAAAAAGATACATAAAATTTCAGTTATGTGGGTTGGTATTTTCAATTCCTTGAAAACCATTTTTAAATGGACAACATATACATTGTACGTAGAGATAATATTATTATGAAAATCTACACATTGTGAGAATATAGCATTAAATGAAATATAAAAATATATCAATTTTCCTCGGATACTAAAGAAAAAATTTCAAAACACTAAAATGTACCCCTTTAGATATATAGTATATAATAATTTCATAAATAAATACAATAATAATAATACCAATCTAATACATGAAAATATTATTCATTATATACATGAACATATCGGGTGAGTTACTTATCCTAGTAAGAATTATAGTGATCACAAAATGACCATAGCTCATATGAATGGTTGCGATGGGTTATCCTTTTTAGTAACCATTATCAAATATTATATCGAATGATGATGAACATTTTAGAATTACTGAGCCCCTAGAAAATCGTCATAGGGGTCACCAACACTTGAATATATATACTAGTTTTTTTATAAAGATTCATATTTTTTCCATATAAATAATGTATAAATAAATTTATATTCAATTATTTTAAATAAATAACAAACTTTATACCTATTTATGACCATATGTATGAATGAAGCTTTTAATATAAAAATAGTTTAATATATTTTTTAACTCTTCCAATGCCACTAGTTTCATTTTTTAAAAGAGGAATATATATATAGGGTTTTCATATGGTATAAAATCTATATAGAACACATATTATTGACTAAGTACAATTTTCATTATTTATTAATATGTAAATCAATATATTATTTTTCAATGGGTTCACTTTCAATACTCAGCAACGTCATATCTATTGTGTATTGAATTTAATATCTTCTAACTCAAATGATTTATTTATATTGATAAAATCAAGTTTGTTCCTAAAAAGATTATGTTAATGACCCCCCCCCCCCCCCGATATATGAATAATTATATACTTCTTAAATGATGTCTAACCTCCCTTTATTCTTATAGTTATTTTAGTTCATTGTAATTTTACACTGAATGCATCATATTTATGAAGTTAAAATATATCATAAGTATGATTACTAAAATATCATGATATTTTAAGAAATATATTCTTTCAAATTTATTTTAATTGACAAATAGATTTTGTAGCATTAAATATATATTTTATTTTTAATCACATGCAACACCTTGTTTATCATCTGTTGTATGCAACATTTAGTTCCTTTGATTACTTATATTAAATAAGAAGCTGAATTCATACTTGACAAAAATGAACTATTAATATTATTATAATAATGATCTCATAGCCGTTGGAATGATGGGAGTGAATTAAATTAACTAAATTATTATATTATTGTTTAAAAATGTTTATAGAATAAAATCATCACTTACCGGTTTATTAAAAATGAAAATAATGACCAATTTAATATAAACTATGTTCTTTTATGAAAAACAATTTTTATGGCCAGAATAGAGTATTATAAAAATTAATTAAATTATTCAGTATTATATAAATATATTAGTGAAATTATTATTTTATATATTATTTCAAATTTTTTATAATTCACCTCATAATTTTGATGCATTTAAGATAAGAATAAATTTATTTTTAAGAATAAATAGTTGTACATTTATAAAACGATGTCTTACTGCCTTTTAATGGGGAAATTGTTTTAATACTAAATTTTAGAAAATTTATAAATTATATTTTGAAAAATAAATTACATTTTTGGATGGTTAATACCAATATTTACATTTAGTTAATTTTTTGTATTTTTATTAGAACGTGCATATTTAGATGAATAATTAAGAATACTGGATTTTTATTTAAAACATAATTTTCATCATGTTTAGTAATATAGTAAAATTTTATGTTGTTTCATAAAACATTAATTACATAAACCGTAAATAAATAAATCTATTTTTTTTAATCTATTCCATATTGTATGTGGATCAAAAATCATTTCATACTTTTGAAATTTTTCCTTTGAAATCACATTGTATCATATCTTTTGTAACATAACTGTTTAATTAATATCATCAAAATATATGTTTTAAATTTAGATAAATTAATAACATATATGAAATAATTATAATTTATAATGTCTATAATGGTTATATTAGTAATTTAAGAAAAATATTAGTGACTGTAAATAAAATTAATTATGGTGATTATGGTAAAAATGAGTTTGTATAGGGTTTAAACATTATACTAAAGAGGCCAAATGATCTATAAACTTATTAAAACGCATTAAAATACAACAAATATACCATATCCCTACATTGATATAATTTATTTCATTATTTGTGGTACATTATGTTTTGATGACCTCCCAATAATGTTTACCCTTTTAAATTTACACGAATGTCACTCCCCCTCCATTATAAAAAGGCAATCAAACCCATCCCTTATTCAAACAAATAAAGGAAAAATAATTCCTCCAAAATCATAAAAAATAATCTTAAAACACCCATCACATCATCTTATAATATTAATTATTTGTAGAAAAAATCAAATGATGTCCTTTGATGCAATCCCAAAGGAGTCACCCGAAGAAGATATATCATTATTCAACAAGCAGTTTTTTTATTTGTATCTCCAGCCATTAAATTATTATTATTACCTGATTATAGAATAAAATATTTATCCTAAATATAATAAAATCATGTTTTCATACAGTTTATACATATACCCACACACACGTAAATCAAATGGGTAACAAAATCACTATTCAAGTGTATGAAGAACTACAATCTTGTGAAATGATCTCATCCATTTTTTAATAACACCTCCTATGATAGGGAATTATAATGGAATTAATATTCTATATGACATATATGTTATTTATAATTTCTTAATACTTATTTAATTTTAATGTTACACATTATTTCAAGCTTTCTGTTTTGTGAGAATATGATAAAATTACATGTGGATGTGTGCACTACCTTCTATTCAATGTAATGTGATACATTAACACATTAAATTTTATGTAATAAAGGTATGTTCATAAAAAATATATCATATATATGAAATATTTTGGAAATTATTACAAAAGAATATTTCTATAATTATAACATATCATTTTCCACTTTCCATTTCACACACTAAAAAAGTGAAAACGTATTCTGGGGACACGTAAACTACCACCTCCTCAAAGAGATGTGATTCCTCTATTTTCATCACAAAATAAAAATAATTATATATTAATAGTTTATATAATTAAAAGATATGGTATCAATGATATAATGGTCATTATTTAACGATAAACCTCTCTTAAATTCATTTCATTATGAATATTGGAAAATCGGAATGTGAATCATGAGTATGTATGACCTACCATCTCCTTTATTGTAACATTGGTTAATTTTTAATTAACATATTTCATTTTGTATTTGGAGTTTATAATTGAATTAAAATTCGTCATTATTGCATGTTTATTTTTCATGCATATTTTTAATATAATGACATCATTCACATCATTCACCATATTAGGGTCATTTTTGACACATAGGCTAAATATGGTCAACACATTCGACATAAATATTATTTATTATGTGATTTTATATACAATTTTATTAGTGGAATAAAATTAATAATCAAATAATAATTTTTTAGAATCAATTAAATAGTTAACATAACATTATTATTTTAATTAATATAGGGATGTTATGAAAAATCGAACATAAAGTGATGGATTTTCATCTCCCTTTTTACATCTATTATATGAATTTTAGATTCACCCCTTACTTAATTTATATGGTGTGTAGAATACCCCTTATTATATATTATATAATGAATTATTCTATATTCTCTATATGTAAATATTTTATTTGGTGATTATAATTTTTTAGATTTCCAATTTAGATGTTACCATAGTAGAAAGTCATTTCGTCACTCATTTTACATTCATTATGTAAATATTCAATTTAATTAGTCACGATAGATTATGAATATGTGGTAAATGGCCTATAAATGCATTATGTTTTATTTCTACTTTAATTTAGGGGATTTATATTTTTCTAAGATAATTATTTCATTTATTTATTTCCACTCCAATGATATTGTAATAATAATGGATTTTCATCTCACTTTTTAGAATAATAAGTTAAATGTAATTGTCACTGCGTAATTATTTTTCAGGGTGTATCTACTGGAATTTAGATATATAATATCATAATTTTTTATAATAATGTTATTTATACATTTAATATAATAATTATTATTCTTCAATTTATGGGGTTTTACATATACAATTAAGGATCTCTGTTTCATGGGTTTGACATTATGAAATTTACCAAAGCGTTAAGGGGCGTCATCTCAATCTCATTTAATTCAGTTGTTATTTTTTATTTCATTCATCCAAATTAATTTATGAGGTTTATATACATCCCCATTTACATATACAATCATTAATTTATTTATTATCCTTTCCATAAATTTTATGATAATTGTTAATCCTTCATGAGGATTTTGTTTCCAATGTATCAATGTGGTGTCATAAAAATTGGAATCATTAAATAGTAACATCCTCAAGAATGATCATAATGAAAATTGAATGATATTTCTATTCATATATGTCATTGTAATTTGTTGAGAGTTAACATACATTGAGGATAAAATTTTTGATGTCATCCTCATTATTTCTTGGCATGTATTGTGAATTTTTTTAATATATTGATTGGGGTCCAATTAATTTTTCACACGGTAATAATATTTCACAAAGATTTTCATTATAACCATTTATCTTCAAATTGTTAATCATGTTTCAATGTTATTTTTTATGGATCCCATTTATTTTTAATTTTTTAATCATTATTCAATGAGATTTGTAATGTAACCCATTTATTTTCTACATGTTACCCTTGTTTCAAATTAATTGACATTATACCCATTTATTTTGTTTAGTATTATTCCGTTATAGATGAGTAATGAATTTTTCTATGAGTTTTATTTTTAATTTTTTTCTATACATGATCCGGTACTTGATCATTATACAATCCATTTTTGCCCAATATTACTTATATAAATGGTTGATCTCCATTATATCTCACAAGTGAGCCCAATATATCTTATGTGAAGGATTGATCTCCATTTTAGATTGTGAAGAACAAGTTATCCAAATATAGATTATATGAACGGTGATCCTAATTATAGATCTTTAATGCATTCGGTAATGATAATTTTGGAATTTTATTGAATGTTTTTTCTAATGAAAAGGGTTTGTAAAATTATTTTGAAAGGGTTTCAAGAACACGATGGTTCATGTCACCAAATAGAGTTCTAATTGCTTGTAATGATTTTATAATTTATCTAATGATGAATGTTGATATCACATGGATTATTTTATTAATTATGATGACCCTTACATTTTTTTTGATTTTATATTTGCAGATCTAGGTATTGATGAGTTTGGGTTCTTTAATTTTTTCTAATAAACATGAATTATTTCATCATACATGATTCTATTGTTATTATTTCCTTAATTTTATAATTCCTTTTCCCCTTAATGATCATTTGAGATCACACTTTTTATATTTATTTTTCTCTAGGTTATAATGAATTTTTTTTAGATATTTATTTACAAATTTTATTTCACAATGATAACTATTATTACCTATTTTGAAATATGAAAATTAGGGTTAAGTCATAGATATGTTCATTTGACGACTTGTGAATTTTATATATATGGGTTTTTCCAAATTACCTAAAACTATATATATAAAATTTTCTTAATAATGTATGTGATCCATGTTTTCATAATTATTTTGTTAGGTTTGATGATAGAAAATGTTTCATTATTATCATTATCGAACCTAGAAATGTAATAATACATATTTTAGGACAAGATCTATGAGTGTGGGTGTTGGGATATTATATTTGGTATTAAAGTTATGTCTTAATTACATTATAGATAATGAAATTTTCATGTAATGTTTTCATAAGATATATGCATTCCAGCATAGGCCAATAAGATTAAGGATTATTATAGGTTAAAATTCATAGACACCACATTTGTGATTTTAAAATTTTTGATGTTATCAATGGAATTTTAGAACATATGTTTTTGGGTTTAAGTATATGGAAAATTTCAGGTAAATTAGAGGTATATAATTAATTTTTTTTAATTATGTTATAAGTTACTGATAACCATTATTGTTTTTATGAAATTATATATTGTGTTAATTTTGAGAATATAAGAATTATAATATAGGTAGACATGTTATTGAATTATATTTTCTGACTATGTGTATAATGTAATACAAAATAAGAGCACCATATTTTTGTATTTACTTATGAAATTTATAAGATAACTACTGTGTTTAATAAAATAAATAATTTTTATTTTTTGGAGGTTATTTGGGATATGGGGTTATAGAATGATATAGTTTTAATTTTTTTATTGGTGTCTAATATTCAAAAAAATATGTAGTATAATTCATTTTTAGAATTATCATACCATGTGCTAACCATTTAGGGTTTCATTAATGATTAGAAATAGGAGTAATATCTTTTTACGCCATTTATCATAATGTGGTACATAAAATTTTACATTAGTACTTCTGTTATGAAAAAATCATCTTCAAAACTCAACATTAGGAGAAAAAGATGAAATTGTTGTAAAGAATTAAATTAACTTGAAATGCAAGTATATTTTATAATTATCTTCATCTATATTGTGCATGAATCTCGAAAAATATATAAAATTGAACTTGAAATAAACTCTTCTCAGTTTACCATATTTTCAAATGAGATCAATGACATTTTCCATACTAATATGGCATGTGGATTTGATTTCATTGACCTCTTCTTCGACAGAAAATTAATTTTTATTACTATAACACTTTTAAGGAAAAAGTGAGATACCCTGAGATCAATGGAAAAAGGACATAGTAAAACCATTGAAGCAAAACATAATCCTACCATAATAAATCATTGTATACAATTTCAATGACATTTTGGTTACATGGGTTTCTGGTTCCTGCCATAGAAAATCTTCAAAATCAAAGGCCATATTATCCAAAGACATGATATAATCCTCGATGCTGATCATTATACTGTTGAATCCCTCAATAAGGATTAGGTCATGCTTTACGATAAAATTATATTTCTCCTCCTTGATGTATTTCCTCAAAGACCTCCCCATCATTATGACATCTTCCCCCTTAGTAGTGTTAACAAAAAAAACAATGTTCATCCATTTGTTATTCTAAGCTGATAAATTTTTTTTTTCATTTTTCTCAAACACCTCACCAGATTTCTATGGTTGGAAGGAAACATTTCTGTTATTATTCATAATTTTAAAATAACGTATTGACAAGGTCCCCATTTGAGGAGGTAAGTAGGTGTAATTATTCCTCTCATTGTGGATACAATTTCAACTTTTTCTTCACCACTAGCTATTATATCTATCTTTCAGAACGTCCACCTCACCTTCTCCTTCATTGGATTCTCTCTCATCCTCAATATTCTTAATTGGATCACCAAGTGGATACTATTTAATACGAATACCCCACTCTACTACTGCATCCTACAATCTATTCTATGCCCTATTGCCTTTCCCTGAACACACCACCACCACAAATGACGGTCCTAATGGATATATAGGTGATAAATCAACCACTTTGGAATCCATTTCACTTACCAAATCATATCTTTACATCACAGGAAGGGATTAATGTATTCTACCAGAATACCATTCAAAATCAGATTGCATTGTGTCCTTTTCCATCACATTTTCAGAATCAGATTGCATTGTGTCCTTTTCCATCCCAAAATGTGAAAAATCTTCAGCATCACTACAAAAACCCATTCTGGGTACATGTTCATGAGTCACAACCACTGAAATATTTGGACCATTGAGATAACCTATTATCGTATTAAAAAAACAATTGACATTTGGTGTTGGAGGTATAGGCAAAGATTGCTTCAGACTTACCTTGGTAATATCACTTGAAATTAGAATGCCATCAATCTGAGTGATAAAAACCGAATCGAGTCCCCCCCAATTCATAGAAGAATCATTTTAGTCACCCCTCAATGCTAATTCAAGACCTTTAGTATGAGAAAGATCAAAACCAACAGAAGAACTAAAAAACTACACACCTAGAGAGTTTTACTGAGCTGCAGACACCTAAATTGGGACCAGTTCAGTCCATGAAACAATCAATTCAGTTTTCTCCCACATTGTACACCTCTTCTACATGTACCAATTTATTACTAAAAAAATAGATTTCACACTAATTTTAAAAGATAACATATTGATTACACCTAAACACTACACAAAAAATGATCTAAAAAATCAATAAGTGGCTTCAAAAAATCAACCTGAACTCAAATACTGTGTGATATTGGGTGACGTATGACTTTAGATTTGATATCTGAGCAAAAATAACATCCTACAAGATTCCCATGCATACATAGAATTAATGAATTCTGAAAGGTAAGAGGATGTACAGAATACCTTACCCAAACAACCCTGGAAGATGAATCCCACTTCAAATGGTTGTTATAAGACCATCTGAAGAGGGGGAAATGAGACCATATACCAGATTGTGGAGAACATGACCAAGACAAAATAAGATACTCTTCTGAATAAAACAGGACAAGATCTTCTTTATTCATTTCATGCAACATCTAGTTTCTTAGATGAATTATGTCACACATTATCCCATACCTTGTTAGAAAAATAATATACTGTTAATATTATTAGGATCATTATCACCTCACTTTTGGAATGGTAGGAATAAATCAGAATTAATTGATTATTAAATTATTGTTTACACATACCTATAAAATTAATTAATTTGTTACTAGTAAATTTTGATGGAATATAATATCCAATTAAATAAAAATGATGTGTTTTTATGAAAAAAAAAATATTTTATCACCAGAATCAAGTTTTAAGATAATGAATTAATTTAATCACATTCAGTGATATATATTAATTAAATTTATATATAATATTTTAAATAATAGGTTTTGAAATATATCCAAGAATTTTGATAGGATTTAGATAATAATAAATCCATTTTCAAGCATTAAAATTTGTATATTTTTTAATAGTAGTTTTACCACCTTTTAACATCAGATTAGTTTTAAAAAGAACATTGACACATTAAAAAATTATATTTTAATAAATAAAAATAATTTTTTATTTCTAATTTCTAAATTTACATTCATTAAATATCTGATATTTTTCAAGAAATTTCATTTGTCGATCAATAGTGAATAATTAAAATTTTAATTGAAACTTACATTATCAAATGATTTTTTTAAATATTTAATATATATTTTAAACTTAGTTTTAATTATAATTAGAACAATTTTAAATCATTAAATTAAAATTAGGTTATCCGGATAAAATTATCATCGAAATTATATATACAAGTATTTCAAACATTTGAAATGATTCCATTAAAAACATGATTCCTTTTCCCCTATATGGTTTTAATTCAAAATTAATTTTGGACACTTATGATCTTTAAATATGAAAAAATTGATTAAATATTCGAAATAATAATAATTTATAATTTATTACATGTTCAAATTACGTTTTCCCATAAATATGAATGAAATTAATTCAAATTAATTTAAGTGATAATGGTAAAAAATGAGTTTACTTGGTTATTAAAATTAAATATTAAGAGCCAAAATTACCATTAAACATGTAAAAACCCAATTTAATGTAAATATTTTGACCATATCCCCAAATTTATAGAATTTTATTTATTATTTTAATTACATTATGTATGTAATACATCCAAAAATTATTTAGATTTTTTTATTTTAATGAAATTCACTCTCCCTCTACTATATAAACAGCCCACAACCCTAAATTCTTCAATCTACTAAATATATTTTGGGTCATCCATCATCTAAAAAAATATAATACCAAAACACCACCTATATTACTATAATCCTCACCTTTTATAAAATGAATCCCAAGGATGACATTTGCTGCAAACTAAATAGAGTCACTCGAAGAAGAGGTAACATTCATTAATGAGAAATTTAATTTTATTTCTTTATTCACCGAATTAGTTATTAATATTCGTGTATTAAATAATAACCTTAGTATAATAAATATACTGATATGTTTTTATGTTTTGTTTTTGACCTACACCTACACCCACATCCGTCAAATAGAGGATGAAATCAGTATTCATGTGTACGGTGAACTACAGCCTCGCGAAACAATGTCATTTATTTTTCCATTACCACATCTTATGGTTTGGTATTTAGATAGATGTAATTCTATTTTAATGATATATATGATATTTTTAATACATTTGAAATTATTTTCCAACAAATATAATCTTGATTTCCCTTTTTTGGGAACACGATAACTTATATTCTGAATATTTGGACTACCATCTCTTTAAGGTGACATGATATATTCATACTATACATGAAGTGTATTAAAAATGGACTTAATAAATTTATATGATATAATTTAAATATTTATTATATTTATGAAATCATTTTCTATATAAAAATTTAAAATATCATTTTTCTATTAACATATCACACACTCTGAAAATAATTTTGTAGTCCATGGACGTGTGGACTACCACCACCTTGAAACGATGTGATTAATACTTTTTTGTAACCAGAAATCATGAATTATATATAAATATATATGTGTATATAATCAAATAATAAGGTATTTAGGATATAATTTTATTTCTGGAAAGAAAAATTTTACTTTCCTTTTTTCCATAATGATCATTGAAAAATTGGCATGTTACTCATGTATAGATACGACCTACCATAACAGTGATCATAATGTTTGTTCATTTTTCATAGAATTATTTCATTTTTTATTTTAAAAGTTTAATAGAATTATATATTTTATAATTATATCATTATTAATTTCTTGATAATTTGAAATATTACCACAATGACTTTAGTCGACCTATCAATGTTAGTTTTAAAATTTATGTCAAATATGGACAAAACATCTAACATAAATATTATTTATTATGTAATTTTATATAACATGTTTAAGTAAAACAAAATTAATAATAAATTTCTAAAATATTATTAAAAATGTAAATAATTATAATACATATTTATTTCAATATGTTTGATTATAATCATAAAAATTAGACATAAGTAAATGTATTTTTGTCTCACATTTTAAATCTGTGAGTGAAATTTCATACTAACCAGTTACTTATTTTTTGGGTGTATATAATTCCCTAGTTGATATATCATATAAATAATTATTTTATATTAATTTTATTTAAATGTTTCATTTGATTATTATTAATTATCATATTCCTAATTTAGATTTTACCATATTAGTGAGTGATTTTATAAGATATTTCTTTCATACTGGGTTATAACTTCTATTTCATTGGTTATGTTATACCACAAATATGTGTGAAATAATCCATGATTGTATTATGATTTTTTTAATGTTTTATTTTATGGATTTAAATTTTTGACACATAATTATTTTATCGATTTTCTCTCACTACAATGTTACAATCATTGTTAGTATGTACATGTCAATTCATTAATGTGTGTGAAAAATATCATCTTCATCATAGAGTTATTTCTTGATTCTTTGTCAAATACACTATTGATATATTATATACTGAGTTATTTTTTATGTATTTTATTTAAATTATTCATTTAATCTTTATTAAAATTAAATTTTTAATGTTTTCCATATCCATTTTACAATATCTCTTCTAAGAGGATTACAGTTTTAATGATTCCAATGAGGAAATGAACTTCAACTTAATCCCATTTTATAGTTGAATTATTTTTTGTGTTATAAGTCGTCATTATTTTAGGCGGTGTATATACATCCCCCTCTACATTTTACATATTTAATTTATTTATTCTCATGTTATTTAATGTTATTTTAAAGGTTACTACTTCATGGGGGTTATGATTCAAATGTTTCAATGTGGTATGAGAAACATTGGAATATTTAAAGATTATCTTCTATAGGAATTTTATTAATGATATTTTATTTCAAATCTTATTCATCATCATTAAAAACCCTTATTGTAACTTATCACCCATCAAGTGTATTTTTTATTGATACCATAAGAATTTATTCTTTGTATGTATTATGATTATATTGGAATATATTATTTGGGATCCAGTTCTTTTTCCATGGGATAATAACATTTTAAGGATATTTATATTTACCACATTTTTTATCTTTGGGTTACTTTTGTTTGAAATAAATTTTTAGTGATCCAATTTCATTTCAATGAGTTGATAATTTTTTAATTATGTTGTTGTAGTACCTATTTTATTCATTGGACAATTTTGTTTCAATGGGATTAACAATAGACCCATTTTTAATGGGTTTATCAAGTAATAAATAAATAATGTCTGTTTAAAAAAATTATGATGCATTTTTTCTTCATTATATGAAAATGATCATTATACATAATAGGGTATGCCAATATATGTTATACGAAGGTTTTATCCCCATTGTATATCATGGATAATGGGTCATAATTATATAGAATATATGAATGTTGAGCCCCATTACAACACTCTAATTAGTTGGGTAATGATAATTTTTTCTGTCACTCATATGGTTATTGCAATTAAATGGGTTTTGAAATGGGTTTTGAAGGGGTTTTATGAAAGTGATTCTCTAAATCACCAAATAGAGTTTTTGATTCCTATTATGGGTTAATAATGTTTCTAACGATGAAGATTGAAATAAAATGTATTTATATTATTGACTCTGACAAATATTTCTATTTTCTTGTCTCAATATTTTTTGATCTATGTATTGAAGGGTTTGAGTTCAATTATGTATCTCTAACACACATTGATTATTTAATCATACATTATGTTATTATTATATTTACATCCATTTGTTATTTCTTACATTTTCGCATGCTATGCATTTTACCTCAACCAACTTGTGTTTCCCTTTCCCCAGATTATAATGAAAATGGTCAATCTATTTATGTATATGTAGTATTTCACAAGAATGATGCTTATTTCCTATTATGATATAATAAAATGTGGGTTAAATGTGAGAAATTTTCATATGTAAAATTTTGATTTATTTATGTAGTATTTTTTCTTAACTATCTAGATATTAAACCAATATATTGTTCTATAATGCTTGTAATCTAAGTTATCCATTTGATTTTCTAAGGTTTTATGAAAAGAATTTTGTCACAATTATCAACATCGTATCTAGAAATGTAATGTTACAGATTTCATCACCTAATCCGGTAGTGTGGTTGTTAAAAAGTTTTAATGATTTTGATTTTATGTATATAACATCCATTCGTTATAATTTGAACTAAATATTATATCATTTTTTTATGAAAATATTATTCAATGATTTGATTGATAAATTAGGGCTATATTGATGTGGGGATATTTTTTTGTTATTTTCCAAAAATAATTGTATTAATAAGGTTGTATATCTATAATAAAATAAAATATTATTTTTTATTCATTTTATAATTTAATTTGATTATCTATTATCATTTTTTAAAATACATGTTCAATTGTGTTTAAAAAATCTGATCTATAAAACATACCCCTCTTGTGAAAGAGAACCGTTTTGTGAATAGGGTATTGATTAGAGTAGTTTTCAATGTCCTTGAAGTTGAAATATAAAAAATTAAATAATTTTAACATAATATTTCACTCAGGATATTAATGTATTTTATCTATATATTTAAATAAAATATAAATCCCTCCTATGAAATCCCATGTATGTTTTATTCATTACTTATTACATATATAGATGTTTATTTCTAGATTATTTTTTCTAGTCGTTCATTCAATAGAGGTATTAAGCGCCATTTTCATCTTATTATCCCCTTTATAATCTAATAATTTTATAAAATAATTATCTGTATTGATTTTAGATGTTATTATTCATTCGTATGAATGAAATTATTTATAAGTATTAATCATCAGAAAAAACCAAACATCTATGAATCAATCCTTATTTTTATTTGTGACTTATAGATATTCATTAATATACCATTCTAACCTAATATCATTTCTAGAAAATAGGTCTCTAGTTTGTCTCTTTTTTTGTAACATTGTGCTTTATATTTCTATAAAAAATACATCACTTACGTGTGATGTGTTTTTTAGAAAATAACTATAAATTAATTAATCAACCTAATTTATTTTTTATTTGCCTTTATATTATATTGATTTTTTGGAAAATTTAAAAAAAAATCTCCTATAGGATATATATCAATGAAACCATTAACTATATCATTAATGCTCGATTCCATAATGACATTCTCCGTATAATGTATCCATTAATATACCTTAATTTAATTATATGACTCACTAAATTATAATTGTTTTTTCCTTACAAAAATAACTAAATAGGATGATCCATTTCTAAGGGGCACTATTTTTTTCATATAATAAAGGTTATTTGGAAAAAAAATATTCGATTTCCATAAAATATTTTTATGTTGTTGATCAGAAAAATAAATCATCTATTATTATTAGATAAATAATCCACACTTTTTCCTGATTGATAGATTTGTTTATATTACTTATATAATATTAAATTAAATGTAAAAAACTAATTACAAATATTATATTCTAATAATATTTAAAACATGAATAATATATAATGTTTCCTTAAAATGTTTTCATATGAATAGTATAAATGTTGAACGAGTTCTTTAATATTTTTCATAATTTCTTATTTATATAATCAATGATTTCAACATGTTCAATATCAATTATACTTAATAATGTTTCTATAAAATGGTATTTATGAAGATATTTAGAACACCAAACAGTTAATTTATGGATCGGGTGGGTTATTTATTACCTCTTAATCATATTACATGATATTACAATCCCATGATCAATATTATGTTTTCTGTATGAGAACAATTATATTATAAACACATTACAAAATGAAATATTACATCATCTGATAAAAAAATTATTTAGTGGTACATATATAGGTGATCAAATTTTGTATTCCACATAGATAGCCATATAAATGAAAAATTAAATTAAGTTGTAGGATAAAACACTTTTTAAATGGATATAATAAAATAAAATCTAATATAGAAAAATAATTACATTATCTATATAGAAAGAAAAGATTAAAATATGATTCCATATTAATGTATATAGAAAAATTATATAATATAGGAATAAAAATCGTCATTGATAATGGAACATATGAAATTATAATGACCACATTGTTGTGTAAAATTTGGGAACTCAAAATTTATAACATTATAAACATTAAAACATGGCCTTGTCTGATGAAATCATATATAAATAGGACATTCTCTCAAAATAAACATTCATAGTTTTATCATCAAACCCACAAATTTACTAAGTGGATATATAATTTCAATCATTATCATTTACATAAATTTAAAATTCATTCCATTTAATACTATATTATATAGGAAATACATTGAAATTTTTTGAATAATCACTAAATTTTGGAATACTAAATATAATATCTCAATGAAGCTAATAATATATGTTTTTTCATATCAAATAAAAACTTACATAGGAATTTAAATAAAAGTTTCAATGATTAAATTAATTAAGATGTCATTGAGAATTATACTAAACCATATAGTAAATAATTATAGACTCACAATGATCAAATAGGAACAATTATAATGCCAAAATATAGAGGTGTTATTACTATATACATTTGAAGATTAATGTTATAAATTATTTTGTTAAGGTTAATAACTATAATTCCAAATCAATTACGTGGAAATAAATTGTTGAAAAATAACCTCTAAAACGTATAAGTACTCTATCTCACATATTTTATATGAATTTAAATTATATATTTTTCTATGATAAATACCACAAGGTTGTAAACATTTATGGGGAAGGGTTTAATTTTTCAAAAATATAGTTTTATCCACATGGGAACATATGAAGTCTCCACCACCCACATTTCTATCATCCTTCCATAAAAAAATACAACATTTTCAAAATAATAAAGCAAAAATCCCCAGAACATATGGAATCCATTAGAATTTATAAAATGAACTGTATGTCTACAAGTATGTTTAAACAATGTACCAGTTTATGGATGACAATTATTATATTTTTAAAGGAAAATGACATGTATTTGAAATCCTAAGGGAGAAGCTTCTTATTTCCTCCCCTTCTCGAACCCAGATCTCCTCCCAACGTTTCCCCACATATCTCTTGGCCTGAAGGTCCCAGATTTGTTGGATTGGTACCCTAATCTTCCTATCTCTCCTGTGGAGTTTGTGGAAGCTTCATCTCTCTTGAATATTTATTTGGTTTCTGGGTTTAAACAGTGGCACCCATCGGTGGATACGTTCGATAGGTACGTCTTTGATTCTTGGGATTTATAGGAAAGAGCCACAGTGGCTCTTCTGGACAGACACTAGATACTGATTCATTTTTCCTCGGAGGCTAATATTATCAATGCATGGTGATGTTCTAATCGCAGCTGCAATGGATTTATAATTTACTTGTTATGATGTTCGTTCAACCTCCATATGAAGTGGGATCCCCCTACAATGGAAACATGGGTACGTTTTCCCAACCTTTACCTACAGATTCTAAATCCTACTATTATTAGGATGCTCGGGAACCTTATTGGAAGATATCTATGTTCGGATATCCACAATGAGTCCCTTTGTCATCCTATTAACCCGTGTGTGTATGTCGAAATAGATGTATCAAATGTTCCGTTTGAATATTTTTGGATCACTGTTGGCGAGGAGTACCGATGCAGGCAACGCGTGGTCTAAGAATCTTGGACAGATTTTGCTCTGTCTGCAAGAGTCTGGGACACTCGAGGGCGTAATGTCGACAGGGGTCTCAGGAAATGTCAGAGGCTCATCCAACTGATATGGAAGGCAGTGATCAGGGGTTTGATCTCCTAGGTGTCCGCTGCAGTCATCACTGATGGCCTCTGGGGGGATAGAGGGGCATGCGGAGGAGGAACGACCTGATAGATATGAGGTTCGAGATCGCTCGGTTCATATGTTGTAATGTTTGCTGAATTGGGTAGGCCGGACACTGTTAAGGGGAAATATCTAGTGGAGTTTCAGGATAACCCAACAGTCTTTATGGTTTTTAACAGATTAATACATGATTTGGTTGGTCCTGACACAGGGTATAATTTAAAAGACAATAGAAATGGCAGAGGTGCAACAGTTAGTCTGGTTGAAATTGATTGATGTAAACTTCAAAAGGATGTTCAGAATGGTTCTATGGTCCAAATGGAAGGATTTCAAGAGGATGTTGTTAATGCCAATTTTGTAGAGGCTTCGTAGGACAGTGATGTCCTGCCCAAAGTAAATCAGTCACTAGTTTTGGATTACCAATGTTTAGCCTGTAAGGAAGGGGGTTCCACTATAGGGGACCAGTACTCAATTCAGGTGAGAATCAACTTTGAATTTCTTGTAATGGATGGTCTGAACACTGAACAGGAACACTAGGACTGTGCAAACATGGTCTGTGTGGAGGAGCCCAGTGAAATAGATAAGATTTTTTCCGAAGAGGAAACAAGCCCGAGAAGTAGTAGGAGTAATAGGCAAAGGAAGGGTAGGAAGGATTACTCATCCTTGCCACCTCCCTTGGAGACTCGTTCAACAAAAAAGAATTACAATGATAAGATGATCAACAAGACCATGTTCCAACCAAAATCAAGTGGTCTGTGTGAAAAACAATTGGATTTTCTTATGAGTTCAGAAGATGAGGTGACAGAACATGTCGTATTTCTCAATGCTTCTAAAGAGGAAGTAGCCAAAATGATGGGACGGTCTATGGAAGTGGATATGAATGAGGAGTAATACACATGGATTGAAAATCAGGACATGATATTGGTTGGGGATTCAACAAGAGGAAGATCAACACTGAGGAGTATATATAGACATGGGATAATCTGGCCTCTTCATTTGAAGCTATTATAATGGATGAACCGAGCACTCGGGAAACCTCTATTTCCTGGAACTTGTTTAGGGATATTGAGTCTGGTAGAATTAAGTTTCTTTTCAATGACTCTGCTTTATCATTATGTGGTTGACCCTTGGTTTCTCACATTTCCTCAAAAGTGTTTGAAATAAAAAATTAAATTTTTAGAAAAATAGATAAAGGGTTGATAATAAATTTTATTTATAATAAAAAATACATATAAGGTGAGAGTTTAAATGATATTACAATAAATGGAATTAAAATATGAACTGAATATGTGTAACTAGAACCCTTACAACACTTTGTCTTCATAGCCTAGTGTAGAACTATATAAGAAACATAAGACCTCAATATTAGTCTATGATATATATGAGAGACTAATTGAGGGAGATATTATAATATTACATCGAATTTTTATCGGAAAATGTGATGATGTATGAGAAATTTATATGTGTAGTTAGTGTAATATCATCTATTAATGTATTGAAAGTTTTATTTCCTCATTTTTGTGTGTTCTTCACTACCCATCAACTACAGAATATCATCCATTAGTTTTATAGTATAATGTTTCATTAATTAAATTAATATGGAACCACATTAGATTACTTGAGTCCTAATAACATATATATAAACAATATAATTTTTTATAATTCAATGTATTTAACCATTTTTAAAAAATAAT
The DNA here is from genome assembly GCA_963277665.1 of Viscum album. Lineage (NCBI taxonomy): Eukaryota > Viridiplantae > Streptophyta > Magnoliopsida > Santalales > Viscaceae > Viscum > Viscum album. The sequence goes on along the minus strand of OY728161.1, from coordinate 604,606,955 downwards.
TATTTTATAAAATTACTAAATTTATGTACATGGAAAAAATTTACAACCCAAATGAAAATATGAAATCCATTTTTTCTTATTTATCATTTAATCATGTAACAGTTATCATTATTTATTATTGAAAATTTTTATTAAAAAATTTGTATGAATCTAATCATTGATTCATTTAAAAGAGAAATTAACCATTGATAATATTAAAACCATAGATATATAAAATTTTATGAAAATATAAAAACATGACTGGAAATCTGGTAAAATAATATTTCAGTCATGTTGTAGTTTGACTAAAATCTATATAGTAGTTGTTTCAACGATGGTGAACTTTTCAGGTGGATTAATATACATTAACCATAACTATTAAATTTATTGATTGTATTATATAATGGAAACCCCTCGTGAGGATACACAAATGAAATGTTTAATAAATAGAATTCATTAAGGATGACACTATGTTTTAAGGACATAGATACCCATTATATATTAGTTAACACGCGCCATTAATCATAATTTAAAAATATTCTATGGGTTACTTTATAACATACACATTAACAATAGTGATAATTTTTTATAATATTGTAAATTAGTTATTTAATTCCATTAAATTTATTGAAAACCCATATTGATAAAAATTAAAATTTTATATCATTTCAATTTATCTATTATAAATATTTTATTAGTATTCTTTTGTATTGTTCATGTTATTAGACAAATGTTATTTGTATAAAATTATGAACAATTCAAAAAACATTTAATTACAATATTTTATTTTTTTCGATTTTCATTATTAGTTATAGAATTATTACTCAAATTGCACCATTTATTTATAATATATATTTTGATTAAATTTTTAGAGTGGTATATATTTTATTCTTCATAGCCATATATATAGGACATAATAAACAAGAAAATAATATTAATTTATTTAGTATCATTAATTTCAAAACAAAATTTCATTGAACGAATATTATTCTTCCCATGTTTACTTGAATGATTTAGCTCACATTGGGTCATCTTGAACATTCTCATCAGTGAATCAAATTCATGAAATTTTTATTATATGACTGGTATAATGTAAAATATAGATAAATCATCCCATACCACCCTCTCAAAACATATCTATTTTACTCTATCATAAAATCAATCACATGTATACAGATTATTTATGAATTTAGACATGGATTATGAAATATGTTTCTACATTAAATGGTATTGTGGAATTTATCACTTGAAAATGATTTATAATATTAAATGGTTGTTTTTATAAAAAAAGGATACATTTTAGATTAAAATAATCTTATATGTGATCATAAAAATTTCATCCATATTTTTATTATGAAGTGGATTTTCCTGAAATGAATAAATTGATTTTTTATGGAGTTTTTTACAAATGAAAGATATAGATATATTAAAATTTTATTTCTAAGAAAATTATTTTTAATTAATAATGATTATTATAAATAAATTTAGGGAAATTAAAGTTGAAAAATTTTCATTTATTTAGAAGTTATGTTGCATATATTAAAAAATGGAATTTTAATTAATATTATTATGAAGTCCCATATATTTGAAAATAACAAAATATTTTTATAAAAGTGTTGTGATGACATCTAAATGATGCATTCATATATGAATTTTTTTGATTCTAATGTGATTCGACTATAATATGATATATATTTTTAATTAATTTATCATATTTGACATTTAAAATGTTGGGACACATGTTTGGTAATAATTATGGAATTTTAAATCAATAAAAATGTGTATGTTTCTATCAAATAGATTTTGAGAGAAATTTTTTCTAAAATCCTCTATATTCTAGAATATTATTGTTGTGTCTTATGGTATTTTTATTAATAGGTGAAATTTTATATATGAAAAATTTTTATAGTGGGAACATCCATCCTAAACATGGTATATACTATTGTATAAATTTGTGTCAATGAGTGATACATTGTTTCATACATGCACAGAATTTGGGAAACTGTATCTTGAAGATAATAGAAAAATGATAATACATTTTATATAGAAAGACACTGAGATAAATTCATTCAAAAAATGGTTGGTATGATTAAGTATAGGGGAATAGGGTTTTCATAAAATGGTAAATTTCATGAATATTCATGGGAAAAGAAAATTTATATTATACCTTGATGAATTAGGGAGTTTTGTTTGAATTTGGGAAAATAGTATTTTTTAGGGTTTTTATTTTTATAAGAATAAATACGATACATGAAATAACGTATTAATTCATCTTGGTAATATTTATTAAAATTTTATCATTCATTGATATTTTTTTAAATTTTGAATATAATTGTAATAAATAATTTTTCATGTTTTAGAAAAGAATTGGATTACCAAAATTTTTTTAATTTCATTTTATAATTCATTTTAATGGATGTGTATTAGTTTATTATGGATATGCAAAATAGTTTTATACACACTCATTACTCAAACACTTTATTGAAAATTTAAATTCAATAAGATTTTATTTTGGTATGGTTAAGATTCCCTAATTTTCATGTAGATATAAATACATATATAGTGTAATTATGGTTTAGGTTGTGTTGGATCATTGGATATATTTTTCATTCATGTTGAAATGTGTCTCTTCATTTACCAATATACTATTATTTTGATTTTTTTTCTTAAAAAACACTTGTTTGTAAACATTTAGGTTATTTTTTTAAAAATATTTATATTAGAATAATAACTTTTAAGGATAACAAATGTTATACGCCTTTTCATAAGATGAAAAATCATTCCCCATTGTTTCCTTATATAAATTTACACTTTTCAGTAGCCTTTATAGCTAGTATATTTCATTCGAGCCCTACAGTACCAAAACAAATTTATCTAGAATTGGGATATAGTGTTTGCTTGTTATAATAATTTTGTATAAATAAAAGTCACATGATATAAATTAAATTAATATATTTCAAATGAAATCATTCATTAAAAAAATATTTATTTTATTTGAGTAAATAATAAAATTGAAATGGATATATTTCTAGAATATAATTTAATTAATGAATTATTCAAAAAAAATATAGTATTGATTTTTTTGAGTAACCCCTTTTTATAAGTTGATAATATAATTTATAATACTAAATTTATTTCAAAATAAAAACTAAAAAAACGTAAAATCACTTGAAAAATATTTAATTGATGTTTGTATCCATGAAATATTCGATAAAAAATTTGTATAAATCTATCTATATGTTCCATATAAATCTATAATTTACATGTATATATCAATAAAATAATTAAATCCTTATTTATAAATTATATAATTTAAATTTAATAAAATATAGTCATGGTAACACCTAATTTAATGAAAATATATAATATAATTTTAACATAAATGATTTAGAGATGTTGAGTTCGATAATAATTCGTCCATTATATAAAAATTTAATCTTATAATATATGTTAGTTAGTTATTGAATAATAATTTATTACTAAATTAGTGTTATTATGAATATATATTTGATATGAAACCTTAATATTTAACTTTACTCTGAATCTAATATGATAGGTTCTAGTTGAACAACCATATTAGTACATCATACAGTAAAAAGGAATAGAAACATGCATATGATAAATGAAGAGTTAAATTAGTAATTATAAGAAAATGTTTATATTATTTAAAATATATGGGGAAATTAATAACAATTATAATGTATCCAATATTGAAATTTGTGGATTTATGAGATAAATCCATGATAAAATATAAAAGAGATTTAGGAGAGATATAGATTGACTACTATTATTAGTAATATCATAGAAATAAATGCATTTAATTACTATTCATATTTATTAAGTTCTATTTTAATGAAAGGAATTTCATCTAAAGGACATTAGGGTTTGTTGTTTCTTTAATATGTACAATTTTTAATCACTTGGTTTTTTAACTATCTAGATTAATCATTCAAAAATAGGATGGTTATAGTGGGTTTGTCCATTGGATACATGGAGAGTATTAATAACACTGAAATGAACTATACATAGAATAAATCATAGAATATTACACAAATACATGTTATATTATTTCTATATTATTATTTTTCTTTAAATATGTTTTCATTATATTCTATAAGTACAAAGGCACTAATGAAGTTAACATTTTATGATTATGGAATTAACATTTCATTATGCGACTACCATTTTCATTACATGAATCGATTTAAAAAGTGAGAATATGTCAATGATTAGCTTTATAATTAAAATGGAATAATTTCCTTAATGTCATGGAACATCGAATCATATTTACACTCTAACATGACCAACATATTTAGAGAATTCATAGATCTTGTAGTGATATTCATATTAATCTCCTGACCTTGAATAAGTGGTTGTAGTTATAAGAACATTACAAATAATTATATTGTTATTCAATGAAATAAATTTAACATAATTGAATATCTATATTCTTCATATAATTAATGGTGAATTTTTATCATGATATTCCACAAAATTTTTGATTCATAAAACGAGAGGGATTATAGATAATGAATACACTAAAATATTATATCTATTTGATAAAGATAATATAAAGTCGGATAATTTGAATAGTGAATTTTCATAGTTCAGAATAATGAGTTACTCATTTATATTATTTTTATGAAATTGAAGTCCCAATTTATATTGAACATTAAATAAAGTGGGAATATAAATGTGAAGTTTAATTGGGCATCAACTCATGAACTACCATTTATGTAGATTACATTTTTTATTAGAAAAAATCTATAATTTCCATAATAATTTTATAAATAATAGAAAGAATACATAATGTCCTTACATTTTTATAGGCTATATCATAAATTGATATGATGATATAGTTTCCAATATTTTACACTATGTATTTTAAAATGAAATTTTAAAATAAACTAGCTATACTAATATTTTATTTTATGTTAATTAACAATTGGAATATTAGAAATGATTTAAATATTAGTGATAATAAATCTAATATCACAATGTCATATGTAATTAAATATTATCACCATTATTTTCTATTTTCTATTATTTGTGTTATGAGAGAGTAATATTGACATAATAAATGTTTTCATATAGAGACATGAAAAATATTTGTAATGATAAAATTAATAACAATAATAAATTACTCTATTTACACCACGATTCACTTATTCGTAACAGGGTTATTCAAAGCATTATTTTCAAACAAGTTGTATTAGATCCGTTTTTTTGTTTTTTCAGACTATATTATTTATTGATTTTTTCACACATGGAATCTATGATAAATCATCCATTTTTTAACCTAACTGACTATGATGGTTTGCAAATAGAAATTATTATATTCTTATAGTTTTATATATATAATGAAATTGAATATATAATCGTATATGATGATCTGAAAATAAAAAATTAAATATATAATGATGTAGTTATAAATAACACAATGAAAAATTTACAGTTTATGGAGGTATATAAGAACACCTCATAATGGTCTACTTTCTAAAACATATAGAAGGATAATGGTATCATAATGGGTGAAAAAATATAATTAAATAAGTTTATATAAAATGTTCCTATATATGGACTCAAATTTATTTATAATGAAAAACTACTAAATAAATTAGTACAATACATCCTTCTAAAAATTAGTAATGAAATAATAAATAATATAAAATCTAACTGATTCTAGAATTTTCTATTCAGGTGAATATATATAACTCTATAAAAAATTATGATCCAATCATTATTTCATAACTCCTATATGGATTAAGAATTTAATATATCATCACAAAAATATGGGTAGGTGTAGTTTATTTGGATGAAGTGAAAAAAATTTATAGATATAATTTTTGATGCTTCTCATTCATAAACCAAGATAATATTCGATATTTGATTAATATACTGGATTTAGTATAAATAACCCTTGTTTCTATGACTATATTAATTTTCCATTTTTTTATATATGGAAAAAGAATAATTTTCCTTGAGGCTTTCCAATATTATGATATTTTGAAAATTATTAAAATTATGATGTAAATCATTGATCTAATAATATAACATTAACAATGGAATGACATACAAATGGTCACTGTGAATTAATTAAAATAAATAATTACCCCTTTTAAGACACAACATGGATAGAGGATATAATTATTATTGGTTATTTGATCAATGAATAAGGCTTGGAGTTGCTCATTTAACATTGTATATCAAAATATGATATATATTGAATTGGAAATTAGATCATTCAACAGAATATTGATACTATTTATTTTATCAATGGAAGAGTAACACATTTATGTAAAGTATTATCAAATTTGGAAGTTTAATAAAATATATTAATTTTTAAAATTTAAAATCCATTTATTTTATATGAATTTATATAAAAATTGCACCTAAATTATAAGGATAATACATTCCCTGAGTGTTTGTCAAGAATCATAAGAGCTCAAAGGTTGGAATATTTATAATGATTCAAAATCACAACCAAGTAAGGATAAAAGTATTTCTAATTTTCATGGGAGATTAACTAAATGATATATCATTCTATGTATAACATGATATGTATTTTATATGTTAACCAAAGAAAATATATGGACATTTTATAATCATATTACATTCAAAATTGGGAAAACACTAAAAGAAATATTTTTAGGCTTGAAAAATGGTTTACTATATTGGAAAATAATTTAAGAGATTAATTAAAATTTCTTCAAGAACAATTCATATAAAATTTATAATATTTCTCATAAATGAAAAAAAAATATATTCATATAGTGATCAAATGAGTATTCTGATGCATTGTATAATGTGTAGAAATATTCAATGAATATTTCATTCAGGAAAAAAATATAATCCTTGGTTAACAAAAATTACAGATAGTGGATTCCAATATTTTCATACTAGTTTGGGAAAATACACTATAATGTATGAACTGGTGATATATAGAAGAGAAATCAAATTATGAATGAAATATTTATAATGAATCACATATGATGACTCAAAAAATGTGAGATGCACATTTTATATTAGTCATACAAATGAAATGAAAATGAATCCTATGTGGATTAAGAAAAATTAATGAAAAATCATAAATGATTTTCTCAAATGTGGAATTATCCGATGATAAATTTTTTCATAAGTATTAGAAGTGAGTTGGATACAAAACTCGATCAAACAAATGTGAACCATAATCCACACTTTCAAGGTTCTAAGTGTATCTCTATGCCTATGAAATTGAACATTTTTTGTCACTATTGAATTTGGTACTGAATTATTCATGAGATATGATCCATTATTTAATTTTTTTTCAAAACAAAAGTGGTTGAGTTGGAAAAACATGTCATCTATAGTAATAAATATGAATATTCTAAAATTTTATATGGAATGATTTTTTTTGGAATGCCATCTTTTACTCAACAGAAATGATCAAAATAATAATTTTCATTTTAATAGTGAATCCTGAATATTAAATTTCGGTTTAATATAAAATATAAATAAAAATTACAGTGATTTTTGTATTAACATAGAGATTAATTATTGGCACCGCCTCATCTAATACATTACTTTTCGTGAAGAAATTTTTTTTTATCAATTTATATTAGTATTATTATGTAGAGGTATCTATGTAATAATAGAAGAAAATTATCTCAAAACAAATAACAAGTATCATTTAAGGATTTTCTTATTTATTTATTAATATAATAATATTTTCGATTCACTCTTTTCTTTCACATCATATCAATAATTTTTTAAAAATAATGGAACATAACAAACTTGTGGTGTACCTAAAATAATTTATATTCATAATCATCGTATAGAATATTTATGCACTATATATATGTATTTCATTAGATTCGTGGAAATAATATTTTGTCTAATTTTAAAATAAAATGAATTATTTTTATGGATGTGTTATATAATGTGGTTTCAAATATTATTCACAAACTACTATATAGATTGAGTTGATTATATATATAAAAGAAAAAAAGTAATTCTTACATATTTTTATGGAAAATTATTAGTGTGATTGAGAAACCTTGGATAGTTATTAGTGTGGAAATATTATCATGGTATATATTTACATATAAATAGGGGACTAAAAAGAATAAAAGGTTTCTTTTTTTACTTAAACACTAATTTCATAAACCTTTTCCAAAAAATGTTAGTTAATAGTTTTTTTGATATGTTAATTGAAAGTGGTGGTTCTAAAAACTAATAATAATTGTTTAAAATATAGTAATGGAGGAGATTTTCAATCTTGATATAATTGTTTTAAAATATATATTATCTCATTTATAGGCTGAAATAAATAAAAAAATTATTTATACCAAAAAATTTCCATTAAGTTGAGTTATGGTTGGTGAGAAGATGTAGTGTTTGTCACAAACCTCCTAGATACAATAGTACCCTTACACTCGAGGAAAAAATGACATGTACTAATAGTCATTATATATCTCCACTGCTTTGTATCAATAACCTAGAAAAAAAATTATTATAAGTGTGAATAAATATTCCATCTAATTAGTGGATGAAATAGAAATAATTAGTATGATAAATGAAAATAACAAAGGATGTTAAATCTGAAGACAAATTTTTATAAAATACAACAAATAATACATCACCTAAGTACTAGAAGAATAAATAAACACTCCATGTATAAAATAAAACAACATTCCAAACTGAAGAATCTACAACAACCACTTCCTCTAACTGGCCCTTTTTCATTGATCGAACCTGGTAGAGGGAAATCATCAATTACCTAAAGAAAGAGGATGGGTTTCAGATAAAATCTCATTAGCATATCACCTAGTCTTCCATAATTAGATATGTTAATAAATAAAAAAAATACAATTCATTCCATTTAAATAATATATATGTGATAATATAATTGTATATATAAAAAACATAAATTTTATTTCAAATTATGAAAACCTCTAACAAATTTCATAAGTAAACAATTTATACAGAAATGTTTATATAAACCAATACCCCTTGATAATGATGTTCCCAATAATTGAATATATATAAAAAATAGTCAGATTGTAAAACATGTTCATCTACCTAGTGGTATGATATTTTCTAGATATGTTGTCCTTAAATACACTTATATGTGATAACAACAATATCCACACACATTCTTCAGGCTCAGGATAAATATGACACATCAATATCCTTCTATGGTTATAATCTAACAAACCAGATTTTGGTGATAGTTTTAAAGCTTTAATCTATTGTTAGGGAGTTAACATCCTAGCTTGTTTCTCCCAAATAACTAACTAACTACCCAGGATATCATTATCACAATCAAAAAATCATCAATCTGAAAAATAATTCAAAATTATTAAAAATGTTATCTCCCCATTTCAAATTTCAATATTCCAATTTCATTTTATCACAAAGATCATGGGTTTTTAATCATCTAAATATTTTAAAGATAAAATAAATCTATGATTTTTAACAATAATGTTAAGTCATATTTCCTAAAAATAAATTACAATAATAATTATTAGAAGGTCCATCAATTTGAAAAGAAAAACCTCATTTCCAATTCTAATAAATTTAGGGATTTTACCAAAAATCATGAAAAATAAATTAAAATCAAAATAGTAATTAGATGTTTTTTAATATTTACATTAAAAACATTTTAAATTAAATCATAAATATCAATTGTTTATAATATTGAAAATATCGACAAAACTACCAACTTTTAGTTATGGAATTATGAAACTCAATACCCATTGTCGGAAAATCCCACAAAGAATGATGAAAATGGGGATCTTGAAAAAAAACATAGATTCAATATTTTAAATGATGTTATTCTAGTTTCATAAAAACAATATTATCTATGTAACCCAATAGATGAGTGAATGAGGGATCTAGAGAGAGGAAATGGTATATAATCTCTTAATAGATAAATTCCAATAATGTTTTCCAATATTTGATACACCTTGTAAGTGGCATAGTGGTACAAAAATGGTTCATTGATAGAAATTTAACCCATTAAAATCATGATATGGTGACTAATTATTGAGGGAGATTTTATTGAGAATTTTGGTAATTATTCAAATAATTTTCTGGATTAAAAAATTATATGCACAAGATAATCTTGGTAGGGTCCTGTAGTTTGAAATATCATGTTCGCTAACCAAGTACTGCTCTATCATGGTTCATAGTGTCTAATTGGTGTTAATGGGGGTTTTAAACCCTGTGTAACAATGAAACCACCCCCACACATTTCATGGTTTCCACTGGCTAGGCACACAGTTTTAAAAAAACAAGTACTAATAGAAGATAACCCATAAATTATAAAAAAATCATCATTTCAGCTGAAGAACCACTAATTATCCCCAACAAAATAATTATCAAAATATGTGTTAAAATGTACTTATAATTAGTTACAAGATGTTAATAACTCCCCACCATAGAAACATTTTTTCCCTAGAAAGCCTATCCAAAAGCATCCATGTCAAAATGATGAGTCCACTAGTCACTCATATGTTCTTTTCTCTACCATGACTCAAAATCATAAGAACCATGCTACATTTGATCCTAAAAAATGGTATCATCATCCAATGAATTTACTTTTTCTAAGAAGAAACTATCTGACTAGATTTTTATCCTTGGATAAATTAGGCTCGACAACAATCTCACACCATATCATAGCATTAGATAGATCCAAAAGATACTTTTTCACCTACAATACAAGGAACATGTAATGTATCAATGAAAACTATGGAATATGTTAATAATTGTATCCCACATTATTCACTTTTTCAATAACCTAAAAGGGTCCCTCAAAACAAGGGGAAATCATTAATTTCCTCCCAAGCCATTGACGAATCAAATGAGTTAAAACTTTTAAGAGTACATTATCACTTACTGAAAACTCCAACAACCAATGACGAAGATCTATAAAATACCCATACTAGATAAATAACACTAACATATTCTAATATATAAAATGAATATATTTTATTCTATCTTGAACTAAGATCAGTACATCCATGGAAAATTAACTGATATTTAACCATCAAAATAGATATCAACAAGTCTGGACATAGAAGGACACATAATGATTTCTTTTGGTTGAAAACTGGTAACTATTGGTATAAAAAAACTCAACTAGTCCTAAATAGACATTACAATCTCCCCCAATGTTCAGACCATAAGAACGAATAATATCCTTATATACCTGTATTTCAATCTCTATCTTACCATCCTTCGGCGAATGATATGCCATACTCAATAGAACCTATGATCATGGTGCCTCTTAAATGCCTCTCTAAAAGAAAAAAAAGTAAAATGGGTATCCCTATCAGAGGATATAACGCATGAATCTTTTTGAATATGAACAATATAATTCACATGGATATTTTGCAACTTATCAAAATTGGTTATATCATGAATGGGTATAATGTGAGCTTATTTTGTAAGAATATTGATCACAATGCATATCACATTATTTATTTTATGGATAGTCTGATATGTAATGACATGTCAATAGAAATATCATCACACCTCAAACATAGAACTATAATAAGATGAATCAAACCCAAAGGGATATGGTGTTTGGTCTAGAACTAATTGAAATTGTAACAATGAGAGAAGAATCCAAAAAAGTATTGTCTTATACCTAACCACCAAAATCATCGATGTATGTCATAGAAAATATTTTTGTTTCATTCATTCACATCACACAAGGTATTATAGTAATACCTCATCACAAATTTTCTAATGGATTACCTCACTAAAAACATATTTCTATAACATAGAACATCATTCGTGGAAAGAGAACAGTCAAAAATAGTCTCCCCACTATAAATAGAGTCTCTAATGCAACAGAATTCATGATCATGAAGAATTTCCATGTGAATTATCTAAAGAAGAAAGATACCCTCTCTCTGGGATTCCTATACGAAACTATTAAAAAAAGATTTGTCATGTTCTACTCTTTAGACTATTCATTCATGGATTGGGTTATTGGTTTCCTACTCATAACATATATAATGACATTATATTTATAAATGGTGTAGGTTATGAAGAAATAAATGGATTTCATTTACACAACACAATTCTTCTAGAGGTGATTAAATTTTTTTTTGATATGATATAACTCAATATCTTGTGGTCATAGAATACATTAAAAATATCTAAAAAGTTAATTATACCAACTCTTAAGTCAATGCATCATTGTTATGAGTTCAAGGTCAAGGGTGGGATAATCCTTTTCATGTGGCCTAATATACCATGTGAAATAGGAAATGACATGAAAACCCATCATAACGAAGAATACCAATCAATAACATAATGTGTCACATAACACCTCATAGCCCTGTCCTACCTCTATATGAGCCAATATCCTAATTGTAGATAGAAAAGTTTTATCTCAATAGAAGAATGTGGAAATTTTACATTCAATGAAAACATTAGTCCATTCATCAATAGGGAGGTCAGTGGAGATTCCAAATTTGAAAAATACTTTACAAAACAAAGATAATATTTGCCTAATCTCATGAAATTTCGAATCATGAAAACATTATGTGGTTTCTACCATGTAATAATAGATTTCACATTCATAGGATCCATTATAATACCATGTTATGAGACCATGTTTCACAATATCCTCACTTCTTGAATCCAAAAATTACATTTTGATAACTTGGAATAAATTTAGTGATTTCTCTGAAATTCATTAACATATCTCAAATGACACAAATGATAATCCTTAGAAATAGAATAAAATAGGATTTCATCCACAAATACCACCATGAACATATAATTATACTCATGGAATATACACTTCTTCAAATTTATAAATTATTCATGATAATTTGTAATAAAAAATGGCATGACAAGATACTCAAAATGAACATGACTTTTTGGATGGTGGTTTTTTTAATATCATATTCTTTTATTCTCCAATGGTAGAAACAGGACCAAAGTCCAGTCTTCAGGAACCACTTCACCACTTTCAACTAGTCAAAAATATCATCAATCAGTGGAAAAAGATACTTTTTTTTATAGTAGCTCCCTTAAATTTTTTGTAATTAACAAAATAGAGAAGTAAGCCATAAACATCCATTGGAATGATAAAATTTTCCACATAAGGTGACACACTAATGAGTATAAATATTTTGTCTAAAATATCATCTATCTGAGTCTTTATCTCTTACATTTATTTTGTTTCCATGTGGTTATAGTGAATAGATGATGGTAGGGTAATAGAGACTAAATCAATATAATACTCTACAACCCTTTCTTTTGGGAAACTAGAGATGTTAGAAGGGAAAATGTTTGTCAACTCAATGACAATGGAATGTAGGCAATCACCTAAAAGTTATAACTCCAAGTCAAATTATAACACTATTATTACCATTCCTAACTCTATATAAGGTCTGAAACGACTCAACATTGTGTCCCATTCTCCTCGAAAGATATGTAATACCTCATCGGTTGAAGTAATGGAGTCCCAAAAATGAAAATAATGAAACCATGAATTATTATAATCGATATAATCCATCCTGAATATGATATCAAGTGGATTTGTATCAAGAATTAGAAAATACCTATAATGGTCGAACTCTAATAAAATGAATATACAAGAATAACAAAGAAGACACTTAACTTTTTTAATCATATAGGTTTTAGTAATATACCTCACATAAGATAATAATCTAATAGATTAATTTGATTATTTATAAGACAATTTGAAGTGATTGAATTAGATGCACTATTATCAAATAAATATGTCACTAAAGATGAATTTATAGTGAATGTATCTATGATATTTATTAGACTCGTATATGATTACTCTAAAGAATATTCCACAATGGGAATAAGCTTTAATTAGGATTCCTATAGTTTGGAAACCTTGTTATACAATGTTTTTAATTGCACTATTGAACTTTTAGATTTTGATTATCATGTTCCACTATTGGAATAAAATTGAAATGATAGAGTATCTACAAGTGACCCAAGCATCCGTAGTAACATCATATATTGGTTGATTTAGTGGAAATCAGTTTTGAGTGCCCAGGTTTGGTACATAGGTAGAAATTCAGAGGGACTATGCCCTAGACTATATGAGGTATATAGAAAACCAGTTATCAAGAACCAACATAAAACTCATCACACAATCTATTTCCATTGAAGGAACTCATGGTACTACCACTGGTAGAAAAAATAACTCCCATAAACCATGATTTAGCATTCAGGTTAAGATCAATCATATATGAAATATCCATAACATAAATATATAAAGGTATATTTATCAAGAAATCCTGATAATAGATATTTTATCAAAGTCACATCTCAAATCATCTTTTCATCATATTCTCATTTGATAAAACATTATGTGAAAACTAAAAAAACACAAAAAGTGAAATTCATAATGAATCAGAATCCTGTAATCTGAATCAAGTTTGAAATAGTCTATATCATTAACCAGCACCATAGTCTCTGGATAGAACTACTCAATAAAAATAACTCTAATTTCCTTCCACTTTATGACCTCAATAATATTCTCTATCACCATCATATCCCACCATCCCCTTTATCTTCCATCATACCTGAATTTGGCACATTACACATTTATTTCATTAGGAATCTATAATATCTAAAAAACTAACAAACACTCCCATAAAATATTCATGATTGTTTTTTATAATTGGATCCTTGGAACATTGTAGTCTTCTGTCTAAGAATCTCCTGATAATGATTTTAAAAAACATATGCATGTGGTTCCTTAACTAGATCCTGAACATGAATCGGAATTGTGACCTACCCTATAGATTGGATAACACACACAATACCCTTGACCATATTTTGTTCCATAGGATTATTTTCTTACTATAGATCATTTGTAGCTTCCCTCAGGACCTATTTAAAATTCTTCATAAAGTAATGATGCTTTAAATAATCAAGAGAACCCATGGATGACATTATTTATTTACTCAAAACAATAATCTTCAAGAGAAAAATTAAAATTAATCCCATCAGATATAAAAACCTAATTTGGATATCAACCTATCTAAATAAATGTTACAGAGTAGTGCAGAACATATCTTTAAGATGCCTCTCCCAATCTACAGATGGTGGATTAAGGATCATTGTGATGGGTTCTGGCTAGGATCACCATCACATCTACTTCCTATGTCCCAAAAATATTTCTAGGATTCATATTTACATTAAGGAAATGTTTTAAACCTTCATGTCTGATAGAATTTTATTGCAAACTATCCCTGATACCATGGTACCCCCACATGTGAGCCAAAACATTCATCTCTTTAATGGAATTCTCTATCCCTATAGGATGGAGATAAGTACATTGAATCTCAAAAGATTAACAGATTAAATGGTTTTTCCATATAAACATCTGATGAAATGGTAAAAATTCAGTATCCGCAAAAGAAACTCCATAATGAGGGTATAATAAATGTAAAACAGGTAAAACAAAAACAAAAAAGTGAATAACCAAAGTAACATAATAACGAGATAAAAAAAAATGTCCCAATGTATATATGTATATATATATTCAAGATCAAGAATCAACAACAACTTCCATTTTTAAGTAGTTTTATCACCTTTCGCAGACATGGTAGACATAAATATACAAATTCCTAAATGAAATGGAAAGGAGTTAGATAATATACATGTACGGATCACCATGTATTATATAATAAGATAAAAAAATTAAAAAACAAAATCATGAATTCAATTTCAAGAAAACATTAATGATAATACAATTTCATATTTAAATAAAAATGTAATTTTCGTTTAAAATTATTGAAGAATTATAGACAATGGATTATGTGAATATTTTATATAAAATAATTTATTCAAATATATAGGGATGGATGAATAACTTCACAATATATTTCATATATATATATATATCACAATATTAAAAATAATAAAAAATTTCATCTTTCATGGGGAATAATAGTTTCCAATCAAGATATCCTCACACACTCATATCTATGATCACAACAATGTGCACACACATCCCTTTGACTCAAGTTAAATATGAATCATCAACATCCCACGAGGTATAATTTCCTCTAAATATGGATTTTGTTAATGTTGTTAATATTCAATATATTTATTTATAATTAACATCCTAGCATGTTTGTTCCAAATAAATCACTAACAACCTTTGATTGTATGTTCCCAATCATATAATTATTAATAGAAAAAATATATCAAAACATCTTAAAATAAAATATCCCCATTTCGAGTGTTAATATTTAAATTTCAATTTTATGAACCATAAAATATATTTGTAATCAATAAATTACTTCTTTCTAGATAAAACCAATTATATGTTTAATTAAAATAAATTTAATCAATTTTTCTAAAATATATATTTCAAAAAATATATTTCATCAATTCCATTAATTTCCAAATCACACCCCAACCTCCAAATAAATTGGATCTGGGGAATTTTCCCAAAATTCATGAAACCCCATTTCCACTTCCAATATAGAATATATTGGGTTCATAAAATTTTATAGAATGAAAATTAATTTAAATCAATATAACCTATGGTTAATAACATGGAAAATCTCATCATAAGTACATACCTTTAATTACGGGATCGCCAAACTCCAAACCAATAGTTGGAATAGACAAAGAAAAATAATGAATAAATAAATCTAAAAAACACTATAAAATATATATGAAATATATTATTATACATCCACAAATAATATGATGATTTATCAAACCCAATGGATGAGTGAAATAGAGAATGAGAGATGAGAAATAGAAAATGAGAGTTATAAAATATGACAATGTCTCTTATCAGAGCAGAATTGGAAAAAGTTCTATGAGATTAGATCCACCTAATATGGGGTTAAGAAGAGTAAAAATATATCCTTGAATGAACATTCAACCTTGAGAAATGAGACATGGTTTGTTTTGAATGATTGGGTGGTTATATGGTGGTTCAAGAATCTGTAAATTAATTTTCCAAATTAAAAAATTTGGTGTTCATGTTGAGCTTGGAAGGGTCGCATGGTTTTTTAAACCACACACCCCTCATATAGGGATCTAAGTTTATAATAGGTGTGAAAATAGTTTTTCATACCATGTTTCAATATTTCAAACCCCCAAAAATATGTTTTTATGGTTTCCATAGTGTGGGTGCATGATTTGGAGAAGAAATAATCCTAGTATGAACTTCACAGAAATGTCAAACAATATACAATTTTAAATTTTAAGCACCCATAATGAGTCACAAAAATTTCATGATCAATAATTGGGGTCATTGAGTACTATAAAATAGTAAGAGGATGTTATAGGGTTTCATTCCCCCTTGCATCAGCAATAAGTGGAATAAATAAAAAGAAGAAATCAAAAGGTAGTTGATCCTTATAGTGTGAATGTGGGAGATGGGACTAGAAGATGATATATGTTAGATTATTTAGAAGTGGTTTTTAACAACCCCTTTTTCAGAAGAAATTTAAAAATAAAGGACTAATATACATTTTATAAATATAGTTTATTGATTTATAATTGGATATTAATGGATTTTATGAAAAATATAGGACAATATATCCTCACTAGGATAAAATTCTTAATCCTTGATCTGAAATACTTAATGAAAAAATTTGAGATAATTGGAAAAGTCAGAATGTGGTACTAGATATAAGTTGGTATACTACGAGATATTAGAGTAATAGAAATAGAATAATTCAAGGACGATCTCAAAAAACATAATGGGGAAGATATTTGTTTAAAGAAATATAGACCGGATGAATCATTTAATCTATCATTTCTATGGATGATTGATGTTATTAGAGATATAATTTCATTATAAAGATATGGTGTCATGGGAAGAAAAATCCATAACATATTCTGGGATCTATTCAATATATATTATGATTTTAAATTTATGATTGTGTGGATTAAAAAATAAAATTTAAAAATTTAAAACCCATAGTATTTTCTCAAGATTTGGTTGGGTTGAATTTATAATATTAAATTGTATTATTATTTATTTTATTTTTATGATGATCTAAACAGTAAAATACATGCATACAAAATAATTTAAATGTTATCATTAATAATTTGGAAAGGATAGAAAACATGAACAATAAATTAACATGAGATAACTAATAGATTATTACATAGTGACACATTGTAGGATCTATATATAAAGTTCTAGGAATTGAGAAATTCAATGGATGAAATAAAATGGAAGAAATTTTTCATTATGACGGTATTTTAGGAGTTACAGTTTCATAATTCATGAAATAAAATTTCACACTATGACAATATGAATGACATTTTGAGTGGATTGGTGTTCTGAAAATATTGAAAAGTTATAATTAATTTGGATCATGAGATCATTTTGTATGGTTCATTGAATAATAATGTATGATTAAATATATTCCATAATCATGAATGTTGTCATTGGTTGCGGTCCTCACACAAAATGTACGGCTATGTTGTGATGTATATGTCTTAAAAATTCCACAATGAATTGAGGAGTCCAATAGAGCATTATAATATAGTCTATAATCATTATAAAATGTAAAAAAATTGAAAAATGTGAAATTCCATATCATGACTTCATTCATTTAACCATTATGGTTATAAAAATTGAAAAATTATAATGTATCTAACATAAAATGTGGCTAAAACACCTTTTTTAGAAACATAATATTTCCTTCATTGAAAATGTTAAATATTTCTATTAAACAAAATAATGCATCTAGACACACCATAAATTATGTATTGATGTTTTTTTATAGTTTCAGAGTTTTATGCTACCTTAGGAAATACATATTCAATAGCATCACGAGAATTCAATGATATTTAAAGGATTCTATAAATGCAGTGTCCAACACCATGGATGAAATATTTTATAACATAGCCCAAATAAGAAATATTATTTCAGAGGATGTGAATTTAATACTTTTCAAAAAAAATATATAAATATATTATTTTTTAATCATATGTTAATATATCATTAGAATTATATTTTTCAAAATTGGGGAAATAGAACACACTATGGAATTTTTTATTATTTTTATAATCATACAATGATATATATAGATTCAAGAAAGTTGAAATTTGGCTGAGAATAGTTGATTATGATTTTTCTTAATTCTATGACCTGGAGAAGGGTTCCACTTTACTTAATATAAATATCCAAGGATACAACTCCATTGTGAAACTCTTCATGTCATGTAGGATTATTTCGATGTCTAGAGGTTATAATTATTTATAATTTATAGCATCCCTAACCTGAACAGCCACTTGAACAGTTTAGATGAGCCATGTGACATTGTCTATAGGCTCACCTCCCTAAACACCAATGGATTCCAACAACCAGTGTTGGAGTAAACATGTATAGGGGGAGACTATACCCTCTTAGAATAGATAATATAGCGATTCGAACAATATAAGAAAACATGCAGCAGAAATAAATTACTTTGCATAATCAAAATAGACCTAAATAGTGGAACAAATCCAAATCAATAAATGCATGACGCGATATAGAAACAAATTCATAAAAAATACAAAAGAAAATTGTTCGAGCAAATCACTTATAGCCTACCAAAACAATGCTAGCAATGAAATCATTCCATGTATCACCAAAAAAGTCAATATACAAAGTGATGTCAATGGAATACCATAGTAGCTAAATATATAAGAAAACTTCAACAAAAAATAAAACAAAAAAAATTAAAACTCCATCTTGGTATGACCTCGAGGACCATGCCATTCTCCAAACCAAATAGTATTATTGTCACGTTGGGTTTTTCATGTCTTGGTTTTAATCCAATTCGTTTTCTATCCCAATCCATTTTAGGGATTTTGGGAGAGATGAATATTGAGTTTTGAAGTTCCATCTATGTATAACCAAATTAAAATTGGTACTCCATAGCTTGTTTGTGGTTTTTTGGGGAAGAGAGTGGTTATTTCAATATTTGGTCTAATTTGTGAGCCCATTTCAAGATTTTAATACAAAATCTGTTTCATTGTTAACTTCTTTGATTTTTAGTATTTTTCACCCATTACACTTCTCGCATAGCCTCCACTAGACTATTAAAACCTAAATATCCATTTTTACCAAATATGTATTAATTATCATAGTGGATTTGGTTTATTTATTTAGGTATTAGGCTAGCTAGTGACCCCATTTCTTGTTTTAAAAAAAATTATTTCATTTATCTCATATTCGTTTTATAATATATTTTTATCATAACACCTCTCAATAAAGACCAAAACCCCTAGGGGAACACCCATGTTTCATTTTCCATATTTGGACCTCTTCTTCATCTATTATTTGGGCGAACATCTTCATGGATTCTCAAATCATTCAATTTTGAAAATGTTATTTGTTTCTTTCATAAATCATTCTTTTTTACACTTTTTCCTCCAAATATTCTTTCCCTTGTTCATCTAGAAATAATTAGACTCTCAATTAAGTTCCTAAACATTAAATCTCTTCTATGGGTGTGAATGTTAGGTAATATATTGATTTCATTGGTTATCGAGGTTTGGGGTTTATAATCCCTTAGAAGGTGTTATCAGATGTGTGTTTACATTCCACCATTGTTTTTAGGTAGGTTATGCAATGCACATCCCCTTATTATTTTAGTTTCATATTTTTCATTATATTATCACCTTTTATACATGTTTATTCTTTTTAAACCCTTTGGATAATATTTTGTTGTGTAATGTTTTTTATTCCTTCCATATTTTGTGTAAAATGGGGTTTTTTCATAAAAACATTCACAACAATTTTTTAAATAAATGATCATATGGTTTTCAAATATAGGTTGTGATGTTTATAACCTACCTTTACTACATTAGTATGTGTTTGGAATGAAAATTGGGATTTATATCCCTTTTTAATTTTAAATAGAGTTTGTTTAATGAAATACTTCATGCCTCATTTTTGGGAAAGTGGCCTAGTTGGCTCTTGTGTCTTCATGGTCTAACAAAATGATTGGTTTGGATTATGAAAAATGTCTTCAAAATCTGAATAAATATTTTTGGGTTCCTTATTTGTGTTCCAATATTGTTATTAAATTTATAATGAAGTGACTATCAGTTTTTAGAGTGTTTTGGCCTGTGCTCTCTATAATTGCCTCATTTGGAACCTTTATATAATGTAATGAGTTTTGATGTGTAACCAACGTTTTTGAGGGGTTAATTTAATTTTATGTTGATTAAAATGGTTTGTATACAGTTACTTATTAATAATTGAATTTTTTTTCATAAATTTTGATTTTTGAAAGACGTCTAAATGTTATTTTTGGCATTTTTCTTATAAAATAGGTTTTCATAGGTATAGATTGTTATATAATTCTGATCCACATTCTAGGCCATGGAAATGATTTATTAAATTGTTTTGGGGCTTCCAACTCTTGATTTATATTTTAATGGTGGGTGTCTATCCATAAAAGAGATTTTTAATGGGCTTTATATGCAAATCCTTGTTATACATCCCAAAAAAGTTTTTTGAAAATATTATGTTGTTTATTGATGTGTGAAAGTAATGTGAGGCATGTTTTTAGTTTCTTTGTGTTTGTATGAATGGGAATAAAATTTTCTTGTAAAAAATATATTTGATAATATAAGGAACGTGATTGATAATTATAGAGAAACTAGAGTATATAGGTAGGAGGAAGTGTACTTGTAAGCTAGTGATATTGAGTGGTTCTGTCCATGTTTCATAAAGAAACATTAATGATGATAAAATTAACTAAACTATGATGATGGTTCAAGGGAAAAATAGGTTCTAGGTATTGTTTTTCTACAAGTGGCTTCTGTATGAGAAAATATATTTTTATGGTTACATTTACACCAAGATATGAGGTACATGGGGCCCACAATAAAACTAGTTCCATAGGATATTCCTATGAACAATGCTCATTGGATATTTTTTACTCACCCTTGGCATGTAGATGGATTGGTTCATAAATTCCACAGCCTTTCTATTTTATTTAAAATTGAACATTCTTTAATGCTTCCCTCTTGAAAATTATTTTCATTTTGAAGTTGTATAAATTTATAAATTATTGTAGCATTATTTTGTATAAAACATTCAAGATTTTTATGCTAAATTCCAAAGCATAGACCATTGTTTGTAAAAATGATTTTATATGTTTTATTTCAGAAATGGAATTTATGTTATTTTAATTTATGTGGAAGTGAATTAGGAATTGAATATCGGGTTTCCAATTGATTTTTAATACTCACATCTATAGATTTCTTCTGTTTTTTGGCCCTTGTGCATTTTTAGCTTGAGTTTGTTCTCCTTAATAGACTTGGGATCATTATGATGGAGGGTTACCACAGAGGTACCATGGAGTTAGTAGGACATCTGATCTAGTTGTTTTAGTTTTATCTTTCAATTTTTATTGTTTTTTTCATATAAATGATGTCAGTTCAGTTTTTATTTAACTATATATTGGGATGTCCATTATGTCCGCTAATTTTGTTATTGTTTATATTTTAGGGAAATCATTTCCATGTCATCTCTATTGATTCCCTCAGTACCTTTCATCATCATAGAAGGTTTGTTAACACATTTCAGGACTTGTCACGGAGCAGCTCGAGTGACAGGTTCAGGGTTGACTCAGGCTAGTTCATGACAAAATGGAATCATAAGAGGTCAGCTCTTAGCTGACCTTGATTTTTAGATTGACCTTGATATTTAGGGGATGTGAAGGTAGATGGATTTTTATTTCAAATAATTGATGGGTACATGTGAGAAGATCATTTCGAACCATTTCTAGTTCAAATCCTCAAGATTAATTGGGATGTTTGGTTTTTTTGTATCCTTGGATATTATTGATTTCTTGGTCTTGGTATACAACCAGAAGAGTTCATCTAATGGCCTCCATGAGTTCTCAGGTCATGGAAACCCATGTGATGTTGAGGCATAGTCCTTAGAAGGATATCTACATGGGGTTTTTTTGTATGTGGCCGCCAAACATATGGTCAAGTCACCCACCGATACTAGTTCTCATTTGTGAGTCTCTTGAACCATTCATGAAATCAAAAATTATTTTGAAAATCATCATGTGAGAATTTAGGAAACTGGTTTTCAAAATTTATTATAAGGTAGGTTTCTGGAAATATGGGTTTTGTGATGAAAATATTTAGAATAAAGTGAAATTTTTTTAAGTGGATTGGATTTTCCTTAATCTAAATGTGTGGTTTGTTGAAATAAAATTTTTTCAAATCGTTGATCATTTTAACGTGATTCAGAAATTTTATTTTAATGGTGGTGTTTTGGGATTTTGAAAACTATTTCAATCCCATGAATTGGTTTTGGAAATTGGTTTTGAATGGTTGGTGTTATCATAGAAATGGTGTTAGTCTCTATGGCCATCAGATTACAAAAGGTGACCATGATGATTTTTTTTTAAATTGGAAGGGGTGGTTTGGAGTACCTTGGTTGTTTTTAATGTTTTTAATAAGGAAAAGGTGTAGTATTTTTAAAAAATGGTTCTTGATGAAGTTTGGTTTTTTAAATTAGGAAAGGTTTTATCACTTGGATGTTAGTGTTCTTTTAGAAGGTAGATGATTTTTGGATGGATGTATTTTTGTTTTAGATTTAGGTGATTTCATGGGTGCTCACATCAATGGTTTTATGGATATCTGGATGAATGGAAGGTATGGCATGGTGTTGTGGTTCTCAAGGCATCATGGATATATGCATGTGAGTGAGACTTGATGAAACACCATTAGTGAATGTGGAAATCAATCATGTTTGTTTGTTTTTTAAAATTGATTTGAGGTGAAAAATTATGGTATTTTTTAATAATTTGATGGTTATGTGGGTGGTAGTTCCTCTATCATAGAAGTGTTTTTTATTCAGTCTACTTCATTGTGGCCTAGATGTATTACACTTTTTGAGGCTTGAGATTTCATATTTCTGGTGGTATGGTTTTAGAGTAATGTTTTGTGGGTTTCTAAAATGTGTTGGATATTTTGATGTGGCCACAGATGGTTCTCCATTGGAGAAATTTCTAGTTGATCCACCTAATGATTAATTCAAAGGGTTAAATCCACATATTTGAATGATTAATCAGTCCAGTTTTTGGAAAAAATGGTTGTTTAGGCACGGATTAATGTCTCTTTCTATTAGGGTGACTCTCTCAGTTATGGTACTAGTTCTCGGTGGTGTTGAAGTGTGTTGTCAGGTTCATTGTCCATTATTCTCCATGTTCAGAGTGAGGGAGAATGGTTGGGTGTATCGTTATGATTATATTAGGTTATGGTATTTTATTTGTACTAGAGAGATTCATGTGGTGTTGTGATACTAGTCTCTTGACTATGGAAGAATGGTTTCTCCAAACAGCAGGGGTCCGACCATATGCCTTAAAGTGAAGCATTTCATGGAGTCCGGAAATTGAAAGTGGTGTGGGGAGAATGAATAAGATTCTACCTCCAATATTTTGGTATGGTAGTTTCAATTTTTCTATTATAGTTCCTCATTACTGTGATTTTTCACTTGTCCTAAAGATCATGGTGGACGTACCCATCACACAGTGTCTATGGTTATGACTTCTTGGATGTGGTTTCTGATCAATGTCCTTCTGTGGACCAACAAAATGAAAATTGAGATACCTCCACACTTGTGTTTACATGGTTTAATTTATCATGGTTGTAGAGAACTATTCCCCCACAGGATTTATGTTTTCTATTTCCACATACCACTACCCTAACCTGATCCTTCCTTCCTCTCACAATCAAAGCAATCTCTCTGCCTTCCGTAATTGAACCATCCTTTCCCTTTCCCTACCTCTATCACAATCGAACCCTCTCTCTAATGATGGGACCCCCAACTATTCTTCTGAATAACCCTATCAATTTTTTATCAAACTCCCTTTACCTTAATGCCGTCTCTCATGAAGATTCTGATCACTCCCTTCTCTCACAACATAGGCTCATGCCATAGAATTCTACATATTCCCTGCAATCGTGACATCGACTCCTACCCTCTCCGTATTTGATGAAGGAACCCTACCCTCACCTATTCACGTGGAAAACCCAGGTTCACTCCCTTATATCATGATTCACCCATTATAGATAGTGAACATGTAATGGTTAATCTAATCCAAGAATACTCTAACATGAACTTTTTTTATTTGATAAATTCTGCCATTGGATTTTAATAGAGATCCATTCTCTTGGAAAATTTGTTTTGGGTGAAGGTTTAGAGATTCTAGTTTGAGGAAGCTTTTTCTTGAGAAATTATGAGCATATCTAGTATAATATATTTAATTTATATTGGTATATTTTAGTTTTTTATAATACTATAGTTTCATAGAGTTATGATGATGAATATCTTTATATCTATGTGAATATGTTTTGAAATAATTACAATATATTTGGATTTTTTTAGAGGATCAAAAAATGTTTAGAAAAAATGTGTAATTTTTTGTATCAGGACACAAATAAAGTCAAAAATGAAATGATAAGTAATATATTTCCATGATTTGGAATATTGAAAAAATATATTATGACTGAGCTGAAATCCATCAAAATTTCACAATCATTTAGAAACCTCACTATCACCAAGACAAATCCTACATCCACTGCACCAGTAAAACCGAAGAGTCCATAGAAATTTATCCAGTATGGTAAATTCATATATTTTTTGAAAATTATTTCTAAATACTTAAATTATTCAACCTAAATACTACTTCAAGGGATTCATGGTATCTTTAGAAACATTGGAAAACATCACCCACTATACTTCCAATATATTTAATGCTCTTATTCATTTAGTAATCTATTCACCCATGACCAATTAAAGAATAATATTGTCACATTCTATCATAGACTAATGTTTTTGTTATTATGTATTCAATATTCTACCATCCAAATATATTCTATAACCCTAACACTCTATCATTAAGAAATATTATTATATAATGGTATATTAGATTGATATGATTCATCCTCACATGAAACACTAACTTTTAGGTAAAATGCATCACACTTGAATTATCATAGTTGGGTGATTAATTTTTATAGATTATTTCAATCTCTAAACATAAATGTTTCAATACTATCATTTCATTTAATTATTTTTTATTCCATATATTTTACATTCATTGTAGATACATAAATCACTATTTTTATCCCTGACATCAAAATAACTATGATTACATTAAAGAGAAATTAATACATAATTATTCCTTATAAAGAATATAAGTATCGTACAATGTATATATCAACATACCCAACCAATAGATCATTTTCTTTGAAATTGATGGAAATATATTCTATTATTTTGAGATATCTTAATATCCACTTCGCAAATTTCCAATATTCATTACCTATATTTGAAATGAACCAAATAACAACTCCCAATATATAAGAAATATTTTTTAATGTTTACACCATGTATTACATGATAAATATGACCACCAATGTATGTAGAATTATTACAGTGTTCTATTACTCTTATTAATTTCATGAAAATTTTTACTTAGAGAGTTCTAAGTGTTCTAAAATAGTAGTCAAAATAGATTTTAATCTAATAATGAAAATAAATAAATTATTTTTTAGGGATATATTATATAAGAGAATAGAAAAATTATCAGAGTTGTATATCAATATATCATGATGCCCAAGTTTATCCTTGCTTCTCAAAGATCATTAATTTCAATTTTCATTGATGTGTATTTATTCATCTCTTTAATTCAATGGATTGATAGACTCATCATTATCATTTCATCCACCTAGAGTTGTAACATGGATAAATTATCATAATTTTACTCATGATAACAATTGTGATCGTATTTTATATTCATGAAACCATTCCCCTCCGTGAATGAGTTAAACATATATATCTACTACCATGGAGCTCAATTTAACTGATTTATGATTCTATTAAGATTACACACCAAGTTTTGGTTATAATGATCCTAAAACCAGTATGTTTTACATGTTGATTAATTCTCCTATATCGCCAAGAATAAATTCCATCATTTCTATATTTAGTGCTCTAGAATAAGAAAATCCAAAAAACTTATTTGTAGTATTTTTAACTACTGAATAGAAGATTTTAAAACAATATTTACATCCTTTCACTAAATTCCCTTAACAACTTGCCTTTCCATATACCTATTACTTTCAATATCTTCATATACTAACTAAACCCCCCCCCCTTCTGAATATCCTTCTTTCTATGTGGTCCTTGCACTAAATCCTAGGTGTTATTCACATGAATTGAATCTAAATCATCCTACATAGATAACTCCAACTCACCAGAATCTCTATGTTTATTAGAATATTCACAAATTTATGTTTAACAAGCATCCATTAAAATAAGTATGCTCAAATTATCTTCATACTTATCTACTGATCATCTTACACATATTGAATCAAATAATTCATCTTATAAATATTATTTTTCACAAACTGAAGTCTCAAGAATTTCATTAACTATAACTCTGAACTGAGCCCCAAAAATTATATATTTCTCTAGTACATCCTCCAATATTCTCAATCTTTTTATTTTTATGCTTAATCCTGATTTATATTTCATAATTTTAAAATTTATTATAGTTTTATAGTCGTATGAATTCCATATAAAATTTTTATATTTGATGGATTCAGATACATCAAGATTCTATATATTTTTCATTCTTCTAGTTCCCCCATTAATATAAATTTGAACAGACTTTAATTATTTTCTATTATCTTCCATTTCCATTATATTTTTTTCCTCCATCAAAACCTACTAATTAAAGATAAAATTTCTACTTTTGATTAAAATTTTTAAATCATCCCCCAAAGTCAAAAACTAATGTATTAATCACAATATGATATTATGAAATATGAATTTTATTTTGGGTGAATAATATATATATTTATATATATCTTTTGAATAAAAATTAACATATGAAAATCATCCAAATACCTTTAGGTGAGATAAATGTGGTATTTTTTTCTATCCATGGGGTTTATGAACATTCTTCTCACATATACATTGAGGGGACCCAATTGAATAATAAGTATTGGTACCGACTAATTCTTCCTAAAAAATATCTGGCATACCTGAATGAAACTTCATGATCTATTCCCTTCCCACTAGTTTCAGATTCAACTTTTTAGATAGGATTTTTTCCTATTGTTATATGAATAAAATTTATTGCCTAATACTTTTTTGCTTGTACAAGTTCCCTAAATTTGTTCCTATATATTCACCATAATTTTCTAGTATCTTTTATTTTAGATTGCACCATTCTTCCCTTTCAATAACATATTTCTATTTCATATAAACTCCTTACAATTATGATTTATATTCCAATAAGTATATGAAAACATTCCATATTGATTCATTAGAGACATTAATAGTATATTGTTACCCTCATAGTATTTAATTGGGGTAAGTCCCTATACATCCACGTTAAAAAGTTCAAACAATTAGTTTTTTAGAGTTCTTTTCAAAAGATTATAATTCACCTTTATTCAATTTTTCTGAGCACATTGAACATCAAATTAATGTTTCGTTTGATCATACTTATAAAAAATAACAAATTTTTCTATCCTATTATTTCATGTTAATATAATGTCATTTTCTATGGTTTTCTTAGTTATAAACATGATTTGGTGTCTTCAAACACTAAAAGTGAATTTTGATCATGTAAATATTAAAAAATGTGGATTGATGCTTCATTATGTGAAAATATTAATAAATTCATTCTATAGTTATTGTACTATGATTTAATTTTTATAAGAGTTTTTTCCATGGTATTGATCCACATTAAAATGGTGTTAATTGATGATAATCCTTTAAGAATGGTTAACTCCAACCAATTGAATCACTACACATTAAATTTACATGGTGTTTACTCATACAAAAAAAATAATTCCAAAATAGTTTTTTTATCCTTCACATCAATACATGTCCTTTTCATGTGATTTTCATTGGTAAAAAATATTAATATATTTTAAAACACAGAATTGTTTTTATTCTTATGTGGAAAAATGTATTGGAACACAATTAATCCTTATATTTTAATAACAATTATAAAGAAGTTTCTTTTAGTATTTCATTGAAATTAGAGATCATTTTCATAATTTTAGACCCCTAGAGAACCTTTTTGAAGGCATTGTTTTATTTAAGAAATAATTATTTATTCTGTTCAAGTGCACCAAAAAATAGATTGAAGTGTCATCTACTCATGCACATTAAAAATAATTTCAAGATGGTTTTAATATGATTTCATGTCAATAGAGGGTCATCAACTATGGTTTTCACCAATACATTCACATAATAGTGTTTTAAAAAACTCAAATAGAATTTATAGTCATCCTATGAAAATGAAAACATGGATTACCACTCCATTTGTTCCAAACATTCTAAAATCAATCTATAGTTTTTTCTAATATTTTATAGTAATAAAGATAATTGTTTCATGGGTTTCCCCTAATGGTTGTTTTTAAATGAATAAAATTAAATATGAACTGTTTATTTTGTAGGTCATAGCTCATAGCATATCTTATTGATGTGTCATAAACTCATACATGTCTAAATTAACTGAAAGATATTTTTATTATAAATTAGAATCAATTCTAGGTTATTTTATATGGTTTTCCGAAATATATGTGCATTTTTTGTGTTTAAAATAATAAAAGGAATTTTCATTCATTATGGAAAATAATAATAATATATTTTTGTTACAACCACATCTAAAAATAAAAGTTTTTTGTGGGTTTTGTTATAATATTTCATAGTATTATATGTTTTTTATTGATTTTTTCTCTCAGATTCATGTTTTTAAAGACATTCAATTCTGTAAAAACTACATATTCAGTCATTACAATAACTCCCCATGTTTGATTGAATGAGTTTAAATGTTATCATTTATAATGATAAAATTTACTAAATTTTAGTTTATTCTTATATAATGGATTGAAGTTTCATGTATAATATTGATTGGATCACTCATGAGTTTCACAAGGACAAGGAATATTTTTTGGATTTTTCATTCAATAATTGTTCTGAAAAATAATTTATTTTTTCCCCATGTTTCTGTTGCATTGGAGGGCCTTGGTTAACACATGAGGACGTAAGTTACCTAACCTATGAAATATGTTTTCAAAAAAAATCATGTTTGGTATCATAATGGAGAAAAAGTTAAAATGGAGAATGAATTTGATTCAACTGAAATGATATTAATATGAATTTTTATTTCTGATCAGTTTCCATTTGTTTCACAAGACAACACATTAAGTAGAGAAATGGAAGAGGAAATGAATATGGGAACACAATTTTCAAATAATGATCAGAATGATTACGTTGAGTGTGTTATAACGTTGTTTCAAGACACAAATACCCCATTATATTAGTCATGTGGAAAAATTAAAAAACTAGTGTTTTTAATGTGATTATATCATGGGAAAACATTTTATAGATAATGTAATACGGTGAATGACTATCTATATACCCTTTTTTATGGACATGCTACCTGATGATGCATGTATTCCTAAAAATGATTATATGGCATCAAAGTTGGTTTCAAAATTTGTATTTTTATGTACTAAAATCCACGTATTCCCTAATGGGTTTTGACACTTCTTGATAGGGTAATGTTGAGTTAAAAGAGTGAAAACAATGTGGTACATTAATATCAATGACTAATAACAATGGAACTCAATCTCGTGTACAATATAAAGTGATGTGGGACTCTCCATTGATTCCTAGACTTCAAATAAATTATGTGAAAACAAATGGAGAAGAATATTAGATGGCCTGAAGATGAATGAAATAAGGATAATGATGATATAGTTCATACTTCTAACAGGTTAGTGTGAAAAAAATTGGATAAGTTACATCTTTATTTTACAACTGAATCACATAATGATATATTTGGATATTCATTTGATGGTTTTAACCCATTTTAGCTGATGCATATTTCACATAGTACATGGCCTTTTTTCATTCATATTTATAATTTATTAACATGTATGTGTATGAAAAATCAAGTTACTATCATGATTATATTGATTTATAGACCAAATAATCTTGTAAATGTTGTTGATATATATTGGCATATATTAAAAGATGTGTTGAAGGAGCTTTGGAACGTTGGTGTGTATACATTTGATGAATTTAGAAATGATTGAAATATGTTTCTTGCAACATTATTATGAATAAGAAATGACTTCCATGCCTATGGAATGATTTCTGGTTGATGTTCCAAGAAGAGATTATCCAACCCTATATTTTGGAAAAATATGTGTTTTAATAGATTAATATTTCAGTGAACATTTAGTTTCATAGGGCATCAACGATATCTACAAATGGATAATCAATACAGGAAAATTCAAAGATAGTTTTATATTTCCATAATGGTAGATGAAATAACACAATGAATTTCGGAGGTTATATTTTTAAAGAACTTGATGGTAGGAATTTTTTTCATGGAAATGGTCAGTTATATTCCAAAAACAAAAAGAATGTTCCTTTGAATTCCAATAGTAATTGGAGATAGAAAAGTATATTCTTTGAGTTACTATATTCATCATCAAATATGTGGCATCAATGCTTGTATGTAATGAATATTGAAAAAAATGTGTTTAAAATGTTACTTGAAATTCTTTTAAATGTAAATAGAATAAGGGAATATGATTTGTGCACACATCATGATTTAATTGATTGGGGTAAAAAAACCAGACTCTATCATGTATTTATAGGTTAAAATAAGCATAAAGTCCCAATTTTATGATTTTTTATGAAAATGTAGGGAAAAAATATTTATTTCATGTCTGGGCATGTTTAATGGTTCTATATGGTTATTCAAAAAACATTTCAAAATGAGTGAATGCATGAGATGTGAAACAAAAATACCTCAAAACCCAAGACATCCATGTCATGTTGCATGAATTGATCCATATTTCCATTGTACATTTTCTGTCACATGATATCAGGATTTATATTATTAGATTATATCACCTTTATCAATATTAATGTGCTAAAATATTGAAAAAATGTGTTTTGAAAAAAAAAACTACAAAAATATGGACCGATCATTCTTTTTGAATTGGAGAAAAATTTCCCCCATAGTTTTTCACATGTATGTTACATCTGACCCTGCATATTCTATCATATGTTCTTTTTGGGGGGCGTGTTTCTAGTTTCAAGATGTATCTAACAGAAAGAATGATGTTTGCATTGAAATCTTATTTGTGAAATAAAAATCCTCCTGAAGGATCTGTTGTGATAGGTTATTTGTCATAGGAATTCATTTTTTTTTTCAATGTTTCCATGAGATCTAATCAGAAAATGAGAACTAATGATGAGGATTATGATATCATTGATCCAAAACATCTTTCACTTCCCTAAAATGGGGATATCAGGATCTTATTGGTTGTGTACATTGAATATGGATGAGTGGAAAATCACTTATCGTACATTATTATTCAATTGTGGCCTGGTTGACGATTACATCATGTAAGTAAAATAATAAAATAGTAGGTTTTTATGTTTTTATATATTTTATGATATCGTTATATTTACATATTTCTAGAGTACAATGTGAAATTATAAATAGAGCACGTCACTATTTATATATTATGAGGTGGAAGGAATTACATAGTAAATATTTTCCAACTTTGTTGATTTAAAAGGTAAAAATTATTATTTTTATAATACTAAAATCTCGGTTGTTGTTCAATATTCATTGTTAAAGTATTTCATGCCCAATGTTTACCTATGGATGATGTATCTGCAAAAATAAGGGAATTTTCATTTAGTACCAACAATGTGGTTCATGAAAGAAAATAAATGGCTATCAACCATTTTAAATTAATTATAAATAGTTGTGAAACAAACATGACAACAATATATGGTGGTTTCATGATAAGAACACCAATAGATTGTTATTCTAGTGCATCATAGAGGCATCCTTGATAAAAAATAAGTCGCATTATGAGGTTTTTTAGGGAATAATTTTATTACATTACTATTCACATGGTCGTGTCCCTATGATTAAATTAAAGTGTTTTGGTTCCCTAACATTACATGCCTTTTATAAAGATATGTGTTGTTATAGAGTGATTGATATGAAATTTTAGCAACAAATAGATGGGTTTTATATTATTACAACACAAGATATACATGTATTTTATGCAAATGACACTTTAAAACTACAACTTGTTGATCTTATTGATGATATTAAAAGACATATTTTAGATGATGTATTGGATTATGGGGATGTTTTGGATGAACTGGTAGGTATTCACTCAAATATATCATTTGAGGATAAAGATTATTAAATCATGATAATGGATTGTGAACCCGAAATTATAACATAAAATGCATAGTGTTACATTTTTTGGTGAATTTAGATTATAATTTTATGATATGGTATGTTTTTTTAATCTTTAATAGTATTTGATTCTTTTTTTCAATTTTTTCACTTTGTGAGAAAACTCAATACTCAAAAAAAATTATTGGAAGATGTATTGTTATTAAAAATAATATGAATTTACATGGAATCACTATAGTTATTTAATGTTTTGTTTTATTTTAAAAATTTTCACATCACATTTTAAATTAATAATTTATTATGTCTTAGGAGGAAATCCCTAAAAAATGGAGGAAAATAGTAGCCAGTTTAGTGAGGCTGGCATAACAAATATGATTGTTCTGGTGAGTCCATTATTTATTTATTGACTATGTATGAAAATTACAGAAAACATATTTAATATGACCATGAATCATTAATGAGGGAACATGCATTCAATGAAGATGGTTCGGGCACATTAGATTTCAGGATCGACTCTACATGCATCCCCCCTACATGTACCGCCTCTCAGTCCATGACTCTATAGTCTCTGAGACAGATTCTTCTAATCATGCCCCCACTTATATGCCTAACCCATAGATAATAGGTCATCGTTTTTAAATATTTCTCCATCATAAAATGTAGGGTAGTCCATATCATTCTACCCCTCATCATTTTTACCCTTATCTACCTTCATCTATATAAGGTACACCTCTATTTTTTATTCCCCTTGTATATCCATACCATCCTACCCAACCTCAGCAATCATAGTCTACAATGGAGGATACATCTCCAGTTACTGCCCCAACATATTTTCCAGGATCAAGTGACAACAAATAGAGATAATAGTATATATTTAAAAAGTAATGAAATTAATAAAAATTAATATAATTTTAGTTATATATGTGTAAAAAAATTTTGTTTCTTTTTTCAAGATCATCTTCTACTAAAAGACCTGGTCGTAAAAAGATTTATAAAGTGTGGAAAATACACACACAAATCGTGGTTCTGTATAATGAGGAATAGAAAATTATTGAATAAAATGGTAATTAATTGGGGAGTTTAATGGGGAAAGTCAATAGACATTGAAATATTATTCAATATCATGCAATCGAGTGGAGAAAAGTCAGGAAAAAATAAAATACAAGAGTTGGGCAGAAATTTAGATAATATATTTTCTAAAATTAATTTTAAATTTCATTATAATGTATTATTGATAATTTTTTAGGAATATTCTTCTTCGATATGACATCTTTGATGGTGTCCATACTAAGAGAACAAATTTAATGGAATTTATGGAGATGTGGTGATCCAACAAGTATGGCATGTATGTTGGATGGAAAAAATAAGAGTTCTCGATCATGAAAATGGATCGTTCTTCAACGAATGCCCAATTTCACAATCAAAACTAATTTATTGAATATTGGAGTTGTTATTCATTCATGGAAATTTATAGTCTTAATGTTTTTAATAATGTACCTCTTTTTCCAAAAATGTTTCATTTCTGTAGTTGATGATTTTATTTGATTTGATTGTGTTCAGTTTTAATTTTTAGACTTTGTTATTTGAGTTATGATTTGAAGTCATTGAATAGTTATATTGAAATGATGATTTTTATCCCTTATGACTTGTTGAAATTTTATTTTTTTACTAATATGATTCTTCGGAAAGGAACATGAAAATAAGGGCACCCTAATATATAATCAAACTCTAGGGAGAACTACAATTCCAAATCATAATGTGTCATAGGTAATATATGATTTAACATTGATTATAATATTATTTTTTACATTTATTTATGGTTCAATTTTGATGAATAAATGAAAATAAATTATCGAAGGGCATGTTACCCAATCATCATTGTTTTTTTCTAGTAGGAAAAAGAAAGATAGAATTGTTGTTAATCAACAAATGTATGAAAAAATTGTAAGAATGTTTTTAAATTTTTAGGTTACAGTATGCATCTTCCATAAAATATGAGATTTTTTCAATAACCAAACTCAAAAAACATTGGTTGTGTGGGTTTTTAATTGCACCTATTGAAATACCATTTTTACATATTAATATATTTTGGTACAATTTATCATTTCTCATGAATTACTATTATTTTCAATATATAGAAACCCAAAATGGAAGCAATAAACTAGAATATGAAAAGATGGATTCTGAATGTTGTCATGGAATTGTTTTTAGACATAGGGGAATATTTTATCCTTGTTTTATGTATTTTTCCTATAGACCTTTGGGAAAAATATCATTCTCAATAGTCCACTCTAATTTAAAGAACCACCCTCAAACAACCTTTACAAACCCCACAACATTGAGAACCTACACCGACATCAGGAATTATATTGAATTGTATTTCAATTTATTATTTTAATTTGTTTTTTCCATGCGGATTTAATACCTAGAGAGTCCAGTCACCTACATAATACACCGTCTACTCCCTCTTGATGATTTTCATTCATAGTGTTTGTAAAAATTCTAGAGTGACCCAACTAGATCTAGTATAGTGCAATGGAATTCAATCCTACTCTACATGTCATCTCTAGTATGCATGAATTGAATACCATAATCCATTGTAACCCCTATGTTTATACATATCCCATAAACTAAAATATTTCATCACAACACTAAAACCTCAATCATTATTACTGGAAATTGATCCAGTCTCTAATAAGGCATGCACAGTTCATTTTTTTTCATATTACACCTGTGATCATTGCACACAAAGTGATCACCGTGTGTTCATATTAAACCTGAAACTACTTGATCCAACTACAATCCAGTGACAAAAATTTTTATTCATCCATTGATCACGATCTTATAGCAGTCTATTTGTATGTGGGGAGGCTCCACTAGAGTAATATAAAGACTCAACAAGACAACATGAAAGATATTAAAACCCAATATAGTTTAGACAAGAAAACCTAGCTATTGAATTTTACCATCTCCAATTATTCTCAAATGTAATCAATTATCATTATTATTATGAATATCTCAACTGTTTATCATTCCTTTTTTCAATTACAATTGAGAGATGAGGCTAGGATGAGATATATAATGGGAATAGGGTATATAGGGACTAATAATTCCTATATAGTAGGAAAACTCATATCAATTTTGTTCTACTTTATTATATCCATTATAATAGTTTTATGTGAAGTTTTATTCTTCATTTTCTTGTAAAAAAAAATTTTTTCCTACACCTCTAAATTTTTTTCATCGTTTTTCCTCACCATTATGTTGCTCTTGGGAACTCCTATTTTATGATAATGAAGAATTTACAATATTGTTAATCAATGTAATGAGGAATGTATTCTTTTAGAGTCATTAAATATTAATACATCATTATTTCATTAAAAATCTAAGATTGTGGGGGTTATTGGATCCATAGGATGGTGTCATTGGCCTCATATTTTGATTTCTTATTTGTTTTCTCCGCTTATTTTCAAAATATTTCCCCATCACTACATTCATTTTTTTATATCACGATATGACTGGTAGGTTGTAATATTAAATGGGTGTAGAAGCATGATAAATATATGATTAATGGTATTCCTTTAGTATATGAGTATCATTTCTTTCTAACCGATGAGTAGATGAGTAAGTGGTACACATTTAATGATCCATTAAGTGAATTGTTTATTCAATCTTGAACTTCAGCATAATACCCATCCATGTGAAAAACCATACCTATTTTAATTCAATAGTAGCCTTCCTCCAGACATTGGAACCAATTGCACTAAACTCATCATCAATATCATCATTTAGTACTACTAAATTTCCTTGAGATTTATATTACATTCTCTCAAACACTCAAACAACCACAAATCAAGGTATGTAGGCAACGTAAACCCATATCTCATCCTCGATGGTTCATTAATAGATTTTTCATTATTAGTTAAATTATTCATTTATATTATTTATTTTAATGTTTACCTACTATAATGGTAGCTCCCTTTTATATGATTCTCTTCATGATTTAGCGGCATAGGAAGCGAACACATTTGGACTAGATGATTATTTACATCAGGTTTTAGGTGATGAGCCCAGTGGAATGGTTTGTTGTAAACCTAGAAAGAATATAATGTCCTCTAAAAATTTGTTATCAGGTAATGAATGTTATATCAATATTTCAACAATTTTAATCGAAGATCAATTTCCTGATTCCATTGAGATATAAATTCAATAAGTTAGATATGAAACTCAAAATTTATGGGAAAAAGAAAATTAACTATTGTTCAATGTGATATCAGCTATATGTTTTTAACTTCCCCCAAAGATTTCTGAAATAGTGGATGAATTTTTATCGCGTATGCGCTTGATGAATGAGGTTGGTGATGATTTTTTAGTTCAAAAATATGGTGGAGAGGCTAGAGATACTGGAGGATAGGATTAAGATGATGGTAAAGATATTGAAGATGTTGATGATGATGATGATGTTGGTGGTATGCATGTTGATGTTTTTGATATTGGTACTAATGATGATGAGGATTCATATGAATTTATTGAGCGACTTTATAGAATGTTTCATTATTTATCAATTTTTTCATTGTTTTTAAAATATCAATCGTATATGTATTTTTTTGACGAAATTAGTAGTTGTAAGTGGTTTTTAGAATTTTTTTGGGGTATTTCTTTGTTTTTTTGTATAATCATGGTATAGTTAATTATTGTAGGTTTTTTTATAATGCAGGTGAATTTGATGATGTTTTTATATACTACTGAAATTTGCAACAGTTTTATTTGTATGTGGATTTGGGAATTAGTTGCAGGTGACGGAATATATTTATGTTATACCATAGGATCCCAAAACCATTGTTTTATCAATGGAAATAGGGGAATAAATCCATGTTTTAAACTTATGAAATATCTTATATAAATCCACGGTGTAACCACAACTATAGATGTCCTGAAACCTTGGTTAACTTAGTGTCCATCGGTCCCTATAGCCTCGTTTAAAACTGTGGTTGTAGGGCGTTATTGCCATGATAAAACTATGGATATGGGATTCTAATATCCATTTTTGAAACCATTGTCGTAGGATGATATTTTCTTGATTTAAACTCTGGAAATAGGGTTTCTCTACTACCATGACAATATCCACCACAGTTAATAAAATATAATTTTAATAGGCTATTTCCATGGTTTGAGAGCCTATGAACACAGTTTCAAACTGTGGGTGTAGGTAAAATTTCTAGTTGTGACCGCCTAAGTTAATTGGGTGTGGTATTTGTTTTACCTATTAATAGGCGGATAGTGTTGGTTAGTTACTTGTTTCCCTTTTATTTGTTTTTGTGGAATAATTATTGGGTCCCGTTCTCTCCCCTCCCCAAGAGGTGGGGGTTTGGATCCATGAAAAATGTATTGGCTTAGTTATAGCCCCCTCCGTTCAGGAGTAGGTTGTTTAAATGTTCATTTTGGGTTCCTCATAACATGGTTAGGTAGGGTGCTATGTGGGAGTATTAGTAGGATTTTGTTGGAGAGTCCTATTCCTATTGCCTGGTGAATTCTCATTTAGTTATTTATAGATAGTTCTTATTAGTGGGGAGAACCACTCTGGGTCTCAAAAATCATATTTTTAAGGATTTTTTAGATGTTAGATGTTATAAAATGGTGGGGAGTATGTTTTGGCCTACCCTTCGAAAATTGTTGGATTATTTTAGTTCTCATTATTTTGGGTGATTGTTTGGTTAATTGGGAGAAGGTCTAACAATATGGTTTTCTTCTTGGTTGTAGAGGTAGTGGATTGATCTTTTCGTTATTTCTCGAGAAGTGGTTGTGATTTGTTGTTTGGTTTGGGAAATAGGATTATGTTCTGTTAATGGTAAATTAGATTTCGGTAGATTGAGTGGCTAGATCATGTTGGTGAGGAATTATTAGGAGTTGATCAATCGGTTGAAAATTTTTATGGCTTTATAGGGGCGAAATGGTTTAATGGTTGGGAGAATTGTCACATCGAATTTTGTTTCATGTCTTGGTTTTGATCCGGTTTGTTGGAAATAACGATACATTTCATGGGTTTTGGGTGATATTAATGTTGGTTTTTGATGTTAAATATATTTCAAATCATCAAAGCATGGGTTCCCGATATCTTTGGGGGTGGGGGTTGAAGAATAGATCATTTTTAATAGATTTTATGTGAAAAGCCTTGTTTTACATAATGAAATTGTTTTATGAAAATTTACGTGGTTTATTGATCTGTGAAACAAATATAAAGCATTTTTTTCTGTTGTGTGTGTGTTTGTGTGTTTGGAATTAAATTTTCATGTTCAAGGTGTATTTGAAAATATGTCGGATAGGATTGATCACAAAATGGAAACCTCAGTATCATGGTTAGTGGATTTGTACTAGTATGTTAGAAATCTGGAGTGGTTTCATAACTATTTCACATAGAAAGTGTGATGATGAGAACACTACATAAATTATGAAAATTATTTTATGGATCACTAGGTTATGGGTATTGGTTCCCTACTAGTGGTGAGTCCATGAGAACATATATTTTTATGGTTACTTTTATAGTGAGATACAAGGTACATTGGGCCCACAACTAACTAGTTCCTAGGGGTGTTCTCATGACTTGTGATCATTGGATATTTTTTACTCACCATCAGTATATAGATACTTTGGTTCATAAATTCAACACTTTTTGTGTTTTATTTAAAAGTGTAATTTCTTTAAATCATCCCCTTGAAAAAAAATCATTTTGATGTTTCATATCATTGTAAATTGTTCTAGTATTCTTTTTAATAAAACATGCATGCTTTTAATTGATAAATTCCATAGCATGGAATATTTTTTGGAAAAATATATTTTTTTTTATTTTATATCAAATTTTAAATTGACTTTTTTTATTTTTTGTGGAAGTGAATTTGGAATAGAATATCGGGAAACCTACTTAGTTTTAATACTCATACCTATAGTTTTCTTCTTTTTTATCCCTTTTGAAGGTTTCATCGTGGGTTCGGTTTCCTTGAAAAACATTTGATCATTATGTTGGATAGTGTCAATATAGGTCACATGTAGTTAGTTGGTCATCATGTCTGGTTGTATTAGTTGTATTTTTTAATTGTAATTTTAGTGTTGGTGTATAATTGATGTCAGTATAATTTTTATACAAATGTGTTTTGGGATTTCCATTATTTCTGTTGTTTATATTATTTTTTATATTTTGGTGAAATAATTCCCTTTTTTACTCTATTGATGTCCTCAATTCTACTCGACATCCATAGAGGATGAAGAATGCCTTTCGGGGCTTATCACAAAGTGGCCCGAGTGACTAATTTATGGTCAACTTGGGCTGGTTCGTGACCAATTTGATCCCACTCTTGAGGCCAATCCTTTAACTATACATATATATTTAAATTATATAAGTGTTTGAAGGTATCATGTACTGTGATAGATGAATGAAATTACTATACCACCAAATGTTGTGTTCCTTGTATAAATGTTTAGGAAGACATTTATCTCTATGAATTGTAAATAGTATGATGTAATGAATACACACAACCTCCAGTAGTGCAGAGAATCCGCCAAGGATTTCACATGATTTGGACAACAATGGAATCTTATAAGTAAAGAGACACCTTTTCCAATGTCCCAAGGTACCCCTATAGTCATAGTGACTTTATAAACCCTCAGTTTTCCCCTAATTCACATGATCAGGAACCTTATGCCTCTGGATTCCTCATGTCTCGAAGTACCAACACCTCGAAGGCCTTCCCAAGAAACAGTATCCCAATCCTAACTAATCCTACTCAAAAGATCATTTCATCCCATGTAATGATAACTAAAGGAACAAAGATTTATTTTCTCAAATAAATTTCCATTCCCACATCCTTGATCATGGAAAGCCTCACCCACAACCTGATAGCCTCATTGCTAGCAAGATAATGCTTCTCATCTTCCACGTGGATTTCTATAGAAAGAACCGCAAAACCATAAATACCTAATCTAAAACAATTAGGGGCCTCTAACCACATGAGTGGTCCCAACCACCTCATCCCAGAGTCAATCTATTTTAAAGTGTATCAATCGGCAAATTGTCCATCATGGTTGAGTGAAAATCATCAAATAAGAAACATGGCCACAACATCACTAGAAACTCGTGCCCCTATGACCATGTTGCTAAAATGCGATGGCATTTACATCCAATTATCTAATGATTAGCCAAAAAAATAGTAACACTACCCTAAAATGACATCCAAGATGCCCAATCCCACGGTTAAACCCACCCAAGAAAACATGGGTCATGCCAAACCGGTGACCAAGATCACTCAATCGTGATTTCCATTCTATACCTAGCTCTCACTTTGACTATCAGAT
Source organism: Viscum album (assembly GCA_963277665.1). Taxonomy (NCBI): domain Eukaryota; kingdom Viridiplantae; phylum Streptophyta; class Magnoliopsida; order Santalales; family Viscaceae; genus Viscum; species Viscum album. The sequence goes on along the minus strand of OY728161.1, from coordinate 604,565,370 downwards.
CCCCAAGGGTCATAGCATATGTAATATCAAGAATCAAATCTATATAAAAAATATAATTCACTTTAAATATGATATTCAGTTTAAACATATTGAATAGCCTAAGATACAAATTCTAACATATCATTATCGAGGTCCTGAATGCCTATAATCCGAACAACAAATATTTATCAATTTAGACATACATGTTTAAATAAAAAAATTATTTAAATCTATTTCGGAGTGTAGGATTTAAATAATGATGTAGATGCTCAATATAAAAGAAGGGGGTGAATTTTACACTTTAAAAATTTCCTTAGACAAGGAAAAATCTATGTCTAACAAACTTAAACTAAGAAAATTCACCACACCTCTAATCACCAACTGAAGAATTAGAACCAAAGTTTACAATATGAGAATCTACCTTAAAGTGTATAGAATCTAAACTAATCAGAGTACAAATGTAAGGAAATATAATAAGGTTATACTTTCTTTACAATACAAAAAGTGCAGTGGAAGAAAAAGTAGTCTAACTACAAGTAACAAGATATAAGTCTTTTAACCCAAAGAGAAGGGTATCCAACAACCTTGGATAAAGGTCCCTTGATTTATACTTTCAAAAAGTCTTTCTTACCCACACCAGGGTAAGCCCTCGATATGAAAATCGGAATCTCTATCTTTCTATCCCCGCAAGCCCTAAACATTATGATAGTTGGAACCTATGTCTTCCTCAGTAAGGAAGCCCTTGAACTTCAAGGTAGTTGGCACCTATGTCTTCCTATACCCGGAAGTCCTCGAATGTAATTTCAAACATTCAGAGTCGCACAAAGAAATTAGAACGAGCAGTTTTGTACACACAAGGTATGAAAATATTCTCTCTCTAGATATCTCCTTAACAGTGTGTGGTCTCTAGATCGATCCACTGCATATTGAGCTCTTTCCAATGAGCTCCTATTTATAGGAAAATTTCCAACGGTCGGCTCCCTCCTCCAACGGTCATATTTTCCATGAAATTCAGAGGGAGCTATACACGTGTAACTCAACCAACGGTTAATTAGAAATAGAATGGATGATATCGTTTAATAATAAATCATGTATAACTGAATGCACGTCATCGTTTTGAAATGGATCATATGTAAGTAAAATCCATACAAAATTTCTGAGTGTAAGCAAATTAAAAGTTCAGAGTCTAACCAAAACAAAATTCGGAGTCTATGTTAAGAAATGTTCGGATTCTGTTTTATAGGAATTCGGAGTCTGGTTTCACCAGAGATCGGAATCTGAAGTTGGAGAGTTCGAAGTCGAACTAGTGAAAGTTCAGGGTCAAACTTCATAAGAGTTCGCAGTCGAACTCATGAATGTTCATAGTCGAACTTCCTAAGAGTTTGGAGTCGAACATAATAAATTTTGGAGTCGAACTTTATAAGAGTCTTGAGTCGAACTCATGAAAGTTCAGAGTTGAACTTCATAAGAGTTTAGAGTCGAACTCCTGAATGTTCGGAGTTGAAATTTATTAGAGTTCGGAGTCGAAATCGTGATAGTTCAGAGTTGAACTTAATAAGTGTTCAGAGTCTAACTCATGAAAGTTCGAAGTCGAACTTCATAAGAGTTCGAAGTCCATAATTCAGATTGGAACTTCATTTCAGTTCACATCCAGAATTCGGATCCTAAAAAAAGAATGATCCAAATCATTACATTTAATGACTTCTTGGATTTTGGGTATGAATTTGGTTTTTGTACTTAAGATAAATATTGCTATGTATAAGAAAATATCGATTAGGGTAAATTTACTTAAAGAAGTAAATTTTCCTTATGAAGGTTAAATTTATATTTGCTTAAGTATATGTTGTTTGTGACTTTCAAAACAATAAGGAATTAAAAAGTCATAAGGAAAACCTTATTGACTCAACAATATCCCCCTTTTTGGAAAGCATAAACATCCTTATGAAAAAGAATATAAGGACTTTGAAAAATTTCATTAGACTTTGAACTTAAATCTTCTCTCCCTTTGTTCATGGATGAAATTGAATACAACTAACTCCCCCCTTAGGCATTGAAACTCGAAGGATTGTATTCTGAGTTTTTTCATTACCATGGGAATGAAAAACTTTGTAGAGAGCAACTCCCCCTTACTTTAAGTATATTATAAAATTGTTCTTTCTTCTCTTTTTAGTGGTTCTTTTTTCCTTCTCCCCCTTAGGAGTAGTTCTTTTTCCTTCTCCACTATTGTGATTTTCAAAAAGAATTGAAGGGAATGAAAATATGGTACCTAAAAGAGTAGTAATAACACTACAATATACAATTATCCAAACAACATTTCATTAGAGCTTGTCAAAAAAACAAGGAAAGAAAAATACAACAACAGAATCAGAGTGAGTTCATTTGTCTTCATTTTCCTTCAGCATGAGCTTCTTTAACAAGGTTTTGAGTTTCTTCAAGTCTCTCTGGTCTTCCTTAACTTGCCTCTCTAAGGATTTTACCTTTTCTCCTTGGAATTTTAAAGCTTCTGCCTGAGCCTCCATGGATTCTTTCTGCAACTTTATTATTTCATCTTGCTTTTCCAACTTCTCCTTAAAATCAATCCAAAAATCTCTTTCAAATTTCAAATTCTGAGATACTGAGTTAAGCTTCTCATTCAGGTCCCTGACCTGTTGATTCTGAGAATTTTTCACTTGGGTCAGATTTTCATAAATATCCTTAACCAATTTATCCTCTTTGTCAAAAGCCTTTTTAAGATCATCCAGAAAACATTCAAACTGAACTAAATCTTAATCAACTCTCTTATACCACTTTGTTACCTTACTGCAAAACATTCTCTGCACATCATAATCGATAAGAAAAATTTTTTGTTCAGCTTTGATCTTCACAAACATATCCATGACCATGGATAAGGAATCTAATTTCTGATTCATACTTTGTTGCAACATCTGGCATCTGGAATCTATAAATGACAAAAAAAGGTATTTTGTCAACCAGCTTCTATAGATATTGAACCAAAAAATCATTCCCATGAGATGATGATTCCGAATTAGATAAATCTCTTTGATATTGATCTTCTTCAATTTGCACCAGTTTTCTCTTAGAAGAACCACCACCCTCCTTCTTCCTGAAGACTTCATTTGTTGGAGTATCCATGAGAGCTTGCTTTCCCTTATCAGACTTCGGAATTGGTTCCTTATTAAGAGATACTTCCTTAGATTCAGAAACATGAATAATCTGGACTTCTTCTGGTTTCTGTTTTTCTTGTCTTTTCTCAAGAAAATTCCCCTCATAGAATTCTTCGTCATCATACAATACATTTTATTCTTCTTCTTCTTGTTGTTGCTTATCATCATTCTTACTAGCTTCCTCATCTCCCTTTCTTAGAGTAGCTAACTTAGAAGATTCTTACATATCTTTATAAATCTATAATTTCTTGATCAAGGAATATAAATATTCACTTCCTTCTTCTTCTTCTTCTTCTTCTTCTACAACCTCTTCCTCTACTTCTTACTCAGCCTCTTTTTCAGCTTCTTTAACTACTTATTTACCCTTGTATTTTTCCAGAGTGACATAATTCTTAGCTGAAGTTTCTGGTAAAGAAGGTTCTATAAGGAATGATTTCAGAACCGGAATCAACTCAGAAGCTAACTCTATAGCTCTCAGCAAGGATTGCACCACTTCAGTTTCAGACACATTCTATTTCATTCTATTCTCTTTCACATGTTTCTATAGCTCTTCTGCATCTATTTCTTTTAAGGCCTTAGCCTCTACAGGGTCCAATCCAAATTATGGATCCGCTTCTTTCCTCTTATCTTTGTCTTCCCACCACCTGGTTGCCACTTCATCTTTATATGTTTTCTGCTTCTTCGGTTTGGGGGGAGCAGACTAAGTTTCCTTAGCCTAAGGATTTTCTTTATCAGCAACCACTTCCTTAACCTTTCACTTCTTCATTGTATTTTTGGATAGTTCCGGATTCTGTGTTTCTTTCTGATCTGCTTTAACCTCTTCCACAGAAAGAGGGTAAAACACTCCGGATTCAGTGAAAAACCCATATTCATCCTCTTCAAGGTATCATCACTAACCAACATAAGCTTGCAATTCCAGACTTTTGATTTGCATGCATCCTTGAAGGATTCTAAGCACCAAACTATCAGCCTAGATAATAAGGAAGGGTACATAATTATTTGAGCTTTCATATTCCCTTCATTGATGTTGTTGATCATAATCAAGACATGCCTCATCAAATTTTTCTTTCTTAGATTTAACAAGATATCTAAAACATAGATATCACTTTTCATAAAATTATCTTTATCGCCTCTTCTTGGTACGAGAATAACTTGTACCCAAAACTGAAGAATCTTATTGTTCGGAGTGATATGGGAAATATTAGCGGTCGTTGCATCCTTAAGTCTAAGGCATTTTATAGCCTTTTCCTTGATGAGACTTCCTTGCTCATCTGGAAGCTTATGTGAGAAAAAATCAGTTTCCCCCGTATGCGAAAAACCAACTAAGCTCGCAACTTTGGTGTAGTAAAGCTTATATGTCTTCCCATAAGACTTGAATGAAAAACAGTCTCTGCTATCTTCCATCTGGAAGGAAACAGACTCATAGAACTGGATCAACAAATCAGTATAAATCGAATCCTATTTTTCTGACTTGAACAATCATATATCTTCCCAACCATTCAATTTTATATTCATGGATATAAAAGAATCAAGCTTGTAGAAATACGGATGAACTAACCTTTCCCTAAAAACTATACACATAGAGATTGGTTTAGTAGTTGATATATCCTGATATACAGCTTCAACAGACATTCGGAGTGAATAATTAAGAAAGATTCGGAATGGCTTTGCAAAGATCGGAACTGGTCTTAAGAAGAGAATCAGGGGTTCCACACACAAAAGCTTTCAAAACAGATGTGGGACGTGTCTTGGGGACCAATTTATATAGGCGATGGATGTGACCTTTGGTCTTCCAAAATCCATCTAACTGTTGAAAAAGTTTTGATCTGATCTTACAGTGGAAAACAATCCCGCAAGGAAAACTTGACTCAGATCTTTTGAGGCTTTCAGGAAAACATCCGGATTTGAGAAAAACTAGAATCCATACATAAAAAAACATGAAAATACAGCAAGAAAAAAATGATTATGAAACTATATGTAAGGAAATCATAGCTCTCGAATTGGATAGAAAAATTGTTCGTAATTAGTAATATTCTTCTCAAAGAAATAAATTTAAAAACAAACATATTACGAAAGTTCCAGTACAAAAATATCATTATGAAAACTCCAGTATGAAAATCTCCATTCTGGATGTTCTCATTCAGAAAATTTCAATCCTGAAAACTTTAGTTCTGGAAATTCTCAATCCAGAAAATTTAGTTTCAGAAATTTCCATTCCGGAAACATCAGTTCTGAAATGTTTGAAAAACTAACTATGAAAATTTTAGTTAAGCTATGTTTTAAAAAAAGTTATGAAACTTTTAGTTACACTAAAAATCAAATGTACTCCCCCTATGAAAAGGAGTTTATTACTACTAGGGGAATTGTTCAACAAGAAGGTAATGAAGAATGATTACCTTACAGTTATCATTCCTAACTTTTTCTTAATGTATTCAAATCTATCGGAGGGTAATGATTTTGTGAAAATATCATCAAGTTGATCTTGCATTCCGATAAACTGAAGTTTGATATCTCCTTTAACTGTGTCATCCCTAAGAAATTGATGCCTAATGTCTATGTGTTTTTCACGAGAGTGATTTACAGGGTTCTTACATAGGGCAATGGCACTTCTGTTATCACACAAAATTTGAGTATTAGTAAAAATAAGGCCATAATCTGTGAGTGTGTGTTGCATCCACAACACTTGAGCACAACAACTTCCAGCTGCTACATATTCAGCTTCAGTAGTGGAAAGTGCTACAGAATGTTACTTCTTGTAGGACCAAGAAACTAATGAATCTCCTAAGAAATAAAAATTTCCAGATGTACTCTTTCTATCCATTCTACATCCACCAAAGTCAGCATCCGAAAAACTTTTTAGAATAAAATCATTTCCAGAAGTATAAGATAATCCTAGATCCATGGTTCCCTTTTGGTAGCGAAAAATTATTTGTATCGCCTTTAAGTGAGATTCCTTATGATTGGATTGATATCTTGCACATAACCATACTGAAAACATTATGTCTGGTCGACTAGCTGTTAAGTAAAGTAGACTTCTTATCATACCGTTAAAAGATTTTTGATCTAATGGTTTCCCAGCTTCATCAAGATCTAAGGAGTTTGAGGTACCGATGAGAGTACTTATACTCTTAGTGCTGTCATAACCGTACTTTTTGAGAATATCTTTAATATACATATGTTGATATATATAGGTTACTTCTGGTCTTTGAGAAATTTGAAAACCATTGCAAAAAGTTAACTCACCCATCATACTCAATTCAAACTCAGATTTCATTAGACTTGCATATGAATCAGTTAAAGATTGATGAGTTGAACCAAATATGATGTCATCAACATAAATTTTAACAATCAAAACATTATTTTTATCTTTATTTATAAAATGGATTGGATCTGCATTTCCCTTAACATAGTTATTTTGAAGCAAAAATCTTGTGAGTCTATTATACCAGGCTCTTGGGGCTTGTTTATGACCATACAAAGCTTCGGTAATTCTAAAAACATGATCCGGATGTTTTGTATCTTCAAATCCAAGAGGTTGTTCAACAAAAACATCCTATTGAACATAACCGTTAGGAAAAGAACATTTCACATCCATTTGGAAAAGTTTAAAATTGAAGAATGTTGCGAAGGAAAGTAGAATACGAATAGATTCAAGTCAAGCTACTGTAGCGTAGGTTTCTTCATAGCATATTCCCTCTTTCTAGTTATAGCCTTTAGCAACTAGTCTAGCTTTATTTCTTACTATGACTCCATTTTCATCACACATGTTTTTGAAGACCCATTTTACTCCAGTGATAGAAGATTCCTTAGGACTTTCAACCACGCTCCAGACTTTATTCACCTCAAATGCATTTAGTTCATCTTGCATGGCTTTGATCCAATATTCATCACCTAAAGCTTCATTAGTGATTCTTGGTTCTAATTGAGAAAGAAATGATAGATGTTATAATTCATTTCTTAATTAACTTCTATTCCTTTTTGGTTTATTTACATCACCAATGATACTATCATTGCGATGATTCTTAAGAAACTCCTGATTTGGGTTTTGTAAAATATGTTCATCAATATAGGGTAGAATGTCTTCTGGGGTAAATGTTTCAGAAGTATATTCTTGAAGATTTTCCTTATCATAAGGATCTTCTATCAATGGTTTACAATCAGTTTTTGTAAACACATCTGAGGATGCAGTTTGGGATGGTTTAAAAACAAATGGATCAGCCTCATCAAATTTTACATGCACTGTTTCTTCAGCAGTACAAATATTTTTATTGAAAACTCTATATGCCTTTCAAGTTGTGGAGTATCCTAAGAAAATTCCTTCATCAGATTTTGGTGAGAATTTATGTAAATTATATTTAGTATTCAGAATGAATACTTTGAAACCAAAAACCTTGAAGTAGTAAAGTCTTGGTTTTCTACAATTCCATAACTCATAAGGAGTTTTATTATGAAAAGGTCTAATCAAAACTCGATTTATAGTATAACAAGAAGTACTTACAGCATCAGCCTAGAAATGTCTAGCTATAGAATATTCACTCATAATTGTTCTAGTTATCTCTTGAAGAATTCTATTTCTTCTTTCAACTACACCATTTTGGTGAGGAGTTCTGGGTGCTGAAAAATAGTGATTAATACCTTTTCTACTACAAAAAGTTTCAAAATCAGAATTTTGAAATTCTCCTCTATGATCACTATGAATAGTTTTTAGTGGATGATTTTTCTCATTTTTCTCTTGTGATCTATAACTTTTGAAATAAGAAAAATCTTCAGACTTCTTTGCTAGAAAATAGACCCAAGTAAATCTGGTGTATTCATCAACTAGAACAAACACATAGTATTTTCCTCCAATACTTCCAGTTTGTGTTGGACCAAAAAGATCAATGTGCACTAGCTGTAATGCATCATTCATTGAGACAACACCGATTGATTTAAAACTATATTTATGTTTCTTTCCATATTGACAAGGATCACAATCTTTATAAGAATCAAATCTAAGCTATGGTAGATCCATAACTAGTTTCTTCTTAGAAAGTTTACATAAGTTTCTAAAGTTACAGTGACCTAGTCTTCTATTCCATAACCAGGAATGATCTTCCATTACACTTAGGCAAGGTAGGTCTTGGCTCCTTGGATCTTCTAAATTCAAAGTGTATACATTCTCTTGCCTATTGGCTGAGAGAATAAATTCTTCCTTGGAATTGTGTAGTAAGAACTTATCATTCCTAAAATTCACAAGGTATCCTTCATCACAAAACTGAATTGTGCTAATGAGGTTGTGCTTAAGACCCTTAACAAATAAAACATTTGAAATCAATGTTTTACCAAGAAGAACAATATTACCCATACCAACAATTTCTCCCTGAGCATTATCTCAGAAAGATTCCATTCCTCCTTTTGATTTGATAATATTTTCAAAATATCTTTTATTACCAGTCATGTGTCGGGAACATCCATTATCCGTGTACCATGTATTATTGTTGGTAATCCCTCTTTCTTCCTGAAAACAAGAAAATAATTAGACTTTCGTAATCCAAACTTGTTTGGATCTGATATTTCCAGACAATAAAATTTTAGGCACCCACACATTCGTAGAAAAATAGGCTTTATGAAAACCTAAGGATTGGGTTTTATTTAAAGAACAATTATTTGCCTAGTGACCACCACATTAACACTTGGTACAAAATGGGGTACTTTGTGCAACAAAGTAGTTGTTACTAAAAGTTGGTTTTGCATGGGTATAACGAAATCCATATTTGTTTCATAAAGGTCATACTTGTGAATTCATTTTATCAAAAAAAATTACCATGTGTAATGTTTGATAAACACTTCTTTAAGGAAAAAATTTCATACTTGAGTTTTATAACCAAAGTTTTTATCTTCAAAATCATTAGATTTAGAACTAAATCTTGGATCTAAAAAACTTTTCATAGAAATTACATGTTCTAACTCTTTAGAAATTTTGTTCTTCTCAGAACAGAATTCCTCAAGATTTTTTTAAATAATTATAAAATCTGCATTTTTTCTATCAAGATCTTTAGAAAGATATGATATTTTTTTGTAAGAATAGAATTCTTAGAGTTTTCCATATCAAGTTTTTTATTGAGTTTAGAATTTTCAATCTCAAGATGTTCAGCAAACATAGAATCTTCTTCATAGGTAGGTGAAGTATTTTTTAATCAGAAGAGGGTTCTTCATCTGAAGAGTTATAATACATAATATAATTAAAATTTAAAGATACATTGGTCAATAATTCATCATTTCATACCTTAGCCATAAAACAATGATTTTTAATGGGTAATCTGGCTAAAAGGCCAAGATTATTCTATCCTGATGATTCATAATCAGAAGATTCATCTGAGGAGTCACCACCACTGGCACTCCAAGTGTCATTAGTTTCAGAACTTTTTTAGCTTTGGTTTTGTAATACTTTTTTCTGTTCCTTTCATAATTCCATTGTTTTCTTTCTTTCTTTTTGAGTAGAGGGAAATCTGGTCTAATATGTCCAGATCTCTTGAATTCATAACAAGTAACTTCTCCATCATTCCTGTCATTCCTTTCCTTTTTATTATACTTGGATTGGAAATTTCTCTGGCCAGCTATCTTGTTCATTCTTCGATCAAGATTTGCGAACTCATTTTCTAGGAAGTCACTTTCACTAGATTCTGATTGAATAACCACCTTATTAGACTTGGAACTGGTTACTCTCTTAGGAGTCTTAGCTTTCAAATTGTTTGATGTTTTTTTAAAAGAAACAATACCATTCCCATTCTTCTTTTTGATGTTTTCAGCATCTCTCTTCATTCTTGTTTCATGTTGGACAAGAGTTCTGAATAGTTCATCAAGAGAAACTTGAGTGACCTTCCTGTTCTCATCAATAGCTATTCTTTTTTATTCCCACTCATTGGGCATAATATAAATTATATTATCAACAATGGCTTCATCATCTAACCCTTTCTCTCCCATAGACTGTAGACTATTGACTATAGTCATAAATCTCTGTTGAACTTTTCATATTGGTTCTCCATACGGAGAAATGAATCCATGGTATTCAGCTCTAATCATAGTTCTCCTAGTTTCAATCACTTTAGAATTTCCAAAGTGTGTAACTTCTTACTCATTCCAGATACAATTAAATGCTTCACAAGAAGAAATTTGGCTATATATATTTCTAGTCATTGAACATTGTAAATTATTTCTTACCTTATAATTGAGTTGATACTCTTGCTTTTCCTGGTTAGTGAATGTTCAAACTTCTTTATCCAGAATTTTATAATCACCAGTAAGAATAACAAAATTATCCACTCAAGTATTGAAAAAAAAATACTCCATTCAATCTCTCCAGTACTCATAGTCATTACCATCAAATATTGGTGGTCTTGTAGGATTTATATTTTCAATAGAACCAACATTGATTCCTGCCATTCTTAAAAAAACTTTGGCAACAAAACTAGTTAGTAGAAAAATATCGTAACCACAATGTTCGGAATGACAACAGAGGATGATAATTTAGAATGACAAATTTTAGAATGATAATTCGGAATGAAAAAAAACCTTCTAAGCAAGGATGAAGAACAATGGAAAAATGAGCAAGAAAAACTTATATGTGAATATAAGTTTTTCAGATACCTTCTCTAATACCAATTGTAGGATCTAAATAATGATGTAGATGCTAAATATACAAAACGGGGGTGAATTGTAAACTTTAAAAAAATTCCTTAGATAAGGAAAAATCTATGTTTAACAAAGTTAAACTTAGAAAATTCACAACACCTCTAATCGCCAACTGGATAATTAGAACCAATGTTTACAATATGATATTCTACCTTAAAGCGTATAGAATCTAAACTAATCAGAGTACAAGTGTAAGGAAATATAAGAAGGTTATATTTTCCTTATAATACAAAAAGTTCAGTGAAAAAAAAGTAGTAAAACTACAAGTAACAAGATATAAGACTTTTAACAATAAGGGAAGGTTATCCAATAACATTGGATAAAGGTCCCTTGATTTATACTTTCAAGTAAGTATGTCTTACCCACACCAGGGTAAGCCCTCGATATGAAAATCAAAATCTCTGTCTTGCTATCCTCGCAAGCCCTCAACTTTGAGATAGTTGGAACCTCTGTCTTCCTCAACATGGAAGCCCTCGAAGCTCATGGTAGTCAGCACCTCTGTCTTCATATCCCTATAAGTCCTCGAATGTAATCGCCAACATTTGAAGTCACAAGAAGCAATCTGAACAAGCAGTTCAGTACACACAAGGCATGAAAAGATTCTCTCTCTAGAAATCACCTTAACAGTGTGTTGTCTCTAGATCAATCAACTTCATATTGAGCTATTTCAAATGAGCTCCTATTTATAGGCAAATTTCTAACAGTCGGCTCCCTCCTCTAACGGTCATATTTTCCATGAAGTTCGGAGGGACCTTTACACATGTAACTCAACTAAAGGTTAATTAGAAACAAATTGGACGACATCGTTTAATACTAAATCATGTATAACTGAATGCATGAAATCGTTTTGAAATTGAGAATATGTAAGTAAAATCTATACAAAATTTTGGAGTGTATGAAAATTTATAGTTCGGAGTCTAACCAAAACAAATTTCGGAGTCTATGTTAAGAAATGTTCGGATTCTGTTTTATAGGAATTCGGAGTCTGGTTTCACCAGATATCAGAATCTGATCATGTAGAGTTTGAAGTCTCACTAGTAAAAGTTCTGAGTCGAACTTCATAAGAGTTCGAAGTCGAACTCATGAAAGTTCAGAGTCAAACTTCATAAGAGTTCAGAGTCAAAGTTATGAATGTTCGGAGTCGAACTTTATAAGAGTCTGAAGTCGAACTCATGAAAGTTCAGAGTTGAACTTCATAAGAGTTCGGAGTGGAACTCTTGAAAGTTCAAAGTCAAAATTTATTAGAGTTTGGAGTCGAACTCATGAATGTTTGGAGTCAAACTTCATAAGTGTTCGGAGTCGAACTCATGAATGTTTGGGGTCAAACTTCATAAGAGTTTGGAGTCCATAATTTGGATAGGAACTTCATTTCAGTTCACATCCAGAATTGGGATCCTAAAAACAGAATGCTCCAAATCTTTACATTTTATGACTTCTAGGATTTTGGTTATGAATATGGTTTTTGTACATAAGAAAAATATTTCTATATATAAGAAAATATATATTGGTGTAAATTTCCTTAAAGAAGTAAATTTTCCTTATGAAGGTAAAATTTATATTTTCTTATGTATAAGGTGTTTTTGATTTTCAAAACAAGATGGAATGGAAAAGTCATAAGGAAAACCTTATTGACTCAACACGGAGCCCCGAACCAAAATATCTCAATGAGAAAAAATCTATTTTTTCTCATCACCTAAGTGTACCAGGTATAGGGACTGCCCACAGCACCCCACATGGTCTAACAGTCACTTTAATTTGATACACCCGGGTCTCACTCAAAACCCACCAATGAGATAAAAATCTAAACCCCAAAAGGACTTTTAAAACTCAATACAAGGTATGAGCCACCTACTTTCGACTCATAATCAGAGGAACGTCTTATATTGATGTCTAACATAGGACCGATCAAGATATATCTGAGTTTCCATCCTTAAGAATGAAATTGTCACAGACAGAAGAAGTGGTTTGTAAGAAAAAAAACCAAGATAAAGAGAATGGTGTGTTGTTTTAGCCTTACTAAGAAAATCCTATAGCTTAAAATAGATTGAAGAATGGAAGACTGACTAAAAATATGGATCAATGGAGGATAAAGGGGGGAAAGGGAGGATCCACTACTATGCGCGATGAATAAGTAAGAATAAACAGGGATATGGGAGTGAAAAATAATGAATAAAATTAAAAAAATTAAAAAAAAATATCAATCACTAGTCTCATGGTTTACCATCATGGTTTTTGAAACTGTTTGGACACCATGCAGTAGCCCTCCCTAACATTTATTGACAAGACTGCATAGTCGTGTGCCTGTAGTTGCATAATTTCCCTAAACCATATGTCTCCACCTACATCCAAAAAACCATGCCTTCATGCCTCTCATGATCCTATAACATTTTAGAACACCTGGGGCATTATTCTATCCTTCAGACCATCCCATAAACAACATTTTTGGGTAAAAGAACTCTTAGAATTGAGATCTGGTCAATAAATCAAAAAGAATCATTTTCGGTAATTGAAAATTTAAAACATGGTGTGGATTTCGACCCATTCTAAAACCTGGGTCATTACAATCTCCCCACATTAACATACCTCATCCCCTAGCTACAGAGAATATAGATCATATCAATCATACCCATCCCTTATAAATAACTCGTACAACCATGGTCTTAAGGGTATTGGTCAAAATCCTCATAGGGGGATCCCCACCTTAGAAATTTCCTAACCCAGTCAATCCTGATCCAATGATCAAACAAATAAAGGTCCAATGAACTATTTCTAGAACCATGGTCCTCCCCTGACACATCATCACCCCATCACCGCATCAAGTTGTCTTTTGTCACTTCCACACCTAACCACATCCCACAACACATTAGTTCCTTACTCAAGACCATAACACCCATGAAACAACAATTTCCCACCTCAAATGGATGCTCAATATAAACTCGGTGCCTCACCCCTCAATCCCAAATCACATCCTCAATTCCCTGATTCCAGAGTCACCTCCTATTACTCACATCTGTTAGATTCCACAATGAATTAGCACCTCAAAACACACATCCAAATATTATCATTATTCCATGAACCATATATATATGTGTGTGTGTGTGTGTTTGTGTGTGTGTGTAATAACGTACCCACATTGGTGCAAACCCACTGATTAGTTTTGGCTCAGTCCATATACAACTTGTTCACCAGATACACTCAAAACAGACATGCCTCACCAATCCAGTCCAAAGAAAATAAAAAATAAACTACGGTCATGACCACGACATACCTTTGACCGACATCGGATCTCTAGCCTACTCCGCCCCAAGCATCTCCACAATGTGCACCTAGCCTAATACATGGATTTTTGAAGCTTTTCATTCCTATAGTGTTGCACTAGTCACTAGCAAATAACCCCTAGGAGGAGTCCCACTACCTTTTCCATGTCCTCTACATCCAGCTAATCCTGTTATACACTCACCTGGTACTGATCCTGAACAGATCCCTAAAGCATGTACCTGCCTCAATCTCATTATGTCATATATTTGATAAGGATTCCTACAGAACCTCTCGATATTCCCAAACTTTCCACATGCCCAAAACTCCTTTTGAGGCCACTCTAATAGATTCTGTACATTCCCTAGTTTCCCAGAATAAAAAAACCCACTTCTGAGCTACCTCGTGGTGGTTTAGCTGAGTCCTTAGCCTGACCTCCCTTGTACAACTCATCTTGACCTCATTCCCAATCATCTAGATAATCACCTAAAGCCACTACCTGGCTCAAATATGACTTATATGTTTGGTTTCCCTTTGATGTTATCACATGATTCAATACCTTTCAGATCAAGGACAACCTAAAGATGTGTACCTACTCCCATTTGGAAAGATTTAATCCATCTTCAATTTGCCTCAACCTTGAGGTTTCATCACTCACTATGCCTGGATCAAGCCAAGACAACTCATTGAAGGTAGATTCATATTCCCTGATAGACACGTTACCCTGCTGAATGCTCAAGAACTCTGGATCTCTCTCCACCCTCAGCGTCTAATAGAAAAATTACTCAATGAATCTTTCCTCGATGTCATTCCAGGAAAGTCCCTCATGTTTGCGAGCTGACACCTTAAAATCTCATCGTAACATAGCTGGCGCTCTAAGAATATATGTCTCCATCTTGACCATCTTCCCAAGAGGCATCTTGTGATACTTTAAAATAATCTTCATGCTCTCTATCCTGTTCTATGTCACATGTAGACAATCCTCGTCCTAAAAAAGCGGTAGGTGCTGTTATTGGAATTCCCATGTAAGATAGGTCATATATGGCTTTGTTCATTATGTATCTCTATCACACCCCAAAAAACACATAACAGACTAGATTAATGATTCTTTTCATGCCACAACCTAAAAACAATCTAACCCAGCAGTTTCCCTACCCGTAGTGGATTGGGAACCTGATCCTCTCCCTAATCCTATACATGCTGCTCATGCTCTTTCGACCCCTCAAGGTTATGAGCATTATCATTCTTTCAAAGCACTATACCATCACCAACCAGGCACTCAATCTAATCATCCTAGGAGGAACCCGCTAAATACCACAAATGGTTATAAATCCCATATCTGTATATAAATAGAAGATTGGGAAATTAGTTTAAAGGAAACATATAACAACTACACTTATTTTACACTACCGCAACCATTCCCCAAGGAATACCAGCCTTATACCCTCCTAATCCACCATAAACAGAGCCATGTATCACAAAATCCTCAGGCCATGCCCATCATAACAGCCACCATTCCCTCAAACTGACATCCTAGACAGCAAATCCTTGTGATAAAAATTGTTCTCAACCATAAATCATTTTCCCACCTATGAGCTCCAGGACAACTTCCAAAGGCAGAGTGAATTTCACATATATATATAAAGCATGAAATATCCCAGTTCACATTTCGTATTCATTTAATGCTTGAAATTTCACATTTCAACATGGAACTTGATATTATTCACATGGTATTATCACATAACAATGTATAAATGCAAATAATAAATTGAGATACTGTAATTTTTTTGTATGAAAAGCCAAACTACCACACTGTTACATTACCGGTACAAGGTCCACTTGTCCCTTACCACACCCGGTCAAGGGTCCCATATCACAACCAATATTCATCACAATTCAAGTGATACACCTAGGTAGAAACCATATAATCTATAATCTGATAAAAAATCAAAAAAACACACCCAAGGAAACTCAATCCATCCATAATACATGGGGCTGCAGGCACCCAATAAACAATAAGAAATTTAGATCCAATAACAAACTATCTCCATCCTACCATAACCCCAAATTTTAGTACCAGTAAAATAGCTAAAAGAAACCCATTTGATACCATTTGTATCATCCCCGACCTAAACAACCCCCAGATAGTGCTAATGGGCCAGGTCCCATAGGACTTACGCAAACCTCCCAAGGCACTACTTGCATTCGGCTAGTTTCGATGGTGTAAAAAGATATATTTGGGAGGATATACCCTGTGGGAATGGCTAATACACTGGTCCAAGCATAATAAGATAACATGCATCGGAAATAAATGACTCAGCAGACTAGTACTAAAACCGAAATGTAGAAATCATCCAAAATCAATAAATATCAGAATTAATATTGAATCAACAAATGTGGAAAATAAACAGAAAAATATTCCAACAAATCACTTATATCCTCTAAAAAATCAACCAAATCATGGATTCCCTCTCTGACCACACATGTTAATATAAAAAGTGATTCCCATCATAGACCATAGTAGCTACATATATAAGAATAATGAAAATAAAAAACTAACCAAAAGAAAAACTCCAACTCTTCACAACCTCATAGTCCATGCCAGTCTTCATGCCAAATAGTACTATGATCTAGCTCCTATGGATGATCCTTTACCTATAGGTTAATTCATATAGTCTACAAGTTTCCAGATGGGCCCATGTAGGTTGTGAGTAAAATCTAAGTAGGATACCACCCAATGGTGTGTTCCATGTATAATGGTATTAGAAACTATTTATCAATTGGCAATGTAAATAGTACAATGTAATAAACATACACAACCTCCACTGGTGCTCAACAGTGACAAATTAGTTTCAACTACTTCATATAAGGTGAGAATCTCATATGAAAGACAGTCCTTGTCCCATAGCCCAAGGTACCCTTGTAGTGACAGTGTCCTATTGAACCCTCATGTTCCACATAAATCTCATATCCTAGCACCAAATCCCTCCTGAAGGCTTAAGTCTCAATATATTGATGATTCAAAGGCAGGTCAAAGAAATAGTATCTTGGTCCAATGAACCCCTACTTAAAAGCTCATGTCATCCCATGGCATGAAAATTAGAGGACCAACAATGTTTTTCCTCAACTAAATATCATATCCCATGGCACCAATCAAGATGATCCAAAGCCCCTAACTCGATAGCCACATTTCTACCAACCATAGGCTCCTCTCCTTCCATATGGGTATCTACAAAAAGCACCCCCAAACCATATATACCTAAATCGCAACAATTGGTGGCCTCTCACAATAGAAGTGGTCAAAACCACCCCATCACAGAGTCAACATATCTGCACATGACTCAATAACAACCTTGGCTATCACAGGTGAGAAGAAATCACCATATAAGAACCTAAGCCACACCATATCTAGAACTTCATGTCCCGAAGACTATTTCACTCAAATCTTATAGTATTTCCATCCTTGGATCCTAGACCTATCCCAACTTTACAATCACATATCCTCAAACAAGTATCCATGACCCCCAATCCTATGGTAAAAAACACACAAGAAAACATGGTCCATACCAAACCAATGATCAACATCACTCAATATCGAGTGACATGCCATCCCAGCCTCTTCCCTAGCCCCTCACAACCCAAAGGGTCTCAACATATTAAATATCAAGAAACACGTCTATATAAATCAAATTGAACCACATTAAATAAGAAATTCGTTATAAAAAGATTGAATTCCATTAAATACAGGTTCTAACATAGCATCATGGATGTATTGAATTCCTCTAATCCTCTTCATAAAGACTTAACAATTTAGAAATAACATTTTAAATGAATATAATTCAGATAAACCATTTTGGCACACCATCCCAAATACCCCAGTGGGAAATAGTCTCTCACTCGGCCTTGCTCAAGCCTAACAGATATAGGGCCAACCCACGACACACTAGATGGTGTAAAAAAATTTAATTTTATATCGGATGGTCTCGCTCCATGCCCTCCATTGTGCTATAAAGATGCAATCCCTAATGTTTAATGAAAACTAAAAACACTGTATGATGGATCTAACTTAGACTCATAGACGTTGGCACATCCGATATCAAAGTCCAACTCAAAACTGATTGACGTTGATCTAAGTTTCTGTCTTCTACCCTGTAATTGGCTCAGATTGACATTATGTAATGTATGATTAAAACTGAGAGGAAGAGAAGTTTTTATGAGGTTAACCTTATCGTGGTGATCTTACAACATCTGACGGATTGAATAATGCACGTCTGATTTAGAAGATGAATCAAAGGTGAAGAAAGTGGGGAAGGGGACTACTCGCCCTCTCTGCATTAGCATGATGGAGGAAGAAAGCAAGATAGGGGAGATAAAAAGAATTAATAAAATAAAAACTAAAACTAAAACAATTCACAGCACTGGTCGCCCAGTTTACCCACAACGTTTTCTAAATAATGAGGGAACAGTGTCGATGCCATTTTCTCGGGCTGTAGGTCCGAAGAATTCGAAAAAACATATGGAAAGCATATGGTAGTCCTCTACATCTTTGGAAGATGATATTCTATGGATCTACACTTACAAAATCTTGGTTTCCTGATATAGTGCACCTACACATGCTTCCCAAAAACCAAGCCATTGAGCATTTAATGCTCCCAAACCATTTTCTAATAACTAAGGAACTCTCGAAGCCTCCAAACCATCCCAAAAACACCATTTATGTCCAATAATACTCTAGGAGTTGAGTTATAATCAACAAATCAAATATTAGAATAGCCACTAATTAAAAAATTCAATCTGAGTGGTGATTTTGACCCCTTCAAATAACTCTGGTCAATACATAATTTAGTAGGAATATATATCTCTTGTGTTTTATAAAAATAATTCATATTTATTTACTAGTTAAAGAACAAATTAAATGGATATAGTATACTTGGAATAATCATATAGATATTGGGGAAAAGAGGATTTATCATATCAATCAAATTAAAATGTTTTATTGAATGAACTATAACAACAATGTATAAATAATTTCAATAATATAATATTGAGATAATTTCATATTCTAATTCATTAGAGAATGAAATGTGATATTATAATTGAGGAATCCATTACCAAAAAATGGTTGTAAAATATAATGAAAAATATGGAAATGGTATTACACTACATCATTAGGTTATTAGTGTTGGAAGGATATATGGAAATCTAGTTTGGAATTATTCACAACTATAAGAACTTGTTTTTTATATTGATATTTTGATCAAGATATAAACTCAAACCCCTTATATGATATAGGTGATTACATCTAACATTGATGTATCAGAGTGTAGATTTCTGATGTGCAATATAGAATCCAATTAAGAACTATTATTCTATATACATTTAATGCATAACATTGGAATACAAGAACAACCTTAAACTATTAAAGAAGAATATAAATTTAATAAATAGTAAAGTATATATCTCTCAAAAGTAGAAAATAGATATGATGAGGGAGGGAACATGGATTTATAATGAATAATTCAAGAACAAATTATTTTTCATATAGTTAAATGTTATAATTTCTTCTATGTTAGCACAATGTAATCATATTCCATATTGATTTGACCATATTCAGAAATTACTAAATATTATTTTCATGTGTAAATTTCGTTTTTCATTTTCATGTTCTATTTGGTGACTTCTTTGGGATAGGTGTGTTATAATAAGATATGTAATGAGTTCTTATTAACATGGGAAATATTTATGCTAGCATTAAAGGAGAAATGAAAATGTAATTATTTTACTTGGTATAAACCCATATTAAACAACCTGTGGGGGGTTTAGTTAATATTGAAGCAATCTTATACTGATTTCACATCATATTTTGGAATTTATGGATAATAACATAATAACATAATAAAAATTAGGTTTGAGCCATTTTTTTGGATTATGTATAATGATGTTCTATATTTGTTATGTGAGAAATTTATTTATAAATAGAATAAACTACTTTGAGATCAAGAATAGAGTCATATTTGTGATCAAATTGATAAGAAATCTACATTATGGAATATATCATCAAGTATGTGTCTCTATGATGATAAATTAATGAAGTCATTATATGTTTCCCATAACCATTATTGTTGACTTGAGTATGTATGGAAATATATTTCTACTAAAAAAAAGATTGAAATTTCTAAAATAATTATTTTATTATTAATTCATTCATTAAATCAACACAACAAATGAACTATCATAGTTTTATATGATATATATATATATATATATATATATATTTAAAAATGATTTTTTAAACATATATATGACTAATTCATCATCATAAAATTCAATGAATCGAAATGAAATCTATGTAATGGTATATTGAAATAGAGGAATCAAATTTTCATATCCTTGGATTGATCAATAATAAGTCATAATGGATTTCTATTTTTGGTTTTAGGTTTTAAAAAAATAAAAATATAATATATTTCATCAAAGACAATATATAAGACACCATATGATATATGGAATTGGTGATGACCAAGATTTCATATCCTGGAATATATGGAGTATTGAAGTACATTTTAAATGAATCATTACACAAAATAATATAAGTAAATATTATAAATTTTCATCTATTTGGTTTACTAAAGAAACTACAAGACATTATTTATATCATCCATTTTGTACATGGTTTTTGGGGATTGTACAAGTATATTCATCAATGAAAATTCAATCTCCCTAGAAACTAGTGGGTGATAACTTAATCATAGTAATGTTTAGGTTCGAAAAATAAGGAATGTTCAATTAATGGGATATCTTTTTGCATTATAATAGGTTTTCAAAAGCTAAAAAATCATGTTATGTAATAACCATAAATAAATAATCTTTAATTATAGAATATAACAAATTCGTTTATCCTTAAAATTCATGATATTGGGAATATGAACTATATAAGCCATAACGTTTATGTTTTGTCATGAAATAAATAATGGTTTCCCTCCATTATTATTATTCAAGGATCGTAGTTTCCCCACTTTAATTTTTTAGTCCTGTTAGATGAAAATGTATATTCAAATTAATAACTTTTATAGATGTCAATATTTTCACCTATGAAGATCTAACAGTTCCAATGTGTAACAAAATTTTAAAAATAGTTTTTATACATAATATTTTAATCCATTATCAAGGATGAAATTGATTACTTTTTTCACATTCATGAAAATCAATTATAATTATGAAATATTTTGTGTGTGTGAGAAGTATATATTGTTTTAAATATTTCCAGTCATATATATATATCATTCTAATGGTGTTTAAAATCCAACATGTACTATTTATATTCACAGTTTAATTGAATACTTTATATATAGATTTTGGTCAGTTTAAGTGATAAAAATGAAATATTGGAATCAATAAAAAAATTTGTTTTCCATTAATGAATATAAATGTTATGTGTATAAGAATTAATGGACTACAAGATCAAAAATAATATATTGTTTTTTTATTAGTGAATACAACATTAAATATTTTCTAAATATTCTTGTTAAATCATTTCTACTGAAAAATAAATAGGGTTATATTGACTAGTAATTAATAAATAAACCACTCTTATAATGGTAGTGTATTTAAAAATAGAGTAAAATTCATTGTTTCAAAGTAATTCACCTCTAAAATTTTGAATAATTATTAAATTTTTCTCTAAAAAGAATACAATTTTTCCTATGTATTATAATGATTAATATTATAAGATACATTTTATTTTTTGTAACAAAAAACAGTTATTTTATTTTTATTTGGATAATGAACCTTTTAAATTTTTTATAAGAAAACTAATTAAAAGATAAATATATTCACCAAAGTGTTATTATTCCATTGATTATTTAAGATTTATTTAAAACAATGAAAATAAATTTTCCAATGATTTTTTTAATCATATAAATAATAATAACTAATAAAATTAATTTTTCTCAAAATATTGCACTAAAAAATTATATTTAAAAAAATCACATCATATAATATCTTAAGTCACATTTTACATTTCACGATTTAATTGAAATATTTTATTTTTATTTTAATAAGAAATGGGATTATAATAAGTATATATTAAATGTTTTCAAATTTATTTGTTATATAGATTCTAAAATAATATTTATTTGAACTATTTCATTAAAAAATTGAATAATTTTATACAATAATATCACCATCTACAAACCCACTATAATTCACCTTATAGCTAGAGGACAACATTTAGTAATTCAAGTATTGTATCAACTCAACCATAACCGAATATAGGATATCTTATATAATGATTACCATGACATAAAATTTTTATTAAATTTTTTTTTCATTAGAAGAATAATTATCAGTAATGAAGTTTTAAATAGTAACTTCAACAATTTTACACAAAAATTCATTATAATATATCATTTTATAATGATTATATGGCATCACATCATTCTAAAACATATTAGTCACCATGATATAATCTTTTGATATATTTATTTACACATTTTGACATTAAATTAAACACATTGAGACCAAGATATTAAAAAAATGATTCATTCTCATGATAGGATATACTTATATAAAATTATTTACCAATACTATTAATATAGTATCTTTTTTAGTAAGAATAACATAAGTTTTTTTGATGTTAATTAGAAACATCATTCCATATAAATTGGAAATTTTAGACAATGATGTGTATCTGAAAAAATTATTGAATTATATATTTTAGTTGTTCATGTGATTATTAGAACGTTAATTTTCTCATTTTCCCTTCAATATAGTCATTTTTTATATTAAATTTAATCAACATCCTATATCAATCAAATACATTAAAATAAACTCTATTAGATTTATTCATGTTTACCTATACATGAATATGTTTTACAATAAATAAATATTTCAATAAATACTAACTTATTTATATTAAAAAATCAATAAAATTTTTACATATGAATAATTGACCAAAAAATAATATTATAAATAGTAAATTCACAATTATATAAGAGTGTGTTAATTAAGAAACATTTATTAGACATATATTTATTTATTATCATTATTTTAGGTATTTTTATTCAAATTATACTTAAATAATTTTAAAATTATTATCCAATTTAAATATATTTTGTTTTAAAATATAAGATGCAACAAAATAGATAAGGAATTACTTATTTATCATAATATTTTGTTTTCAATAAATATAGAACATAAAAGTTCTCCAATTTTTTTTTTGAAAACTATGATCCCGTTTTAAATATGTTTTACAGGGTACATTCATTCCATCATGATTTAAAACCAATAGAATATTGGATTTAAAGAATCAATGATTTCTATATAGTAACCCATTATTTGGGTATGTATTATATGTTTACCAAAACCCTTACAAAATACCTCCATTAATTAGGGGATAGGTAATTCGGTATGTAATTTCATGTTAACACATTTGCAGAACCCTTGAATTTTTCATCTTGTCTCACATTTTTTATGAAATCATAATTTTTTCCACCATTTCACTCTTCATAGATGAAGAAAAGTTGTATAGTATCTATATAAGATATAAATTTCCAATGAATAGTTGTTTGATTATTGTTCAAAACAAATTTCAATATTGGAAAATATCCTCATGGTTCCATTATAGGAACATTAGATCTCAACTAGAAATCAACATGTTCTCATCAGAGGATGATTTCCATGACTATAATTAGTCATCCAAGGTAGTATGCATAGATTAGATGATATCTGGGATAATAAAAAAATTTAAATCCATCACTAGGGGAGATTATTCTACTATATTTTAATTATATTTATCTTCCCATTTGACAAAATTAATTATTTTTTCTAACATTTGGTTATTTAAAGATGAGAACTATAATTAATAATGTAAATTTCAATATATTTTATGGGTTGAATAAAATTTAGATCAATTTGAGTTTGGTATCATTTTACATATGTTGTTCACTAGGTCAAGTGGAATATCTAATACATTAATGGGGGTGTTTCATACACATTTACATGTACTATTTTAATAAATATTTTTATACCTTGGTTGGTGATTTTTAGAATGTTCTAGGTATAAATTTATATTTTTTAAAGAAGAGGGGCATCACACAATTCCCTCACAATTGTCCAAAACTATGTGCCTACCCCAAATCAAATATTGTTTCTTTAGATAGAGATAGATTTCACGGTTTGTAAGGACCCATAACTCAGTAGCCTATGTATGTGCTAAAATATTCTACATAATTTTTTTTAAAAAGTAGACATATATTTACACAACATAATACTTAACAGAGGATCTTTTACAGGACTAAGATGTAGAGATTTAAAATCACATATTATATTCAAATTTAAAATTACAATTTCCATTAAACATTCATAGGAAAATCATTACAAAAACGCTGCCACATTATAATTTCATCTTAGTACATCCTCTAAACCAATAAGAATGTTATAAAATACATAGGGTGAACACCAAATTCCCTCTAAGGTATTTTAAAACTAAACAATCAAGATAATATTTCTTATTAGAACATTTATTTAAAAAACATGTATCATGAAATTAATATTTCACATAACATCTCATGGCCATTTTCATGAAAGATTCAGAAATAGAATTTAGGATGACTGATGGCCTAAATTGATAAACTTTTCTAGAATTTATAACATGTTTCAATTATGAAGGAAATTATATAGAAGTGTGTGAAGTGACCCTTATAAGTTAAATAATAACAATATTCAATTATGTATGATATGAAAGATGTGAGGGCACACTTTTTTACAAGAACTGTTTCTTGTTTGGATTGCACAGAAAACTAAATCCAAACACATGTATGAAAACTATGATATGATAGATATGTTATTATCCAACTATTATGGATTTTGAAAAGAATAATTAACCCTTATTAATAAATTTTTCCCACAAGTATAAAAAATTATTCCATGTTCACATGAAAATTTATAACATATTAATACTATTTCATAAGAGAATGAAAATTATCCATTAACATTTTACCAACTAAAAAATCACATATACTTTCACATACTATGAACATTATGATGAAATTCATAATACATGACATCATAAAAACTATATTAAGTCCTCGTTCAATTACCATACATAACCATTTTTTCAAGGCCTTGTGCTAAGACCAATTTTCTTACGAGACCTACTGATACATCTAGAGGGTATAACAAACCTCACCCATCACATATTCAATCCTATTAATTCCTTACATGTCTAATAAAATATTGTATTTTAATCAATGTTTCACATACTAGTTTGATTTATTTATATCTTAATCACAATTTAAAATAAATTCATTTATAAATTATTGAGGTACATTTTTTAAACAATACAAAGTGTCCCATACCACATTGAAAAGTATAAATGTTAATCAATTAAATATCATTAAAACATTAATCCCAAAATCAAAATAACTTTCTTTATCTGTATCCTATTAATAAAATGACTAATGAAATAAATTCACATCTAAACAAAAATTAGTATATAATTTTGTCTTCTAAAAATAATATTTTACAATAAATATTATGTTTCTCAAATAAAATTATAAAAAAATATTAAATTCTCAAAGAAATCCATGTCCTTGAAAATCTTGGAAAACATATTTCAAAAACATGAGTTTATTATGGTTGAAATATGTGACGGTGTTATTCATGATGAATGACCATGATTGTATGCAGGTGTGACATCCTTAAATGTAAATAACACAACTTCATGATATGAACATTTTATTAAAATATTTTGTTATGTATTATAACATGTCAACAAACATTAAATCCTTTGTATATATATATATATATTAATATATCATGAGTATAATTTTTATAATAAAATAACTTAATGTTTCCAATAAATATATATGCATACATACTTGTTTATATATATACATATTATATTCATAAAACTCATCAGCACTGAATTAATTTTTTTCTTAGAAGAAACAATGATAAATGAGAATATTCTATAAGAAATTTAATATAAAATAAAATTTAGAATATATAATTATATATATATATATATATATATGTGGAATAATGGTTTAAAATCGTATATCGCTTTAATAATCCATGAAAAATAGTTATAGTTTTAAAAAAACCACCTATTACTCCAAAATAAATTAAATCACACCAAAATATGAATAACCCTTCGTTTGAAGCTTATACTTATATGTATATGTGTCTGTGTGTGTGTGTGTATTATTATAAAATTTTATATGGAATCACTAGTGAGTTTTGATAACACAAAAACTCATTTCATTTTACATTATATCCAATGTTAATAATATTAATCAACCATGTACTCCAAATCCCTTTCATTAACTCATTGAATTATTTTTATAACAAGATATAAATTAATGTTGTATCTTATGAAAATATATTGATCACATAATTTCTTAATTTATTATATGCATAGGTTGATGACATGAAAATATAAATTATTTTCATATCATTAATGAATTACCCTTTGCATTATATAAAATTCTTATGAAATAACTAATTATATATCGCACATAATACTATAAAAGTAACCTTTGAATTTAAAAACATTAAATGAATATGGTGTACTAAATTTGAAATTATTAATCTGAAATTTATAATTGAAACCAAAAATTTATTTTAAATACAATGGGTGTCTACAA
This sequence comes from Viscum album, assembly GCA_963277665.1. Lineage (NCBI taxonomy): Eukaryota > Viridiplantae > Streptophyta > Magnoliopsida > Santalales > Viscaceae > Viscum > Viscum album. The sequence goes on along the minus strand of OY728161.1, from coordinate 604,538,654 downwards.
AAATCATAACGCATGGCTTTGATTATATACATATGTGATGCCAATAATGTTGATAAAACTTGATGACATATTATGCACATTTTTCTAGAATCATAGAGATAAAATTATAAACATAACAATAATGATTGCATGATTTTACATATTCACATTGATATAAATAATCATAAATATTTTATTTATGATTAATTTCTTACTTAAATATATACATATATATATATATATATCCGAATAAATTATTTACACATACTTATATATTATGTGTTCGAATGAATTATTAATATATACATGTATGAACCAAATATTAATTATGTAACATTATGCTAAATTAATACATTTCAAAAATATATATTTTAATGATAAAATTACAATTCCTCATAATAAATTATTAATTCAATGAAATATATGTTTAAACATTACAAATAAAACTTTATTATTAGGAATGGGAAAATTTAACATAAATAGTCAAATTAACATTTGAAAAAAAGGTAATATAATTTAACCATATTATAAATAATTATTTTAAATTAGTAAATACAGAAAAAAAGAAAAATGGAGTCTCATAAAATTAAAATGAGTAAAAATATATCCCATAAAGGATTTTTATAATGAAAATTTTAAATTTACATAAAAAAATCAGTATTTGAAAAAAAATAAAAACAATTTCCCATACCTAAATACAAGAGAGGAAGCACCAAATTCAATCAGAAAATATGATCCAAAAGGTTTATATGCAAGTTAGATTTTATAATAAAATTGATTGATTTTTCGAAGAATCAATCTCTCCTCTAAATCTATAGAAATTGATAGTTTAAATAATGATTGATAAAAGCTTGATGAGAAATCATGGTACAAATATTGGTTGTATAACAACACCAACTCCCAAAATTGATAGAAATCATATAAAAGTGTGATAATATAGAATTTTTCGATACAAAATAAAATGAACCACATTGAAAATAAGCTGCTATTTAAAATGTTGTCACGAATCAAATGAGGACTCCAATTACCCAAACAATGGAGGACAAAAAACAAGGTAGCTGTTATTCAAAAAGTAGGAAGGGAGAAGAAAAATGGAAAAATGAAAAAATTGATAAATGTATTGAAGAATAAAACTAGTCCCAAAAGATTCGGACCTAAAAAGGATATTTTATAACTTGAGCTAGGGTAGAGGAAACCAGAAACCATCAGATATGGATGCAAACCCTAACATTTGATGAAGATTATACTCATCCAGACTGCAACTTAACTCCATGATGATGCTCAGACCACATTCGAACCTCCCTTTCCTAATCTCAGCCTCGATGCACACATATGGGATTCAAGAAGTCATGTATAACCTCATCTCAAAGCCATCAGATTCCCCTCTAATTCACCTCACATGAATCCACCGCTTGTTCTTAGATTTTGGAAACCCTTCCTATACCTCCTATTTTACGCCTCCCAATATGACTAACCCATGTCCCATTTTTTTCATTTTTTATTAATTTTCTTTTTTTTTATTATCATTATTATTATTATATAATTATTTATAAATTAAATATTATAATGTATGTATAATATATTATGAGTATAACAATAATTTTAAAATTTTAATTTCATTAAATCAAATCATAATATTAAAACTAATCTAATCAAAATTAATAATTTAAAACTAATAATTACAAATTCATATACATATATGTGTATATATATATATAAATCTATTAAAAAAAATTATTATAATATATGTTTTCATGTCAGACATTATATTTATTTTCATAAATTAAAATTTGAATATTAATAGTGTATTTTTTACAAAATAATGTTAATTTTGACATTAAAATTTCAAAATAATAATTTTAAATGACATTTATAATATAAAATTATATTTTATTAAATAAAGTTTATAAAAATAATATAATAATTAATTATATTTTTATTTAATAAATCAATATATTAGAAATTATCAGGTCATGATACTAAAAATAGTAATTAATATATATTGACTTAATATGATGACATGTATTAAAACAAGACTGTCATTTTTATAAAACTATAAATAAAAGAGGAAAATTTTAATTTTGGATAAACAAAATAATATGGTTTTATTGGAATACTTCATTCTACTATTTATTAAACTTATAATTTGTTTATTAATTAAAATAAATAAACACATAAATTAATAATGTTTTTTCCGTGTTTTAAGAAAACATAATTTTATTAAGCGGAAAAAAAATCATTCAAATCATTTAAACCCTATCTAAATGTCATATTAAAATCCTAATGGAAAAAATATTACAGTCAATGAAATCAAATGAACCTTCATTATAACGGATATATTAGTGTTCAATAAATACCAATTTTTACGGTGTTATGGACACAACAATATCAGTGTCCCTTTGTCTACTTCCATGATGGTTTTATACAATCCTTTTACTCTCACTATTTTTTTATATTCTACTCAATATTCCATTTCTGTTTTGGTGGATTCAAGGGAATATTGATACATAATTTGTATCGTTGTAATGTTGGGTTGTCTTCTATTTGGTCTATTATATCGTGCGATGAGTTTTCATAAGTAGTTGTAATCCAATGCATCAATATAAAATTTCAATGTTTGAAAAAAAAAATTCTTTATCTCTATAGTGTATTTTGAAATAAAACATGTCAATGTGCATCAGCGCATGAATAATCATGATAATAACTAAAACTATTATTCATTCATTTATAATTATATTTGGGGAATTACAATATCCCCCCCTAACAAAATTGTGTCCTTGGAATTCTATTATACTCATAGGCTTCCATAGAACCAACCTTCTCACATGACCCTCTATGTCCCTAGAAAATAGTTGTTGATCTTATTAATTAATTGAAAAAAAAATCATTTATAACTTTACTAGGTCTGAGACTATGGATAATCAATTGGTGACCACGGGTGGATTCCCATGGTATATTTCAGTTTCTCAATTTCTGTGTCCTGGATACACATCGATTTGTTAGGATCAAACCTATACAAGAAACACATGGGTTTCCCAAGGTTGGCTAGGGAGGTGTGGAGATCAAATATTTCAAAATGTATTCTTTAATTATAATTCTATCGAATTATCTCATTCCTAAGAATTCTAATGTCATATTGTCTCTAATAAATACTAAACAAAAAAACCTATAACAAATAGGCTACTCTAATGTCACCCTTCATTAAAGATTCCCATAATTTTCCTAAATCTTGGTAATTATAAAATAGAGTGAATCAAATGAAGTGACATTCACAATACTATCCCCTATGCCTATATTATGAAAATTGTGAATTTTTAATAAAGTGATAGACATAACTATATCATCAGTAGAATCAAAGGATATTTGGGCTAATTGACACCTTGTAGAGGTGTTTGTAGGTCAAAACTAGTTTGTGAATGGATGGTTTGATTTTGATCATTTTTTGATAATTAGGTTCACTAGCAGCTCATTAGAAAGTGACAAGAGGTTAGCTTTTGAACCCTCTCCTTCAATATAAAAATTTAAGAAAGAGATTTCACTTAATAATATATGTTTACCTTAGCAGTTTTATTCAAAATTTCCAACATTCACTAGGTCATTCCAATGATACCATCTGTAAGGACACAAACCCCAGTTACCCTGATTTTGAATGAAGATATACTGTGTGATTTTTTTGAAATATTAACCTAATATTTTCATAACATTATACATTACATACAATTTTTTTCCAGCCCTAGTTCTAGAGAATTTCAATCTAATATTACATTAAAATATAAAATAACAATTTCTATTAAACAAAAATAGACCAAAAATTAACAGAATGCCACCACATTAGAATTTCATTTTATCACTTCCACTAGACCTCTAAGACTGATTTTAGATACGTGGGATGATCACAAATATTCACAATAAGGGGTTTTAAAATAATACCACTATGAAATAATTTTTCATTAAAACATTTCATTTATACACATGTATCATGAAATTAGTATTTCACATTACATTTCATCGGCATTGTCGTGATTGATTCTGAATCATATTTTAGGATGAATCATGCCCAAAATTTATATACATTTCTAGGAGTTATAACCAGTTTGTATTATGAACACACTTGTGCAAAAATGTATGAAGTGGTACTTATAAGTTAAATAATGACCACACATAATTATTCCTGACATGTTAGGTGTGCGAAGATATTTTTTCAAATGAGATGATACTTTTTTAGATTTCACATAAAATGGATTCAAAACAAATGTAAGAAAACCATGAAATGATAGATAATTTCTTAGCCTTTGTTAATGGATTTGAAAAAAAAATATTATCCCTACTTAGTAAATGTTATACATAAGTATAAAACATTATTCTATGTTCAAATTAAAATATATCACTGATTATTAATAGTTCATAAGAGAATGATCATTATCCAAGTATATTTTACCAACTAAATAATCACATGTACTATCACATACTAGGATAATAATGAGGGAATCCATAATGCAGGATATCATAAATATTTTTTCAAGGCCTCATGCCAAGACCATATATAAGGCCTCGTTCCAGGTCCTAGTTTTTCTCAGGACCTTCCGATGCACCGAGAGCCTATATCGGGCCACACACATCACATTATATGTCCTATAAATTCCTCATATATCTAATAAAAGTACATGTTTAAATCAATCTGTCCAATACAACGTTTATTTATTTAAATCATAATCACATATGGAAATGAATTCATTGATAAATTATTGAGGTACATTTTCATTAATCAATCCAGATCATCCCATGGAACTTTGAAAAGTTTAATTATTAATCCATTAAATATAATAAAAAGATTAATCCCATAACTAAAATAATTGTTTTATTTGTATCCCATTAATAGAATGGGTAATGAAATAAATGCAAATTTAATGAAAAATTCATATATAGATATATCTTCTCAAAATAATATTTTTCAATAAATAAATATGTTTCACAGATAAAAATATTAATAAAACATTTAAATTATCAAATAATTATTTGTGATTGATAATATTGGAATAATTATTTGAAACGATGATTTTATTATGAATTAATGATGGATCGATGTTATGCCTGATGCATGACCATGACTTTATGGTGTTGTGACAACCTTATGTATAAAATAACATGATGACAGTTTTGTGCACATTTCATTGAAATATGATGTTATGTATTATAACATGTCAATAAGCATTATATCCTTCATATATATATACATATAAAATTAGTTAAATTTTTATAATAATAGAAGATAATAGTTCTCATAAATATATATACATGCCTAAACATTTATATTTATACATATTGTATTCATAAAACTCATCAGCATGGAATAAATTTATGTTTTAGCAAAAACATCGATAAATGAGAATATAATTTGGAAAAGATAAGTTGAAATGAAATATAAAACATAAACATTAATATATATATATATAAGTGGAATAATATCTTATAAATCATACATGGATTTAGTAATCCATAAAAAAATAGTCAGAGATTCAATGAAACCACTTGTTACACCAGAATAAATAAAATCACACCAAAATACGAATAACACTTGGATTGAAGATAATACTAGTATATATATATGTACTTTTATAAAATATTAATGTGAATCTCTAGTGAGTTTTGATAACACAAAAACTCATGTAATATGACAATAAATGAAATTTTAATAATATAAATGATCCATGTAATCCACATCCCTTTCATTAACTCATGTAATTCATTCGATAAAAAGTGATTATTTAAAACTATATCTTATGTAAATATATTGATCACAAAACTTCTTAATTTATAATATTCATATTTTAATTACATGAATATATAAATTCATCACATAGAATTAATAAATTACTCATAGCATTATATAACATTCTTTATCAATAAGAAATTATTTATCCCACATAAAACTATAATAGTAAACATTAAAATTAAACACTTTCAATGAAAACAAAGTACTTAATATGAAGTTATAACATTAAAATGTAATATTTAAACCAAAAAATTTATTATAAATGAAACGGGTGTTGATGATAAGAATAACTCATGGCCATGTTTATATGAATATTCAACACCCATAATGTTGATAAAATGTGATAATATATTATGCACATTTTTAAGGAATTATGGAGATAAATTTATAAACATAACAACATTGATGCCATGATTTCACATATTTATGTTGATTTAAATAATAATTAAATATTCATTTATGATTATTTATGTACTAAAATAAATACTTATATATCTATATATATATATTATACATAGACATATATGTTAGGGGTCCAAATGAATTATTATTATATACACATATGTAACCAATAGTAATTTTGTAAAATTAAGGTGAATGAATTCATTCCACAATGAAATTTTTTTCTAATAAAATAATATTTCTCTTAATAAATTGAAAATTCAGTTATATATTAGTTTAATATTTTAAAATAAAACAATTAAATTTGGAATATAATAATTTTACATAATCATTTAAATTAACTTTCGAAGATAGGGAAAAATAATTTCACCATAGAATAAATAATTGATTAAAATTAGTAAATAGGAAACATGAAACATGGAGTCTCATTTAATTAGAAATAGGACAATATATATCCATTGAATAATTTTTAAAATTAAATATGTAAATTTATTGACAAAAAAATTAGTATTTGAAAACCAATCAAAAAAAATTTTATACCTAAATACAGGAGTGGTGGCTCTAAATTCAAACACAAAAGATGATCATGTTGGTTTTGAGGCATAGTAGATTAAAAAAATGGATTGTAGTGATGTATAATCAATCTCCCCCTAAAATTCTACAAATTTAAATCTTAAATAATGGCCTATACAAGCTTGATCAACAAGACATGAACAAATGTTGATAGTCTAATGGCACCGTCACCCAAAATCGATATAAATCATATTAAATGTTTATAATAGGGACATATGTGGAATAAAGTAAAAAACCAGAATTAAAAAAATAATTGTAATTCATAAATTAGTCATGGATGAAACTATGATTCCAATTACCCAAAAAACAGTGGAAAAACAATGGTAGATGCTATTAATTAAGTAGAAAGGTTGAAGAAAAATGGAAAAATGTTGAAATTTATAAATGGATTGAAGAATATTACTAATCCTAAGTGATTTTGACCTAAAAATTAGATTTTCTACATCAAGAATGGTCAGATAAAACTACAAACCATTCGATCTGAATGGAAACCCTATCCTTCAATGAAGCTCAGACTCAACCAAACTGCAATAGAAACTCTGTGATGATACTCGAACTATAGTTGAACCTCCCTTTCCCGATCTTATCCTCGACACACAAGCTTGGTACTCAAGAGGTATTTCTTGGCCTTAGCTGGAATCCATCAGCTTCCCATGCACATCACCCCATACGAATCCACCGCCTCTGCTTTGGTTTTTAACACCCTTCCTCCACCTACTATTCGACACCTCCCCAAATGACGAACACTTATCCCATTTTTTTGATTTTTCTATTCATTTTCATTTTATTTTATTATTTTTATCATAATTTTTATTATTTAATTATTTATTTAATTATATATTATAATGTATGTATAATATATTATGATATTAACTTTAAATTTAAATTTGTAATTTTATTAAACCAAATCCAAATATTAATATGAATCTAATAAAAATTATAATTTAAAACTAATAATTATAACTTCATATACATATATGTATATATATCATAAGATATTAACCCAAATTTTTTTAACTTAAGTTTTCATGGAATACTAAATATTTTTTTTCATGAATTAAAATGTGAATATCAATAGTTCATTTTGGTTAAAATATTTTTAATTTTGACATTAATATTTTAAAATAATAATTCTAAAAGTCATGTATAATATAAAATAATATTTTTTAAAAAAATTTAATAATAATATTACCTATAATTATTTTTTTATTAACTAAATCAATATATTATAAAGTATCATTCCATGATACTACAAAGTATAATTAATCTATATTGTCTTAATATGTTAACATGTATTAAAAAATCATCATTTTTATATTACAATAAATAAATACGATAATATTTCATTTAGTTCAAATGACATAATTTTATTTTATTAAAATAATTTATAATACTATTTATTTAACTTATATTTTTTATTAATTAAAATAATTAAACACATAAATTTCTAATTTTTCTTCCTAGTTATAATAAATAAAAAAATTATTAAACTCGAAATATAATTTCACAACATTTCAAACCTATCCAATAGTTATATTAAAATCCCAATTGTCAAAACATAACAATCAAAAAAAATCCAATGTCCATTTTTTATAATGATCATATAATGGTTCTATAAACACAAATATTTATTGTATCATAGACACAACAACATAGGTGTCCCACCATCTACTTACAAGATGGTTTTGTACATCCCATTTACTCTCAAAGTTCATTCTATTATTCTCGTAATTTTTTTGAGGATTCAAGGGACATGGGATACTTAATCAGTCATTTAGTGATGTTGGGTGGACATCCGTATGTTCTATTAGGTTTTTTGAGATGATTTTTCTTTAGTATTTTTAATCCCTTACGTCAATGTATAAATTCAATGTTTCAATACAATATTTCTCTTTCTCCTTAGTGTATTTTGAAATAAAACATGTCATTACACATTACTGAATAAATAATGATGATAATAAATAAAATTATTATTATTAAAATTATAATTAATTTTAGGGAATTAAAATATAACTCCTTAATATATTTGTTTCCTTGAAATTATATTGTACTCATACACTTCTAAATCACTATCTTTCAGACATCATTTTAAATATCTATACAAAATATATTATGTTCTTATTTATTAATTCAAAATATTATTGTGAATATTATTTAATTTATACCATTATGAGGACAACCACTATGGGTAATTTTATGATGACCTTAGGTGGATTCCCAGGGTAGTTTTTAGTTCCACTATTTCATTCGCCTTCACACACTTCGAATAGTCAGGGTCAATCTTATGAATAACACACTTAGGTTTCCATAGGGTGTAATGTGAGGTGTGGATCTCAGTGATTGCATAATGGAGTCAATCCATATATATCTGTCATACTATCTTGTTCCTGAGAGTTTTGATGCCATAGAGTCTCGCAAACATACTAAATCTCAAAACCTAGAATAGATAGGCTGCTCGATGGTCACCCTCTATTGTGTATTCCATGTATTTTCCTAAATCTAGGTAACTCTTAAACAGAGTGTAACATAGAAAGAGACAATCATGATACTTTCCAATTTTTTTATATTCTAAAAATTGTGATTTTTTAATATAGTGATAGGAATAAAAATCTCTTTGGTAGAATCGAATGATATATGGGTGGATTGACACCGAGTAGTGTTGTTTGCAGGACATAATTTGGTTTGCAAAAGGATGGTACTCTTCCAAACATGTTTTGATAAATATGGTCTCAAGCAGCTTTGGATAAAGTGAAAAGAGTTTAGTTGGTGAACCCTCACTTTCCATTTAAAAATTTAAGAAAGAGGCTTCACGTAAGAATACATGTTTACATTAGTAGTTCTGTTTTAATTTTCCAAAGTTCACTAGGAAATTCCTTTGATATCAACAGTAAGGACATAGAACCAAATTTCCTGATGTCTATGCTAAAAAATTCTATGTAATTTTTTTTGAAACAGTAAATGAATATTTACACAACATACTACTCAACAGAGGATATTTTACCAGCCCAGATTTTGGAGAATTAGAATCAAATATTACATTAAAAATTAACATACAATTTATATTAAACATTAATCAAATAAACATTGAAGAAACACCACAACATTATAATTTTATTATATAACATCTAGTAAATATATAACTATGATATTAAATACATTGGGTGAGAAAAAAATGCCCAGTAAGGGGTTTTAAAACAAACCCATTATGAAATAATTTTTCATTAAAACAGTTCTTTATAACACATGTATCATTAAAATTTATGTTTCACTTAACATTCCATCACCATTTTCATGAGATATTCTGTAACAACATTTCGTATGACTCATGGCCAAAATTTCAAAACACTTATATGAGTTATAACCAGTTTTTATTATGCATGAACTTGTATAGAAATACATAAATTTCCAATTATAAGTTAAATATTTACCGTACTTAATTTTTTATGACATGTCAATTGTGCGAACACAGTTTTTACATAAAATATTACATCTTTGGATTTCATAGAAGATAAATTCAAAAAACATGTTAGAAAACCAAGAAATGATAATTGAGTTCATATACATTTTTATGGATTTGGAAACTCAAAATTATCCCTTCTTAATAAATAGTATACATAGGTATAAAACATTATTCCATGTTCCCTTGAAAATGAAAAACTGAATAATTCTAGTTCATTACAGAATGATCATTAGACATTTATATTTTACTAACTAAATAATATGATGGACGTTTACATATTAGGATCATTATAATTGAATTCATAATACTGGACATCTTAAACATTCTGTCAAGGCCTCTTTCCAAGAACATACCTAACCATTTTCTCAAGGGCTCTGGCAAAGACCAAGTTTGTCTCATGAGACCTTCTGATGCACTGAGAGGCTATAGTGGGCCGCACCCATCATTTAATAATTCCAATTAGATCCCCGCATGTCAAATAAAATGATTTCGTTAAATAAAAGTGTCTAATAACACTTTAATTTATTTAAATCTTATTCAAAGATGAAAATAAATTCATTCATAAATTATTGTGGAACATTTTCTTTGAATAATCAAAATTGTTCCACACCACTTTGAAAAGTTTAATTCATAGTTCATTTAATATCATAAATAGATTAATACCATACATAAAATAACTATTTATATTTGTATCCCATCAATGAAATTTGTAATGAAATAAATTTAAATTTAATATAAATTGAATATATTGTTTTGTCTTTTCAAAATAATATTTTACAATAAATAATTATGTTTCTAACAATAATTATAAATAAAACATTTCAATTATAAAACAAATCCATTTTGTTGATAATCTAGGAATATTTTTTTAAAACCATGAGTTTATTGTAAATGAAAAACGTGTCTATGTTACATTTGATTCAGGGACATGATTGTTTGCAGATGTGACAAACTTATGTTTAAAATAACACGATGACATGTTAAGCACATTTTTTTTAAAATATGATGTTAAATGTAATAACATGTCAATAACCATGATATCCATTGTATATATGTACATATACAATGTGTTTAATTTTTATAATAAAATAAATTAATGTTTTTCATAAAATACATACATACATACACATTTATGTATATACATATTATATTCCTAAAACTCATAATCATAGAATAAATTAATGTTTTATAAAAAAGTGACAAATGAGAATACCCATTGGAAAAAGTCATATGAAATCAAATTTTAAACATAAACATTGATATATTTATATATATATAAGTGTAATAATGGCCTAGAAATCATACTTAGATTTATTACTCCTTGAAAAATAGTATATTTTCAAGGAAGCCACCCGTTAATGAAAAAAAATTAAATCACAAAAAAAAAATATGAATAATAGTCGATTGGAATATAATACTTATGAATATATACTTTTATCATCATTTCATTGGAATCTATAGTGAGTTTTGATAACACCAAAAATCATGTAATTTAACTTTACCTGAAATCTTAGTAATATTAATCATCAATGTACTCCAAATCCCTTAAATTAATGTGTATAATAACTTTCATAAGAAGTGATAATTTAAAATTTTTATCTTCTGTAAATATATTGATCACCCAATTTATTAATTGATTATATGAATAGGTTGATGAAATGAAAATATAAATTATTCACATATCATTAATAAATTACCCTTAACATTATAAAACATTCTCATGAAGTATCTAATTATGTATCAAACATAAAACTATAAAATTAACCCTTAAAATAAAACACTTTCAAGGAAGACGGTGTACATAATTTGAAATTAAAATATTTAATATTTAAAATTGATACCAAAAATTTATTTTGAATGCAATGAGTACTAGCGATAAGTATAACACATGGACATGATTATATGAAGATGTGACACCCATAATGTTGACGAAATAGGATTTCATATTATGTTCATTATTCAAGAATCATATCAGTTAAATTTAAAAACATAATAATAATGATTCCATGATTTTACATATTCTAATTGATATAAATAATCATCAATAAAATATTTTTGGTAAGTTATGTACTTAAATAAATACTTATATATATCCAATTAAATTATTTATGCATACATATATGCTATGTGTCTGAATAAATTATTAATATATACTTGTTTGTACCCAAACTTCATTATTTTACATTAAGATAAATGAAATCATTAAGCAATGAAATTTAAAAAAAATTCCCTTTGTATATTTTAAGTTCAATGAAATATAATTTTAAAGTTTTAATATATAACATTTTAACTTCGAATAGTATAATTTGAAATAAAAAATTAAATTAACATTTGAAAAAAACATAATATAATATTACCATTGAATAAATAGTTTTTGAATATTTGTAAATAGAAAACATGAAACATGTGGTCTCATAAAATTGGAAATACGTAAAAATATATTCTTGACTTAATTTTGAAAATGAGATATTTGAATTTCTTGAAAAATAAATCATTATTTTAAAAACAAATCAAAACAATTTCACTTTTCTAATTACAAGTGAGGTGGATCCAAATTATATCACTAAAGATGATCTAGGATGAGCAGAGGCAAAGTAGATTTAAAATAAATATTGAATTATATTTTGTAGAATCAATCACACACCTAAAATTCTAAAAATAGATCATTTTAATAATGACCTCTACAAGCATTGTTTGGAATATTGGTAAAAAAGTTGATATCCTTGCTGCACCAGAGCTCAAAATTGATAGAAATCATATAAAATGATGATAATAGGGACATATGCGATCCAAAATAAAAATAACCGCAATGAAAAAATAGTTTCTATTCATATTGTAGTCACAAATCAAATGAGGATTCCAATTACCCAAACAACGGTGGACCAAAACCAAGATATCTGTTATTAATAAAGTAGAAATTGTGAAGAAAATGGACCATTGAATAAATTGATAAATAGATTGAAGAATAAATCTAAAACTAAGAGACTCGGACCTAAAAATGAGATTGTCTACCGCAAGATAGTTTAGAGATAACTGAACACCTTCAGATCTTGATGGAAACTGTAACCTTCAATGAAGCTCAAATTTAGCCAGACTGCTACCAAATCATAATGACGATGCTCGGACCACAGTCAAACATCCCTTTCCTCAACATGGCCTCGACACACATGCCTATAATTCGAGTGATCATGCTTTTCCTTAGCTCAAATCCATCGGATTGAAGCCATTATCTCAAAGACATCAACATCCCCTACGCTTCTCCCCATTTGAATCCATCTCTTATGTTCTGGTTTTGGAAACCCTTCTGCCACCTCCTATTTGATACCTCCCCAAACGACGGACACCAATCCTATTTTTACAATGTTTTTATGAATTTTTATTTTATAGTATTGTTATTATCATTAATATTATTATATACTTATTTATTTAAATTTATATTATAATTTCTATATAATATATTATGAGTTTAACATTAATTTTAGAATTATAATTTTTATTAAACAATATAATAATATTATAAATAATATAATCAAAATTTATAATTTAAATATACTAATAATATCTTAATATTCATATATGTGTATATATATATCAAAATCTATTAAACCCAAATAATTTTAATATATGTTTTCATGTCATGATAAATATTTATTTTCATAAATTAAAATGTAAATATTTATAGTGTATATGTTTAGACAATAATGTTACTTTTGACATTAATATTTCAAAAAAATAATATTAAATGGAATGTATAATATAAAATTAAATTTTCTTAAACAACATTTATAATAATAATATGACGATTAATAATTTTTTAAGTTTCTAAATAATTATATTATATAATATCATTTCATAATATTACAATGTATAATTAATCAATATTTTCTTAATATGTTGACATGTATTAAAACAAAATTTTCATTTTTCTAGTACTATGAATCCATGTGATAAAACTTAATTTTGTTTAAAAGAAGTCAAGTTAATTTTTTAAAATACATCATAATACTATTTATTTAACTTACGATTTGTTTATTTTTATAATTAAACACATAAATTACAAATTATTGTGTTGATTTGTAAGAAAACATAATTTTATAAAACTAAAAATAATATTTGAAAACATTAAAAACCTATCATATGGTCATATTAAAACCCAAAAGGTAAAAATATAATGGTCAATAATATCCAATGGACATTTTTTAATGGTCAAATAAGGGTTCTATAAATACCCATACTTAGGATGTCATTGACATGACAACATAACATCCATTTTTCTGCTTCGAGGATGGTTTTATACATCACTTTTTCTCTCAATTTTCTTACTGTTCTTCTAACTATTTCATTTTTTGTGGATTTAAGGGATGAGAGACAGTAAATCAGTATATTTGCGATGTTTGATTGTTTTCCATTTTTACTTTCTGGTTGTGATATGAGTTTTCTTAAGTATTTATAATCCCTTGCATCAATTTAACATTGTAATTTTGGAATATAATGTTTCTCTTCATCTTGAGTATATTTTGAAAAAAATATTTTAAAATGAATTAACATAATAATAATGATGACTATAACAAAAAATATTATTATTACATTTATAATTATGTTTGAGGCATTACAATATCCTCCCTCAATATAATTGTTCCCTTATAATTCTATTATACTCATACACTTTCTTCAAAACCCACATTCTGACATCATCCATGATGTCCCTACAAAATATTTTTAATTATGATTTGTTAATTGAGAAAATATGAATGACTAATATTTTATTTATACCTATAATAGGTCCACCACACTGGAAAATCCACTGATGACCTATAGTGTATTCCCATGGTAGTTTTCAATTCCTCAATTAATATGTCCTGGACACACCTCAAGCAGTTAGGGTCAATACTATGCATAAAACACATGAGATTCTAGAGGGAGTCTTGGGAGGTGTGTAACTCAGATGGTTCAAAATAGACCCATTACATATTGATCTGTTGAAATATCTCATGCCTTAGAGATTTGATGTCATAGAGTCTCCAATACATAAAAAATCGTAGAAGCTAGAAAAAATTGGATACTCGATTATAACCCTCCATTGATGCTTCCCAAAATTTTCCTAAAGTAAGATCATATTGAGATAGAGCGAAACATACGCAGTTTCATTTATAATACAATCCCTAATACCTATATTCATAAAATTAGGAATTCTCTATATGTTGATAGACATCACTATATCCTTGGTAGAATGGAATGATACATGGGTTGATTGACACATGATAGAGGTTTTGCTGGAAAAATACAGTTATGTGAAAGGCTGGTATGCCTCTGAACATGTTTTTGATAAATATTTTTTCTAGAAGATCAGTAAGAAGTGACAGAAATTTGTTGGTGAACCCTATCCACCCATCTAAAAATTTACGAAAACTATTTCTATTAAGAATACATGTTTACATTATTAGTATTATTCTAAGTTTCCAATGTTCACTTTTTTGTTCCCTTGATACCAACAATAAAGACCAAAAACCCAATTTTTTGGAGTTTGTTCTAAAATATGATTTGTAATTTTTTATTAAAAAATTAACAAAATATATAAAAACATAATACTTAATAGAGGATCTTTTACCAGCCCAGGATATGGAGAACTAGAATCCAATATTTCATTAAAATTTAAATGTTCAATTTCTGTTGAACATAAAGCAATGAAACATTATAGAAACACCTCCTCATTATAATTTCATAGTATCACATCCAATAAAAGTGTAAGAGTGATTTGAATTACAAGGGGTGATCACAAGAATTCCATGTTAGGGGTTTTAAAACAAAATCCTTAAGAAATAATTTTCTATAAATGATTTCATTAAAACACAAGTATAATTAAATTAAAATTTCACTTAACATTCCTCTAACATTTTATTGAGAGATTCTAAAACAGTTTTTAGGATGAATCATGTTCAAAATTGCTTAACAATTTTAAGAGTTATAACCAGTTTATATTATTAATTCACTTGTATAAAAATTATTGAAGTGACACTTATAAGATGCATAATGATAATAATTAATTGTGTTTGACATGAAATGTGCATGAAAACAATTTTTCACAAGAAATTTTACTTTTTTGGATTTCATAGACAACGACTCCAGAACACATGTTAGAAAACCATGAAATGATAAATATGTTCTTATCCTTTGTTTATGGGTTTGGAAATGAAAAATTAATCCTTCTTAATAAAGGTTATACATATGTAAAATAGATTATTCATTGTGCACATGCAAATTTATAATTGATTAATACTAGTTTATCAGAGAAATACAATCAGGAAAAGATATTTCAAAAACTAAATAAACACATGGACTTTCACTTACTAGGATTATAATGAGAGAATGCATATTGCGGTAAATCATAAATGTTTAATCAAGGACTCTTTCTAATACCTTACATAATGGGTTTTTCCTGGCCTCATTCCAAGACATAGTTTGTCGAATGAGACCTACCGATGGACCAAGAGCCTATATCAGGCCTCACAAGTCACATAATAGGTCATATACATTCCACATTTGTATATTAAATGATTATATTTAAATAAAATACCCCATAAAACATTCAATTATTCAAATTTTAATAATATTTAAAAAAAATCATAGATAAATTATTGAGGTACATTTTCTTTAAACATTTCAAATTCACCCATAGCACATTGAAATGTTTAATTCTTAATCCATTTTATATCATAAAAATATTAATCCCATTCTAAAAATTATTGTCTTTATTTGTATCCCATCAATAATATGAGTAAAAAAATAAATAAAAATTTAATAAAAAATGTATATATAGTATTATCATCTCAAAATAATCTTTTTCAAATAATAAATATGTTTCCAACATAAAATTAAAAATAAAACCTTTAAATTAACAATGAAATACATGTGATTGATAATTTTTTAATGTTTATATGAAACCATTAGTTTATTATGAATTAAATTTCGATGTTAGGCTTGATGCCTGACAATGACTGTATACTGATGCGACATCCTTATGATTAAAATAACACAACGACATGATAAGTGATTTTTAAAAAAATGATGTTATGTATTACAAAATATTAATAAATATTATATCCTTTGTGTGTGTGTGTGTGTGTAACTTCACAGATTCAGAATCCACTAAACTGGTGCCTTGTACGATGATGGATAAAAAGCCTCAAGTACATTTCCCCAAATGCTAGAGATTGTTGACAAGCATCAAGGGAATAGAGTTTGATAGTGGAGAAACTATTTCTATATTAGAAGAGTTTAACATAACCAAATAAATAATTACAGTATAAGAACCCATAAAAATTATGCAACTGAACTAAAAAATTGATGACTCAAAGATAAATATAACCAGAAGGAAAATAATATCAAAATGATGGAGCATGTCACATGTTCTAAAGAAATCGTGAAAACTGGATACATTACAATCATGTACATTACAAATACCAAAGTATTGTTACAAAAAATGACTCGCATCATAATCACATTTATTGGCTTGGTCCCATGCTCTCTTGCTCCTATGAAACAATTATGTACCCGAAAAAGGGACCTTTCCCTTATTTACACATGCAAAAATATAGTATGTTTAGCCCCAAAAAAATGACCTAAACATGGTGTGAGAAATAAATCCCTTTAGTAAACCAAAAAATTTCAGTTCCAATCTATCAATGATTATATGAATCAATAGTTTATAAATGGAAAAGAAGTAACCGTAATGTACTCAAAAGTAAGCAATCATATAAGTATATTTCCCCATTTTCATTCATTATGTTCAAACCATTGATTTAATTACGTTAGATTATATAAGTCTCAATATCAGACCTAAGTTAGTCAATCCCCCATATAATAAATTTTAATAGAAACCTTATAAGGATATCTAAACATTAAAGTGACGAAAAATCTATTCTTGTGCTTTGGCATGGCAGACGCATCATAAGTCATTCAATTTCAAATCTCCTACTCAAAATATTTCCCACAAGCATAAAAAACCCTACACTTATGCCTAATCAAATCCTCACCCCAATCCTAATAAGTCATCACTTGTTGGAATAACAACTCTTTTCCCACAGTCAAAACAAATGAACTCCCAAAACAATAACATATCCTCAACCACATGTATCACAAATCAAATAGGGGAAAGCCTGGTATATCCTCATTTCAGGATATTAAATAACCAATCAAATCTTCACACTGTTACATGGTTTACAATAAGAAACTGACTCTGGTAAACATTCAATTTACCACTCATTTAAAACAACCTATAATAGGGAAAATAGAGGCATACATGCAAGTATCGTAAGCCAAAAATCTTAAAATCAGTTATCCAAAGGAATCTCACCCACGGGAGGCCATTAATCAAAAAAGGTAGTATCAAACATTCTTCGATACATATAAGTAATTGGATAAACATTTTTATGTATTAACACATTCAGAGTTTAAATAAAGTGACTCCATAAACATGGGCATGCGGAACAATAACACTTATAAACAACATGAAATTAAGAAATAAGAATGATAACACCTACCTCGTCGTAGTATGACTCTCCTCATCCAAACTCAACATACAATTAAATCTTGATCATGGTAGATATACAAAAAAATATTAAACATTATACCTTAAATAACTTATTTGAGAATAGAAATTAGTAAGAATATATCAATAGTAATTGAGAGCTTACTGGGAGGATTCTAATGGATCTAATGGTGTTCGAATAGGTTTTTGAAAGACAAAATGGTAGAAAAAACATCCGCAGTGCTGCTTGTTTTTCAACCCGGTGATCCCTCTGTCTGAATGACTTAAAAATGAGGCAACTAAAAATTTTAAGAGAAAAACACAAAATACACGCTGTGTATGTTCATATACATGGCTTGTATAAACTACAAAAAATGTAACTTTTACCCATAGAAAATTACTAACAGATAACATATCTATCTGTAAAAATGAGTAATTAAAATAGATGTTAAATATTGTTTGTATAGAATTATAGTTACCGACAATTTTTTTACCAAAAAATATATCTATTTTTATTTTTATTTTAATACCAACAAATGTTTTACTAATATTTTATTATGTTGGATTACCATAGTATTACCAACAATTATTTTATCAACAAATGTAAATGTTATTATTAATTATTTATAACCAAAAACATTTTATAATTTCAAAAAATTGTTTCAATAAATTATTCAATGATATGACATATTATAATAAAAATTATATATATTTATGATATAAAATTCTTGATAAAAGATCTAAATATTTGGTGACTCAAATCACATGTAAATTAGTAATATATATATAATACATTCTTTATTTCAGAAAATATATAAATTTAAAACATTATATATATTTTGTGATATTTTATTTAAATTATTATATTCCCTAAACAAATTTCTGAATTTTTATTAATTAATTTATAACAAACAACATAACAAACCCCAATTCATCGCCCCATGTTGCAAATTGTTCTTACGCAATTGATGGTACACTAAAACCCTAAAATTATACTCTAATTCTTCTATATTGTTTCTTCCACCACTCATTGATCAACTGCCTATTTTTTCATAATATTTCTCATCCCGCCCATTGAGTTCATCACCCCTTGTTCTAATTACATTCACCCTTTTCTCTATTTTATGTTTTCATCGCTTTCCCTCCTCTTTTCTCATTGTTGATTGCCACTTCACTAGAGATCCACATCCTTCTCCCACATGCCCAGTCTGTCACCATATCCATCACCACCACCACACCAAATTAATACATGGAGCTCGATTTGGATTTTTCATAGGTTAAAATTATTCTATATACCAATCCTCAAAGGGATTTTTCTCTATGATGTCTGAAGTCGTCTTATGGCAATGGATGGCGTTAGAAGATTTCCTATTAAATTATGATGATTTTGAGTAGACCCCGTGTGATGGATGGTTCTTGAAGACCAAATCTCTATAAATTAGTTTCGGTGTCCAGATTCAACAAATAGTTCATTATGACGATAGAGAATCTCATTTTATAAAGTAATTTGTTTTGTTACAGTGATCAATGAAGAATAATCTGGAAAAAGAGTTTTTTTGATTTATTGGTGAGGAATATTCTATAGATATCATTTTCATCCATGTAAATAAGTAAGGGTTGAGAAGTAGGAATGTTGTTTGGTTGTTGTAAGTGTGAGAGAGTAGAATTGTTTGTATTAGAGATAAGGTATTGGTATGACCATTCCCCCCATCGTTATCTCAGTTCATATAGGTATTTTGTAGTATTTATCTTACAGTAGTGGTGATCATGGTAGTGATGTTCTTGTAGGTTGTAATAGTGAAATGTAATGATTTTCTTGTTCTTATTTATTTCTAAGTCCATGTATCAGTACTTTGTTCAGTGTGATCATTTTTAGGTAATTGTTTCTCTCTCATTATCTAAAAAGAATAAAATATAGATTCATCGTAGTTATCTAGGATCACTTTCTCTATTCCTGCAGAAAAAAAATTCATTAATATCCTTCACCTAGTATAATATGTTCTCTTATTGCATTTAAATACTCTATCCACTATTAACTAAAATCTATTCTAGTATTTTAATTCATATATTTTTGTGTCACGATCTTACATTCCATCATATTTTTGTATAAATCTAATACTAAATTTCTTTCATGAATTATTATTAATCAACATATTTCAATTAATTACATGTATTTTGATCGTAATCATGGATGTATTAATTTATTTTTTGGATTGTTGAAATTTATTCAAAATTGTTTTCCTGAATTGTTGATGTACAATTGAATTAAGTTGGAAAAAGTGTGTTGAAGTAATCTATCTTGGTATTATAGCTATAACAGTATAGAATTTTGGTATTTTATATTTTATAATTTTGATTTGGATTGATTGATATAGCATTGGGGATTTTCTGAAGTCATATTTTCAATTACTTGTGGATGAATCATAGTTTTTTTCCTTCTAGTTTAGTTTTATTTATCTTTTTCTTATAAATGTATCTTTTTTTATACAAATTATATTCTCAGAACCATCCATCAATTGAAAAAAAAGTGAGTAAATTACATTCCTCATAATAAATGACCCATCGTAAACAATAATATTACATTATTATGGTGTGGAAAATAATTTTGTGTAGTGTTACATTTTTAGGCTAGGCTGTACATTTAGGAGATAACACTCATAACACATGACAATATTTTTGAGGAAAATAAAAGATATATCATTTTCTATGAGTTCCCAGTGAGTTATCATAGATATTACTACAGGTTATATACCATCCTTTATCATTTAGAATTAATGTGTAATTCATATAATAATGTATCTTCGAAAACTATTATACTTCTAGACTTCATTCAATTGATGAAGTTATTTTTTAATAGGGTTTGACATTATTTCATTGTGGTTTATACATGTCAAGCTTTGGGATGTTGATATCATTTGAGAGGGTGGTGTATTAAAATGCATTGAATGATGGTATCACACAATTCATTCCTCTGACATGTAATGTCAACAAAACATACAGAGGAATTTACATATCTAAAGGTGAAACTGAGAATTTTTTTTTGGAAATTTCCTTTTTCATTAAATTTTTTATTACCATTTGTTTGTTAGAAATGGAAATATCTCTATGTTCTTCAATGGATGTTTGATTTATATGATTGAAATTAAGTATTTACATATTGAATAAACATTTAAATCTATATTGAATTGCATATCATTATCAATTTCTTAAGGAGTCAAAAACCCAGTGAAATGGTTTTTAAAATATAGTTTTTCTTATCCTCAAATGTTTTCTTTTTATAATTCATGTTTAAATTTATTTGTTTCATGTAATTTTTGGATAATTCCATTATCCAAAAAAAATTAATTTCATATATTGTATTTTAATTTCATATTATATGTTTCTCACATTATACACTTCATTATATTTCAAATTACTGTTAAATGGTTTTGTTATACTATTAATACCATGCGCAGAATACTGCTGATGAAGTAAATTTTGTTGTATAAAAAATTGGATGCTCTATGAATGTATACCACTTTATTATATTCCATCACTCAAGCTCTAGTATAATATACAATAACCATTACTATATATAGTTTTGTTCTAAGTGAATTAGGTCTTTCTGATAATGTCTCAACTCTATTGATAAAATACATCAGTAGTTGTGGTTTATTTAGGTTTATCTGAAATTTTATTAACTCAATGATACTTTTTAGTTCATCTTCAATTCTTCTATTAAATTTGATATTAATTTATTTAAGATCCACATAAGCATAATTTTTCTGGCCAGTTTGAGTTCAAATCCTCTACATTCAATCCCACATATAGGGAAAGTCTATATTAAAACATAGCACAATTGTAACATTAGTGCATTCATTTGATACAATATTTTATATGAAATTAGGATTTATATATAGGTAAATTACAACAATAATATATTTTCATCATTGAACCACATAATTACTTGATTCAAAAGTTTCACTTGAGAATAAATATATTTTTAACTGTATTTCAACTGTAGGTTACAAAATTTACCCCGATGAAACTATGAAAAGAATTCACACAATAACAGATTATATGAATGATGCGATTCATTTTGCGGAAACACTTCCAATGAAATAATTTGGGGTAAAAAATTTTAGTGCATCTCTATCATTGATCATTTCAAGGGATGGATTTGTAACATTTTTGATGATTTACAAATATATCCATTATAATTTCTTTGAATTAATTATATATTTTACATTACAGATATTTAGTTTCATGTTTCTCCAGATATAGAGAGAAATTTTTAGTAAGTGGTCATAGTGGATTTATCATTTTTATACTTTTTGGAATACAGGTATTGCAATTCATGTCAAAAAAAATTCAGAGCTCAAAGATATTCAGATTCAGGTAGCCATCAAACTTTCCTCTATAATATTGTTTATATTCATTAAAAGTTATAAAAAATGTTAATATGTTTATTATAAGAGAGTGATGAATTTGTGTTCCCAACACAAAGTAATATCATCAAATCCAACCCAGTTGGAAATCGTTTTTTGTTCCCTTATAGTCAAATTTCAATTATTTCGACAAATAGATTATAATTCCATAGTTTTAGAAAATTGAAGGGTTTATCACAACTTGCAGTCAGTGATAGCGTTAATCATTGCGAGTGGATCAAGATGCTAAACTATATCCAGTGGGGTTTTAATCCACTTCCCCTGCAATGTTTGGGTAGGATTTCCACATATTTTTTAACTGGAACTATGAGTGGGTGCTAATTTGTCACAATTTTAGGAATGATGTGATTTGCATGTGAGATAGGTGATTCAACATTGAATGATTACTTCACATATATTACGCATATTCAAATGCAAGAAGAGGAAGGATCAGGGATTCTATCCACTACCTATACAGTGTTTGGGCTGATTTTCCCCTTATTACTTAACTATTTCTATGAGTGGGTCTAGTTTCAAAGTATTTTATGAAATATGTGTTGTTCAGATGAGATAAATGATTTATCCTTGAATGAATACTTCACTTTTGGTTGTAATATTTTCATGCTATAAGAAGAAAGGGAATGATTTCAATCCACCACCCCCGCAATGTTTGAAATGATTTCCTCCTAATTTGTCAACTGGTTTTGTGAGTGGGTGTCAGTTTTTCCACATTTTAGGATGATGTGTTGTGCAGGTGAGATAACTAATTCCTCATTGAATGAATAGTTAAATTCTGGTGGGCATCATGGTATACATGAAGAGGAAGGAACATTGTGTTCCCTGGATGATATCGAAAAACCCACACATTGATAGGTTCCTTGAATTCCAAATATTGATGGTGAACTCACACAAGGATAATTGACCCAAAAATGACACAGGTAACCAAAAATAACATGGGCCATCTCAATTTTAATAACCCTTTACCACAGTTTAAATATAAATAGAATAAACATCACTAACTTTTTTCCAAAATTCTTCTTATAAGTAAAAATTACAATTCCCTTTTTATGACGTGTTTCAAATAGTCAAACGATGCATATATTTGAGTCATTCGGACTATGGATTCTAGAGATTTCAACATGGATGATGATAAATTCCCACATAGTAAATCAATTTTTATAATTCCATTTATTTGTAATTTTGATTCAATTCATATAGATATTTTACATTTATTTTTGTGTTTTCACAATGGTTCTTAATGATATAGATATTAGATCTGATGGGTGTGGCATAGCGGTGGATTGAGTTTTATCACTGGTACTGAAGTTGGATCGATTTATTTATTGTTACTAGAGTTTTCTTATTTTTGGGTATGATGTTTTTATGTGTGTGGTAGATATATTGAAGATGAAGGTTGTGGTATGACAACAAAAGTTTGGTTTATTGATGGAGATAGAGTAGGATCATGATTCATGGATTGTAGGAATGGATGGGCCAATGTCAGAGCTGACTGGCTGGCATTGGTTGATATCTTGGGTCATTGGTTCTCACTGGTCACCGGTGATGGAGCTAGAATTCTTGCATAGATGGTCTAGTGCTGGAGCAGACATGGCTGGTGTTGGAGTTGGCATGGACGGGTGTTGTGGTTGGCATGGCTGGTGCAATCACTGACATGGGATGGTGATGTTGTTGGCATGGAGGAAGTTAAAAATGGGTCGTTGTATGGGTCGTTGTATGGGTCGTTGTATGGGTCGTTGTATGGGTCACTTTTTGGGTTTTTGTATGGGTTGTTTCCATGGATCCTACATTTTTTTATTAAATTTCATTATAAATATAATTAATTTTCTTAATATTTTTGAATTATTGTGAAATCAGTCTTCTGTTTAGTAATTATATATTATATTTGATATATTAATAAATATTTTAAGAAATATTACATGAAATAAAAAGTTACTATTTTTATTTAAATTTAATTTATAAATAATATTATGGGTTGGAAATAATATTACCAATGGAAATATTTTTCATTAAAACTTTTTTCAAAATATTTTAACCAACATATACATTATATGTCGGTATTATTATAATTGTAACAAAACTATTTTATATGTCGCATATACATTTAGTGAAAGAGTTTTTACCAAAAGTTTAGTGACCAGTAAATGTATGTTGGTAAAAAGTTTTACCAACATAAAAATCACTTTTACCAATAGATACACCCCTATTGTAAAAAGTAAAATAATATGTAGTGATATCATTTAACTATTCATTTGGCAGCTGAATTTCTCCAAATTACATTTTAGGACATGTTGACATGGCTAAACTGCATATACTATGAAGTACATGGTATTTAGTTGGTTTTTCATCTTTTCCTTGCCATCATTCTCTGACATCATGTATTCCTATCAGACATGGAAAAGCCACATTGTATGTATTTAGGACCATATGGCATATAACCCACAATTCCTGTACTTCTCCAAAATTTCCCCAATTTTCTCATTAATAAATCAAAGGTAAAAATAAGAAACAAAACCTATACAACCATGTAATAACTGGGATCTTAAAAACATTCCCCCATAAAGCAATTCATCCATGAATTGCCCTTCCAAGGGTGATGAAGAAATATCTCGGAAAGACACCAGCCACAGAGCATGTATGTCGGCCTCCCTCTCCCAATTCCCTTCTTGTAATCATCTATCCTAACATATCACTCATATAATAATAACTAAAACTCCATGATGAACCTTCATGATCCTTTCAAATATATGAATTAGATTCTACTCAAAGGATTGATCAACCAGAATATCAACTTCCTCATGTCGGAGAACGTGAGACTGGTCTGAGTGAAATTGGTGTAGCTGAGACACATGGGAGACGTCTTTCATGGATTGGTACCTCTGAGGAAACATTAACTGATAGAAAATTGGCCTGAATCTATCCAAGATATTGAATGCACTGACGTATCTCAGTGAAAGCAATACCTCTCTCAAGATCCTCTTGTGACCCAACCTCACTGCGACATATAGGAAATATTAATCCTCAGCCTCAATATCCAGTGTTCACCTATAGTGTTCAGCATATGATTTCTGATGATACTGTATAGTATCCATTTTCACTTGAATCAACTAAACGTGTGTAGTGGTCTATTGGAAAAGTTGAGGTCCCAACATTACTACATATCATCTCTCTATCCAACATAGGGGTGATAGGCATGGCCTCCCATACATAAACTTATATGGCAGCATCTGAATAGTAGTTTGGATGATATTATTATAGGTGAACTCAATTAGGGGTATGTTTCTCCTCCATGAACCCCAAACAATTTAGGATTCATGCTCAAAGAATGTTCTCTAGCATATGAATCATGCACTCTAACTGACCATATTTCGTGGGGTGGTAAATTGTGCTCAGAAGCACCTGTGCACCTAAATCCCTCTATTTCCCCTTCCAAAAAAAGGGAAGTGAAATAGAAGTCCCTGTCTAAAATGATATATTGTGGGACACCATTCATTCAAAAAATTTCATGGATGTATAACCTACCATGTTCAAAAACACTAAAGTTTTCCTTGATCAGCATGAAATGTGCATCCTTTGTGAGCATGTCAACAACAACTCAGACAACATCATTTTCTCGAGGTGATATTGGTAAAACTGTCAAAAAATCAATGGTGATATCATTCCATTCCCACTTAGAAATCGGAAATTTTTGTAAAATAATTGATGTTCATTGGTGGTTGAACTTCAATTGATGATATAAGGAATATCTATTCATAAAACTAATTGTTTCTCTCTGCATACCTTTCCACCAATACTAAAAATGTAAAACATGATACATCTTAGTGAAACCATGATTCCCTTCCCATATAAAGGCATGAAAATCCCACATCATCTCCTTCCATGTTCCCAATGGAACCCAAATGCATTCATGTATATGCAGGATCCCATCCCCGCTTACTGTCTATCCAGAAGGAGGTTCCCCACCTTCTACACACTCTCTTAGAACTAGGCTTTTAGAATATAATAGATTCCTCATCCTAACTCTGCGAGTAGGGTGGAGGTAATGACCAAATATAAAAGAAATGTATTTACCTTTCTATCACACGCCACAAAATGCATCTTAGCCAACAACACAATTGGTTTCTAATCACCATTGTCCTCTTACACTGCCTGTATCTAATCCTCATGCTCAGTGCATTAGCCACCACATTGCCTTTTCCAAGAATATATCCATCTCAAAATCGAAGGACTGAAAGTATTCCACCCACCTTCACTACCTCAAATTCAGATTCCACTATGAAAATATATACTTTAGGCTTTGGAGGTCCGTGAACACCACAAAATTCACTCCCAATAAGTAATGTCTCCAATAGTGCAAGGCATGAACAACCACAGATAACTATTGATTATGCATAGGGTAACTCCTCTCATGTCGCCTCATCTTCCAAGACCCATATTCAAAAACTCAATCCTCTTACATAAGCACTACTCTGATCCTAATACTTGATGCATCATAGTATACGGTGTAAATCATTCCCACCTATGTGAATATTAGTATCGATGTGGAAGTAAAATGCACTTTTAGCTCCTAAAAGGCTATCTCACGTGAATCTCACCACACTAACATCACACCCTTATCAGTTAATCCCTTCATCGGTGCTGCTAAGAGTGAGAAGTCCTATGTGAAACATCTTTAGTAACCTGTTATCCCCATAATACTCCACACCTAAAATACAATCTGGGGCTACTCCCAGGTAACTACTACACTCACCTTATTTTGGTCCACTGATACTCATGTCTATGAGATTTCATGACCCTAGATGCGAATCTCATACATCCCAAAGTTGCATTTTTCAATCATAGCAAAAATTTAATTCTCACTCAGTGTATTCAAAATGATATTAAGTGTCTTGGAAAGGTTGTGTTAATTGGGAGAATACACCAAGATATCGTCCACAAAAACCACAACAAAAGAATGTCGGTAAGGAAGAAAAACTTTGTTCATTACATTCAATACTACTTCTAGCACTCTCATGAGACTGAAATGCATAACCATGTAATAATATAGACCATACCTTCTATGAATGTCTATATGAGTTATGTCTCTTAGTCAAATATGTACCTGGTGATATCCTGACCTTATGTGATTCTTCGAGACCAGTTGAGACCCATGATGTTGATCAAATAAGTCATCTATCCATGGAAAGGGAAATTGATTTTTAAATGTCTACTATTTCAACATCTACTAATCTATGCTATTTTTATGGGTACTGTTATCCTTCTTCATGAAAAGGATAGGTGAACCCCAATGAGAAGTATAGAGTTTGATGATACCCTTTTTTTCTAGATCTTCCAACGGCAGATTGAGCTCTTTCAAATCCATCATATTCATCATGTAAGGAGGAACGGATTCCAGTACATCTCCAGGAACTCGATCAATAATGAACTCCACCTATCTGATTGGAGATAATCCTGAGATGCCATCCAGGAATATATCCCTGATACGATCAACCACAATAGGGATATGATCTAGACTTGTTACCTAGTCATCAACATATAAACTCACAATTTGGTATATCATCCCACCCATCCCATGATATTCAGGCCTAACACAGATCGCATGGACATCCCATTATCACATATGTAGGAAAGAACCTCCCCCTAGTGATGTGAATTTCACCCCATGGTTATAGTAGTAGACAAATGCTTGAACGGAGGTCAGCCATTCCACTCCAATAATTTCATCAATTATTTTCATATATATGATGTATATGTACCAAATGAATTGACACCCAGTAACCTCAAGGAGGAACTCCTCACACATATGCACTCCTTCCATTCATATACCTAAATGAGTGTCTAGAATCATAATGTTGTCAATATTAAGGACACAAATCCCATGTCTCTACAAAATAGAAACTGTTATCGAGTGATGTGAAGCACATATACCGAAAAGTGCATAAGATAAAACGAAGGTGACTATAATAGTACCTCTGAATGTAGAAGGACTGGGATCCTTACCGTGCTCAGTCTATTGTACATCAAATTTCTGACCTATATTATAGCCTTGTGACCTATCCTAGCTACCATGTGGTGACCCTCCCTACTATCTCTAGAATCCTATGGTATTGCAACCGTGGACACAACAACATCCTCATCCTGGATGGGAAGACATATTCCAGTTCCCTGATGGGTGAGAAGTTGTTGTCCCCACTCCTGAATGTGGAGTTGGTGTAGACCCTCTCTCAATAGATTCTAGAGGAATATCCCTACAGTAACTCTATAGATGGCCCATCCTACCACAATCTATGGACTCGAATAAGTAAATGGTACAATGTGTTCCCAAGTGTCTAGCTCTAGCACACTAGTACCACCTCCCCTGGATACTGGAAGAAAAATTATGACTGGACATATCCCCGCAAAAAAACTCCATTCGACGATTCTTGCATCTGGTCGGGACAGTACCTGATCTTGGTTCCAAAATTCCCAAGTTCTCACATCCATCTTCCTACGGATTACGCTCAGTAATCAGCGACTAATTCACAATAATAGAGATATAAGGAAACCTGAATATGTTCCCCTTTTATCGGATGTCAAACCAAAGACCATCCTCAAATTGTCTTTCTTATGATATGTCCCCACCCATCAGAATAGGTGAGAAACACTAAATTTCATTACACAAGGTATAATAGTCCACTATTTTTAGTGTTCCTTACTTCTGGGGCATAAACTCACCAACTCGGTCAGACCTCAGTGTCGTGGGAAAATAATAATCATATATGTTCATTTAAATTCCTTATTATGTAATATATCCTGATGACACCATACCTGAGTGATAACATCCCACCATCTATTGCAAGAATGGTAGAGAATGTATGTCATGACCTTGACCCTCCACTCAAGAGGCATATCCAAGTTTTAAAATATAGTTAGAATTGATTGTAACCATGATTCCACATCCTCTGTTCCTCCATCCCCTGTAAATGTTGGAAAATTATTCTGCTTGAATATACGTATCAACTCTTCCATAGATGTGGAATCATGCAGTCATCTAAAAAAGGACTACATGAACCTCACAAATCCTCCATGGAACTATTCATGTTTACCTGCATCAAGTATAATCACTGGTGTCGTAGCTATAACAACTATAGGATCCATCGGTATCCCAAATCATACTACCCCTGGAGTATTATCATCGCTCCACTCCTAGGGCACAACTTGTGGTCATCACGACAACATGACTCTACAAGGTCGAGAACACACCTTAGTTAAAACACATTGTCATTGTTTTTCATTCAAGAGTTCCAAAATAGAATTGGAAACACCCTCATTGTTTTGAAAAAGGGGACTACATGAAATGTAGAAAGAATACACAGCGTGTACCTTTAAGCTCTTACATGGTCGTGTTCTTCTACCATCCTAATAATGTTTCAACCCCATATACACAGCGTTTTCCACTCGTATTGTAACATCCCAAGGTTTTCTAAAAATAAATTGAAAATGCTTGAAATTTTGTTTAAGGTATATATTTATAATTATCCTTTAAACATAATTTTATTTATTCTATGATTTGAATTTCAAGAAACTGTCATCTACAATTGGGTTCAGTATGTTATTTAGAGTCTGATGAAACAAACATGTTTTTTTGGTGAATAGTAACATGCCCTTATGAATAGTAATATGAATAGTAATATGACCTCATGAATAGTAAATAATATTATTATTTTATTTTCCCATGGCAATAGGATAATGGGATCTTAATTAATTTTCCAATGTCCCATGAAACTAGTTGCACTTAATATTGTTATTTTTCGAATTAACTTTGACCTTATTTTAAAATTAAATTAATAATATTTAGAAAATTATTTTTGAAAAATGGAGTTCATTTTTGAATTCTACACATCGAAAAATGGTTTGGGTAAATTTTTGGTATTTTTCTGAAACTCTTGAATTTTCGGTGAATAGTGAAATACGGTAAAATACCGTATAATCAATTTATCAGTAAAAATGCACTATTTATGACATCATAGGTGATGAAAGGCCACTTGACTCGATCTCACTTGATATTTTCACTAATTAAGGCCACTTTATTTGAGATTATTCATAGTCTTGTTAAAAATATTATAATAATAATTAAAATAATCTAAAATACCCCCCCTCCTCCACTATAAATACCACCCTCACTCCCCTCTTCCTCTCACACCTCTCAAGCATTGAGCATTGTCTAATTTCTGCCAAATTCCCTCCCCAATCTTCTTCTCCACGTCCTAGAGCTGCTGGTCTCACCAAAAGACCAAAATCAAAGCCCTTAATAAGGATCTCAAGGAGAAGAGATCAAGAGGTAAACATCCTCTTTCATTTCCATTCTTTCCTTCCATTTTATGTTATTCTCTTCCTTTCCCTTTGTCTTTTGTTGGGATATTTCATTTAATATTTCCCCTTACTGACCAAATTTTGTATGAATGATGAGATATTCCATTCCTCTCATCAATCTTATTTATATGAAATTTTAAGAGACGCTGTTAGGCTGCCGAATTTTTGTAAGAAATTTCTCATGTTTTCTTCATTTCAAGATTCCCTTCTCTTCGTTCTTCACCCACTCTTATCCAAGAGGCATGAAATCTCCAGAATCATGTATATTCTGGATGTTTTCATGTTTATGGAAAATTACAAATCATTATTCCTCTCCTCTCTCACTTATTTAAAGAATCAAAAAACATTGTCCATTTGTGTCGAATTACCGATATCGTGGACGATGTATTTTCAATCTCCATTAATTCTTTCAAGTCTGGTCATGAAACAATTTATATTGTTGAAAGAGGTTATAATATATGTTTTATGAATCATATAAGGTTCTGGAATTCTTTTGTACTCATGATTCAAATTTACAAGACTAAATGAAGTTGTAATTATCAAAGAACCACTTAAATTATCTAAACGAACATAATTAATGTTTAACTTATAAATCATCATCATATAAAGCACCAAAGTGATAAATGGTATAATATATGGTACTGGAATTATGTAAATAATACTCCATTCCAATTCTGGAGTTTAACTTCCAATCAACAAGAACGATTCATCATGAACCGATTGTGAAAATCACAAAAGAACTCACCCAAAATAATGCAAGGAACAAAATACTAACAATTAAGGGGTGAAATGAGGTTATGAAATGACCATATAAGATTTTATAAACATGAACATGTTTCTGTAAAGTACTAATAACACTCTTTTAACCATTATACAGGAGGTTTAAACAATTTTTAAGTAATACAAGCCCAAGGTAAGGGAATTCTTAACCCGATTTCCATTCTTTGGGTTAACCTTCTACTTTTTAATTTATGTGCTATTTAAATTGTTTGTGTGATGGGTTATGTTTATATTATGTTTCATTATGTGTATTTACAGAGTATATACATATTCCATCCACTCTATTAAGTCTCACTTCAAGTATATGATGTTTATAAGGGACTTTTCTTCTAAAATCCTCTGTTAATATTCTGTTTTATAAGATTCAAAAGGTATGTTTTTATGCTATTGTTTATGTTGTATGATTATGTTTTGGTTATTGGGCATTGTTTATGATGAAGGGTGGGACCTATATTTCTCTCCAATGCATTGGGTATGAGTAAGTTGGAGGTCGGCCGTATGGTTACGCCAAGTGTAACTGTGATGGTTACACAAAGTAAGGTAGCCGTGAGGGTTACAAATTTTAAGGTAGCCAAGATGGTTACAAGATTCTGTAAGTAATGCCCCAATATACCTCTATGATTATAACTATGTTTGTGTGGATCTTGTGTAAATCTCATGTTACACAAAGTAAGATTTTATGGGTGTAAAGCATGTATTTTGAAAATGTTTTCTTACGTCATGCGTATTCATGGACTAATGTGATTTTTCCTTCTTTTTCATACCTTACTGAGCTTTTGTGATCATCCCAAGTTTTTAAATGATTTTTCACAGGTTAATGATGAGTAATACAAGGAAGGAAGACATGTTAAATGTTGAAGAATTGTCAAGGAGTCTTGTTTTGTGTTTTAATGTTTTATATTCTGAGGAAAATGGAAACTGATTTTATGGTATCCACTATGTAACAATTTGTAATGTTATGAATGTTTTGTCTTAATTCTCTAAAGCTCTAAACTTGAAAAGATACTCAATTTAT
This sequence comes from Viscum album, assembly GCA_963277665.1. Taxonomy (NCBI): domain Eukaryota; kingdom Viridiplantae; phylum Streptophyta; class Magnoliopsida; order Santalales; family Viscaceae; genus Viscum; species Viscum album. The sequence continues at coordinate 604,505,369 of OY728161.1, read as the reverse complement.
AATGAAGTGTTTTCTTAAATAAATTCAGGATTATGTATGAAATAAGTGCGGGTCCTTATAGTTGGTATCAGAGGATGGTTTAGATAACTTTAGGGGTTAAGGTGATGCTAATAGAATACCATAAATAATTCTCACCCTATGTTTAATTAGTTATAGCATTTAAAGATTACCATGGTGCTTCATCTAATAAATGTTTGATTATAATGGTTGTCCGCAGAAGGAACATGGATGCTGAAGAGGATAGGCACCGACAGAATGACATCCTTCCTGATCAACAGCCCGGAATGGTAGGGATTGGAACCGAGCAGTTTGTGACAGTAATGGCTCAGCTAACGTAGGCAATAAATGGTGGTGGCATCCATGAAAGAGGACAAATAGAGGTACCCCAACGGAACATGATAGTGGTGGAACATTTTATGAGACAACATCCTCCTGCATTCAATGGATCTTTTGACCCAGTGGCAGCAGAATGATGGATTAAAGCCCTTGAAAAGATATTTGATGTTATGGGATGTTCGGACAATCAAATGGTATGTCTTTCCATTTATCGTTTTGAAGGGGAAGCTGATCAGTGGTGGTCAATGGTAAGGAATATCAGGGGTAGAGAGGATTTTGATTCCTTAGTGTGGGATGAATTTAAACGTCCTTTTCCGGAAAAATATTTTCCTAAGGTGGTGAGACTTAGAATGGAGAAACAATTCCTTGAATTGAAACAAAAGGAGGAAGATTCAGTGGATATGTATGAGGCGAACTTCACCCGACTGGCAAGGTATGCTCCAAATCTTATTCTGGATCTCGATATCAAAATCAACAGCTTTTACTCAGGATTGAATCCAAGGTATCGAAGGGCGTTGGCCTCCCGTGAATTCAAAAGTTACGAGAAACTTGTCCGATGTGCTGAGAGGGTAGAGATGGAGTTTCCTGATGATCACATGCAATTTGGAAACAAAGAGAAGAAGAGGTCAAATTGGAAAGCAATGGGTAAGAATCAACTAATGAAATCTGGTGGTAAGAAAATACAGTTTCCAGTTTGTGAAAAGTGTGGCAAGAAGCACCCTGGGGAATGTCTTATTAAAACTGGGAAGTGTTTTAAATGTGGTAAGTTTGGACATATGGCCTGAGATTGCAATGAAAATGATCCAAAGACTAATCCTGATAAGAAAACTGTAAAGTGTTTTAATTGTGGTGAGATGGGTCACAATGCAAATGCATGTCCAAAGAGGGATCCAAATGATGCAAAGAAGCCAGACTACAAGCAGAAAGGTGTAGTGAGATCCTTTTCGACTACGTCAGCAGATGTTGGGCCAACCAATGAAGTTGTATCAGGTACTTTGTGTGTTCACTCAGATTTTGCTAAAGTTTTGTTTGATACGGGGTCTACACATTCCTTCATCTCTGAGAAATTTTCTAGTGACTTGGAAATATCACCTCAACAAATGATACCTGAACTTGTTGTTAAAACACCATGGGGGAATGTTATAGCAAAGAGGATTTATAAGAATATTTCTATTGTGGTATGTGGAAAGACTTTACCTGCAAACCTTGTTGTTTTACCCTTAGTCGAGTTTGAAGTTATTCTGGGGATGGACTGGCTTTCTGATTATCATGCTAAGATTGACTGTAGAGCTAAAGAAGTTGTTTTTCAGAAAGAGTTTCAGTTTGTATACAAGAATAAACCCATACAATTGATAACATATCAAGAAGCTGAGAAACTACTGAAATATGGAAATGAAAGTTATCTAGCTCATATTGTTGAAAACAAGGGAACTATTCAAATTAATGATGTGCCAGTGGTAAATGAATACCTTGATGTATTTCCGGAGGAGTTACCCAGTGTCATACCTAAACGAGAAGTCGAATTCACAATTGACTTAGTTCCTGATTCTAATCCAATTTCAAAACCCCCATATCGTATGGCTCCAATAGAACTTCTTAAATTGAAAAATTAGTTGCAGGATTTGCTTGTCAAAGGCTTCATTCGTCCCAGTACTTCACCATGGGGAGCCCCTGTTTTGTTTGTTAAAAAGAAACATGGTTCCATGAGACTTTGCATTGATTATAGAGCTTTGAATAACATCACTGTTAAAAACAAGTATCCTTTGCCTCATATTGATGACTTGTTTGATCAGCTCCAGGGAGCTCAGTACTTTTCCAAGATTGACTTGAGATCCGGATACCATCAGAAGAAGGTGAAGGAGGATGACATCCCGAAAACAGCCTTTCGTACTAGATATGGGCATTATGAATTTGTTGTTATGCCATTTGGGTTAACTAATGCACCTCCTGTATTCATGAATCCTATGAATAGAGTATTTCATGACTTCTCTGATAAGTTTGTGGTTGTATTTATTGATGACATTCTGGTTTTTTCTAAAAATAAAGAGGAGCATGAAAAACATCTAAGGGTTGTTTTACAAACATTAAAAGAAAAGAAACTATATGGAAAATTCAGCAAGTGTGATTTTTGGTTGCAACAGATTTCTTTTCTTGGGCACATTGTAAATAAGGATGGAATAACAGTTGATCCTACCAAAACAAAAGTAGTTGATGAATGGCCAAGACCCACAAATGTTACAGAGATTCGTAGTTTTCTGGGCTTAGCAAGTTATTACCGACTCTTTGTTAAGAACTTTGCACGGTTATCTAGCCCAATAACTAAGTTAACACGGAAAGGGGTTAAATTTGTTTGGACAGAGGAATGTGATGTTTGTTTTCAGGAACTAAAGAAGAGATTGTTGAATGCTCCAGTTATGGCCTTACCTTCCCGGAATGGTGAGTTTGTCATCTACAGTGATGCTTCATTGAAGGGACTTGGTTTTGTTTTGATGCAGAATGATCAGGTAATTGCCTATGCTTCGAGACAACTTAAACCTCATGAGCTGAATTATCCCACACATGATTTGGAATTGGTAGCTGTGGTTGTTTCTTTGAAATTATGGAGGCATCATCTATACGGAACCAAATGCCAAATATATACTGATCATAAAAGTCTTAAGTATATATTCACTCAGAAGGAATTAAACATGAGGCAGAGAAGATGGCTAGAACTGATAAAGGATTATGACTACACAATTAATTACCATCCTGGAAAAGCAAACAAAGTAGTGGATGCCTTAAGTCGGAAAAATCATGCATCATTAACAATGCTACGTTTGGAACGTGATCCCTTGATTAATGATTTGATAAATTTTGTCTTAGAAGTTGTTGGTGCAGGGAATATATCTGTTTTGTTTCAGGTTTCTATGCAGTCTTTGTTGTCAGACAGAATTATGAAAGCGCAGAGGGAAGACCGTGAGCTACAGAAAAATGTAGAATTGGTTAAAATGGGTGAGTTTCCAGAATTCAATCTTGATAAAGATTGTGTTTTAAGTTTTGGAAAAAGGTTGTGTGTGCCTTGTGATTCCCAGCTGAAGAAAGAATTATTGTGTGAATCTCATAGTTCTCCATTTTCTGTTCATCCTGGAAGTACTAAGATGTACAGACACCTTCGGGAGTATTACTGGTGGAATGGGATGAAAAGAGATATTTCTGATTTTACAATGAAATGTTTGACATGTCAGTAGGTTAAAGCAGAGCGGCAGTTACCGAAGGGGATGCTTCAGCCTTTTCCAGTGCCAGAATGGAAATGGGAGAATATAACCATGGATTTTGTGGTGGGACTACCAAATACTTCTCGAGGTAACAATGCGATATGGTTTATTGTTGATCGGCTAACAAAGTCTGCTCATTTTATTTCTATTCGAGATACAATGACATTAGATCAGCTTTCTCGATTGTACCTCAAAGAGATTGTCAGGTTACATGGATTTCCTCTTTCCATTGTGTCTGACCGAGATCCCAGGTTCACTTCTAAATTTTGGAAGGGACTTCATATGTCTTTGGGCATAGAGTTGAATTTCAGTACATCTTTTCATCCTCAATCAGATGGGCAGTCTGAACGAACAATTCAAACTTTGGAGGATATGCTTCGAGCTTGTTCAATGGACTATCAGGGAAGTTGGGATCAACATCTTTCATTAGTTGAGTTTTCTTATAATAACAGTTTCCATTCCAGTATTCAGATGGCACCTTTTGAGGCCTTGTATGGAAAGCGGTGTCGGACTCCTGCGTTTTGGGATGAAGTCGGTGAAAGATAGTTGATGGGGCCAGAATTAGTAGAAGAAGTGGATGAGAAAGTGAGGATGATCCAGCAACACATGAGGACAGCTCAGAGCAGGCAGAAAGGTTATGCAGATAACAGAAGGAAAGACTTCTCTTTCAAGGTAGGTGACCATGTCTTCCTTAAAATATATCCTTGGAAAAGTGTGATGCGTTTCGGTAAGAAAGGGAAACTAAGTCCACGGTTCATCGGTCCTTTTGAAATCTTGGATAAAGTTGGAACAGTTGCGTACCGCGTAGCTTTGCCTCCGATCTTGTTTCAGGTACACAATGTTTTTCATGTTTCGATGTTGAGAAAGTATGTTCCAGATTCATCACATGTCTTGAGTCCGGAAGAAGTTCAGTTAGTAGAGAACCTTTCTTATGAAGAAAAACCAGTTCAGATTCTTGATCGAAGAGAACAGGTATTGCGGAATAAGGTAATCCACCAGGTAAAGGTTTTGTGGAGAAACCACATGGTTGAAGAAGCAACATGGGAGTCTAAAAATGCTATGAGGGAAACATACCCTCAGTTGTTTAATAAGTAAATAAAATTGCGAGGACGCAATTTCAAAAAGGTGGGGATAATGTAACATCCCAAGGTTTTCTAAAAATAAATTGAAAATGCTTGAAATTTTGTTTAAGGTATATATTTATAAGTATCCTTTAAACATAATTTTATTTATTCTATGATTTGAATTTCAAGAAACTGTCATCTACAATTGGATTCAGTATGTTATTTAGAGTCTGATGAAACAAACTTGTTTTTTTGGTGAATAGAAACATGCCCTTATGAATAGTAATATGAATAGTAATATGACCTCATGAATAGTAAATAATAATATTATTTTATTTTCCCATGGCAATAGGATAATGGGATCTTTATTAATTTTCCAATGTCACATGAAACTAGTTGCACTTAAATATTGTTATTTTTCGAATTAACTGTGACCTTATTTTAAAATTAAATTAATAATATTTAGAAAATTATTTTTGAAAAATGGAGTTCATTTTTGAATTCTACACATCGAAAAATGGTTGGGGTAAATTTTTGGTATTTTTCTGAAACTCTTGAATTTTCGGTGAATAGTGAAATACGGTAAAATACCGTATAATCAATTTATCAGTAAAAATGCACTATTTTTGACATCATAAGTGATGAAAGGACACATGCCTCGAACTCACTTGATATTTTCACTAATTAAGTCCACTTTATTTGAGATTATTCATAGTCTTGATAAAAATATTATAATAATAATTTAAATAATCTAAAATACCCCCCCTCCTCCACTATAAATACCACCCTCACTCCCCTCTTCCTCTCACACCTCTCAAGCCTTGAGCATTGTCTAATTTCTGCCAAATTCCCTCCCCAATCTTCTTCTCCACGTCCTAGAGCTTCTGGTCTCTCCGAAAGACCAAAATCAAATCCCTTAAGAAGGATCTCAAGGAGAAGAGATCAAGAGGTAAACATCCTCTTTCATTTCCATTCTTTCCTTCCATTTTATGTTATTCTCTTCCTTTCCCTTTGTCTTTTGTTGGGATATTTCATTTAATATTTCCCCTTACTGTCCAAATTTTGTATGAATGATGAGATATTCCATTCCTCTCATCAATCTTATTTTTATGAAATTTTAAGAGACGTCGTTAGGCTGCCGAATTTTTGTAAGAAATTTCTCATGTTTTCTTCATTTCAAGATTCCCTTCTCTTCGTTCATCACCCACTCTTATCCAAGAGGCATGAAATCTCCAGAATCATGTATATTATGGATGTTTTCATGTTTATGGAAAAATACAAATCATTATTCCTCTCCTCTCTCACTTATTTAAAGAATCAAAAAACATTGTCCATTTGTGTCGAATTACCGATATCGTGGATGATGTATTTTCAATCTCCATTAATTCTTTCAAGTCTGGTCATGAAACCATTTATATGGTTGAACCAGGTTATAATATATGTTTTATGAATCATATAAGGTTCTGGAATTCTTTTGTACTCATGATTCAAATTTACAAGACTAAATGAAGTTGTAATTATCAAAGAACCACTTAAATTATCTAAACGAACATAATTAATGTTTAACTTATAAATCATCATCATATAAAGCACCAAAGTGATAAATGGTATAATTTATGGTACTGGAATTATGTAAATACTACTCCATTCCAATTCTGGAGTTTCACTTCCAATCAACAAGAACGATTCATCATGAACCGATTGTGAAAGTCACAAAAGAACTCACCCAAAATAATGCAAGGAACAAAATACTAACAATTAAGGGGTGAAATGAGGTTATGAAATGACCATATAAGATGTTATAAACCTGAACATGTTTCTATAAAGTACTAATAACACTATTTTATCCATTATATAGGAGGTTTAAACAATTTTGAAGTAATACAAGCCCAAGGTAAGGGAATTCTTAACCCGATTTCCATTCTTTGGGTTAACCTTCTACTTTTTAATTTATGTGCTATTTAAATTGTTTGTGTGATGGGTTCTGTTTATATTATGTTTCATTATGTGTATTTACAGAGTATATACATATTCCATCCACTCTATTAAGTCTCACTTCAAGTATATGATGTTTATAAGGGACTTTTCTTCTAAAATCCTCTTTTAAAATTCTGTTTTATAAGATTCAAAAGGTATGTTTTTATGCTATTGTTTATGTTGTATGATTATGTTTTGGTTATTGGGCATTGTTTATGATGAAGGGTGGGACCTATATTTCCCTCCAATGAATTGGGTATGTGTAAGTTGGAGGTCGGCCGTATGGTTACGCCAATTATAACTGTGATGGTTACACAAAGTAAGGTAGCCGTGAGGGTTACAAATTTTAAGGTAGCCAAGATGGTTACATGATTATGTAAGTAATGCCCCAATATACCTCTATGATTATAACTATGTTTGTTTGGATCTTGTGTAAATCTCATGTTACACAAAGTAAGATTTTATGGGTGTAAATCATGTATTTTGAAAATGTTTTCTTACGTCATGCGTATTCATGGACTAATGTGATTTTTCTTTCTTTTTCATACCTTACTGAGCTTTTGTGCTCATCCCAAGTTTTTAAATGATTTTTCATAGGTTATTGATGAGTAATACAAGGAAGGAAGACATGTTAAATGTTGAAGAATTTTCAAGGAGTCTTGTTTTGTGTTTTAATGTTTTATATTCTGAGGAAAATGGAAACTGATTTTATGGTATCCACTATGTAACAATGTGTAATGTTATGAATGTTTTGTCTTAATTCTCTAAAGCTCTAAACATGAAAAGATCATCAATGTATAATGATGTGTTTTATTAAATAAATTCAAGATTATGTATGAAATAAGTGCGGGTCCTTATACGTATATAGTATGAACACAGGTCTATCCTCATGGCCATGTACTCTCACACAGTGTGGTCCACAAGGGTTCTACACTGTTAGGCTACACGGAATGTATCGAATGCACATGCCTTCTTCTAATCATAACACAACTTCCCATTTTTCCACTCACATGTCCAATTACGCAGTCATATACTAAAAGGTGTGTACAAAAGGTAAACAACATGTTCATATTAAACCATGGATCATCATCTTCCCTGAATGTAAATAATAAACAACAGGTTAGGCTAAACTACACCCCATGTACAATGGACCTTTCATGAAAGAAATTGAAGATTTCCCAGAAAACCCATATTTTGTAGAAAAATCAACTAGAGGGAAGCCAAATTACAATCTGTGAGGTCCCATACTCCCTACAAATCAATTTTTCTCACCCAATAATAACATATCTAAAAATTTTTTTACCTAATTCGGAAGCATAATCCACCAAATTCTAATCTATGAGGGCCCACAAACCTTAGATGTTTAAGTTTGGATTCTATCCAATTCGAACCATATCTGTAGCAAGTTCATTTAACATATAAATTACATCGGTGTGTCATTTCCCAATTCATTATGGCCCATACTCATTATGGATTGAATGATGATGACACTCCATCATCTACTGCATCCAACTAACAGAATAGCATGAACAACTGTCACATCAACAATCACAAGATCTTGCAATATCTAATTTCTCCTAGTTAGAGTTTAATAATGCCTGGAATGTGATTCAAACAAGTGTCTATATGAAGAATTAGATGGAACACCCTCAACTCATTGGGTTGAAACTGAAATTCAATCGAAATTTGATTTAATAGTAATATAAGATATCATATGTGTCACCCAACTATAAAATAAAATCAACTATAATTGCTCGAAACACAAAAGAACAATTTAATTTGGGGAAATTTGGATTTTCCCTATACATGGGGTAGCTACTCCAAGGCGCAATTAATTACAAAATTCCATATCCTTTCCATCGTCACTAAATATTAACTAAAACTATAATATTAACAGCTCTGATACCACTTTGTGACATCCTGGATCCAGACCCCACTCAACCAGTACCGTACTTGGTTGGGCACATGGCCTCAAGCGCATTTCCCAAAATGGAAGTGGCATCTGAATATTAGTGAGGTAATAGGGTGTGATAGTGGAGAATTTATTCCCTCATTGGAAAAGTGTATCATTGCGGAATAAATAGAAAAAAAATTGGAAGTAGTAAAAACATTAAAATACATAAACAACAATGGACTAAAATATAATGATAACTAGAAGGAATATAAAATAAAAATGATGCAGCATGTCACATTTTATAAGGAAACAACTAAAACATGAGTTACACTACAATCTAGTACAATAAAATTACCAAAATACGTTAACGAAAAATGAAACATAGCATCATCACAAGTCGTAGATTGGTCCCATGGTCTTTTCATCCCATGCAGCAATCATGTATCAGAAATTTGTCCCTTTCCCTTATCGACACCTGTAGTAATATATTTTGTTTGGGCCTAAAACATGAACCAAATAGGGGTTGAAAAATAAAAACCATTAGGGAATCACATATGGTTAGTGATAGTTTATTCATGAGTAAATGTAGCAATAGTATATGAAAGGAAATGAAGTAATTCAGATGTACTCAAATGTAAACAATATTATAATTCTTATTTTTTATTTTAGTTCATTATGTTCATACAATCCATTTAATTGAATTAAATTATATAAGTCTCGAGATCCAGCCTAAACTTTTCAATCCCCCAAATAAAGAAGGTTTTATAGATACCTCAGAAGGCTATCTAAACATTAATGTGATGACAAAATCCAAGCATGTGCTTTTCCTTGGAACACATGTCATAAGACATTCTATTTCAATACCCCACTCAAAATCATACTGCCCTACATTGCAAAACCCTTCTTATAGGAATAATCAAACCCTCTTCCTCATACACAACAACTCCTCAACTGTAGGCATAAGAACTCCTCGCCCACAGGAATAACAAATCATTGCCTGTAGTCATAACAAATCCTCCCCGCAGGCATCACAAATCAAATTGGGTAAATCCTGATATATCAACATTTTAACATATTAAAAAATACTTGAAATATTGAAACTATTACATGTTTGACATGAAACAACTCACATTTTCAAAAATTTAATTGACCAATCATTAAAAACAACCCATAATAGTGGATAAAAAGGCATACCCATGGGTATCTTAATCCAAATTGCTCAACTAAAGTTATCCAAGGGAAACACACTAGTGGGGTGGCTCTGAATCAAAACAAGAAGTCTCGAACATGCTTCAATACATATAAGTAATTGCCTAAACATTTTTATGTATTAACATGGTCAGATTATCCAGAAAGTGACACCCAATATATGGGAATGTTGCACAATGCCACATATAAACAACTTAAATTTGATCAATAAGCATGATACCACCTACCTCATTGTAGTATGACTCTCATCGTCCAACCTCGATTTCCACTTAAAAATAGAACATGGTAGATCTATGAGAAAGGGTTAAACATTCCAACATAAATAAATTCTTAGAGAAAAATAATTAGGAAGAATGACTCAATATTAATCAAGAGATTAAAAGGAGGATTCCAACGAATCTAACAGTGTTTGAATCGGCTTCTGAATGACAAAACAGAGGAGAAATCAAATATGTCACTACTTGTTTATCCACCCGATGGCTCCACTTTAAAATTATAGAAGAACGAGGATATATCCTATTTTAATAGAGAAGCACAAAATAAATGGAATTTAAGTTTATATACAGGGAATTTATATCATTTAATTGTTCATTTGGCAGGTGAATTTCTCCAATTTACATTCCAGGAAAGGTCTACATGGCTACATAGTTTGTACTAGGATGTACATGGGGTGTAGTAGGTTTTCCCTCTCTTCCTTTCTAACATGCCAATACACAATGTATTCCCATTATACATGGCCAAATCCACACTGTGTGTACTTAGGACTGCCCGGTGTGTAACCCTTAATTCCAGTACATTGGCCAAAATTTCCTTGTTTTTTCAAATACAACTCAAATGAAAAAGATAAAACGAAACTTGTACCTCCAAGTAAGAATTGGGTTCTTAAAATATAAATATATACATATACATTTAATTTAATTATTAAAATAAAAAAAACATAATGTTTCTTGTAAATATATAAATATATATACACATTTATATATACCTATTATAATAATAAGACTCGTCAATAAGGAATAAATTTATGTTTTAGAATAAAGAGTAATAAATGAGATTATCCTTTCACATAGTTAATTTTTAATAAAAATTAATTCATAATCTTTGATATATATATATAAGTGGGAAAATGTCTTACAAATCGCACAAGGATTTATTAATCCCTATAAATATTTATAGTTTCAATGAAACCACCTATTACATCAAAACAAATAAAATCACACCAAAATAAGAATAACACTTGGTTTGAATATAATAATTGTGTGTGTGTATATATGTATATATACTATTGTAATATATTCTTGGGAATCACTAGTGAGTTTTCATAACACCAAAACTCATGTCATCTAACTTTACATAAAATATCAATAATATTAATATTCTATGTACTCCAAATCCATTTCATTAACAAATGTAACTCATTTTATATAAAGTGGTAATTTAAATTTTCATATTATGTAAATATATTGATCACACAATTTTTAATTGATTATATTCATTAGTTGATGTCATGAAAATATATTTTCTTCTTATAGCATTAGTAAATTATGATTCGCATTATATGACATTATTAAAAAATAAATAATTATGTGCCCCATATAAAACTATTAAAGTAAACATTAATATAAAAAACTTTCAAAAAAGTCGGTGTACTTAATATAAAATAAAAACATTAAAATTTAAAATTTAAATAACAAATTTATTTTAAATGAAAAGTGTGTCAATGATAACTATAACACATAAAAATTTGTATATGCAGATGTGACACCCATAATGTTTATAAAATGTGATCACATATTATGTTTGCTTTTCTTGAATCATGGTGATAAAATTATAAACATAACAAGACTGATTCCATTATTTAACATATTCTCATATATATAAATAATCATCAAAAATTTATTTATAATTAGTTATGTACTTAAATATGTACTTATATATATCTGAATAAATTATTTACACATACATATATGTTATGGGTCTAAATTAATTATTTATATATGCATGTATGTACCCAACAATAATTAAGATACATTTAGTTATATGAATTCATTCGAAAAATAACATTAAAAAAACAATTTTTTATACTAAATGGTATTTCAATGAAATATATTTTTTTGCTTTGAAAATAATACATTTTAATTAGGATTGTCATAATTTTACAAATATAATCAAATTAACATTTTAAAAAAGGGGTAAAATTCACAATATAATAAATTATTCTTTCAAATCAGTAAATAGAAAACCTGATACATTGAGTCTCAAAAAATTGGAAATAGTTAAAAAAATATCCTTTATAGAATTATGAAAATGAAATATATAAATTTATGATCAAACAAATCAATATTTAAATAAAATAAAATCAATTTACCTAACCAAATGCAAGAGTGATTATATCAAAAAAGATGAATCAAGAGGTGGTGAGGCAGCATAGATTCAAAAAATGGACCGATGTCTGGCAGAATCAATCTCCCCATTACATTATACAACATGACAGTTTGAATAATGACCCCTATAAGAATGCTCAGAAAAATAGGTACAAATGATGATATTTTAACCCCTAAAACTCCAAAAATTGATATAAATCATATACAATTGTGATTATAATGACATATGTTGTCAAAAAAAGGAACCACATTGAAAAAATAACGGTTTTTTATATAGTAGTCAAGGATCAAATAAGGATTCTAATTATGCAAACACTAGTGGACCAAAACCAAGGTAGTAGGTATTCATAAAGTATAAAGGGTGATGAAAAATGGTATAACGATTTTATTGATAAAAAAATAATGTATAAAAAAATCCAAAGAGATTCAAACCTAAATATGAGATTTTCTACCTCAAGATGGGTTAGTGAAAACTGAAATCCTTTGGATCTAGATGGAAAACCCAGCCTTCAATGAATCTTAGACTCGGCCAGACTAAAACATATTGTTTGCGATGACGTTCAGACCGCAGTCGAACCTCCCTACCCCAATCTCGACCATGACGCACTCACCTGAGATTCGACTGGTCATTGATGGCCTCGGTTGGAAGCAATCAGTGTCCCCTATTCTTCACCCTATATAAAGCCACCACATGCTCTCGGGTTTAAAACATCCCTCATCCACCTCCTATTCGATGCCTCCCTAAACGACATAACCTTCTCCTATTTTTTCCATTTTTATTCATTTTATTTTCACTTTATTATTATTATAATTATTATAATTATATCATTAATTATTTAAATTAATAATATAATGACTTTATAATATATTATGTGATTGAATTTGTTTTTAAAATTATTATTTTATTAAACAACTTCATATTATTAAAATTAATCTATTCACAATTTTTAATTTAAAACCATTAATTACAATATCATATATATATATATATATCAAAATCAATAAAACCAAAATAATTTTAATATACGTTTTCAAGTCAAATAAATATTCATTTGGATAAATTAAAATGTGAATATTAATAGTGCATTTTTGACAAAATAATGTAACTTTTGACATTAATATTTTAAAATATTAATTTCAAATGGCATGAATAATATAAAATTTTATTTATTTAAAAAAATACATTATAATCATAATATTACCTTTAATTATTATTATATTTAATAAATAAATATATTAGAAATTATCATTTCATGATACAGTAATGTATAATTAATCTATATTGTCTTAATATGTCGACATGTATCAAAAAAAATATCATTTTGAAAAAACTATAAATCAAGTTGATAATATTTCATTTTAGTTGAAATAAATCATATTGTTTTATTAAATTACATCATAATTCTATTTTTTTAACCTATTTTGTTTTTAATTAACATTATTAAACACAAAATTTAATAATATTTGTGGTAAGTTTTATAAAATCATAATTTTATTAAACTGAAAATATTATTTTAAAACATTTAAAAATTATTCAATGGTCATATTAAAATCCCAATGTTCAAAACATAAATGCCAATAAAATTGAATTTCTATTTTTTATACCTGTCATATAAGGGTTCTATAAATACCTATATTTACTCAATTAAGGACACAACAACATTGTCATCCATTCATCTTCTTCCAGGATGGTTTTATACATCCCTTTTACTCTCAATGTTCTTGATATTTTTCTTGATATTTCTTTATTTTTGTGGATTCAAGGGATGAGGGCTACAAAATCAATCTGGTTTGGATTTTGGGTGGTCTTCCTTTTGTTTTGATAGGACTTTTAATGATTTTTCTTTAGTAGTTGTAATCCCATGCATTAATCTAATAATTTAATGGTTGAATAAAATATTTCTCTTTTTCTATAGTCTATTTTGTAATGAAACATGTCAATACAAATTGACATAATGAATAATGATGATAATAACTAAAATTATTATTAATAAATTTATAGTTAAATTTGGGGTGTTACAATATATCCCCCTTTACAAAACTGGGTCATGTCCATCCTATTGTACTCACATGATTCCATAGCACCACACTTCTGACATCATCCTTGATGTACATACAAAATATTTTTAATTCCTAATATTTAATTGAAAAAAAATCAAATGACAAGTATTTAATTTATTCATTTACCAGTTCAACAACTAAAGATAATCCACTAATGACCTTAAGTGGATTCCCATGGTATTATTAAGATACTCAATTTCTATTTCCGAGAAACACTTTGAGAAATAAGTGTCAAACCTATGCATAAAACACTTGCTATTCTAGAGGGAGGCATCGGAGGTGTGGAGCTAAAATATTTCATAATTGAATCATTCCATATAGATCTATCAAACTATCTCAGGCCTGAGTGTTCTACTATCATAGTGTCTCCTATACATACAAAAACACAGAACCCAGAACAAATAGCCTGCTCAATGTCACCCTCTATTACCGCTTCCCAGAAGTTTTCTAATGCTATGTATTTATCAGATGTTGTGGAACATAGTTAGAGACCTTCATGATACATTCCCCAATGCCTATATTTTGAAAATTGTGCATTTTCCATACAGTGATAGAGAAAACAATCACATTGCTGGAATTGATGTATATTTGTGGTGATTGTCACCTCGTAGAGGTGTTTGCAGGATAAATTCTAGTTTATGAAATGTGGGTTTGCTTCTGAAAATGTTTTGATAATTATGATCTCATGACGCTCAAGACGAAGTGACAAGAGGTTAGTTGGTGAACCCTTTCTTGGAATCTGAATATTAAAAAAGGGATTTCACATAAGAATACATGTTTACATTAGAAGTTTTATTCTAATTTTGCAAAGTTCACTAGATTTTTCATTTTATACCAATTGTAAGGACCAAGACACAAGTTTAACCAATGTTTTTTCTATCATATGATGTGTAATTTTTTTTGAAAAAGATACCAAATATTTAGGAAACATAAGACTTAATAGAGGATCATCTACCAACTCAGGTAATGTAGAATTATAATCTAAGATTACATTCAAAAATTAATGTACAATTTCCATTAAACATTAAGAAAAGAATCATCAATGCAATGCCTCCACATTATAATCTCATTGTAGCACATCCACAAAACCTGTAAGAATATTCTAAAATACATGGGGTGAGAATAAAATTCACAGTAAGGGGTTTTAAAAAAAATTAAGAAATAATTTTTCATTAAAATATTACTTTAAAAAACATGTATCATGAAATTAATATTTCACCGAACATAACATCACGATTTTCTTAAGAGATTCTGAAACGAATTTTAGGAGGACTCATGCCCAAAATTGATACTTTTTTCTATGATTTATAACCCAATTTTATTATGAACACAGTTGTATATGAATGCATGAATTTACACTTATAAGTTAAATATGGACTATACTTAATTATGTATGACATGCTAGGTGTGCGGAAAAAGTTTTACACATTAAATGTTACCTGTTTAGAATCCATATAGAATGAATTCCAAACACATATAAGCAATCCATGAAATGATGGATAAGTTCATAGAATTTTATTATGTGTTTGGAAATGAATAATTAACCCTTATTAATAAATTGTATACATAAGTATAAAACATTATTCCATGTGATATTTAAAATGTATAACTATTTAATACCGGTTCATAAGAAAATGATCATTAACCATGTATATTTTACAAACTAACTAACCACGTGTGGTTTTACATACTAGGATCCATATAAGAGAATTCATAATATATGACCTCATTAACATTCTATCAAGGCCCCATTTCAAGACCTTGCATAAATATTTTCTTAAGGGCATGTGGAAAGACCATGTTTGTCTCAAGAGACCTTATGATGCACTGATAGGCTATAACAGGCCACACCCCTCACATAGTAAGTCTAATACCTTACACATATGTCTAAATACAGTGTTTCACTAAATCTAAGTGTCCCATACCACATTGATTTATTTAAATCTCAATGAATGTTTAAAATAAATTCATTGATACATTATTGACGTACATTTTCAATAAACAATCCAATGTTTCTCATACCATTTAGAAAATATTATTTCTTAATCCATTTAATTTAATAAAATGATTAATCCTATAATTGAAATAATTGAATTTATTTCTATCCTTGCAATAAAATGAACAGTGGAATAAATTCACATTTAATGATTATTAAATATATAGTTTTTTCATCTCAGAATAATCATTTAAAATAAATAAATAAGATTCACCCATAAAATTATAAATAATGTATTTCAATTCTCAATGAAATCCATATTCTTGATAATCATAGAAAATATATTGAAAATCATGATTTTATAATGGATAAAAAAAATTCTATGTTACTCTTGATGAATGACCATCTGTTTCGCACGGAATCCGGGGATGACCTCCTGGACGGGAGATTCAAACGTTCCGATCGGTTTCTAACGGGTTTGTTCGTAGAACCGGAAACATCCAATGATTCCACATCCGTTTGGACCTACTTTCCAAAGGCTGGCGCTCATTAGCTTGTGGACTAATGAGGCTTAGGAATTTTCATTGGTCGAGAGGATGGGAGGTCGGACTCATCACACCTTTTTGAGGGGAATTATTTTCTACTCCGGGACTCTCTTTATAGATTTAAGTTATGTTCGTGAATCCTTATTACATTACCAAGTATAAAATGTGCTTTCCTTTAGTTTTAACAATCAATGATTAAATATGCAAAGAAATTTAGAGAATATTTTATATGTATTCGAAGTTCTTCATCAATAGAGAATCATCTATATCTGTTTAGAGATTCTTGGTCAATGGTATCCTTCAAAACATTTATATAAAAGTCTCTTGGTCATTTATGATGACCAGGCTGATTTTAAAGCCACTCAGTGGGGCACTTGAAGTTTATCGTCATTCAGAAGGACAGAGATTAATTCAATGTTGGGATCGAACCCATAAATGGGCTACCTACGTATCCTTTGTTTTGGAAAAGGAATCAGAACCCACGTAGTTCGAGAAATGGAGTATGATGTTTATGATTGATGGATCACAGATGAATGTCATAATTACTTTTACACTCTAAGCTCACGTGAGTCATGCTCGGTGTGAGAAACAAGAGGTATTGGTAAAATTTAGACAATTGTGCCATGAAAGATGCAATCATAAGAATTTGTTTGGGGCTTATGTATGGATGACTGCCCAGATAGATGAAGGTTTAGGATTTACTTTTAGGGAGAAAATCCATGAACGGGGTCCATAAAGTTATTTGTGCTTCATGGAGATTTGAATACTCTAATCTTGGGGCTTACTCCTAAGGAGGATGCCCAAGTTAAGAGGGGACATATGATGGGGTTTTACTCCTAAAAAGGAAACCTAAATCAAAGGTAAATTATGACTGGTTAAGAGAAATTTAAGGGGACTTGGGGCTTATTCCTGAAAAGGAGACCCAAGGTTATGACTGAGTCTTATTCCTTAAAAGGAGACAAAGGTTAAGGGACTTGGGGCTTACTCCTGAAAAAAGGAAGCCCAAGATTATGACTGAGTCTTATTCCTGAAAAAAGGAGACCCTGTTTAGGGATTAAGGTTTGGGGCTTACTCCTGAGGAGGATGCCCATATTTGAGGTTGGGGCTTATTCTTAAGAAAGATGCCCAAGATTAAAGGACTTGATTGGGGCTTACTCCTGAGGAGGATGCCCAAGATTGGGAACTTTAAGAATTTGGGGCTTACTCTTGAGGAAGATGCCCAGATTAAAGGTTTTATAAATGGGTATTATTCCTGAAAAGGAGACCCAGGTTAAGATTCTCTCATCTTAAAGGATGAGGTTGAATGAATGAACTCTCCGTATTTTAGTGACATAAGGATATTTAAATCACTAGACTTTGAGAGAGATTCCACAGAATTCCTTTTAGATAAGAAAGTCAAATCGAGAAATCATGCCATAAATGGCTTTGAAGAGTGTCTTGAAGACTGAATCTTAAAAAGGAAAGGTGAAATGGCTTAAGAGGGGTAAAAATGGGAAATATGGGCACCCAAAAAGATAGGGGCGCGCAAGTCTTGCAAGGTGCGCAAGTCTTCTGTGGGCGCGCAAGTGTTGGTCGTGCAGGTATACCTGCGCGACACATAGTGTACTTGCGCGATTTTCAACCAGCATTGAAATACTTGAGCGACTCTTTTTTAAACCCTTTATAATTTTCTTGAGTTTCTTCCAGAAAAGGGACGCGCAAGTTATATTGAAGTAAATAAGTCGGCGCGCAAGTGTTTGATAAGTTTCAACACTTAGGCCTTCCTTCTTCTCTTTAGATCTTCCGTTCTAGGTAAGAAATTACCTTAGAAGTGTTCCGGAAGCATTGATAAGAGACTTGGGTGTCGGGAGCTTCAATCCGAGTTTCTGGAAAAAGATACTCCCGAATGGGGGGCCCACAGGGTCTATTTATAGGCAAAAGAAGACCTCGGGCGGTTACCGGGCGGTTACCAATTAGGTCGTGCAAGTCACCTGCGTGACCAAGGTAGCCGCGCAAGTACACTTGCGCACCAGTTAGATAACTTGCGCGGTGAGGTTGCTGTTGATCCTTTCTTCCTTCCTTTGTTGATTTTTGATGTTTTCTTCAAAGGCTGAATCACTTTGAGCTCAGATATTCCATTTTCCGATCTTTAGATTCTGTGACGAAAGGAGCGTCAACAAAAGTCCCCCCTCAGAGTTGGATCTGGAGAAAAATGAGGATTTGACTCTGAGGAAATCGAATCCCTCCAAAGGAAAAGGGAGGCACGCAAGTCTGCAGTGCACAGAGGGCGGCACGCAAGTTTGGGTCGCGCAGGCCTTAAGCGCTCTGGGTGTGGCGTGCAGGTAGGCTTCCTGGCCTATAAATACACGGCCTCACCTTCGTACAAGTATCCGGATTTCCGGACTTCATCCCTTCTCGAGCTCTCGCCGCGCATGTCACCTAAGCCACGCAAGTCTCTTTTCCACTGTTCCCTCACTGTCGCGCTCCTATAAAGGTATTCGTACTTGCGCGGTTTATACTTGCGCGTCAAAAACTAGCGCGGAACACGAAATACTTGCGCGTCCTTGTTTAGACTTTGCGCGACAAATGCCTTGGCCATTTTTTTCCTAATTTTTTCACAAATTTTTTTAAAAAAAATAAACCCATTTAAGAGTTAAATTTGTTCAACTTTTGTATAGATTCAATGGATCCTAAGGGAATTGGAACGGCTGATGAACTGGCTAGAAAGCGGATTGATGACATGATGAACATTTTTGGCCATGATTACTATGATATCTGCGATAGCACTTTCCGAGATTTGGATAAGTACTTGAAGAAATATCATCTTAATTTCCCACAGAGCATCTACCTGTCTCTGTGTGTTCATGGTCATCTGCAAGGATTCAATGTTCCAAATGTAAACAATTATAAACCTAAGATGCAGCTGCACTGCTACTTCTCTATTTCGGTTATGCTGTGCATTAAGAGTAACAACAATGGTGTGAACTTTCAAATTCTTCCTCCATGTCATTCCCTTGCAGATATGAAAATGGCAAACCCATGGGCTGAAATGTTTTCTACTAATGGTTGGTGGAGAGAAGACAAACATGATATTAGAGCAATATCTGAAAAGAGTACTCTCTCCAAATGGCTCTTTACTTCCAATGCTCCATTCTCAAATCCATGTATCCATCTTCCAAGTCTCTTGGACAGAAACAGAGTCACTGTTTGATCAGCCGAAAATTTTCTCAAACCGCACTCAAGAACATCCTTTTACAATTGTTCCAAGAAGAGCTGGTATCACTGCATCTCTTATTGTATCCAGTTGAATGAATGATTTCTAGGTGTTTTCTAATGAAGATCGGGATGTCGTAAATCAAATGAAGTGTTATGTTGAAAGCCTCTTGTAATTCTTGAAAGAAGAGAAGAGACTCCAGTCTATGGATGTCCTTCTAACTCTTGTGTATCAATGAAAAACACTTTTGTCTTCAATCATTTGTACCTGCATTCTTTCATTACCTGCTTCAAATTTACTTAAGCCAATGGGATTAGTAATCACAGTTTGATTTTTACTAGGATTATTACAAATAACCCGACAAACTTTGAATCTTTTAACTGCTCAATATTACCTAACTCATACAAAAAATGTATATTTAGTGAGCTGGAACTTGACTTTTATTCAGAGTTCCTTTGTCTTCTATGTGGGCAGTTTAAAGTCATGCACACCGGACATAAAGGGGCTAATGTTTAAGGTCGAAATAGCTTTGACCGAAAATGGATTAAAAATGGATTCAATTCCTTGACAATTTATCTGAAAACATATTACCATACTCAAGTATGAGGGAAAAAATGTAAACTATGGCTTAAGAATATTTGAATCTGAGGAATGATATGAAAAAAGAGCTAAAAGGCATTAGAAGAAGTAGTTTCCAAGAATGAAGTTACTATTATTTAACAAAACCCGTTAGGGGGTTGAAATATGCAGGGCCACCTATGGGCATTGGCTGCATGGTCAAATAAATAGCATCTTTTGGCTGACAAGTCTGTTATGTGGACTGTTTATGCAAGGCCACCTATGGGCATGTGCTGAATAGTCAGGCAAAAGAACTCCTAGAAATTTACTTTCCTAGTGCTAAAAGCCAGTGAAAGTTTATGGAGATTCATATTTTCTAAAGCATAGATTTTGTTGTATGGAAAGAGGTACTTGAATATGGATAAGATATTTCCGAACAAGAACATCGAAGAACTGGATGAATATCACTCCTACGAAGGTCTGACCCAAACGTAGGGAAGATGAATAAACCATAGACTTGAATACTTTCAGATCATGAAAAAGGATATGGGACAAATATGTTAAGGATGGCTATTTTTTTCGGATCCCTACATATTGTCGTTTAAGACAAATAAGGACAAAAGAGGCATTCTTCCCAAGAATGAAGTTACTATTATTTATCAAAACCCGTTAGGGGGTTGAAATATGCAGGGCCACCTATGGGCATTGGCTGCATGGTCAAATGAATAGCTTCTTTTGGCTGACATGTCTGTTATGTGGATTGTTTATGCAAGGCCACCTATGGGCACGTGTTGCATAGTCAGGCAAAAGAAATCTCAGAAGTTTGACATTTTTGTGACTAGAAGTCATGAAAAGGGTTATGAAGATCTGAAAATATTTAAGGTTAGGATTATAACACATAAAGATGGGTTTTGTTCAATGTATATAGAGATACATAGGTCAATGAAAACCATAATCATGTTGTGGCTGGGTCCTGAATTGAAACTCGGACTTCACTACGTATCTCATAAGAATGAGAATCAAGCCATACATAGTTCTTGAAATGCAGTTTAACGTAGTGCAAGACGAAAGTATGAGTGATCATAGTTTAGGGTCAAAGAATTCGGACCATAATAATGAATACACAGTGTGTGTTTTCATGAGGACTTTTCAGCCAAGGGACTGAAAGTGAAATTTGGGGTTAGGCCCAAAAGACTTGGGACTGGATTCGAGGGACACTCGAATGTTCCTACGTATCCCATAAGGATGGGAATCAAGTCCACGTAGTTCTAGAACTACCCTTTGTACAAATTTGGTTCGTACATGTGAAGGGTGAAAGGGGACTTTAGTGCAATGATGGTTTAACCTGAGATAAAAAGTTTAGGAATTACCATGTATGCACGTAGTCTTTTGAAAATGAAACATGACTTTAAAAAAAATCAATGTCAATAATGGTTCCTTCTAAAATGAGGAAATCAAAGAATATTGTAGTTTATTGTCGTACCGGACAAAAGTGTTGTATAGTTTAACGTCATATAACAAGGATGAAAGTGAATCAATGTAAAGATATTGATTCCAGGGGCGGATTCACAAATCAACATCATATGAGGTTGTGGTGAACCGATGTGAAGAGATTGTTTTTGGGCTTGAACCTTGGGAGGTTTCCTACATACCCAGCCTGGAGGGTGAGGATCAAAGTCCGTGTAGTTCAATTAAAGAATGAATTAATGATCAAGTTGTTCTTGTGGACAATGATCTAATAAAAAAAATATTGTTGGGACTTACACATGGTTAGTGGCCCGAAGGGAATGTTATGGTTGATGTTCGCTCTAAGCTCACGTGAGTCATACTCGGTGTGAGAAACAAGAGGTAATAACAACCTTAACGATGCATAGTTTAATGTCATGTAGGACATAAAAAAAGGGACTATGCAGTTTAAAGTCTTGCAGTTAGGACTATTGGTGCTGCACAGTTTAGTGTCATGTAGCAGGGACAAAATACAGTTTAATGTCATGTAGGACCTATCAAGGATTTTCTGTACAGTTTAGCGTCATGTAGTTAGGGCGATGGGGATAAAATAGTTTAACGTCATATTGGACGAAAGGGGGACTGTGTAGTTTAATGTCATGCAGTAAGGACAAAAGAGTGTACCATTTTAACGTCATGTCGGACGAAAGTGCAAATAGTTTAAGGTCATATGCATGGACCGTGGATTGTGCAGTTTAATGTCATGCTGGACCTTTGGTGATTATATAGTTTAACGTCTTTCCGGACGTGAGGGACTTTTATACAGTCTAGCGTCATGTAGTTAGGACGTCACAGTTTAATGTCTTGCTGGACCAAGGATGATGCAGTTTAAGGTCATGCTGGACGGTTTAGGGAACTTTTTCACAGTTTAATGTCGTGTGGGACGAAGTTGCAGTTTAAAGTCATACTGGACCATTGCTGTATAGTTTAATGTCATATAGCAAGGACGAACTGGTGCTGTACAGTTTAAAGTCATGTAGCTAGGACTAAGGTGAACCAATATGAGGATACCAGTTCTGGGGACTTTTTACAGTTTATTGTCATGCTGGACGTTGGAAGTGCCACACAGTTTAATGTCATGTTGCTAGGACACAATATAGTTTAATGTCATCTCGGAAAAAATATAGGAACTTCTGTACAGTTTAATGTCATGTAGATAGGACATA
Organism: Viscum album; assembly: GCA_963277665.1. Classification (NCBI taxonomy): domain Eukaryota; kingdom Viridiplantae; phylum Streptophyta; class Magnoliopsida; order Santalales; family Viscaceae; genus Viscum; species Viscum album. Next base: position 604,482,286 of record OY728161.1, on the reverse strand, counting down.
ATAACAGTTTAATGTCATGTAGGACAATATATAGTTTAATGTCATCTCAGACATATCATGAACCAATGTGATTGTTTTGGATCTGGGAACAATATTTTGTGTTTATACAAAATACTTCTTCAGAAATCTGGCATTAGTTGGAGTCGTGATGTGTTCTCCATCCATTGAGATCAGAGAATACGCTCCATTGGAGTAGACCTTATGTATTGAATAAGGTCCTTCCCATTTTGGTTCAAGCTTGGGAGGCTTCTTTCCTGGTATCATTGGTTCTCTGAGAACCAATACCAATTCTCCCTGAATGAATGAACGAAGATGAACTTTTTTGTTAAAAGCTCGTGCTATCCGATTCTGATAGATTTCCAAGTGGTGCAAAGTGCACAATCTTTTCTCATCTAACTGTTCCAATTCATTCAACCGCTTTTGGGATTGCTCATCTGTTGATAACTGATCACAAATGGCTATTCTGAGTGAGGGCAATTGAACTTCAATTGGCAAGACTGCTTCTGTTCCATATACCAATGAATATGGAGTAGACCGCGTTGCATTGCGAGTGGTAGTCCGATAAGCCCATAAAGCATGAAAGAGTTTATCAGGCCATGACCTCTTATCTTTATCCACCATCTTTTGCAGTATATTTGAAAGAGTCTTGTTGAAGGCCTCTATCTGGCCATTAGCCGCTGCGTGATATCGAGATGAATGGTTGGACTTAATGTTGTATTCTTGATACAATTTCTTTACCTCAGAAGAACAGAAGTTGGTGTCGTTGTCTGTCAATATGGTATGAGGGACACCAAATCTAGTAATGATGTTAGACTTGATGAAGCTAACAATGCATTTAGAACTGACTTCTTTGAGAGGTACTGGCTCTGCCCATTTGGAAAAGAAATGAGTAGTAGTAAGAATGTACTTAAACTGCTTGGCCGTAGCTGAAGGATAAGGTCCCACCACATCCATTCCCCATGTGGAAAATGGCCATGAGTATTTAGCTGTATGAAGAAACTCTGGAGGTTGATGAATGAAGTTGGCATATACTTGGCATGAATGACACTTCATTGTGAAATTAATACAATCTTGTATCATTGAAGGCCAGAAGTATCCAAGCCTTCGAATTTGATCAGACAATCTATGTCCAGACTGGTGGGCACCATAGACTCCAGCATGCACTTCTTTTATGACAGCCATTGTCTCTTCACCATCAATACATCTGAAGAGAACTCCATCAAAACCACGTTTGTAGAGAATTTTCTCGAGGTGGTTTGGACCATCATAAAGATTAAAATTGACCACACGTCGCCGAATTTGTTCTTTCTCGGCTCTATTAGGTGGAAGTGTTCCATTTTGAAGGTATTCCTTGATAGGTGACATCCATCCTGTAGTATGACCATACGGTTCCGGAATGGGACTAATTTCATTAATTTTCTCTGTTCTGACTTGAACATAAGGTGAAATTGCATGACGGTGGGCAATACAGATGGTTGTCTCGTCCCGATTTGGATCTGCTAAAGCTGTGGCTATATTAGCCAGTGCATCAGCTTGAGCATTTTGTGATCTTGGGACATAAGAAAATGTCGGTTCTGAAGGGAATTCCGACATTAACTCTCTGACGTAATCATACAATGGGATTAATTCTTCTTTTCTGATGGCATAATCCCCATTGACTTGTTTGATTACCAGGTCTGAATCACCTTTCACCTTTAAGTGATTCACTTGTGCTTGAAGCGCTAACTCCAAGCCTGTAATGAGAGCTTGGTATTCAGCTTCATTATTGGTACCACCTTCCCACAACAAAAAGGAATAAGGTAACACTGCCTTATCTGGAGAAATGAGCACAATTCCTAAACCAACTTTGTTGAATTTAGGATTTTCCATTTTCTTCCCTGTTGGACTTCTAGAAGCACCATCAAAATACATTTCCCATGTTTGAGGACTCTATTGAATATAGAAAAATTCCTCATCAGGGAGTTCGATATCTGAATACGTGTCTTCCACTGAAGGATGTTCAGCTAGGAAATCAGCCAGAGCTTGGCCCTTAATTGCCTTTTGAGACACATACTGAATGTCGAACTGCTGTAGAATAACTGCCCATCTTGCCAGACGTCCTGTAAGCATTGGACGACTAAGGATGAATTTGAGCGGATTATTACGAGATACCAATTGGACCTCATGATGTTGCAGGTAGTGTCTCAGTTTCTGAACTTCAAAGATTAATGCTAGGCAGCACTTTTCAATACTTGAATACTGGGTTTCTGCTTCATGTATAGTTCTACTGAGATAGTAGAGACTATTTTCATTCCCAGCATCATTCTTTTGAGCGATAAAGGCACCCAATGATCGCTCTAAAGATGTCACGTAGAGGATAAGAGGTATACCCTCTACAGGTGGCATAAGTACTGGTGGACTCAAGAGGTATTTCTTGAGAACATCAAATGCTTCTTGACATTCTTCAGTCCACTGGTAAGTGACTCCTTTCTTCAATAATTTGGTAAAGGGTAAACTTTTGCCTGCCAAATTGGCGATGAAATGCCGAATATAGGCTAAGTGTCCTTGAAGTCCTCTTAATTATTTCAAATTCTGAGGAGGTGACATACCAAGGATTGATTTGGTCTTCTCAGGATCGACTTCAATACCATGATGGCGTACAACAAAGCTGAGGAGTTTTCCTGAGGTTACCCCAAAAGCACATTTTAAGGGGTTCACCTTCAAATTATGTTGTCGAAGCTTGTGGAATACGACTTCCAAATCAGCCAAGAGATCAAAACATTGTTTGGATTTAACCACCAAATCATCTACATAGCATTCAACAAATTTCCCTAGAAAAGGTTTGAAGATACGATGCATGGCGCGTTGATATGTTGCACCTGCATTCTTTAAACCAAAGGGCATCACCCGGTAACAAAACACACCTTGAGGAGCTCTGAAGGCTGTATATTCCTCATCTTCTGGGGCCATTCGGATCTGATTATATCCAGAATATCCATCCATGAAAGAAAGTACTTCATAGCCAGCCGTCGCATCAATTAAGAGTTCTGTAATCGGAACTGGGAAATCATCTTTAGGACAATACCGATTAAGATCTCTGAAATCGATGCAAACCCTAATTTGTCCGTTCTTCTTCTTTACAGGGACAATATTAGCCAACCACTTGGGATATTGAACTTCTCTGACAATGTTAGCTTTTATAAGCTTATCCACTTCAGCCTCGATTTTGGAAGCATAGGTTGGGTGTGTTCTTCTCGCGGCTTGCTTGAATCCTCGATGTTCTTTTGGCAAACCCAAATGATAGGTGGCAACATCAGGATCAAGGCCAGGCATCTCTGTATAATTCCAAGCAAAAATATCTTTATTTTGCTTTATAAAAGAAATATACATCTCTTGTTCTTCAAGGGTCATGGCCGCACTAATTAAAGTGGGGCATGGATCTTTCTCTGTACCCAGATTTACTTCTCTGAGTTCACCCACAGTGGTAGAGATACCCTCTTCAAATGCTGGAGGAGCATCTCTAAGATCTTCCTCTTCCTCTTCATCATGTGTTATTTCTTCCGTTTCTACATGCAAAGTAGATGAAAAAACGAAATTCTCATGATCATAAGAGATGTCAAAATTTTCACATTTTGAAGAAGAAGCTTCCATTTCCGACCCTATTGATGATAAAGGGTCTTCTTTGGGAAATAAAGAGGAGATGATGGATTAAGAATCAACATCAATATTCACCTCTGGTGTTGTAATAACTTCTTCTGGCCTGATTAGCGAAGTATAGACTTGTTGGATTTCAGCTGACGAAATGAAAACGTCGCCACTTATGCTTTCATCACTTCTTGGTAAGTTACCAATTTCTCCCATGTTGTCTGGATCGATTGCCGTAATTGACATTATGGATCTTTCCATAAGAGTATTTTGATTTGGGCCTATTTTGTCAATTTGACTGATAGGTAACACATAATCTGTACTCACATGTGAAAATGGATTTATTGGAATTTTTTCCAAACCATATGGAGCATTAACTTTGGTAATTTCTTTCATTGTAGATTTTTCTCTGCCCTTCATGTGATAAAATTCCGCCTCAATTTATTGAGACTCACATGTCTTGAACGGGGCCTTATCACCATACAATGTTCCAACTTGACCATCGAAATAGTATTTGAGACATTGATGGTATGATGACGGAATAGCTGCATGTTGATGTAGCCAGGGTCTTCCAAGCAAGATATTGAAAGCTGAGTCTTGATCAACAATCATGAAATCCGAATTGGAAACAAGATCTCCAAACTGAGTTCTGAGCGTAAATTCTCCCAGTGGTTCTTGTTCATTTTTATCATATCCTTGGAACATCATGGTATAAGGAGATAAATCAGATTCCGTGAGGCCCAATCGACGAAGTGTGCGAATGGGCATGAGGTTGACTCCTGAACCATTGACAATGAAAGCTCTTCGACCATCTATACCATTTACTTTTCCAGATAAGTACAAAGGTTTTATGTGCCCATGAACAACATCATCTTCATCTTTATCAGTAAAAGATATCACTGCATGGCATTCTGCAGGATTATTCTCTATGTGATAGATTTCAACTGCAGCAATTTCAGCTTCAAACTCCTGAGGACTTGACAAAGCTTCGATGAGTGCTTCCCGAAGATCTCTTGACAGATTCAAAGCATCCAAAATTGATAACTTGGCTGGTACTTGTGCCAAGTGTTTCAATATATCATACTTTTGATCTAGAGGTCTGCGTTTCCCAATAGGAATATGCGGTTTAGCAGGTACGTTGGAAGCAGATGCTTTGGAAGCTGATGCATCTTGTATTGAAGTTGGTAACATCCTTGGTTTTGGAAAATTAGACTGATTAGATCCATTTACTTGCTGAGAAAAAGAAGATGGAACTTTTAATCGGTCTTCCAAAATAACTGTGCTGAAACTGAGTTGGCCATTGGCAGAAGAACTTGCATGTTCTTTTTGAGCTCGCTGAAGGGCTCTACCACGGGTTTCTGCTGCATATACAGTGCTAGCAGGGGTAGAATTAGAGTAGTGGCTTCGGAAAGATCCACGTCTTCCCCTATATCCTGAACCTCTAGAACTTCCTCGGGTTCCCTTATTTGATACAGGGAATTCAGGCTCATCAAGACTGGAATATGAATCTGTTAATTGAATCATATTAATAGAACCAAAGATTAACTCTTCGTCTGATAAAGACTCTGCCTGGTTAACCTGTTTAGGCTGTGCCGTTTGGTGGGACGGTGCCCGTGGCTTTGAAGTAGATGGCATGAAATCTGCCAGAGTCAAAGACAATTTAGGCTTTGCTACATACTCATCTTCTCCTGATTCCTCTTTATTCTTTGAATTGTGCTGCCCTTTTGAGGATTTGTCTTTTGATGGAGGCTTTACTGCAGCTTTTGTAGGAGACACAATTGGCTTCTTCAGTTGTGTTCGCAAAATGGAATGGGTCCGATTGATTGTCTTTCTGACCATCCAATCATCATATTTTTTCGCAGTTTTGCTTTTGACTTCCTGCCATTCGCCTCCTTCCTCTGGATCTGTAGCGGTAATACACGCTACATGAGCTGAAGAACCCTTCAATTTGACTTGTCCCAAGTCGACCATCTTTTGCAGGAGGTCTTTAAAGACAAAACACTCCTGTATGGGATGCCCCAACATTTGATGAAAGGGACAATAATTGGGACGGTCTTCATCTCCTTCCTTGTTTGGCCTCTTTGGCACTGGTAATTGAACCAAATTATTTTCTAGAGCTGAAATGAAGTAACCAGGAACTTGCTCACTTCGGAAAGAGTATGTTTTACTCTTCATATCCTCAAATTGTTTTCGTTGTTGATCTTTTTGATCATTTGGACGAAATAGCCTTTGTTGTTGGCATTCAGGAGGTGGAGCCCTTCGAGAAGATGAAGGTTTTGAAGTAGAAATAGGTACAGGTGCTTGTTTAAGCATAACTGTAGCAGTTTCTGCTTTACCCATTCTTCTTCCTGGAGCTGATGGAATTACACGAGATTTAACCTTAGCCCGTATAAGGGAATCTTCAATCTGTTGAGCGATTGAAGTAAGGTCTCGAAACCCTCCTGTGTATTTCACAGGGATCAATGGCGTGCGTAATTCTTCATGCAAATTTTCCACACAGATTGGCAACAATTCCTCCTGAGGGAGTTCTAAACTCAAGGAATACGTTAATCCCATCCAACGAGCAATGAAATCGGAGACTCTTTCATTCTCCCTTTTCTTGCAGTTTGTAAGATCGAAAACTGTCGTTTTTGGCAAAGTTGAGCTAAACTGAAGAAGGAATTTTTGACGAAGATCCTCCCATCTGATGACTGACCGGGATTGCAAGCTTGTATACCAGACAAAAGCTGGTCCTTGCAAGGTTCGCACGAAGCATCTGAGTTTCACTGCTTCTTGCTGCTCTGGAGTTCCCATCATAGGATCACAACAAGACACGTAATGCGTCAAATATTGTTTAGGGTCACCTGATCCATTGAATGTAGGAAAATAGGGTTTCCAAAACTGGATGGAGGAGAAATTGAATCTACCCATTCAGGGTAAACTTTCTTTTCAGGTTGAACTTGCGTCTGTTTCCCTTCCATAGTTTCTAACCGAGCTGTTAATGACTCAATAATAGTTATTAACTTTTGAGAAATGTCTGGTTGAACTTGGTTTTGGGTAGGTGAAATGAATGGAGCTTGGACAGACGTGGTGGTTGGTGCTGCAACTAATGGTAGTGCTGCCAACCGTTGTTGCGTTTGACCCGTAGGATTAGACCTCTGAGGGTGTACTGATAAAGGAGGATATTCTTGATCCATCTCAGTAGTTACAACAAATTCCTTCGGCTGTCGGACTTCAGAATTCTTAAGAAGAAGACTACTCTAAAGTAGTTCTGCATTCAACCTTCTTAATTCTTTCATTTCTTCCTCCTGTTGTGCAAACCTTTGCTCTAATGAGAGCGATTGACCTCCTTCAGAGGAAGGGTGAGAAGTAACCTGATTCTTTCCTTTCCCCTTATTGGATCCTTTTCGGAGAGGGGGAAGTGGGTTACATGAAGGAATACCCAGATTTTGGGTAAGCCTTTGATTACGTGTGCGCACACCTTCTTCATTTAGGTCTGTGTGCGCGACTTCTTGAGCAGGAACCTCTTCGTCTGATCCCTCTGATTGAGCCTCATCTGGTGAATCAGCAGCAACGGCATTGATGACATTAATGGATGCATATTGCATTGAATCCTTTCTATCAGCATTTCTGTGATATTGTCTCCTTCCATGTCCATGATGAGACATGGCATTCCGTTGACTTGATCACTCAGGAATTTCTTGGAGAACCGTCACTTGGAGAGAATCTCATGACAGCTTGGCTCTTCGTTCCTCTTGAGGCTTATTCCCTAATCGAGAGAATACTGACTTTCTCTTAGGGAGGGATTGAGGATTTGAAAAAGTCCCCAGTCCGGTGGACTGGGGAAGTTCCTGCTGCTTCCGCTTAACTCCTCGAATCCCATTCATTGACTCTGAAGGTTGGGTTAGAGAAGTCCCCTGTCTGGAAAGCTGGGGTGTCTCTTGACATGCTATGTCTGAGATATTCATAAAATATCTCTTGATCTTGCGAATCTTAGTTCGGAAATTAGCTGGATGCATTAACCTGTATCCACTTTTATCACCTGGTTCAACAGACCGTTGGATGATTTCCGAAACTTCTGTCATTTGATGACGTGTTTGCTCCAGACGAGAGGCTTGTGCAATATTCTCGCCTGCTTGATGTAGGATCAATTCAACAACATGTTCTCTATATACTTGATTTTGAGAGGAACTAGTTGAAGCTTGTTTTTGAGCAAGCTTTTGATTATGAACAAAGCCCATTGACTGTGGCCGGCCATGGGCAATAACATTGCATGAGACCATTTTCAGCGGGCTTTGCTGACTGGAAAGAACTGTGAAACGTAGTGCTCTGTGAACACCCCATCCTCTGATATAAACATCAGATGGAGCATTGGCAATTAACTAACGCAATCTTCTTAGTGCGCCAAGGCATGAACGTTGAAGGGTTCTCTGTTGCTTTTCAGCCTTTGGATACCGAGAGACTGATAGAGATGCCAAATCAATCTGGCGTTGTAACACTTCTATTATCTTAAGATGATTTTCATATTCATCGTAATATAATACCTTCTTCTTTAATTGACAAAGAGTTTTCCATATGTTGAGACGAATATCATGGATTCCATCATCCGTCAACATCTTTGGAATGTCGTACTGGGAGTCAGCCAAAGGCCAAAACATGACTGGTACTTCACCTTTTTCCAGTTTTTTCCTCATGTTCAGCATTTCCTCTTTATCATTAAATGAAGATTCTTCTACCTGTTTGGACCAGAGTTGGTGTTTCCTTGTTGCTTCATCGGATTCAACAAGATTGGTAGAGAAATCACTATTCCTGCTGGAAGATGAATGACCCAGGGATGGTTCGGAGAATAACCTGAACCCCAGGCTATCTTCTGATGGAGAAAGAGTTTCACTTGCCGATAGTAAAGCATCAGACATGACTGGTTTTACGTTTGCAAGTGCCTCGAGATAGGAGGGCATTCTCGTCACTACATTTCGTTCTGAAGAATTTTCGAGACAACGTGAATCACTACTGCGGAGAGGACTTTCGCAGCGAAGTTCATCACCATGAGGAGGACCGTCATGATGGGTTACAGCAAAAGATGAAATCTCTTGCTCCTTGGTCTTCTGACCACACAGAGGGTTCCTGTGGCTCTCATCTGAAGAAGAAACTTCATGATTGACCGAATTTTCATGAAGCAAGTCTTCATGAGGAAGTGTCTGTTGAAGACCTTCAGAATTAATGTTCCCGTTATTGGGAACTGAGGGAGTAGAATCTTGAATTCCGACAGATAAATATCTGAAGGCTTCAAGAACTCCAGCATCGAGCAAGGCCTTGTTGCAGATTGGCCTTTGATCTCTTGACTGTGCTGGGCGGATCTTTTTATTAGATGCCTTCTTACTCGCTTTAGAAACCACTTGATGATGAAAGTGATTGCTCTGAGCAGGTGTATGTGATTGATCAGGAAAGATGGTCAGGTTAGGCTGACGATCTCCACTCAAATCAGGTGTATGTTCCTGACTTGGTTGTCCGTATGATAAGGGGGAGTATGACCCATAAACCTCTTGGACTGGAACAGATGTGTGTGTCTGTTCCGGAGTGAATGGTTGATGTGTCACTCCATTGCTAGAGATAGATTAATGTTTTTGTCCCTGAGATGATGCTGAAGCTGTTATGATATCCTGGAAAGCATCTAGAATATGAGCAGGAATTTGCTTCTGCTCTTTCACCATTGACAAAATATGTTTGGTGACTTCAGCCGCCGGAACGGGGATATACGTCCATTCCGGGCATGGAGTAGTTGTATGTACCTGCTCCTGTCCTCCTTTTCCTGTCAGTGAATCCTGACAGTACTCAAATGTGGAGGCAGGGAGTTGAGTCTGCCTCTTGTTTGTCGTCGGGACTTTCCGACTGACTTCTCCGGGCGCTACCAAGTGAGACTGTTGGTAGGCCTGATTAGTATTAGCAGGTGTATGTGCCTGCTGATTACACTTCGCCAAACACGGTTGACGAGATCCATCATATGTAGTCAGATGAGCCTGCTGACTAACTGGTGATGTATAAGCAGGTGTATGTTCCTGCCTATGGTACTCCGCCGGAATTTCCTGGCGGGATAGGCTTGATGCTGTCAGACGAGTCTGCTGGACAGCGGAATTAAAACGAACAGGTGTGTATGCATGCTCGTTGTTTGCCACCAAGTTAGGTTGGTGGACTTCTCCGGAGATGGAAGGGATGACAACCTGCTTATTATTAACCGGATTCCTTCTCTGGCGGTTCATCTTGCCTGCTCGGGTTCGAGGAACCTGAGCTGAATGCCTGGAGTCGGTACCCTCATCATGTTGAGGGCGCACTACTGCACGAGTCTGGCGGCGATTGTTGATGGGAGCCCTCGGGAAGGACTCCTGTCTTTTTGAACTAAGGCCCTGAGGGACCTGCTCATTCACTTCCTCAGAGTAAGGGAGTGAATGGAAATTGCGTTCCGGGGATAACGACCAGAAACGTTTGGAGACGGTAGTCAGCACCGCCTGCTTCTTGATTGCTGGCCGCCGTTGTCCGGACGACCAGTTAGAGTTGTTAACTTGGAGGGCTTGACGAGCGGCCTCCAGAGTTGGGATAGTACCGTTGCGACGGTACTCCTTAACCAGTGAATTAGAAACCCAGCGTTGAAGACGCTGAGTTGGTGATGTCATCCTCAGAGCGGATGACGTTCCAGCAGGAGTAGCAGCATTGGTTTTCACAGCAGCAGACCTCACAGTAGAGGTGTTCACAGCAACAGTATTCACATAGGTGAATTTAAGGAAAGCCATTTTGCAGAAGATCTTGAGAAAAGAGTGTCTGTTCCATGTAACAGACATAATCAAGATGAATCCGGCCACTGCATCTTTTGGATGAGCACATGTCAATGATTGCTTTTTTGGCCCAAGGGGCCTAACAAATAAGAAGAACATCACTTTAACTTGGTTAAGGATTCACGTCGGGTTCACCATTTTTGTTTCGCACGGAATCCGAGGATGACCTCCTGGACGAGAGATTCAAACGTTCCGATCGGTTTCTAACGGGTTTGTTCGTAGAACCGGAAACATCCAATGATTCCACATCCGTTTGGACCTACTTTCCAAAGGCAGGCGCTCATTAGCTTGTGGACTAATGAGGCTTAGGAATTTTCATTGGTCGAGAGGATGGGAGGTCGGACTCATCACACCTTTTTGAGGGGAATTATTGTCTACTCTGGGACTCTCTTTATAGATTTAAGTTATGTTCGTGAATCCTTATTACATTACCAAGTATAAAATGTGCTTTCCTTTAGTTTTAACAATCAATGATTAAATATACAAAGAAATTTAGAGAATCTTTTATATGTATTCGAAGTTCTTCATCAATAGAGAATCATCTATATCTGTTTAGATATTCTTGGTCAATGGTATCCTTTATAACATTTATATAAAAGTCTCTTGGTCATTTATGATGACCAGGCTGATTTTAAAGCCACTCAGTGGGGCACTTGAAGTTTATCGTCATTCAGAAGGACAGAGATTATTTCAAAGTTGGGATCGAACCCATAAATGGGCTACCTACGTATCCTTTGTTTTGGAAAAGGAATCAGAACCCACGTAGTTCGAGAAATGGAGTATGATGTTTATGATTGATGGCTCAAAGATGAATGTCATAATTAATTTTACACTCTAAGCTCACGTGAGTCATGCTCGGTGTGAGAAACAAGAGGTATTGGTAAAATTTAGACAATTGTTCCATGAAAGATGCAATCATAAGAATTTGTTTGGGGCTTATGTATGGATGACTGCCCAGATAGATGAAGGTTTAGGATTTACTTTTAGGGAGAAAATCCATGAAAAGGGTCCATAAATTTATATGTGCTTCATGGAGATTTGAATACTCTAATCTTGGGGATTACTCCTAAGGAGGATTCCCAAGTTAATAGGGGACTTATGATGGGGTTTTACTCCTAAAAAGGAAACCTAAATCAAAGGTAAATTATGACTGGTTAAGAGAAATTTAAGGGGACTTGGGGCTTAATCCTGAAAAGGTGACCCAAGGTTATGACTGAGTCTTATTCCTTAAAAGGAGACCCAGGTTAAGGGACTTGGGGCTTACTCCTGAAAAAAGGAAGCCCAAGATTATGACTGAGTCTTATTCCTGAAAAAAGGAGACCCAGGTTAGGGATTAAGGTTTGGGGCTTACTCCTGAGGAGGATGCCCATATTTGAGGTTGGGGCTTATTCTTAAGAAAGATTCCCAAGATTAAAGGACTTGATTGTGGCTTACTTCTGAGGAGGATGCCCAAAATTGGGAACTTTAAGAATTTGGGGCTTACTCTTGAGGAAGATGCCCAGATTAAAGGTTTTATAACTGGGGATTATTCCTGAAAAGGAGACCCAGGTTAAGATTCTCTCATCTTAAAGGATGAGGTTGAATGAATTAACTCTCCGTATTTTAGTGACAAAAGGATATTTAAATCACTAGACTTTGAGAGAGATTCCACAGAATTAGTTTTAGATAAGAAATTCAAATCAAGAAATCATGCCATAAATGGCTTTGAAGAGTGTCTTGAAGACTGAATCTTAAAAAGGAAAGGTGAAATGGCTTAAGAGGGGTAAAAAATGGGCAAGATGGGCACCCAAAAAAATAGGGGTGCACAAGTCTTGCAAGGCGCGCAAGTCTTCCATGGGCGCGCAAGTGTTGGTCGCGCAATTATACCTGCGCGACACATAGTGTACTTGCGCGATTTTCAAGCAGCATTGAAATACTTGAGCGACTCTTTTTTAAACCCTTTAGAATTTTCTTGAGTTTCTTCCAGAAAAGGGACACGCAAGTTATATTGAAGGAAATAAGTCAGCGCGTAAGTGTTTGATAAGTTTCAACACTTAGGCCTTCCTTCTTCTCTTTAGATCTTCCGTTCTTGGTAAGAAATTACCTTAGAAGTGTTCTGGAAGCTTTGAGAAGAGACTTGGGCGTCGGGAGCTTCAATCCGAGTTTCTGGAAAATGATCCTCCCAAATGGGGGGCCCACAGGGTCAATTTATAGGAAAAAGAAGACCCCGGGCGGTTACCGGGCGGTTACCAATTAGGTCGCGCAAGTCACCTGCGCGACCAAGGTAGCCGCGCAAGTACACTTGCGCGCCAGTTAGATAACTTGTGCGGTGAGGTTGCTGTTGATCCTTTCTTCCTTCCTTTGTTGATTTTTGATGTTTTCTTCAAAGGCTGAATCACTTTGAGCTCAGATATTCCCTTTTCCGATCTTTAGATTCTGTGACGAAAGGAGCGTCAACACCATCATTATAGGCAGATGTGACATCCTTATGTTTAAAATCAGATAATGACATTTCATGATCGTTTTTAATATATGATGTAAAATATTAAAACATGTCAATAAACATTATATCCTTTGTACATATTTATATATAAATATATATACATACATAGATATATATATTTACCATGGGTTTAATTTTTGAAATAAAATTAACTAATTATCACCATAAATATATTTATATACATTTATATATATACATATTGCACTCATAAATCTCATCAGAATAGAAAAAACTTATGGTTTAGAAAAAGAAATGATAAAGGAGAATATCCTTTGGGAAAGTTAATATGAAATCAAATTTGAAACATAAGCTTTTATATATAAGTGGAATAATGTGTTATAAATTGTACATGGATTTACTGATCCCTAAAAAATAGTTATAGTTTCAATGAATCCACCAATTACAGCAAAATAAATTTACTGACAATAAATTATCAATAACCATTGGTTTGAAGATGATACTTTTATATATAAATATTTATACTTTTATAAAAAAAATTGGGATTCCCTACAGAGTTTATATAACAACAAAACTAATTTTATTTAGATTTATATCTAATATTAAAAATATTAATCATCCATGTACTAAAAAACCCTTTTATTAACTCATGTAATTCATTTTATAAAAATTGATAATTTAAAACACTATCTTATTAAAATATATTTATCACAAAATTTTTTAATTGATTATATTCATTAGGTGATGACATGAAAATATAAAGTTTTTCCATAAAATTAGTAAATTACCCTTCACAATACATAACATTATTAAGAAAATACTAATTATGAATCACACATAAAACTATAAATGTAACCTTTAAAATAAAACTTATTCAATGAGGATGGTGTACATATTAATTTGAAATTAAATCATTAAAATGTAAATTTAAAACCTCAAATTTATTTTAAATGAAATTCATGTCAACGATAAGCATAATGTTTGGCCATGTTTATATGCTGACATGACACCCATAATGTTGATAAAACATGGTGTCATATTATGTAATTTTTTTAGATTCATGGACATAAAATTATAAACTTAAGAATAATGATTCTATGATTTTACATAGTCACATTGATATAAATAACCATGAATAATTTTTTTATAATTGGTTCTGTACATAAATAAATACATATATATAAATATATCTGAATAAATTATTTACACAAACATATGTGTTATGTGTCCAAATGAATTATTTATATATATGTGTATGTACCCAACATCAATTTTGTTACATTTAGCTGAAATAAATCATTCCACAAAGAACATTTTAAAAAAAATCAATTTCTCTTAATAAATTATAAATTCAAAGATATATAAGTTTCAACATTGAAAATAAAATATTCTAATTGGGAATGATTTAATTTTCCATAAAAAATCAAATTAATATTTGAATATAGGGTAAACTGATTTCTGCATAAAATAAATCGTGGTTGCAAATCAGTAAACAATAAAATGAAACATGGAGTCTCATAAAATTGGAAATACATATAAATATATCCCTTACATAATTTTGAAAATGAAATATAGAAATTTCTTTAAAAAATCAGTAAAACAAATCAAAACAATTTCCATTACCTAAATACAAGATAGGTGGCTCCAAATTCTATCAGAAAAGATGTTCACAGTGGTGCTGAGGAAATGTAGATTAAAAAAATAAATACTCTTGTGGTGTAGATTAAATATCCCCATGAAATTCTACAAATTTATAGTTTAAATAATGTCCTCTAAAAGCTTTCTCAACAAGTTGGGTACAAATATTGATAGTCTAACCGCACCAGCACCCTAAATTCATAGAAATCATATAAAATGGTGATAATAGTGACATTTTCTGTCCAAAATTAGAAGAACCATGATGAAAGAATAGATAATATTCATAATGTAGACATAAATCAAAAGGCAATTATATTTACCTAAACAATGGTGTACCAAAACCAAGGTAGATGCTATTTATAATGTAAAAAAGGGTGAATAAAAATGTTGCAAAACAAAATTGCTAAATGGATTGAAGAATAAAATGAATCCTAAGACATCCGGACCCAAAATTGATATTGTCTACTATGATATAGGGTAGATAAAACCAGAAACCATCATATCTAGATGAAAACCCTAAATTTAATTGATGCTTAGACTCAGCCAAACTTCAATTGAAACTAAATAATGACAGTCAGATAGCAGTCGAACCTCCCTTACCTTATCTCGGCCTCAACACATACACCTGGGATTCAAGCAACCGTGAAAGGCCCTGGAATGAATCCATTGACTTCCCATGTGCATTGCCCCATATGATGACGTCACCTGTTCTTAGGTTGTGGAAACCCTTCTTACACCTCTTATTTGATGCCTCCACAAATGACATACCCCTATATAATTATCCATTTATTTTATTCAATATCATTTTATTTTAATATTATCGTAATTATTATATAATTATTTAAATAACCTAATATTAGAATGTATTCATTATATATTATGATTTTAATATTAATTTTTAAATTATTATTTTATTAAAAAACATCATAATATTCAAATTGATCTAATCAAAATTTATATTTTAAAAATAATTATTACAATTTCCTATACATATATGTTTATATATATATATATATATTAACCCCAAATATATTATATATGTTTTCAAGTCATATTAAATATATTTTTTTTGCATAAATTAAATTTTGAATATTAATCGTACATTTTTTTAGAAAATAATGATACTTTTGACAATAATACTTTTAAATAATAGTTTCATTTTACATGTATAATATAAAAATATATTTTTTTCAAAAAAATATTAATATTACAAATAATTATTATTAATTTACTAAATCAATAAATTAAAAATTATCATTTCATGATACATCAATGTATAATAAATCTATATTTTCATAATATGTCGATGTGTATTAAAAAAAATTCATTTTGATAATATTGTATATCAATGTGATAAAATTTCATTTTGGTTAAAAAATTAATATCGTTTTATTAAAATATATCATAATACTACTTATTGAACATATAATTTATTTATTAACTAAAATAATTAAACACATAAATTACTAATGTCTGTGCTAATTTTTAAGAAAACAAAAGTACAGTAAACCAAAAATAATATTTCCAAACATTTAAAACCAATACAATGGTCATATTAAAATTTCAATGGTCAAAACATAATGGTCAATAAAAATCCAAAGGCCATTTTTTATAATAGTCGTATAAGTTTTCTAAAAATACTCAAATTTACTGTCTCAAGGACACTACAGCATCAGCATCCCTTCACCTGCTTCTAGGATGGTTTTATACATCACTTTTACTCTTAGTATTCTTTATATTCTTCTCACTATTTTGTTTTTGATTCAATTGACGATGACTACTTAATCGGTCTTTTTGTGACATTGGGGGTTCTTCTGTTAGTTCTATTAGGTCTTGTAACGATTTTTCTAGAGTATTTTCGATTTGTTGCATCAATGTAATATTTTAATGTTTGAATAAAATATTTCCATTTCTAAAATTTAATTTGAAATAAAACTTATCAATATGCAATAAGACAAGAAAAATTATGATAATAACTAAAATTATTAATATTAGATTTATAATTATATTCAGGGTGTTACGTGGGTGGTGAAAAAAATTTCAAAATCGTGCCCCAAATTAGAAGAAAACATGGGCCCATAAGGGGAGGCACACCATTAAGCTACCCAGTTCAGGTAAATGGATAACCCTATATAAAAACCCATTCTTGTATGAAATTAAACCCATAAAAATTTATTCAAAATTTTCAAATCCCTCGAAATGTATACTTAAACACTTAGGATTGAACATAAATGGGTTTCTACAGACCCTAGATGCTCCTAAAAAGATTCTAATGATTTAGAAATAATATTCATAATGAATGGATGATCATTTCGAAGTATGCTCACCACTCCCGATAAGAAATATCTCATGTATGGTTTCCCCTCTCTCCCATATCAATATCCAAATGAATTGGAGAGTTGTATTAACTTTTCATGATGGTTTATATATATTTTATGTTATATATATATATATATAAATCTTTTTGAGCATGGATCTAGGTTTTTGTAGTAGATAACACTCTTCATTTTCCAATTCAACCTACTGCTTCAATTTCGGGATTTGCAATTTGGTGAATGCTCATCAAAAACCTTCAAGTATATTATATTTCTCAATTCCCAAAGGATTTATTTAATTTAAATTTATATAATTGGGAAATTGATTTTTCAAATTTTGAAATTGCACCATTAACTGAATCAATTAATTGGTTAGTAAATTAGTCAAATAAAAATATAGGTTATGAAATTTCCCTATGAAAATGAAATTTACTTTATTTGGGAAATTGAATTTTGTAATTATGCTAAGGAAATTGATGATTATTGTGGTATTTTTTTATAATCAATGGTAATTAAGGGTTTTTTGGGTTAACCATAATGTGTTAATAGTTTATATGATTAGATATTGGTAATTGGTTGAATAGTCAAATGTTAATATTATTCCATGTGGATTATTTTTGTGTGACTTGTTGGTTTAATAAATCGAAAAGGTACGCATTAATTTGGAAGCAAGACAAGAAGGATAATGATGCTTAAGATTTATTTTTGTGAAATTGTGATGTATTTTATATTGTGATATATTTTTTGTACAATTTTGGGACACAAAATGATGCTTCAAAACACCATATGTGGTTACACAGGGTTATGGAACATTGACTAATGCTTAAAATATACACGGGGTTCAATACATGTCTTTATAGGCTCCAAATATTTTCATTATACTATTGTTACAAATATTAGTGATATGGAATTATATTATAATGCTTAATGAATCCTCGTGAGTTATTTTATATGTTATATCTCTTGGTGATGATTCAGACTCTGACATGGTCCAATGTTGGTATTGATTGTCGGGTGTCATCATAAAGGTGACTAATTTTTGGGGTTAACTAATTAATAATGAATGATAGTAACTATTTAATTTATAATACCATATTCTATATACAAATACATACATTTTTATTGATTTTATATTGTTTTTTATTTTATTAGTGGTGGCCTACTTAGTTGAACTCTCACCCCACTCAGGCTTTCCAGATGTTATATGAATAGACTTCATGTTTTCATGATAAGATAAGGGAAATATTCCTAAGTTACATGGTTGAGTCAAGATGTATCATGGATTATAGAACCAAAAAGGATTTTGGGAACCAATTGGGTGTCTTAGTGGGTATTTATTTTGGGTTTTCATTTGACACATTATAGGCATTTGTAGTGACATATCTACTACTTTAGTTTTGCATATTTTTTATCGGTTTAGGCCATCATTTGATTGTAGTTTTATTCTAGATTTTTTATTGTATTTTTTATTTAATGTCTATTTATATCCCATTTTTTTACTTTTATTAAGATATTAAAGTCTCTCTATGATTCATATTTTACCCTCAATTTTTGTTGGAAAACATTGGAGTCCAGGAAGGAGCTCATGGGGTCATGTACCTAACAATATCAACACATCGATATATGGAACCCAGGATGGGATGTCACAAAGTTATAGAAAACGTATATTCCTTTATTTTATTTTGACATACTATTTAAGAAATTTATAAAAGAGATTTAGATGATTTTATTTATGTTCATGAGCTCGTTCATGGGAGTATCTAACCAATGTATATGGATAAAACCATGCTCCCATGGTGGGACTGTTGTTATAGATGTCTATTATTACAATTGGATGTTATTTCACCTAGAATGATACACATAACAATTAATGGGACTATTTTTTCAAAGATATTATGATATTTGACTCATGGAAAGGTATGGAACAATATTTTAGTATTCATACAATATTTTAGACTCATATAAGTTATTGTAACATGAATAATATTTAGGAACATGTGAGAGAGAAGGTTTTGGTAATGTTGTGGAAATAGAATTTTTTTTCATTTCAGGTCAAATTGAAATCAAATGGTTCTTAAAATGAATTAGAAAACATAAAAATGATAAATATGTGGAAAATTTATGTATAATTACAAAATAATTTAATAAGAATGTGTTTTCTATTTTTCAACCAATGCCAAGATGAAAGATGGTTATGGATGTTGATCACACCTCAACTATGATCATGTAGTGGGTAAGGTGGGATGAATTGGTATGGAATAATGTGAATCCTTATATATGAGTAGTAATTTTTTTTAAATTTTTTTTTAGTTTTGTGTTTTGTATTTTTGATATATGACATCAAGACTATGATTGTTGGGAGGATGATTGGAGTTTATTGTTGGAAAGGACCTACCATCAGTGGATACTGACAGTATGATAGTTCTGAGTGGGTAATCTGGGAGGGAGTTCCATGATGAATTTCCTCCACATATATAGTTTATAGAAGAATAATTGAGACAATTTCTTAAAACATATCTCTAAATTGTAATGGGAGACTGGTTATATCTCCCTTTGACTTTCACTATAGATGGTAGACATAGGTTAGAAAAGTTCTGGATTGATTTTATCCCCATGATACATAACAAATTATATAATCCTACTAAAAAAGGGACAAACTGGATGCTTACATGATATATGTTTAGGTGAAGTATTGGTGGGACATCCAGACTTTAGACTGGTAGCTAGATAATATAGAGAAGAAAAACCTTCAAGATAAGATATTAAAGGACTTTTACCCTTATACATTCATTTAAAAGAGAGATGTTGAGTTCATGAGCTTTACCCAGGGTATCATGTTTGTGATGGACTATGAACAAACATTATCGGTCTCCATCTCTTTATTATTTTGTTGCTGGGATATGTTGTGACTGTTGTGAAATATTTTCAAGATGAGCTAAAATGTAAAATTATTTCCAAGGATAATGTATTTCTACCAAAAATGTTTCTTGAAGGGGTGAATCATGATCTCATATTTGAGGGGAACTAGATGGATGAATCTACAATAATGTATGTGGTATATTATAGATGACCAGTATGCATGACATTAAATAGTCAAAATAATTTCTATTAAATCATCAACAATAGTGATAGAATGAAGAGTGGCAAGGGGGGCCAATTACAAAGGAATATTACCGAGTGACCAGCAACAAGTAAGGTTGTTCATCACACATTTTAGGATAGTGTCTTTATCCTCTAGAATAGTTATATTCATATGGAAGTATGGGGCATCTATAATAGTTCTATAAGAACCCATAATATATGGGTAGTGAAGGAGAAGCTAGACAGAACCAATGTATGGGAAGGGGGTTGCTAACACCATACCAGTCAGGAAAATATAGTTCTAATAAATTTGGATGTCAAGGAAGTGGGCATGGTAATTCTACTCAAAATCATCTATATTATTAGAGAACTTATACTTTGGGGAATCAGAATTTATCATAGGGGATAGGTGATGCACAATTGTATTATGTTCATCCTACACTTGTTTATAGAGATGTTACACTATTGAAAGTCAAAGGTAATATTCTTGTAGAATCTATGATTTATAGTAACTTATTTGATATAGTAGTGTATCATTATTTTATATACTCTTAACATTTTAATTGTTTTACTATATTTTTGGATTATGTGAGTGGTTTTATGATAATTGATACATCTTTTGGTGTATGGTTTAGAGATAACTATATTCACAACTGGTGTTCTTTCATGGTTGGGAGGTGTCATTTCCTTTATGATCTTTATATTCATGATATTTTATGATTTTAACATATTTGTGATATAGAATGTTTATTATAATAATCAGTAAATATAAATTTTTACCACATTAGAGCGACCTTTACGTCCCCTGAGAGTAACAATTACATTGATTAGGGAAATTGGGATATCAAAGAAGGTCATATAGGTCAAGTTCAACTTTAATGGGGAGAGCTCAACCCCCCAATATTCAAGTATATTTCTAGATGAAGGGGTTTGAAATCCTAATTTTCTCCCACCAGTAGTTTACATGTTCTGGGACGTGTTTCATTAATAATTCTCAAGGCTTCCACTTAAGAGTGTTTTTTAATTTCAAATTGATATCATGTTGAGAGTTGATATAGTATCTATTCCAATGATATAATGGAAAAATTGACCGTCAATTTCTTATGTCTAAAGTATATGAGTTGATGGATATGGTTTTTGTATTTACATTTGTGTTTCCTTAGGATTCCCCAGACATTTTTGTTTAGAAGGATAACTGTATATTACGCTTGTGTGTCAACTACATGAAGTTGAACTATAAGACAGTGAAGAACTTATGTCATATTCCATGTATTTATGATCTCATAAACCTATTAATTGGGGATTATGTGAGTTATACAAGAATGAATTTGGATCATGGAATCATCTATTGAGATTTTTACTTTCTATTACAATACAGATAGCTTTCTGAATTAGGTATGGAATTTATGATTTTGTCAGGATGCCGCCAGTAGTGTTTATGGACTTGATGAACTAAATCGTCCAACTATACCTAGATTAATGATTTTAGTTCTTATGGATGAAATCTTGGTGTACTCCAATAATATTTAAAATAAGTCAAAACTTCACTAAATCAGCCTATGTATAATGAGAGATCCTCAGATGTACATGAAGATAACAATGATTCAATTCAATATAGATCTGGTACATTTAATGTGTATTATCAACATAGAGGAAGGTGTCAATAGACCTAGAAATGGTATCAGATGTGATTTCATTGGAATATTCAAGGAATTTGTTGGATATAGATAGATTTCTGTGATTAGTGGGATATCATCAGAAGATTATTCATGAATTTTCCCATGTGACATCACCACATTCATCCTAGACCAAGAAGGTAATATAGTTTGATTGGTCTAGATCATGAGATATTGTTTTTCATGAACTAACAACGCGTTTGACTACTGAACAAATAATTATCCTACTTTAATGAGGTGAGGAGTATACAATTTTTGTTGACACATCTGTGATTTTTATTAGAGTATTGTTGATACAGGGATATAAAGTTATGGAATATGGGTCACCAAAATTGAGACAACATGAATTGATATAACCTATGAACTCCCTTAATTTAGCTGAAGTAATTGATTATTTAACGTGATTGTTTCATTTTCTATTGGGTGAAAAGTTTACTATGTATAATGACCATAATATCATAATGTATATCATTTCACATGGTGATTTAAATCTCTAACAGAATAGATGGGTTGATTATATGAAGACATTTGACATTGAGCCATCATATACACATAGGGAGGGAAATAGTGTTGTGGATTAATTGAGTAAGAAAACACATACACATGTGGTTAAAGAGTCTTGCATCAAGTGGAAGATATTGAATTTGAGAGAAGTGATACATGTTCTGGTTCCGGAGGAACAAGAGTAGATGTCCCTCATATCAGTATCAGTGGAGTCCACATTTTTTTCTAAATTAGGGATATGAAGAATAAGGATCCTAAATATTTGTCCTTGAGGGACTCTCTTGAATGTGGGGAGTCACCTTTGGATTAGACCATAGATGAGTATGAGATATTTTATGTTCATGGTTGAGTATTTGTGCTTACAATTATCCAAGTTGAGATATGAGGGAATTTAATCTCCTTGATGTTTTGGAACAAATGGGTTTGACCACAATATACTGTTACATACATTAACATTTTTGGTGATCATTCATAAAAAAGGAAATTCCATGGTTCGTGAAATCATGACAAACCGATTAAGATGTGATGGTTGAGAATCCATGGACTCATGGTTTGATTCATTCATTTCCAATCCTATAATGATTGTTGGACAATGTTACCAAGGAATTCCTAGTGGGTCCCTCATGGATGACTTAGAATAATGATTAAATTTTTTTGGTTGTGTACTGACTGATGAAATTCATGAATTTATTTACTATACCATAGATGTTGTTAGTGGATTAGATGGGATACTTGTACATTCTGTAGACAGTCCATATATAGGGTTCTATGTAGTATTTTTTCATATTGAGATTCATATTTTACTCTATGCTTCCATAAGGGAATAAATAAGGTTCTTCATACAAAGGTCTTACTATATACATCTTATAACTTTTCAATTAGATGAGTATATGCTATGGGAGTGTGTTCGTGGAATTGTTTCATTTTGGGAGAATCACATAGAGCTTGTAGAGTTCATCTATAAAAACAGGTATCAGGAAACTACTCAGATAGAACCATACAAGGCACTTTATTGTAGGTCATGAAGATCACCTTTTTGGTGGGTGGAGGAAGGTGTGTTAGTGCTATTAGGATTGAGTCTCATGAAATAGTCATCAAATTATCTTATGCATATTCAAAAATATATATCTCTAAATATGATTTGGTAGATGTCATGTGATATTTTATATTAAAAAACTATAGTGTTTACAAGGTTGACTATTTGTTCCTTCGAGTGTCCCCTAGATATGGTCACTATTTTATTAGGAAGTTGGGTAAGCTGTGGCCCCAGTTTGTTGGATCATTTGATGTTGTTGAGAGATTTAGATTGGTGAAATACTTATTGGGACTTCTAAATAGGTAGAGTTCTATGCATGATGTTTTTCATGTGTCACATGTTTGGCAGCATCACCCAAACCCTTCTCATCTGATTGATGTTGATGATGTGGATCTTTATACAGTTTCATATTTTGAGGAGAATCTGATACGTATGTAGGATCAAAATGTGAATTTATTGCTACGAAATATAGTGTGGATTGTTTGTGTACTATGGAAACAAGGTCATGTTTATGAGTAAACATGGGAGATACATGAGGATATATAGTCTCTAGGGATCGGTATTTTTACCTCAGAATCATAGATATTATATGGAGTAAGGATTGATAAAATTATGTTATAATGTGGAGAGATTGTAAGATCCTAGACATTTCTGGAGGAGTCTCATGAATGTTTGTAATGTACCATACCTCTCCAGTCTATTCCTTTGTTGTGGTCTAGTATTTGAGGTGGTTTGGGAGGTCCATGCGACTTATCCCCAAAATTTTAAATATTTCAAGTTATGTGAAATATTATTTTAGTTTTGTGAAAAATAATTTTGGTGAGTCATTTTTACTATCAGTTACTCATTTGTGAACAGTCTTGTTGGCATCTCATTTTGAACTGTCAGTTTCAGCGTCTCATTTTATATTGTTGGTGTCATCATTTCATTTGGAACAATCGGTGTTTGTGTCTCAATAATTTCGTCCCATAGATGTCATGAAATCAAAATTATATCCTTAGATATTTTTTCCTAGATTCATTATACTACAAGTGAACACCCTGTATTGGTCCAATAAGGATGTGTCAATATATCTCCGATATAAGGTTTATTCTACCATCATTCTTCTATGATCCAGTGCTTCTATTTCACCTAGCCATTTTATTGAATGAGATCTACATATATCTACTGGAGAATTATTGTGTGTTTGTTGTTGAGGATCTGTTGCGACATCCTCAGGTGTATTCCATCAAGTGAGAAAGGTGATTGTGATTCGTTTTGTTGTCTCGATATCATATAATGAACTTCATGAACCTGTTGAGGTAGGGGATTCATGGATTCTATATTCATTTACATGAAACTGTAGAGTTAGAATGTTTTATCCCAATATATTATAATAGAATTCATATAATAATTATTTGAACTAGATAAATAAATTGACATTGATAGTATGTTGTGGCCTTTTTCTAGATATTGTGATATTTGTGTGTGCATTTATTAGAATGTCATTCATGATGGTATGTCACACCCGGTTTTTTTGTCTTTGTGTTGATCAGGTCCATCGGAAATCATGATCCTTTTCATGCATATTTGGTGAGATGAATCTTGAGTTTTGAAGTTTCATATATGTCTATCCACCCTAATTTGGGATCCCCGTTGTTTGTTTAAGTGTTTTTGAAGAAATGGTGGTTACTTAGGGATTTGGGCCAACTGTGAGCCCATTTCCAATTTTAAAAACTGAATTTGTTTCTCTTATAACTCTTTTTTCATTCATCCTTTTTCACCCATTAAACATCCCACTTGTCCTATAATGATATATTAAAACATCCTTATCCTTTTGGACCCCATATAAATTCATAATAATGGTAAATTGGGGTTACTTATTTAGGTATTGGGCCAGACCATGGGACCATTTCCTGTGTTTTTAAAAATAATTCGTTTTTTATATCATTTTCCTTTTTTAATCTTTTTTGGTTATTAAACTTCCTCCATTAATCCAATAACCCTATACTCACCCTCAGAATATATTTACCCTCTTTGGAGCTCATATGGGTCGCGGATTAGGGTGATAGTTCTTAGAATACCTCAAATATCCCAGAATTGATATTGTAAAAAGTTTTATACATAACTCATTCAATTCATGCTCTTTTTCAAAAAAATATTTTTTACCTGGTTATTACAGACCTAAAGATACTCTCCATGAAGTTTCATTAAATTCTCGTTTCTCTATGGGTGCAGAACTAATGGAATACGAAAAGTTTTCTTTTGGAAAAGGTGAGATTCCATCTCTTTTATCCTCCCTCTTCTTCCTCCTTTCGTTATTTATTGGTTTTATAATCTCCCATAGTAATGATTGACCTAGTTTTCTGTTATAACATGGTTTTTGATAGAGTTTATATTCATTTAGGACTGGTATTCATAGTTTTAGGGCTTATAAACCCGCGACGGCTGATTTTGGGTGTGCGTTTCCATTACGCCAAGGTTTTGAGGTAGGATACCCCTTACACAAACCATTATCATTTATTTTTAATCATTTTAATTCAGTTATTTCCTTATTTACATGATATTTTCTGCGGTGAAACTTTGGTTATAAAGGTTTTGTTTAAAAATTGTGTTTTATGACTTATTCTGTTAAAAATATAGTTGTTTTGGTATAAATGTGCACTCCTCTTGTTTGATAAATTATTCCATGAGCTTTCGCACTAGGTTTATGGTATTTTTAATATGTCTCAGTAGCTTGATTATCATTATTGCATTAAAGTGGTTTTTTATACCTTTTTAAGTGCTTAACATAAGTTTTTTTTGTTAAAGAGTGCATGCCATATGTTCGATAAATTTACTGGTTGGCTTTTATGTGTCTAGTGCAATTTAAAGTAATTTGTTTGGATTTTTAAATATATTTTCAGCATGTAAAAAATTAAATTTAGGATCCTTTTATGGATTTATATTTTGTATTTCTTTTTACAAACAATTGGTTTTTTTGTT
The DNA here is from genome assembly GCA_963277665.1 of Viscum album. Lineage (NCBI taxonomy): Eukaryota > Viridiplantae > Streptophyta > Magnoliopsida > Santalales > Viscaceae > Viscum > Viscum album. The sequence continues at coordinate 604,456,202 of OY728161.1, read as the reverse complement.
TACAACATGTTTTGTCCCGAGTTTCCGAAAAATGGCATGCTTCACATTCATATAAAATTGTTTATGTTTTGAATATGTCACCTAAGTGTTTTAAGGGATTTATGATTGTGGTTTTATTCTGTAAATGGTGTTTACACACCTCCTTAATAAAATTAAAATTCATAACTTTGTCAAACTTTAGTTTTGAGAAAATGTTTATAGGCATGGTTGGCATTTCCTAAAAATGAAGGAGTGTATTACTTGTATATACCAAGTTGTGCAATTGGGATTGTTTTATGATCCATGAAACGATTTTATTAAATGTTTTTAGGGCTTCCAAATATGATTTGGTATGGTTTTTATCTGACTTTATAATTGAAATAGTGTTTGTGACTGAGTTTTATGTGCAAATCCTCAATACAATTAATGAAATTGTTTTATGAAAATATTTAGCGGTTTGTTGATTCGTGTAAGAAATGTGAAGAATTTTTATGGGATGTTTTTGTTTTTATGGTTTGGGAATGTAATTTGGATCTGAAATGTGTATTTTCTAATATGCGTAAATTTATTTAGCACTAAAGGGAATCCCGGGTATCTATGTGGGACGACATGTACTAGTATGCTAGTGATTCTGTGGGGTTTGGCCCCTGTTTCACATAGAATGTTTGACGTCGACAACAATAACTAAACTGTGATGATGGTGATTATTGGGGACCACTAGTTTATGGGTTTGTTCCCTACTAGTGGCCCGTACATGAGAATATATATTTATCACATTTACTTTCACCGAGATATGAGGTACCTGGGGCTCACAACTGACTAGTACCTAGGGGTGTTCCCATGACTTGTGCTCATTGCATATTTTTTAGTCACCATCAACATACGGTGTGTTTGGTTGGAAAATCAATTAGTGTGTGTTATTTATTTAAAAGTGTACAATCTTTAAAGCATCACCCATTAAAACAATTTTCATTTTGAAGCTGCGCCTCTTTAAAAAATTGATACTTGCATTTTTGGTTTATAAAACATGACAGTTTTTTTCTAATAACTATTATAGCATGGAACACAATTTTAAAAACATACTTTTATATCATGTATTTAAAATATGAAATTGATGTTTCTTTTATTTTAATTTAAGTGCATTGAGAATCGAATATCGGGCTAAACTACTGAGTTTTAATACTCATGCATATAGCCTTCTTCTTTTTTTATCCCTTCTGCAGGTTTCAGCTTGAGTTCGATCGCCTTGGGCGATGATTAATCACTGTGTTGGATAGTGACCAGTAGTGTCACATGGAGTTATTTAGGAATCTAGATTATTCATTTGAGTTGTTGGTTTGATCTAATTTTATTTTCTTGTACAAATAATGTTTAGTTCAATGTTTATATAAATTCATTTTGGGCTATCCGTTTATTTACGCTGTTTGTTTGATTGTTTAAGTATGGAAGAAATCATTCCCTTTTGTACTCTATTGATGTCCTTGGTGCTTGTCGCCATCCCGGGAGGATCAGGAACGCCTCTCGGGACTTGTCGCGAGCTCGCCTGGGTAACCAATTCAGGGTCGACTCGGACTGGTTCGTGAAAAAATGGTATCAGAGGAGGTCAGCTCTTAGAAGACCTTTATTTTTAGAGTGCCCTTGTTATTTTTGGGTGGACAAGATAGATGGAGTAGGATTTTTGGGAATCTATGGGTAAGTGCAAGAATAGCATCGTGAACTCTTTCTAGTTCTAATCCTTGGGATTCCATGGGAAGTCTGGTTTTATTAGTGTCCATTGTTCTGTTTGATTGTTTGGTGTTGGGATATTACAAGGGGAGTCTGTCTAATGGCCTCCCTGAGCTCGCAAGGCCTGACAGGCCATGTGGGGCTGGGTAATGGTCTTAATAACTCTCTCTGTGTTGGTGTTGTGTTTGACCTATGGCGCCAACCATATGGAGAAGTCACCCACTGACAGTAGTTCACTTTTTTGGGTCTCTTGAACCTTTCTTGAATTCTGAATTTTTGTTTTTAAAATCATTGTGTGAGAATTGTAGAAATGGGTTTTAAAGGAAGGATTAGATTTTGAAAAGGGATAAGGGGGTTTTCAAAAAATTAAATATAATAATGGTTTTGGAAGGTTGTATTTTTGTGAAAAAATATAAAGGGATGTGGAAATTATATAATGGGATTGGATTATCCATAATCTAAACTAGAGGTTTGTTGAAATAAAATGTTTTGAAATTGTGAATCATTTTAAGGTGATTCTGGATATTTTTTTTAAATGGGGTATTTTTGGATGTTAAAATGATTTTGAATCAGATAAATTAGTTTTGGAAAATGTATTTTATTGGTTGGTGTTTTCCTATAAAGGGTATTCGTCTTAATGGAACTCCGATTATGAAAATATACGTTGCTAAATTTTAAAAAAATGGGAAGGGCTTGTTTGAAGTGGTTTAGTTATTTTAAATGTTGTTAAAAATGAAAATGGGTAGGTTTTTAGCAAATGGTTACTAATGAATTGTGGTTTTTTTGTGAAATATGAAAAGGGTTTTTGACTTGGTGGTTGGTGTTCCTTTTGAACATAAATGATTTTTGGAATGATGTTGTTTTGTTTTAACCTTTTGTTCTTTTATGGGTGCTCACATGCATGGTTTTATTGATATATGGAAGTATGTACTATACGGCATGGTGGTTGGGTGCCTAGGGTGGCATGGAAATGTGCATGAGGGTGAGAATTGATGAAACACCATTGGTGAAGGTGGAAACCCACCAAGATATTTTGTTTTTCAAAAGTGTTTTGAGTTGAAAATTTTTGGCCTTTTTTTTATAAAATAATGGTGATGTGGATAGTTTTTTTTTCTATGTCATAGAAGATTTTTTATCCACTATGCTACCTTGTGATCTATAATTCATAATCTTGTTGTATCTTGAGGTGAGATCGTGTTGGTGGCTCGGTTTTGGAGTAATTTTCATTGGGTTGTTAATGATGTGTTTGATGTTGTGATGTGGCCATGGATAGTTCTCCGTTGGAAGTCATTCCTGCTGATCAACCTAATGATTCATTTAAAATGTTAAATCCATATCTTTTGATGATTCATCCACCCGTTTGTTGGAATAGAGAGCTATTTGGGATCTATTAAAAGTGATTATAGGTCATGATAATTCTTTTGGACAGAGTAGTTGTGTTTAGTGAGGTTGATGTGTTTCATCGTATTCCTTGTCCATTCTTCCCCTCGTTCAGAGTAAGATGAAATTTTGATATATATCTATGAGTTCCTATTTAGATAAAGTATTTTTCTGGTGAGAAATTGAGTTTTAATGAGTGGTGTGATCCTTATCACCTGATTGTGGTGCAGTAGATGCTTCAAGAATCAGCGCTCCAGCCATAGGCCTCAGAGTGAATCTTTTTACGCAGTCAGAAAATCACCGGAGGTGTGGAGTTCTCAATTAGGATCATTCCTCCTCTAGTTTTTTATGTTAGTTTCTATTTCAATGTTTTGGTTCTTCATTTCTTTTAATTTCCCTTTGTTGCAATAAGCGTGGTGGACTTACCCCTCACACAGTGTGTATGGTTATGCCTTCATTGATGTGGGTTTTCAATCAATGTCCTTGTGTGGACCATCTGTGAAAATCGGGTGTGGTCTCGGTGTTACCTATTCGTAGGTGGAGAGTTTTGGGTAGATTCTTTGTTTCTTTTTTGGTTTCAGTTGACAAATTATTGGCTCCCCTACCCTCCCATCCCTGAGTGGCGGGGGTCCAGATCTGTGCTGAATGTGTTGGCCAAGTTCTTGTCCCCTCTGTTCGGGAGTGGGTGGTTTATATGTTCATGTTGTAACCTTATTGACATGATATAGTAGGTTTTTTTAGGATTGTTTTTTCTTTGCGCTTGTGTGAGTGAGTCCCAATTCTAGCTTATGTTGTATTCTTGTATGTTCTTTGCTAGTTGGTTTCTAATGGTGGGGAGACCCACCATGGGTCTCATGGATTTTCATCCTAAGAACTTTTCTAGTTCTAGTGGTTTCATAATGGTGGGGAGTCCATTCTGGACTCCCCTGTAATATTTGTTTTTTTTGAGTTGTCTTTGGTTTGGGAGATGTTTGGGTTCATTGGGAGAAGGCCTGACAATCAGGTTCTTGGCATGGTTGTGGAGGTGGTGGCTTCATCTTTTCGTTGATTCTCCAGACATGGTTGTGAGTTGTGTATTTTATGGACAATAGTATTAAGTTGAATTGTGGGTGAATAATATTTCATTATCTTTATAGGACTTATTATTTTTTTAAGTAATCCTTAGGTGTTTGTTTTCAGCCGGAAAGTATTATGGCTTTCCGGGGCGGAATGTTTTAATGGTGGGGAGAATTGTCACAGCCGGTTTTTTTATTGTCTTAGTATTGATATGGTCCTTTGGAAATAATGATCCTTTTCATGGGTATTTAGTGAGATTAATGTTGAGTTTTTAAGATTCATATATGTCTAACCACACTAATTTGGGTTCCCCATTGTTTTTAGGAGTTTTTGACGAAAGGGTTGTTACTTCAGGATTTGGGCCAACCGTGAGCCCATTTCAAGTTTTAAAACCCGAATTTGTTTCTTTTATAACTCTTTTGTTTTTCATCCTTTTTCACCCATTAAACTTCCCACTTGTCCTATACTGATATATTAAAACATCAATATCCTTTTTGAACCCATATAAATTAATAAGAATAGTGACTCGGGGTTACTTATTTATGTATTGGGCCTGACCATGGGCCAATTTCCTATTTGTTAAAAATAATTCGTTTCTTTTATATCATTTTCATTTGTTAATCCATTTCGGTGATTCCACCTCCCCCGAGAAGAAAATTACCCTATACCCACCCTTAGAATCGGTTTAACATCTTTGGAGCTCATATGGGTCGTGGATTAGGGAAAAAGTTATCAGGATGCCTCAAATCTCCCAGAATTGATAAGGTCAATCATTTTATATATAAATCATTCAATTCGAGCTATTGTTCAAAAAAATCTTCTTTAAATGGTTCATCCTGACCGTAAGAGACTCTCCATGATGATTAATCCCATTTCCTTTTCTATATTGGTGCCTATCTAATGGAATACGAAAATATTTCTTGTGGAAAAGGTGAAATTGCATCTCTTTTATCATCCCTCTTCTTCCTCCTTTGGTTATTTCTTTGTTTTATAATCTCCCCTAGTCATGATCAACCTAGGGTTTTGTTATACCATGGTTTTTTATGGATTTTATATTCATTTAGTTTTGGTACTCATAGTTTTAGGGTTTATAAACCCGCGGCAGGTGATTTTGAGTGTGTGTTTCCATTACACCAAGGTTTTGAGGTAGGATACCCCTTGAAAAAGCCTTTATCATTTATTTTTCATCAATTTTATTCTATTATATCATTATTTATATGATATTTTCTGCTATGAAACTTTGGTTCTAAAGGTTTTGTTTGCAAATTATCATTTATGATTTATTTTGATAAAATAAATTTGTTTTGGTATAAATGTGCAATCCACTTGTTTGATAAATTATTCCCTGAGCTTTCTCACTAGTTTTATGGTATTTTGAATATGTCTCCATAGATTGATTAACATTATGGCATTAAAGTGGTGTTTTATCCCTTTTTAAGTGCTTAACATAAGTTGTTTTGTTAAATAGTGTATGCCATGTGTTTGATAAATTGCACAGTTGGCATTTATGTGTCTAGTGAAATTTAAAATAATTTTTTTGGATTTTTAAATATACTTTCAGCATGTAAGAGAATTATTTTGGGATCCTTTTATGGCTTTAAAATTTTGATTTTGTTTTAAAAGCAATTGGTTTTTTTTTGTTTACAACATGTTTTGGCCCGAGTTGCCGAAAAATGGCCCGTTTCACATTCATATAAAAATGTTTGTGTTTTGAATATGTCACCTATGTGTTTTAAGGTATTTATGAATGTGGTTTTATTCTGTAAATGGTGTTTACACACCTCCTTAATAAAATTTAAATGCATAACTTCGTCAAACATTAGTTCTGGGAAAATATTTAAAGGCACATTTGGCATTTCCTAAAAATGAAGGAGTGTATTACTTGTATATTCCATGTTGTGCAATTGAGATTGTTTTATGATCCATGATATGATTTTATTAAATGTTTTTAGGGATTCCAAATATGATTTGGTATCATTTTTATGTGTGTTTATAATTTAAATAGTGTTTTTGAATGATTTCTATGTGCAAAGCCTTAATACACTTCCTGAAATTGTTTTACATAAATATTTAGCGGTTTGTTGATTCATGTAAGAAATGTGAAGAAAGTTTATGTTATGTTTGTGTTTTTATGGTTTGGGAATAGAATTTGGATGTGAAATGTGTATTTGATAATATTTTTATCTTTATTGAGCACTAAAAGGAATCTCGGGTATCTAGGTGGGTGCATGTGTACTATTATGCTAGTGATTCTGTGGGGTTTGGACCCTGTTTCTTGTAGCATGATTGATGATGACAACACTAACTAAACTATGATGATGGTGATGATTGGGGACCACTAGGTTATGGGTATTTTCCCATCTAGTGGCTCGTGCATGAGAACAGATATTTCTTATTATTACTTTCACCGAGATACGAGGTACCTGGGGCTCACAACTGACTAGTACCTAGGGGTGTTCCCATAACTTTTGCTCATTGGATCTTTTGTAGTAACTGTCGGCATACGGTGTGTTTGGTTGGTAAATTCAATAGTGTGTGTTATTTATTTAAAAGTGTACAATCTTTAAAGCATCCCTCATTAAAACAATATTCATTTTGAAGTTGCACCTCTTTGAAAAATTATTACTTGCATTTTTTGATTATAAAACATGAAAGTTTTTTTTATGATAACTATTATAGCATGGAACATCATTTGAAAAACATACTTTTATATCTTGTATTTAAAACATGAAATTTATGTTTCTTTTATTTTAATGGAAGTGCATTGGAAATAGAATATCAGGCTAAACTTCTGAGTTTTAATACTCACGCCTATAGTCTTCTTCTTTTTTTACCCCTTGTGCAGGTTTCATCTTGAGTTCGATTGCCTTGGGCGACATTTGATCATTGTGTTGGAGAGTGACCAAAAGTTTCACATGAAGTTATTTGGTCATCGGTATTGTCCATTTGAGTTGTTGGTTTTGTTCTACTTTATTATTCTTGTACAAATAATGTTGACATCAATGTTTATATAAATTCATTTTGGGCTGTCCGTTTATTTCTATTTTTTGTTTGATTGGTTATGTATGGGAGAAATCTTTCCCTTGTGTACTCTATTGATGCCCTTGGTGCTTGTCACCATCCCGGGAGGATCGGGAAAGACTATCGGGACTAGTCGCGAGCTAGACAGGGTGACCGGTTCAGTGTCAACTCGGACTGGTTCGTGACATGGTAATTGGTAAAGCATGTAAACTGGGATTAATTGTAAATTATTTTTCAAAGATAAATAGACATGTAAATATATTTGGTTATTGTTGTTGTAAATTTTTTATAATTAAATTGATGTATTAAGCATGTTTAACTAATTATTGATAGCTATGCTAGCCTTATTTTTAGTTTTCCCAAAGTTGGAAATTACTAATAATGAATCGGCTAATTCAATATAGATTTAAGATCCAGTTTATTGATTAATGTCAATGCCTTTAACGGTTCTGTGTTACCCTATTTCTTGAAAGGCCGAGTTCGTTTTTTCATTGGATCCTTGAGATAAAGTTTTGTGTGAAGAAACAATTCCTTGTTTAGGGCCGGGATCCCAGTTTCCTTATTATTTTATGTTTCTGATGACGTGTTCTGGTCCCAGATGGATGTTTGAGATTTGAGGGATTGGAGGCCTAATGGTTGTGAAAGAAGTTGATGCCTATAGTAGATAGGTGCATTAGTTTATTCTTGTGGGTGTCAAGGAGGACACTAGAGGTTATGAAATGGGTTGAATGTGAATGTTGAATACTAGTTGAATCTTGTTTGTTGTTTATCTTCATTACATTCCCTATTTCATATTTATCTATTCTTGATACCATCTTTCAAAAAATAGGTGAACATGCACAGGGTATTTCACATGCTCTCCGTGATTAGCTTCTTAGGATGGTTGAGTCTATTCTCTTACTATAATTGGAAATGAATAGATGTGTAGTTCACCTACACGCAATGTTGTGCCCTTTGATCTTGGTAGCATAGAATCTTTTTCTATTATTCCTGGGAATATGGGTATTTGAGAATTCTATTTATAAATGATTGAATAAATAATGTCAAACCAGGTAGTTTGAGCTTCGTGGAATTCAATGGTGAGGTTAAAAATAATTGTAATTGTGTATCTTGGTTCGAATACAAATGAAATGTAATGTGGAATGATAATGGTTTATTAATGGTTTTAAAATTATTTAAAATAATGTGAGAATTATAAAAAGTGATAAGTATTTTAACATAGATCATTAATTGGTTATATTATTATAGTGTATCTAGTCATAGCAGTGGAAACTGGGAGTCTGAGATACGTTATTTTTAGTTGAGTTTAAGAATAGGTTTTTCCCATAGTATTGTTGTGAAACATAGTATTTTATGAAGTTTTTTTTTCATACGCTACTCCACATCATTAGTTTGGGAAATTAAAAGTTAAGGATTCTCAGCCCTAGGGGGGTGTGCTTTCCCTAACAACCCGATGGTCAGACAGATGGCTGACTACCCCCTTTTACCCTGCTCTATTCTCTTGAATGTTTCTTGTGCTGGTAGGAATGATGGTTAGAATACCCCATATATTTTTGTAGGGGACTATAATGGATTTTGTTTATTCACCCACATATATTTTGGATATAGTTCTTAGTGGACTACAGTAGTTATAACATATATAAGTTGTGACAACATGAATATCCTTACTCTTTGTATGGGCTATAATGGATTATGGTATGATACCTAATATAGATATAAGTTATGAGAGATATGATGGCTTATGGATCCTACCTGGATACTTTGGTTATTTGGTCCTGGTTGTTGTGTTCCATGAGGTGCAAGTTGTGGTGCTTCACCTACGTGTTTATGGGCATGCCTTTAAGAGAGATTTTCTTAGGACGTGTGATATTGGGGAAAACTGAAAACCATTGGGGAATTAGTAGTGGGGTACCCTTGATATTTTTTATTATATTATAACTATTGTATTAAAAACATGGTGAGTGTATCCATGGTGAGGATGGTAACATAGTATACCTGTTTAGGTGACGATTTAGTTTCACATGATGTTCATTATGCTTTAGCTAGCTTTCTTTACTTTTGTATGAGAGGCTCCAGGGAGGATCCTAATGGGTGTAAATTTATAATCACCTTGCATATATATATATATATATATATAAATGTTTCTTTTTTCAGGTCACATAGAGTAGGCTGGAGATTAGGCTACGTACCAATTGCTTGGTGTTTCTGGATCTGTTTGGGCTTCATGGTAGGTTCCATTTTACTTTCCTATGGTACATGAAATTTTCCATTTTAGTTGTATTAATTTTTCATGATATTATATTCTATACTTGGGTTTTGTTTTATATTTTTGGTTGAGTTGGAGTTGGTTTGTGTCAATCTTATCTCTCACTTTATCATGTGTTCTGTTATAGTTTAATGCCTAGAATTTGTGTGTTTTCTATACCCTCACTGCTAGTCACCAATGTAGGTCTTACTAGAGGTGGGACTCGGGGGGTCACTATCACCCTTCTCACAATATCGGCCCAATAGGGGTACACATTAGTGGGGGGGGGGGGGGTTGTGACAGAGTGGTATCAGAGGTATGGTTGAAGGACATAATGGAGTTTGGAGTTAGCCATATGTAATTTTGCATGGGTAGGTTGGGAAATGGTGTGATTACATTTTAGCAAGTGAGGTAAAAACAAGAGACCAGGTGAGACACAGGTATTTAGGGCCCCATGTGGCGTGATTAATTGACATTTATGTTTATAATGTATTCTAAAAGAGGTCATACTGGTTATAGGGTAGAGTCTTATGAAATTATAATGCATTATTCTTCTTTGGGATTGGGTTTGAATGGGTAGACCATGGGATAGGTTATTATAAATTGAATAAAAGAAAACAATTAATTAATTAATGTTAAATTCAACAATATTATTGGTTTATGATCTGTAGTTTTTTTTCTTTTACATGTATCTCTGAAGTTCAATGTCTACATAAGGTGCGCGCATAATATGTCTAGCACACTACACCAAGAGATCACTGCACAGTGGAGGTCAACTATGATGAACCATGGAAGAGGACACTGTAAGATTTTCAGCATGATATTCTATAGATGTAAGTGGGATATATTTCAGATATAGTCATGGAGAAATGTTTGGAAGAGGTTGAGATAGATTTTGGTTCAATCTGTGCTCAGAAGGATTACTGGGTGTCATTGTTTGTGATGATGTTTCATGTGGATGAAATTTAGTGGTTGTTCTTATTGCTCGGGAATTTTGAGGAGTTGGTAGTCTCATGGGAGGGGTTTTTGGCAGGTTCAAAATTGACTTTCTTTCTTTGACTGAAATGGTGGATGGTTGCGATGAGCAACATACCCACTGGTTGGGATTCTCCAGTGTGCCAGTGTTCTGGATCCATTTCTGGAACTTTATGTGATTTTATTTTGACCCGTTTCCAGATGAGGAGTCCAGGGTGTGGAATTTCAGAGAGCATTTGTGTCCATAAATATATCACCATGTCACCCCTTTTATGCTTAATATATATCACAAGGTGCTGACGATTGAAGAATTCATCGAGAGGACATTATCCCGAACCTGATTGTCATGAGAGGGGAGTCTCTAGGGTTCCTCGTGAGGAAGAGATGTGGTACGGGGTTCACAATTCTTATGAAATAAGAGTTTATGTTTGGTCATAGATAGGTCCCAAGCCATAGTAGCATCTTTATCTGAGGGTGGTGGCTCTCATAACTATTCCAAGGGGTTGTGAATTTTTTTTATTGTGGAGGCTGAGGTCATTTTCAGGGAGTGTTCTTGATCGTTTAGAGCATTCACCTTGCTTCAGGTGTTCCACCTCATGATCCTTTATAGAGGTAGTTCTAGCCAACGTAGTAGCATCATGTTTCACTTGCTTTGGATCTATAGAGTGTATATGGAGAAGGCAGAGGAAAACTGTGGGATTTTCTCTATTCTTAGAGAGAAAAGTGCATCCATGGTGGTGGTCTTCATTAGGTTTAGAGTATTCATGGAGAATATCATGATCAGCTTCATGAAATAGTGTTCCCAGCACCAGGTGATCCAGACATCCTTCGAGGATCCCTTTTCTTGTTTTCAACTTAGTTTTATTCCTTGTTTGATTCCGGAGTAACACACTCTTTCATATCACCTGCCTATATCCATGCTTTGTGAAATGAGGTTGGGAGGCTTCCGATGCCCATTGTGTTGACAACGCCAGTTGGAGGCTGATCTATCTTATTGGAAGTATGTAGAAACTGTGGTCTAGTTTCAGGGAAACACTCCTCATGGGGAGATTTCTTATGTTTGTCGATACAATCATATATTTAATTTTTGGCATGTATTAAATATAATCAGTGCAATATATTATGGAATGATTTAGGAAGCAGGAGATGTTCTTTGATCGATGCTGATGGGGATCCAGTTGTGTTTGTTGTCATGCGAGACCCTCATATGGTTTAGAGGAATGTTTTGTACTTATCATCCATGATGGATGAGATGATGCTGAGATCTTATGAGGTCCAACAGTTGGAGTATCCTAGGTTCATAGATGATTTACCTAATGACATTCATGAAGAGGTTGTAGCATTACCCGTTCAATATGAGATCAAGTTTAGGATCAAGTATTATCTTGTTTGGTCTCCTATGTATATGTATTCATATAGTTTTTCCCCTTAGATGTTATATTAGATGCATGTACAGATCGATGGTCTGTTATAGTGCGGTTTTGTTCAGTCGAGTGTGTCACTATGGGGCGCTCAAGTTTTGTTCCTAAATAAGTATGAAAGAAGTTAGCAGTTGTGTATGGATTATTGTTTCATGAATAAAGTTATAGTGAATAACTTCTATCCCTATGCATGTATTGATGATTTGTTCTACCAACCAAATGGTGAAATTTGTTTCTCTAAGATCAACATGGGGTTAGGGTATCATCAGATGCATGTGAATGATGAGGATATTCAAAATATAGTATTATGTTGTTATCATGGGCATTACAAGTTCATTGTAATGTTGTTTAGTATGAAATATGATCCAACTGTGTTCATGGGATTGATGGAAGGTATATTCTATGAGTTCCTAGATAATGATTTGGATGTTTTTATCGATGAAATCCTTGTGTACTCCACATCTAAGAAGGAAAATGCATATCATTTGCATGCCATTTTGTGAGTTCTTCATCAATAGTTTCTATTTTGGAAGTTGTTTAATAATGAGTTTTTGGCTCATGAAGTACGTTTCTTATGGAAAATGATATCCCGGCAGGGAGTAGCTATGAATTCATCAATGACAGAAGCAGTTTTTTCTTGGGAATTCCCTAAGATAATGGCAGAGGTGCGATGTTTCCTTGGCCATGCATGCTCTTATATGAGATTTATAGATTATTTATATCGGGTTGTGACTACAATGAAAACATTGACCAGGAAAGATCAAGAATTCATATTGACTAATTAGTGATAGTGATCATTAAATTATCTAAAGGATATGTTGGTCAGTACTTTGTGTATTTGTCTATTAGTATAGGTAGTTTAGTTTGATGTATTCTGCAATGCTTCGCATTAGGGGTTATGTTGTGTTCTGATGCAGCAGAGATCAATTTTTTCTTAAGGTTGGTGACTGTTGTTTCCCATGAACAAAACTATTCCACCCAAAATCATGAGTTAGTGTATGTTTTGTTTGCTCTAAAGATGTTGAGACATTACCTCAATGGTGCGTGCTTTGTGATTTTCACTAATCCTATGAGTCTGATGTATGTTTTCTCCAAGCATGAATTGAACTTGTGGCAGCATTGGTGGATGGATTTGTCACAATATTATGACTTCAGAATATCATATACACCTGGTATGGGTAATGTTGTAGCTCATGATATGAATGTGATTTCTCATAGTGATGCAGTGCCTGCATCAATTTATTCTTGAAGAGTAATGGAAGAACATTCATCATTACATAATGATATGGGAGAAGTTGGGGTAAGAGGTGGTCATTTTGAGATGATGGTGTAGTCATATTTTAGTGAAGTAGGTGGAAGATTCCCAGTTGGGGGATCTTTAGGTTGTGGTATGTAGAGACTGAGTTGTTTGTAGCAAGGCCTATGATGGTTTGTCTGAGGATGAACATCATTAAGTGTTGTTTCAGGGAAGTATTTTCATTCCCTTGACGTTGTATGAGATGGTTCTCAAGGAGTTCTATAGTTCTCCCTTAGAAATACATCCTAGAGTAACAATGATAAAAAGAGCTTTGAAGAGTCAATTTTGGTGGTCTGGGTTGACGAAATAATTTTTGGAGTTTGTGCCCCGATGTCTAGTCTATAAAAAGGTAATGGCGGAGCACCGTGTTCTGTGTGGGTTACTCTAGCCATTAGATTTTCCTTAATGGAAGTGGGAGAAAATCTCAGTGGACATTATTATCGTTTTAACTAGAGCTCAGGGAGGCTACAATGTTGTATGCGTGGTAGTGGATTTTTTGATCCAATCATCCCACTATTTGGGATTAAGGAGTCGAGCTCGATGGAGGTTTTGTCAAGGTAGAATCAGGAAGAGTTGGTGAGACTCCATGGAGTCCCGAGGATGATATTTTTCTTGTCATGATCCTCATTTAACCTCAAGGGTGTGGAGAGGTATCTAGAAAGCTTTTGGTTATCAGCTATGCATTAGCATAGTTTTTCATCCACAGACATATGGCCAAATAGAGTGAACCATCCAGACTATTTAAAACATGTTTCTCTCTTGTGTCCTTGTCTTTGTAGTTTCATGGATGAGGAACATAACTATGTGGAGTTTTCCTACCACAATTGTTTCACCCCCACCATTGGTATGGCACTATTTGAATCCATGTATGGCTGACCATTCCATTCTCCATTGTGTTGGACTGGGGGTAGGGAGCCAACAATTCCTGGGCCAAAACTGGTATAGAACACGAAAAAGATGCTTCTGCTGATTTATGAAAGGATGAAGGTAGTGTTGGATTTTCGTAAGTCCTATGTTGATCATAGGAGGAGACCTTTGGGGATTGATGTCAGTGATCACATGTTTTTGAAGGTAACTCCCTTTCATGGGCATCAATGGTTTGGTCATGAAAGTAAGATTTCTCCCCGATTTTTGGGAGATTTAATGTGTTGTCTCATGTTGGAGCCATGGAATATTTGGTAGAACATCCACTAAAGATGATACAGATACACGATGATTTTCATGTGTCACTACTTCATTGTTATCTTCATGATGACTATATTGTCATTAATTATGTTTAAATCGATGTTGATGATGATGCGACCTTTGAGGATAATCATGTAGGGATCTTGAACCACATGGAGAAGGTGTTATGCATGCATTCTATCCCTTTGGTTCTGGATTTTTGGTGGCACAGTGACATGGAGGAGAGTATATGGGAATGTGAGTCACGGATACGCGCTCAGTACCCTATGTTTTTTATGTTTAAATCTGTTCATGTAATAATGTTTGTTTGTGGCTGTAGACATGTCTTGTTTATGATATGTATTTATTTTGTTTATTTTGGTGTCTTTCTATATTTTTAAAGGTATCTTCCCCATGATAGTGTTTAGTGGCTGATCATGGTTGTCGTGAATTTTTTAATTTTTTTAAGGAAGTTCAAATCCTTTGGTAGTGAGAGCCTTAAGATATATCTCAAAGGGTGGTTGTCCGGATCCTCTATTTTATTTCCTATTTTGGTTGGTTATAAATTCTCTGGGACAATAATTTTTTCACATAAATCTGATGTAATAGCCCAGCCCACATTGGTCCATTCCTTTGTTGATGTATAGTGTCTAAGGTGTTCCTGGGAGGTCCAGGCGACTTATCCCAAACTATTTTCCAAATTTCTTGTTATGTGAATAGTGTTTCTAGTTTTGTGAAAAGTAGAATTGGTGATTAATTTCTACTGTCGGTTAGTCATTTTTGAATCGTAATATCAGCATCCCATTATGAACTGTTGGTGTCGGCACCACATTTTGAAATGTTGGCATCGGCATGTCATTTTAAAATGCCTTTTTCAGTATCTCATATTGAACTGTTTGTGTCGGCGTCTCATTTTTGAACATTCTAAATCTCATTTCGAACTATCGATGTGAGCATCTCATTTTCAAATGGCAATTTTGTTGTTTTATTTTGAATTGTCAGTGTCTACTTCTCATTTTGAACATTCAATGTAAGCATCTCATATGGACATGTTGTTTTTGGTGTGTCATTTGGAACTATTGGTGTCAACATATCATTTTTCACTATTATTGTTAGCATTCCATTTAGAAATATCAGTGTGGGTGTTTTATTTTTTGAACAGTCGGTGTTGGCATATCATATGTGAATAGTGTTTTTGGTGAGATAGATGTGAAAAATGATTCCACCTTACTATAGTTTCTCCACTTTGACATTTTCATTGATCTAAAATGTATCCAAATATTTTTTTAAGGGATTTAATACCGATTCAAATCCCATATCTCCTATTTTAATATTCCTAAGGCTCAGTATGGTTTTACATGGTCAAACCGCATGGATTATTGTGATCTGTATCAATAGAAATTCTGTGACGCTTCAAATCCTATTATTCCCATATCTAATCCTTCAATGTATGGAACATTCCCTTCATTCATTCCATATCATTCCTCTTAGTTTTATTCTCCCCAAGAATTTATTCCCAGAGTATTCATGATACCAAACTTCCATCCCTATATCATTTTCCTTAGAGTCTTCCTGCTGTAAGTACACCCCCAGTTTCGGTGAAATAAGGAATTGTTGATCTGTCTCCTATATAAGGTATGTTTTACCATAATTCATCATGTATAAAATCCTTCTATTTATCCTTTACATGTTATAGAATGTGATCTCCATATCTCTAGTGCATCTTTCTTCAATGTTGGTGGGTTTTGTTATGTCAAAACATCCCTAGGCGGATGCTATATTGTGAGAAAGGTGATCGTGATCTATTATGTTGTCCCGATCTCGTATAAATAACATTAAGATCCTTTTTAGGTAAGGGATTCATGGATTCTCTATTATATTACATTAAATTTATGGGTTATCATTTTTTATCCCATTGGATCATAATGTATTTCATATAATAAATTTTTTAACTGCATAAATAAATTGTTGTCGATTGTACGTAATTACATCTTGTTTTTCTAAATAGTGTGATATCTCTACTTTCTTTGGTTATCATGTCATTAATGATGGAATTATTTAAAAAAATAAACTATGACTAATTAAAAATTATTTTTAAATGGTAAAGTGGAATGTAAATGAATCTAATTTTTGTTGTTTAAAATTGATGATAATCAAATTGATGAAGTAAGCATGTTAAAGTAATTCGTGATATCTAGGTTAGCTTTCAGTTTAGGTATCCCATTATTACATACTACTAATATTGAATCAGATAATTATTGATGGATTAATAATCTGGTTGACTTATAAAATTTAATGTCTTATAGTGTTATGGGTGTCCCCCTTTCTTGTAAGGATGAGTGCCTTCTACATTGGAGTAGCGAGAGCTCATTGTGTGTGAAGGTAAAATGATTTTTTTAGTGCCAAGATCCCTATTTCATTATAATATCATGCTAATTGTGATGTGTTTTGAGCCCGGATAGATATTGTGAGTTGTGGGGGAAGGGAGGCCTAGTGGATGTGGATTTAGTTGTCACATATAGTGGCGAGGTGAGAGATTTTATGTATGTGGGTGTCGGGGAGTATAGAAGAGGTGATGAAACTAGATGTATTTTAATGTTGGGTGCTTGTTGAATCTTTTTGGTTGTTTATCTTCTTTACATTAACAAATTCTAAAGGCAGCCGGTCTTGCTACCCTTCTTTCAAAAAGAGGCAATGATGTGTGGGGTATTCCACGTGATTTATGTGTTTAGATTCTCAATGATGGAAGTATCTACACTCTTTCTATAGGTTGACAAGACTCGATGGGTTATTCTCCTTCTCAATGTGTTGAGCCCCTTGTTCTTGGTAGCTTATAATTCTATTCTATAATGTATGGGAATATAGAAAATTATTAATGTTATTAATCAATGACTGAATAAATGATGTTTAACCCTGGAGTTTGAGATTTTTGGAATGTAATGATGAAGTTACAAATTAAAGGAACTATGGATCTTAGTTAGAATGATAAAAAAATGTAAAGTGGAATGATAATGGTTACGAAATAGTTAATGAATTAATTAATGTAATTTTGATCTGATAAAATGGGATATGTAACATAATATTTCACTTAAATTGGTTATATTTTTATAGGATATGTAGTCATTTTAGTGGATGTCGGGAGTCCGAGAGATGTTAGCTGTAGTTGAGTCTAAGACGTGGATTTGCCCATAGAATGGTTGTGAGCTATATTATGTTCTATAATTTTTTGTTTCTATATTATAAACCACCATGACAGTAATGGAAACTGACACCACATGGATTCTTGAGCCATGGGTGGTTTTCCGCCAACATCCTGATGGGAGGATGGATGGCTGACTACCACCTTTGTCCCAGCAGTCTTTTCTAGGTAGTTACTTGTTCTGATAGTCTTAAAATTTATGATTCCCCAAATATTTTTCTAGAAGGCTATAATGTCTAGTGATAATCCAGACTCATATATTGTTGATATAGTTTCCTATGGACTACCATAGGTGTAACATGTATAGGCTTTGATGACTTTAGTATCCTTACTTGGTGTATGGGCTATAATGGATTATGGTATAATAACTGATGTATGATACAAGTTATGTGAAATATGGTGGTTCCCAAAAACTACATGGTTACATTGGTTATATATACGTGGTGGTTGTGGTTCATGAAGTTCAGGTTGTGGTGCTTATCCCAAGTGTATACGGGAAATCATTTTGGTGAAATATTCTTCAGACGTGCCCTGTTGGGGAAAAGCGGAAAACCTGTGGGGAAGTGGTAGTGGGGTACCCTTGATATTCATTATTATAATATATAAACTTGTATTCAATACATTTTTAGACTATAAGTGGTGAGTCTAGTAATATTATAGACATATATAGGTGAAAATATTGTTTCACTTGTTGATCACTGTGCTTTAATATGATTTCATTACTTTATCCTGAGAGGCACTAGGGAGGATCAAACTGACTGTACATTAATTCTCACCCTATGCATGTATATAAAATAATTTTGAGGTCACTTGGATCAAGATGGAGATTAGACTGGTTACTACTTTCTTGGGGTTTCCAGAGCTGTTCAGGCTTCGTGGTCACTGCCATTTTACTTTCCTTTGGTACATTCAGTTTTCCCTTTCAGTTGTAGTAGTTAGGGCGGGATATTAAGAATGTGTACATTGGTTTTCTTTTATATTGTAGTCTAAGTTCCAGTTGGTTGGATTCTATCATATCTCTCTCTTTCACTTATGTTCTCTTAGAGGGTAATGCCTCCCATTTATTTATTTTATATACCCTTGGTAATAGTCACCAACCTAGGGCATACTAGAGGAGAGGCTTAGGGGTCGCTATCTCCATTCTCACATTGTCAGCCAAGGAGGGGTACACATTGTGGGGATGAGTTTTTGGAATTTTTTATATCTAATATTTTACTATTAGTTTCAAATAAATTCTTGGGGTTTTTGTTTTTGGGTGTTTAATGTAGAAATATGAGATTTTTGGAAGAATAATAGAAGTGAATGGTTAGCACATGGTTTTCCCAGACTGTGTAGATATCCCCAGAAAACCATCAATTTATAGAGATAGATGGAATTCATGGTTTTATAATGGTATTTAAAATCATGTTTCATAAAAGGAGAAATTGTTCTCCCATAATAGGAGGTTCACAATTATGGTGAAAAATTTGGGAAAACAATGTACCCTTTAAAGGAAATAGTGATCATGTAAAATTAAGCCCATGAGGAAATATTTAAAAATTTCCAAACCCTCTTATTATATTCATAAACACCCTAACTCGACCCTAACATGTTTTCTATTGAAATTGAAGGATCCTATAGTGATTATATATCTTTTTTACATAGTTCCTGATGATTTAAAGGCCCATTTGTGATGTATGCACCTCTCCCACTATGAAATATATTCCCATATGGTTTCCTCTCTCTCAAATCTATCCTTCATTATGAAGAAGCATATTTAAATAACCATTGGTGATGGATTGGATCTTTTTTATGATAGATATAACTCCATTTAATCATGAATCTTGACTTTGTTTCAAGATCACATCAGACATTTTTCAATTGATCATTTCCCTTCAATTTGGTGAATTATGCTATGGAGAACACTCATCAATGACCATGTTTTAGGTGGTCAATTTTTCAATTCCCAAATTTTTTATTTCAATTATATGTATGTAATTGTAAATTTATATTTCATTTTTTAATTGCATCTTTAATTTGATATATTAATTAGATAGTTAATTAATGGAATTGTCTAATTGGATTAATTAATTTTCATGTGATTGTGAAATGGGTTGAATGAGGGGATTTTAATATAGTAATCATGGTTATGAATTTGATGGTATATGTGAAAGGATTTTATTGTCAATATGATGTAAGTAGTGGTAGGGTTAACCTAAATGTTTTAATAGGGTCTATTTTTAAATGTTGTTAAATGGTTTTATAGTGAATTATTCATATTATTTAATGTGAATTAATGTTATTGGCATTTTATGTTTAATGAATTGAAATAGTACACATTATTGAGATTGTTTGACAAGAAGGTTAATGATGCTTTAACATTATCGATGTTAAATTGGGATGTATATGTTACTGTGATATATTTGATATAGGTGTGTGGGGAATGGATTGATTATTTAAAATACCAAATATAATTGATCTATATACATGTATATGAGATTTACTGATGTTTTATAAGCCTATAAGTGAAAAAAATTGTTTGGGACACTGAATCGTTCTTCAAATATGCATTGGGTGCCAAACATGGTGTTCCAGACCCAAAATTGTTTCATTGGACTATTGATCCAAGTAGTCATGATATGAAATATTAATGTAATTATAATTTAAAACCTAATATTTATGTGATATGTTACATCCAATGGGGTGTTTTAGACTCTATAAAAGTCCAAATAAGGTATTGACAGTTGGTTCTCATCACGAACCTGAGTAATTTGTGTGGTTAAATAATGAATAATGAAATATGTTAAATGTTTACATTATTATAGAGTATTTTTTAAGAAACAATGTACACTATAATTGACTATACATAAATTTAGATAACCATGGTGGTTACCCATTAAATTGTACTCACACCCTACTTGAACTACGTGAATGGTACCAAAATAACCTTCATGTTTGCAGGATATGATAAGGGTAGCATCCCAATGTTATAAGTTTTATTCAATATAGAGCATCATTGAGGGAACATTATATGATTTTGTTACCCTCATGGGTGTGTCATCATGTATTTATTTTCATTTTTAGTTTAAAAATGACAATATTTGGTGTTATATGTCTAATTCTTTAGTTTTGTACATTTTATTCCGATTTTTTCATCATTTGATAATGTTATTATTCCAGTTGTGGTTGTTATCTTTTTCAGATTTTAATTAATATTTTATATTATGCTACATTGATTTATATAGTATAGCCTCAACATGTTGTGTACATGATCGTCGCTACCAGTCATTAGCTACTTTCATACAGAGAGGTGTGCATAAGGTTATGTAATCGACCAAATTGGGGTGCCAGTATGTGGAAACCATGCTAGGATGTCACTTCACATATACATAAATATAACAACAATATCATAACATGAACACTATGATAGATAATTTGATGATTATACTAAATTATTGTTACTTATTCATGGTAATGAAATATTCTAGTATGTATCGATTAATATTACACCATACAAGTCAAAGAGTATTTTGGTAAAACTAGTCTGACAATACTATAGGCCTGGAGCACAATAGAATTTTGGAAAATAATTAACCTCAGTTAGTGTAATACCATTGTAAAAACGTTATAAGTAGTTTTAATGACTAGAAGAGTAATTAGTGGTTATTTAAGTTTATCTGGATTTGAAATTGTTGGGATCCAAGAAGAATGATAAGAATTAGTGAAATCAATTTATTCCCCATTTATTGTAAGTTCATTGGGTTATGACTTATAGAATGATATTCTAATTTGGTTCTATAACACCCTGAAAGTAGTTTCCTATAGTCTATGCCTTATAAAAATACATTGAAATGATTACAAGGAATTATATCCCTAATTACTGAGTAGTTTAGTAGATTTTGAAAACTAGACACATAAATAAGTTTAACAATATAACGTTAAATGAAACACAACATATATGTTTTCTTGCAAACATACAAAACTCTGCATTTATCTCTAAAGGTCATTCATAATAATCTTCTTTATGTCCAGAGAAAATGGAACATAAGAAATAGCTGAGCGTAGATGCTCAGTAATGGTAACAAATACAACAAATGATTTCACAAACATGAACATTAGGCATTGTGAATAGCTAAAAACATGTGCCTTTAAAAATAAACATGAACATAATACAGTAGGATTATGAGATGATTAAATATTTCCATATTAAAACATAATAATTGGTATTATATTATTTTAATAACCCCATGGACTTTCAATTACTAGTTTTATATAGTGGGATTTCATAATACGAGACATCATAATCATACTATCGAGGCCTCTTGCTAAGACCACAAATAACTATTTTTTCAAGGCGTCATGCCCAGACCGTAGTTTGTATCATGAGACCTACAGATGCACTTAGAGGCTATAGAGGGACCCACCCTAAAAATATTATTTCTAATGGATTTATAATATCAATGGGGATAAACAAAAATAATATAAACATTCATTTTTAAACGAACATATAAAATGTAAATAACTTTCCACTTACATTAACAAGTAACACTAACCATTCGATGTAAATTGGTGAATGGTTTTAAGATAGAACATCCACATTATAAATATTAATAAACCATTCAAAAAAGTATTTTATATGATATCATAATATATAATCCTATATGATATTCAAGAATCATCAAAGGATGTTGACATAAATAAAGATACTTTTAAATGAGACCATTGAGAAATTCTTGAGGAAATAATCCTTAAACATTCCAAAGTGTCACGTACCACCTTCAAACATTAAAATCATAATCCATTATAATATCATTAGAATAATGATACTCTTGATATGATATAAAAAGGGGTAGTAAATAAAGAACATTTATGGAATAATTGGTGAACAATGCATATATATCAAAAATGTTAATGTGATGAGAGAAAAATCTATTTTACTTTGGAAAGAAGAGTTCTTTTGGAAAATCATTTGTATTTTTCATAAATACTATTTTAAACATATATATCTCAAAAAAATAAAAAGGATGTAGATTGATATATAATTTGAGGCATAAATGATGTCCCACTCAAGAAAAATCATTTAAAAAGTGTTTTTAAAGAATCATTATAATTAATACATTTTAGTGTGGTGTAATAAGTAGATTAAAGAGATTCTAAAGCACAAAGGAATGTTTGATTTCATAAAACTAGAAATGAACCAGAATATCTATTCTTGTTAAAATTTTTGATTTTAAAAAGATAAATATGTCCTAAAACATATTATATAGTGAAAACAATATAGGTAAAAATTTGAGAAGTTCCTCCAATCGGGCTTGCATTTCAGAAGAATTTTTGAAAGATTATTTTAAAACATTTAACTCCACAAAAAAATGAAGTATTATGATTGATAAAAATATATAGAACATCCACATATAATGTATTTGGATTAAATAATAATAAATATGAATTTAATTTTGGGGAGTAGAGAATAAGAGGAACCTGAATGAAAATGAATTTTAGGTATAAAATAATTACAATGTTGTAATCAATAGAATCGTATGATCAAAAATAAATAATCATAAAATTATACATTAAATATCATGAAAATAAATAGATTCAATATATGGAACATTAATGGGTAGTATTCATACACCATTCACAAGTAATAGTAGTGAATACAAAATATCTCACAAAATTAGAAGTGAGATGAAGAAACCCTTATCTTAAGTCTGATGGTGTTCTTCTCATGATCTTAATGACCTGAATAATCAAATTTAGGTTAATTTATTAATATTTAAAGAACCTAATGTACATATAATTGATTTATTATTACATTTTTGTGTTCATTCATGGCCTTTTTGATGGGTTAGGAGGTTCTATTTCATCATTTGGGTCCATTTGTGTCATGATTGGTATACTTATATACATGAAAGAATAATCATGTAAAATGAGAATGGTTGTATAGAATTGATGTTATATGTTATTATTTATCATAGAAAAGTTTACATATTTATAAATTTCATTTGGTTACATTGAGTGAAGATGAATAATTATATAAATTACTTAATGATTACTGTTTGGGTTAACTGGTAGTTTTTTATCACAATGAACACATTTGGCTTTAAAAATAAAAACCATGTGTAAAAAAAGATTATAGAACCATATAAGAAGAAAATTACATATATGATTGTATGTTTAAACCATAATAATTGTTTCATGAACAGAATTTAAGTCATTAATAGAAATTGAAGACTCGCCATCCTTGAATATGGAAAATTAGCACTTCTCGAGTGGTATTTTTACTACAATCATAAATGAAAGGTAAATGAGAGAATAGAATAAATTATTTCATAATCATAACAAAATTAAATTAAATTTATGTTATTATATTAGTCATAAAATTTGGATGAGTATAGGTGAGGATAGAGATGAAAATAAAGGATCTGTAAAAGAATGTAAAAGAATAAAAAAAAGGCATTACCTCATGAATTAATCTTCCTTGGGAGCCTCTTTATGGAAGATGATTTGGTATTATTATGTGAACATAAATTGAATTGATTTTTATGAACATGAATTGTAATATGTGCATGTGAGTTCAAACCATGTGTTCTTACATCAACCTTACATTACCAATGACTCAATAAACCATGCATCTATCATTTATCATAAATTATCGTATTTTACTATTCACCTAAAATAGATGTATTTTAGAAAAATAAAAAAGATAATGATAACCATTTTCAACATGTATAATCTAAAATATAGTTCTATTTTATCAAAATAATTATCTAAATATGTGAAATTTAATTTTTTTTAAAAAATTATTATTAAATTGAAATATACTTATTTAAAATTTAAAACTGATTTTGTAAAACTTTAAAAAATTATCTATGGTATCAAAAAATTATATCAAATTAGTTTTAAAATAAAATATTTATTTAGAAACATATTTTTTGAAAATTAATTTTAAATCTATTAATTAATTTAAAACTAAGATTAAATATTTATCATTCACAAAAAATAACAATACTTAATAAATTATTAATAAAAGGTTCTATTAAATATATAATGTGACTCAATTTTATTTATATATCAAAGGGAGAGGATATTATTCATATGTTTATATAACTATTTATAAGGGTACATTACTATTCAAATGGGTAATTTACAATTCATAAGGGTAGGTTAATATTCATTAAAAAATATGTTTGTTCTCTGAAACTCCAAAAACCACCCTAAAAGCAACCATGTATGTCAGATTTTAAAATTCAAATCACAGAACTGGAAAAATTATGTTTATTAACTCTGTTATAAATAATTTTTTTTAGAGACTTTGTTCTTTATTCATTCAATATTTACTTTATTTGTAAATCCTTTGGGTGTTATATTATCTCATCCTTATAAAAAATTCATCCTCAAAATTTTGAAATTGAATTTTGATTGTTAATAGTTGATGCATGAAAATTCCCTTGTGGGAAACCTAAAAATTGTTAAAATATCCACATAATAAGACACAAATGAAATTACATCAGTTACTAACAAAATAAAAATTATAATTGGATAACATGGTCATGGAAGAATAATCAACCCATCATGTTCTTATGTAAAGTCATAGATAACATACTGAGATGAAAGATCATTACCACAAAACCATAAACTATAGTTATGATAAAATTGATAATAGGAAAAAATTCTATTAAGACATTTTTTCTAAAGTTCAAGAATTAGTTCACTCTATAAGAGTATAAATATAAATTTTTATTTCATAAAATCAATCTTATCCTTTTTTCTGGCTTCAATAACCTATGCTTCATCTCTTAAAATAGGTTTCATCATGTTGTGACATTAAACTCTAAATCCTCATATAATAATCAACATAAACCATTTCATAAATGGTTTAACCTTCCCAAATATCATGACCCAACACATAAAAATCATTCACGTATCCATCCTTGTTATATACATATACATAGGGACATTGGTAATCCTAATTTTTAGGACTAAATGTTCTATCCTACTAAAGTAAACTGCTACCTTATTTTTCATTAATCAATATAAAGAAAACATAAATTTTCACATTCCAAACATGTGAATATCTTCATCATGTGTCCTCTTGAAATATGGTAATAACTCAATTTACAATAAATCTTTATTATAAATATTATTTCATCCTTACACATGCTATTTGATATAGTCTTCATATCCAATAATGTTTTAAACTCCATTAATGATAGTATAAACTAGTTTTCAATAAGCCAATAATAATTTTTGAGATAGTCAGTAATTATCCAAATCAATAATTTCATCACCATTATCCGAAAAATAAAGAATAATTTTAGGGTTTCTTTCCCTCAACCGAATAATTTCCAAATATAATATCTTTCTACTGAGTCACACATCATTTGTATAATTCATCATTAGACCTCAAATACTTAATGAAATAGTATTGTTGTACAATCCTCATTTATTCCATAATTCTTTTAATGGGTACATTTCTAATAAAATATTAAAATGGAATGATTCTTAATGAGGCATATTAATCCTTCCACATCATCTGCAGTAGTATCATAACATGATCATTATCCATTAAGATCATTTGGGGGATATTCCTATGATTCTGGGGACACTGATTTTCAATGTTTCCCATCTCATTATAGTTGAATCATTGTACATCAAAAACATTTTCCTTACCCTCAAAATCATGAAATTGGTTTCCTTTTTCTCCAAACTTATTAAAAACTCTAATTCCATTTAATAATTTTCCATAATGATTCTTTCCACAGTTATCACATGTGGGGAAATCCTTCTTCCCTTCTTCCCTTTATCCGTTTCTTTCTCTACCATCCTCTACTTCTATTTTTCACATAAAATTCATAGGACTAAAGTAATTATTTATATTCATTTTTAAAACATGAAACTATTTCATAATATAATGACAACACATGGGTGACTATATTCCTTTGATACAATTGCTTATTACCTTAAAAGATATTATTCTTCTTACCCATTACATCACATGAATCAGTAATGTTCTCATTCCTTCTACTTGGTGTCATTTCTAATCATTTTCATATACTAAATTAGTCCATAAATTTATGAACTCAATATAATAGTATACATGGTATAATATATAAAATAAATTTATTCTTAAGAAATCCGAGAACCATATACTTTGGATACTTTAGTGGCATAAATCTATCATAATGGATTGTAACGAAAATGTGAATTATCCTAAGCATATCTTCCAGGAGTGTCAATCCAAGGGCGTAGTAAGTCATGTTTTCGGTACCAGGTAATCCTGGGTCTGGCCCTAAACACCTTGTTAGAGATGTTACTCCTACGTATATCTATACCAGATCCATGTTCATATGTAGTATCCATAAGGGGAATTATATTCAAGGAAGATCTGAATTATCTATTCATTTCCCAAATTCTAAGATGTTCTTGTATGAGTATCTTAAAATAAATCATAGGGGTTTTCTATTAATCCACATTTTCAAAATATATATTCCATTTTTATATTAAAATCCCTTTGACACCAACTGTAACATCCTGACCCCAGTTGTCCAGAGTCAGTTCCTTATAACATTACATTGGAATGACTACAAGAGATTGAATCCTAAAGGGATGAGTAGTTTAGCAGTTTTGGAAAACTATACACATACATAGGATTAACATTACAACAAGAAATTAAATACCATGTATAAGTTTGATGGGGAACATCCACAACACTATTTTTATCCCTACATGTCATTCTTATTAAACTTCTTCATGTCATGATAAAATGAAACATTATAAAGGGGGTATATTAGATGATTAATAATGGTAAGAAATAAAATAGAATATTTCATAAACATAAACACTATGAATGGTGAATAGCTAAATACATCTTCCATTAAAATTAAACATGAACATAATATTGCAAGAATTTGAGATGAGTAAATTTTTTTATAATAAAACATTATAATGGGTATTATACTAGTTGAATAAACTAATGAAATTTCAATTAAAATTTTCATGAAGAGGGAATTCATAATTTGGGACATCATAACCATGCCTTCAAGGCCTCCTTCTAACACAATAAGTAACCATTTTGTCCAGGCCTTGACCCAGGACCGTAGTTTGTCTCATTAGACATACCAATGAATAGGAGGTATAGTAAGCACCAAACAACATTTAATAATCCCAATTAATTCCCATAATTAATGTGGATAAACATAAGAAAAATATATATTCATAATTCAACATACATATGAAATTTAAGTAACATTCCCTGTATATTAATCTTAAACAATAACTATTCAATGTAAATTGGTGAATGATATCAAGATGAAACATCCACATTGAAAATAATCAGAAACCATTCAGAAAAATATTATAAATAATATCATACATTATAAACTAGTATGAAATACATGTTTCATCGATGGATTTTGACCTAAATAATGATAATTGTAAATGAGACCATTGAGAAATTCTTAAATAAATAATCCATAAACATTAAAAAGTGTCTCATACAACATTAAATCATTCAAATAATAATCCCTTAAAATGTTATGAGTATAAGGAGACTCGTGATATGATATACCGTAGGGAATTTCATAGAACACATATAATGAATAACTGGTGAAAAAGGCATATATCTCATAAAATTTATAGTCTGGTGACAAGCATCTATTTTACTTTGGAAATAATAGTTATATTTGAAATTAACTTTGCCTTTCATAAATATGGTATTAAAAATTTATATACTAGGAAAAAAGTGAAGTAAATTTAAAGTAATGTTTTAGAAAAAATGATGTCTCACTGAACTGAAATCATGAAAAAGTGTTTTAAAAAAAGCATTAGTATTAAAACATTTTAGTGATATTTAAGGAATTCATTAAAATTTTAATTTGAAAATGAAATTTTTTCATTCATAAAAATAAAATTGATCCAAAATATCATTCCATGTTAAAATTTTTGTTTTATAAAGATAAAGTTAGCTTAAAATAGATTGTAATGTGAACTTGAAAATATGTATGAAATTGAGAAGTTACATTAATCGGGATTGCATTTCGGAAGAATTTTTGAAATATTCATTTAAAACTTTTGACTCCCCTTAAAATAAAGATATATTATTTTTGGTAAACCTATATAGAAAATTTAAAAATATTTTCTAGTGATTATATAGGAATAAATAATAATTTCAGTTAGGTGACTATAGAATAAGAGTAACCTGAATGGAAATGGAGGTTCTGGTAGAAAAAACATAAAATTTTGTAATAAATTGAATTTTATTCCCAAATAATAATAATAATAAAATCACACATTGTATATAATAAAAATAAAAATATTCATGATATGAATCATCAATGGTTAGTATACATACATCATACACAAGTAATAATAGTGAATATGGAATATCTCATAAAAATGGAAGTGAGATGAAGAAACACTTACCTTAAGTCTAATGGTGTTCTTCTATTTATCTTAATGACCTGAATAATAAAATTAAGGTTATTTAACAAATTATATATTGAACAAACTCTACTTTTTATTTATTTAGTGTAAAATTATAATGTTCATTCATAACCTTTTTGATTGGTTAAGATGTTGAATTTCATTGTTCAGGTCTGTTTGTTTCATGATTGGTATACTTATATAAATGAATAGATAATAATGTAAAACGAGGATGGTCTTTTAGAATTCAATATATATGTTATTATTGAACATCCATAATGTTACATGGTTGTAAATTTCATTTGGATACTTTGAATGAAGTTGAATCATTATATAAATTATTTAATTAGTACTCTTTCGGTTAGATAGTGGTTTTTGTATAGAAAAAACTCATTTTTATTTTTTTAAAACCAAGATTAAAAAATATACCATAACAATAGAGGAGAAATAATAATTATATTATGGTCTCATTCAACCGGAATTATTGTTTCATCACTAGAATTGAAGATGGTAATAGAAATTGAGGACTCATCGTCCTTGAATCTAGAAAATTTGCACATGTTGGATTGCGTTTTTTACTACTATCATAAAATAATGGTAATGGGGATATTAGAATAAATTATTCCACAATAATAACAAAATTAAATTAAATTTAGGGTAATATAGTATTCATAAGTTTTGGATGAGGAGTGGTGAGGATAGAAATGAAAATAGAGTAACTTGAAAAGAATGTAAAAGAATTGAAAAGAAGAATTTCCTCTGGAATTAATCATTATTTAAATTCTCTTTATATGAGAGGATATTGTATATATATGATACCAAGGGTGTTTGGACATATGGGAGGAGGTTTGGGAGATATTTCTGATGAATTTGGTCAATGTATAAGGCTTGAGAGGAGTGAATAGAAGAGTGAGTGAGGATGGGTTTTAAGTGGATGAGAGAATAATTATTGTATATCTTTATCATTATTTTTTATTTTTGTAGAATCCCTGGCCTGGGAGACACTAATACAGTGCTTTGATCTTGGTAGTTACATGACATCATGCATGCCTCCCCATATTCTAGAGGTTGCTGACTTACAGTATGGGTCCAATAAGTCAAGTGGGGAAAATATACCCTCAATACTATAGTAATCCACAACATAGAATAATTGAATTAATAGAAACATAAGAGAAAAATCCATAACATTGATAATTACCAATTTTCAAATTTGGGTGCAATAATAAAAAACAATAAATATGTCATGAAATGTTATAATGTCAAGTGAAAATAACTCAAGAAAACAAAATAGTAGAATCAAAAAAATGGCATGGACTCCAAGTCTAGAACCTCACCCAAACATGTCTAATGTCCAACTCATTTCCCAAGAATATGGCCCTTTCCCTTGTCCAGACCAGGAAGTATGAAATCTACTCAGGCACCCAATGACGACCAAGCAGGGTGTGAGTATAACTCTGTGTTCCCCACCAACTTGGTCTACAAAATATCCATCTAGGTAGATAGTGATTGAAAAAGATAAATAAACGCATGTTAAGGTAAACTGTTCAATGGGATATCTTTATTTATATTCCCTTAAGTTATACTATAACTTAACAAATGTTTATTACAAAGATATTTCATTTATCATGTCACCCTTTTAATGTGTTCAATAGATTAATCATGATCAACGTTTTTATCATGTGAGAGTTAAACTAGTCCTATCTCACTGTGCATCATATCACAACAATTCCTTATATCCTCATCTCAAATCCTCAGTCTGGGTGGAATGAAACTGTTAGGGGAATTGAAATAGATCTTGTTCCCTAACCCATTCATTTAGGGGAGGAGCTTGATCCTCAGTCAAAATCAACCTATGGGAGGATAACCTCATGTTAATACCCCACTCAACCAATCCATGTGGACATTCTTATTTATCATTTACCACAAAACACTATATCACAAAAATATAGCCAATGTTACCTACTACTTAATAGTAATCTCAATAAATGGGAAATATTACATTCTACCTCAATCCATTAACACTTTAATTCTTCATGTTACTTAATCCCTTTATCTCCATTCCCATTTTCCATGCCTATCTAACTAAGAATATTCAAGTATAAATCTAATTTCCTATAATTTTTCCATTTATCCATTTAAAAATTTTTATGCCAACCAAACAACCTCATAGGAAATTACCGAACTGAGTTCTATCACTAGACACAAATTAAACATACATTAATCATATTAACATAATCATCAAGGGCTCTACAATATTTCACAATGACCTACACATTCTTAGATAACTCTATGTCCAGGGAAATATTGAAACACCCCTTAGCAGGACCTAAATTGGTCAAGTCATCTTCCAAGATTCCCATTTGGATCAAAACAAGTGAAATTAACCATTAAGACAACACAACACCACATCAAGTCAAAGTCACCACGAACTCTTCAAAATAGGGAAAAACAAAAACCCTACTTGCACAAATCTACACAAAACCCAAGGGATATAACTTGTAGACCACCTACCTTGAATCCATTGGAGAATGCATCTCCAATCAAAGCCAAATATCTCGATTTATCCAAACCTTGAATCGTTACCCAAAAAATCACTGAAAAAGTAGGTTTTGAGAGCTTCATATGGAGAGGGAAAATAAATAGAATCCCAAAACCAAAAATAAAGGTGTGAGGGATATTAGCCTTACCCGGATCTTTAATCCATAACTAAAGGTGCTCCAAAAGGTTTAGAATTGATGGATATTGATATTTGGGATCTCTTTATCCCTTTGGTTCATTCCTAGGGTTTCAATAGAGGAAGAGGAGGGAAATCCTGAGTGGGATATATAATCTGGAAGTGGCATTTTTTGTAAATTTCTAACAGTTTCTTGGCTACACAGTTTACCCACACATGTTTCCAATTCTTCATAAACAGAGTGGATGCTTCTATCCTAATAGATCCCCCTCTCATGGATTACCCATACAATTTTCCAAATAGTATTCAAGTCATGTGGAGGCTACTCACTAAAAATCTTCCTCTTGTATGGTTTACCTAGGCTGCCCGCGTAGTTTTCACTAACAGTGCGTAGACCGTGAGGCCATCCCAGATAACTCTTTCCCCCTTTTTTCTATGTCCTGAAACCTTGAAACACCCTTGATCCTCTTAAAGGACATTAGAGAGAACTTAATTAACAAAAATAAAGGGCCTCAGCTGAAACGTTAGTAAACCATACCTTACTGAGAAATATGGGATCTTTCAACTTCCCCACCATATAACTACTCATCCTCAAGCCGCTCTTCTCAAGCATCATTGAGTTTTTAAAGAAATGAGAATGGGACGCTGGACCCGCATATAAAATTCCTAATACCATGTTTCCTCTTGAATGCTTCCTTATTTCTATAGAACATGAACCAATGGCACAACTACTTCTCGCAAAACATTCTCACTGTGATCTACAATATGAATCTGTTGCTCCTCAATGGATGCATCATACTCAAGATTGACATCCCCAATATTTGTCACATGATATGGGTCTCGGTGAAGAAACTAGAGTTGTGAAACATGGAATATTACATGAATTCCACTATACCGCTGTGGAAGATCCCATCGGTACACCACGAGTATGATCCTCTCCAAAATCTCAAATGGCCCCACATATCTAGGCACCAACTTGCCCTGTTTTTTGAATTCGATGATGACCCAACCTTGGTGACACCTGAATAAAAACACTTCCACCCACCATCATCTCAAGAGATATAATATTTTGATCTGCATATGAATTCTTCCTACTCTGAGCTGTTTCCATACACATTTGATTAAAAAAAATCCTTATCTGATGTCTCATGTACATGACCTAACCCTAATAGCTCAAACTGTCCGGCCTCTAACTAATACAAAGGTGATAAGAACGGTCTCCCATAAAGTGCCTAAAATGTGCCATCAGAACTGTAGCCTGAAAACTGTGGACATACACATACTCAAAAAGCGACAACTTCTTTTCCAACTAACCACTGAAATCTAGAACACATTCTCTCAATATGTCTTCTAATACCATAATTTATGCTCTGACTGTCCATCAGTATGTGGGTGGTAAGATGTACATAAAAAACATGGATTCCATGTGCCTTATGTAGTCCCGTCTAGAAGAGATAGGTGAAATGCAAATCACGATCTAAAACTATGGTTCATGGAACACCGTGCAACAGTACTTTTTCCAAAACATATAACTCCCCTAACGGGTAGACTGTATAGGTCTCCTAGATCAGCATTAAATGGGCCACTATGGTCATCTGATCTACCACCACCCAAATGGAATCATTCTTCTGAGGTGTCCTCAGCTGACTCACTATGATGTACATAGTTACATCATTTCATTTCCACTCTGGAATTTCCAATGAGTGCAACAACCCACTATGGAATTGATGTTCAGCCCTGACCAACTGACAGGTAAGGTCTCATGCCACAAGACACGCCACTTCCTTCTTCATTCCTGGTCACTAAAACTACATATTTAGGTTGCGGTACATCGTAGTCAATACTGGATTCACATACCACTATGATGCGTGGAACTCATGCATCAACTCTTCTCGTACATATTTTGACACTACAACACGACCATGAACATAAAAAACTCCACTAGGGCCAAAGATCCAACCAGAAGGCGACACCCTGCCATTATGAATTCCCTTCATAGCCAAACATTCTAGATCTACCAATTATATCTCTTTAATTCAGCTCAAATGTGAAGACTCAACTATTATATATGCAAGGGTAATTGCACATGAACCTCTTATAACTTCAAATTCATCTCCGCCAACAAGGCCATCATCGCCCACTATGATCTAGATTGCTGAACAACATGATTATCTATCATCCGGCTAATAGTGTCAATGACACTATTCCATTTTTCCATTGTTTAATCCAATTCAAATCAAAAGTCTTCTGGTACTCAACCCACCCTCACTATCGAAGATTCAAATCCCCCTGAGAGAATATTTATTTGAGACTTTTATAGTCATTAAACACCGTGAAGGGATCTCATAGCAAATAATGCCTCCAACACTTTAAGGCATGAACCACAACAGCTAGCTCTAGGTCATGAGTAGGATAATTTATTTAATTTGGTGTCAACTGCCTCATCCTGTAATCTATAACCTAATCATCTAGAATCAACACTACCCCAATTACAACCCCAGTATCATCACATAACAAGGTGTACCTATTAACTAGTTTAGGTAAGGTCAAAATTAGTGGACTGGTCAACTACTTCTTCAGCTCCTAGAAATAATTCTTCCAAGCCTTTGACCAATCAAAAATACCCCCCCTTCTTGGTTAAGACCATGAGAGGTGACTCAAAAAAGATAAATCTCTAATAAACATTTGGTAACAACTGGGCAAACCCAGAAAACTTCGAATATGATAAAAGTTATTGCGTTGTTCCCAAGGCACCACAACCAACACTTTTTCTAAATCCATCAATATGCTTGACTCAATTATGATATGTATTAAAAATTTCACATCATCAATCCAAAAAAATTGGATATCATGGAATAAATCATATTCTCTCTTAGTGTACTCAAAACGTTGTCAAGGTGTTTTTCATGATCATCACGAGTTCTAGAGTACACCAAGATTTCATCAACAAAAAGAACTAAAAACTGATCTAGATAATGATATAATATCTAGTTCATCAGGGCCATGAACAAAGTTGGAGAATTGGTAAAACCAAAAAGAATTACCAAGAATTCATACAACCCATACCAGCTTCGAAAAACCACTTAGTGTGTGTAAGAAGGTCTCACCCACATCTGACGGTACCCTAATCTGATATCAATCTTGGAAAAAACTATGGCACCTTTGAGATTATAAAAAAGGACATCATTTCTTGGAAGAGGGTATTAGTTCATAAATTTCATCTGGTCCAACTTCATATAATCGACACATAGCCTCAGTGATCTATCAGCCTTCTTAGAAAACAACACTGGGGATCCCTAAGGTGACGTACTAGGGAGTATATACCCCTTATACTAAAATTCTTCTAACAGAACCTTTAGATCATGGAGTTATACTAGTTCCATTCAGGAAGGTGGAATGGAAACACTCTCTACTCTTGGAGACAATATGGTGATAAACTCAACATCTCTCTCGAGTGGTATCCCCATGATGTCCTCAGGAAACACGTTCTAAAACTAGTCCACAAAAAAAAGGAAGAGGTTCTATTATATCATTCCATCATTTATCAAAAGGAATAACACTTGACCTATGAGATCCTCCATCTGATTGCGTAGTGGTCGAGTGCAACCCGCTCGAGTGTCCCACTCCCCACAAAGGACATGAGTTCTCACATCGAGAGATGTGAATGTTACCTGATGTCTTTATCAATCAATATAGGATTAATATGAAACCTACCAATCTATTCCCAAGATTATGTCAAAACCTGACATATCTAGTACAAATAGATCCCAAAAAAAAGGATACCGACCACCCTCTAGAGCACAACTCTTACATTTCCAAATTTCCTTGACTCACTCCCCCAATAAAGTATCAAGGGACATTACACCACATTAAATCTCTATGGTTAGGCCCAAGACAACTTCAAACTGAGAATCAATTAAGGAATTAATACCACCTATATCAAATAATTCACTTGAAAATTTGGAAGATACAAGAATCATACCTCGAACAGTAGACAATCAGGCCTCACCACCCTCAGGTGGAGCCTGAACATCTAGGAGATGACTTACCGCTTTACCCTGGGACCCATCCAGAGTACCTGAAACTGCACTGCTATATTGGTATGGGTGATCTCTCCCTATAGTTCCCCATCCAACACCCCTACTAGTATTGCCCGTCGAGCTCCAACTGCCTACCAGATATGTAACGCCCCGAACCCAGTTACCCAGAGTCGGTGAATTATTGTGTAACATTTTCATGATCACAAAAGATCAAGTCTCTAAATACCTATTAGTTTAGTAGACTAGGAAACATTAGATACATTCATAAGTCTTACATTACATCATAAAGTAAAACAAAACTACCACAACATCTTGTCTTCATATCCCCTCATATTATCCATGCACGTCATTCATAATATACTTCTTCAAATCCTTGAAAAATTAAAACATTGGAAGGGGTGAGCTCAGATGCTCAGTAAGGATAACAATATAGCAGAAGATTTCATAAATAAACATTAACATTTAAGGCAATGTATAAAGAAAACAAAATCCATTTAAACATGAACTTCAGCATAATATGGAAAAAATAAAATGAAATAATGCCATTTACTTATTCACATGGATATTCTACAAGTCAAATAATCAAATGCAATACCAATAACCACTTTCATAATGATGGAATGCATAATTCCAGACTATCATAACCATGTAGCCAAGGCCTCGTGCCAAGAATACAAATAAGATTTTGTCAAGGCCTCGTGCCAAGACACTAGTTTGTCTCAGGAGACCTACCGATGTATCGAGGAGCTATAGTGGGATCCACCCGTCACTTATTAAGTCCAAAGCATTCCTCATATGAACAGGTTTAAAAATATCATAAACCATAACATAATCGTATCACATAAAACATGCATAAAGGAAACATAACATTTCCACATTTAAATCACAAGATATCAATACAACACATTGATATAATAAAAACATTATCAAAATCATTTTCAATACCAAAATAAAAGAAAATTAAAACATGGTATTTAATTTTCATTTAAAAAAATTTATGGCTTGTGGAGGAAGCCGAAAATCAAATAATGGTCACGGCGGTTGAGAAGTTGTTGTCGCTGCATACGTATGACAAAAAAAACATTCCCTTTTGTCGTTTAGTAAAAATCTTCTTATAAAAAATATTCCTTCTAAATAAGCATAAATGTAAAATGGGTTTATACACCGTAAAAAAGAAAGTTGTGTATAAAATAAAATATGCCTCCATGAAAGGAGATTGAGACGAAGTCCTTACAAATATCATTTTTTAAATAAAATAGATATATTTTGTGTATTAACTATAAGTACACATAAATAAAGAACAAATACAAGATAGAATATAATAATATCATGACATAATTTAAAAGTAGGAGATTAACCCAAAGAATGGAAATTGGGTTAAGAAGTTCCCTTACCTCGTGTTCAACTTGATGCGGTCGTTATTTAACCTCTTAAATAATAAACATGAGTTAATTTCTAATTTCTTAATAAAATTTTTCATGTTCATTATTCCTTTTATATCACTTATTACAATGTTATGAACATTATGTAATTATTTAAGTTAATAATGGTCGTTTTGTCGATCTTTGGTACTTGAGTCAAAAATTAAACTACTTATAATTACAAGTTGTTCATGTGGTAAAATATCCATTATATCCAGAATTATATTCATGATGTAGATATCATATATATCATATATATCCATTATATATATGCATCTATAATATTACCTAACATTTAGTGGTAAGAAATGAAATGTACCATTCATGGAGACGGTAAGCCGCACGTACGCATGAACGCTACATTCATTTCTATTTCATATTTAATGGAATGAAATCATAATGTTATAAAGGTGTATTATAATTACAGTATAATAATATATATAATATCATTTACTCCATCCTTTACATGTCCCACATATGGCATTAACGATTCAAATCACTTTGAGGGGGTGGCAGTCCACACTTCCTAAAATGAAATTATCGTGTTTACCCATAATGGAAATCATAAAGGTATGCCATAAATGAAAAATACAGAAGCATAAGAAAAACATAAACATAATATATATCATATATATAAATAGTTTCATCTTAATGACCACCATGAGAGGTGTGAAAAGAATATTGAACAATCATCGTTTTGTGAGGCAGAAATTCTCCAACCAGAGAAACAATATGTTATTTAACCATTAAACGAAAGAGTGTGTAAGTGTAAATAAAATACTTCTTATAACAACATCCTAGTATATTTTATATACTATTTTTTTATAAAATAATTTAATTAAAAGAGTTTATGTGGTTGGAGAAGCAAAATATAACAAAATAACATAAGAGAAGACATTACCTTAAAATCGGGTAACTCTTTTTGATTTGAGCCAATGGCATCCTTGGGAAGAATTATGCCCAAATTGAGGCTTCTAGGAGTAAGATAGGGAAGTTGATAGAGTATTTTGGAATATTTTTTCCGAGCCAAATGGATTTGATGGTGTGAATAAGGTGGTAGTGGTGGGGGCCTTTTATAAGAGGAATAGAGGGGCAATCTTGGAAAGTAATGAAATGTTACATTATTATGAAGTACTTTTCGGATTTCAAAGGTCCCACAATTATATATTTCGAGGATAAGGTGATATGGGTTATAAATATACCCATCCAATATGTTTTTGACAAGTTTATGTTTGATATTTTACATTATCTTTTCATTTTATTTAAATCGTTAATTAATGGGGTAATCGCTGCATCATCATGGTGTCATAATAATTTTAATTTATTTAATGTCTAAAAATTATATAAAAAATATAATGATGTAGGTAATCTTTTTATATTTCCAATGAATATTTATAGTCAACATTTTTACTTATATAACCCCATGTAATAATTGTTTTAGTAAAACAACACATGTTTGTGACAATTTTATTTTTACTTTAAATAAAAAGTTATTAATGTCATTTTCTTACCCAAGTGGCTCCATGGGGTCCCCAAGTTGTCACATGGATTTTCTTGGTCGGCCATTACTCATTAAATAAGGGTAGGACAAGTGTAATGGTAATTTCATATTATTATATCATTATAGTTACCTTAAATTACACTAATTACCTTTAATCGCGATTAATAGAACTTAAAAGTTACTATTCACCGCATATTATTTTAATCCCATTGAACCAAATTTTACTTCCTAATGAAAATGATGTATGTAAGATTATGTAAATTCAAACCCCATAGGTGGTAAATTTTCATTTAAATGAAAAAACAGTTTTTTAACTACCACTTAGTGGTTTCACTATTCATCAAAAATCGAAGTTTTTCAGAACAACACCAAAAATTAACCCTAAGCTATATTTAATATTACTAATTCAAAAATGAAGTCTATTTTAGAAAATTCAAAACATAAATTTTTAATTAATCAATTTAATAATTAATTCCTGCTGTCACAACAAATAGCGTGTTTTTAAGAAAGAATATCAATCAAAATATTGAAAAAATTTTATGTCCAATTTCCAAGTGAAATTACTTCTAATGACCACCATTGGATAAAATGGTAAAAATATATTCTAATTACACTTTATAACCATTAAATTTTATAATTTATCAATGTAAATTAATTTGATTTAAAAATTTGTTTTTACGTATTTTTCACTATTCATCGAAAATTGGAAGTTCTCAGAAAAATACCAAAAATTCAACATAGGCTAATTTCGATATTATGTATCCAATAATGAAGTCCATTTTGAAATATTAAATTTATATAATTTCAAAAAGTGGGTATTACTATTCATAACTGCTACTTTTATTGGTCGCGGTGTGTTAGAACTCGAGGTTGCGTACAACACACGCTGCTCTATTATTCAAAGAGGAGCGTACCATGGAAGCTTGGGGTGTTACATTCTACCCTCCTTCAATAAATTGCGACCTCGCAATTTAAAATTTTTCTATGAAAATAAAAGGTTGAATATAGAAAATACCTTTGTGGAAAACCCACATCAGAAATAGGGTTAATAAAAATATAACATTAAAAGAAAGAAAGAGAAGTACAAGGGTCACCCGAGATAGCCCAAACTAGGATTCTATGAAAATATGGATATGGAGGAAAAACAAACCATCAAGGTTTGATGGAGAGTTTTATAAAAAAAGGATTATGAGAAAGATAACTACAAGAAAATCACAAACTTCTGATTTGTTAAACGGTCATTGATTCCCCAATTGGAAAAGTAAACTGACAACATTTTTGTTTTATGTTACATTTCATAAAGTTGAGGAATTTATTTAGGAGATTTACTAAGAATGTAAGGAAATATACTTACTTGTCATGTATACTTTCATTCTTTAATACATTTGTACCACAACCCCATCTTTCATTACAAAAGGTAATAGAAATCGAAAATATTCTATTTATCATAATTGTATAAGGTTCCAAATATTAAAACATACCATTTAGATTAGGAAAACTTTTTGTAACAACCAGGGACTTCCTGTAGGCTAGTGGTAGGTAATAAAGGCATGTCGCACTATGGTTGTGGGTTTGATTCCTACAGCTTTGTCCGATGCGATGGTTTATCCCCCAACCTGCAGGTTGTCCTTTTCCTAAAACTATAGTATTATAATATCCTAAAAATAATCTTCATAAATGTTTTAACATTAATCAATACTATCCAAGGTTCAAATTAATCCATTCCAACCTTTATAGTTATCCAAAATACCTCCGTCCAGACTTTCTCTAAATGGTCTCTATGTTCCAAAATCAATTGTACCATCAGATTCCTCAAACAAAATAAAGTTTCTCTTATTGTCACATATAAAAATATGATAACCTTCATCATATTAAAACCTTAATGAAAACAACAAGTACTGCAGTACAGTATATCACATTATTCTTATAACCAGAATATAAGCCTTGAGTCCAAAAGCAATAATACATTAATTATTACTCTTCAGCTGTAGTAACAGCATAAGATTGGCCTTGATCCCTATGCCTTTTCTGAGGTATGTTTCCATGGCACTTAGGAAATTTATTTTTATAATGCCCCATTTCCCTACAATTGTAGCATTCAACATTGATAGCCTATTTATTTCCGTTGCAATCACAAGCCTGGTGACCTTTTTCTCCACATTTATAAAAAACTCCAATTCTTTTTAGGCAAGTACTGGGGTGATTCTTTCCACAATTATCACATAATGGAAAATACATATTTCCCTTTTTCCCTTTATCTGTCTCCTGTTCCACCGTTATCGTCTTCTATTTCTTTACATTATTGTCATAAGACTTAGAGAATTCCTTTTCCGTCTTGATAGCACAGCGGACAATATCTTTGTATGACGAGAAGGTTTGTGAGACTAATTCTTGACAGAGAAATGATTTTAACCCATCAAGGAAACGATCAGTATTACTTCTTGGGTTACGTATATAATCTGCAGCATGTCTTCTTAACCTTGTAATGTTGGCCTTATACTTTGCGACATTCTCATCCTTCTTCTGCCTCAGACTCAGAAATTGTCTTTCCATATCTGCTCAATGGTCATGTGGAAAGTATTTTTCTAAGAAAATTTCCTTAAACTCCCTCCATTCCATACTTGATACTTCTTTATCATCCTTTGTGTTTTGGATCAGTGACCACCATTGATCGACATCTCCAGTGAGGCGGTAAACCGCCATGACAACCTTCTCCCTTTCGATACTCCCCAAGGCGTGGAATATTTTCACTAAGGAGTTTATCCATTTCTCAGCTACTAATGGATTTGTACCCACATTAAATATTGGCAGTTGTTTCCTCAAAAATCAGTCTAACATTGATCTTCCACGTTGCGGATCAGGGTGCTCCTTACGAGTAAGGTTATTTTTCATAACCTGAGTGAGTTGTCCCAGTATGGTGATAAGTTGATCAGAACCAGTTGTATCACCAGCTCCACTATAATTATCATGAGCAGGAGGGAAATCCCTACACGGATTCCATGCATTGATATATTTTCCATTCCTCCCACTATGTGCCATTTAAAAACAATGACATAAACTAGATTAGTTTATGAATCAAAATACATAATTCCATACTTGTAAAACACTTAACATCAATTGAACTATAATCATAAAAATGTTTTCTTTGAGAAAGTATATACTCTTAAACCATTCATAATGGGTTTTAAAGAAAATGAGAATTATCCTAAGCATATCCCCCAGGAGTGTCGTAACCAAGAGTGCAGCAAGGCCTATTATTGTGCACCAGTTTCCATTTGAGTCTAGCTCAAAGCGGTCTTTTCAGGTTTTACCCCTAGGTACATCTGTTCCAGAGCTTCCTCTACCTGCTAGTATCTATAAAAGGATGTATTTCTCAGAAAACTCACAAAATCTCTATAATACCAAAATTCTAGGAAGTTATTCTATACTAATCCTCAAAGTCTATCTTTGGGCTATGTGCTCTAATCAAAGTTTATATAATTCTAGCTTCCAAGGTTAGTAATAAACTGCCTCTGATACCAACTGTAACGCCCCGACCCAAGTTACCCAAAGTCGGTGAATTATTGCATAACATTGGCATGATCACAAAAGATAACGTCTCAAAAGGCCGATTAGTTTAGTAGCCTTAGAAACACTAGATACATTCATAAGTCTTACATTACATCATAAATTAAAACAAAACTACAACAACATCTTGTCTTCATATCCCATCATACTATCCCTGTAGTTCATTCATAATATACTTCTTCACATCCTGGAATAATTAAAACATTGGAAGGGGTGAGCTCAGATGCTCAGTAAAGATAACTATATAGCAGAAGCTTTCATAAATAAACATTAACATTTAAGGCAATGTATAACTAAAACAAAATCCTTTTAAACTTGAACATCAGAATAATATGGAAAGAATAAAATGAAATAATTCCATTTACTTATTCACATGGATATTTAACTGGTCAAATAATCACATGCAATAGCAATAACCACTTTCATAATGATGGAATGCATAATGCCAGACTATCATAACCACGTAGCCAAGGCCTCGTCCCAAGACTAAAAATATGATTTTTTCAAGGCCTCATTCCACGATACTAGTTTGTCTCATGAGACCTACTAATGCATCGAGGAGCTATAGTTGGCTCCACCCGTCACTTATTAAGTCTAATGCATTCCACATATGAACAGGTTTAAACATATCATAAACCATAACATAACCTTATCACATAAAACATGCATAAAGGAAACATAACATTTCCACATTTCAATCACATGATATCAATACAACACATTTATATAATAAAAACATTATCAATACCAATTTCAATACAAAAATAAAATAAAATTAAAACATGGTATTTATTTTTCAATTAAAATAATTTTTGGCTTGTAGAGGAAGACGAAGCACAAATAATGGTCACAGTAGTAGAGAATTCATTGTCGCCACATACATACGACAAAAAAACATTCCCTTTTGTCATTTAGTAAAAATATTCATATAAAAAATATTTCTTTTGAATAAACGTAAATGTGAAATGGGTTTATACACCATATAAAAGAAAGTTCTGTATAAAATAAAATATGCCTCAATGAAAGGAGATTGAGAAGAAGTCCTTACAAAGATTAATTTTTTAAATAAAATAGATCTATTATGTGTATTCACTATAAGTACACATAAATAAAGTACAAATACAAGATATAACACAATAGTATCGTGACATTATTTGAATGTATGAGATTATCCCAAAGAATGGAAATTGGGTTAAGAAGTTCCCTTACCTCATGTCCGACTTGACTCGATCGTTCTTTAACCTCCTGAATAATTAACTAGAACTAATTTCTACTTGCTTAAGAACATTTTTCAAGTTCATTATTCCTTTTATATCACTTATTACCAATTTATGAACATTATGTAATTATTTAACTTAATAACGACCGTTTTGTAGATCTTTGGTACTTGAGTCAAAAAATAAACTTCATATAATTACAAGTTGTTCATGTGGTA
This sequence comes from Viscum album, assembly GCA_963277665.1. NCBI lineage: Eukaryota > Viridiplantae > Streptophyta > Magnoliopsida > Santalales > Viscaceae > Viscum > Viscum album. The sequence continues at coordinate 604,412,702 of OY728161.1, read as the reverse complement.
AAATATCAATTATATGTAGAATTATATTCATGATTTATATATCATATATATCATATATATCCATTAAATATATGAATTTCTAATATTACATAACATTTAGAGGTAAGAAATGAATTGCACCATTCATGTAGACGGTAAGCCGTACGTACGTATGAACGCTACTTTCATTTCTATTTCATATTTAATGGAATGAAATCTTAATTATATAAAAGTTTATTATAATTCCATTATAATATCATATATAATATCATTTACTCCATCCTTTACATGTCCCACATATGGCATTAACGATTCAAATCACTTTGAGGGGGCGATAGTCCGCACTTCCTAAAATGAAATTATCGCGTTTACCCATAATGGAAATCATAAAGGTATGCCATAAATGAGAAATACAGAAGAATGAGGAAAACATAAAAATAATATATATCATATACAGAAATAGTGTCATATTAATGGCCACCATGAGAGGTGTTAAAAGAAGATTGAACAATCATCGTTTCGTGAGGCAGAAATTCACCAACCACAGAAACAGTATGTTCTTTAACCATTAGACGAAGGTGTGTGTAAGTTTAAATCAAATAATTCTAATAAAAACATCCTAGTATATTTAAGATACTGGTGATTTTATAAATGAATGGAATAAAAAGAGTTTAAGTGGTTGGAGGAGCAAAATAAAACAAAATAACATAAGAGAATACATTACCTTAAAATCTGGCATCTCTTTTTGATTTGTGCAAAAGGCTTCCTTGGGAAGCATTCTTCCCAACGTGAGGCTTCTAGGAGTACGAAAGGGAAGTTGAGAGAGTATTTGGTCAGAGTTTTTCCAAGCCAAATGGCATTGAAGATGTGAATAAAGTGGTAGTGTTGGGGGCCTTTTATAAGAGGAGAAGAGGGGCACTCTTGGAAAGTAATGACATGTTACATTATTATGAAGTACTTTTTGGATTTCAAAGGTCCCAAAATTATATATTTCTTTGATAAGGTGATAAGGTTTCTAAATCTACCCATCAAATATGTTTTTGACAAATGTAAGTCTTATATTTTACATTATCTTTTCATTTTATTTAAATCATTAATTAATGAGTTAATCGCTCCATTATCATGGTGTCATTAAAATTTTAATTTATTTAATGTCTAAAAATTATATAAAAATTATCATGATATAGGAAATATTTTTATCATTCTAATGAATATTTATAGTCGAAATGTTAACTTATATCACCCCATGTAAAAATTGTTTTAGTAAAACAACACATGTTTGTGAAAAATTTATTTTTACTTTAAATAAAAAGTTATTAATGTCGTTTTCTTACCCAAGTGGATCCATGGTGTCCCCAATTTGACCCATGTATTTTCTTGGTCGTCCATTACTCATACAATAAGGATAGTACAACTGTAAATGTAATTTCATATTATTATATCATTATATTTACCTTAAATTACACTAATTACCTTTAATCACGATTAATAGAACTTAAAAGTTACTATTCGACAAAAAATATTTTAATCCCATTGGAACGCATTTTACTTCTTAATGAAAATGATGTATGTCGGATTTTGGAAATTCAAATCATAGAGGTGGTAAAATTTCATTTAAACGAAAAATCAGTTTTTTAACTACCACTTAGTGGGTTCACTATTCATCAAAAATCGATGTTTTTCCGAACAACAAAAAAAATTAACCCAATTTTATATTTGATAATCATAATTATAAAATGATTTATATTTTAAAAAATTCAAAATATATAAGTTTAATTAATTAATTTAATAATTAATTACCGCTGTCACAACACATAGCGTGTTTTTAGGAAAGAATATTAATCAAAAGATTGACAATTGTTTATGTCCAATTTCAAAGTGAAATTAATTCTAATGACCACCATTGGATAAAATGGTAAAAATATATTCTTATTACACTTTATAACCAATAAATTTTATAATTTATCACTATAAATTACATTGAATAAAATAATTGTTTTTATGTATTTTTCACTATTCATCAAAAAATAGAAGTTCTCGGAAAAATACCAAAAATTCAACATAGGCTAATATCGATATTCTGAATCCAAAAATGGAGTCCATTTTTAAATATAAAATTTATATAATTTCAAAAAATGGGTATTACTATTCATAACTGATACTTTTATTGGTCGCGGTGTGTTAGAACTCGAGGTTGCGTACAACACACGCTGCTCTTTTGTTCAAAGAAGAGTGTACCATGGAAGCTTGGGGTATTACAAGATATAAGGAAACTGAACCACTGCCAACATTTGGTATCTACCTATGACCTCTATAATTCCTCATATGTTGCAGGTTTCTATAGAATCTCTGCACATGGTCTAGCCTATTGTATGCTCGACACTCAACTGGTGGGTGGGGACACTTGTCACACTTGTGAACAAGCCTACCACACTGAAAACAGAAGACCTAGTCAACACCATGAGAAGCTGACCCCCTCTTCTAACATTTATGTGTGGTTCCACCCTGTTGAAATGTTTCAAAGTGGTGCTTCCTACTATCAGAAGTCTCACCACATGGATTCCCAACTGGCACCACAAATTCACTACCTGAAGCATCATTCTGGTTTCCTTCTAAGATAAGGTATTGATCCACCACTTTAGTAAACCTTTCTAGACCAAATATATTCATATGTGATCTGAACTCTTATCTCAGCCCGCCCTTGAAGCATTTTTCTATAACTATATCATCTCCCATCAACGTCATAACATAGCATATCAAATCGATGAAACATCTAGCATAGTCCATTACCACATTTTCCCCTGAGAAAACTTCATAAAATAAATATATTTATTTTTCCTCAGGGTTTCTAGATAGAAGTTCTCAAGAAACTTATTTTGAAAATATTTCAATATCATCCCCTCATATTTATCTATCTGAACCATAATGTCTTACCAATGATTTTCCATCCCCCTATTAATATATAGTGCTAACTTGACTCAATTCTAAAGATGAGTCTATAAATGGTCAATAATAGTTTAGATGGACTCAATCCCGAACTCAGTGGCCTCTGTCCCACCCTCTCTTGTAAAGGTCAGGGGTGGTGAAGTTGAAATTCCCTGGTCAGCTCAAACATGCTCAGTGAAACCTTCCCTACATCTCGTTCCATTATCTATATAAAATGAAAAAATTTATTACAGAACTTATCTACCCGATATCCTTGGACCACTACATTGTCATACTCCACTACTGGAGGACTATTCCTAGAAACGTCCTCATGTCTCCCAACCAATGCACGTCTTCAAGGTGGATTTTATCTAAAATTACACACATGAACATTATAATGCAACCATAAATCTTTTATGAGAAGAAACAGATACCTATAGGCCCTTCACTTTTAATAACAAAACCAGTTTTCATAATCTACCCAAAGGAGGCTTCTTGCGACTGGGTCACTACTCTCGACCATATTCCTAACTCTATGGTCAATATGATATCTAATTATCATGGTCACATGCCTTATATATTATTCCCATTCGAACCATTTTCATATTAAAATATACCCTTAAAATAAATTATTCCACTTTTACTTATTTTTCAAGAACCATTTTAAAATTACTACTTGAAATTTTTAATTCCCCTTTCAACTCATTCCTAGCATCTTATTATGCATAATTCATTACCTTTTATAGAAAATATGCATCCTAAAATTTACATCATGCACACTCATCTCATGTGTGTCCCTATCGTGTTGCATGTCACTTCATACATAGGTTCCTTGAATGATGCATAAATGCACAACCTCGTACCTTTATAGCCATGAAAGAAATATCACAAAATATTCAAGTCACACAACATGGGCCTAACCCAATGGTGAAATATCATCAAATGTAACAACACATAACAAGAACAACAATCCACTCCTTGGGTTACTTGGGGTTTCTCCTATACATGGGTTAGCTAATCCTAACCATGAGCACATTACCAAGGCCCAACACATTTATAATCTCATATCTACCTTCCCCAATAGTAATAAATAGAAATGAACACCTCTGATACCACTTTGTGAAGTCCCTGACCTAGAATCCACTAAGTATGTCCTCTAATCCGGGTTGTTACATGACCTCATGCATACCTCCTTGTATGCTTGAGGTTTCTGACTAGGAGAGAGGGTTTAATAAGTCATGTAAGGAAACTATACCCACAATACCATAGTAATCCATAAAAGATAATAATTGAAATAGCGGAAACATAAGAGAAAAATTCATAACATGAAAAATAACCAATTCCAAAAACTGGGTGCAATCATAAACATCAATATATATATCTTTCCATGATATAGTTTCAAGTGAAAAGAAACAAAAAAAATGAAAATAGTGGAATCCACAAAATGTTCTGGACTCCATGTCTAGAACCTCACTCAAACATGTCCCATGTCCTAATAATCTCCCCAGTATGGGGCCCTTGCCCTTGTCCTGACTAGCAAACATGAAATCTGGTCGGGTACCCAACTGCGGCCCGAGTAGGTTGTGAGTAAAACTCAATAGGCCACCACCAACGGTGTCAAAAAATATCCATAATGGAAGATGGTGCATTAAAATGATAAATAAAGGAAATTTAGGGTAAATAGATCAATTGGCTATATTTTTATATATTCATTTAAATTAACCTACCAATTAACCAATGATTTTTAATAAGACATTTCATTTATCATGTCACCATTTTTATGTGTTTAATATATTAGGCATGATAAACGTTTTCAACATGTGAGAACTAAAAAATTCCTATCTCACTAGGAATCGTATCACAAAAATTTTCAATATCCTCACCTCGAAGCCTTAGTTGTGGTGGAATGTTACAATTAGGGGAGTCAAACTATGTCCCCTTCCCTAAACAATGAATTTAGGGGAGGATCTAGAACCTTGGTCCATCTTGACCCATGGTCATAGAACCTTAATTCAATACCCCACTCATCCAAGCCATGTGAACATGCTTATTTATCATTCACCACAAAACACCATATCTTAACAACTTTGTGATCATCATTAACAATGTCGCAACCTCGACCCCAGATGTCTTGAATCAGTGTCTGAAACATGGTTTCAAATTTTCTTCATAAATACATGCATACACAAATTTCACATCTTGTCCTAATACAGTGGATCAAAACTATTTAGGTTCTAGAAAACAAGATGCTACTGAAACACTTCTTCCAAAACATGATAAAGTAAAGCTTCATATTGATGTGGACACATAAAACTACTCAAAGCATGGAATAGTATACCAATACTTCTAAGACATAATTTGAAATTTACGGTGATCATAAGAACTCCTGTAAATGGATTTTAAAACAATTTAAGAATTTCCCTTTAAAAACAACCACCTTTGAATATAAAAGAAATCATAAAATGTTTTTATTAAGAGGAAGACGTTTCTTTATTGAGGCACATCATCAATATTTTCAAAGGTTACATGAAAATATTTATAGAAAGACCATTAACATAGGAAATATTTGATCAATAAAAACATCAATGAAAACATAAATCAATGTGCACCAACGTATTCAAGAAATTCATGAAGTGTGCATAATTCATTAATTGATCAACCCAACTCTAAAAGCATAGTTATAAACATATGTGTTCATATCATGATTCATTAGCACTTATAATGAAATCCATATAAAATTAACATTAGATACCATTTACTTTTACAACATGAAATTTTCATACATGATTATGCCTTATGCCTTCATCACCATTATCATAGACGATTATTAGACAAGGGATATTCTGTTAGTTGAACAATCCCTTGGTTGATAATTTACCATTACATAATGATGGAATTTATAATTAAAAACATTTTCAAGGCCTTTTTGCAACACCGTATGAGTAAAAACCCAACATAATTGTGGTTAACTACCCCAAATTGTTGTGAAAAAATCTAGCATCATGTTCACACATCATTTTACTTAAATAATGAGTTTCATCGCTTTACCTAATGCATTGGAGCCCTGTATAATTATGGTCTCACCAGTTACATCATTTAATTCCAATGTGTTCCTTATATGTAGTAGTATGGTCTATTATTCATAGGTTCCCATACATACATTCTTATTCCATAACCTTTTTTACAGATAAGTTCATAATTAAAATCGATTATGACTTACATGTAAAAAGGACTAGACTTGTTGTCATAAGATTCAACAATGGAATGTATTAACTAAACAACATACTTGGGAACATGTATAAAGAACAACTACTCATAAATTAATTGGTTGCCACATGAAATAACAACTCATGCAATAAAACCATATGGATGTGGCCTTTTCTAGAGTCCATGTTTACATGTTTTGGCTTTGAGATACTCATTCAATCCACAAAGTGTTAATTGATAAATAAAAGATTAAAACATAAACATAATTGATCAGAATAATTTCTTATGAACAATTGGAAATAGAAAATATGGATTATTTCTTGTGAAACGTCCATGCCTAAAATATATAATTACACATGTGTACTCATGCAAGAATGTATATTCATGCTTGGACATGAAAACCATCATTCCACTTACATGAGAATTCAAGTTCGAAATATATGCATTCATGTGGGTTTGAAATTCATGGAAAAAAATTATATATATATATACATACAATGTGTATGTTTGGGATCTTCATTACCAAAAAACAAGGATTAATACATTCTTACAAAGTTGTTTCTTCATAAACATGATTTATATCAATGGGAATTAAGTTTTTTGAAAACATAGTTGTTCTCCATATATATATATATAGATTTTATGGAGAACAATACATGTATGAATTTCAAATTAAGGTTTTTTTCATATTAGAAACAAGATGAACTAAATCCCTACTTGTATTTCAATATTTATGGAACATAACATAAAAATATAATATTAGCACACAACGGATCATAAACCCAAAATGGGCTGTTTTACATTGAAATTATATATATATGAGTATAAATATAATTTTGAAATTCCAAAATTTTTTAGGTATAAGTTATATAATCCGTGAAACTTGAATATTGATGACAAGGACATTCATGTAGAGGTTAAATCATAAAATCCCAAGCTGGTGTTATGTAATCAAAAATATATTTAAAGAATTCCAACATGAGTTAAGGTTTAGAAGTAGCATGAAACTATATATTAAAAAATATATTTAAATCTATATTTTAAGTGTATTATAGACAAAAAAACATAGAAAATTTATCCCTTACCTAACTTCAAGATTGAAATATGGTTGGGAATGGGATATTCACACGTTGAGGGGAAGAGACCCGGTGAAATTATAGGTGCAACAAGGTTTACATAGGCTATATATAGATATATATTATATAGAATGTACCAAACATATATTATAAAAAAAGACTCGAGGCCTGACTTAAACAAATCAAAACCAATTTATGGCATTAAAAAAACTAAATTAAGTAGGTCTTTTTAAAATATATATATATATATATATATATATATATATATAAAGCTTGGGGAAAACTGAAACTGAACCCAAATAAAATAAAATGATAAAATAAAATTGTTTTTAAAAAAAGTATATTGTGGAGGAACATACAACTAGATGTCAAGTGTCACAACACCATAAAACATTGGGGAATTTCAAGGGAGAAGAAAATAATGAAGAATAATAAATAAGAAGAAGTTGGTGGACAATGGTTTGGAGTGAAGAAGAAAACAATGGGAAGAAGGAAAATTGGGGAAGAAATAGATGGCTCTGATTACGTGGGATTCAACCAGATGGTCAGGGTGAGTCCACCTTTTTAAAAAAATATGGATGGCTGGGATTTGATCATATTTTGATTGGATGACCGAGAGTGATGCGAAAATTTAAAACAAAATGAATGGTTGTGATTAGATCATAGTTTTATTATATGGCCCAAAAAACATAGAGGGAAATCGTGGCTCTAGAGACTGGAAGATCAGTCCGATCAAACGGTCCAGATCGTCCGTGGTGTGATCGGACAACCTTGTTTATCCCTCACCTAAAAATTTCATCCCATATCGAAATGGGATGCATTTCATCACTCCCTTATAATCTCAGAGCTCCAAGACTTAGTTGAGAATTCTCCTTCCCTCTCTCCTAGTAACACCCCGAACCGGTGTTCTTGGAGGCACGCTATGGGCCCACCCTTTCCATTGTGCCACCCCGAATGGTGGTGCACTACCTTATTCCTCTATGCATGCTTAAGGCATGCATACATGTCCCATGAGCTAGCCTGTGCTGAGGCTGAATGCTTAGTCTCATCCTCCTAGCAAGGGATGCATCCTTCGACCCAGCTAGTGGGATATCCCCTAGGGGGTTTATTTTTTATTAAACCCAACATTCAAAAAAACTATAAAATCATAGAAAATAAATATAATCATTTTCATTATATAATGAATATCTTAAATTTTATAAAACATTTTTTTTATTTTAAACTTTTGAAGATCAAATAACACAAATCAAATTATATTTTGTCTTAACCGAGAGTATAACCTTTAATTGATAAAAGTGTTCATAACCATGTTTTCAAATTCTAAAGAAAAATGCATAACACCATTGGTATTTTCTTTAAAACACAAAACTTTTTATTTCAAAACCATGTTAAACCTTAATAAATTTTTCATTCAAAGTCTAAAGAATAATTTAATTTGAAATATGCTTAAAAGATATTACTATAACTTAAAACGCTCAAAATTCACAATTTTCCTAAATACTTGAAATAAAATAACTCTAAATCCCAAAAACTATAATTATTGCCGTTAGAGATTCATCAGTCACATAAAGGGGAAATAATAAGATTAAGGCCTTATAAATACGAGATAATGGTGTTTGAACCTCAATCACCATGACAAAGGACAATATGCTCTTTATCCCTCTAACGCTCAGTACGATTGTTGTAGTTTTGGTTATATTGTTCTTAGTTGTGGAATATATGATGGAATTACACCTTTTTCTTGCAATGTTCATGGTTCTTTGGGGTCTTCTAGTCATCATGATTGGTCTACTATAAGGAGTTCCAGGTTAGCCATGGTCCTTTGATCTTGTTGAAATGGAACCGTTCAATTTTTTAATTCAATAAAACATGTATTTTTTTGTTATTTATTAATGCATTGTTTGGATAAAATGAAAATTAAGTGATGTAAATCCATAAGGTATTATTATTACACATTAATTTTTTTTTGGGTATCATATAATCCCCTCTTTCAAAGAATTGTTCCCTTGCAATTCTAAAAAACTTTCACACCTCAACTCTTGAGGTCCCCTCCTCGAGGACCACCATTTCGGATAATCCGTTGCGGTTTCTAGGTGGATTCCAAGATTAGTTCCCAATTCCTCAATCTCTTTTTCTCCTATACACCATGGGATATTAGGTTCAAACCCATGAATAAAAAATTTGGTCTTCTAATGAGTGTCATGAGAGGTGTGGAGGAAGTAGATTTGAGAGTGGTCTACCTCCCTATAAATCTCTCGAACTACAACACGCTTGAACCCTTCGAAGTTGTAAATAATCGCATACATACAAAAACTCATGACCTAGAATAGGCAGGTCACTTAAGTGTATCCCTCCAAAGAAGCTTCACGACACTTTCCAAGGGCATGGGAGTTCTCAAACAATGAGAAACAATGGAAGAGACCATCATGGATCGTCCCTCTCTTCCTGTAAATTACTAGTTGTGCAGCAGATATGTGGTGATAAACCTGATAGTATCCCTAATAGGTAAAAAGGAAATTTGGGCTATAGAACACTCTATAGAGACGTTTTCAAGTCAGTAGTTGAAAGGTTTAATGTCTTATGAATATATCATGAAGATTAAGAACTCTTGTAGTTCGGTAGGGAGTGATAAGAGGTTCATTGATGACCTCATCTCTTCTATCATAAAATTTCAAATGATACATTTTATTTATCAAGGCATAACCATATTAAAATAGAGTCTTTATTTTTAAAATCATGATAAGGTATCAAAAAATATAACATTATTCAGTTATACAAAGTTCATAATACCAATGTGTTAGAGAACTACTTACTCACTCTCACAACACTAATACTGATTTCTAGAAATCCTCCAAGACAAGACATCACCAGATTCACCAGTGATGGTGATTTCACAAATTCTTAGTGAAATGGATTCCCAAAGAGGTTCCAAACTATTCAATCTCTTGTGTCTAGATGCATCATGGGTAGTCCGGATCAATTGGATGTGGACATCTAAAGTCCCAAGTGAGGAAAGCATGATGTTTCTGAAGATAAGAAACACCAATAAGAACTTGAAGTTGACAAATTAAGTGAATAGACTCATCTTTAAGAACATAAAAGTCCAAAACTTGACCAGAAGACCATAGTTCAAGAGTTGGAAAAGATACGCCGCTCGGAGGTCACCCACCTATGCAGCCTCTTGGAAGTCCTCCTAGATGAAAACATATCAGCTAATGTAAAAATATTAAACAAACCCTCAATGTATTTTCCTTATCATTCATAGAACTAGAATTTATATTTCATCATAAAAATATAGTCGATGTCTTCTCCTCATTGATGTTGGTTGACATGAGGAGAATTAGATACACGGTAGTGGTGTATCAACAATAAAAGAATGTTTTCAAATGTCATGTATTTTTATCCACATTATTTTACCACTATAATCTCTAAATAATCTGGTAGAAGAGACATAATGCATGATTCGGAAGCCATCTAAAAATGTTAATAAGGATTCTACTAAGTATGATGCAATCAAGTAATTTATTGTTGTTCTATTTTTCCACAGTTTCCTAAAATGATCTATAGATACCAACTATCACGACCCTAACACCAGAAGTCTAGAATCGATGCATGAATCATGGTGTACAATTTTTTTCATAAATACATGTGTGAAAAAATTTCACAGCTTGTACCAATATAGAAGATAGTTTCGGTTTCGGTTGTGGAAAACCAGATGCTGTGAAAATCCATCTTCCAAAACATGACAATGTTAAGCTTCATATTGATATTGACTCATGAAAGTACTCAAAGCGTGGAATAATATACTAATCCATGAAAAATATATAAAATAAAATGTAGGGTTATCATAAGAATACCCAGTAAGGGGTTATAAAACAATTGAATAAATTTCCTTTTAAAACAACCACCTTTGAAAATAAAAGAAATCATAAAACATTCTACTTAAGAGAAAGACATTTCCTTCTTGAGACACTTCATCAATATTTTCAAAGGTTACAAGCAAAAAAAATCAGAAAGACCTTTCACACAAGATATATGTGTTCCCTAGAAAAACATCTATAAAAAAATAAATCAGAGTGTGGATACATATTCAATAAATACATGAAACGTGCATAATTCATAAATTGATCAATCTAACTCTAAAAGCATAGTTGTAAATATATTAATTACCATCCTGATTCATTAGAACTTAAAATGAAATACATATAATCATTACATTAGATACTCATTCCTTTTATAACATTCTATTTTCATACAGGACTGTGATTTATGCCTTCATTACAATTTTCATTAAATATTCATAGCCAAGGGATATTTTTTTGTTGAATAATCCAGCGGTTGGTCATTTACAATTTACTAATAAGGGAATATATAATGAAAAACACTATCGAGGACTTTCTCCAAGACCTTAGAGGTAAAAAAAATTGGTTAGCTACCACACATTATTGTGAAAAAATCTAGCATCATGTTCACACCACATTTCATTTAACTCATGTAATTTTTCACATCACCCAGTGCAATAGAGAATTGTATAATTGGGGCCACACCCTTCACATCATTTAAGTTGAATACATTTCTCATATGTCTTATTATGGTCTTATATTCATAGGGTCAAATACTGATATTCTTATTCCATAACCCTTTTTACATACTTGTTCATAATTGAAATGGATTATTCTATAAATGTAAAAAAAACTAGACTTGTTGGATTCAGATTTAACAATGACATGTATGAACCAAACGAAATAACTTTTTCAAATGTAGAAAGAACTAGTACACATAAAATAATGGGTGGTCACATGAAATAACAACTCTTTCATTAAACCCTTAAGGATGTGGCATTTTCTAAAACCATGTTTACATGTTTTCTCTTTGAGATACTCATTCAATCCAGGTAGTGTTAATTGTTAAATAAAATAATAAAACATAATCATAAATGAACAAAATCATTTCTTGTAAAAAATGGTAAATAAAAAGTATGTATTATTTCTTTTCAAATGTTAATCCATAATATAAATAATTACACATGTTTACTCATTCATGAATGTATATTCTTGCTTGGACATGAAAACTATCATGCCACTTACTCAGGAAATCATGTTCAAAATACATTCATTAATGTGGGATAGATATTTATGGGAAAATATTATATATATAGACAATGCGTATGTTTGGGTTATTCATTACCCAAAACAAGGTTTAATACATTCATACCACTGTTGTATTCTTCATAAAAATACTTTAAATCAATGGAGATTTGGTTTTTTCAAAACATAGTTATACTCCAACTTATATATATATATATATATAAAATTTTATTCACAACCTTACATGTATGAATTCTAAATAATGGTTTTTTCATATTAAAAACATGATGAACTAAACCCCTACATGTATTTCATGTTTAAAGGAAGATAACATAAAAAAATAAATTCACCACTCAAAAATCATTAACCCAAAAAGGTTTGTTCTACAAAAAAATAATATATACATGAGTATACATATAATTTGAATTACAAAAATGGGTTTGGAAGAACTTATATAATCTGAGAAACTTGAATACATATGAGATGGATTTTCATGTAGAATTTGAAGCAAAAAATCCCTTGCATGTGTTATGTACTCCCAAATACATTTATAAAATTACAACGTGAGTTACGGTTTAGAAGTAGTATAAAACTATATACATATATATATTTATATTTAAATCTATATTATAAGAGTTTTACAAAATAAAAACATAGGAAATTTATCCCTTACATAACTTCAAGAGTGAAACATGGTAGGGAAGGGGATATTCGCACATTGAGGAGAAGAAACACTATGAAATTATGGGCGCCGCAGGGTTTACATAGGGTCTTAATATATATATTTTATATAAAACATACCATACATATATTATAAAAATAGACTCAAGACCTTACTTAAAGGAAACAATACCAACATATGGATTAATGAAAACCCAAATTAAGTCACTGTTTTAAATATATATATATATATATATATAAAGCTTGTGGAAAAGTTAAACTGAAATCAACGAAAATAAAGTGATAAAATAAAATAATAAAATAAATGAGATTGGGGAGGAACTTATTGGAAGATGTCATGGACCACAAGAGCATGAAACATTGGGGAATCTCAAGGAAGAAGAAAAGAAATATGATATAAAAGAAAATGTAAGGGGAGGCCACTGGTTTGGCGTGAAGTAGAAAACAACGCGAAGAAGGAAAATGGGGAAGAAATGGACAACTCTGATTAAGTGGGATTTTATCAGATGGTCAGGGTGAGTCTGTAGTTTTTCAAATAAAAATGGATGGAAGAGATTAGTTCATATTTTTTTGGGCAACATGGAGTGATGAGGGGATTTAAAATAGAATTAATGGCCATGATGAGATCAAAGGTAGATCGGACGACCCAAGAAAAATGCCTAGGCATATCGCAGCTATGGAGACTCAGTGATCTGACCGATCAAACAGTCCAGATCGTGTGCATCATGATCAAATGGCCTAGATCATGTCTCAACTAAAAATTCCATCCCAAATCCAAAAGGTATGCATTTATCCTCAACATTATAACCCTAGAGCTCTGATCCATAGCTCCAAATTTTCCTTCCCACCCTCTGATACCACCTCGTACAGGTGTTCTTGCAGGCACGCTATGCACCCACCCTTTCTGTCGTGCCGCCCCACATGATGGTGCGATACCTAGTTCCTCTGTGTGTTCTTGTGGCATGCGTACATGGCCGACGGTCTGGCCCATCCCGAGGTTGAAGGATTAGGCTAAGCCGCAAGGCCTGTGTTGGCTCCTTCGGCCCAACTAAAGGGATGGACCCTATGGGGTTTATTTTTTTTATTAAACCCAACATTCAAAATAAACTATAAAATCATAGAAAATAAATATAATCATTTTCATTATATAATTAATATCTTAAATTTTATAAAACATTGTTTTTATTTTAAACATTTGAAGATCAAAGTACAAAAATCAAATTATATTTTTTCTTAACCAAGAGTATAACTTATAATTTATTAATAAGTTCCTAAAAATGTTTTTAAATTCAAAAAAATGCATACATCCCTTGGTATTTTGGTTAAAACCCAAGACCTGTGATTTTAAATCCATCTTAAACCATAATAAATTATTCTTTCAATTTCTACAGAAGACATTGATTTCACGTATTCTTAAAAGATATTAAATTAACATAAAACACTTGAAAATCTAAATTTTCTTATATACATGAAATAAAATTAGTATAATTCTCAACGACTATAATTATTTCTGTTAGAGATTCATAGGTCACTTAATGGGGAAATAGTTTAATTACGGCCTTATAAAAACGAGATTAGGGTGTTACAAACTCAAACACTGAGACAAAGGAGATGGTTTACTTTATCCCTCTAATGATCAGAATGATTTCTGCATTTTTAGTTATATTGTTCTCAGTTGTGGTTGATCCAATGGAATTCCAATTTTTTCTTGGCATGTTCATGGGGCTTTTGGGTCTTCTAGTGATTGTGAATGGACTACTCGTAGGATTTCTAGGTTATTTATGTTCCTTTAATCTTGTTCCAATGTAACCATTCCTATGTTATTTAAATAAAACATGGATTGTTTCGTTTTTTTTAAATCATAGTTAGGCTAAAATGAAAATTAAGTGAATTAAATCCATATAGTTTTATTATTTCACAAGAAAAAGGTTCGGGGAATCACATCAAACATCAAAATTAAATAAATAAATTATAAAATTACATTCTCCTCAATCTATTAAAACATTTATTTTTCATATTACTTAACCCATTTAACCCCATTCTCATTTTTCTAGCCTAACTCGCTATGTATATTCATGTATAATGAATATTCTCTTGCATTTTCCCATACATCCATTTAACCCTTTATTCATTCCAACCAAACTACCTCTTAGGTAATTACCCAACCTAGTTGTATTACTATACACAAATTAAATTTCCTTTAATAATATTAACATAATCATCAAGGGATCTAGGTTCTGTCACAACGACCTACACATACTTAACAAACTCTAGGTGTGGGGAAATATCCAAACGCCACTCGGGTGGACTAAAATTGGTTGAGTCATCCTCCATTCATCCAATAATGATCCACAGTGGTTCAATTGACCAATTATACATCACTAAACCAAATCATTTCAAAGTCACTAATATCGCTTCAAAATAGGGAAAGAATAAAAACCTTTCATGCACAAATCTATAAAAACCCCATGGGATATAAATTGTAGACCACCTACATTGAATACATTTGTGAACATACCCCCAATCGATGCCATAGATCTCAATTCAACCAATACTTGATGATTTACAGTATACCTCAATGAAAAAGTAGTGTTTGAGATCATTGGATGGGTAGGGGAAAGAAATAGAACCCCTAAACCAAAAAGACAGGCAAGAGGGAGATTAGCCTTACTCAGATATTCAATCCACAACTGACAACCCTCTAAATGGATTACAATCGAAGGAGATTGATCCTTGTGAGCTCTAGGTCACATTGGTTCATTCCTAGGGTTACAATGGAGGAGGAGTAAAATCTCATGTGGGTTATAAAATCACGAAGTAGCATTTTTGTAAATTATAACCGTTAGTGAACTACATGGATTACCAGCAGGGTTTTCCAAACCGTGCGTAAACCATGTGGATGATTCAATCCCAAAAGAGTCCCCTCGCATATTTAACCTACACATTTTTCCAAACCATGTGCAGACCATGCAGATGTTACTATCTGAAAATCTTCTTCTTGTACGGTTTACCTGGGCTGCCCGCATGGTTTGCACTAACCATCCACAGACCATGCTTCTAGCCCAGAAAACTAATTTTCCACCATTTTTCATGTCCCAAACCCCTAAAAAAACCCCAATCCTCCTCAAGGAATTTAGATAGAACTTAATTAAATAAAATAAAGCTCCTAAATTGAAACGTACGTAAAACATAACTTACTGAGAAATATGGGATCTTACAATATTGCTCAAGACCTGCAATAGTATTGATTTTTTCTATCAAATAATAGTAATATGTGCATGTGAGTATGATTAAAGTGGTCTAAAATAATCTTTAGATCACCTATAACTCAATAAACCTTGTATTTAGCATTTAATTTAAATTATAGTATTTTACTATTCACAAAAAATTGATGTATTTTAGAAAAAATCCCAAAAATCACCATAAAATTTTTTATATGTGTATAATCCAAATATGAATTCATTTTATCAAAATAATTTTCTAAATATGTGGAATTTAATTTTAAAATAAAATCATTATTTAAATAAAAAATACATATTTTAAATTTAAAACTGATTTTGTAATACTTTAAAGAATTTACTATGGTCACATAAAATTATACCAAAATAATTGGAAAATAAAATGATTCTTTATGAAAATATTTTATGAAAATAAATTTTAAATCCATTTATTAATTTCAAACTGTAATTATATATTTATCACTCACAAAAATACCAATACATAATCAATAATTTATAAAATGTACTATTTCATTTATAATGTCCCTAAATTTTATTTATACAACCATGGGTGTAGATACTATTAATAAGTGTATATTAACACTCATATATTTACAATACTATTCATAATGTTAAATTACTATTCATAAGGGTAGGTTACAATTCACTAAAAGTATGTTTGTTATATCAGACTCCAAATATCATCCTGAACGATGCCATGTATGTCATATTATCAAAATTCAAATCACATAAGTGGAAAAATTATGTTTATTGGATCGGTAATAACAATGTTTTGTTTTGTAAAGAATTAGTGTTTTATGCATTCAATATTAAATTTATTTGTAAATCCTTGAGGTGTTATAGGTTCTATGTGGTGGGAGCTGCTGTTAAACATACCAATTATTAAAATATAATACATGTGGCATCTCAATATATGTTACAAAATTAAAAATAGATATAAGAATAAGAGTATATTTTATTATGAATAATAATTTGAAACAAAATCATATTCATTATCTAGATATTCAATATGAATCCATTGAGGAAAATAGATAATGAATGGACTACACTTATTGTCATAAAATAATTGTGTTGGTATTTGTGGTTAAAAATATTACAAAAAATGTGGATTTTCCTTATTAAACCATGACAAATAACAAAAAATCATTTTATAAGGGATATATTACTAATGTGTTTTAGGAACTATAATCAAAACAAAAGGCCCTAACATCAATTAATGAGGTTGATTATAATATGATCATGGGTTTGGTATTTGATGTTACATAATATAAACATAAATAAATAATAAATTGATTATATTGTATCTTTGTTACAAAAAAATATTCACACTAACCCATGGAACTAATGTTGTTTTTTCTTAGAGTCTCTAAACCTAAAAACAGTTATTTTGAATTTTATAAACACTTATCCATATTTTAAATCTACTCATAAATATTCCATGATAAATATTACACTTCTAATGTTGGGGAAGTGAAGACATAAAAAGGTCGGATCATAAAATATTAGTAAGGGATACAATATCAAATACCATGTTATTTTGAAAATATATGTAAAAGATTGAATAATGGAAAATATATAATTCAAAAGAACATTAAAAATTAGTTTTAACCATAATCATTAGTGATAGAAATAATATTTCAACTGATAACACTTTTACCATGTAATAATAAAAAATCATAAATCAAATAGAAAGGTCTATGAATAATTTGTAAAAATTTCTCGAAATTATAAACCAAGGATTTCTTATATTTTTTAACATACATACACACCAATATGACCACTATTAAAATTATGAGGGGAGAAAAAAACTATAACACTAATACTTTGTGAACCTAGCTATATTGTAAAATATTCAATTAATATATCAATATCATGATATATAATATTTTAAAAACTTTATTATTGGGATATATAAGACCCAGTAGTTTCATAATACATATATTATTTTTTATCTTGAGATAAAAATTCAAAAAATTATTCATATAATGAATAAAGGGATTAATGAAATTTATATAATAATATATAATGAGCCCAAAGAAAAGAAATGGGTTTTATATAATATCTAAAATGGAATCATTCAATATTTATAAGGATCCATGGAAATAATTTTAATTTCATTAAACATCCAAACAATGTCATAAAATAAAGCAAATGATACTGAAAACTAGATCTCACAAAATAAACATAAAAGATAAGAAAAACATATGTTGAGATATGAAACAGAACTACATTTTCAATATAAAACATTTAAATATATTGAAAATTAAAAATAAATAAAATCTTAAAAAAATTATACATCATGATTAAATTATTATCTATTAATATGATTTAAAATTTCTCCATTTTTTAATGATGATAAAATTGAAAAATTCAATAGAATATAATTTTTTCAATAACACTTATTCCATATAACAGAAAATATAATATCATTGACAATTAAAATGTTTATGGGAAAAGAAACATCATATTAGAAATTGTGAAACTCAATGAAGAGTGTTTTAGTTACCAACAACCATACCTAAGCATTGAATTTTGTTGATACTATTTAACAGCCTATGATAAGGTTAAACATTACAATTAACTATTTATGAACCTTATTCATATAAATTTATATATATGATATTAATTATTAACCACTCCCATTATTTATTAGATTTTCATAATCTCTATTCAACAAGGATGATTTTAATATTGACCTTTCAAAATTAGGTTCATTAAAGTAGTGTCGATCATCAATTTTATCCAAAATATCATTATTTTAAAATCATTAAAGGCACAATAATTTATTTTTAACTCATAATTTTTATTTTAAAATACCATTGTAAGGGTGTTTTATTCTTATTTCATAAAAAAATGACAATAAACTAGTTTATGGATTTTTATTGATATAGAAATGTAACTTTATAAAAATCATCACTTAACTATTATCCAAAAATAACCATATCAATTATATATATTACATATATATATCATATATACTATTCAAATATAACCAACATTCATCCATTTTTTGAAGTGAACAAAAATGAAACATGTTTATTCATGCAGTGAATACTCCAAATAATGAACAATTAGTGTTTCGGTTTCCAAACAAATGAGAAGGGATAAAGTGGATAGTAATTGATGTTTTTCATATAATAAATACATTATTAATTTATTATTATTAATAATAACCTGGTTAAAACTGTTAATTTTTTTATTTTATGGAATACAGAAGTTCTTATTTCGTGGGGGTGGTAATCCAAGCACACTTAGTGAAGACAAATTTTTTTCCTAATAGAATAATGATTATAAATAATTAGTATACCCTTATTATAATGACATATCAACCCTATAATTTTACTTACTTTATTATTATTCTATTGTTATTTTTGGTTTAAAATGTAACAAATATTAAATAAAAAATAATAATTATGTCATACCAATCTTGGGACCCGGAACATCCTCTTGATGAATGCACTATATTTGAGGGACATTGGGAATTTTTTTGTTAATAAGGAATTATGGATTGTAATAATATCATTTACAATAACTTTTTTCTAAAGGATCAATTATATTTATAAATAGTATAGAAGTATAGATATGATGGATGTGACTCAACATTCATAAGTG
Source organism: Viscum album (assembly GCA_963277665.1). NCBI lineage: Eukaryota > Viridiplantae > Streptophyta > Magnoliopsida > Santalales > Viscaceae > Viscum > Viscum album. Next base: position 604,392,896 of record OY728161.1, on the reverse strand, counting down.
ACTGAGAGTGACATTTCCTTGGTGAATAATGTTAATTAATGGGTAGGATTTTAATTGAATGAAATATCAGTGAGTTAGATGATTTAATGTTGGTGTAATATAATTTTAAGAAATTAAACCAAAAAAATATTATTCTATATGTTCAAAAGGTCATAATAATTCAATAAAATTTGATCCACCATAGATTAGTCATTTAATCCATTATTACTCTCAAATAAATATTAATCATGTCAGTTATTTTTTTACTAAAAATAAGATTGGATCCTAGTTATAAAATATCATTATTATCAATCAAAATTTGGACTCAATTTATTTTCATTTATTTTTATAATTTCATACAATTATTATTTTTTAAATTGTATTGAAAAAATATTTTTTCATGAAAATTTTTATTTTCATGAGTTAGTGTTTTTATTCATATTTAAAATTGATTAATCATTAAATAAGTGTTTATTATTTTAAAAATATTTTTAAAAGTAACATTATATTTTTAATAGAAATTTTATACATTTAACTTGAAAAATATGAAGCATTTGAAAATTATTGGTCTATGAAAAAACAATTTTACAGTTGTAACTAAAATTTATCAAAAGAAAAATAATATTTATAAATAACTATTATAAGGGTAATTTTACATAATTCAGAACGAAGTATTCTAAAGTTACTTTTTTCAATTATATTCAATTTTATTATCTGTTTATAAAATACTATTGTATTTGAATAAATTTTTGAGATAATATTTTTTATGTTCAAAAATATTATATACATGATTGTAATTGAATCCTGATTTATTTAAATGTATAATGTTACTTATAAGTCTAATAATTGGTCATGAAAAATATTTACATTATTTTTGGTTATTCCTATATACTAATATCCACATTGTTTCCAAAAATTGAATTTTCTAATATATTCCAAAAAAATAAAATATTATATAAAAACATCATTTTAAATTAAATATTAACATTATAAAAACAAAAATGAAATTTGTTTTTTAAAATGAATGTTCCAATATTAATAAAATTAGTTCGGATACATTGTTCAAAAAATAATTTTAAAAAACATATAATTTTTAGTATGAAATGACCTTTATTTTATTGTAGCCTTTTATATTGTTTTTACGAAGTCGTTATTTTAGTCATACCAACCAACTGTGGAGCTATAATATTCTTAATATTATTAATTTTGTATTCAATATTTAATGATAAAACATACTCACATAGTACATAATTAGGTAAATGTAATTACTAAAATACTAGGCCATTTCATTCTACCCCTTAAATGAATTTCATCCTAAAAAATATATTATGTAAAAGAAAACATTCGAAGTTACATTCCACTCATCATATCCCAAATTTCACCCATAACCTTGTTTTATAACAATTTATCCATATGACATTTACTAGATTATTGGTTTCATTAAACTTCCCCTTATCCCATCAATCAAATATATCCATGAGTTGTTCTTCATAGTGGAGGCCATGTTCAAGATCCAAAATATTTGAGTTTAATAAATTTTATTGATACTATATTTCATTCCTCAAAATTGATACATGGAAGATATAATTCATATTTTAAAGGTTATTAAGGAGTTCTATTTCATAAAAGTCAACTTCAAAAAGGTCAATAATCTAGAAAAACTAGTGTATCAATGGGGAATAATCTATTTCATCCCAAATATCATTACACTTTTCCATAGAGATATTAAGAGAGGTAATATATAATGAAAATAAAATTATAGATCTCATCAAAAATATTCTACATATCGCATATATGATTATTTTGTTATATTTTTAGCATACCAGATGGTTTGAAATTTCATTATCATTTATTATACAATGTAATGCAATTTCAGCTACCACTCTCAAGTAATATCATAGTATATTAGAACCATTTATCTCTTACTTTATAAATCCCCATATTGATCTATTTGGATGCTATAAATGAATGCTTTGTTATATGAGATCTCTATCAGATGATGGTTTTGATCTTAATACTTATATAGGTCCTTTAATTATTATCTCATTAAATGCTATATACATTTAATGGTTCTCTTAGACATACAATCTTTTAGATGATGATTTGTAGTACTAAATCCATTCGCTATCTAAAACACTTTATGAAGACATCTCCATAACCAGAAGGTCAAACCCATATCACATTTAAATACAATTTATTTCTGTACTCCAGGTATCTATTCAACATCCCATATATATATATATGTCCTCATTAGTTGGTAGCGGGAGAAATATTATTTGAGGGGATACCTTTTGAAAACATTTTAAGGTGATCGACTACAAAACATATGGCATTTTATACTTCAGTAGTTATGGGGAGTCCATAGTGAATTTAAATGGTTAATTTTTACTCTTTATTTATTATTATCATAAATGTCTGACAATCTCTTTAAGATTACATATCAATTACATAAAATGAAAAAATAAAATTCACTGAGATTTATACACCGGGAATTACCTGTTCATGTTATCCCAAATTTTTTTCATCTGATCTTTATAAATAAATGTACGACTACAATTGGAAAAGAAAGATTATAATTTTACATCATTGAATTTCTACATCATTATTCTCTGTATATATTGGACATATATATTAGATCCAATCATTATGACTCTAACTCTGTCAATGTTTAACTCTAAATTATTCACTATAATGTTCAATAGCTCTATATCATAATTCTAGGAATCTCTGATTTTCATGTGAATGAATGATTGTGAAGTTACTTAGTAAGATATGATTTTTCTCTACCCAAGATGTACTTATGACTCATACTCTATAAATCCATCATTATTGGGTACTTTTCGATTGATATCATAGATAGGTTGGAATATCCTTTTAATATCACAACACCTTCAACCTTGATTTTCTTTCATGGGTGAAAATGTATCAAGATGTCATAAAGTTTTAGAAAATCTAACCATATCCTTTGGAAAAATTTTATCCTTCTACATGAATACATTTTTCATGATTTTTTGATATTTTTATATATCACACTTCTAACCATAAATTTAATCTCGTCCAGTTTTCAATACAGTGATCAATGTATCTTATCCTAAATCATAAATTATGTAACATTTTTTATGTGATTAAAATTTCATTGAGGAATTAGAAATAAAACTTTATTTCATGAGGATTAACCAAAATATTTTTAATGATACATCACTATAAGTTATAATTGTTTCAACACAATAAGGTAATATAAGAATATTTTTAGTGCCCAAAAATTCCTTGAGCTCCTTGAATATTTACACACATTCCCTCATACTAAGAAACATGACTAAATTCCATGTACAAATGGTTATTAGGATTTATATTCATGATGAATTTCTCATAATAAATAATTAATATCATTCTATCCAACAAAAAGGATGGATTATTATCATATTGGATGTTATATAACATTTCTGAAAATCAATAACATTAAAATTTTTCTATTGGTAAACCCACATTATTGATGACATGAAATAATAATTATTTTTTGTAACTGTGTTTCTCATTAGTGAAGTTTGGTATATTGTTTATCCTTCCATTAGAACATAATCACATCCCTTGAGGGATCATCAAACAATTCCTTAATTTTTGAATATATAAGATAATCTTCTATAAAAACTTCCACAAACTGATCCATGTTATATCTAATTACTATATTCCTACAATATATGATGATATAATTTGTATTATTATGCATAAAATGGAATTATTATATAATTATAGTGTCCATACCATGCCTGAACTATTGTATTTTCAATACCCCACCACTTTAACATCAGATGATGATATAAAAATTGGTTATCAATCTTCATAAATAAGTTATCTCCTCGAATTTAATCAATAATTTTATCAAAAAAAATATGAGGACACATTTTTATTATGTTGTTTTTGATCTCTTAATAAATGATTAAAATAATGATCGATTAATCCTTCATCACATTAAAGGGGATTGATGGACCCCATGGGGAATTACCAGACATATAAAAACTATGTCAGGATTATTGGGTAATGTTTTCATCAATTCCAAAAATTCAAGGGAATAAATTATATACTTACTCATTGAGATAGTAAAATATCTACAGTTGAGTTTTATTGAGAATTCAATTTCATGTTATGGGTAAGACTTAGAGATTCATTGGTAAATTCATATGTAAATTTCCAAACAATGGTAATGTTCTCACCATTGAATGTATGATCAATAATATTGGCCATTAAACTATTATTATATTGATCCAAGACCCATATTATAGAATTATAAGGCCCCAGCCTTAAACATTACATAATCTTGAGTTACTTAAAGAATACATGTTGAGGATATTTTCAGGTTTAGAGTTTTAGAGAATTAGATCATAAAACATGCATTACATTCCACATTTAAACAATGTGGTTACATAAAAGATAGTACTCATTTTTACCATCAACGGAAAGATATTTAAAATAATACATGGATTATTTCTTGAAACTTCCTTGACACTATCATCACATCATGTACCATTCCCTTGACCTGTGTAAAACATTTCAAAAACATGGGATGAACATGAAAAAGCTCAGTAAAAGATATAGATGTACGAAAAGAAAACATTAGTCCATGTATGAAATCATTCATTACTCATAAAACATAATCATTTTAACATACCTAATCAAATCTTGAATAAATCATGGAAATCATAAGACATAAACGTAACTTGAGGCATTCATAACATTCTTACGTAGGGAGTAACCCTCATGGATACGTTTGGAATACCCATCACAGTATATTCCATAAATCTATTTGGAGAAACCTTAACGTTTAACTCCTTCGCGTTACCCATTGCATTGGAGAGCTATATCGGGCTCACCCTCCCTTAGTTTATCACAGAACTGCCCGTCTTCATAAACAATGCCCAAGAACCATAACATAATCATATCACATAAAACATGCATAAAGGAAACATAACTTTTCCACATTTCAATCAGATGATATCAATAACACATTGATATAATAAAAACATTATCAAAACCATTTTCAATACCAAAATAAAGGAAAAGTAAAACATGATATTTATTTTTCATTTAAAAAAGGATAAGGCTTGTAGAGGAAGTCGAAACTCAAATAATGGTCATGGTGGTGGAGAAGCCGTTGTCGTTGCATACATACGACAAAATGTTTTTTGCTTTTTTGGTTTATTAAACACTTCGTATAAAAAATATTCCTTTTGAGTATATGTAAATGTCAAAGGGGTTTATACACTGTATAAAAGAAAGTTGTGTATAAAACAAAATATGCCTCAATTAAAGGAGATTAGACGAAGTCCAATACAAATATCATTTTATTAAAATAAAATAAATCTATTATGTGTATTCACTATAAGTACACATAAATAAAGTACAAATACAAAATAGAACATAATAATATCATGACATAATTTGAAAGTAGGATATTAACCCAAAGAATAGAAATTGGGTTAAGAAGTTCCCTTACCTCGGGTTCGACTTGACTCGATCGATCTTTAACGTCCTGAATAATAAATATGAGGTAATTTCTACTTGCTTAAGAACCTTTTTCAAGTTCATTATTCCTTTTATATCACTTATTACCATGTTATGAACACTATTTAATTATTTAAGTTAATAATGGTCGTTTTGTCTATCATTGTTACTTGAGTCAAAAATAAACTCTTTATAATTACAAGTTGTTCATGTGGTAAAATATCCATTATATAATGAATTATATTAATGAAGTAGATATCATATATATCATATATATCTATTATATACATGCATTTATAATATTACATAACATTTAGAGGTAAGAAATGAAATGCACCATTCATGGAGACGGTAAGCCGTACGTACGCACGAACGCAACTTCCATTTCTATTTCATATTTAATGGAATTAAAACATAATGATACATAATATTATTATAATTCTAGAATGGTATCATATATGATATCATTAAATCTATCCTTTATACGTACCACATATGGTATTAATGAATCAAATCACTTTGAGGGGGCGGTAGTCCGCACTTCCTAAAATGAAGATATCGCGTACACCCATAATAGAATCCATAAAGGTATTCCATAAATGAAAAATACAGAAGCTTAATTAAAACATAAAAATATTATATATCATATATAAATATAGTGACATGTTAACGGCCACCTTTGAAGGTGTTAAAAGAATATTGAACAATCGTTGTTTCGTGAGGCAGAAATTCACCATCCACAGAAACAGTATGTTCTTTAACCATTAGATGTAGGTGGGTGTAAGTGTAGATCGAGTCCTTATTATAACAATATCCTAGTATATTTATGGTACTGTTTTTGTTACAAAAGAAATGAATAAAAATATTTTAGTGGGTTGGAGAAGCAAAATAAAACAAAAGAACACAAGTGAAGACATTACCTTTATATCGGGTGACACCCTTTGGTTTGAACCAAAAAAGATTTCTTGAAGAGATTCCTGCCTAAGGTAAGGATTCTAGGATGAGTAGAGGGATATGGAGAGACAAAATGAGTAGATATTGGCTGATCCAAAGGCTTGAGAGGTGTGGGTGAGGAGGTAGAGGTGGGGGGCCTTTTATAAAAGGAGAGGAGGGGCACCCTTGGAAAGGTATAAAATGTTACTTTATTTTCAAATGATTTTTAGATTTTAAAGGTCCCACATTGATGTATTTCGAGGATAAGGTGATAAGGGTTCTAAATCCACCCATCTAATAGGTTTTGTACATGTTTAGGTCTTATATTTTACATTATCTTTTCATTTTATTTAAATCGTTAAATAATGACGTAATCGCTGCATCATCATAGTCTCATATATAATTTAATTTATTTAATGTCTAAAAATTATAAATAAAATACTCAGATGTAGGAAATATCATTAGATTTCCAATCATTATTTATAGTCTTAGAGATTATTTATGTAGACAAAATTAAAAATGTATTACACAGGTAATACATTCTTTGTAATATTTACTTTCTTTAAAAAATATAAAGATAAAAAGTCATTATGACACGAAAGTGATTCCATGGGGTCACCAAGATTGGAACAAGGCATCCCATGGTCGTCCATGACACAACTATTAGTATTAGGACACATGTTGGTGTCATTTTTTATTATTATGAAATTATTTTTTTATCCTTAACTACCCGATTACTAATTAACGATAATTACAGTCATTACTATTCACAACGTCCAAAAAAAAAAAATCTTAATTACATATTTTGGACCTTGTGATTCCAAATATGGAATCATTTTTACCAAATTCCCAGCACATAAATTTCAATAATTAATTTAAAAAAAATTCCCGTTGTCAAAACAAATAGCGGTTTTTTTTTAAACAATATCTAAGAAAAGTTTGGCATTAGTTTATGCCAAATTCCAAAGTGAAATTAATTCTAATTACCGCTATTGGATTAAATGGTAAAAATATATTATATTTAAAATTTAAAACCTATTAAAAAAGATAATCTAACCATATAATTAAATTATCTGAAAATGCAGTTTTGATGTAAAAAGCAGTATTTTTCTCTATTCATTAAAAAATGAACATTGTCAGAAAAATACCAAAAAATTATCCAATGTAAATTTTAATGTCCCAATCATAATGAATAAGTTTATTTTGAAAAATATATATTATAAAATTTTCAAAAGATTGATTTAAAAATGGTTCGCCATCAAAAGGCGGTAAAACAATATTTTAAAAATATTAGAGAGTTCTATGCTTAGGATTGGATTTATTCTCATTTTAAGCCTATAAAAAACTATCTAATTCATAAATATACATAGATAATAATATCTATTATTCATTACTTACATGGGATGTTACTTCCTTCCATCCTTTAGAAAACTGAATCCCTGCAATTTATTTACTTATCGAATAAGTGGGGGTATTTATCCCTCATTGCATTTTCAGATTCCCATGTTGCCTCTTCACTCATGTGGTTTTCCCATAAATACTTTACTTGATGAATCACCATATTATGCAACACTTTATCTCTTTGGACAAGAATCTGGACCGATTGTTCCTCATAAGATAGATTCTCTTCCAGCTGAACCACCTCTGGTCTCAAAATATGAGATGGATCTGACATCTACTTCCTTAACATTGAAACATGAAGAAAATTGTGTACCTGAGATAAACTCGGAGGTAAATCCACTCGGTATTAAAATTATCCAACACTCTCTAGAATTTCATATGGTCCAATGAACCTTGGACTCAGCTTTCCTTTCTTACCAAATCGCATCACACTTTTCCATGGTGATACTTTGAGAAAACAAGATCACCTACCTCAAAAGAGTGATCTTTCCTCTTGTTGTCCGCATAACTCTTCTGCCTGCTCTGAGCTGTTCTCATGTGTTTCTGTATCAGCTGAACGTTTTCTGCCAACTCTTCTACCAATTTCAGTCCCATCAACTTCCTTTCACCCACATCATCCCAGAAAGTTGGAGTTCGACACCACATCCCATATAATTCCTCAAATGGTGCCATCTATATGCTGGAATGAAAACTTTTATTATAAGAAAACTCATCCAAAGAAATATGTTGGTCCCACTTACCTGGTAATCCATTGAAAAAGCACGTAGAATATCTTCCAAAGTTTGAATTGTTCATTCTGACTTCCCATCTGATTGAGGATGAAAAGCTGTACAAAAATTTAATTCAGTACCCAACGACCTCTGAAGGCCTTTCTAAAAGTTAGAAGTAAACATGGGATCACAGTCAGATACAATGAAGAAAGGAACTCCGTGTTACCTGACTATCTCTTTAAGATACAAACGAAAAAGTTCATCTAGGGAAAAAGTATCTCGTATAGAAAGGAAATGAGCAGATTTAGTCAAGCGATCAATAATAACCCAGATTGCATTATTACCTCGAGGTGTCTTCGACAATCCCACAATGAAGTCCATGGATATATTCTCCCATTTCCACTCTGGTACTGGTAAAGGCTGAAGCATCCCTTTTGGTAACTGCCTCTCAACTTTAACCTATTGACGAGTCAAACACTTCAATGTAAAATCAGAAATATCCCTTTTCATTCCGTCCCACCAGTAATACTCCCGAAGATCTCTATACATCTTAGTACTTGCTGGATGAATTGAAAACGGAGAACTATAAGCTTCACATAACAACTCTCTCTTCAACTTTGAATCACAAGGCACACACAATCTCTTCCCAAATCTCAAAACACAATCATTATCATTGTTGAATTCAGGAAACTTACCCTTATAAACCAGCTCTACCTTCTTCTGCAACTCACTTTCTTGCTTCTGTGCTTGCTTAATTCTGTCTGATAGAGAAGATTTCACTGATACCTGAAACAAAACAGAAGGACATCCGGCACCAACAACTTCTATGCCAAATTCATCAAATCCTTAACCAAAGGATCACATTCCAAACACAACATTGTTAATGAAGCATTAATTTTTCGACTCAAAGCATCAGCCACTTTATTTTATTTTTTCGGATGGTAATGAACTGTAAAATCATAATCCTAGATTAATTCTAGCCATCTCCTCTATCTCATGATCAATTATTTCTGAGTGAATATATAATTTAAACTTTTGTGATCAATATATATTTCAAACTTTACACCATACAAATGATGCCACCAAAATTTTAAATCGATAACAACAGCAGCTAATTCCAAATCATGTGTAGGGTAATTTACCTCATGAGTTTTCAGTAGACGTAAAGCATAAGCAATTACCTGATCATTTTTCATTAGGACGCAACCATGTCCTTTCAATGAAGCTTCACTGTAGATAACAAAATCCCCATTCCTAGAAGGTAGTTCCAAAACTGGATCATTCACCAATCTTATTTTCAGTTCTTGAAAACAATCATCACATTCTTTTGTCCAGATAAACTTAACACCCTTCCAAGTTAGCTTAGTCATTGTACTAGATAACTGTGAAAAATTTCTAACAAACCTTCTGTAATATCCTGTCAAACCAAAGAAGCTACGAATCTCAGTTATATTTGTGGGTCTTGGCCATTCTTCAACAACCTTTGTTTTTGCAGGATCAACAGTTATCCCATATTTAGAAACAATATGTCCAAGGAAAGAAATTTGTTGCAACCAAAAATCAAACTTTCTGAATTTCCCATACCATTCCTTTTCTTTTAAGGTTTTCAAAATAACCCTTAAATGTCTTTCATGATCCACTTTACTTTAAGAAAACACCACAATATCATCAATGAAAACAACCACAAACTTATCCAAGAACTCATGGAAAACTCTATTCATAAGGTCCATCAATACATCAGGTGCATTGGTTAGCCCAAAAGAAATTACTACAAATTCATAATGGCCATATATTGTACAAAACGTGGTCTTTGGAACATATTCTTCCTTTACCTTCAACTGATGGTACCTCGATCTCAGGTTAATCTTTGAAAAATACTGAGCTCCCTGGAGGTGATCAAACAAATCATCGATATGAGGCAACGGATATTTTTCATAAAAGTGATGTTATTCATGGCTCTAAAATCAATGCAAAGTCTCATAGAACCATCTATCTTATTAAAAAATAAAATAAGATCACCCCATGGTGATCTGCTAGGTCGAATGAAACCTTTCTCTAATAAATCTTACAATTGCTCCTTCAACTCTAAAAGTTCAATTTGAGGCATTCTATAATGGGGTTTTGAAATTGGCTTAGCATCAGGAACTAAGTCAGTAGAAAATTCAACTTCCCGATCTGATATTATTTCAGGAAAATCAACAGAAAAAAACATCAGGATACTCATTTACCACTGGCACTCATTAATCTGAACAGTTCCCTTGTTTTCAACAATATGTTCAAGGAAACATTCATTTCCATCTTTTACAAGTTTATCGGCCTCTTGATATGTTATCAATAGTAAGGGTTCATTCTTGTACACAAACTGAATGTCTTTCTTAATAGAAACTTCTTCAGCTCTACAATCTATCTTAGCATGGTAAATAGAGTGTCAATCCATACCCAGTATAACATCAAACTCAACTAGAGGTAAAACAATAAGGTTTTCAAGTAGGATCTTTCCATGGATAAGGATAGGAAGATTCTTATAAATTATTTTTGCCTCAAAATTTCCCCCAGTTGTTTTTACCACAAGTTTAGGAGTCATTTCTTGAGATGGTATTCCCATTTTACTAGAAACGTTTTCAGAGATGAAAGAATGTGTAGACCCTGAATCAAACAAAACACTGGCATAATCTGAAAAAACAAACAAAGTACCTGATACCACTTCATTTGATGGCCCGACATCTGCAGAAGTAGTTGCAAAGGATTTCACCACCCCTTTCTACTTGTAGTCTAACTGCTTCCCATCACTCAAGCTCTTTGTCGGGCACTCGTTTTCATAGTGACACATCTCATTGCACTTAAAACATTTCACTAACTGTAAATTAAATTTGGTCTTACCATCACCCTGATCTTTTTCAGTGCAATCATGAGCCTTATGTCCCATCATACCACATCGCCAGAACATTCCATATTTCTGATGACATTCCCCAGCATGCCTTTTACCATATTTATCACAAACTAGAAACATAGTTTTCTTACCATCAGGCCATTTTGATGAATTCTTTCCTTTCTCCTGCCACCTCGGTCGCTTCTTCTGTTGGTTGTTATAGAACACTTGATCATCGAAAAACACCATTTCCACCTTATCGGCACATTGAACAATCTTTTTATAACTCTTGAACTTGTGTGAATCTAAAGCCCTTTGATATTTTGGCTTTAATCCTGAGTAAAAATTATTGATTTTACTATCAAGGTCTCAGATATAATTTGGAGCATACCATGCCAATCGAGTGAACATTTCTTCATAAGCAGTCATTGAGTCATCATCTTGCCTCAATTCCATGAATAGTTTCTCCATCCTAGGTCGAACAGCCTTAGGAAAATACATCTCAAGAAACATACCTTTGAATTCATCCCAGTCAAGAGCATAAATCTCATCAGCGTCCCTGATATTTTTAACCATTAACCACCACTGATCTACTTCACCATCCAAACGGTAAATAGCAAGACTAACCTATTGATTGTATGAACACCCCATGACATTGAAAATATTCTCCAGCGCTTTAATCCACCCTTCAGCTAGCATAGGGTCAGATGATCCTCTGAATGATGGGGTATGTTGCCTTATTAAATGTTCAACCACTGACATGTTCCTCTGTGATTGATCTGGCTGATCTCGTGCATGGATACCACCACCAATTATCACTTGAGTCAACTTTGCCATTACTGCAACAAACTGTTCGGTTCCAATTCCGACCATCTCAGGATGCTGATTCGAAAGGTCATTTCCTTCTACATGCCTTCCTAGCACTGCTTCCCTATTTCCACTGCGGAAAACCATTATGAACAGACATGTCTTAGATGAAGCAAAATAGTAATCATCGAATTCTATATCATTTCAATTTGACCATAAAAAAATATTTTCATATAATAATTTAATATAATTCTAACTCATAAAGTTATCTAAACCAGTATCTAATACCAACTATAAGGCCCCAGCCTTAAATATTACTTAATCTTGAGTTACTTCAAGAATACACGATGAGGATATTTTCAGGTTTAGAGTTTTATAGAATTAAGTCATAAAACATTCACTATAGTCCACATTTAAACAAAGTGGTTGCATAAAAGATAGTACTCATTTTTCCCATAAACAGAAACATATTTAAAATAAAACATGGATTCGTTCTTGAAACTTCCTTGACACTATCATAACATCATGTAAAATTCCATTGACCTATGAAAAACATTTCAAAAACTTGGGATAAGCATAAAAAGCTCAGTAAGGGATATAGAAGTACGAAAAGAAGACATTAGTCCATGTATAAAATCATACTTTACTCATAAAACATAAGCATTTTAACATACCTCATCAAATCATGAATAAATCATGGAAATCATAAGACATAAAGGTAACTTGAGGAATTCATAACATTCTTACGTAGGGAGTAACCCTCATGGTTACATTTGGAATACCTATCATTATATATTCCCTAAATATCTTCATAGAAACCTTAACGTTTAACTCCTTCGCGTTACCCAATGCATTGGAGAGCTATATCGGGTTCACCCACCCTTAGTTTATCATGGAACAACCCGTCTTCATAAGCAATGCCCAAGAACCATAACATAATCGTATTACATAAAACATGCATAAAGGAAACATAACATTTACACATTTCAATCACAAGATATCAATAACACATTGATATAATAAAAACATTATCAAAACCATTTTCAATACCAAAATAAAGGAAAAGTTAATCATGGTATTTACTTTTCATTTAAAAAAATTTTAAGGCTTGTAGAGGAAGCCGAAACTCAAATAATGGTCACGGTTGCAAAGAAGTCATTGTCGTTGCATACGTGCGACAAAAAAAACATTCCCTTTTTTTGTTTAGTAAATGAATCGTATAAAAATATTCATTTTGAGTAAATGTAAATGTCAAAGGGGTTTATACACCATATAAAATAAAGTTGTGTATAAAACAAAATATGCCTCAATGAAAGGAGATTGAGACGAAATCCCATACAAAGATCATTTTTTTAAATAAAATAAATATATTATGTGTATTCACTATATGTACACATAAATAAAGTACAAATACAAGATATAACATAATAATATCATGAAATAATTTGAATGTATGAGATTAACCCAAAGAATAGAAATTGGGTTAAGAAGTTCCCTTACCTCGGGTCTAACTTGACTTGATCGTTCTTTAGCGTCCTGAATAATAAACTTGAGTTAATTTATACTTTATTAAGAACCTTTTTCAAGTCCATTATTCCTTTTATATCACTTATTACCATGTCATGAACACTATGTAAATATTTAAGTTAATAATGGTCGTTTTTTCGATTATTGGTACATGAGTCAAAAATAAACTCTTTATAATTACAAGTTGTTCATGTGGTAAAATATCCATTATATAAAGAATTATATTCATGATGTAGATATCATATATATCCTATATATCCAGTATATACATGCATTTATAATGTTACATAACATTTAGAGGTAAGAAATGAAATGCACCATACATGGAGACCGTAAGTCGTACGTACGCATGAACGCTACTTCCATTTCTATTTCATATTTAATGGAATTAAAACATGATGATAAATAATATTATTATAATTAAAGTATGGTATCATATATGATATCATTATATATATCCATTATACGTACCACATATGGTATTAACTAATCAAATAACTTTGAGGGGGCGGTAGTCCGCACTTCCTAAAATAAAGATATCGCGTATACCCATAATGGAAACTGTAAACGTATGCCATAATTGAAAAATACAGAAGCTTAAGTAAAACATAAAAATATTATATATCATATATAAATATAGTGTCATCTTAATGGACACCTTCGAATGTGTTAAAAGAATATTGAACAACCATCGTTTCGTGAGGCAGAAGTTCACCATCCATAGAAATTGTATGTTCTTTAACCATTAGATGTAGGTGTGTGTAAGTGTACCTAGAATCCTTCTTATAAAAACATCCTAGTATATTTAATATACTGGTGTTGTTACAAAATAAATGAATAAAATTTTTTTAGGGGGTTGGAGTAGCAAAATAAAACAAAATAACACAAGTGAAGACATTACCTTTAAATCGGGTAACTCCCATTGGTTTGAACCAGAATGGTATCTTTAAGATCTTCCTGCCTAAGGTAAGGCATCTAGGATTAGTACAGTGATGTGGAGAGACAAAATTAGCAGAGCTTGGCAGATCCAAAGGCTTGAGAGTTGAGGGTAAGGAGGTAGAGGTGGGAGCCTTTTATAAGAGGAGAGGAGGGGTACTGTTGGAATGGTATAAAATGTTACTTTATTTTCAAATGAGTTTCAGATTTTAAAGGTCCCCCATTGATTTATTTCGAGGATAAGGTGATAAGGGTTAGAAATACACCCATCCAATAGGTTTTTTACATGTTTAGGTATTATATTTAACATTATCTTTTCATTTTATTTAAATCGTTAAATAATGAGATAATCGATGCATCATCATGGTCTCATATATAATGTAATCTATTTAATGTCTAAAAATTATAAATAAAATACTATGATTTAGGAAATATTTTTATATTTCCAATGACTATTTATAGTCTTAGAGATCATTTATGTAGACAAAATTAAAATTTTTTTACTCTGGTGATACATTCTTTGTAATATTTACTTTAAAAAAATAAAAAGATAAAAAGTCATTATCACACAAAAGTGATTCCATGGGGTACCCATGTTTGGCACAAGGAATACCATGGTCGGCCATGACACAACCAGTAGTATTAGGACACATTTTGGTGTCATTTTTTATTGTTATGAAATTATTTTATTATCCTTAACTACCAGATTGCTAATTAAAGATAATTACCGTTGTTACTATTCACAATGTCCAAAAACAAAAGAGTATTTATTACATAATTTGGACCTTATTATTAAAAATATGGAATCAATTTTACCAAATTCAAACACATAAATTGAAAAAATTAATTTAAAAATAATTCTCGTTTTCAAAACAAATTGCGGGTTTTTTTGAAACAGTATCTATAAAAAGTTTTGCGTTATTTTATGCCAAATTCCAAAGTGAAATTAATTCTAATTAACACTATTATATTAAATGGTAAAAATATATTCTATTTACACTTTCAAACCAATTAAAAATATAATCTAGCCATATAATTAAATTATATTAAAAAGCAGTTTTGATGTAAAAAGCAGTATTTTTCACTATTCATTAAAAAATGAACATTGTCAGAAAAATACCAAAAAAATATCCAATATAAATTTCAATGTCCTAATCATAAAGAATAAGTTTATTTTGAAAAATAAATATTATAAAATTGTTAAAATATTTATTTAAAAATGGTTCTCCATCAAAAGGTTGTAAAACAATCTTTTAAAAATATTAGAGAGTTCTATGCTTAAGACTGGATTTATTCCCATTTTAAGCCTCTAAAACACTATCTAATTCATAAATAGACATATATAAGAATATATATTATTCATTACATAATAGGTATGTTACATGAATTGTCTTCCAAATATTTTTTTGGATCCTCCTTTCATAAATACATCTTATATAACACCTCAAAAATTTTATGGCATGTTTCTCTTAAATACATTCAATTCAATATATACCCTATATAAAATGAATATATGAGACTCTGTGAAATAACACTTGGTTATTTATAAGTGAAATTTTTATCCTATCCATTAAACATATATTTTCTACATCTGTGTTTTGAATTTTAAAAAAACGGTCATCTACAGTTCTGACCAGTATGTTATTTAGAGTCTCATAGAACCAACTAGTTTTTATAATGAATAGTAACATACCTTTATGAATACTAATATGAATTGTAATATCACCCTTATAAATAGTCAATAATATTATTATTTTATTTTCTTGTGGTTATAAGGTAATGAGATTTTGATTAATTTTTCAAGGTAATAAAATTATGAGTTATAGATTTAAAAATGTTATTTTTTAATAAATTATGATTTTATTTAAAATTTAAATTAATATAATTTTGAATTTTTTTTTCCAAAAATGAAGTTCATTTTTGAAATATATGCGTTGGAAAATTTTTAGGGTGAACTTTTAGGTTTTTTCTAAGATACTTGAATTTTTTGTGAATAGTAAAAGTACAGTTTTGTGTTTTTAGTAGTTTAATGACATAATAATGATGTAATAATTAATATAAAAGGCTGGTTCTCTTGGTTAATGTAAAATATGTTATGTGGTTTCCTAATTGGATAAAATTTTAGGCAAATAATTTGGTTAATTCCATGGTTTTGCAGAAACCAAAAATGTGGTCTCCCTTTAAATAAATAAAAAACATCCCCTCGTTTACTATAAATACCCACTCATTCCTTCGTTTTACTTCATTATGAACCCATAATAATCAAACATATGGTATTTTGTACATACCAAGTAGTTGTCCTATTGTTTCATAGTACCCATAAGGTCCCAACATTCAGGTTTTGGGACTCACTCAATAAGGTGTGGAAATCTACCACCCTTCTCTTTTCTTGAAGATTTCATTTAATGTTTTGTATTTTATTATAAATTGGATAATGATGGGATATGTAATTACATATTCCAATTTTTTTCATATTTATTTGTTATTAGAGACCTCATTTCCTTCATAAAACTATTTTATTAATTTTTATATGACACCTTTAGGATGTCAAATTTTAGTAAGGTTTTTCTCGATTTTTTATTTATTTTGAGTTTCATTATTTCCTTTTCATTCTTCGTATCCCTCATAAAAATTATATCATTATTTCATTAACTTAAATGAACTGTAGTTTTATTTTTCTAATGTAATATTTTATCACAATCTCTCTTCTCCACCTCGTATTATACGAAAAATCAAAACACCGTCTAAGATGTGTTAATTTATCACAATCAAGGTTGACATGTTTTCAATTACTATTAACATATTCAATTAAACTCATTAAAACATTTTAATGTTTGAAACAAATTATAATATTATTATGTCATATTATTAAAGGTTATTTAATACATACACACTCATAATAAAAAATAATAATACAAATAAGTTCATTATGAACAAAACCACCAAGTAAACCCAATAGTTACCATTATCTTTTATCAAAAAAGTCACCATCATGGTATGTAAACAAAATCATTATAATATCATTTATACCTCTATAAATGTCACTAATAATATATATTAACAATTATTAATTATTAACTTTATTACAAATGAACATTCATTCAAGAATACAAGTAAACAGATCATGAAAACCAAGGATGAAAATGTTTCCAAAATAATAAAATTGAAGATCTTAAACCCATAAAAAGGCCATAAATGAACCTAATAAAGTTATAATAAATAAATTAAATGTTGAGTATGTTATGTAATTATTAATTAATGAGTATAAATTTTATTATTCAGGTCATCAAGATCATTCAGATAACACTTTTGGGCATAGGGTTAGGGGTTTCTTTTCTTATGTAAAATTTTTTAAGATTCATGTTGTTAAAAAATTATTTAATCCATGTTGTGTATTGTGTGATAAAATATGATATATATCATCATTATTATTTTTATATTCATGGTATTCTGTGATTCATTTTTTTTTATTAATATTTTGTCTAACAAGTCGATTGATTACAACCTATTAAGGGACTTTGTCTTAATTTCAATTTCTTTGAGACTTACATTGTATTGCGCCCAAAATAATTCTTATGTGCTATATCCACTACCCATTTAAGATTATTTTTCATTCGAAATTGTAAATATATTATATATCCATATTCTAGTTTCATGGATATGATTTTTTTCTTAATCCTTATTCCATTTTACATACATTGTTTATTTGGGTTAATTTTTTAATATGGAAATATTGATGAATCTGTATCATCTAATCTATATGGATATTGAGAATGCATATTGTACTTGTATTAAATATATTTATAAATAATTATTTCGACTTTCAGTAATGGGAGGATCTCGCTATATCCCTTCAATGCATCGATAGGTCTCACGAGACAAATGACTTGGCAATAAACCCTTCATGTTTGTTTCCAAAAATCAAATGGGTTTTACCTATAGACTTAAACCGTTTTGACAATATAGTGGTTTCATGTTCCAGATACATGACTCCAAATAAATAATCATTCTATTTATTAAATTTTTGTTATTACTATCTATGAGGTTATTCACTATGAAAAAACTTCTGGATGCAGTTTCATTATATGTTTATTAATGGTGCATGATTTTCATGTATTCACCATGACATATTGACTATTCCACACTTTTTATGATTTAGTTATTTATTATTTTTGTTCAATTATATGTAACCCTTATTGAGATTTTGAGACCATACCTTTAAATTTTTTACCTTCAACATGTTATGAATAGGATACCATATATTAAGTTCTCAAGGATACAATTTTTTTAGTTTATTGTTATGTTTTGTATTGTGTTACCTTTAACAATGTAATATGAGTTACAAATATGTATCTTGTTTCATCAAGACTACTAAACTAATAATTAATTTGGTATTTCATTCCTTTTAATCCTGAATATGTAATAAGTAATGCATCGGCTCTGAGATTCTATGGTTGGGGTATTACAGTTGGTATCAGATTGTGTTTAGTAGAAAAAATGGAAACTATATTTAGATAACATAGATTAGGGAAAAACCATAAAATATTCATTGAGGATAAAAATTTAAGATCATCCAATTATTTTTGTAAGGAAAATATTATGTGAACAAACCCATAAAATATTCCTCTGACACAGATGTACCTTGGAGTGAATCCTCCAACAAGGTGTTTCCATCTAGACCTGGGGTATCCTGATGCATGACAATGGTCCTCGCATCATTCGTGGTATGAAACTCTTGAATGATATGCCTAGGATAATTAAAAAAAATTCCAAGCCGTTATGAATTATATGAATGAAAATTTTTCCTTAAGAGAAACCATGTTTATGAGATTAGCATTGAATATAATTTCAATTTCTGAAAAGTACTTTTCTATTTGTGACTATAAATTATGATTCTTAACCTAATCTATTGTATTTAATTATTTATAAATGGTTCTTAATGGAAGAAGGAGAATCAATAATCCTAGAAAATTTATGGGTTTTCTGATAAAGAAGTTCAACACCGTCAATGTTGAAGAAAATCAGATCATTACCATATTGGGAAAACTTACCCAGGATGGGACGAATAAACATGATACACCTATGTTGGATCATTTCAGGTGGCAAAAGGCCCCATATTTTAGTGGGACTACTAATACTATGGTAGATGAGTAGTGGATCAATTCCAAGGAAAATATATTCATGGCATTAAAATGAAATGAAAATGAAAAGGTAGTGTTGATAGTATATTGTCTCATGGGTGATGTTGGTTAATGGTGGTCCTTGATCCATTATACAATAGATGATGAAGAAAAAGAAGATATGGAATGGAGTAATTTTAAGGAAATATTATTAAACAAATATATTCCTTGTGAGAAACAAACCAAAATGATGTGGAAATTGATTGGATTAAAGAAAAGGGGATAAGACAATGATGCGAAGTACAAGGCTACTTTCACAAAACTAGCCAGGTATGCCATAGATTATGTTCGTGTCTCGGATGACAGTATTGATCTTTTCAATGAATGTATTAATCCAAATCATCGAAGATCATTAGATTATTTAACATTTTCATCTTATAAGGAAATTGTATTAAGTTCCATCAAAATAGAGGAGTTCTCTAGATCAAATTTTTTCAAGGGAAATGAAGATAAGAAGTGGTACTCTAATAACCATGGAAAAGGTGAATCATGAACAAAGAACAAGGAAAACGAAGAAATTCACATTATATAAGAATTTTGGATGGAATCATCCTAGAAAATGGTTGAAAGACATGTGAGTTTTCAATAAGCAAATAGAAAAGGTTCATCGATCTAATGAATGCAAAGAAAAGAAACAAGTCGATGATATTCAATGAAATAATTATAGTGATATGGGACACTATGAAAATGAGTGTCCTAAGCACCAAGTAAACTTACTTTTAAAAATTTCATGAGATCAAGGGAAATCTTATGAGATTACAACAATGAAGGTTGATGTTCTTAATGATGTGGCAGATGGTACATTAATTATTTCCTCAAATATACCAAATGAATTATTTGATCCTGGATCATTGCAATAATTTTTAAATTCCTAGTTTTCCAGGAAAATTTTACATGTCCAATTTGATTTAATAAATGATTTTCCATTCAAAATTCATAAGAGATGTATCACTGAAATATAGGTGAGTGAATCAGTTCCCCCATTGCATATAAATGTTTTTCATTTTCTATCCTTATCATCATAATAATTATTTACTTTGATATAATTCTCAGTATGAATTAGTTTTTAAATTTTGATGCAAATATCTATTGAAATAAGAAGGAAGTTAAATTTTTTTAAAATGGTTTAGAATCCCTTATCATTAGTTCTGAAACCTCACCATCTGATTATTATCTAGACCCCCCCAGTAGCTCTACTGAAAGAATTTCTTTGAGTTTAAAAGAACCCAATATCTATTGGAGAGGAAAGAAATATTCAAATTGAAGATGTATATATATTGAAGGAATACATTGAAATATTTTTATAGGATTAACCATGACATCCACCAAAGCAGCAAGTTGAGTTGTCTATTGATTGAATTCATGGTGCAAGACCTATATGAAAGACTCCCTATAGAGTGGCCACTATAGAATTGGTGGATCTAATGAAAAAACTATATTAATTCAGTGAGAAATTATTTATTCTTCCTAGTGTTTCTATATTGGGATCCCCTATCCTCTTTTACAATAAGAACACTGGATTCCTGAGGCTATGCATCGATTATAATGAAATAAATGATATTACAATAAAGAATATGTATCCTCTAGCACGAATTGATTTTTTATTTGATAAAGTTCATAGATCACAATATTTTTCCACGATTGACCTTGGATATGGATATCACCAGCTATGTGTGAGGAAGGAAGATATTCCAAATACAATGTTTCGATCCAGGTATGGGAATTCTATGTTTATAGTGATGCCTTTTGGACTAAAAAATGCACCCTCTGTTTTCATGGATCTAATAAATAGAGTTTTAATGGAATATATTTATGACCATGTTGTGTTATTTATCAATGATATCCTCGAATATTCTAAAATTAATGCAGACCAAGAGAATCACTTTTGGGTTAATATGAAAACTCTTAATTAGAAATGAATTATATAGGATGTTAAAAAGTGTGAATTCTATCCTCAATCAGTTTCTTTTCTTGACCATATTTTCTCTAGGTATGGAATCATATTTGATCATGAAATGACAAAAGAGATCCATGAATGACACACACCAATGAAGATAACTGAGGTACAAAGTTTTATTGTTTTAGCCGGTTAATATTGGAATTTAGTTACGCATTTTTTTCCAACTGTCTAACCTTATAACTACGCTCATATGTAAAGGGGTTAATTTTGTATGGATGAAATAATGTACAAAATTATTTGATTAATTTAAATAAATATTGGTCAATGCTCTTATTTTTTACTTTTCCAAAAGGAAATGATGGATTTGTGATATAGAGTGATGCATCAATGAACGGTCTGGGTTGTGTCTTTGTAATAGCCTGAACCTAGTTACCCAAAGTCAATGCATTATTACATAACATTGGAATGATACAAGGAATCATGTCTCAAACGATCGATCAGTTTAGTATCCTTGGAAGTAATAAATACCTAAACAAGTCATTGATTAAATTATGTAATGGAAAAACAACAACATTGTGTCCAATTTGAATACACTCATATCCCATATCCTATCCTTGTAGGTCAATAAAATTATTATTATTCACATATTGTGAAAAATAAAACATAAGAATGTGGTGAACTTAGATGCTCCATAAGGATATCAATATAGTGGAAACTTTTATAAATAATCATAAACATTGAAGGTAATGTATAAAATTAAAAAACAAACCATTTAATATTAACTTTCAGAATAAAATTGAAAAGATAAATCAAATAATTCCATTTACTTATTCACATGGATATTTTACTAGTCTAATAATCACATGTAAAATCAATATCTAATTTCATAAATATAGAATGCATAATGTGGGACAATATACCCACATAGTCAAGGCGTCATGCCAAGACTACAAATATGCTTTTGTTATGTAATTGTACCAAGAATGTAGTTTGTCCCGTGAGACCTACTGATGCATTTAGGAGTTGTAGTGGGCTCCACCCATCACATACTATGTACAAGGCATTACTCATATGAAAAAGTTGAAACATGACATAAACATTCATATTAAAACTATTATATTAAATGTTAATTCTTTAACAATAAAACATGAATGGTATATTAATAACACTTACATAGTCAAACATATCACAACACCTTCAATATAATACAAAATATTGTATCATAATAAATCAACTTCAAAGAAGTGTAAAATCAATCCATGGATGTTGACATAGATAAAATCAAAACTATATGAGAGAAATATCTCTTTATATGTTAAAATCATTTAAAAGTCACATAATTATTAAATAAAACATTTATTTTGAAAATATTCTTATAAGATTGTAAGGGAAGCATCAACATTGTTATTATGGAAGAAAATAGACGCCCCATCCATATAAGTTAAAAAAACATTCTTATCTTAATTTTGTGAAAAGGTCATAATGTACCTTGTTTGGAAAAAGAAGGAAATGTTATTTTCAAATAATTTTATAGAAATTCAAACAATGGTATCAATGACATTAACCCATAGTATAGAAAATAGTAAAAATGTTTTGAAATTCATTTTTAAAAACACAGATGTGGATGTTAAAGAGGTCTCAATAGATACTCACATATAAACCACCTCTGGTAATAAAGTGATTGTAGATTTAACCCTTACCTTGTACATTCCTTTAGTCGAGGGTACATTTAAGCTCCTGTATAATGAAAATAGTATGTTATCAAATTATACAAGAAAAATATTCATATTTATTGAATAAGACATGATACATTTATGACCTTATATAGCCCATTAATATTAATTTCCATGTTAAAGTAACATTTCGGGAAATATTCGCTTTCTTTATCATATGTGTTTTAACTTGTTATTCTTGATCATATCACATAGATCATGATTTAAATACATTACAAATATAAAAAATTATTTATATATCATATATATTCAGAATATAAATATGTATAATAGATATATATATGAAATGGAAAAACCATTCATGGGGACAGTAGTCCGTACGTAGGTATGGAAGTTGTTTCTGTTTTCTTATCGTATTGAGTGGAAGTAAGTGATTGAGATATATGTAAATAAATGAAAACACACACACACACACACATATATATATATATACAGTATCATTATTAAGTAATATATTACATTATTATTAATAATAATTATTTTTATAATCATTGTTTAATGGTGAATGTGGAGATGAATTTCATTGCGTCGTGGAGACGGTACACCGTACGTACGCAAGAGCAAAGATATCATTAAATTAATAAAAAAATTCTATGGAATTGGTAGTTATATTGAATATAAAATAACATGACCTTTTATTATTTATTATTTAAATGATTTATACTAATTATTATAGCCATCCAAATAAATAGGTGTTGAATAACAAACCACACCACGACGTGAAGACGGTAGGCCGTACGTATGCACATATGGTGACTTTGTCATTCATAGGATGGATATAAGAATGAATATGGTTTTAAAATATTTATAATAAAATCATAGTATGTAGAAGGTTCTTGATTTATTATTTTGGTATGGAAACAACCATGAAATTTGATGTTGAAGAAGAAAATAACATTGAAATATGTGATGAAATTATTATCTCTTCTTTTGTTGCTTCCTTTTGATTTGATCAAAATGGTTCCTTAGGTTGTATTTTGATCAATGTAAGGCCTCTAGTTATAAGTGAGTGTAGTTGGGAAGATATTTGAATATGGGTTTTCCAAGCCATATGGCTTTGGATTTGTGAATTTGAGAGAATGGGAAGTGCCCTTTTATAAGGGAGGTGAGGCAAACATTAAGAAAAGGTTGCAATATTATTCTATTATAAAATAATATTCGGTATAGAATGGCTCAAAAAAAGATTTATTTCATGGATAAGGTGTGTTTGGGTCCAAAACCTCTCATCCAATAGGTTTTAGACAGGTTTAGGTCCCCATATTAACCTTATCTTTTAGATGTAACACTTAGTTAATTAGTTTAACTTTTACCATGTATTCTTATATTATTCTAATAAATAGTTAATAAATTTATTATAAAAATCCTAGAGAACCCCAAGTGGTTCAGTATTGATATATATAACCGTATCTAAGTCATTTGGCCAAGCCTTAGATTTTGAAGAATATTGTATCAATTAATAAAATAGTATTTGTTTTCAAAACTCATTTATGACCATTTTGACAATATTTAGTAATTGGTTTTTGTGAATTTCATCACAACTTGATTTCAATGAAAAAAATACATTGAATAAATATTAACATGTCATATTACCCTATAAAATTAGTTTATGGAATCAAATCATTCAGATTATATTTATTTTAATATTTTTAATATCATTTATTAGATTCTTTCTTTAATAATGAAAATACTGCATCATTATTGTGTCATAAATAAATATATTTATTATAGATATAAAAAATATGAACAAAATATCATTATATAAGAAATATTCCTATATTCCTAATAAATATTTATAATCAATGAGATCATTTACATAAACTCATATAAAAAATGTTTTACTGAAAGATTAATGATTATGTTATTTTTTTCTTTACATTAAATTAATTAATATAAAATGTCAATATCACATCCATGCGGCACCACGAGGTCCCAAAGTCGACCCAAGGATGTTAATGGTTGGAAAATTATCATATAATATGGTTAGGATATGTGTCAGGGTAATTTTAATATTTGTAAAGTATTATTTTTTACTCTTATTTACCGGATTTACCCATTAACCATGTTAAATAAAATATTTTCTGAAATAACTTTTTATAATGTTTAAAAATAAAATTTACATATTTAAAAAAATTAGAACTATTGATTCCAAATATGGAATCTATTTCTCCAAATTCATAACACAGAATTTGTAGTAATTAATTTAAAATTAATTCCCCCTGTCAAAAAAAGTGCTTTTTTATGAAGTAAAAAACTGTCAAAATATTGACATAAGTTTATGCACAATTTAATTGTGAAAATAGATCCAATGACCACATTTTTATAAAATTATAAAAATATAATCTAATTATACTTTAAATCAACTCAAATTCATAATTTAACAATATAAATTATTTCTATTAAAAATGTTGTTTTTAAATAAAAATTATTATTCTCACTATTCATGAAAATATGAACGTTATCAGAAAAGATAAAAAAATTTATCCAAACTATTTTTTTATGTCCCAATTCTATAAGAGAACTGTATTTAAAAAACATAAGGTATCAGGATAACAAATTTTTTCTTTTAAGATTCCTTTCCTAAAATTTAATAATTTATTTCTTCATAGAATAATTAAAAATAATAT
This sequence comes from Viscum album, assembly GCA_963277665.1. NCBI lineage: Eukaryota > Viridiplantae > Streptophyta > Magnoliopsida > Santalales > Viscaceae > Viscum > Viscum album. The sequence goes on along the minus strand of OY728161.1, from coordinate 604,366,798 downwards.
ATTACTAGTATAGTTCCATCCTTACCTAATTTCTACCACAAACACACATTTCACTCAAATAGATAATAGAACTTAGAAATATTATATATATCCTAATCAAATAGGGTTCCAAAAAAATGAATTTATTATTCATCTTTTAGAAAATTTAAAAAATAAACATTATACAAACCTGGACATAATGTAGGATAGTGGTAGATGATGCACCCATATCGCCCTTCGGTTGCGGGTTGAAGTATCATGTCCTTGCTGGACATGAATAGTTGTCACCAGACCTCTTGGTTTTCCTTTTTATACAAATCCAAAAATAATCATGAAATATTTTTTAAACTTAAATAATAGTATCCAATGACCAACTTAATCCATTCCAACCTTTAGAATAATCCAAATTCTTCAGTCCAAACTCAAAATTCAAAATTAATAAGGGAGGTAAACAAGATTAAGATCACTTTTGTCACCTAATAACATGTGAATCACTTCATCATGTTTTCTCTTAAAACATCGTAACACCCTGAATTACCAAAAATATCATATTGATTACATTCATGCTCCCTTATTCATTATATAATACTGAATATACTTCGTATATCCAAAATTTCATAAACTCCAACAATGATGGAAAAAAGAAAACAAATAATTTTTTTCAGTTTAGTAAAGAATATCAAATTTAATTTATCCAAATAAGTCATATCTTATTCCAAAATCATTATCTTAGTTTCAGAAACATATTAAGGGTTTCATTTCTACCAACCATAAATTTTCCAACATGATTAACTTGAAATTGTGTCAGTTTACTTGGTAGCATACAATTTCAAATATTTAATGAAGTTTTACTTTAGTAAAATCCTTATACACTCTATAATTATTATAACTTGTACATCATTAATATAAAAATCCAATGACAATTTTTTTAATAATTACCTATGATCAATATTCATTCTACTACATCTATGGAATTATCATAACATTTTTATTATCCATTAGCATCATTTGGGGTATACTCTGATGATTGGGACATTTATTTGCACAGTGACCCAATTCCTTACAGATGATGCATTATAAATTTGAAATCATTTTCATACCCTTACAATCACAAACCTTGTGGCCTTTTTCTCCATACATAAAACAATATCCCATTCCTTTTATGCACTTACCATGGTGATTATTTCCATATTTATCACATATGGGGATATCATTATTCCATTATTCCCTTTATTCATCTTTTATCTATATCATTCTCTTCTTCTATCTATTCCCTTTAATGTCATACGACTCAGAGAATTATTTAATTATCTTATTAACACACGATAATATTTCATCTAATGATGAGAATACGAAGTATAATCCATTCAAAAGGATCTCTTAAGACCATAAATGATATGATTACTCTAAATATTTGGATCATGCATATTTTTAGTGTTCTAATTTCTTCTACTGGACTCCATTTCTAAATGATAACATACACTACGTTAGATCATTTCATACTATGTAATCCAATAACTAGAAAATTTTTCAATATTAATTGAATATGTTTACACATATCTTCTTATAATTATTAAAATTGTTTCGTTTCTAGCATATTTACTCATAAATCATTCACAATGGTTTATAGAAAAATTTGAAGTATCCTAAGTATATCCCCCAAGAGTGTCATAACCAAGAGTGCAACAAGGCCCATTGTCGTGTACCACGATAGACAGGGTTATGCCTAAATCTCCTTGTCATAGTTTTCACACCTAGGTACAACTGTGCTAGAGCCGCCTCTTTCTTCTCATAGCGAGTTAGTGATTTATTTCTAAGAAAATACACAATATCTATACATTATAAAAATTCGTGAAAGTCATTATATACTAATAATCAAGGTATCTCTTAGGGTAATGTTCTCTAATCAAATTTTTTCTAAATCTAGCTTCCATGGATTGTATTAAACTTCTTTTAATACCAACAATAACGCCCCAACCCCAGTTACCTAGAGTCAGTGATTTATTACATATCATTGGCATGATACAAGGAATCATGTCCCGAATGACCAATCAGTTTAATAGCCTTAGAAGTAATAGATACATACATAAGTTTTCTATTACATTATGAAATGGAAAAACAACAACATTGTGTCCCATTTGAACACAATCATATCCCATATCCTATCCATGAAGTTCAATCATAATATACTTTTCACATCCAAGGAAAAATAAAACATAAGAAATGAGTGATCTCAGATGCTCTGTAAGGATAAAAATATTAGGGAAAATTTTATAAATAATCATAATCATTGAAGGAAATGTAGAAGACTAAAACACAAGACTTTTAAAATTAAACATCCTAATAAAATGCCAAAGATAAATCAAATAATTCCAACAATTTATTCACATGGATATTCTACTAGTTGAATAATCACATGTAATATCTATAGCTAATTTTATAATGATGTAATGCATAATGCCGAACATCATAAGTACGTAATCAAGGCCTCATGCCAAGACTACAAATAAGATTTTGTCAAGGACCTATGCCAAGACACTAGTTTGTCTCATGACACCTACCAATGCATAGAGGAACTATAACAGGCTCCACCCATCACATACTAAGTCCAATGCCTTCCTCATATGATAATGTTGAAACATAACATAAACATTGGAATTAAAACTTCCATAAAAAATGTTAATACTCTAACCATAAACCATGAATGGTATAAAAATAACACATCCATTGTCAAACATATCACAAAAAATTAAATACAATAAGTAATATTGTATCATAAAAAATCATCATCAAACATGTGTAAAATCCATCAAAGGATACTGACATAGATGAAATCAAAACTATTTGAGAGAAAAATCTATTTCTATTTTGAAATCATTTAAATGTCACGTAATTACAAATGAAAGCATTTATTTTGAAAATATTCTTATAAGCTTGTAAAGGAATCATAAAAGGTGTTTTAGCAAAAATAAATAGTGACACCAACTTTGTAAGTTAAAAAACATTCTTACCTTAATTTTTCGAAAAGGTCATAAAGTACCTTGTTTGGAATACAATGGAATGATTCCTTTCGAAAAAATTAAAGACAATAAACGAAGGATATAATGAATTTAACCCATAGTCTAGGAAATATTAAACATGTTTTTAAATATATTTTTATGAAACAAAGATGTGTATGATAAATATTTTCTAGTAGATACTCACGTATAAACAACCTCAGATAATGAGGAGATTATAGAATTAACCCTTACTTTTTTACTTTCCTTCAGTCTAGGGTACGTTTAACCTCTTGTATAATGACCACAGTATGATATTAAATTATCCAATAATAATATTCATATTTATTATATCATAAATAATCATTTATGACTTTATACCACCCAATAACAATAATTTACATCTTAATGTAACATTTCAGGCAATAATCGCTTTCTTTATCATAGGTGTTTTCACGTTTTATTTTTGATCGTATCACTTAGATCATGATTTACATACTTTAAGAATATAAAACATGATTTATATGTCATATATATTCTCAAAATAAATATTTAATATATACATATATATATATATATATATGAAATAGAGAAACCATTCATAGAGACGATAGTCCGTTCGTACACATGGATGTTTTTTCCATTTTCTTATCGTATTGAATAGAAGTAAGTGATTGAGATATATGTAAATATAGTCAAACACACAAACACACACACAAATATATATATATATATATATTTCCAGTAGATTTTTTGGACATATTTTACATTCTTATTATTAATGAATATTTTTATAATCATCGTTTAATGGTGAATGTGGAAATGGATCTCATCGCGTCATAGAGACGGTAAGTCGTACGTACGCAGGAGAAACAATATTAATTACATAGTGATAAAATTTTATGGAATTGTATGTTATATTAAATATAAAGAAACATTAATATTTTATATTTATTATTTACAACAATTATACTCATTAATATACATATCCCAATAATGAAGTGTCGAATACCAAACAACACCACCACATGGAGACAGTATGTTGTACGTACGCATGTATGGTGACTTTGTCCTTAATAGGATTAATAGAATTCTGAATATGGTTATTCGTTATTTATAATAAAATAATAATATGTAATAGGTACTGAAGTTATTATTTTGATTTGGAAGAAACAATGAAAGAGGAAGTAGAAGAATAAAAGAACTTTTAAAGATGTGATGAAATTGTTACCTCTTCTTCAAGAGCTTCCTTTTGATTTGATCAAAAGGGATCCATAGGTAGGATTTTGATCAAATTAAGGAATATATTTTGAAGTGAGGGTTGTTGATATGATATTTGAGCTGGGTTTGGCTGAGACAAATTTCTTTGGATGTGTGAATTTAAGAGAAGAGGAAGTTCCCTTTTATAATGGATGTGAGGGGAACCTTAAGAAAATATTAAAATATTATTTTATTATACAATCATTTTCCATTTATAATGGCTCAAAAAAGAATTTATTTCAAGGATAATGTTTGGCTGGGTCAAAAACCTTTGATCCAATAGGTTTTATACAAGTTTAGGTTATAATATTAACCTTATCTTTTAAATTTAACTCTTAGTTAATTATTTTATCTTTTACCATGTATTCATACATTATTATAATAAATGGTTAATAAACATACTATAAAAAATCCAATAGAACCCAAATTGGTTGATTTTTCATATATCTAACCTTATATATGTCCTTTGTATTATCCCTATATTTTTAGAATCATATAAAAATTAATAATATAGTATTTGTTTTAAAAACCCATTTATGTAAATGTTGACACTATTTAGTATTTGGTTTGTGTGAATGTCATCTATACTTGATAACTTCTAAAAGAATACATTGAATCGGTCCTAACATGTCATATTCACCTATAAAATTCGTTTATGGAATCAAAACTATCATGTTATTTTTATTTTAATATTTATAATATCATTTATTTGATTTATTCATTAATAAGGAAGATACTGCTTCATTATTGTGTCAATAATAAATATATTTATTTTATGTCTAAAAAATATAAATAAAATATCAGGAATAATAAAATTTTATTATATTTCTAATTAAGATTTATAGTTAAAGAGATAAAGTATATATCATTATATAAAAAAAAATTACTAAAAGAAACATGCTTATGTAACTTTTGTCTTTACTTTACATTAATTTATAGAAAATGTCATTATGAATCCCAAGTGGATCCATGGGGTAACAAAATCAACCCAACGATGCCCCATGGTTTGAAATTTATCATCCAATAGGGTTAGTACATGTGTTAGGGTAGTTTTAATATTATTATAATATTATTTTATACTCTTATTTACCAGATTTACCCTTTAACTATGGTAAAAAACTTCTGATGTAACTATTCATAATGTCTAAAAATAGAAGGTAACTATTTACTCAATTTGGGCCTTCTGATCTAAAATATGGAATCAATTTTTCCAAATTCAAAACATAGAAGTAGTATTAATTAATTTAAAATTGATTCCCTTTGATAAAACTAAAAAGTTGGTTTTTAAGATGTTCAAACTATCAAAAGATTGACATTTTCTTATATACAATATAAATTTGAAATTAAATCCAATGACCTAAATTATTTTAAATTAAAAAAATATAATCTGATTATACTTTAAACCCACTCAAATTCATTATTTAACACAAAAATAATTTCAATGAAAATTTAGTATTTTTCACTATTCATCATAATATGAAAGTTATCAGAAAAGAACAAAACAATTATCCAAACTAAATTTTTATGTCCTATATCTAAATAAGAATTTAATTTCATTAAATTTAATACATAAAAGGGTCAAATATTGTTTTTAAAATCGGTTCCCCATTAAAAGGAGGAAAAACTATATTTTTTTCTAAAACATCTTTAATCGGAAAATTGAATTTGTCCTTATATTATGTCTATGTAACCCATAATATGATAGTCAAAATTATATAAAATATATATAAAATTCAAAATGTGGTAAATACTAATCATAAACGCTTTTTGAATGACAATTTTGATAAGTCGTGGGGCGCTCAAACTCGGTATTGTGTATAGTGCAATCTATTGAATTACTTAAAGGAGATAACGTACTATTAAACCATGGGGTGTTATAGTCTTTTTTAAAAATGATAAAAAAAAGTTCATATGCATCAAGGTAGTTAAAGACTCGTGATAAAAATTACACATCTCAAGATCTTGAGTATGTAGGTGTAATATTTTCACTAAAAATACGAATTCATTATATCTACGATGAAAAATATGAGATATATACGGATCACAAGAGTTTGAAATACATTTTTAAACTAAAATAAATAAACATGTCAAAAAGGAGATGGATCGGGTAAGTCAAAGATTGTGATATTTCAATACAATACCACCAAAGAATTGAAAATATGGTGGAAGATGCATTAAGAAGAAAATATCATGGACTTCTGACCCAAATGAGGATTGAGATAGATCATATAATTATGTATCTACTAAAGATACATATTTGAATTGTTAAGGGTGTTGAAACATCTTGCCTCTTTCAAATGATTGATAAACCATCATTACATGAGAAGATAAAAATATCTCAATCTGATGATGATAATCTATATAAGAAAATTAGTGCTGTTAAGGATGGGAGATTGGAAGACTTCATGTACGAGGAAAGAGTTCGGGATTTTGGGAAGAGGTTATGTGTTCCATAATTACCAGAGATAAAAAGAGAACTATTAGACGAATCTCATAGATCAAAATTTTTTATACACCCCCATAGAATTATAATGTGCAGAGATCAAAATGAACATTTTTTTGTGGGATAATATGAAGCGAGAATTTACTGACTATGTGTCAAGGGGACTAGTTTTTAAAGAAGTAAAGGTGGAGAGATAACATCCTAGAGGGGTGATGAAACCTCTAAATATTTCTTTGTGGAAGTGTGATGACATTACAATGGATTTTTTCATAGGACTACTGAGGAAACCTTGAAGGAGTGACTCAATATGATTAATTGTTGATCTTCTCACAAAATCAGCACATTTTCTTGCTACAAGAAAGGATTTAACACTTGATCACCTTACAATACATTATATTAATGAGATTTTAAGAATTCATGGTGCACCTATATCAATTGTTTTCAATCGAGATACTTGGTTTAAATCAAAATCCTAGAATTATCCCCAAGAGTCTATGGATACTGAGCTTCATATGAGTACTTCTTATCACCCCAAACCTACAGATAGTCTAAATGAAATATTCATACGCTTGAAAACATGTTGGTATCATTCTCTCAGGAAATTCAAGGTATGTGGGATCAATACATAACGTTGGTGTAATTTTCCTACAATTATGTTTTCCACTCTTTCATTGAAATACTTATATATAAATCATTATATGGTAAGAGGTGTCGAACTCCAACTTGTTGGAATAAAGTTGGTGAGAGGAATATTTTAGATCCAGAGCTGATCAAGGAGGAAATTACAAATGTAAAGAAAATTCAAGCTAAAATTCAAGAATCCAAAAGTAGTAATATAAATTATACTAACAACTAGAGGAAGGATTTTGAATTTCATGTGAGAGATCATGTATTTCTAAAATTAACTCGGTGGAAGGGTGTCTTATGGTTCGTTAAGACAGGGAAATTGATCCCCTCATACATCGGGCCATTTGAAATTCTATAATGGATCAAAGCATTAACATACCATTTAGAAATGACACATATTCTCTCCAAAGTTCAAAATGTGTTCCATGTTTCATTTTTAAAGAAATACATGCCAGACCCCACACATGTACTCACCTATGAAGAAATGGAGCTAGAACCTGATTTATCATACAATGAATAGCCTATCGAGATTCTTGACATAAGGGAGTATGTATCGAGAAATCCAAAAATTCTTCTAGTAAAGGTTCTTTGGAGAAAAAATTAAATGGATGAAGCGATGTTGGAACCTGAGGATGTTATGATGAAGAACCAACCACATCTTTTTGAAATTATTTATACATGAGAAAAAATTCTAGGGTGAAATTTCCCAAGGTGGGAATAATATTACACCACAAACATTTTACGTTATGTTTCTATTAAATACTTTCAATTAATTAGATAGCCTATATTTAATGAAGCACTGAGTCTCTGTGAAATAAAACAAGGTTATATTTGGAGAAAGTTATAACATGTCTATTAAACATAATTTTTTCACATCTGTATTTTGAATTTCAAAAACTGTCTGCTACGGTTGTGATCAGTATGTTATTTTGAGTTTTATAGAATAAAATTGTTTTTTTGATGAATAATAACATACACTAATGAATAGTAACATGAATAGTAATATGAACCTTATAAATAATAAATCATATTATTATTTTGTTTTCCTGAGGATATAAGGTAATGAGATATTGATCAATTTTTCGTGGTATTAAAAAATAAGTTATAGATTTATTAATGTTATTATAAATAAATTATGATTTTAAAAAAAATTAAATTTATAAAATTTATAATTTTATTTAAAAAAATGGAGTTCTTTTTTGAATTATAAAAGTTGAAAATTTTTTATGTTGAATTTTTGGTACTTTTCTAAAATACATGAATTTTCTGTGAATAGTAAAAATACAGTTTTTAGAGGTTTAATGACATCATAGTGATTTAATAATTAATATAAATGGCTGGTAAAATTTTGTACAGTAACATATTACATGGTAGATCACAATGGAGAAAACCATAGGCAAATATCATGGGCAAGCCCATGGTTTGGCAAATACCACAAATGAGGTGTCCCATTAAATTAATAATAAACTCCCTCTCATTTACTATAAAAGCCCACTCATTCCTTCATTTTCTTACATTCCAAATACATAATCCTAGAATCTCTTGTATTTTTACCTCTTTAGTAGTAATCCAAAGGATTCATCAGTCCCCAAAGGTCCCAACCTTCATTTTTTGGAGTAAATCTACATGGTAAGGGAATCTACCACCCTTCTATTTTCTTAAAGCTTTCATTTATTGTTTTATCTATTATTTTCAATTGTATTATGTTGGGATATGCCACTAAATACTCTCCTTTTTCCATATTATGTATGGTTTATTATAGACCCCATTTATATCATCAAACAATTTTATGAATTTATAAGTTACATCATTATTCTGCGAAATTTTGCGAGGGATATCACAATTTTTCTTTTATTTCGAGTTCCTTGCCCTCTTTTTCATTCCTTATCTCCCCTCATCCAAATGATATTATAATTAAAGTACCCTAAATGAACAGAAATTTTATTATTATAATGGAATATTTCATCATCATATCTCTTCTCCCCATCCTATTATACTAAAAATGAAAACACCGCCCCATATGTGTTAATTTACCACATTCAAGGATAACGTGTTATCAATTATTATTATCATCCTCAATTGTGGTCATGAAACTATTTAATATGGTTAATCTAGGTCAATATATATGTATTTCAGATTATTATATGTTCTATAATCTTTATACACTGTTAATATAAAATAATAATTCAAAACAAGATAATTATGCCCAAAACCACCATGTAAATCAAGCATGCACCATTATCTATTATCAAAAAGTCATCCTTATGTTATGTAACCCAAAAAATTATAATACCATTTATATCTACATAAATTTAACTACTAATATATATTAATTTTATTTATTCTTATCCACATTACAAATGAACTTCTATTCATGAATACAAGTAAATTGCTCATGAAAATCATGGATGAAAATGTTTCAAAAATAATTTAATTGATCCTATTGAACCCATAAAAAGGAAATGAATGAACCTAATAAGGTTATAATAAATTAATTAAATGTTGAATAGTTTCTTTAATTATTAATTATTACATTTAAATTTTATTATTCATGACAGTGTGATCAGTCAAAGAACACTTTCCAGAAAAACATAAGGGATTTCTTATCTGACTTTTCATCCCATGAGATTTCCATTGTTCGTAAATTATTTTGTGCATGTGGTGTACTATGTACTGAAATATGGTATAAATTATCATAATTATATTCATATTCATTGTATTCTGTGATTAATTTAGTGGTTATTAATTTTTGGTCATACAACTTGATGGATTACAATGTGGAAATGGTCATGGTCTCAATTTCCATTTCATTGAGACTTACATGGCATTTTGCACCTAATAATAATTATGTGGTTTATACAATACCCATTTGATATTATTTTTATTTTTAAAATATAAATATATTCTAAATACATATCATAATTTCATGGATATGATTATTGTCTTAATCTGTATACCCATTTCCATACTGTGTTTATTTGGAATGTTGTTTTAATTGTGGAAATATTGATGAATATGTATCCTTTACTCTAAAAAAATATTGAGAAGTCATATTTGACATGTATTAAATATATATATATATATAATTATATGGACTTAACATAATGTTGGGATCCTTCTATATCCCTTTGATGCATCGATAGCCCTCATCAGACAAATCAAATTGCGACAAACCCTTCGAGTTAGTTTCCAAAAATCAAACTGGTTTTTACCTAGAGACATAAACCATTTCAATGGTATGGTGTTATCATGTTCTAGATTAATGACATCCATTTAATATAAATATTCTATATTTAATTTTAGTTATAATTATCCATGAGTTTTTCACTGTGACACAACCTATGGATGGAGTTTCATCCTCAGTTTATTAATGGCATGTGCTTTTCACATATTCACCAATCCACATAGACTATTCCAAATTGCTTATGATTCAGTTAATTTTTATTCATGATTTCGATCTAATTAACCCTTACTGAGCATTTGATCTCACCCCTTTCATTTTTTGTATACTCAATATGTTATGAGGAGGAGACCATATATTGAGTTCTCAGAGATGCATTTTTTTAGTTTTTGTTATGTATTGTATTGTGTTACCTTTCCCAATGTAATATGAGTTAGGTGTTTTTTATAGTTTATTTAAGACAAATAAGTTAATAATTCCTTCATGATTTCATTCCTTTTAATCATTCTAATTTAATATTTAATGCACCACTCCAGGATTTTGGGGTCAGGGCATTACATGTTAACTGGATGATTAATTATATGAATGGATATTTTTATTTCTCAACAATTGGTATAATATTTATATAATATAATTTGATCTATACCCAAATGTTATAGAAATTATAATAATGTGGAGAAAAAAAAAACTTCTATACATGTTTCATTCCAAAAATATCAATTACAAATGATTTATACCCCTATGATTTTTTTAGTATGCTAGAATATTTTAAAAGAGAAAGATTGATATTGAACATTAAAAATGATGATTGTTTATTCTTTGTGCACATTATTGTTATAATTGAATTTGAATATCTTGAATCAATTAAATAATACACAATTATAATGTGGAGAATATGTGTACCTGTCACCAAATAATTATAGTTGTCCTCCCCTATAGTTTTAATTTTATATGATCTCTCTTTTTCCCTTATTTTCAGATGGTCCTACTATATATTCCCTTTATGTAGTCTATGTTTATGGAAATAAGTCTCATAATTCCAAAACTAATTTAATTTATAGAATTAATGAGTTGGTGTAGAATCAACTAGGGCCTTATTCTCCTTTGTTTGTTCACCTTCTTTTCCGTTGTACAATATTTATGAGTTTGTTGGATTATTATACAATACTAGTAACACTTGATATAAACAATAACGAAATTACCTAGGTGTTTAATACATTTTTTTACACATGGGTAAATGAATATTCATGCCACATAATAATTTTTTGAAGGACTTCCATGAAACTCCATCATTATATTCTATTCTATAAAATTATGTGATTTTTTATCATTCATTTAGGAATAAAAAACATATTAAATCTTCCTCATAGTATATAAACACTATTACCTATAATAAAATTCAATCCATGGGTTTTAATCCACCAATTTTTTTATCAATATTCTTTTTAGTTCTAGATATAGAATATATGTAAAAATTTATAAGTCTCACAACATTTTCCTAATAAGATCTAGCTAATTTAACATTATTTTATTCCAATTATTGGAATTATTAATCCATTTATATGGTCTTAAACATAAATATAATATAATCTTGATTTTTATTTATGTATTCACTATGTTTCACATTGAGGATCTTTTTAGATTTACATTTTTACGGAATAAGGTCATAAATTAGATAAAAATCCTCAATCATTGAATATGGTAACTTCTCATTAGAATCCATTTTTCTTATAATACCAAATGTTTTAAATAAATCATGATTTCATTTCAGGTAAAATTATCATGAAATGAAACTTCTATTATTTCTTTCAAATATATATTCATAATCCAAATTGAAAAAAAAAATTAAAACATGAAATTGGAAAAAACAAATATCATTAAGGCGCATAAAAAATAATGAACTCCATTATTTTGTTGAATACATGTAAAATCGTTTAATTTTTACGTTTTTCTTCAGTGTAATATTACTATATAGAAATAATCATTTTCATATAAAACACACACACATTATTAATACTAGAATAAGTTAAACCCATAGAAAAAAAATTAATCCACTTTTTTAGAATCATACAACATCATATTAATAAATAAATTTCAATATACTTTTAATTGTAAAATCGATACTGTAAAAATACAATATAATATTTATAGAATTCATTACAGAGGTATATTGGGGATCAAACTATGTATAAGAACTATATAGATCACTATTGTTTCCTTAGCTATAATGGGGCTTAACCGTTTATATAACTGATATCATAGCCACCCATGATCTATAATGAGGATCAACAATTTCAAGTAGTTTTAACATAATAAATAAATTTTTTATCACAAAATCAAGTAAAATATTATTATTAAATCATTTTATGCTTCTATAGTCACAACTCCCTAGTAAAATACTTCTAAATGCATATATAGAAAACATTTTTATATATCAAAATACCACATACTTTTAAGACCTTGTATTCATTACAAAAATACTGTAAGAAAATAAATCCATTTTTTCTGTGAATAAAACATTAAATAATTGTAAAGTAAGAGTGAGTTAAAATAATGGTTACCAAGTAATAATATTTATTACCTTCATATACATTAAAATTGAAATATCATCTTGTAGTTTCTCAAAATGTTCACTATATAATAGGTAAAGTAATTAATTTTGGATACCTTTGGAAAATGATAAATGTTACATAAAAGTTATATTATTAATAATTTATTTCCTTTTAAAAATATTCCAAAAAACCTTTTTAATAACATTGACATGGATTTTAATGGGTTGGATGGAAAACTATAAAAAATATTTTATTAAATCAGAGTCTATTTTCACTTGGGAAACATATTATTCATAATTCCCTTGAAACTTTATCATAAAAAATCCATAAATATCATTATATTAGATAAATTAATGATATATAATTTTGATGCGATTATTTATACACTTTATAAAAGAATATAGGTGAATAAATGCAAAAATTCCTTAATGAAAGGAAATTGAGATGAAACCCCTTACCTTATATCTAAATCTTTATGTATGTTTTTTATCGCAAAAAATAAAAATATGTTTATTATTTATATGGTTGAGAAAAAATATCAAGTTTATTATTCCTTTTATTTCCCTTATTACCATATAATATGCAATTACATAATAAATTTTGTTTATATCATTTTCTTTGATGATATTTATCTTATGTGAATAAAATTATATTTTTAGGATGACTATTGGTCATAGAGATCATTATTCAAAATAGGTAGAATTATAATAATGAAATAATTATAATATTTTATGTCAATTATACATTTTAAAACTATTAGTGAATAGTGTTTTGGAAAAATGAACTATGTTGCAACCATTGAAATGGTATGTCATACACACTCATGAGTAGTATTTCCATGTTTCGATGAATATAATTTAAAAAGGTAAGTAATATTTAATATATCTATTGTTATAAAAATATCATAATTTCCAATTTATATTTTTAAATATATATATATATATTTATTATATTATTTTGTGATGAATTAATGAATCAAATCGCTTCAGAGAGCCAGTAGTCCACACGAATAGAAATGAGATATCATTTTCCAGTGTATGAAAGAAAATATATTCTCCTTTCAGAATGATAAATTTTACATGAATATTATTATGATGTAACTTACACACATATATTAATTAAAATTATCCTTTTTACATTACATTTAATTCAATCTTTAAAAAATGAATCACATTGCCTCCTTAGGTGGTAGTCCACCATACTGTTGATTGACACTATCATGTCCTCAAAGGAAAATAATGTAAGATGGTATATGTGATATAATAAATATTTAAGAATAAATATGTAAAATATAATATATATATATATATACACACACTTTAAATCCCTTATTTAAATGCTCTATTAGAGACTGTGATGGAAGACCAATGACATCGGTTTGCGAGGTATAATTCTGCAGTAAACATGAATGATGAATTTTTATCCTAATTGATGGTTGAGGAGATCAATTTAGGTTATTTCATTAAAATAATAACAACTCAGTTTATGTTAGGTAATTTTTTCATATACATTATTGAATGTATTTCGATTAGGTGGAGGAATAAATAAAACAAAAATACATAGATCGGAATTTTACCTCTTCTCAAACCACATCATTAGGATTATAACTAAAGTCTTCCTCGAATAATGTTCTCATTAAACTAATTAATCTTGTATCGAGGGAGGTAATTAGAGATTTTAATTGGTTAGGTATTTATATATATAATGGGCTATGGATTTGTGTAGAGGATTATAGATGGTGTGGCCTGTTATAAGTGAGGATGGTGGAACACATATAATTTTAGAAAAGAAAAACATGGACCAATGTTTTTCACATGATTTTTTTAAAATAGACTATTGTAGACCCATAAATATTATGAGGTAGAAATATGTTAATAAATTATATTTTATAGATGTTCTGGGTCAATTTTAAGCCTCTCATTTTATCTTATCACACAAGAAAATCAATTTTTAAATCAACCACTATAAATAATTTATATTATCTTCACTATTCCATATGGAATTTTTTTTTTAACATATAATAAAATAAAAAAATTCCTATTCAAAATATTGTATTGATTTTATAAAACAGAATTTATAGAAGTATCAATATTTAATTTAAAATAAAACTCAACGACACGATGAAAAAGTAGTTTTTCAATATGTGTATTTTTAAGAAATAGAGTATTTATATTAACTCTATGTTCTATAATAATAAAATTAAAATTAACAGTTAATATTTCATGATATATAATCTATAAATTTCATTTTGAAATATCTTAATTAAATATTATTTTAATTAAATTATATATTGAAACATTACTCACATTAAAAAAATTATCAGGAAAATATCATTTGAAATCCTAAAAATAAATATATACTCAAATACAATATAATATTTATTTTAAATAATTGAATCCAATTAAATATAATTGAATAATCCATTTTTTACATGAAGTAATATTAAAAAAATAATAGATCTTTTAATGTACTAAATTTATTATAAAAGATGACATTTCTACAGAAAGTAGAATATAAAACTATTCAATAAAAAATCAATATTTTCCAAAAATCATAATGATTCACCCAATGTAAAATTTGATATGATGATTTGAATAACAAATTCAATATCATTATATTTTTTTATTAAATCAATGAAAATAAAATACAATATTTCCCACAAAAAATAATAAATATTTGTTTCGATATTTTTTTTAGAATAAAATTATGTTCATAAAAATTGATTGATTATTTACCAATATGTTTTCAATAAATTTAAATTTAATAATATTTATATAAAAATATTTCATAATGTAGATAACACTAATAATATCTATCAATTTCATAGATAGTTTATAATGGTTGTATACTTATTAGGGTTTTTAAGCACTATGAGGTGTATTGTATACAATAACAAAAATCGGGGTTCTTTTAAAAAATATGGATGTTAAATTCTCCCAACATTAAAGTAATTTCACCCCCTCAATTATTTTTACCTTTAATTCATAATTCATGATGTCTTGAATATCTTGACATATATTGTTCATATTTTATATTCCAATGTTTTAAATAAAACTGTACCAAGGCATAAATAATTAAATAAATAAATGATAGTATGTCATACCACTATCATGGAATCCACATTTTTCAATTTCCATTTTGCATAAATAGATAGAAGGTAAATTTTTTGAAAAAATTATTTATAGCATATTTAAATTCCATTTATTTCATTTTCTAAAAGAAACTCATACATTTTGGGTGGTATTTATGATGGAAACAAGTATTGTTGAAAAAACCTTTTTAGTGAAAATAGATTTCAAAAATATTAGAAAAAATGATTTAAATTAAACTGTCAAATTGATTTATTTTTCTGAATCCTTCTTATAAGGGTCCCTCAAAAAACCAAAAGTATGATCCAAATCCTAAAAAGTCAATACCAAATACAAATAGGATACATAAGGGACCCCTTCTTATACATCTATTATAATGACATAATACACTTAAAAATCATTAGATATGGTACAATATTTGAAAATTATAGCACAATATTTAATTTATTTATAAATATGTTATACGTAGTAATTTATTAGTCCACAAAAAACAATCTATGATTAATGATGGCATCAAGGCATATATGAGATGATTTTTATTTCAAACATTTTTTTAAAGGATGTTTTTATGTAAGGAAATGTTCCAAAATTATAAGGGATGAATTTTAAATAATAATATGATGAATTTTATGAAGAGTATATAAATGTGCGGTTTGTTATCATCATACTTATATTTTTTAACAATTTTACTTTTTCTAAAAAACATACAAAATAACGATATATCTAAAATAGTGTACTTAGATTAGAACCTATTTTCATAAAAAATTTCATAATCATAAAATTTTACTAAATTGTACATATGATAGCAACTATAAGGACCCCACCTATAATATAGCATAATCTTGGGTTATAATTATGTATTAACATTCATTCTCATTTAGGTTTATTTTAGATTTAGAGTTTTAGATATTTTATCATATTTCATACCTACAAAAACATATAATACAATGTGGACACTTTTTATTAGTATAATGGTTTTCCATCATTTTCATATTTTGAAATAAACCACAATTTATCTTCATGTAAATCCGAAAAAAAATATAATATTTACTTGTTCCATTCCTATATTCCATTCCTATAAACATTCTGAAACACTTTAAACACATTTTAGAAGATGGGATGACAAAAAATGTGTAGTATGGGATATAAAAATAAATAAATCTCTTTGTATAATGAGAAACATTGGAAATAATATAATGTTTATCTTTATCATCAATTTTCTATGAGCTAGGGAGCAAAAAAATCACATGAAAAACACACAATTTTTTTTTCAAAAGATACCTTTAAATACCATTGCATGAGATTAAAACCCCATTTTGAAATCCTAGAGAATGATATACATAAAACCATTCAAAAACCATTTTAAATAGAATAACCATAGACAAACATCCAATAGAATCAATTCCAAATTAAATGGAGTAGTATAATGTGTCTCACCCTTCATATAAGTTATATTAGGGGCACCTGTTTTTCATAATTTGTGATGGGTCCTAATACTTTATATAATCTATATTGATCTCACCCATGAGGTATATGGGGTATCAATCCTTCATAACATTTATGTCAGGATCATTAATTTTTCAAATAATAGTCATGTAATGTATCCTGAAAAAAAAATTATTCATGGAACATTTCATCGTTAAACAATTTTTAAGACACATTCGAACCCCCCCCCCCCACACACACACACACATACAGACAAACACACACACATATATATATATATATAACTTTTCAGATATCAAAATTCCATTTTCATTTAAAAGACAAATTTCAATATCAAAATAAACAAAAATGGGGATGTTTTTTTCCTTTTAGTAAAACAAAAAATATTTTATGGGATTAATACCATCAAATAATGGTTATAGTGGTAGAAAATATTTTTCCCTGAAATATATTAAAATATGTCATTCCTTTTTCCATTATTCAAATCATTCCATATAAAACATATAAATATTTTCATTTTGAAAACTGATGGAATAATGTAAATATTTATTGATTAAAAATTATAAATTAATCATTTCTATATAAAAAAAATCAAAAAATTATTTTAAAAACGTCATCATATATGGGAAAGAGTTAGAAGGAGGATATTAGAATATTTTTTTTTAATAAAAGTCCTTCATCATTAGGGAAACAATTCAATTGTAAGATATATTAAAGAATAACATTAAAACCACATTAACTATAATTGTAATAGATAAATCAATGATATAAAATATTATTATTTCTTCATATTCACATTAAAAAAATATAGGTTCTTAACATCACAATATGCCTCCGTGAAATGAAATTTAGGTTACCACCATTATATTCAGTCTTATATAACTTGTACATTCTTTATCCACGAGAATAATAAACATATAATTATTATTTTATTTCATCTAAAAATTTATCATGATTTTTAATCATTTTATTTCACTTATTACCATGTTATACATAATAACATAATAAATAAAAATTTATGTTATGTGTTTCGAAGATTCATGGCTTCTATGTAAAAATTTACTTTAGTGGAATGATTATTAGTCAAATAGGACATTATTAAACATCTCCAAAACAATAATCATAAAATAATAATAATATTTATAAATTAATTATGATTTTTAAAACCACCAATGAAATATGGATATGAAAAATAAACTGTGTAATAATTATAGATATTGTAGCCCGTACGTACGGCTGAGTACTGTTTACCTTTTTCAAATATCATTATGGTAAAAAGGTATGTAATATTTTATGTTATAGTAGAATAATCATATAATAAATAAAATATTAATTTATTAAATATACTTATAAATGTCAACCTTGTTTTTTGGTGATGAAAAAAATAATTTCATTGCTTCATGGAGAAATGTATCCACATGAACACAAACGACTTTATCGTTTTTATATGTATGAATGAGTATGATATATTATCATGTAATAATGATATATATGGATTGAATATGTTAATTATTTCACATATATAAAATATATTTATTATCATTATCCTTGTTAACTTCCTTACAAACCATTAGTGAAAAAATTTTCACATCACATTATGAGGCGGTTGGCCTCCGTACACCCGAGTGACATTGTGGTATCCCGCAAAGAATTGAAATTAAGAGGATATTTTTTATAGAATTAATAAAAATTATAAATCTGTTGTAAGTATAATATATATATATATATATATATTAAATATATCCTTCATACATTCTGTTAGATGAAATTATGGGAAAAGAGTGACATTTGTTCATGTGGTGGTAGTTTTCCATACAAATTTATAAAGATTTCATATCATATTTTATTGAAATAGAGATGGGTTTATGTTATAAAATTAACTTAATGGTATATAAGTATATAGAAGAAAATTTTATAATATATATGTTGATATTAAAAATACTTTATAGTGGTGGAATAAACAATAAGTCAAAAAAATCATATTAATAAATTTTACATCCTCTTAGACCACCAGATTAAGATTATACCTAAAGTCTTTCGAGAATGAGTTATAAACAAAAATAATCTTCTATAATAAGGGGATTTAATTAATGATGTTATTTGGATTTTTTTGGACAAACCCAATGTTTTTTCTTAAAACCGATGTTTTTTCGGTGCGTGATGGAGAGGATAAATATTTTCCTTTTATATGTGATGTAGCTAGGAAAATTGTAAATTTTTTAAAGATAAATGTATACGAACATTTATTATTTTCACAATGGATATAAAATCGACTATTATAGACCATTATCCTTTATAATGTCAATATATGACACTACCATATATTTTATGTAATTATTTATGTCATTTAAAACATTATATTTTTATTTTAACCACCAATAATCCTGTTTTATGTTAGTTATGGTCATTAATTTTTTAAATATTTACTTTTAATTATGGTAAAAAATGATGTTTATCTAATTAGATGATGTAAATAATAATAAACTAAACTATTTAACATAATTTTTAAAATAGAATTCCTATAATTTTCTAAAACAAATTTTAATTAATATAGAGAGACATGATGAAAAATAGGTATTTAGATTAGTGTATTTATCAACAAAAAGTGATGTTATATCAAATCTTTGACAAATAATAATAACTGTATGAATCTAAATTAGTATTTAATAATACGTAACATATTAGTTTTTAAAAAAATTCTCATTTTGGAATATTTTTATTAATTATAATCTTGAAACACTATTCACTTTGAAATAGTTTTTAGAAAAATTGAATTTTTAAACACAAAATGAACTTATAATAAAATAGTCTATAATTTTTATTAAGAAATATTATTGTGTATTAAATGTAACTAAATAATATATATATATATATATCTTAAATTAATTAATTTCCAAACCTTAATGAATATTTTGAATTACTGAATATATTTTGATGAAATGACATTAAGAAAAAAATTGGATTTCTCACTACTCGCAGAAAAATCAATATTTTCTAATGTATAAATAAAACACTATGATAAATTTTATATTCTTATTAAAAAATAATAGTAATTTCAAAAATAAATATTCTAAAATATATAAAAATTTATTATAATCTTTTCTAATAAAAATTAAAAAAAATCATTTGTATGAGAAACTATTTTTTGTAGAGTAAAATTAATTTAATAAAAATTTAAATATTATTTACCAAAAAATCATAAATAAATTTTTTACTTATTATGGAAAATAAATATATCATTTTTTAATACTGTTAAAAACCGCATATTTAACAAAATGATTATACTGGTCATGTGTTTTGTGGGACATTTAAGCTCGGTGTTGCATATTGAACATGATATTAAAAATAGTCTTTAATTTAAGAAAAAATTGGGATATTGAACCATAATAGTGATAAAAATATGACAAAAATATTTAATGAATAATTTTCCACTATAGTCCTCCCACTTCATTGAATCAAAATCCTCACTCTTCTTATATTCCTAACTATATTCCACTATTTTCAACCACACAATCCATTTCATTGAAACAAATTACCTTCACATTCTCAATGAATTTATAGTTTGAAAATATTATTTTTATCACATTAATATATTGAATAAATGTTAGTGGGTTTGAAGGACTATAAGAATTTATTGGTATTTATTCATAAAATATTTAATAGTGAATTTTTTCATTCTTAGTGAAAATCCTAGTGCCAGGTTAACAATTTCATTATTCATAACATGATATAGAGGCGTGAGAACATTATCTAAATATTTTTCTCATGTTTCCATATTATTTTTATTATCACCACATTTTTTAATTTATTGATTTTGAACTAAATTCTATCTTATAATACTCGTATACTAAGGATTAAAATATTCATGGTGAGGACACATAAACTAATAAACACATAATGTGTAATACTTTGATAATTTGTGAAATTACTATTAATTAATGAGTACAATTTTTTTTAATAAACCAATAATTTCAAATATAGGAAATCCATGATTATTTTTTGGCAACCCCAACTCTAATAACCTAAATCTGTTTCCAAATATATTATATTAGAATAAAATATTATAGAACACATCACCATAGATAGATCAGTTTAGTAGTCATTAAAAACTATACACAAATTCAATTATTTGGAGACATTATAAATATAAAATACACAGCATATGAAAAAATATCTCTTCCTTTATATTCTTTATAATATCAATCGATATATATTAGGGAAGGAAAAAATAGTGTGTGATCTTAAATACTAAATACAAGTGATGTAAAATGGAAATCTATAATTACTTATCAAGGAATAATCAATTTAATAGGGTAAATAACAAAAATCACATTACTATATTTCAATATCATTATTAGAATATTGTTTCATGGATAATAAGAAATAAGTAATATATTTAATAATAAAAATTGAATTAAATAATTAAAATGACAAATATTGGACAAAAATATTACATGCACCAATATATATTTTCCATCAACTCATTGTGGAATGTATGATTAATCTATTTGTTGGTAAAAACCCAAAGAACTCTTTATGTTTAGACAACAATTTTTTCTTATGAGACTTGTGGATGCATTGTGGAACAATATTTTACTATTACCAACCCATTATTATAAGTTCAATTATTTCACATATATTTAACGATCAATTTAATTAATCAATAATAATCCTTATTGAAAATATATTTATTTTTTAACAAATATGGAATATCAATATTTTTCCATTCCATCAAATAACATTCATAATAAAACTCAAAATTTAGAAATAATATATAGATTATGAAATAATCAGATCAATCATACAATTAGAGATGTTATTTAACATAAATTTATGGTCTAGATAATTGGATCATAGGAAATAGAATATTTCAATAGAAATTTAATGACCACAAAATTACGAAGAGGTAAAAAAAGAATTTTTTTAATATTTTAGATTCTTAATAAATTAATTTATTTTTGTGAATAAAATAAAATAAAAATGAAGTATTAAAATAATTTTTCATTAAAGTTTATAATTGATAAAAAAACATTGATATATTATAGTTTAATCTAAATATCATAAAATGGTTATGGTGGTTGGAAAATCTATTAACGGCGTATATATTAAATGAATAATTTTTTTAAAAAATTTGTATAATTAATTCAAAGATAACCAATTTGAAAATTGAGTGAATGAATATTTTTATACACTAATTTTTTTTTTGAAAAAATAAAATTTACATAATAAGTCTTATAATTAAATATATAGGAGTTTGGAAAAAAATCAAGACATGGATTGGGAAAAAAATTCGATCATTAGAGAATTACGTTTAGCATTTCATTTAAAAATTTAACTAATGAGTTTAAGTAAAAATGAAAATATAATTTGAAATAAAATATAGAATCGAATTATTTATCTAGTGGATAAAAATATATATAGTTTATTAAGGATGGATTATAATATTTTCTCAACAAAAATAATGGAAAAAAAATTAGACTATAAATTTAAATAAATCTATAGTAATTTTTAACTTGTAAACCATGAAAAGGTAAAGTTGATTTAAAATATAAGTAATTATGACTAAATTTAATTCCGCTTAAATATATCATTACACCAATATACACAAAAAATAAAATATAAATGATTCATGATAATAAATATCTCAAAATGGACTGGTAATTGAGACAATATCTTGTACCTCATGTTCGAAATTCCTCATTACGATTTTTACCTCTGCTATAGAAAATTATGATTTATTATAAATAAATAATATATATATATATATCTAAAATAACTTATATTATCCATTATATGATTTTATAACCCATATCCAATAATATTTCATTATTATCATTATTTTAGGTGTCAACTACTTCACTTTTATGATAATTTTGGATTTTATTTATGGTTCATGTACAATGATTGTGGTTACATCATCTAAAAAATATAATAATTATATAAATATAAAATATATTCATTAAATATATATATAATGATATAAAAAATGGTTTCAATAGAAAAATTAGTTACATTATTCCTAGAGATGATAGGTCAGAGTTACACATGAATGTTTTTATAACTTTTTGATAGATGGATAGAAAGAAAGGTAAATAATAATTCACCCTTAGAGAATAATTTTTATAAAGTTTATATCTTATATATAATATTTTTTATATTAATGAATTTTATATCAACTTAAATTCGAATTAAAAATGAATTTTATCATTTCTTTCAGGTGGTAGTTCACACCTATACACAGGAAACACTATGATTTTCCATTAAAATGGAAGATAATAATGTAGAAATGATATTATAATTATAGAAGAATAATAATATCATAATTATCATATATATTTTTTATGTTCATGTTTGTAACTATCTAAATAATATACAGCTGATATTGAAATTACCCTACTATGTGAAAATGGAATATCATGCATATATACAAGAGAAGTTTTCAAATTCATAGTATAAAAGGTGTTAAAAATAATTATAACCTAAAAAAATTACAATGCCACATTAAATTGTTTATTTTGGAGTTCTTAAGATGGATGAAATATATTTATAGTAAGTATATGAATAAATAAATTTCCTTTTCTTTTTAAATAGTATTGCCAATTATTAAGTATAATTGTTTTAGATTCCTTATTAAGGACCAATGGAATAGAATTTCTAGAATTAAAGCACTGAAATTTCATGGACATGTTAGTGTCTAAGTTATATGGGTATGGGTACGTCAATATATATATATTTATTGGGTGTAATTAAAAGAGAGTAAGGATGTATTTTTATATATCAGGGGAGGGGTAGTCATATAATTTTTCAGAATATAAAAAAATACAATAATTTAAAATTCATGTAAATTTTTACTAAAAAATGACATGAGTTTAATGATAAGGATGATTGTCATCCTAATATAAACTTAAAATATAATTATTTAGCATTATATATCATATTAATAATTATATTTTTTATTAACAACTAGATTATTCATTTTTAACATTAACCACGATAACAACTATTTCAATATTAATGGTTTATAATATGAATTGTATCATAAAAATTGGATAATGAAAATAAAAAATAAAAAATTTACAACCATATTATATTCCCCTTTAACAATTTTATATTTTTATTATTTTAAAATTATTTTTAAAATATTTATTTTCATAAAATATTAGTGACATCAGTACTGAAGCTATTAATTTAATTTGAATTCAGTAAAATGAATACATATATAGAAATAAAATATGAACCTATAATACATACATAATATATTAATTTTAACAATAATAATTTTAAGGGACAATACCCACTTATATGATATTAATTTTTAGGTATTTAAATTTATTTTCATGTTTATTATACTTCTTGCATAATCACTTTTTCAATGTTGTCTAATAATTTAATGTAATTATTGAATCACTAAACATTAAAAATAAATTACCATGATAACAAATTATTTAATATTAAAAAAAATTATTTTGAAATAAACATTTCCAAGTTTTTACTTGTATAAAAAAAGAGATATTTAGTTCAAGAGAGTGGAATTATGAAATTTTATTTACATAAAATAAAAAAATGTCATTATTTAAGAATAATTTCATATAAATTCAATATATTAGAATTTAATATCAATATAAATGAATTCATCTTATCCAATTAGATAAATTAATGACTTGGATAAATTTATAATGCTTTGTTACATTATGTGTAACCATATGTATGAAATTTACCCTTATCCAAGTTTAAAAATTTTACCACAGTCTCAAATCATAATTCCTAATAATAAAAGTAATATATTTTATAATTTTGTAGCCCATAATTACAAATATGAAACTGATTTTTTGAAAGAAAATTCCTATAATTTTTAAATAATAATTTTGAAAAATCTATACACAAAATGTGATAAAAAACAATTTTAATGAAAAATGTGTTCTTGAACATAAAAATTGATTCAAAAAAATTAAAATGGATGTCCGAATTGTAAAAATAATAGATCTTGTATCACATTAAAACGAATTAAAAAATTAAATGATACCATTTTATAACATTATTTAAATAGATCAAATGAAAATTTTATTTTTTTGTTATTTTTCACTATTTATAGAAATTATTTTTTTAACACAAATTTCATCATATGATAATAGTGAAATGACAATCCTAGGGATTTAATTGTCCCATTATTATATTTAATTTGTTTTTTAAACTCATTGAAGTATGTAAGGAATGATGTAAATAAAAACATATATATATTAAGGTTAATATAACATAGAATCATAGGTTTTATATTTTACATCATTATAAGAATTTATCCCCTGAAATATTATCTCTCTTATACCTGAAAATGTGGATTATTCTTACTCATCACATTATTTGGGTCCTATATATGATCTTTATGTTTATTATTTTTCCATAAAACACTAGCTAGGTGAGTGTTATTATTTCATTTCAATATCTCACTACGATCATGAATCTCAGCATGTTTTTTAATATAATAAAAACATTACCCTAGTGGAATGACCTTTGAGTTTATTTCATTTTAATTACCATGTTTTCAATTTCATTGGAATGATATATCTAATAAATCATGGTCTTGAGAGAAATTTGGATGAGAATCCAAATGATATATTATTGTCCCTCTATGATGATGAATTTGAAGGCGACCAATATACATAGATATTATCATTCCCATATTTCCAATTTATATATCATATTTCGAGGATTTATTACTCGGAATACGATTCCAAGAATTTTTAACTCCATATAAAATTTGTTATTTTCTTCATAGAATTTTTCCAACTATGTGGCAGTATTCTATTTTGTAGAAAATATCTAAATTTCTCTACCAATTCCCTGACTAGATCGGGTCTCGATAACCTTCATTCACCAAAATAATCCTATCATTTTGGTGTTCAATAGTTTCTTTCATAGAGTACTTAATACATATCCAAATTAATTCTCAAGTGAAAACTAATGTCTTATGAAAATTATACAAACCGAATGTGTTGAACCCAAACAAAATTTAAATTCAAATATAAATATCTCAATGTGTCTTAATTTGATTCAATGGTCTTCTCTAACTGACCATCCATCTAAGGATGAAAATTTTTACTGATACTCGACAATATATCTTGAAAATAATAAAGGATTCTTGAGAATATCAATGTAAAACATAGATCCTGATTGAATAGGATTGAGATTGGTACTCCATAATATCAGACAACATTCTTAATGTATTACCCTGTAAGATTATGTAGAGATAAATATTCCCTAATATTGTAAAACATTATGGATTTCATATAGTGATCACCTAAAAAACTAATGATTATTGTTCCATTTATATTTTTTGGGTATCCAATGATGAAATCCAATATAAATTTTACACGTTTCTATTTCTTTATGAAAATGTTCATAAAATCCCATTTGAATCATTTATACAATATTTATCTTACTAAATAAATATTCATCAAGATATAAATATAATCATGGTTGAACTCTATAACATTCGACATTGTCATATACCATTTTACATCTTTTTTCAATGAAATCAAAATAATATCATGGATGGATGGTGGTACATTCATTTTAGAATGATAAAATTTATCCTGGTTCTATATTAATTCAATATCTATATTCTAAAAGTCTATATATATTGGATTTGTTTAAATAATTATCTACAAAAAAAAATTCATGGTTTTTAAAAATTATAGCATAAGCCGGCTTATATGACTCCACATGTTAGTAATGTATTGTGAATTAATAATCATTTATTAACTCCAATAATATTTTCTGGTTCATACACAAATATTTAGAAATAATTCTATACATAAATGTATTATGATTAATATATATATATATCATATATCACCACACATATAATGTTTCCATATCCTTAATAAAAAATATTATATTTTTAGTTTCCAAATCATGACCCAGGTAAATATTTCCATGAATTTTTAGTTGATCGGTGCCATAAGATATCACCATATCATTCTCCATTGATATGCATCATTTCCACTTATTTGAAGCGTGACAATATATCACAGGAACTTATTGTCTATAGGGTAATATAAGAACATATACACTAACAATAAATGTCTTTGAATATTTTAAAATTATCCACATATTCATCTATACATAACAACATAAATCCATCCTATGTCAATTTGGTGAGTTGATAAAATAGTCATGAGAAATCTACCACAGAGCCTCAATAGTATAACCATATCATTCTACATGAGTTTTTATCATTTTCCATTCACTAAAGATTTACTATATATCAGAAACCTATTTCTATTTAATGTTTTTGAATGTACAGTAATACCATAAAACCAACTATTTAGTTCATTGAAATTATCCTTACATTCATATAACCAAAAGATCATTACCCCTTTGGAGTTTACATGGTGTGTTGATTAGATATTCATGATAAATATCTCATAAATAATTAGTTGCAAGCATCGTATACATGAAAAAATTAGATAACAATTACCATGGTTGGTCAAGTTAATTCCTCAAATAACTCATGTATTTAAATATCCACTAATATACCCTCAACTAAAACTATATGATATATTAAAGAGTAATTTTTTAGAAAAAATTCATACATGATATATTTTTAATATAGATCCTCTTTCCTCAAGGTAATTAGTATAATCATCAAATATTCTTCATTCTCCAACTTTATATTATAATATATTAGAATATCATATATAAATACTACTACAGAATGATCAAGTAAATATATTTTGTATCTATTCATAAAATTCGTGAAGATGGTAAGAGAATTGTTATTTTTAAATTACTATACTATAAAAAATATGATGAAAATACCTAATAATGAAGGATATCATGGGAATATACACATTCTTTAACACCACAAAATAATTTCCATATTGATTATTACTCACACACAAAATATTGAGCTCCACTAAATTAATCATATACATCACCATCAAATAGTAGTGGATATATATTCCAAACAGTTATATTGTTATGTTCATGATAATTACTACAAATAATCATAGTCCCATCATTCCTCTAGACAAAATCAAAAGGTCTACCCCATTTTGAATAAGAATATTAATAAATACCTATTTTAGATTCAGGTATAGTTTATTCATGAATTACATTAACACGATATGGATGATTATATATAGAGAAATTGGAATAGTCTTAACACAAGTAATTAGTTTTATTGAATACCCAGCTTCAGGATTTGGGGGAAGATTATGAAACTCATATGGAAAGATATAAAACTACTCTATTTCAATACTAATATTTCTATTTTTGATATTCACCCAACAAATATGAGATAAATAACCCTCTAGAAGAGTTATTAAAATCCCTAAGATGAAATTAATATCCATTTGTTGTTCATGTTCATCATCACTCTCATAGAAGTTTGATTATTGACATAGAATATAAAATATAAAATCCCTTCCATTAAAACTGAAAAGCCGCTATTCAAAGTGAATCGATCCATCACTATGATTTAATCATATTTAACTAGTAATATATTTACAAAATTTCATTGAATAACATTAAAATAATAACCTACTAGAGAGGAGTTAAAGACATGCTATGTGATTATCCTACCATTAAAAGATTTCTCTTTAAACAATACATCTAATCACTAAGATGTTAAACATATACCCATTGAAAATTATTTAGACATGAAATAGTATGTATTATCTAATAAATATATAAAATTTCACTCCTGTAAAATATTATATGCGTACCTTTCACCAAATCCTAAGGTACATCTACATAATTATTAATAATTATATATTAATTGAATTATACAATTTGATTCTTCTATGTTATGTTCCCTTGACATATGGAGCACTGGTTGTGATAATTATCCTTCAACATGAAGTTGAATAACATTATATAATCCTTTTATTTATTTTCCTTAAAATATTTATTACAATTTTCACTACAATTTTTGAAAATTTTCATTAATTTTAATATTTTTCTTCAATGTTTCATTCAATATTTTATACATTATTTATATTTATTTGTTCCCCATTTTTTTAATTATTTTACTTTTTAATGGTACTCTTCCAAAGGTTTCATCTATTTATATCTCAAGAAAACATATTATAAATAATTATATTTATATAATTTAATGTGACATGATACTATATAATCATATGATGAAAATTATTGATAAAATGGTGACCTTTTGTAAAATAGACCAACTCTTCAATGAAATGATCAATATATCTTCCTAGATTGTATATGTACTCTAAAGAACACTCAATTAATCATGTAACCTTTGCCACATAATATATAATATTTCATTCTTCCTTATTTTCATATATTTGGATCATCCACTCCATTTTCCTCTCATTGTTTTATGTTGATGTATTTCACTAAGAAAAAAATTTTAAATATTATTCCTCAAATGATATTTATATCTTCATTATCATTTGGTATATATATCAACATTTAATAATGGTAAAAATCTCCTTAAAAAGAATACACTTCAAAAATAATCATTTATCATTCATAATATCCAAAATCCATGAATATATTATTGAGAGAATAAATACACTTTTAGCTATAATTAGATTTACATATTCAATAAAATAAAGGGATTTATTCCACTTGATGTGATAAAAAATAATGGAAACATTTTGAAGTATAATAAGTTTCCTTGTATGGGTAATCATATTCATAATACTTGATCCAAAATCCACAATATTTCAATGATATTTTCATTTCCAACTGATGCCATATCTTCATTCATAATAGTGAAATCCCCTTATTTTCTAAATGTATTGATCCCCTTTCATTAATTAGGTTTCATCACTAAATTATCAAGATCACTAAGTGAGATCATAATAATCATGATTGTAGATAAATATTATAAAAATACATAAAATTTTAAATAACCTCAAATACTATAAATGATTATGAAAATTTTCACATTATGCGTGTTTCTTTAAAATCTCATTTAGAATGATTAAATTAAATTCCCTCTATCTAAACATTAACAACACCATCTCTAATATCAGTTGGCTAGTGTACAATTATTTCATTTTCAATAAATACAAGGGATTATATCACCAAGGATATACTAATTTAAAAGTGTAAAAGAAAAATATGTACATATTTTTTTCAAATTTATTATGAAATATAAATACATATCATCAGAAACTTTTGTCACATCGTTCATATTATTCATAACATCATTCTTTATGTGATAGGTGTAAGAAAAAATAAATGGTAATATCATATTCTCAAAGTGGTTTTGTAAAATATAATATATGACGATTAAATAAGTTATAATCAATAGTTCACGTCAAATAACTGGGAACCAAATCACTTTATTCAAAATCCTGATATAAAAAATGAATCCTTGTATAAGATAACTACATTAGTCTTAGGGATAATAAAAACTAAATTCAATAATGGGATAGAATTAAATTGGATTTTTTTATATTTGAGATCATGATATACTTACAATCATGGCCATATAAAAAGATTATTTAGTCGATGTTTAGGTAAACACTAAACCCCATTTAATATATTTTTCCAAATCATTTAAATCATGAGATTAAAATATTCCTCAAGGGGATATATATAACTATGTCCCTCTAATACCATCATGTACAATACATTCCTGCTTTATTTAATGATAAATTAACTTCATAAACAATATTCCTTATTAAAAAAATCCTAAAAAAGAAAATAATATTGAATATCATTTTTAACCACTATGTAAAATATAATTCATTGTAAAACACCATATTTTGAAATTGATTATGTTTTATAAAATAATAATATCCATTATTATAATATTTTATATTTAAGATAAATATAATTTACAATGAATGATGAATAAAATAAATTTTATTTTTTAAAAGAGAAATTAAATTATTAAAAAATTAATATGACACAAAAACATGATCATAAATTCATAAAAAAAAATTTAAATAAATTTATTTCCAAAAAAATATTATGATTAAATAGAATAAAAAATTTAAAATATGTGTTCATTTTTTATTTTTATTAGTAAAATAATTTAAAACATATATAATAAGCTATGTGTATTAAAAATGGTAATGGTAGTTGTAAATTCAACTGACATTTAATTTGTTTAAAAGAAAAATTATATTCTTATTTTTGTGTATGTAGGAATAAGATAACCCTTTCAAAAAATAATTGAACGATCATTCTTAAACCCCATAAAATCAAAAGATATTATAAAATGAATTTACTTAATATTTTTGGTAAATAAGTAGAGATTTTTTAACATAATTAATCAATATATAGACTTGTAAGCATAATATATCCCATTAAAAGAGAATTAAAATAATATTTCTGATAAACATTTCATTTCCTGATTAATGTTACACAAATAGAAAAAGATGGATTAAAATAATTAATATACATAAATATCCATATGATAAGAAAATATGTGAATTTTATAAGGATATATATTATGATTCATTAAAAAAATAAAAAATCCCATGAAATGAGATAGAAAAATAAATTGTTACATCATTGGAAACATTTACAATGATTCCCCATGAAAGATTAAAATTATATTCAACCTATTATTAAAATTAAAAAATATATATTATTTTTAAACACATGAATAGAGAAAAAGTACAACCACATAAATTTTAATAGTTTCATAATACCAAATATTCCACAATGGGGTGGAAATTGGGATGAAATCCATTAAATCATGTTTTAATTGCCTCATAAGTGTTTTAACCTCATTTGTAATAAATATACATTTTTTAATCTAAAATATTATAAGAATATAAATATTTATAATATCAAATATTTACAATTTATTAAATCTTATAATAAATTTGTTAACACTATTTTATTATTTTCACTGATTTTAGTGTAAACGTATTTATTTTTCATTTCAACATTGGTTCTCCAGTTCTAGTCCTTTTATATTGATTATTTTACACTCATATCTAAAATATGAATCATGAAATAAAAATGATATATAATAATTATATATATATATACATAGTGACCCATAAATTTATGATATTCAATAATTATTAACAACATTAATGGATACCTAAATCCATATGTATGAATTAACATTGCCTTGAAATTTTAATTGATGGCGTGATAGAAAGGTAAATTACAGTTCACATTAATAAAATCATTATTATATAATATATATCATATATATTAATTTAATATATAATTATTACTATATATAAAATTCAAAAATAAAAAAGAACCACATTTCATTATGGAGGTTGTAGTCCACATGTTTTCACATGGGACATCATAGTATTCAAGTGTGTCAATCCCACATTGTATTTTTTATATTTATTTTCAATAGAATCAATGAATATTTTGTATTTAATATATTTCAACACATTGATATCAAAACCACAATAATCAATAATAATATTTCATGTATTGAGATGATGATTCTTGAATGTACCAATCATGATTATGAAGGAATTGGTGTAAACAATTCATGATTAATGTAAAAGTTATCCCAAGTAGGGGTCTACTTATATCAATTTATTTCAAGACAAGATGATACATCTTGAATTTATCATTTCAGTGTTTTTATTATTCCATTTTAATATATTTACATTATATATTAAAGGATAATATTGTATAATAATTGGTAGTTTCATGGATATAGAGTTATTATTTCTATGATAAAGATGTTTGAAGGTTATCCATCTATTGTTATGGAAGATAAAAATCATTGAATGATATGACAAATTATTATCATATGATTCAATGTGATTTTGATTTAGTGTTTATATATCTTGAATATGGTTCATAATGAATTTTTTATATAAGGATATGTGGAGATGATAACATGTGAAAGATGTGGTGGACTATGTTGTGGTTCAAGGATCACACCACAACATTTGTCACCATGAAACAAGATGGAATTCGATGATGAAAAAAATATTTTCTCAACACCATAGAGAATGGAAACACCATATATGATGCTGGGTATGTTTTTGGCACCTCGATAGATTTTGTAACCTCCATGTTTTAGTTTCATATCCATGTCACAAAGTTCTACATCAGGTATTCTACGGTTGAAGCATTTTATCACCTATGCAGTGCATTTGAGAAGGCCACACCATAAAATAAGTATCGATGGAATTTGGTAGTTCTAGAGAATTTGGGAACTCCAATCAGGAACCCTTATTCCATTCCATAAACTACAGGTTGTTGAATACTATGTTTTTGTGTGATTAGACAACACTGGCTATTTATTGGAGGATATTAGTGGTTTTATAAATTCCAATCACACCACATTGCAACACCTGGAAAATGCATCATTCTTTGTATCATTTATGTTAAAAAACACTCACAACTAATAGGTTGTCCCTTATTCCCCTAAACTACTCCATAAAAGGTTATTTATATGAAAAATTGAGGTCCATAGTAATATTTCATCATCGAATCATCATCAAATAACATTGATGTCATTTTAGTATAAAACTACCAATTAAAATATGATCATCATGTTCAATTGAAATGATAATAAAATACATTATTATAAAGAAGTTTTTGGTGGTATGAATTAAAATGTTAATTTCAAAATAAAACATGATTAATTAGTGTAATTCTATGAAAACATATTATATAAAAAACAAAATTGAAGTGAAGAAAAATGAGTGAGCAATTGTTAGAGCATCAACTAATGATATATGAATTCACATGATTTTTTTCTATGATATACATTTTATATCAATGAATCAAATTTTGAATGTGATCAAATTCTATAATTTCAATATAATTTCAATGTTTTAATGACTATGAAGATAGATCAAGATAAATATAATGATGCACATAAGATGATGATGAAATATGGGGAAGAAGAGGTTATTTGAAAAAGGATATTGTATAGTGAATAAGAATAAGAATTTTTCCTCTAATGAAATAATGTCACTGATTTGTTCTTTTTGTGAAATAATTGTTTCTATTTTAATTTTTATACATATTATGAATAATAAATCCTTTCACGTTTCTATTTACGTGAATGTTAATGTTGAATAATGGAAGTTGAACATCTACAGTAATTCATGATAATCATTTGGAATTAAACATTATTATATAAATTTTATATTATTTTAAAGTATTAGGATGATATTATAATGATTTAGTTTGATGTTTTAGAGTGTTTTAAAAAAAACATGCGTATAAAGTTTAATCCGTCAAAACAATTTCCCTATATTGATACTAGTGGATTGTATATCTGTGGTGGAATACAGACTAGACTAAGGGAGAAAAATTTATTTTGAATGGTGAACCTTGTAAATAATCATGATTCCTATATTTTATGGATCTTATATGATAATATAAAGAAACAAATAATGATATATGGAGAAATATAAAAAATGGAAGAGTCAACTATTAGTAAAATAGGGAAAATTGTGAACAAAAGTATGAAAATTTTAACTAGAAAATTATACTGATTCACCCACCCCCACTTAGTTTATCTTGTATCACAATTGATACCCTTCAAGTAGTATAATATGGATTGGATGAAAAATATTTGATTATCAATTACTATTTGAGCATTTAGGTTTACCAACAACTGGATTATTAAAATTAAATTAATATATTCTAATAATTCTTTTTTGTTGGTCAAATTATATGAATGTGAATATTTTGGAGAATTTATTTCCAATTTATATTTTAATCCAACATCTAAAAAATCTGTGATGATCATGAAAAATAAATCAAGGATGGTTTCAAAGATGTTGTCTCACATTCTAAATGAGGAAGAACATTAAATTTATTTGTTCTTGAAGAATATATATTTATTAGAAGGCGAATATATTGTGTCTTTTAATTTGATGTTCAACCATGCATATCTATAGTATTTCTACATAAATTGAATAATTTCATTCAAGTAACCATATTGTATTTGAAAAATAATGTTTAAATTTTCCACAATAATTTAAAATGTATCTTTCTATCTCATACATGTTTATGTATCTTAAATTTTAATATGTTATTTTATGTTTTAGTGGTCCCAAAAGTGATGAGGATCATCATTGTAAGCATTAAAAAAATAATTATAAAATATAATATCATAAAAATGACTTTCCTTGTGAAAATATTTCACAATGTAAAAAATAGATAATTCTCCAATGAATCGTAAGAAGAGTTGATGAAAATACTTTTTAAAAAATAGAAATAATGCATGATTAAAAACAAGTTTCGGAATATTATAAGGAATGTCATTTCTAAATATTCTAATGTTATGATTAATCATTATAATCAATGTGTAAAATCTAAATAGGCTACTAGTGTACCAAAAGAAGTAATTATGGTTTTTCTAGTAGATTTTGAAAGGGAAAAGAAATTGATAAAAATATAAGAATTACCTAGTCCAAAAAATAAATATAATTAACCCAATAAAGAAGATAAATTTATTTATATATTTCCAAAAATTGATAATTCATGTTTTTATATTTTTTGGAAAATAATTATAATGGTGGAAACATTTCCAAATGATGTTTAACATCACTTGTATTATGAAAAAAATACATAAAGAGAATGAGGATTGCATTTGGATATGCATGTCATTTGATGGGTAAAAATAGATCAAGTATATCACCCAATGAAATGGAAGATGTATTAGGATCTATATCACCAAATGAAAAATCATATTGGAAAATAAAATGTCGATACAATAGTAATATTTTTAATGGAATAACATGGTTTTGAAAATTCTATAATCCACATTTTTCACATTCAAGAGAAAATATATTTACCTTATTCCGTTAACACTTTTGTATTGTATTACAATGTGAAATACATAAAATTGAAGGGGATATATATTCTCAAGTGGAGAACCTAAAATAATATATATTCTATCAATTTTACATTTTAATGACGAAACATTCTCAAACCATGGATAATTATACAAATGGTTTTCCAATACAAATCATATGGAGAGTCATCATTGATGAATTTGGAGTATATTTTGTATACAATATCATGAACCAGGCTGGGTCTCCATGTGACCCGAAGCCCACCCAGTCCGCGCTATGGACCAAAGGGTGTTCCAGGTCCCCACAGTCTCGCACAAGTGCAAGGTATCTCATGAAATGATTTGGGAACGATTTACTCAAATTTCCCATGTTAAATAAAAAAATAAAACCCAAAAATAGATTTGAATAATTTAACCGAATTCTACTTTAATAAATTAAAAATAACTTACATTTTACAAATAAGTATGGAAAAAAGGATAATGAATCCAATGGAAACTGAAATAAATTTCAATCCTTCAT
Source organism: Viscum album (assembly GCA_963277665.1). Taxonomy (NCBI): domain Eukaryota; kingdom Viridiplantae; phylum Streptophyta; class Magnoliopsida; order Santalales; family Viscaceae; genus Viscum; species Viscum album. Next base: position 604,329,972 of record OY728161.1, on the reverse strand, counting down.
GGAACAAGGGGATCAACATCCTCAAGCCACAATGAAAAATGAACTGCCAACTTGACGCATCCTTCTTTAGCCCAAAACAATGATACAACAGAGTTTTCATACACCCAAAGGTGTATATAGGGTGTAAACCAAAGTCCCAGTAGGATACCACCAAATTTAAGATTCCACGACACAACTCTCAACTGATTTATTTAATATTCTTATTCAAAATTATAGTTTTAAAAAGATTTAAGAAAAACATTTACATGTTAAAATTTAAAAGAAACAATTGAATAAAACTATTTCTTAAATACCATTTAAAATTGGAATAGAAATTTTACCCAAAACACACACATACAGAAGTGGTCCTCTATATGCCGACAGAAGGTTCCACGTCCTAAATGGTAGAGCAATGTGGGTTAATCCCCTAAGATATATCTAGATATTATGGGCCCCTAGAACGTCATATATCGATGAAAAACTGACAATACAATATTTGTTCTCATGAACACACGCCACTAGTAGGGGGAATACCCATAACCCAGTGGTCCCCCAACATCCTCATCATGAAGGTTTATTCAGTATTGGCATCGTCAAACATGATATGTGAAATAGGTTCCAAACCCCACAAGATCACTAGAATACTAGTTCTAGTCCACCCACCTAGATACCTAGAGTTATTCCCATCAGCTCAAACAAGTTTCACATTCACATAGTATATCAATTTGACATATCACATACTAAAAAAACATTACATACGGAAGCCATCACATGATTACCCAAAGACCTTTTTAAAATAAACACACGCAATCCAAAATACCATCCCAAAATACATTTCTAGTTACTTAATCATTTGAATAAAAATCAATAATAATTTACACCAAAGAAAAACACTTGATTCCGTTTAAAGACGACACATTAAAACCAAAAGAACAATGTAAACATATCGAAACTTGTTTTCCATCATTCAATAATTTGTTGTTCAATTCCAATAGTGCAAAACAAGGAACCCCCCCCCCCCCAAGGTGATTCATTTTAATTAGAAAAAACTCCATTTAAATCTACACAAACCTCAAAGACAGTTAAAATACACTTCACACTATTGAAACAACCATTGGAATGCATTCTAGAAACATCACATGAAATCACACAACAAAGCACCACCAATCCCAATATTAAAAAAAAATCAACATTCATACATAGAAACCACTTGAAAAACATCATACACACCACATGATTATAGTAATAAACCATTTGAATAATATATAAAATATCCATAAATTGTGAAACCAAAGTTTACACCAAAACATTCTAGTTTCACATTGAATGAATGTCTCTTTAAAACCTAAAATGCAACATCAATACCCTAGAGCCCACTTCACATATAACAACCACATATAAAACATTTTTGTTATTCAAAACCTCAATTTTCCAGACACTGTAAACATTTATTTTAGATAAAAACTCATTTTTAATAAAAACATGCATTTAATTACCACTAACACATACTTTTCACTCCAAAAATAATTAATTGAACATTTTCAAGAATTCTCACATCCAAACCCACAAGAAAAAACAAAATAGTTTCAAAGGAGATCTAATTCCATCATAAATGATAGTAAAAATATTTTTAAAACACAATATTCAGTACCCAATTTAATAATAGGACATGTAATTATAATTTTGATTAACAAATTAAATCATTTATGAGTGTTAGAGAATGGAAACACCTTCCAAGAATCAAAATGCTTCTAGGAAGACAGCGTGAAAACCATAATCACCTCAAAAAATGATAAGGAACGATAATCAACAATAATGAACAAAAAATTCAAGATTTAGACCCTAATAAAGACAAAACCCATAAGGAAAAAGACAAAAACCATAATGTTAAAGGAGGAGGGTCTACCCAAAGTTGATCCTCATGAAAAAGGGGAGAGAGTTGATTTCTAGGGGAGGTCGCAGTCTTTAGAGGGAACCAAATTTTCACACTAACTAGATGGGAGTGTGGCTGGGAGTGAGGTCGTCGGTCTGGAGCACGGCCGATTGAGGCTGACAAGGAGGAGGGAGCCTGCGGCTATGGCAGCACTGGCTGGTGAGATGTCCGGAGAGGTGCTGCCATTTGGTGAGGAATGTTATTGTTGGAACCGTATAGTAACATGTGGACAGTGGGGTGGCACATCACCAGACAAAGCGAGAGGGCGGTGGTCGGTGCGTTGTCGGACAACCAGGAAGTTCAGCACACAAGAGAGGGTTATTCGTTGGAGGCCACTACCCAATGTTGAGGTGTGCGAGGTGAGGTCTATAAGAGAGGGGGCACGCTTCATGGGGGATGAACGAGATAGAGGAGGAAAGGGTAAAATAAACACTAGAAAAAAAAAGAGAAGATATTAAAATAAATAAATTTAAAAGAAAATAACTTAAAAAAATTATAATATTTAATATCATCATAACAAAATTATAAGTTTAATTAAAGTAAAGTATTAATCCAAATATTATAGGATTAATTATATTGATAATAACAAAAAAAATTATTATTAATTATATTAATAATAATAATACTCAACAATAATAAATAATATCCTCAAATAATAATATTATTATAATTAATATAATTTATTAAACTTTTATGGAATTTAATTTTATTTGTTTATTAACAATTCATATATCATAATTAGTTGACCATCGAGTAGGGTCACATGGTGGCCCTTGCTAATCCGTACATCTCCACAATGATGCTTTGCCCGTGCATAGCATGTTGACAAGCCTCGAAAAACTCATTTATAGAAAAAAAACACCATATTAGACTAGGATTCAGCCCGCACATAGGCGAAGCATTTCAAAGACAAATAAAATAATATAAAATAAAAGACATTAACTTATATTATTATTTTTATTATTATTACAATATTAATAACAAATTAATTAATTTTTATATTCTTAACACTTATATTAATAATAGTATTCTCAAACAATATTATTATTATTGTCGTTAAGGAAATTTATTAAATTTTATTAAAACATATTAATTTTTTTATCATCATTTTATTTCACATAATTGTTCCTTTATTCCTTTATTTTTTATTGTATTATTGAAAACTGAGCAGGTCGCACGGTCTCAGAACTATGCCCTACTCACATGCCCGGTGACGCCAATACAAAAACGTATTCCTTTCTCAATAAGAATCCAATTTTTTTAAAAAACTGGTTCACCCAAAACCCAACAAAAAAACATGCATAATAAATAAAAAAATTTAAATTTCAGGATATGAAAATTCTCTCCACCATAAATCATTCTGTCTTAGATATCCACAACTCTGGGTAAGACCCAAAGTAGAAATGATACACCCCGTAAAATCTAAAGAGGTTCCCGATGGAAAAAAGAAGTGAACGGAGGCAACAACATCATGTTCTGAGAAGGTGACTCAGAAGACAACTTACCAAAAATCATTAAAAGACAACCTGATATGTGCCATCCACCTGAAGAGCTAGAACACCTCTAGTTGACTATTCCAGGAATGGAACTCTTGAACCCACAAAAACCAAAATGACAAGTTGAAACACCTCAAGAACTATTAAATTAAAACCACACCATTTATCTAGAATAAATAAAAAAGGTCAAAACTTATTTATGGAACAGTCTTATCACTTATCACCAATCCTTCAATAGAAATGAAACCAAAAAGTTCAACATGGAGTATCCTGAAGGGGCTCCCCTCCATTAGAATATTACTGAAGAACAAGACAAAAACCGACACTAGGGGGCCCGGGCAGACTCCCCACCATTATGAAAATGGTCAATACTGACTCATTCTAGAGTCATTTGTGTGAGACTCATCATTGGTCTCCCCCCCCCCATTAGAACTGAAAGAAGGTACAAAACTTTGAAAAAAAAAATTATAGTAACCAAACAACCCACCACAAGGGGCAGGGAGTGAGGAGCCCAACTATCAGGGTGTGAAAACCACATCCTAAGAAAACCCGACATCTCCACATCCCTAGATACGCACTATTCAAATTTGAGATTGATTTAACCAACATACTCTGTATGGAGCACTAAAAGTGATTAATTTTGGTGTGGCGCAACCCCCAGGACATAGGTAATAAGGAAACCATGACTCCTCATATCCATGGGGAACTTCAGACACCCATACCGGTTGTCAGAATGGAACAAAAATAGAAAAAAAAATTAAATATATTTACTTTCCACATGAGTGACAAAAATAAACTTGGGGTCCCATACACTACGGATGTTTCTGACTACATGAATGCTTCACTCTAAGGCCTATGGCTGGAGCCCTTATGTTTGAAACATCTACTTCCACGCAGTCAGGTATTGAAGACTCTAGAATTAAGTTTCTCCTTTTGGTGTCACATGCAACCACACCACAACCAAGACAATACCAACAAACACAGCACACCATGACATCCAAATACTCCCTCACAGCACATCAACTCTTTCTCTTTAAAGATATCTCACGCCACAAGACATCACCAAACATGAACCTTGCAACAAATGGAAGTACTACAAGCCATTAAAGCATCAGTCATCACCGATGACTCCAAACTGCCTTCACCATTCCCCACCGGAATTCCTTTCCCCATTTCTTGGGTGGGGACCTTCTAACGCAAGTGTTTCAAACATCATACCTGATGACTCATACAACTCAAAGATTCCAAAACTTCTAGGAATTACCCTCGCGTATGTCATCCCACTACGGGAGGGTTTTCTTAACACAAAAAGGTATAGAATTATCACTATCACTCAAAATGAGGGTCCTTTCTTTAATCTACTCGAGGGCCGACCAATGGTGAGTTGGTGGTGGCCTCACTTCAATCGCATTTAAAACCTTTATGGAGGTGTGCACTAGTCCATAATAGAACCCATGGACCCAATTAAACTGGTCTAATGGCCAATACATGCTGCAAGAAACCATTAAACGTGAAGGGGAAACAACTATAAGGGCTTCCCAAAGAATTTTTTCCAAAGAAACCAAAAACAACATGCTTTACCACCAACTGACCAATAAAAATTCCAAATCAAGGTGCAAATTAGTCAAAAAGGGTTCTCAGCTAAAAATTCCTCACATCCAACATTTCCAAAAATACGTGGACACACCACACCACCACTGATTAGTAAAAAACCAAATCATTTTTCCATAAAAACCAAATTAAAATGAATCCAAAAAAGGGACTAGGAACGATGCAAGAGGAAACTTGTGTGAGAAAGTGATTGGGACATATGGTTGGTAGCCATATTCCTATCTTAACACTACCATAGAGAGTATCCTTGGACAACATCACTTGCTCTACATGGCTTTCTAGACCCTGCGAGCTCACCAGGACCCCTGACCATACTCTCTTTTAATTTCCCCTAAACGAGATTATCCACAATGAACAAAGACTAAGAAAAACCTCAACATGTATTTGTAACTATAAATACCCATAAATTTCAAGTAAAATACTTTCCTAAATACCTTGGAATATTGTGAGACTGTGGCTTTTGACGGAACTTGATTCTGAGGTCCGGTGTGCCCGGAATCAATTTTCGAACATTAGCTCAGGTACGTTTAGTAAACGAACGAGTGGGTTTTTCTATTTTTTGACCAGTGCTTGAAATTGAAATCCGAGGGCACCGATGAACTCGCAGCGCCAGAAATTGCTTAAAGGAACCTTTGTCGTAGTTGCATTTTAAGCTGGTTTGGAATTATCATTTGGGGAATTAGTTCAAAATAAATAAAATTTTAGAAAAATTTTATTTTTAAAACATTCGAAGTTAAACCCTCCCATGGGAAGTTGTTGGTGGGGCCCACAACCACCCAACTTCCCATGTGTGGATAAATGAGAGGTGGGGCCCACACGATACCCAACCTTTCATCTCCCTTAACCCTCTTTAAACATCCCAAATAACTCCCTTAATCCCCCCCCCATTAAACACCCTTATTTAATGTTGACAACTCTCCCAACATTTATGAGATATTCAACATCCTATCCCTCTCTTTAATTAATTGACAACACATTTAATTAATGAGGTGGTTTGAATGTTTTAATTTTAAATGGATTATGTTAAATAAAATAATAAGGTAGAATATTATTTTATTTTGGGGGAGGCTTTTGTTGTGTGGGAGCTCTTGAGTTTTTGGAGAAGAACATCGACCCCCCGACGAAGAATGATGACTCCATTGACAATGAATTCTAGTTCCATGAATAAAGACGACGTTCCATCCGTTTTTTCTTTGTGGCAAGTGAGGAGACGCCGATTCCTCCTTGGACGCACTCCGACATCGTCTACGAATCCTTTCCCCTCAATGTCGTCTTTGACAATGCCCGACGTGCGACGTCATAAACGATGTAGGGTTTTATGATCAATTTTAATGGATTAAAATTGTTCTTGTTCTTGTGGTAAGAATTTGATTGTCTTTGGTCCAATTGTTACCACCTAACTGGGAGGGAACAGGCCGAACGAACACGGCTCGTTGACCCTCCATTGGATCTTTTTTTTGTACGTAATGGAAGCGGCAATGGGAGGCGGTGGTGACGAACAAAAGAGGAGGTCGTGCACTGGCCGCATGAAAAGGAATCGTGGCTCGCAACTGCGGGCCGCTCGACTAGGAAAGAACCAGCCGAGCTGAAGGAAGGAACCGCGACGCCCATTTGGCGTCGCGCTACAATGAACCGCAACCCGCACTCTGCGGGCCACTTCGGTGGGCGAACCTGCCGGCAGGCGGCCAGCCGAGATGAAGAAGCTGGGGTGCCTTCATGGCGTCGCACAAAGGAAGAAATTCGGCTTGCTTTTGAGGGCCACTTGGTGGTCAAACTGGCCGGAAGGAGGCTGGTCAGGCTGGAATGAACCCATGGCGCCAGGAGGGTGCCGCCCTTGAGGAACTGCGGCCCACCCAAGCGGGCCGCTCGTGTAGCATAGCCGGCCGGGTGCGAGGGAGGCACCGCGTGGCACATCTGGTTCGGACAATCGGGGGGGCCTCATCCCCTCGGACCCCTCGGCCCAACCGGTCGACGCCACTCGGCCAGTCGGCTGAGCCGCGGCGAGGCGGGCCACGCCCTGCCGGGACGGGCTGCGTCGTGCCGGCCTGGGCCACGCCAGGCCGGGCAGTGCCCCTTCATGTCAGACCACGCCCATTCAGGCCTGGTTGTGCCTCTTCGGTCGGGCCACGCCCTCAATCAAGGCCACGCGTTTCATCAGGTCGGTCCGACCCCCTGCTGGGTTAGACCAGCCAACTCTGGGTTGACCCGATCCGTCCGCCCACTATGCCTAACGGGTCGGTCCCGTTATCACTTAAACACGAATAACATGAAGACCGCACGTCTGATTGAAATTCCATCTAAGGAACTGGGGCCCTCGGGATGATATGGTCATTTAGCATTACTCTTGTTGAGTTTTGGATGACTCAGGAAAAAATTGTCATGTTGGTTCGAAACTGAAACCAACCGGGCCCTCGGAGCAGAAACACTTATAATATAAGGACCAGATGTTTGTTTGACATGTCATCGACTATGTTACATTCGTCTTGATGAGATAGTTTTTTTAAGTATACCCCATGGGATTTCATGGCACTGTTTAAATACAGTCGAGTAGGTTCGTACATGAAACCAAAGGGGCCCCGAGGACAAAATGGCTAATAAATCACAGACTGTGTGTCTGATTGATGCACTGTCAATTACGTTGAGATACATATGAAGTGACGGATCATTGTAATACTTCGTCGTGGGACTTCGTGAAACTTAGAGTATAGACCAGTGGCTCATGGAGTAGATCCTCCCAGAGACGAGCATACGGAGTACAGTGACCTTGTAGCTTGTTGAGACCTGATGACTGCTTGTCTGATTCAATTCAGAGTGACTTGAATAGCCCATTGGGGAGCACTACTATGTTGGGGTGGCAGACCCATGGTGGAGGAGCACTACATTGTGAGGTGGCAGAACCATGGTACTCGACAGGAGAATTACCTCTGTAGGCTATGAGGGGGAGAACTACTATGTGAGGTGGCATACCCATGGCGGGGGAGCACTACATTGTGAGGTGACCGACCCGTGGTACTCGACAAGAGGAGTACATTAGTAGTCTAAGGTTAGTGAGTAGCACCTCGGAGTCATGACATGACCACTATTCTTGACATAGGAGGAGTTCTCCAGCAGTCGTGCTATCTTCATCATAAATAAAAATCCTGGTTTGAGCTGATTCAATGACTTTTTTGTTTACCTCGTGATTGATATGGGTTACATGATTACAAAAGTATATGTTTGGGAATATACCTAAGTAAAGGTTGTCTGTTGATATATTTCTTTGTTGTTTATCCTTGTTGGATTTAGTGAGACCTTGAGGGTCTTAGGGTCCCTTTTGAGTATCGTTATACTCACCCCTACATGGGCTATGCCCGCACCTCGTTGTTTTGGATGTAGACGATGAAAAACACTGACCGAGGCAGAGTTTACGAGGAATAGATAGTACACGGAGGTGGATACTTGGCTTGACGTCACACGGAGCAGACCGATTGACGCGGAGTTTTGAGGAAGACATCTGTACCTACCCTTTAGGTTGGAACCCGAAGGACGATGCAGGAGCTGCTTCCATCTTCCAGCTGTTTGTCTTTCAGTTGTACTTTCTTCCAGTTGTACTTGTACCTTTATTTTGGGCTTGTATTATGGACCCATTTTACTTTCATCACACTTGTTATACTGCTTTACATAGTGTTTTCTTCCCCTTGTACTCTGGTTGTGTGTGTTTATATGTCATAAAGGCAATTGTAGAGACCCAAATCATGATGTACATGGACATTACATTACTTTTGCGGAATACTTAGTACATAACAAAAATATACACACAAGGACCATTATATTTTAGTGTCTTTGGAAACTTGGAACGTAATCTTCTATTCGTGGTTAAATATCTTCAACATCTTCCATAAAGATCTTCCCATTTTTGTTTCCTTACCTAAAGTCTTTCTTTTAATCATGGGGGAAAAGAAAACATAAAAAGGGTGAGCTCAAATGCTCAATAAGGGTAAGCATAGATAAAATAAAACATACCATATACATTTGAACTTAAAAAAACATGAACATTTAAAATCTTGAGCAACGACATAAAACATGGAAGTACATAACGCATAGATCATAATGGAACATAAATCATGATTAAATAGCATGGGAATAAAACATGTAATTGTGGCATCCATTAAGCATATGTAATGATTTCCATAGTAGCCAAGGCATTGCTTCCAAGACCATCTTAGGGGACAAAGTCCCATTCAGAATCGAGTTCACTCCTTGTTTCTGTCTTGTAACATTGAACCGGATTAACTTACCATTCCATCCATGTCTATCTCATGAGATATTAAATCTTTACCCAATGCATTAGAGGGAGATATAGGTCCCACCCATCTTATAATGAAATCATTTTTACTTGTTCCACAAAATAAACATACATCATTCATAATAACCCAATAAATAAAATGGGTTTCATAAACATCATCCCATCATTACATAATCCATATAAAAGAAATGGATATCATTTCATAATAAGATAAGTGAAACCATGTAAATCATAGAGACATTATACTTGAAACATACACATATGAAATAATGTCATCTTAGATGAAAAATGGTTTTGATAAAACACTTGAAATGAATTCTTGAGGAAAATATCCTTTTTTCTTCAAAATCATTTTCTTTTCATAAAATGTCATGCAATTTTAAAAGAAAAGGATTTTGTTGAAAATAGTCATGAAGTATTTTGGATGAAGCTTCATGAAAAAAAGTCTTTATAAAACCGTAAACATCCTTTCTTTCCGTATAAGTTAAAAAAATATTCTTCTCGTACTTTTGTGGGAAAAGTCAAAAAGTACCTCATACGAAAACATCAAAAGATTCCTTTCATATATTTTACTAAAAACTCACTTAAGGGTAAAATTGGATTTTATAAAAATGTGGGTGGATTTAAATAATATTACATTTTGAAAAAACATGGATGTGTATGATAAAATACACCCGAGTAATTACAAAAGTATAAACAATCTTGGATAAAAATGAGATTGTGATATTTCCCTTACCTTAGGTCCGATTTGCTTCATAAGTGTCCGAACCTCCTGTATAATGATTTTAATAATGTCATTGACATATTCCAGGATCATAATAATTGTTATGATATCATATATGGTTCACTTATGACTTTATATTACCCGTTCTTTTGTAAATTCCATGTTAAAGAGCGTTTTGGGTAAAATCTTTTCATTTGTCGTCCGTGTTTTGGCTTATAATTATTCATATGATTACATAGATCATGATTACATAATTCCAAAATATAAAACATGATTTATATATATTATATATTCATAATATACATATATATAATAGATCAGTAAATGGAAAGAAATACACCGTTCATGGAGACGGTAGGCCGTATGTACGCATGAATGTTGTTTTCGTTTCCTTATTGAGTTCAATGGAATTAAGTAGACGACATACATATATATACACATAAATAAAGTATCATTATTATGTCATATATTTCATGATTACATATTATATATACTTTATAATCATTCATGAATGGTTAATGTGGATAATGAATCTCATCGCATCGTGGAGACGGTAGTCCGTACGTACGCACGAGCGATGATATCGTTCTCATGATCGTGTAATTGCATTGTAGTGTATGTATACTATTGAAGAATCAATATCACTTTACAATAATTATATATAGTTATTATTTACACCATTATACCCATCCAAGTATGGTGGTGGTGGAAAATAGATTACACCACGGCGTGGAGACGGTATTCTGTACATACGCACGCGCGGTGATTTTATTTTCCGTAGGATAGATATATGGTGAAATAGGGTTGTTTCATACTTATAATAACATATAATTATATGATTGATACTAATATTGTTACTGAATAATGAAACAACCTAAGAAGAAGAAGTAGAAGAAGAAATAAAGGTGAAAGATTCGGTAAAGGAAATTACCTCTTCTTTGAAGCGCCTCTTTGAGACCTCCTCTTAGGGCACTAAAATTTGTCTTTTAAGAATACCAAGACCTATAGGATGTTTCTAGGGAATTGGAGAAGAGAATTGGGACGGGGTTGGCCGAGCTTGAAGGCTCAATGTGGTGTGTGGAAGAGAGGGAGGAGGTGCCTTTTTATAAGGGAGGAGAGGGGAACCTTTAGAATTCTTAAAAATATTAATTTATAATAAATCTATCGCCACTTGAAAACCTCCAAAAATGAATAATATTATAATATTAGATGAGATAGGGTTGTAATCTCATCAACCAATCAGATTTAGACATGTTTGGATCTTATTTTAAACCTTATCATTTTGATTTATCCTTATTTAATCTATTTAAGTTTATTTGTGGTAATAAAATTCTAAATTTTAAATAATTACTTATTTGTTGTGAATATTCCATAATTGTTTACTTTATAACATTATAGACCATATATATTTAAATTTATAATTTTTTAATATTTTTGTCATTTTTAAACAATTTTATAATATGTTATTTTTATAAAATAACAACAGTGTCAATTATTCATTTATTTGAATTTAAATTAACTATATACAAAAGATATGTTCAAACTAAAAGCATTAATAGATTCATAAAATGTCATATGTTTCTACAAAATGAGTGGATCACATTAAATATTTCATATAATATTTATTTTTTTATTTTTAAAACCATTTATTTGGTTTATCTCTTAATAAAATAATTACTACAACATTTTTGTATAATTATTTAATATATTGATTTGTTTCATAAAAATTAAAATATAATCCTATGATGAATATAAATCTATTACCTTTAACAATAATTCTTTTACTCTAATTTATCATCTTAAAATCACAATATTTAAATTGTTATATTTATTAAATTATGAAGGTGACAACTTTGACATCATTTAAAATAAAATAATATAAGTGTCATAATCACTTTTATAAGGCTCTAAACGGTTATATATTAGGTCATTGGATGATTAAGGTGTGGATATACACTAAAAATAATTTTTGGTCAGGTTTGTGGGCCTTTTAATGGGTATAATTATTTCAATAAAAACAATATTACTTATTTCCCACATAATAAATAATTTTTGTATCATTAATGTATCACCATTAATGACAATTATTTAATCCCTAAAAATTATAAATAAATTATCATGATGTAGATAATTTTATTAAATTTCTGTAGAACATTCAAGTTTGAAGTTTTATGATGTTTATCACTAAATTAAAATTATTATACTTATAATATTAAAGAGAGTGACATGTTGTCACTTTCTTTGGTTTTAATAATAATTAAATTATTTTCAAGATCAAAAGTCCATAAAATGAATCTAATCCGACCCTTATGTTATATGGGTCTACTTATAGCCATCCAATATAATTTTTTCATGTGTTAGGGTAATTTTATAATATTATATTTACCCTTAATTACCCGATTTACCTTTAACTATGGTAAATAAAATTTTCCATAGTTACTATTCATAATTCTCAAAAATAAAAAGTATCTTATTAACATAATTTACACCCACTGATTCCAAATATGAATCCATTTTTCCAAATTCAATACAAAACAGTTTCAGAAATTAAATAAAAATTAATCCTGTTGTCGAAAGAAAACGTGTTTTTCTTTAAAACATTGCAAAAGATTGAATTGATTTAACCTGCACATTTAATGTAAAATCAATGCTAATGACATAAATTATATTAAATGGAAAAAATATATTCTATTTATACTTTAAAACCATTAAATATTATAATTTAACCATATAAATTATTGCGATGAAAACAGTTGTTTTTAATTAAAATATAGTGTGTGTTTACAATCAAAATATGAAAGTTACCAGAATAATATGAAAAATTTATCAAAAGTAAATTTTAATTTCTTGATTTCAAAGAAGAATTTTATTTTGTCAAATTTAACTTATAAACATGTCAAAAACTATATTTAAAGTGGGTGCGCCATCAAAAGGCGGCAAAACTGTATTTTTTAAAAAATACTTATTTTACCTGAAAAATTTATTTTGTTCTTATACCATGTTCTAGAAAATGTGTAAGATGAATAATAATGTTATAAAATTCAAAATTGATTTAATACTATTCATAACTTCTAGTTCATAATAATATTATAATATTATATCTTGGTTTAGTAAAACCCGGTATTGCGTACAACACACGCTATCGAGGAAGGTCCCAATTGCGTGTAATGCAAGCCAAGTCAGGGTTGCGTGTTGTGCAAGAATCATTTGTTGTTTCGTATAAAATAATCCAACCATATTTCATTTATACATTGAATATATATATATATATACACTCAATGTTCCATAGAATAACTATTATCAAAATTGTGTGTAACACGATCCAAGAATAGTGTTGCATATATTGCAAGCTAATACGGTGTTGCGTATAGCGTAAGGTAATCTTTGTGTAGCATACAACACTAGAAATTAATGAAATTGAAAGAATATTATTCATAAAATATCAGGGTGTTACATTCTACCCCCCTTAAAATGAATTTTTCCCTTGAAATTCGTCGGGGTTATAAGTGGTTTACTACTCGAAAGTTTGTTTAATAAAAACCCACATCGTAAAAAGGAATACCAAAACATGGCTTTAAAAAATAAACTATGAAATGTAATGATTACCCAAATTAACTCATCACTGGGTTTCCACGTAGGGGAATATAGGTGAAAATATAGATATGGAAGAAAAATCTAACCATCAAGTTCTGATGGAGAGTGGTAGAGAACATGGCTATGAAAAAGCCAACAATCACAAAGCTATTGATTTGTGATGATCTATGGTAACATCTGATTCATTGGATATAAGGGAAATAGGACAACATTTTTGGTTTTCAAGATCATTTCCCTAATGTTGATGAATTAAAAGAAATACTTTCATGATTTTGGTAGAATCTCACTGTTTTTCGTGAATTAAACAATTTCCACTTCATCCCTTAAAGAAATGAAGTTGAATATGTTATTCGTGATGTGTTAGCAGATCATGTGATAGAATGATGGGTCATTCCATCTCTTTCAAACAAAAGGTTAGAAAAACTTATAAGTCCATCTTATGGTTAGATTAATCGTATATGGTTCCAAAAATGATCTTATACTTCATATATCATACCGCTTAATAAAATAAAACTAGTTTCTACTAACCAGGGACTTCCTGTAGTCCAGTGGTAGGTGATAAAGGCCAGTCACACTTCAGTTGTGGGTTTGATTCCCACAGACTTGTTCGATGCGATGGGTTGTCGCCCGTCCTGCAGGTTGTCCTTTTTCTAAAACTAAATTACTATAACATCCCATAAATAATTTCAAAAAAAGAGTTATATCGCTAAAAAATACTAACTTATTTCCAACATAATCCACTCCAATATTTAGGCTTATCTAAAATACTTTGGTCAAATATCATAGTAAAAAGAAAACGATTACATGAAATGTCATCAACCAAGCATGTGAATACCATCATTTATCCCCCATATATCATAAGATATATCTTTTTGGTCAAATTAAAGACATGTGAATACCTTAATCATGTATTCTCTTAAAGAATGAATACCCATTGAACCTTAGTGAAAACATGAATGCAGTTAAAATTTAACACTTTCCACAAACCAAAATCCTCAAAATTCTTTATACTCAAACCATGATATAACTTAGTCCTTATATCAATCATGAGCTCATGAATACAATCAAACATCGCATTATCTTCTTATCCCTTCATTATGCGCATATCATCTGCTTACCAAAAATATCTCAATCACTTTCCATGGTTATCGGTACCATAAAATTATTGAAACCCACAATAGACCAATACATAAATATTCCAATATTCCACGATACTATATACAACATTATTTTGGAATCCCATTACATAAACACTTAATCATTCCACCACATCGTTGTCATATTGAACATCGCCAATAGTGATTGCATGTGACTTCCCTTTGTTCTTTTCCTTAAGTGGTTTCTCATGTCGATCATCACTAACCCTTGTATTAGGGAATTTATTATCATAATGCCCCATTTCATTGTACTTGAAGCATTGAAGTGTTGGTGGTTCATTCTCTGCAGTATTTTATTTATTCACATCATTACAAACCCTTTTTCCATTACTTCAACACTCGGCTGCTCGTTGACCTTCATTTCCACACTTAAAACATTTTCTAGTACCTTTAAGACAATCTCCACCATGCTTCTTTCCACACTTTGAGCATAAGTAAACATTCATCTTCTTTTCACCATTATTCTGAGATTTCTCCTTGAACTCCATCTTTCGTTTCTTATCAAAACAATGAGATGGTTAAGTAACACCAACTTCCATTTCTACCTTGATAGCACAACGAACAATTTCTTCATAGCTACTAAAATCTCTTATAGCTAATGACCTTCGAAGATTTGGTTTTAATCCACTGAAAAATCGATCAACTTTACTTTCAGGTTGGATGATAAAGCCAGATGCATACCTTGCAAGCCTTGTAAAATTTGCTTCGTATATACCAACAGATCCATCATCATTTTTCATTAGTTCAAGAAACTCCTTCTCCATCTTTGTTCGAAGAATACGAGGGATGTACTTATTGAAAAATAAGTTCTTGAACTCTTCCAATTCCATGGACTCAATTTCATCTCTTGGCCTGTATTCTTGATAAGTTTCCACCATTGATCAGCATCACCTTCCAAATGATACACTGCTAAGATAAATTTATCATGTTCAGAACATTAAATAACGGAAAATATCTTTTCAGAAGTACTGATCCATTGTTAGGAAACAAGTGGATTAGAAGACCCACTGAAAGAAGGTGGACGTTGCCTCATGAAGGACTCAATAGAATATTGTTCCCTTCTCTGCTCATTTGGAAATCCAGAATGATTCATAGCTTCTGTAAGTATAGAAATAAGATTCTTCACTCCATCTCCAATAACATTTGTTTCTTCAGGAGGACAATAGTTGCATTGTCAATTACATTGATCAACACGGTACCTTCGGGTTCTAGCCATCGTCTAAAACCCAAAAAGAATAGTGTGAGAGGAAAAAATCACGCTAGGGAAAACAACATAATAAAGGGAGAGTACCATCAATATATAACATCTTAGGTTACCGTAATTATAGTACTATAACCTATACTTATACTTAACCTTAGGTACATCCCTATACATACCTTAGAAATATCTATAAGGATCTCACTAAAGTTCTCGCATCCTAGTTTCCAAAGGTTGACTAAACCTTTCCTCTGATACCAACTGTAGAGACCTGAAGCTTAACATACATGGACATTACATTACTATTGTGGAATACTTATTACATAAAAAAAACATACACACAAGGATCGTAATAGTTTAGTGTCTTTGGAAACTCGGAATATAATCTTCTAATCGTGGTGAAAGATCTTCAACATCTGCCATAAAGATCTTCTCATTTTTGTTTCCTTACGTAAAATCTTTCTTTTAATCATGGGGGAAAAGAAAAAATAAAAAGGGTGAGCTCAAATTCTCAGTAAGGGTAAGCATGGATAAAATAAAACATACCATATACATTTGAACTCAAAAAAACATGAACATTAAAAATCTTGAGCAACGACATAAAACATGGAAGTACATAAGGCATAGATCATAATGGAACATAAATCATGATAAAATAGCATGGAAATAAAACATGTAATTGTGGAATCCATTAATCACATGTAATGATTTCCATAGTATCCAAGGCATTGCTGCCAAGACCATCTTAGTGGACAAAGTCCCATTCTGAATTGAGTTTACTCCTTGTTTCAGTCCTGTAACACTGAACCAGATTAATTTACCGTTCCAGCCATGTCTATCTCATGAGATATAAAATCTTTACCCAATGAATTGGAGGGAGATATAGGTCCCACCCATCTCATAATGAAATCATTCTTACTTGTGCCACAAAATAAACATACATCATTCATAATAACCCAATAAATAAAATGGGTTTCATAAACATCATCCGATCATTAAATATTCCATATAAAAAAATGGATATCATTTCATAATAAGAGAAGTGAAATCATGTAAATCATAGAGACATTATACTTGAAACATACACATATGAAATAATTCCATCTTAGATGAAAAATGGTTTTGATAAAACACTTGAAATGAATTCTTGAGGAAAATATCCTTTTTTCTTCAAAATCATTTTCTTTTCACAAAATGTCATGCAATTTTAAAAAAAATGATTTTATTGAAAATAGTCATGAAGTCTTTTGGGGGAAGCTTCATGAAGAAAAGGCTTTATAAAACCATAAACATACTTTCTTTCCGTATAAGTTAAAAAAATATTCTTCTCGTACTTTTGTCGGAAAAGTCAAAAAGTACCTCATACGAAAAACGACAAAAGATTCAATTCATATATTTTACTAAAAACTCATCTAAGGGTAAAATTGGATTTTAATAAAAATTGGGTGGATGGAAATAATATTATATTTTGAAAAAAAAAATGGAATTGGATGACAAAATACACCCCAGTAATTACGAAGGTATAAACAATCTCGGATAAAAATGAGATTGTGATATTTCCCTTACCATAGGTCTGATTTGCTTCGTAAGTGTCTGAAACTCCTGTATAATGATTTAAATAATGTCACTGAATTATTCCATAATCATACTCATTTTTATGATATCATATATTGTTCACTTATGACTTTATATTACCCGTTCTTTTGTAAATTCCATGTTAAAGAGCGTTTTGGGTAAAATCGTTTCATTTGTCGTCCGTGTTTTGACTTGTAGATATTCATATGATTACGTAGATCATGATTTATTAATTCCATAATATAAAACATGATTTATATATAATATATATTAATAATATACATATATATAATAGATTAGTAAATGGAAAAAAAATACACCGTTCATGGAGACGGTAGGCCGTACGCACGCATGAACGATGTTTTCGTTTCCTTATTGAGTTGAATGGAATTAAGTAGATGAAATACATATATATACACATAAATCCAGTATCATTATTATGTCATATATTTCATGATTACCTATTATATATACTTTATAATCATTCATGAATGGTTAACGTGGAGAATGAATCTCATCGCATCGTGGAGACGGTAGTCCGTACGTACGCACGAGCGATGATATCGTTCTCATGATCGTGGAATTGTATTAGAGTGTATGTATACTATTTAAGAATAAATATCACTTTACAATAATCATATATAGTTATTATGTACACCATTATACCCATCCAATAAGGTGGTGGTGGAAAATAGATTACACCACGGCATGGAGACGGTATTCCGTACGTACGTACGCGCGGTGATTTCATTTTCCGTAGGATGGATAGATGGTGAAATATGGTTGTTTTATACTTATAATAACATATCAGTATATTAGTGATACTGATGATATTACTTCATAATGAAAAAACCTAATAAGAAGAAGTGGAAGAAGAAATAAAGGTGAAAGATTCGGTAACGGAAATTACCTCTTCTTTGAAGCGCCTCTTTGAGACCTCCTCTTAGTGCACTAATATTGGTCTTTGAAGAACACCAGAACCTATAGTATGTTTTTAGGGAAGTGTAGAATAGAATTGGGCAGGGTTTGGCCGAGCTTGAAGGCTCAAAGTGGTGTGTGGAAGAGAGGGAGGAGGTGCCTTTTTATAAGGCAGGAGAGGGGCACCTTTGGAATTTTTAAAAATATTAATTTATAATAAATCTATCCCCACTTAAAAACCTCCAAAAATGACACATATTCGAAGATTATATGAGATAGGGCTGTAATCTCATCAACCAATCAGATTTAGGCATGTTTAGATCTTATTTTAAACCTTATCATTTTGATTTATCCTTATTTAATCTATTTAAGTTTATTTGTGGTAATAAAATTCTAAATTTTAAATAATTACTTATTTTTTGTGATTTTTCCATAATTGTTTACATTATAACATTATAGACCATATAAATTTAAATTTATAATTTTTAAATATTTTTTTGATTTTTAAACAATTTTAAAATATCTTATTTTTATAAAATTACAATAGTGCCAATTATTCATTTATTTGAATTTAAATAAAATATATACAGAAGATATGTTCGAACTAAAAAATTTAATAGATTAACAAAAGTTCATATGTATCTATAAAATTAGTGGATCACATTAAATAGTTCATGTAATATTTATTTTATTATTTTTAAAACCATTTATTTGGTTTATCTCTTAATAAAATAATTACTACAACATTTTTGAATAATTATTTTATATACTGATTTGTTGGATAAAAATTAAAAATAAAATCCTATGATGAAGATAAATCTATTACCTTTCTCAATAATACTTTTACTCTAATTTATCATCTTAAAATCACAATATTTAAAATTGCTATATTTATTAAATTAAGAAGGTGACAACTTTGGCATCATTTAAAGTAAAATAATATAAGTGTCATAATCACTTTTTTAAGGATCCAAACGGTTATATATTAGGTCATTGAATGATTAAGGTGTATATATACACTACCAATAAGTTTTGGTCATGTTTGTGGGCCTTTTAATGGTTATTATTTTCTCAATAAAAACTATATTACTTATTTCCCACTTAATAAATAATTTTTGTATCATTAATGTATCACCATTAATGACATTTATTTAATCCCTAAAAATTCTAAATAAATTATCATGATGTAGATAATTTTATTGGATTTCTGGAGACTATTCATGTTCGTAGTTTTATGATGTTTATCACCAAATTAAAATTAGTATACTTATAAGATCTAAGAGAGTGACATGTTGTCACTTTCATTGGTTTTAATAATAATTAAATTATTTTCATGGTCAAAAGTCCATAAAATAAATCTAATCCGACCCTTAGGTTATATGGGTCTACTTATAGCCATCCAATAGAATTTTGGCATGTGTTAGGGTAATTTTATAATATTATATTTACCCTTAATTACCCGATTTACCTTTAACTATGGTAAATAAAATTTACCGTAGTTACTATTCATAATTCCCAAAAATAAAAAGTAGCTTATTAACATAATTTAGACCCACTGATTCCAAAAATGGAATCCATTTTTCCAAATTAATACAGAAATGTTGCTGAAATTAAATCAAAATTGATCTCATTGTCGAATGAAAATGAGTTTTTCTTTAAAACATAGCAAAAGATTGAATTGATTTAACCTACGAATTTAATGTAAAATCAATGCTAATTACATACATTATATTAAATTTTAAAAATATATTCTATTTATAATTCAAAAAAATTCAATATTATAATTTAACCATATAAATTATTGCGAGGAAAAAAGTTGTTTTTAATTAAAATATAGCGTGTTTATACAATCAAAATATGAAAGTTACCAGAATAATATGAAAATTTTATCCAAAGAAAATTTTTATTTCTTGATTCCAAAGAAGATTTTTATTTTGTCAAAATGAACTTATAAACATGTCAAAAACTAGTTTTAAAGTGGTTGTGCCATCAAAAGGTGGTAAAACTGCATTTTTTTAAAAATACTTAATTTACCAAAAAAATTTATTTTGTTCTTATACCATGTTCTAGAAAATGTGTAAGATGAATAATAATATTATAAAATTCAAAATTTAGTTAATACTATTCATAACAGCTAGTTTATAATAATATTATAATAATATATCGTTGTTTAGTAAAACCCGGTGTTGCGTACAACACAAGCTATCGAGGAAGGTCGCGATTGCGTGTAATGCAAGCCATGTCAGGGTTGCGTGTTGTGCAAGAATCCTTAGTTGTTTCGTATAACAGAATCCAACCATATTTCTTTTATACATTGAATATATATATATATATATATACTCAATGTTGTGTAGAATAACTATTATCAAAATTGTGTGTAACACAATCCAAGAATAGTGTTTCATATATTGCAAGCTAATACGGTGTTGCATATAGCGCAAGTTAATATTGGTGTAGCATACAACACAAGACATTAATGAAATTGAAAGAATAATATTCATAAAATCTCGGGTTGTTACAGCAATGCCTTCTCTTTTTATCGGGATTTACGCCTTTGGTGCTAGTCGCCAGCCCCTGGCCTATGAAAGGCGGTCTTGGGGTAGTCATGGGACGGGACCCGAGGACGGGTCGTGACAAATTGGTATCAAAGGAGTCAGTTCTACCACAAAACGTAGGACTCTGATATTTTTCTTTTTGTGAAGCAATAGTGTTAAGAGTACTGAGTTTGGTTTTTAGTTCAGGGAGTCCATTGTTCATGCAGTGGCCGACGTATCAATACACCAGGACCCTGACTACTGATTTCTGACTCAGTGCACGAAAAACCCTGATTGTGTGGGTGTTTTCAAAAGTTTTTTTAAGTCAACTCATCCTAGTCAGCTTACCAGGTTTAAATTGTTTGAATGTGTCGCATCTATTCAGGATGTCACCATGCAGACAGTTAGTTGAAGTTATGAGACAGTACACGATGACATCCCATCGAACGAAGAGGCTCCGGTGCAGGGCCCCCTTTCTATGTTTGAACCTTCGGGTGGTGTACCAACAGCACCACCACCCGTTGAGCAATAGATGCCACCAGCTGTACTAGCGGAGAGTGCACGCCGATAGAGCGCGTCGCACGAGTTCCGACAGCAGTGGCATCCGAGGTTACGAGGATAGAAAGATTCCCAGGCAGAAGTAGACTTGATGGAGGCGATTTCTCGTATCCAACACCTAGTATAGACACTAGTATAGAATATGGAGATCATAGCTACTAGTGTTTCCCAGTGAGTGACCATGAGGTTGGTCCTCATAGTGATAAGGATTCGGTACGTGGACTGATGCCTGGTATTGAACCTTCGAGTAGTGTGACAGCTATATCACAACCTGTTGGTTAGTAGTTACAACTGGAAGTACTGGTAGGTGACACATTTAGGAATAATGCCTTTCAGATGTTTCAGCATCAGATACCCCTCAGATTCTGAGGTGAGCCTGACTAATAGGTGGCTGAGGACTTTCTTGAGGAGTTGGCTGAGAGTTTTCTTGATCTTATACAGCTTCGGAAGGAAGACATGTCGGTAGATGAGTATTCATCGAGGCATACCGATAGTTCATGGTACTTGATTACTACGATACGATCAGTGCTTTAGAGATCGGACCTTAGAGCGAGGTGTGTTTAATGGACATCTGATCCAACACTTTTCTTTTATGCATTCCTACTTATACTAGGGTGCTAGAGAGAACCTTTTTGGATGAATGTTCTTTGGCTGAATGGATACATCCAATGAATGTTAGTACTGGGAAAATAGGAAAATGGCGCCAGTCTCAGAGACTTGGGCATGTAAAATGTTTCAAGAAGAGGAAGTGTTAAGGATAGATGAATCTGTAGAGCATCAAATGTGTACACCGAGCTGGGAGAGCAGCATGAGGTGGTGTACATTACGATATGTTACAACCACTCGCCTTTGTAGTCCTTGCCAGGCTCAGGGAGCATGAGGGCAGGGGAAGAGAGTAGCTGCACGCAGTCAAAGAGTGTCACCCAAGGGCTCTAGGAATGATTCAAGGTAAAATCAGTGTCTACTACTAGCTGCCATAACAACATACATTGATACGAATCATCCCTTCCTTCCATGAATCTTGTCTCAGACCTAGAGTTTTTGGTCAATCCGTCTACTTGACCCTCATGTCTGGAGATACCTTTGGGAGGAGACTCGATAATCACGCTTACGCCGATGGTGTGATCTAACCCTTGAGGCTATAGTTTCGGTTGGAACCTCATGGTGGTAGCGTCGAGGCCTTACGACGTTATTTTGGGTGTGGACTGGGCAACTACGATTCATACATAGATTGACTGTATTAGGCAAAAAGGTTGTGTTTTACCAACAATGTTGGGATGAGTTTTTCTGGGTCGGTGAAAATGAATCCCTAGGCTACACAGGATTGAATCATGCATAAGTGGGTGCAGTCCATCACTCATGGGTCAACCAAACTTAGTTTTGTACCATACTTCACTAGAGTTGTTGCACAGCTTTTACCTTTGACAAGGAAGGGGAAACCCTTCGTATGGTCAGAGAGATGCCAGCATAGATTTTCAGGCACTGAGGTAGAGGTTGACAATTGCGCTCTTCTTGAGGTTACTAGAGAAGGTGCAGATCATCCAAGAGTGGTTGAAGACTGCATAGGGCAGACAAAAGGTCTATGCTGATAGGAGACAAAGACCACTGGATTTCGAGGGTGGTGGCCACTCCTACGATTCTCACCTCGATGAGGTCCAATGAGATTTGGTCCGGGTAGCAAGTTATCTGCACGATTCTTCGGACATTACCAGGTCCTCAGTAGTGTAGGCGAGGAGGCATACCTCATGTCCCTTACACCTTAGTTGCACTGGGTTCACGACGTCTTCCACATATCTCAGATGAGGAGATGCGTGCACAATCCTTCATCATCGACCACAGAGAGCTGGACATCAATGACGGGGTAACATTCAAGGGTTTCCAGTAGAGGTTGAGGATAGACAGGATCGGGTCCTATGAGGATGGTTGATTCCTCTTGTGAACTTTGGCAAGCAGCATGGGAACCTCCAGGGAAGCACAAGGGAGGAAGAGGCTCAGATGTGTGCTCAGTACCCTTTTGTTTTTCGTAGTGTGTGTTAAAGCTACACGGGGATGTGAAGCCCTGAGGTGGGAGTAATTTAAAGACCCAGAAATATAAACAGTCGGAAAATTCAGTGAAATATTTTTCTTAATTTCTTTGGAATTTTACGAGTGTGCAGTTTCAGATGGCACCTAATTCCGAGGCCTGGTGTGCCTAGAATCAATTTCCAAAGTTTATCTCAGGTACGTTCAGTAAACGAATGAGTGGGATTTTCTATCTCTTGAACCGGTTATCGAAATTGAAACATGAGGGCACCGATGAACTCGCAACACCGGTAATTGCTTAAGCGGACCTTTGTTGTAGTTGCGTTTTGAGTAGGTTGAGGTTTAATTTTTGGGGATTAGATTGAATTAAATAAAAAATTGTTGTGTACAAATTTTATTTAAGGAGGGTAGTTTTATCCTACAAAGGGGGAGTCACTGGTGGGGCCCACACCGACCTAACCTCCCAAAGGAGGGTTTAGTATGGTGAGGACAACACGAGACCCTAACTACTCACCTCCCCATAACCCCTTTGATTTCTCCATTATCACCCCATAAATTAAATAGTAAACTTCCCTTTAATTATGGGAACTCCTCACCTCCTTCTCTCTCTCCCATAAGTTTTTCCAACTTGATTTTAATTAATGAATTGGTTCCTCTTTGTTTTGAATTTCTTGGCATTATTAAATTAAGAGGAAACCATTCATTTTATTGTTGGGAAAATAATCTATGGAGATGTTTTGGAGGATTTGAAGGAAAGTCTTTCCTTCCACAAAGAATGTAATCTTCCTCTCGGCGAAGGGCATCTCCTTCAACCGAGGAAAAAACGTGAGGTGACGCCACGAGGAGCACCGTTTTACCACAACGACGTGCGACGTCTTGTCGAGGTAGGGGTTATTTCATTGTTCAAGTTTATAATCATATTTCATTGTTATTATTGGCCGAATGTTATCATCGTAACAGGAGGAGATCGGACCACATGAACACGGTCGATTCTCCTCCCCTCCACTTTCTTTATGTCAATGATGTTTATGGCGAAGGCAGCGCAGTGATCTTGCACCGCGCGGGAAATTAAGAGGACCGCAGATGGAGAGGGCCGTGACAGTGGAGCGTGGAGCCGTCACGCTGTGCCGGTGAGGCCGAAGTAGGTCGGGGCCAGCAGCGGGCCGCGGTGGTGGGGTGTGGCGCCATCGCGCCACGCCGGTCGGACAGAAGCTGCGGCGGTCTTCAAAGGGGCAGCTGGACAGCCGGCCGCCGGCGCCACCTGGAGGCGGGACCTGAGGGGGTCCCACGGTTACACAGTCGGTCGGCCTTTGGTCCGGCCGTTCGAAGAACCCGGCTGGTCGTAACCCCCCCGACAATCAATAAGGGTGGACCCAACAGGGTCCGTCGTTCCGCAAAAAGGGGGTGGCGCCACCCCCCCCCCCCCCCCCCCGCACCCCGCTCGGCCGCGAGTCGAGCCGCGGCCAGCTTCTAAGCAGGGCCGCACCCAATCGTGCCAGACTCGGACCCAGGTCGGTTCGGGCCAACCCAGGGGGTATTGGGTCGGGTCGGACCGGGCCCAGCCCCCCTATTTATGGACTTGGTTCTTGAAAAAACCCATATCTTGAGCTATGTACCTCATATCAACACACCGTCAGTTGAGTAGGGATCCATGGATCGACACGGTCGTTTCGGTATATTATACAATAACTTTAGGCAATGTTTGGGTACGGCCGGGTTGGTTCGAACTCGAATCCAACTAGGCCCTCGGTGCGAAAACACTCATTACTTGAGCTCCGAACGTCCAAATGACGTGCCATCGACTTGGATGGATTCCTAAAGATGAGACATAACTTTTTACATACTTCACCTGTGGTTTGGACGTAGTTGGAGTATGTTGGGATTGCACTGTACCCAAAATCCAACTAGGCCCCTAGAATAGAAAAGCTAATAACTCTTAGACCGGACGTCCATTTGATGAACCGTCAGCAACACTGTTAATCACATTGATAAACGGTACCTATGAGTATACCCTATTGTAGTTCGGGGGACATTTGAGATAAGGTCAGGTTGGTTCATACAGGAAACCAACTGGGCCCCTAGGATGAAAAGGCTAAAAACTCACAGACCGAGCGTCTGATTGACGCGCCGTCTGATGCGTTTAGACCCCTGAGACGAGGGGGTTCTTTGTGATACTTATTCTTGGGAATTTGTGATACTTGGAGTATCGAACAGTAGCTCATGGAGTAGAATCTCTTGGAGATGAGTGTACGGAGTACAGAGACCTTGTAGCTGGCTGAGACCTGATGACTGCTTGTCTGATTCGATTCGAAGTGACTTGACTGGCCTAGTGGGGGGCACTAATATGTTTTGGTGGTAGACCCACGGTAGGGAGAACTACACTATTTGAGTGGCAGGCCTGTGGTACTCGACAGAATAAGTACCTTTGTAGGCTATTAGAGGGAGCACTACTCTGTTGGGGTGGTAGACCCATGGCGGGGAGCACTACTTTGTTTGGGTGGAAGACCCACGGTACTCAACAGGAGGAGAACCTTAGTATTCTAAGGTTAGTCAGTAGTGCCTCTGAGTCGTGATAGGGATATTTTACTCAACAGAGGATGATCTCTTCAACCGTTGTGGTTTTGATATCTTTAATGAAAATCATGGTTTGAGCTGAGTCAATGACCTTTGTGATTTCCTCGTGATTGAGATGCGTTACTCGATAACTAAGCTATATGTATGGGCATATACCTAAGTATTGGTTATCGTTTTATTTCATATCTATGTGATACCTCATGTTTGAGATTCGATACTTTATAACTTAGGTATAAGTATGGTCTTATACCTAAGTAAGGGTTATCTGTTTAGATCCTTCATTGTGGTTATCCATGTTGGATTTAGTGAGACCTTGAGGGTCTCGGGGTCCCTACTAAGTATCGTTATACTCACCCCTACACGGGCTATGCCCGCACCTCGTTGTGTTGGATACAGACGACGGACAATGCTGACGGAGGCTGAGTATTCGAGGACTAGACTGTACCCGGAGGTGGACCTCATGACGAGTCAGTATCCGGAGGTGGACTTCATGATGTGATGGTACATGGTGGAGGTTGATGGGAGAGAGCATTGAGGAGGCAATCTGTACATACCCTTCTGGTAGAATCCTTGGTGGATGATCCAGGAGCTGCGCTGTCTGTACCTACCCTTCAGGTAGGATCCGAGGTGGACGACCCGGGAGATACTTTTATTCTTCCAGCTGCTTGAATTTTCTGTTGTAATTTCGTTCAGTTATAGTTGTACTTTTTAGTTGGGTTTTTATTCTGGACCATTTACTTTTCAACACTTTCTTTTGTACTTAGTGTATTACATACGCTTGTAATATGTGGTGTTTGTTTACTTTTATAAAGGAAATACCTTCCCAGTTATCGGTATTTATGCCTTTGGTGATAGTTTCCATCCCATAGCCTATGGAAGGTGGGATTGGGGTAGTCGTGACACGAGCCGCGATGAGAGGTTGTGACAAATTGGTATCAGAGGAGTTGGTTCTACCATAGAACATATGACTCTAATATTTTATTTTTGTGAAGAAATAGTGTTAGGGGTACTAAGTGTGGTTTTCAGTTCAGCGAGTCTAGTGTTGGTGCGGGCGGCCCACGTATCCATACACCAGGACCCTGACTACTTATTTCCTACACAGTGCATGGAAACACTGATTATGTGTGTGTATTCAAAAGATTCTTTGAAATCATCTCAAACCAGGTCAGCTCACCAGGTATAGTCTTTGACCGTGTCACAACTGTTCTTTCAGGATGCCTCCCCGCGGACGACCATCTAGAGCCCTAAGAGTTGTACGTACTGAATGGCCGACGAGCAACGAGGCCTCACTATAGGGCTCTCATATAGTTGAGGCACCAGCGGAGGAACCAGCAGTACTACCACACATTGGGCCACCAATGCCACCAGCCCTAGCAGCAGGTGATGCACGCCGCTTGAGCGCGCTTCACGAGTTCCACCGCCAGAGGCCACCCATGTTCTGGGGAGAGACGGACCCACAGGCGGATAAGGATTGGCTGGAGGCTGTGGTGAGAATCTTCTGGCTAGTAGGTACACCAAAGGAATTCATGGTGATTCATGATGCTAGCCTCCTTCAGGCAGTAGCAGGCAGATGGTGGAGCATGATGCTCTAGATGCATGATGAGATGTCACTTCTATGGGGCAGACTTCGAGAGCCTGTTCGGGGCAGAGTTTGTACCAACCACCCTTCTAGCGGTGTTGATACAGGAGCTACTTCATCTGCAGTAGGGCAGCATGAGTGTAGCTTAGTACATAGTGAGGTTCAAAAACCTCTCGTGCTACACTAAAGACATGGTACAGGACCCGTTCTTCAGGGCCCGGACCTTCGAACAGGGACTGAGGCTTGAGATTAGAGCTTCGACGATCCATCTTAGCATCCCGACTCAGGCAGGTGTGTTGGAGCGAGCCCTCTTAGTGGAGAGTTTCCTTACTGAGCATACTCCAGCATCGGGACCCACCACTAGTCGACCTACAATGGAGTCTTCTACAGCTTCCAATAGATAGATGACGTAGAGGTCCAGGAGGTCCAGACCTACAAGAGATTGACCGCACGACTTAGGATCGGTAGTGTGTGGCACCAAGGGTAGAGACAGAGCCAGACCTGCCATGTTGTGTTACACATGTGGCGGACAGGGTCACATGGATCTTAACTCTCTGATCTACTGCTCAGACAATCACTAGATAGATGAAGGACCTCCTAGGCAGAGGCAGAGGTTGGATCGTGGTGGACCGTGAGGAGCTGGCCATGAAGATGGAGGTGGATGACGCTTCGAGGTGTTTCCACCACCTCCACCTAGAGGACCACCCCGACCATAGGGAACAGGTGGATATTGGAGAGCTCAGCTTCAGGAAGCTGAAGCATATGATAATGATGCTTCGGAAGCAGGTGTACAGGAGCGGAACTAGTCATAGAGACCATTGTTCATGGTGTTTTTAGTTTCCGTGTTATCGTTGTTTTGTTTTCTTTGTGTCTTTGTACTACGAGCTGCAGTAATAAAAGACACTTATCTTTATGAATATTACATTCCTATCCTTTCTTTACGGTTTATACTAAGAGGACCCGGTTTAAAATAGTTGACTTGATCCTCACTTTTGAGATACCTACTGGAGGAGACCCAGTGACCACACACTGCTGCCGATAGTGTGACTCGACCCTTGGAGATGAGAGTAACGGTTGGATCTCATGGTAGTAGCGTCGAGGCCTTACGATGTCATCCTTGGCATGAAATAGTTCTATTCATGACAGGATTGACTATATTAGGCAAAGAACATGGTTCATCTATGGGAAGAGACCATATTTCTCTTTTTGGTAGAGGAGAAATCCCAGCAGCTCATTGGAGGAACGTGGATGAAGAAGTGTAGAGATGAGTTCTTACAATTGGCTAGTCTCAACCATTGTTCATTGAGCGAATGGTTTACAGTTCTCTCCAACTCAATTGTCTCAGGTGTTTCTAATCTCAGAAGGACATGAACCTGAGACAGCAGTGATGGATTGAATTTCTCCAGGAATATGACATCGTGATAGTTTATACTACTGGAGAGGGGGGACATTGTAGCAGACGCTCTTAGTAGGAGATCAGGAATTCAGCTATTAGGAGTGGAGAAACAGTAGCCGAACGCATTTTAGATATCCTTTGTGGATAGTGATGAAGTCAGCACGTGTAGAACCAGGGATGGTTCTCGTTACGATGAAAAAGATGCAGATCATCCAAGAGTGGATGAAGACTGCACAAACTAGACTAATGTCACATTCTGATAGGAGATGGAGACCACTGGAGTTTGAGGATGGAAACCACGTCTTCTTATGGGTCTCACCTCGATGAGGTCTAAGGAGATTTGGCTGAGGCGGAAAGTAATCTCTGAGGTTCAACGGACCTTCCAGGTCCCCAGAAGAGTAGGGAAGGTGGCTAATCTCCTAGCCTTTCCACCTCAGATGCACTGGGTGCATGACATCATCCACGTATCTCAGCTGAGGAGATGTGTCCACAACCTATCCGTCATCATTGACCACGGAGAGTTGGACGTCAATGATGGGGAAACTTCCACGAGGTTCCAGTAGAAGTTGAGGATCGACATGAGTAGGTCCTAGAGGGACGGTCGATTCCTCTTTTTCATTTTCGTTGGCAGCACGGGAACCTCCAGGAGAGCACATGGGAGTAGGAGGCTCAGATTCGTGCTCGGTACCTCATTTAATTTCCCTAGATTGTGTTGTAGCTTTACGTGGATGTAAATCAATGAGGTGGGAGTAATTTAAAGACCTGGAAGTTTCAAGGAAATTTTTTTCTTACATTATATGGAATTTTACAAGTGCGTAGTTTCAGACGGAACCTGATTCTGAGGCCCGGTGTGCCCAGAATCAATTTCCGAAGTTTAGCTCTGGTATGTTCAGTAAACGAATGATCGGGTTTTTATATCTCTTGAACCGGTGCTCGGAATTGAAATCTGAGGGCACCGATGAACTCACAGCATTGGTAATTTCTTAATGGGTCATTTTCAATAGTTGCGTTTTGAGATGGTTGAGGTTGAATTTTTTGGGATTAGATTGAATTAAATTAAAATTTGTTGTGTAAAGATTTTATTTAATGAAGGTAGTTTTATCCTAAAAAGGTGGAGTTAGAGGTGGGGACCACACCCACATAACCTCCCAAAGGAGGGTTTAGTGTGGTGGGTACCACATAAGACCCTAACTCCTCACCTCCCCATAACCCCTTTGAATTCCCCTTTATTGCCCCTTAGATTAATTAGTGAACTTCCCTTTAATTATGTGAACTCCTCACCTCCTTCTCTCTCTCCCGTAAGTTTTCCCAACGTGTTTTGAATTAATTAATTTTCTCCACTTAGTTTTGAATTGCTTGGCATTATTAAATTAAGAGTAAACCTTTCATTTTATTGTTGGGAAAATAATCTGTGGAGAAGTTTTGTAGGACATGAAGGAAAATCATTCTTTCCATGAAGAACGAAATATTCCTCTCGGTGAAGGGCATATCATTCAACCGAGGCAATAACGTGAGGTGACTCCATGAGGAACATCATTCTTTCGCAATGCCCGAGCACCACGGTGCTTTCCTCATTCCACAATTCGACAACATGTGACGTCCTGTCGAGGTAGGGTTTATTTATTTGTTCAAGTTTATCATCATCTTTCATTGTTAGGATTGGCCGAATGTTATTGTCGTAACATGAGGAGATCGGACCGCATGAACACGGTCAATTCTCCTCCCTTCCACTTTCTTAATTTCAATGATGTTTATGGTGAAGGCAGCGCGGTGTCATTGCACCGCGCGGGAAACGAAGAGAACCGAGGCCGGAGTGGGCCGCGGCGGTGGAGCGCGGTACCGTCCCGCCATGCTGGTGAGGCCGAAGGAGGTTGCGGCTGGGTGGGCTGCATCGGTCTTTAAAGGGGCGGCCGAAAAACCCGCCGCCGACGCAACCTAGAGATGGGCCCGAGGGGGTCTCACGGTTACATAGTCGGCCGGTCGTTCGAAGAACCCGGGGGGTCATAACCCCCCCCCCCCCCCAAAATCAATTAGTGTGGGCCCCAGAGGGTCTGTCGTTCCGCAAAAAGGGAGCGGTGCCACTGCCCCCCCCCCTCCACACCCCGCTTGGCCGCGAACCGAGCCGCGGCCGGCTTCCGAGCCGGGTCGCGCCCAATCAGGCCGGACCCAGACCCGGGTCGGGTCGACCCGGTTCTGGCCGACCCAGGGGGTATTGAGACGGGTCGGACCGGGCCCAGACCCCATATTTTCGGACCAGGTTCATTCAAACGCCCATATCATGGGCTACAGACCTCTGATCGATGCACCATCAGTTGCGTAGGGATCCTTGGATCGATACGGCCGTTTCATTATATTATACTCAAACGTTCGGCAGTGTTTGTGTATGGCCGAGTTGTTTCGAACTCAAAACCAACCGGGCCCTTGGAGCAGAAATGCTCATAACTTGAGCTCCGGACGTTCGAATGACGTGTCGTCAACTTGGTTAGATTCCTGTAAATGATACGGAACTTTTGACATACATCACTTGAGGTTTGGATGTAGTTGTAGTATTTCTGGATTGGATTGTACCCGAAATCTAAACGGGCTCCTGGAATGGAAAAGCTAATAACTCTTAGACCAGACGTCCTTTTGACGAACCGTCAGCGGCGTTGGTAATCACGTTGACAAACGGTGCCTATGATTATACCTTATGAGATTTAGGGGTAGAGTTTTGATACGGTCGGGTTGGATCGTACACGAAACCAACGAGGTCCCTAGGACGAAAAGGCTAAAAACTCACAGACTGGGTGTCCGATTGACGTGCCGTCTGATGCGTTGAGACCTCTGAGATGAGGTGGTTCATTGTGATACTTCATCATGGGACATTGTGATACATGGAGTATCGACCAGTAGCTCATGGAGAAGATTCTCCCGGATACGAGCGTGCGGAGTACGGTGACCTTGTAGCTGGCTGAGTCTTAATGACTGCTTGTCCGATTTGAGTCGGAGTGACATGACAAGCCCAGTGGGGAGCACTACTGTGTTTATATAGAAGACCCATGACAGAGAGCACTACTGTGTTTGGGTGGAAGACATGTGGTACATGACATAAGGAGTACCTATGTAGGCTATTAGGGGGAGCATTATTGTGTTGTGGTGGTAGACCCATGGGGGGGAGAACTACTTTGTTTGGGTGGTAGACTCGCGATACCCGACAGGAGGAGTACCTATGTAGTCTAAGGTTAGTCAGTAGCTCCTCAGAGTCATGAAAGGGCTACTGTAATCGATAGAGGAGGAGATCTTCAGCAGTTGTGGTTTTGATAACTTTAATGAAAATCTTGGTTTGAGCTGAGTCAATGACCTTTGTGTTTTCCTCATGATTGAGATGGGTTACTCAATAACTTAGGTATATGTATGGCCATAAACCTATGTAGTGGTTATCCGTTGTTCCATATCTATGTGATACGTCATGTTTGAGATGGGCTACTTGATAACTTAGGTATAAGTATGTGATTATAAATAAGTAAAGGTTTTCTGTTTTGATCCTTCTTTGGGGTCATACATGTTGGATTTAGTGAGACCTTGAGGGTCTCGGGGTCCCTACTAAGTAGCATTATACTCACCCCTACACGGGCTATGCCCTCACCTCGTTGTGTTGGATGCAGATGACGGACAACGCTGAAGGAGGCCGAGCATTCGAGGACTGGAAGGTACCCGGAGGTGGAACTCACGGTGAGTCAGTTTCTGGAGGTGGACGTCACGATGTGACGGTATATGGTGGCGGTTTACGGGCAAGAGCGTTGAGGAGGATATCTGTACCTACCCTTTAGGTAAGATCTTTGGTGGACAATCTAGGAGTTGTGCTATCTGTACCTATCGTTCAGGTAGGATCCGAGGTGGATGACCTAGGAGCTGCTTCTATTCTTCATGCTTCTTGTCTTTTCTATTGTACTTTCATTCAGTTTTAGCATTACTTTTCAGTTGGGTTTGTATTCTAGCCCATTTACTTTTCTTCACTTTCTTTTGTACTTAGTGTATTACTTCCTCTTGTACATTGTGGTGTTTCTTTACTTTTATAAAGGCAATGCCTTCCCAGTTATTGGTATTTACTCCTTTGCTGCTAGTCACCATCCCCTAGTCTATGGAAGGCGGGCATGTGGTAGTCACGAATTGAGCCCTGAGGATGGGTCATGATAGAAAATTTCAAGGAATGTTTTTTCATTAATACCATGGAATTTTACGAGAATGTGTCTTCTGAAGACACTTCATTCTGAGCCCGGTGTGCCCAGAATCAGTTTCCGATGTTTAGCTCGGGTACGTTCAGTAAATGAATGCGCGGGTTTTTCTATCTTTTTAAATCGTGGTCGGAATTGAAATATGAGGGCACTAATTAACTCGTAGCGCCGGTAACTTCTTAATGAAACCATTACCATAGTTTCATTTTATGTGGGTTGAAAATTATTATTTAGGGGAATTAGTTCAAAATAAATAAAATTTGAGAACAATTTTATTTTTAAAACATTGGAAGGTAAACCCTCCCCTGGAAAGTTGTAGAGTGGGCCAAAACCACCCAACATCCCATGTGTGGATAATTGTGAGGTGGGCCCCACATGATCCCCAACCTTTCATCTCCCTTAACCCTCTTTAATCTCCCCAAATGACTCCCTTAAACCCCCCCCCCCCCAAATTAAACACCCTTGTTTAATGTTGAAAACTATCCCAAAATTTATGAGATCTTCCACATCATCTCCCTCTCTTTAATTAATTTCCAATTCATTTAATTAATGATGTGTTTTGAATGGTTGAATTTTAAAAGTCTTGTGTTAAATAAAATAA
This sequence comes from Viscum album, assembly GCA_963277665.1. Classification (NCBI taxonomy): domain Eukaryota; kingdom Viridiplantae; phylum Streptophyta; class Magnoliopsida; order Santalales; family Viscaceae; genus Viscum; species Viscum album. Next base: position 604,296,024 of record OY728161.1, on the reverse strand, counting down.
TAAGGTAAATTATTATTTTATTTTGGGGGAGGCTTTTGTTGTGTGGGAGCTCTTGAGTTTTTGGGTAAGAACACCGAACCTCTGATGAAGAACGGTTAATCCTTCAATGAATAATGTCGGTTCCATGAACAACGATGACGTGAGATCCTTTCATTTCTCCGCGACAAGTGAGGAGATGCCTATTCCTCCTTGTACGCACTCTGTCGTCACCTACGAATCCTTTCCCCGCGACGCCATCTTCCACAACGCCCGTCTTCCGCACTCCGCGAGCTGATTCGGGGGGCTATCCGGCTGGATGGTGGTCAGCCGGGTTGAAGAAGTCGGAGAGCCTTCATGGTCCCGTGCTGAGGAAGAAATGTGGCCCACTTGTGTGGGCCACTCGGTGGTCCAACCGGCCGGCAGGAGGCCGGCCGTGCTGGGAAGAACCTGTGGCACCAGGAGGGAGATGCGCTTGAGGAACCGCGGCCCACCCAAGGGGGCCACCCGCACAGCAAAGTAGGCCTGATTCGGCCGGCCGGATGGGAGGGAAGCGCCGCATGGCGTCGCCGGTTCGAACTGCCAGGGGGGCGGCACCTCCGAGAACCGCTCAGCCAGTCGGGCCGCGCCCATTCGGGCGGAGCCGTGCCCCTTCGACCAGGATACACCCTTTGGACCGGGACACACCCCTTCGGACTGGGCACGCCCTTTAGGGTTGGGTCACGCATTTCATCGGGCCAGTCTGACCCCCTGTCGGGTCGGACCCGCCAACTATGAGTTGACCCGATCTGTCATCCCACCGGGCTTAACGGGTCGGGCCCGTTATCACTTAAATGTGAATAACATGAAGCTCGCACATCCGATCAACGCGCTGTCTGTTGAAGTGGTACCCTTGCAATGATGTGGTCCTTTTGCGTTACACATAGTGAGTTTTAGACGACTTCGGAAAATGGCCATGTTGGTTCGAAACCAAAACCAACTGGTCCAGCGGAGCAGGAACACTTATAACATAAGGACCGGATGTCCGTTTGAAATGTCGTTGACTATGATAGATTTCTCTTGATGAGATGGTTCCTTTGAGTGTACCCCATGGGAGTTCGGGGTACTATTGAGATACGGTCAGGTTGTTTCGTACACGAAACCAACTGGGCCCCATGGATAAAAAGGCTAATAACTCACTGACCGGGCATTCGATGGACGCGTCGTCTGTTGTGTTGAGATACCTATGACATGAATGATCTTTGTGATACTTCCTCGTGGGACTTCTTGACACTTGGAGTGTCGACCGTTGCCTCGTGGAGTGGATCCTGTTGGAGACGATCATATGGAGTATGGTGACCTTGTAGCTGGATGAGACCTGATGACAGGTTGTCCGATTTGATTTGGAGTGAATTGAATAGCCCAGTGGGGAGCACTACTGTGTTGGGGTGGATGAACAATGGCTGAGGAGCACTACTTTTTCAGGTGGCAGACCCACAATACTCGACAGGAGGAGTACCTCTGTAGGATATGATGGGTAGCACTACTATGTGAAGTGGCAGACCCATGGCGGGGGAGCACTACTTTGTGAGGTGGCCGACCAGCAGTACATGATAAGAGGAGTACCTCAGCAGTGTAAGGTTAGTGAGTAGCACCTTGGAGTCATGACAGGACCACTGTTCTGGAAAGAGGAGGAGTTCCCCAACAGCCGTGTTTTCTTCATCGTGAATAAAAATCTTATTTTGAGGTGAGTCGATGAACTTTTTGTTTACCTCATGATTAAGATGAGTTACTTGATAACTTAGGTATATTATGGGAATATACCTAAGTAAAGGTTATCTGTTGAGATCTTTCTTTTTGGTTTATCCTTGTTGGATTTATTGAGACCTTGAGAGTCTCAGGGTCCCTCCTGAGTATAGTTATACTAACCCCTACATGGTCTATGCCTGCACCACATTGTGTTGGATGTAGTTGACGAATAGCACTGACCGAGGCAGAGTGTACGAGGACTGGAATGTACCCGAAGGTGGATACTCAGCGTGGTGGAACACGGAGCGGAACGATTGACGCAGAGTGCTGAGGACGACATTTGTACTTACCCTTTAAGTAGGAACCCATAGGACGATCCAGGAGCTTCTTCTATCCTCCAGCTGTTTGTCTTTCAGTTGTACTTTGATTTAGTTGTACTTGTACCTTTCTTTTGGTCTTGTATTCCGGCCCCTTTGTACTTCTAGGACACATGTTATACTTCTTTACTTAGTGTTTTCATCAGCTTGTACTCTGGTTGTGTGTTTACATTTCATAAAGGAAATGCCTTCCATATTTATCGCGATTTACGCCTTTGGTGCTAGTCGCCAGCCCCTGTCCTATGGAAGGTGGGATTGGGGTAGTCACGGCATGAGCCCCGAGGATGGGTCGTGAAAGTAACTCAAGTCCCACCACGAGGTTTACTGGCCATGCACCTTTCTCGTAGAAAGAATTTCATGTTTAGACACCCTTAACTTTGGTCTACCTGACTCTATCCTAATGGGACACGTCCCAAAAGAGAAAACCTCCTCTAATACTATTTTGTCATGAACCAGGCAAGGTCGCCATCTAACCTGATGCCCACTACAAGTAAATTCGAAGCTCGCGGTACTTTTTTGGTAATGTCAGTGGTTTAAACTACCGATATATTCATCTATGGAAGTTTCCAAAAACCGCCGCTAAAAAAATGGAAGTCCCTGGTTGGGAAAACCACCTCTAAAAACGTCATAACTTCCACGAAATTCATGCGGAAAATGGGCCACTGTAGCAGTGGTTAAAACCACAGCTAAATTTAATACCGTAGCGGCGGTTATAACCACCGCAAATAGAAAACTTCTAAGATTTTTCAGTAGTTATAACAGCCACTAATAGAAAAATGCTGACATCTAGAAGAGGTTTAAACCACCACTAAAACCAGATTTACAAAAAAACAGCATCTTCTATAGCTTCTGTACTGACACCCTGAAAGAAAAACAATTCGAAGAATACAAAAATATGAATACCACTCTCATCATGTATAATAAATGATTCAAAACTCATTGAGAACCACACATATATAGTGTGCGCTACCCTCACATAGGATGTATCTTTTTTCCAATGAAAAACTAACACACACTCTCTTCTTCCCACTATAGAATACTCCTCTGGGAACTGTCTCACTAGTTATTTCCAATAATCCTACTTTATATTTCCCAAACCTAATGGGTACACACTCTCATACTTCATGATGATAAATCTATAATCACGATCCAATGAATCATGTCTGGTCATATCTAGTTCTTGTTCTCAACCCACTTACCATGAACCACTATATGTCAGTAAATTGAATATCCAAACACATCTTAGTCATAAAAAGGATAACAACCTAATCACCCACCACATATGACTCATTCTCAAAATGGAGATCTTATACCTATTCTATTTTCAACATTATATTGACAACCTAAGATCTCAATCAATAAGGATTGTTATCCAATTGACCCTACCCTCTCCCCTAAACTAAATACCAAAACTACTCAGAGTGTTTCTCATCCCATGAACACTGAATTACCATTACATTCCTCATCCCTTTCTTGGATTCCCACATAACCACAATTTTTGCTAAGTATGATAACCTAATTAAAATATATGATAAAACACTATATAATATGCTTAACATGACATTCCTCAACCATTTTATTCCTAATTCATTTCCCTATTCTTCACTATAGTAAATTTGGTGGAAAGAGAATGGTTGGTTCTGTTAATTCATTGGTAGGGGACTGATGTAGGCTGTTATTTCCTAAATATACATACTACAATCAAGAAATCAAGACATAAAAGGAAAAATTAGAAATAAATTAAATAAATAAAATAAAACAAGAAAAATAAAGGAAATGTTAGGTCATGAAAATGTTTGGTGGAAACTATGTGCCACACATGATACATTTAAAAACCAATGATGATCGCATATAATCACCCTCTCCACATTCAACATATCAAAAATACAACTAATCATTGTCACATATCGTCACCCTCTGCACCTCCATCTCCACTTCCTACTACCACCTGTAAGAACATTATATTGAATATTAAATAGTGTTACAAATTTATATTTAATCATTAAACCAATAAAACATTCAAAACTAAATGATTTTGAATTTTTGTGATTTACCTGCACACCACCCGTCGATACAGTTCCACCGGAGGCATATCAGCTCATCTGCTAATGTATTTTAGTTAACTCTTTCTACAAAGTGGATATCTGATCCCCCTGCTCATGAACCTTGTTTTGTAGAGAAAAATTATATTTTATAGCATATTTGGGTATGGGTTGACTACAACCAGGATTAGATGCAGCTTCCATCCCCGGTGGCCTGCTAAAAACCTCAGATGTTTCGGGTCCCAAACTCATCCCCCGCACTCTACTGGGATGCTCCTTCCTATGGACTTTAGAAACCAGGTCATCTTGGGAGACTAAGTAGGATTTCTCCGAAAGGCATACTATAGTTATTTAATTGTTAACTATAAATCAAATATCAATATATATTAACATAGTAAAAACTAATAATAAATTATTATTATGAAAAAATGAGTTCATACCCCAACTTCTTTGGCGGGCTCATCAACAAAACATCCATCAGATTTATTGTGAACATCCAACCCCAATTCAGTTTGGGGTGCTTCGTGCCCTAAAATATGTGACTGGATTTAAAAATGATAAATCAAAAATTTAGAATATTATATAGATAATATTGTCTTTTAAATATTTGAACTAATGGAAAGATTACTAGAGTCGATCGGCTTCTAGAAAAGCTTTTTGGCCCCGTAGTGTGACATGTGACTTTCTTTACCCGGCTTGATGCATTATTTCTTGAGAGGTCCTAAAATAAATAAAAAGCAATTTAATAGTAATTTATTCTATGACATATTCTTTTCATATACATGTATAAAGAAAAAATAAGGTAAATATAACAATATATATTTAAATACCATCTTCTTCTCATCACGATGTCTGTCAATAAAAACATTCCACTGTTCTTTGAGTACCCTATTGGGTAGCTTCTCATACATTTATTTGGAAGGACAATGAAGTATCATTGACATCGCCCAACAATATCCATTTGATTTCTTTCCATTTATTACCAGGATTTTTCAACGTCCACTTTCATGCTATCACATCAGTAACTATAAAGTTGAAAAACATCTGTATACAGAAATTCATTTTGAATATATTAATAACATGACATTCAATTACACTATAATGTATTAAAATTACCTTTATTTGGGAATAAAAAACTTCATTCATCTAACTTGGTGGCATATGTATCCAATCATCATTAGAAATAAGAAGTGAAATGGGCTCTGCTGCCAGCTGGCCTAGAATTTGGACAAGTAATCCTGCGACATCATTTGTAGGGACCCTATATGAATCGAATGTGACAACTATATTCTCTCCAATAATATTCCACACATCTGAACTTTTAATATTTTCTCCATAGTTGAATTTTTCTATCCTTATGTAATAAACTGTTAGTATAAAAACAGTCCAATAAATTTATTTATATTATAACTTATACCTATAACAGTGACCTGCTAGTATGTCTGTGATGAAGTTGAAGTAGTGCGCCGCCGCCCAACTGATGAGGCTGTAGAAGGGGGATTCAATGACTCAGCTTCTAAAGGGATGCTCATAGAGGGTGTGAGAGATGGTGTAGGGGGGCAGGGACTTGTGGCTCCAATGTCGTAGAGAGGGGGACAGATTGATCATCATCTGTCGCAATAGTGGATGAAATAGTGTATCACTTCCTCATTAGAATTCTTATTATTTAATCAAATAAAATTAAATTCATAACATATATTTCAAAAATATTATGCAGAAAAAAAAATTAAAAATGATAATGGATGCCCTGTACTAACAAACAAAATATACATAATAGTTATAATGAATGACTGCATAAATGAAATAAGTGGTTACTAAATGAATAAATAACTATACATACAATCACTTCCCCCTTCAATAATATCTATTTCATGTTACATTACTTCATCCACTTCATTCATCCTTTAAAGAATAATATTTTCAATATCATGATGCGAAAATAATTCTTCTTCTTGTTGTTTATGAGATTCAATTTCAGAGGTCAAATCTTCCACTCCATCACCCATATCATACAAATCTATTTGTATTACGTAAGAAACTACACTCCACCCATCATCCACAATATCATTCACATTATATAAAATTTTTTATTGTGATGATAAGATATATAGATCATGTAGTTCATGATCACCAACATCCATCAAGCAAGAGAAGTTCACATAAGTAAATTGCAAGGAATCTCTTTTAACACCTCTGATAATATTGACCCAATTTCATTTAAATAAAACAACTGAAAAATGTATATGGTAGTTTAATTCAATAATATGAGTCATATTTCCATAGTATTATACTTTAAAAACGTAAATATACCACTATTTTGTGTTTTCAAACCCTGTACATGATGGACTATACGAAACATAAAGCCATTCACGTTGTAAGCATCGAACTTTTTAACTTGTTTTAGAGGGCCTCGAGCAAGAAGCATCAAATTTTCTAACACCTATGATCTAGTATCAGTATTCATGATCTAAAAAAAGAAATATACTTTATTATATTTACAAAATAAATGTGTCAAACTAATATTCATATTTATTTCAATATTTATGAACTTACATATCATGAAAACCATTCTACAAGAACTTTATTAATAGGTTTCGTTATATCATTCTCATTTCATTTTCAGCCTCTCATTCGTCTCTTTGTTTGTATCCTCAACTCTTCAATAAATGGATCTAAAATTTCACTATTCAACAGCACACATCTATGTGCCTAAAATAATTCCAATTCTATCAGTGTCACATTTGAGGTCATCCCAACTGATTGACCAATAATAGGAAATATTTTTGATTTCTGATGTATTTGAGATTGAGTAGATGTGATGTATACAAGTATAACTCGATTAAATATTGTCTCAATATCATCAAAGTATCTATAACAAATGGTAATACACTCCTCATCCAAATAGCCTTCAGTAATAGAGCCTTTTTGTTGAGCTTTATTTCTCACTTATGATTTCAAATGCCCAAGATATCTGTGAAATAAAATAAAAATAATTATGAATTTAATTAAGTGCCAAAAATTGTTTATATAACTGAAAAACATATAAATAATTAACCTCTCAATTGGATACATCCATTGATAATGAACGAGGCCTCCTAATTTGGCTTCATCAACCAAATGCACAGTTAAATGCATTATTACAATAAAAATGATGGAGAAAAGATCATCTCCATTGCACAAAGGGTCAATACAAACCTCTCTTGGAGGTATTCAAGATGAAATGGATATATATATTTCTCAAATAGTTGTCTAAAAAATTTGTAGAATTGGAGTACAATAGTAGTAATTTTTTCAGGTAATAATGTACGCAAGGCCAATGGTTGTAACTGTTGTAACAAAATATGTGAATCCTGGCCTTTCATTCCATGTAACATATGATTCTTCAAGTCAAAACACCTTGAGATGTTACATGAATACCCATTAGATACCTTAACATTCTTTAAAATTAGAAGGAATGTATCTTTATCCATATTTTTCATTGCAAAAATTGTCAAAGTATACTTTTTATTCTCATGTATATGTCTTTGCAAGCATTGAGATGAACCTTCTACTTTCTATGCTCATTAAGAAATGTGAAAATAAATTTTTTGTGTAAATTCTTCTCAATATGCATCACATCAAGATTATTCCACAAAAAATTAAATTCCCAATATGGATGTTTGAAGAATATACTTTTTTTCTTCCATTATTTCGTACTGATTTCTCTTGACGATGCACTTCAAACCGGTTTCTCGCTATCATTCAAATGAAGAACCTTCCCAAATTCTTTTCCCGCATTTTAATGTTGTGTCAATATTTCAAAACCAGTTAACAACTATGGAGGTGATCTACAATCAATGAAACCGTTAAATTTTGATTTGTTCAGCCGAAATCAATGAGATGCATCGACAAGTCTTAGATTGCACAAGAATCACCATTTTCTACTGTGAAGTAGACATTTGGGCTCAAAAATAAATGTTACAAATAGGACATGACAAACATTTGTAGGTGTTCCAACCAGATAAATTACCAAGCCCAGGGAATTCACTAATTTTATACATTAAAGCATCATGCATTTTGAACATTTTCTTAGAAGAATAATCAAATGTCTCAACACCATTTCTCGACAACTCGTGTAATTATTCAATTAAAATATATAAGTAAACATCATTATCATTTCAAAAAAATATTCTAGGAATAATCGTCAAATTGATAAAATACGTTTATTGCATACACATACATGGAGGCAGATTGAAATAGATCAAAACAACTGGTCAAATTCTATAACCGGTACTCAAAGTCCCAAATGGGTTGAATATATTGGTAGCCAATCCCAATAAAACATTACTAGGATCAACTGAGAAATATGGATGTAATGAATCAAATTTCTTCCATGATTGTGAATCTTGTGGATGTCTCATTAACCCGTCATTTTTATTATCTACATAATGCCACTTCATGTGTTCAGTGGTTTTCAATGACATGAATAATCATTACAATATCGGCTTTAAAGGAAAGTAACTCAAAACCTTTTTAGGTGTGTTCCTTTTCTTCTTATTCATGAAAGTATGTTGATTCAGTCTTCCAACATCACCCATTGACTTCCATCTAGAAGAAGAACATTTTTTAAAATCCTATTTACTTGAATCCTCTCTCCAATAAAGCATACAATCATTGGGACAAGCGTGTATTTTTGTATAATTCAGACCAAGCCTGTTAACAACTTTTTTTATATCATAAAAAGACACAGGGAATTTTTCTTCAAGAAATTCATCACACAAAAATTCCAATATCGTGGACATTGCCTTATTTGTAAATCCACATACACATTTGATATGGATCAACTTCATTATAAAAGAATGTTTGGATTATTTCAAACATCCACTATAGAACTCTTTATTTCCATCGTCAACTAAAACATGGAATGTATTTTCCACATTGAAGTTTTCACTTACATTAGTCTCCATATAATCAAGAGGGTGACCCACTGATATGTTGTAATCTTGATATGTTTTTCCTACAGTCTCAAAAACATCACTTGTTTTGTTGTGATTTGTAGAACCATCATACGGTTGTTCTTATATGTTTTTATGTTGATGGTGGTCTCATGCGGTGCTGAATGCCTCATTTATAAGGTTTTCCATTTCATTTTCCATTTTCGATGAAGTTGGGAGGTCATTCTGTGGATTGAAATTAGTTCTCAACCTTTCTGTAATGTTCGATTCTCTATGGAAAAACCAATGAAAATATTGAACAAAGAATTTATTAAATATTAAATGTTCATAAACATCACCTCTCTTCAACCATTTTCTAAATTTAAATTTAGGACATGGACATCATATTCTCCCTTCAACAGATCGATTAGTAATTTCAAAATCTAAAAACTCATTCAAACCGATAATATACTGAGGTGTGTTCCTCAGTAATGTGATCCATCTTTTATCCATGTATATCACAATGTGCGTTCACAATATTAAAAAAATTAAAACCCATAACTATTACTAAATAGGGGAATATATTCATATATACTAGTAGAAAAAATATCTAAATATATTACATAAGGTTTTTTATATCAATAAATATGGTAAGTCACCCACTAGTGTTTCCATCTAAAGTAGTACAACCACAAAGGATTAGAATTAAATTGGAAGATTAGGGTGAGTGAACAAAGTCCAACCACATTAATCAACTTAAGAATGTTGGTGGTTCCCCTATCCCATTAAATTAAATAACTCTAACCATTTTTTGATGTGGCCAAATATTTAGGGGGAGATATGATCCGTGGAGAGGATGTGATAATAAAAGAACATTTTATTCAGCTAAAGGAAGATCTAATTAAATCCAAAAAATGCATCAAATAAGTGATGTAATAATTATTTCAAGTCTCATATGATATAAAAAACGATCAAAACGTGTAATGGATGATCATGAATCATTAAGTGGTGTTATGAAACCACTTGTTTTCTTCAAAACTTGATCTAGAAGATTCTTGCTAAAGTAATGTCACTTTTGGAATCTAGAATTTAAAAAAAAAATTGATTATTATAAAATAAAAATAGGTTTCCAAGCCTTAACTAAGAGAATAAATGAGGTCATATTGAATTTTGTTTATAATAAAAGATAACAAGAAATAAATTTAGTAGAATTAGACCACTAATAATGAAGAGATACCATCTATGCCACCTCGTAATAATGTTTGTAAATCTATTTTTATGAAGGGGGTGGGTAGGAAAATATTTATGTAAAAGTATGTATTTTGAAATGTTTTATTGAAAATTCCACCTTAGCTAAGGTGGATATGGAAATTAAGGAATTGGTTTTCCCTTAAATATCTAAAAAGTTATAAACAATACCAAATGTCATTATTCAACTGAAATAAGATGATCATGGGTTGTGGATCAAAGTTGGTGTTGCAAAAAATTCATTTATTGTGAATTAGATTATTAGTATAGATCGTTAAATGAAAAATTAGAAAGGAATCATATTCTATGGGATAAAAATCCAGATATAATGAAGAAACATCCATAGGTTAATAGAAACATGTATACATAATATATAATTGGAAATTTTGAAAATGTGTGTGATGTATGAAAAAATAGTATTCATAGGATTGTTCCATGTACATATCAACCTACATATTAATCAAATAAGAAAATAAGGCCATATAAGTTAGTGAATAAATAAAAATCATCATTAGGAAAAAGTAAACTAATATTGTATGAAAAAAACCACTGGATAATATTTCACATAGGGAAGGTAATAGGCCTTGGAATCTAAATTTGAGAAGTTTTTGAAATGTTTATCATATAAAAGAACTAATAAAATGGAGGGAAGTTACCAGTATCCATGTTGAATGTTCAAACATTTTACCCATGAAAAAACTAACATGTTATTTATATATATGGAATTTATAAAGAAAACCTGGAAAATAAAATAAGAACAAGAAAATTATAGTCAAAATGTAAAAAATCGATTCCACATAAATATAACATTGTTCAACATGTGTGGTGAAACATGGATGGACACACTCCCAGTGATTGTTATAAAATAATTCCACATTACCAACCACAAATAGAAATAAAACCTCCAATAATACTATCTTTTAATGAACCAACATGGGTCCCAAAGTGTATTCCTGATCACCAAGGGCAAGTGGAAAGCACCTGGGTATCAACACACATAACCATTGGAGTGATTTAAAACTTAAATAACAATACAATATCTCTCATATATAACAAGATAAATATAATTAATCAGATTGTGTAATGGAAGAAAAATTACATGACCATGAGATATAAACAGACCAATCTAGAAAGATAAACATGAAAAGAAACTAAAACAAAGTCTCCAGGTGACTATCTGTTACCACTATGCAAACCCACCATTAAAGTGACAACAACCTAGAGATGCATTAAAGCTACATGAAACTATTCTATTTATCATCATACTAAAATACCATACCTTCATACACCCAATAAAATATAAAAGGTTTGCGAAATATTCATAGTAATATACCACCATGAATATATACAATTTTATGACCATGGAAAATATTGTTCTATATAAACAAATGAAACAAATTTTTTTAAGTAATTTATTTTGAAAACAATTCCAATTAAATATCAATTGGTTTTATTAAAAACATTCCATATTACAATAAATTCAAAATATGAAAAGAATTTAATGAAATCTAAATAAGTTTAAATAAAAAAGCATCTATAAGATAAATATGTCATCATTAAAACATGGAACACTGTCATCATGAATAAAACTAAAACCAAAGAATGAATGAGATCCAGCCTATAGGAATACATTACCAAAACCCATAAGAAACACTAGACATGAAAATGTGTATCCCAGTGAATCCGATTCCTTCCATATTCTAAAATTATCCAAACCATACCACTTTGTTGTGATACACTCACAAAGGGTCACATATGTCTATAACCTTATGCACTTAAGGCTCCAAAAAATATGAAAACCAATACCTATGACTATGCGACCCACCAGTGGCTGGGGAGAGGATCAGAACTAGGGTAGGTACTCGATGGGGTTAGGGGAGATAGTGTCATCACGTTTATTAGGGGAGAAGGGGGTCAGTAGGGATAGGTGGCAAGGCCATAGGCGACACGGGAGGGGAGAGGAGCTTGGGTTTGGACTCGTCGGGGGGAGAAGCGTCACGAGTATTAGGGGGAGAATAGGGTCAGATCATGTGGGGGGAGAGTTTCCCCACTGTAAAAAAATAAATGGGTTTTGCGATGAGTTTTAGTAGCGGTTTTGTAAACCCCTGCTAAAAGACCACCACTAAAGGCGATTTATGTTATAGTGGTCGACCCAATATGTTAAATAGCCTCATGGGCATTACTGGTCTCTATAGGCAGGCACATGTTCCTGGGTATCGAATGAAAATATTTGAGAATGATTTATCTAAGTTTACCATGTTAAATTAACAAATAAAACACAAAAACCAGATCTGAATAATTTTACAAAAAGAATTAGTAATAAATTCAAAAAAAATACATTCTATAACTAAAAAGTCCAAAAGGACCAAAATTATAAGGGAAACCTAAATGACTCTCAAACCATCATGTTATAAGTGGAGAATCAGCCTCATGCACCTATGAAGAAAGAACTTCCAACCTGAAGCATCTTTATTTAGCCTGAAACAAAGAGACAATAGAGTCTAGATACAACCAAAGGTGTATGATGGGTGTGAGCCAAATACCATGTATGATACCACAAAATTAAAGATTTCATACCCCAACACTCAATAGAAAAATATATCATGCTTATTCAAAATTATTCTTCTGAAAATATTTTAAGAAAAACATTTAAAAGGTAAAAGATAAAAGAAGCACATGATGAAGACTAGTTCAAAAATTCCATTTTAATGTATAAGAGAAAATTTTCCAAGAACACACACATACAAAAGTGGTCCTCCGTATTCTAACAAAAGGCACCACGTCATGAATAGTAGAGCCATGTGGGTAAATCACTTAAGGTGTATCTAGCTCAAGTGGGTCCCTAGAACTTCGTATCTCGGTCAAAAAGTAACCCTACGATATTCGTTTGAGTGCACATGATCCACTAGTAGGCAGCATACCCATAACTGAGTTTTCCCCCAGTATCATCATCATCAATGTTTAGATAGTGTTGTCATCAATAAACTTGGTACGTGAAACAGGGGACAAACCCCACGAGATCACTAGCATACTAGTTCTAGTCCTTTAACATAGATACCCGGAGATTTTCCCTACAGCACAATCAAGTTCTACTTTCACATGGTATATCACATTCACATATCAAAAACCAAACAAAACATTACACCCAGAATCCATCACTTGCTTTCCAAAACAACATATTTAAATAAACAGACAGACACCTAAAAACATTTACAAAATACATTTTCAATTACTTAATCATTTCAAGAAAAACCTAGTATACTTTAAACAAAAGATAAACACTTGATTATATATAAAGATGTCACTTTTAAACCAAAAGCACAATGTAACCATATCAAAACTTGTTTTCCATCATTCTACAATTTACATATCAATCCCAAAAGTGCACAACAAGGCAAACCCACCCATGGTGATTTATTTTCCTTAGAAAAAAACTACATTAGAATGTACACACACCTAATAGTCCATAAAAACGCAATTCGCACTATCGAAACAACCCTTGGAACATGTTCTAGAAACATCACATCAAATCACACTTAAAATCACCACCAATCCCTTTATTAAAAATCCAATTGAAAACATAATACATAGAAACCACTTTAAAAAATCATACACACTACATGATTAAGGTATTAATCCATTTGAATAATTTATAAAACATCCACAAATGGTGCAAAAAAAATTCACACCAAAACATATTTAGTTTCACATAGAAAGAATGTCTCCCTAAAACCAAACATTTAACATCACTACCCTAGAACCCGATTCGTACATAACAACCCACATATAAAACATTTTAATTAAACAACACGTGAATTTTCCTGACACTCAACCATTTATTTTAATGAAAAAATTAATTTCTAATAAAAACATGCATTTAATTACCACCAAACCATACATGGCACACCAAAAATAATTAAGTGAACATTTTCAAAAATTCTCAAAAAAAAACCCCAAAGAAAAACATAATTGTTTCAATAAGGATACCCAATTCCATCATACATGAATGTTAAAATATTTTTAAACCACAATATACACTACCACATTTAACAATAGAACATGTAAAAATTAAAGAGATAAAAAAATTAAATCATATAATATTGTTATAGCATGTAACTGCTTACCTCGAACCAAAAATTCTTCTATAAAGACAACACAAAATACATCAATACCTCAAAAAATCAACAAGAATGAACAAAACCACTAATGATTTGGTCCCTTATCAACACAAAACCCCTTAGGACAAAGACAAGAACACTAGTAAGGAATGAGGGGGGTCTACTCGAAGTGGATCCATATGTGAAAGAGAAGAGGGACACTGGTTGGTGGAGGTCGGGGTCATCAGAGGGACCAGATTGTCTGCACTCACCAGACAGGAGCTTAGTCGGGAGGGTGATGGCTGGTCTGAAGCACGTCCGGTCAAGGACGGAGGGAGGAGGGAGCCCGCGGCTACAGTGCCACTGGCTAGTGAGAAGTCTGGTGTGGCAGCTCCTATTGGTGAAAAAACTAATGGGTGGTGCTGGATGGGAACAGGGGGACAATGGGGTGGTCCATTTCCAGAAAAAGGGGGATGGTGGTGGTCTGTGCATCACTAGATGATCATGAAGAGTAGTGCACAGGGGACGGTCATTCGTCGGAGGCCACTACGCAAGGTGGAGGAACGCGAGGTGAGGTCCTTAGGATATGGGTAGGCTTCATGGGGGATGAATGAGATATTAGGGGAGAGTTTAAATGAATCTCTAGAATAAATAAAATGTGACAAAAATGAAAAAAAAAATTAATTAAAATTAAAAGAAACTAACTGAAAATAATTATAATATTTATATTCATAATTATGAAATTATTAGTTTAATAAAACTAAATTCATTACCCAAACATTATAAAATTAATTATATTGATGATAACATTAATATTAGTATTAATTATAATAGTAATAATAATACACAATGATATTTAAAAATATCATAAAAAATAGTATTATCATTAAAATAAATTATTAAACATTTATCACATTTAATTTTATATCCTTATTAAGAATTCATTTTATTTAATTAGATGTCCATCGAGCAGGGTCACACAGTGGCTCTCGCGAAGCCACACGGCTTCGCAATTATGCTTTGCCCATGCATCACATGCTTAGAATCTCTAAAAAACTCATTTATCGACAAAAACACTGAATTTAACTTGGATTCAGCCTGTTCTTCATAGAATCATTTTGAAACCAAATAAAATAAAATGAATTACCTTATTTAAATATTAATAATAAATATTATTATACAATATTAATAACAACCTAATTTGTTTTTATATTCGTAACACCATTAATAATAATAATATTCTCAGATAATATTATTATTATTGTCATTAAATAAATTTATTATATTTTATTAAAACATCATATTTTTATTTTTATAATCATTTTATTTCATTTCATTGTTCCCTTATTCTTTTATGTTTTAATTTTTATTGAAAACTCGGATGGTTGTGCGGTCTTAGAACCATTCAATGCTTGTGCACCAGGTGACACCGAACAAAAAATGTGTGGTTTTCTCAACCAGTCTCCAAATGTTTTTAAAAAAGGGGTTCACGCAAAACCCAAAAAAACTACACTAGGCCGTAAAATAATAAAATAAAATAAATTGAAAATGTTAGGGTGAAACATATATTGTACAATAATAACATAACGATTACTTCCTCGAATGACTTTTATATTATCCGGAGTATGAATTATGAATATCATACATTGTAATGATTATGTAGTATTCAACACTGCAAAGTTTCATAAGGAATTAACTTTTTGGGTATTATCATATAATAACATCATTGAATATATCCTGGAAAAATATTCCCATTATGAAGTTGCTAAGGAGTTTCTGCTTTGAATGGTACAAAAGTTTAGCATGATAATGAAGGTTCGAAAAATTATTATCTCATGTAAATAAACATATATATGGATTTTAGATAAGGGTGGGGTGATTGAAATACATATGGTATCATAATATGTTACTCATGAAAATCAATATAATATTCTAAAATAAATGGTGGAAATTCTTGTCATTGACTTAAATGTGAAATATAAAAGTTTCCAATATTTATTGAATTGTATTATTTATATTTTCAATGATATAACTTGTTTGTTAAAGTTAATGTATTAAAATAAATTTGATAAATTTCTCGACAATTTATTTTCTTAATTGGTATCTCAAGTATTATCATAAATTTTTAATCTTGAATTGTTGGACAACACTTGGAGACTAAATAAAAGCATATTCATTTATAATTTATATAAAATAAAAATTATTATTGATTTTTTTTATACAAATAAAACCCATTTTATTTTCTATACTAAATATATCTTAGTATACCATGATATGAATATTTTCTGACATTTTTCTAGGTTTGAATTAATTCCAAACACTAAAAAATTATAATTGATTTCATTAAGGAAAGTATAATGTATAATATAATTATTGATGAAAAATTACGACAGTGAAATGAAAAATGGAATTATAGATAAATTTTGATGTTATTAGAATAGAATATATTAACATATTATTATATTTTCTATTGATTATAAATAAAAGGTATTATTCTAAATCTTACATGGTATGAGTTTTAATTATTATCCATGATAATAAATGAATATGATGAAGTTAATTTTTGTTAATATGTTGATAAAGAAATCACTAGAATGGTGAGTAAGTGTTGATGTAATGTTAATATATTTCATGAATATAATGATAATGATTATGAATCAATAGGTATAAATAATTCAAGATGAATGAATAATGGTCCCAAAGTAAGTTTTGACTTGTCTATACATATTTAAAAACATGGTGATACATATTGAAATATTTTTTAGAAGTTTGATTCAGGTAATTACCTTATAATATCATTATATATTAAATTAAAATAAGATTTTAGGATTTGGAGTTCCATGGAGATGGTATTACTATAAATTTGATGAAAAATATGAAGGTAATATATTCATGGATATTGAAGAGAAAAGTAATTTTGTCATGATTATTTTATTCAAATCATTACTTGTGAAATGTTATCATTTTTTATACATCATTAATATAGTCCATTAATCAAGAAGTAAATTTGGGGATATAAAAGAACAATCATGTGGAATATGTATAGGACCATGCCATAGTTTATGTATCATATCATTGTATGAGTTACCACATCGATATATTTTTTTACCATACTATAGAGGTGATGTGTTCTATGTCATGGAGCATGCCATGCCATACAGAATGTTGGGTCAATTTTTGGTTCATCTAATGATTTTGGATCCTATAAATTATATTTTTCTTTCTATTACATAGATACACACTAAAAAATGTTCTTGTTTTAGTATTATTTATTTCTTCCAGTTCATAGTTGATATGAATAAACCATAGAATGTGTTTGCATATAATTCTGTAGTTATTGATATTGGTTGACCTCCATACCATAGCCCATGTGTTATTACATAGTTTGATGGTTATGAATGACTATTTCCAAATGATTTAAGGCCCCCAATAAAGTTTTTATGAATGATTTTATCCATCCTTATGTTTTAAATCCCTTCACATAATAGCACCTATACCACGTTGTATCCTATGTCATTGTTATATAAAACCCTGTTAAAATCCAATATGTTGTACAATAATCCCATAAAACACATAATAAATCATGTTTCTTGGATTTTTGGAGGGTTCATGCCATCTTGGAATCATCTAATAATATTTATAGATAATTTAGCATAAAATAACCACCAATTCAGTTTCTTGAACAAGATATTTCAAGATAAAGATCCAATGGTCAAGTTTGAAGAATAAGTAGTCAAATTTATTTTCAATTTCAAAATTAACTTCAAATTAGGGGAAATATATTTCTACTATGAAAATTTGATCTATTAATATATATTTGAATGGAATAATAATTATTAAATGTTTTATATATAGTCTATTGAAGATATTTAAATAAATAAGAGAGTGTCTCTATGATATACATTGCATATAGGAAAAATAGAGAAGAATAGAGATCCAGTATTATTCCTTCTATTAAATTTATTTTTTATATGATAGTTAAGTGAGATCAAGGGAAATTCAGTGATTATTTAATTTTAATGAATATAGAAGGATAATAAGAAGTTATTTTTGAAAAAGTGATTGCATCGTGAAGAAGAAGAAGAACATTATTTAATTAAAGGAAGGAATGGAATTTATCACATGATAATGAGAAATATGTGTGTAAATTTTTTTGTGTAACAAATATAAGAATATTAACTCCATGAATGATTCTAATGAAGTGGATTTGGACGTTGAATAAGGTAGATAACCCATTTATAACATGTCATGAGTCTCAATTGTTATTAGAATTTTTTGTTGTTTCTCTACAATTGTTTTTTGAATTTTTAGATTTAGAGTATAATGTTTTAGATGGATGATTTCAATTACTAGATGCAACTAAAATGGGTACACATATAAACCCTTCCCATGTGTACCATAGAGTTAAAACTAATGGACTATATGGTCCTAAAAGAATTTATGTTGTACTATGGAATACCAATTCAATTTTAAAGTTATACCATTTATATATGAATGTATCTTCATTTTCTATGTTCTACTATAATAGTTAAAAATATTAAATAAAAATGGATAGTTAATGTGAACTATTGAAACATCACATAACATTGAAAGAGTTAACAATGAGAAGATTCAGTTGAAAAATTATAACTTTAATCCTAAATTGATTCACACCACTATCTCTTAGTGCATATCATGTCCCAATTGATCCTCCTCATGGTGTATTGGATGTTATGAAGTATGATATGATATTATAATTATATGTGAGTAACATTTTCTTTAATATCATATATATAAATTATTCCCAGTGGTATAAACAATTAAATAACGTGTCAGTGTAAAATTAATTGCACAACATTGTTGACACAATTATCTTGTATGTACACACCTGAGATATTTTCACATTTCATGTGATGGAAAAGTAAAGGAAAATGGTTTTCTAATAATCATTATAATATCTCATTAGGTTTATGGTATTTTAAATTTTATTTTAGGATAGGTATAATAGATTTATAGGATATAAAAGAATAATGAAATTAGAATGAGTTCGAAAATATGATTAATTATTCATTGATAGACTTCCTTTATAATTATCTTTAAGGAACTTTCGTATAGAATTTTAAGAAAAACATAACCACTAAATCATGAATGTGTATGAGGGTAATATGTTTGGTTTGTGTTTGTTAAAGTGTGGTGGATCAATGTTGTGGTATGAAAATATGGAAGGGGAGTCTTTTTTTATGAGACATAAGGGTAACTCTAGTAATTTTTTAAAATATTAATATAAAATAAAGTAAAATTCATGACATTGTTGTTCCAAAATTACATGTTATATAATATTAGAACAATAATTTCTTAATATAATCATATCACCAAACATATATAGGTTTCTATAAAAATTTAAACCTAATTTTTTAATAATCCACTACGTTAACCATTTTTAACCTTAACCATAGTGACAAGTATTTAAAAATTTCTATGTTATAATATTACATATAATAAGAAACGTTTCTCATATATGGCCATTGGATTAAATTTTAAACCATATTTGTCTCCCAAATCTTATTTCAAGATATATATTATTTAAAATAAATTTAATATATCATTATTTTCATAAATATCATTAATGAAATTTTTCACACAATCAATTTAATTTGACTATTAGGACATAATCCCATGTATGGAAATAGAATATATTGCTTTAACAGATCCATACTATTTTATATTTATATTTAAAATATATAGGTAACTATAACCAACCAAAAATGACTTAAATTTTCTATTTTTAGAATCATTTACATAATATAACATCTCATTCCAAATGAATTGTGTCGGTGTTGTGTAACCATTTCACATAATTATATTGTAACTAAAAAAGAAAAAAATTAACATGATAAAAAATTAATTCATTATGAAAATAAAAATTATGACAAAATCTAACCCACTTGTTAGCCCTATTTAAAAATTTTAGACAAATTAAAGTATTGGGCTGTATATTTTGGATATTCCACTACTTAAAATTATATAAAATTTCATTTTTTTCATTTAATACTACATCAAAAGGAAAAATATTCTATATTATAAGGTATTTTGATGCAATCATGTCATCCATTTAAATTAAATGGAATTTTTGATAAATGTTTGTTTCCTTATTAAAAAGTTTTTATAATTAATTTCATTATTTACGCTTTACTAAGGTGATAAATTTTACCACAGTTTGCATAAAAAATTCCTACAAATCAAATGGGTATATTTAATAAATATGATACTAATGATTATAAATATGGAATATAATATTTAAAAATCATTTCATTGGTTTTTTAGAAATTTTTTGAATAATAAACATGTAAATTGTAATGATAAATATTTTCCAAAACAATAGATATTTATGTATTCATAATGGCATATGTCATAATCATTGAAATTTCTAATCCTAATATTGATAAAATATATATTATATAAAATTAATTAATATAAAAAATTTAATGAGGCATTTAAATTTTTTTATTTAATGGAATGAAATGATAGCTTTACAAAAATCTAATTTTTCCACTACTAACTAAAAATTAATTTTTTTATAAAATTATTCAAATGTTTAACCTAATATTATATTGAAATGACAAAGGAAATGATTTAATTTTCATATGATAAAATTTAAAAAATTATAGGTTTTAAAACTTGGTGTTGTCTATTAATAATGCTATCAATGATGTTATATATATTTAAGGAGAAATATATCATAAAATCTCATGCAGTTACAATTTCCCTAGTTTCTCTTCCTTAATAACTCCAATTAACATGATAAAAAATCGTTCATAATTTTTGATAATGTAAATTTTAGGGAACCTAGGAATATACCATATGAGTTTCGAACTGGGTGTGCGGTAAGAGATTATTCATTGTGCACTAGAAAGTTGGATTATAAGGAATCAATAAACTCTTTTCTAGGTTATTATACTGAGATTTATCCATTCCAAAACAATGGCCTCTTGTTGAATCTATTCATGAATGTATTTTTTATAAAACCTCACTCAATTCAGTATAATGTGTGAGGATATTCTCTTATACATGGGATTATCCTAAGAGATCTTAGTAAAAATTTATTATTTTTCTCCAAATTAAATAATACTCACCTTAATTCCAAATGATTCCACTCAAGGAAAACATTTATAAATATTACATTGATTGGATGGTTTAATATTTATAATAAAAATTTATTGCACAAACCCAATTAATAATTCATTAGTGTTTAGGGGACTATACACATAAAAAAGCATATTTCAGATGTAATAGAAAATTGTTCATAATCAATATCCTCTTATGGAAATTCATTGAGACACAACCCTTTTCGAAAACTAGTAAAGGAAAAACACTAAAAGAGTGAGCTCAAATGCTCAGTATGTGACAACAAATCAATGAAAATAATTTTTTCAACACAATAATATACAATCTTGGATATGTATAAATTTAAAATTTAAAATAATATAAAATAATAATTATTAACGAGAAGAAATAAATATAAACATAACATCTCAAACAATAACACATTTACCATGGAAGAAAATTTTAACATGAATTATATAACATTGTCCATGTATTGTAGAAATGAAAATGACAAAATAATAGAAATATTATTTCATATCTTATTAAACCTTGATAACTCATAACTCATTTACTTTTAAAATATTGAGTGGAGATAAATCCCATCAAAGTCACCCATTTGGATTCTATATACTTCCTAACCTATTCCTGTAACATTTTCTACATGATGAAAATGATCCATAACCCAACTTATTACAGAGATATATAGGTTCTATCCATCTAATAATCTATGAATTAGTATTCAAATTGAGAAAAAATCATTAAATAACCCCTTGAATGGAAAATGTATTTAATGAAATTTTAAAATAATTATATAAATAACCAATGAAAATAAAATCAGCATATTTTTATATCCAAAATGAAATCATTCCATTCTCTAAACAATTCCATGAATTGATATGCTTCTCTAGAAACATCCTAATAATGTATTAATATAAATATCATGATACATAATACTTGATCACCAAAAATAATGACACAATAAATGAAAAATATAATGTGTATATTGAAACATAACTCCATTAATGATGTATCAGTTCTTATGATAATGAAACCTAAAATATTAAATAGTTCTTTGAAAACATTTTAAACTCCTCATTGTAAAAGTCAGTATAATTAGTCCTTTTTCAGAAGTTTTTGTTTTTTATGGAATATAAAATGAAAACTAGTCATGGTAATAATCTTTTATAAAAAACCTTTATCCTCAAAATAAATATTAAAAATTATATTAAATGGAAAATATTGATAAGTAAATGATGTTAAAATGGAAAATTGTATATCTCAATGAATTGAGTTTAAGATACACTGTCCCTTACAGTTACATTATATTTCCTCAAAAGTGATTTAGCTTTACGTATGATCAATATAAACATATTAATTACCTATTCTAAAAAATTGATAATATAAATTTTCATTAAAACTATTAATTAATTTCAATTCTTCTTATAATTTAGATTTTCATAATCATATTTCATCCTTGGGTGTCAATAATCATATTTATTTTGAAATAAGTTCATTAAAGCAGTGTTGATATAATGTTTTCTAAAAAATACCTTAATTTATAACAGTTAAAGGTTATTTAATTGATGTTATATAAATAATTATAATTCTACAATACAACTACATGTTTGTTCTGGTCCCATTTCAAGTTAATAGTAATTGAAATGTTCTAGTTTTTTATTATTTAATGATATAAAAGAATTACCAAAAAATGATTATAACATTTATTATTATACATAATTATCCATATTAATGAAATATATCTCTAATATATATCATATATACTCATATACTATTTACTAAAACCTTCTATATATGTTAGTGCATGGAATGAAACATGATTAATCATAGAAACAGTAATATGCTCAATGCATGATTAGGGAATCTAATACCAATTGAATGACTTTTGTAAAGGTGGGTAAGAATATGATCATTTGGGAATAGTAGATAAATTATAAAAATAAATTTTTCGAAAAATAATATTATAAAAATCATCAAGTATGTGGTGTAATGGAACACTAAAATAATCTCTTCGTGGGGGAGGTAATATATATATATGAATTAACAATTATTATTTTTTCCCTTAGTGGTTGGATGATAATAAATAATGGTTTTATAATTATTATAATAGAAACTCACAACAATAATAATGATAATTATATTATTATAATATCATTATGGTAAGAGTTTAATAGAATGAATACATATGAAATGTAATGAAATATGTGATACCTACATTAAGACCTTAAACGTCCTATTGGTGAAGGCCCTGGATTATAGGATCTTGTGATGATTCATAGGGACATTGGGAATTTTTTTTATTAATGGAATTGATTTTAACATTATTATGTTAGGAGATTAATATAATTCCAAAATATTAGTGGATTATTGAACATGTGGAAATGATCTCCCTTTTATAAGTGAAGAAGATGGAAAACTCCCTGGAAAATAATGTTATGTATTGTTTAATGATGGAATGGCATAAATGTGATTTGATTTTCGTAATGTATGGTTGGTAAGTCATATAAGTAATAAATTCTGATGTATTTATTTAAATAAGTTCAAAAGTTCATGATAATTATAAACATTCGAGGAACTATAATCTAGTTGTTCAAACACTTATTACTCAAGATTAAATATTTATCAAATCCTTTAATTTATTATTAAAAATATATGTTGGCCAAATTTCCAAATATCAATGTGATGAAATAAAAGTTTTACTCCATTTATTCTAATTCAATTTCAAAATTGGATAAAAGTAAATATTATATTAGAACATATAATGTGTCAAAAAACTATTTTTCTACAACCATTTCATTTTAATCATTAAGTGTACACGATGTCATATGAACCTTTTCATACATTAAATGAGTAGTAATTTATTTTTATAAAATTTTAAACAACATATTTTTGTTTTAGTTTTAATTTTATTTAATTAATATGAAAAATAAACAATATTTAGAAATTTATTTTTCCTGCAAATTCTCCATCCTATTAGAGTATCAAATTCTTACACCAGGTAAGCAAATAATTATGCCTAAAAATAAATTGTATCTTAATAAATAATTTTTGACACACTAATTTTATTTTCTAAAATCATTTAATTTTATTTACTTGATGAAATAATATTTAAAATGCTAATATATATAATTTTTTAATAAATACTACTAATTTTCTAAAATATCAAATATTGGTTTATAATTAATAAATCATATTTTAAAACATATAATGTTAATTAAAAACAGATATTTTCAATTAAAAATATTTCCATATTTTATGGTTATTCATAAATATTAAAATCCATATTATTTTCAAATACATTATTTTTCACTATTATCATATATATAAATTATTGCTCAAAATTTAAAAAAATCATCACATGATGATATAATCATGATAGGTATAAAAGGATGTTACTTTCAAAACATAAATTTATAGAAGTGATAAATATAAAATATTTATTTTGTTAAATAAATAAAATTTATGAAATCTTTTTATAATTTAAAAAATAGAATTTTTTATTTTATACTATTTAATAGTTTAAATAAAGTGGTTAATTTTCTTGATACCTTCTAATATAATGGATATAGCCATAATACTCAAATGATACATATATAGACACATATAATTAATGAAATATTTATTCATCATAGATGTCCTTCTTACAACTAACAGTTATCTTAAATTGTGAATGTTATAAATGAAAATTTTTTAGTTATAAAATGTGGAATACAGGGAAGGAAATGATAGAAAAAAATTAAAAAATACCATTGGGAAAAATAATGTGATATAATTTTCCTTAGGGAATATATGGGTTACTCAAATAATGGTTTAACATATCAGACGAGTATACCAAGGAGGAATTAGATCCTAGGCAATAATCCTATTAAAAATCTTAATAAGATTCATTTTATATCTACTATCATTGAAAATAATAAATGATTCAATACATAACTAAAAATCTATAATTTATTATGAAAATAATAGTATGTTATTTATTACTCGTAATGTAATTAAACTCTAAGTTCGATTTTATTACTAAATTTTGATTATTGGTGGTGGTTTTTCGTTGTCTTTGTAAATGGTTCCAATTACACCATTGAGTGGAATTTTTTTCATAATTCAAATATAATAAATTAAAATTGAATAAATATATATAATCATAATTCAATTCAAAAAAAAATTACTAGATTAAAGTTTCAATTTACAATAACATTATACAAAAAAATATTATTGGTGATTCCTTAAACATTATGTTATTGAATGATTTTTGTCATATTTAGCCATTATTTTTTGGATAATCATTAACATAAAAACATTTCTCGAGAAAAAAAATATTCCTAAAAAATTTATATACATATCTATGATATATTTAGAATATATAAGATAAAAATACAATATTTTATATACTATTAAAATTTACCCATTCATAAACATTTTAAATTATGAAATATAAGGATTTTGAGATATTTAACTATTTTTATACTATATGATCCTAAAAAAATTAATAAAAAATGATTTAATACTATTCATTTACAATTATAAATTATTTATAAAAACATAAGTTAATATTCCCATTTATATGAAATAAATTTCATAGTGATATATAATTTAAAAATATATTTATAAAATTAAACTAATGACAAAATATTGTTTTCTAACATGTTTAATTTTATTTCATAGAAATAAAATTATAAATATAATAATTATATCCATGATTACCATATCATGAAATAATGAAATTTTATTTCTTATTGTATATTTATATATTCCATAAAAAATAGTCTTCAAATTCCCAGACCATCTTTCCTAACAACTTTCATTTCTCACTGTCATCCTAGAATCAACATGCAATAAAATTTATAATATGTCTTCTATTATTATTTAAATAATTTTGTTTGAAAATAATTTTTCTTCTATGAGATATAACATAAATTTTTATTTAAAATATTTCTATTTCATCCATGATCACTTTTCATAGTCATCATCTCTACATGAATTGCCATGAAATTATATTTTCCATCATTCCATATTATTTAGTATGATAATTATATAATACAAAACATTTACTAAATAAAATTCTAAAAACATTATTATAACTATTTTTAAAATTTTAAATGAAAAAATTTCATTTTAATTAATAAAATTAAAATGTAAATATTATTGAAGTGTTTAGATATAAATGTTCAATTACAACAGACAACATTGGTTTGATCATATTTCAAATTGTTATTTTTAAATTATATAAGATGCTACAAATTTTGATATCCCATTTTTCATTTGACCAAAAAATCATGATATGAACCATTTCTAATGTTCGTTCATTATATATGGAATCATTAAAATCACAATATTTCCATGAATAAAAATTTTACAATCAACAAAAATCCATAATGAAAACATCACTTTTTTAAAATGTTAAAACAATCATAGACCATTTTATTTCAACCATTAAGTGTTAGGGGAGTTATTAGAAGAATAAAGTGACTAATAATATGTTGGATTATAAATTATTAACAATGGTATTTCTTATATCCTGAATAAATGTGTTTTTCTATTTTTATTTTTCTTGGGGTGAGGGATCTCCCATGGTTTGTTTTATTATAGTGTAGTAATGGGGAGATGATATTTTTTGTTTTTTGATTCTATATGGGAAGGCCATTTTCGGTTTGGTGGATCTCTATTGATGAAAGATAGTTTTTTGGACATTCATAAATGGGTGGTTCCTAGATTAATAATGTATTACTGACATTTGAATAATATTATATAAGATAAGTTACACTATAGAATATTTTATTACATCATTTTCACGAGTAATAACTTTTTTGATTATTCTTAATGTTTCGTGGAGTCTATGAGGTCAGTTTTTTTAGTTTCTCCTAACATTGGTATGCTTCACCATTATAAAATTCATTTTATGATGATTTTGTTTTTTGTGTGTTATATATAAATCTATATGACTACAGATCACACTGTGACCCTCAGGATTTTTATTGTTGTAGGAAACCATGGTTTTCAATATGAATATCATTAATTTTAATTATTTTTAGGTGAATGGACCCTTGTTATTTTTTGTACACCACACGTAGTTCTTAAAATCATTCCATATTTTTATAATGACCAAAAACACACACACAATGATGGTATATCATTAATGTTTTTTATTATTCAATATCTATATCAAATTAAACTCTATTTTCAAAAAATCCATGGAAACATATATTCCCTAAAGGGTTTTTAAGATCCATTACATCTTTTATTGGTGGATATTTTTTTTAATTTTATTGATTTAACAAAAAAAAATTTGATCAATTTTTTTTCCACCCACACCCATTTATTCAGTTATACCTTGGAATTATCGTAATTATTATCTTTGGATCTACTTGTCTTGGGTTATTTTATTGATTAAAATTTTGTTATATCTATTATTGAGGGTTTTCCTTTGGGTTTATCAACTATGTAGTCATTCTTATATTAATTCTATCATGTGTAATATGATTTATTATTTTGATGAGGTTGGGAATTATATAAGTATCCTTCAATATTTCTATGTAGTTCGGGGATTATCATGGTTTTTTCATTAATTATCATGATGGCATATATTTTCAAATCATGTTAAATAACCATATTGGTTGAATAAAAGCATTATGTAGTAAATCATAATAGAATTAATTAAATTCTTATAACTAGATATGGTTACGATTATTAATTTATATGGATTATTTTTATATAATATTCAATATAGTTATAGTGTTTGATTCAATTTTAGTGATTAATTAATTGTTAATAATTTTTATAAACATATATAATGGATACCCAAAATTATATAGTTTTATATTTTTCATCAAACTATGATCTAATGAGAATTTGGGATAGAAATAATGAATTTATTTACTTATTTTATAGTTTTAATATATATTTTTATGATTTATGGTAATATATATTTTTATTCTTTCATTTGTTAATAATTGTTTTTGCAAAAAATATTTCTAATAAATCAATATGGTTGAAATTATGAATGTTGGATTGTCATGATGGTGATTTTCTTAATGGATGGATAGTTTTTTTGATGAAAATTTGATGACTATATTAATTTTTTGGTCATTTTGGATTTTAGTTGTTCTCTGGTTTTTCTAGTTTTGGGAGGAGGAAGTGTGGTAATGTTGTAGTTTCCTAGGGTTATGGAAAATGGGATTCTTAATGATGTTGGTAATGTAAAGGTTGACTAAAATGAGAAAAGGAAGATGATGAACAAATTAAAACTCTTTTTAATAAATTAAATAGGATATGGAAGAATTTCCTTATTCTTATTGATTTTATTAAAATTAAAAATAGGAACTGGTGTGGCTAATCTAAAATGCTACTGGATATAATAAATAGTGTAAAATAATATGTACTAGTTGGGATAAATATAATTCCGTGAATATTTTGTTATTGGTAACAATAAATATATACACTACTTATGTTATGACTAGATGATAAATCAATTATTTTTTTGGTTTTCTTATGATAATATATATGGTTAGTTCATGGTGTAGTGATAGTAAGGGTTGTTAGCAATTGATACTATTGATGTTATGAATATTAAGGGTGATTGTTGTCCTGGTCAATTATGAAACCATATTTTTTTACTATGTGTGACTATTATATTTATTATATTTGATTTAATTTTATTATACACCACAACATGATTCATATGACCTCACTAACACGCATATGGTATTGGATCATGAGTAACTCCATAGCAATTAGGTTGAAGAGGGAACATATGACTCATTGCTCCCTCTCACTATAAGGATGTATAATAGGACTTAATTTTCCTTGTTATTTAAATACATTAATGGTTTTAATCAAATTATTTATATATAGACATAAAAAGGGTTTATAATGTGTTTTTTTTTAGTTTTATTATGCATGGTAGAGATAAAATATGGAGGTCATGTCATTTATGTACATCATTTATATATTACTCTAATATCATGTGAATGTGATGTGATGTTTTTATAGGATCATAGTGTGTTATATGTAGTTATTATATGTGAATATGTGGTTATGTTAATATATGTAAGGGGATTATGTAAACGATATATGTTTTGGGTGTGTGAGAGTAACCTAATCAATGTGAATTTGATTTTATGTATCTTATGGAAATATAATAGTTTCATTATATTTTATTCTGCATAGATGTGATACTATGTGATTAAGTCCTTGTAAGGTTTATTAAATTATCTCCAATCATAAGTGTGTTTTTTCATCTATTTATTCATGGATGCATTAGTATATGTGATCTATATTTTCATTTAAGGATTTGGAGAGGCTCTAACCATGTGCACATATATTATCTCTGAAAAATATATAATTATATTTTACTAGTTTTCTGGAATATTTGGGTGATTTATATAAACTTTATTACATCAAGGACATCATTATTAGTGTTATTATTTGTTCTAATGAAGTATAGTTTAAATATTTTATTTTTATAAGGTAATTTATTCAATAAATGTATATGTAATGTTAATTTGGATTGATTGATGTTATTTGTGGTCGAATGGAGGTTTATATAATTGTTTTTGGGTTTTGAGGATTTTGGTTCCAATTTTTTTGGGATTATACACATAGTTCTAGTCTCCATCCTTTATATTATCAGAAGTGGGAATTTAGATTCCCGTTATTCCTCATCTCTAACCACATATGGGTTTTAATGAAGGTATGGTCTAGAAAAAATGGGTCACAAAGTAATGGTAGTTATTGAACTATAAATTATAAATATGAGGTGGTGATTATTGAATGGATTTGCTTAGGAAACAATATTTTTGAAACATTTCATGTAATGATGTAGGGGTTATAAGATAATATATTACTATTTTTCTCCCCAATGAGTAGACCATGAGTACCTATTCTATCTGAATGACCTAGGTATGTTATTTTTGATTGTAATATAGATACATTATAATGGTTCATGCATGATACATTTTCAACTTCTTCTCTAATTGAGGTATTTTAAGGGATGTTTAAATGAATCTAAATAAATGATCTTAATAAATTTCAGTAGTTCAATGAATTGATATATATTTAAGGCATATATACAAGACCAATGGTCATAATTTATGTAATTTTCTCTTGGAAAATGTGTTTCAAGATGAACCACAAGATCTTTGGTGGTTTAACCCAATATAATAAGAATAGTAGCACTGGAATATGTTTCAAGAGTTTCAATGTGGGTTAATTGTAATGTTAGAGGAGTTGTTTGTTGATATAGATATATAGATATTACTAGGGGAGATGGGAATTTTATTCTAAAATATATATGATTGGATAGATTAATATATAGTTATTTTAATTATTTAGATGATAGAGCCTTAAAAATATAGATTCTTTTTTCCTGGAGAGGATGAGTAGTTATCCATTTCATGGATGGTTTTTTAAAAAAATTCCTATAATGCTCATTTCTTTGATGATGTTACTGTTTATTTATAATATATTTAATTCCCTTCAATGGGAGATAATTAGTATATTTTGGATCTATAATAAATGTGTTCCCTTATACATTTGGAACTAAAATTTTTCCCTTACAATGGGGTTATAGAACTATGTTTTATGGAGGCACTACATTCAATATTTTAGTATTATATCATCCCATTTATAATAAAAATTTATCTTCTGGTGGAATATAAGGAAGAATAAATTAATATAATTCATTTATTTAATGAAATGGTTATTTAGGATATATTATTTTATACTACGTAGTAGTGTTGTAGAAGGTGGATCCTAGATATCGAGGCATTAAAGTTTTCAGAAAACCATTTTTAAGACATATCCTTCTCCTTACTAATATTTTTTCATCTATTAGTTTTTTAAATACTTATAAGGTCATTTATTTTTGTTAATTTCTGGTAGTGTTGTTATTTGGATATTTTAGTGTCTGAATATTTGTTATGTTTTTTAAGGTATATACATTTACCTTTGGTTGCATCCTTAGTATTAGTTACCTCAGAAGCCTTATTTGTAGCATAAGAAGTTTTTTTAGTCTGTAGTATGGATATGGATTAGTTAGATGAATAACCCATAAGTTCCTCATCATTAGGGATCTTTTTTTGAGCATGGTATTTTTTGTGCATTTTCTAGGATTTAGTTTTGTAAAGGATCATGGAAAGGTCATTTCCATTTTTTTGTTTCTCGCATCATTAAATCGATATATCTTCAAATGTATTAAATAATTATCTACATCCATGGGGTTTTTATTGTTTTATTTTGTATAATGAAAATAATTTATCAAAACCACTTTGATATGGATATTAGAACACCAGTTTTATAGGATAATAATTTCCTAATTGTTGAATAATCCTAATATGGATCATACTGGTTTTCTTATTGTTTCTTGGGATGTGATTTTCTTATAAATAATAATTTTTAGGGATATGTTTTTTACTATATTTGATGTCATTTAATTACATTATTTTTAATATTTAGTGCATGTGATCATCAGTTGATTTTGGTTGAGTTTTTAATTTCTTTATATGGTAGGAGAATATGACTTGGAAATTAGTGGGTGAGATAAGATAATTTGTTTTATGCTTTACGATATATTACACTCTCCAATGGATGAGATAAAATTATTCTTGTTGAAGGTTTTTGTTGTGGTATTTTCAAGTGTTATTGAGATATTTTTGGATTTATTCCCAGAATTGTTTTTCACAATTCCCCCTCAGTGTTATAGTATGTTTAATATTGATTTTTGGACTGTTGTCTCCATGATTTCAATGGATACTAATGGAATAAAACCTTTAGAGATGCATGAATTGGGGATTTATATTAATAATTCACTAAAAACATTGTTTAATCTAGTGTAATGTGTAATATTTGGATGCACATTATTTATTCTTCATGAGTAAAAAACATATATAAGATTTATTATAGACTATTGGTAGCTAAACCCAGTAATGGAAAGTAACTATTAACCCCCCCCCCCATATGATTGTTGATTATTTCAATTAGTTAAAGGTATTTGAATTTTTTTGATGATCAATATATATTTAGGATGTCTTCGTTTTAGGGTAAATCTTCTTGTTATCTCAAATATAGCTTCGATGTGACATTATAAACCGATAGAGTTTTTCATTCTATTTCATAAAGTCCCGAGATATTTTAAAATGAAGTGATTTATTTGAATCTCTTTATTATTACATGATTAAAAAATGATAGTGAATCCCAAAAAACTATTTTCTTGAGATGAATAAGTGAAATATTCATAAATGTAAATAATTAAATAATTAACCATTTATGTGTTCCCCATTGTATCTAAAAAATTATTTTTACCCATTATTTTGACGATCATAGTGGAATAATCATGTGTTTATTACCTACATGGTGTAACCCTGGGATGAAACTAAATTAGTAGTCATATAGATTAAACTTATATTATTATCGTAGTTTTCTACAACCTTATATAAAATATTTTGGATTCTACTGGGTGGATTTTAATTGTACTCATGTGTTATAATTATCATTTAAATGAATTGGTAAAATGATGCATTATAAAGAGGATTTCATCCCCTTTACATGTTTTATCTTAAAAAATGGTTAATTATATTATTAATTAAGGGGAAATAGATTCAAAAACTAAACCAATTATATCTATCCACTAATATATATTGTGTCCTTTGAAATTAATCATATTATATATATAATGAGAACTGTAGTGATATTTTATCATCATAATATATGTTATGAAATATATTAATCATATAGTATGATTAAGAAAATAAGTAACATGAAAATAATTTAATTCTCTTAATATGTGTCACAATTAGAGTCTATAATTTATCAATGAATCAAGTTCATGAAATAGATATTAGGGATTTATGTTACGCTTTAATCAAAAAATATGACAAAGCCATTTTCATCAAAGTCAATTATACTTTAGTGAGTATATATCATTAAATATATCATTAATATTAAATCCTGAATGAATATTTACATTTCCCCTCATAAAAACATAAATAATAATACTATTGATTTATTTCAATAATTTTTTTTGGATATATTATAGAAATGTTTTAAAAATATAACTTAAAAATCAATATATATCATACCATATAAAATACCTTGTAAGTAACAATCTAAAACTATTTTCAAAACACTTAAACTCTTGTAGTGATCCTACCTGAGTTAAAATCAATCTAAATTCTTTAAATAGTAATTTCTAACCCCATCATTATTTTATTTTTTAACTTAAATGGTGATATCAAACCTTTCATCTTACATCTCGAACAAATTTATTCTCCCCAAATAACCTTTCACATAAAATCCCATGTTAAAATTAAAGGTTACACATATATCAACGAAATAAGGAATCTCATTAAATGAAATTAATCATAATGATAAATTAGTATATAATATTAAAATGTAGTAAACGTTATTAAAACACAATTACTCTAATTTAGATATAATCCAATAATGTAATACATATAATTACCATAAATAAAATTGAAGTATCCCATTTTCAATGAATAAATTTTCAACCATAAATAATATATATAGCCGACAATATAATAGACTCTGATTATCCAGAATTATAATCACATACAAACCCAATGTTTTATTTAATCCACAATAGAATATTCCTCTAAAACCCAATAAATATTTAAATAACCTTAAAATCCCACCACAAAAAAAATCAAATGGCATATATGAAGGTTCCGGGTGCAGCGGAAGCACGTGGTTGGATGTGCCCACGTGGCTTTTTGTCATTAGAAATGATCCATCCATGATCAATACGATGTTAAATGTCAGTCTCCACAGATCGAATCACTGAAATAGACAAAGAAGATGGTTTTTCCCGGAACCACAAACAAGGATCATTACAGGTTGATTATAGTTAATTTAATTAATTATAAAGAAATACCTTTTGGGTGTTCTTTCTTCGTTGATGTTCTTGATCACGTTGTCAATGTGATCCATCGTTGCGTCGTAGAAGCCAAGTGTAGACTCCCTCTAGCGGTGATCCACACGTGTACCTTGTATCTCTAGACTTCGCCAAAGGATTCTCTAGGTGATAGCGTGGAGAAACCTTTTCTTTTGTTGTCCACCTTAGATCGTCTTGATCCGATGGAAGGGGGTCTCTCTCGGTCTTGAGAGCATTCTTGGAGGAATAGGTTCTTTCAGTCTTGAATGAATTCTCCAGAGATGTTGTGCACAACGATTCTCTTGTGTAGGAGAAGAGTTGGGTTGTGAGGATATTTATAATTGAGTTTGAGGTTGTAGATATATGACAATAAATAAATGTGTTACGCATTTCATTTATTTCATTAACTCTTATTGAAAACCCCCATGTCGAATAATTAATTCCTTGACATGCGCTCACGCTGATTATAATAAATATCATTTAATAAAACGATATTATATCCCCCAAAAACCCCACTTGAAAAACTACATGGCGTGTAATAATAAATACATGCCGTGTACTTGTTTTTCATTGAAAACTACACGGTGTGTACATTAGATGTACACGGTGTGTATATCTTGTTTTCATTTATTCATTTCCTTTCCAAAATAAAACTACACGGTGTGTACATTTAATAATACACGGCGTATACTTATTCTTTTTCCTCCATCATTTAAAAAAACGTAGGCTTCCTAGAATAATTATTAAACCACATACGGGAATATTCTTTATTCAACTTGAGATATTTGGATACACTTAGTGTGTGACCCTCTAGGCCTCTTTCTCGTTGGCATTAGGTAGGCTTGCCTAAAGTCCAAGATTACTATCTAGCAACGGGTCAAGGCACCCAAGAGAAATAAGTTGAAGCCGCATTGACGTATCACATCATACAAACTCTTACTGTGTAATTTAATCCCTTTGTCTCGATATCTCATCAAGCAGGTTTCTTGGATGTGTCATAAAACTATATGCTTGATCTTTCGTTCTTTGATTACCTAAAATAAACTCGTCGTTTACACCATGGCCATGGAATTTAATGCGACAGTTCTATTTCAATCAAAGGGTCGAGATATCAACTTCCATAAATGGAAGGGACAAATCCTTCCTCGACTTATCCATTAACAACATGTCACTCGTGATGCACCCAACGTACCCTACGTCTCGCCAACTATCTGTGTGAAGGTTTTCATCAGTAAATCTAAGTGCGTGAGTGATGACATGAGTTAATGATAATATTTCAGTCTAAGAACCATTACACACGCTCGTAGATAGAAATATCTGATGACACCAAGACAAGCGGAATTACTACTAGCAGGTCTGTTCTCATAATCTCCCATCATAGATATTACCAAGTAGGAACTCCATGAGAGAGAGTCTCGTCTTCTTACGAGTACTCGCACATGATGGTCTGTATACTATGTGTCCTATCATAGTATGTCATCCAACCAAAGAACGTTATTTAAGAATATTGTTATAGAATTTCAAGGTTCTCATCATAGCGGGGATCTATTATGGCCTTATTAATACAGCAAATATTCCAGGATGTTATTATATTCTAGTCATGCAGAATAATGAAAAATATATAATAAGTGAACATTTATGTAATAAAAGTACGAAATAGTTGGTTCTAAGGACACCAAACCTTACAAACTCCCACTTGGACTAGAGCCAACTGCCTACGACTTTTAGACCTCTATACCTCACATGATGATCATGTTTCTACTGAGTCAATGCTTTAGTCAATGGGTCATCCACATTATCTTCCATGGAAATACTACTCACTGCAACTTCACCTCTCTGAGAAAAATCCCTCAAGATATGATACTTCCAAAGTATGTGCTTTGTCCG
Source organism: Viscum album (assembly GCA_963277665.1). Lineage (NCBI taxonomy): Eukaryota > Viridiplantae > Streptophyta > Magnoliopsida > Santalales > Viscaceae > Viscum > Viscum album. The sequence continues at coordinate 604,259,772 of OY728161.1, read as the reverse complement.
CTGATGTGACCTTAGCTCTTTTGCAAGTGCCACCGCTGAAGTATTATCACAATAGAGTGTGATAGGATCTTTACTGCTCGGTACAACATCCAGCTCTTGGATGAAGCTTTACATCCATACTGCTTCTTTAGATTCCTCAGAAGCTGCGATATACTCGGACTCTACTGTAGAATATGCCACCACACTTTTTTTTGAGCTCTTCTAACTCACTGCACCTCCATTCAAACTGAAGATGTATCCAGTCTGCAACATCATTTCATCTTGATCAGTCTGGAAACTATCATCTACATGTCCTCTGATGACTAGTTCCTCATCCCCTCCATAAACTAGTAACATATCCATAGTATGCCTCAGATACATAAGGATAGTCTTGACTGCCATCCAATGGCAGTCTCTTGGATTACCTTGATATCTGCCTACCACACTTAATGCGTAAGAAACATCTAGCCTCGTATATAGCAAAGCATACATGACTGACCCAATTGCGGATGCGTAAGGGATCCTTACCATACTCTTTCATTCCTCATGTGTTTGAGGACACATTTTCTTGGAAAGATGAATGCCATGGGACACTGGCAACAATCATCTCTTGGACTGTTCCACACTGAATCTCTTCAGTAGCTTGTCAATGTATGTACTTTGACTCAGGCCCAACATTCTCTTGGATCTATCACGATGGATATGGATCCCAAGAATATATGCCACCTTGCCCAAGTCTTTCATGGAGATGCATTTATGCAACCATTCCTTATCTGACTGTAAGACAGGTACTTCGTTAACAATTAGCAATATGTCATCAACATATACTATTAGGAATACAACTGCACTTCCACTAAACCGTTTGTGGACACAAGGCTCACATTCATTCTTAACAAAGCCAAATTATATAACAGCTTCATAAAAACGAATTTTCCATGACCTTGATGCTTGCTTTAATCCATAAATGGATTTCTGCACCTTGAATACCTTATTGGCATCCTTTGGAGTCACAAACCCTTCAGGTTGTGTCATGTAGACATCTTCCTGGAGGTTCACATTAAGGAAAGCTATTTTGACATCCATTTGCCAAATTTCATAGTCATAGTAAGCAGGAATAGCCAATAGGATTCTGATGGACTTCAGCATTGCAACCGGTGAAAAGTTTTCATCAAAGTCAATTCCTTGATGCTGTCTAAAACATTTTGCAACCAGTCGTGCCTTGTAGGTGCTGACTTTCCCCTCCATGTTTAGTTTCTTCTTGAATACCCATTTATTTCCAAAATACTTTACATCAACTAGAGGATCTACCAAAATCCAAACATTGTTTTGGTACATGGAATCCATTTAAGAATTCATGGCTTCTTGATACTTGAAAATGTCTGTGCCTTCAACTACTTCCTTGTAGGTAAGAGGATCATCATTGTCAACCAATAATGAGTCACCATCCTCGGTGACAAGAAAACCATATCGTTCGGGTTCTCTAACCTCTCTCGTGCTCCTATGCAGTTCTTGTGTCTCTGGAAGAGATTCTTCTTCCACGGGGCTTTGTGGAATCTGTTCTTGTACCAACTCATGTGTATCTTGAGCCTCGACTTCCTCAAAGTCTATCTCGCTCCCACTATCTCTTTTGGAGATGAGCTCTCTCTCGGGGAATATGGCATGTTTTTCCACTATAACCTTTTTGTCTGAGGGTTTGTATAGGTAATATCCCCTTGTTTCCTTGGGATATCCTATAAAGATACACTTTGTGCCTCGGGGTGCAAGTTTGTTACCTGAAGAGGCCTTAACAAATGCTTTACTACCCCACACATGTAAATTCGATAACATGGCTTTGCATCCACTCCATATTTCGTATGGAATACCATTTATCGATTTAGTTAGTACTTGGTTTAGTATGTGTGATGCTGTTTATAATGCATATCCCCAAAAGGATAATGGAAGACTCGCATGACTCATCATTGATCTCACCATGTCCAAAAGGTTGTGGTTCCTCCTTTCACTTACACCATTCCCTTGCGGTGTTTAAGGAGGAGTGGGTTGAGATAGAATCCCAAAATCCCGTAAGAAATCAATGAAGTCTTGATTAAGATATTCTCCTCCTCTATCTGAGCGGAGTTTCGTAATCTTCTTACCAAGCTGGTTCTCAACTTCATTCTTTTATTCTTTGAACCGATCAAAAGAATCTGACTTATACCTCATTAAATAGATATATCCATATCTACTAAAATCATCAGTAAATGTTATGAAGTACAAGAACTCACCCCTTGCTTCAACTGGAAATGGACCACACACATCTGTGTGAACTAATTCTAGAAGCTCTTTAGCTCTTTCACTTTTCCCACTAAATGGGGCTTTGGTCATTTTGCCTTATAGACACGCATGACATACACCAAGTGGTTTTAGTTCGAGAGAATCTAAATACCCATCTTGATGTAATTTTTTCAAACGTTTCTCATTGACATGACCTAGCTGGTGATGCCAAAGTTGGGTGTGGTATGAGTCATGTGAATGAACATTGTTATCAATTGCTATTACTTGGTTTCTGTAGTCTAACACATAAAGGTCGTTATATAAATGTGCCCTACCACAACAAATGCTATCTTTATAAAAGTAGATACATTCATTTCCAAACTTGAATATGAATCCATCATTATCTAATCTGGATACTGAAATAATGTTTTTAGTAATAGAAGGCACATAATAACAACCTTTCAAAACCAAGACCATCCTGGTAGGCAATGTGAGGTGGTAGTCTCCGACAGCTACAGCAGCGAGTCTGGCTCTGTTGGCTGCTCGTAGATCTACCTCCCCTCGATCAATCTTCCTGAATCTACTTGGATCCTGTATTTGGATACATATTTGAGCACCACAAGCAGTATCTAATACCCAATTAGTAGAAATAGATAGATCGCATTCGATAAAAAATGCACCTGAAGCTTCCCCTTGCTTCCTTGGCTGGGTGCAGTTTTTCTTCCAGTGGCCCTTCTTGCCACATGCAAAACAAACAACATCATGTTCCTTTGCCTCCCCTTTGACCTTCCTTTTCTTGGAAGGACTTGAAGAATCTTTGGGCTTAATGATCTTTTCCTTCCCTTTCCTTTTATTCACCATAAGGACAAAAGGCTTTTCACGCTTCATGTTATTGTCCACTTTGTGAATAAGGATAAGAAGATCAGATAGAGACTTCTCAATATTGTTCATGTTGAAATTAACAAAAAAATTTGAGATGATCTGGGGGAGTGATGCGAGAATGAGATCAGTACCCAGTTCTTCAGGGAGTTTAAACCCTAGAACCTCCAAGCACTTAATGTAGCCAATGATCTTGACTACATGAGGCCCAGATGGGGCACCCTCTCCAAGCTTTCTCTGAAATAGAGCTTTGGAAATCTCAAACCATTCATGTCTTGCTCTCTCCTGGTATAAACCACGGAGGTGCTCGAGCATGCTGTAGGCATCCATGTCTTCATGAGACTTCATGAGCTCACTAGACATAGATGGCATCATCAAACATTGAACATCAAGAGCATCATTCAAATGTTGATCATAGACTAGGAAATATTCATCACTCGCCCCTGGGGCAGGAGAATCAGGAAGTGAGGACTCCAGCAAATAAAACTTGTGTTCATGGAGTAGGATAACCCGAAGGCACCTAAATCATTCCTGAAAGTTACTTCTGGTGAGGATGTTGTCTTTATCCAGAATTGATCGCAGAGAAAATGTGGTTGATGTGTTTGTCATATTGATTCTACAAATTAAAAGAGCATATTCATCAGTACATTCTTTATTACATTTTATGAGAAATAATAAATTTTATTAAGTCTCTCACTATTTTATCAAGTCCCAATGGCCCTCACCATTGAACTCGGAATGTCTAGTTGCTTTGACATTTTAGTGGCAAGGATCCATATTCCCCTTCGCATAACCCCAACAAGGGTTGGTCATGCTATTTGAAGGTATTTAGTTAGGCAGGTCTTTGCCAACTGTGAGCTTACAATTCCTTGATCTGTTGAGTGGACTCCCCAATCCTGAAATCGTGACTTGGATTTCCTTAACTCTTGCCTCCAATATTACACCAAGTCTAGCAAGGGATACATCTCTTGATGTAATATGGTTAAGTCGACCTGAAACCTTTCATAAGGGCTTCCTTTATAAAATTAATTGTCCCAACAAGGGTTGGTCAAACACATAGTTTTATTGAGTCTTTCCCTTAATCAAGTAATGGAAGGCTTAGTCTGACTTAATATGGTGTTGATGGATTTTATTCCTTTAGGCATAGTTTCACATTATCACATGTTTGTTAATATTAAGTGATGCTTGATTAAGTGATTAACCATGTTCTGAGAATGTTTACGCATAGTCTAGTTTTTATTTTATTCCATCTTCGCATTCTTGATCATTTTATTAATTATGTGATCGCGACAACACATACATAATAAATAAACCATGAAATCGGACAGAAATAAAATAAGATGGCATGATCATGAGCTTCTATTGGTTAGCTTATCTAGCTGTTTTAATAAGCTGACCCTGACCTAGGGAAAACACCATGAACCTGTTGGTTCGTGTTTTGTAGCTCCCACCTGTCCACATTTGTATCTTCTTGCGTCGGTTTTTCCTCGGCTTCGGTATTTGAACCATCTCCTATGGCTTGGGAGATCCTCCATGAAATGGGTTTACATTAAAGAAACCATGGGCACGCAGGCCCTACATTTTATTGGAAGAAGGCTCACAGGCCAACAAATTTAAATTAAATAAATTTAAATTAAACTATACACATACAAAGGGTCTTTGGTCTAGCTCATGATCATCCATAGTATGCAAAGAAATTTACGCATATTTAGAATTCAAATTATTTCAATCATTCTTTTATTTAAGATAAGATGCGCTCGAATTCAATTAATTATGATCTTATAATTAATCAATTCTTTATCTTAAATTCCTTACTGAATTTCTTTGAGATTCTTCTCATCCATATTCCTTGTACGGGTGTTTGTACATTGGAGGAAACCTGGTGAAATTCCATTTCTGGAAAGTACACGGCATGTAGTTTATAATTACACGGCATGTATTTTTCTTTTCACCTTTTATCCAAAGTACACACTGGGGCTTTGGAGTGTTTTCTGTACTTTGGAAATTTTATAGTACACGGTGTGTAGATGAATCATACACGGCGTGAACTTCCTTGTTACGCGGTAACCAGCCTGGCGATCCCATGTACGTGGTACACGGCTTATCATTGTACATGTTTTCACCTAGGTCGGAACGGACTACACGGCGTGTTGTTCCAACATACATGCCGTGTATTCTGGTTTCCACGTCCCGTTCTATTCTGGTCAACACGACGTGATTAAAACTTAGGCATAATCAATTCACATGGTGTTGTTTGGAAGACCAGTGCCAATTCGTTGAACCTAAGTACACGGTGTGTATTTATAATTACAGGTCGTGTAATCCCGTGTTGTACAGACAGAAAGAGCGGCTCCTCCGGATGAGTTCCTCGTTTTTATTTTAATCAAAATTAAAATTAAAAGGTCGTCTTTGTGATATGAATCGAGAAACGAAGGAGGAAGAATATATCTCGTTAATTCATATTTATAGACTGATTTATTTCTAATTGAATCAAATATGAATGCGTAAATTATCAACGAATATTAAATAACAATAATCAATGTTGTAACCTCCCTCTGATACCATTTGAAGGTTCCGGGCGCAGCGAAAGCGCATGAGTGGATGTTCCCACTTGGCTTTTTTTCATTAGAAATTATCAATTCGGGATCAATACGACGTTAAACGTCAGTATCCAAGGATCAAATCACAGAAAAAGACAAAGAAGATGGTTTTTCCCGAAACCACAAACAAGGATCGTTACAGGTTGATTATAGTTAATTTAATTAATTATAAAGAAATGCCTTTTGGGTGTTCTTTCTTCGTTGATGTTCTTGATCACGTTGTCGATGTTATCCATTGTTGCATCGTAAAAGCCAAGTGTAGACTCCCTCTAGCGATGATCCACACGTGTACCTTGTATCTCTGGACGTCGCCAAAAGATTCTCCGAGTGCTAGCATGGAGAAGCCTTTGCTTGCGTTGACCGCCTTAGATCGTATTGATCTGATGGAAGAGGATATCTCTCGGTCTTGAGAGCGTTCTTGGAGGAAGAGGTTCTTTCGGTCTTGAAATAATTCTCCAGAGATGTTGTGCACAATGATTCTCTTGTGTAGGAAAAGAGTTGGGTTGTGAGGATATTTATAATCGAGTTTGAGGCTGTAGATTTATGACAATAAATAAACGCGTTACGAGTTTCATTTATATCATTAACTCTTATTGAAATCCCCCATGTCGAATAATTAATTCCTTGACATGCGCTCACGCTGATTATAATAAATATCATTTAATAAAATGATATTATATCCTCAAAAACACGACTTGAAAAACTACACAGCCTGTAATAATAAATACATGGCATGTACATGTTTTTCATTGAAAACTACACTGCGTGTACGTTAGATGTACACGGTGTGTATATCTTGTTTTCATTTATTCATTTCCATTCCAATATAAAAATACACGACGTGTACATTTAATAATACCTGGTGTGTACTTATTTTATTTTTCCTCCATCATTTAAAACAACTAAGGCATCGTTGAATAATTATTAAACCACGTACGGGAATAATCTTTATTCAACTTGAGATACTTGGATACACTTAGTGTGTGACCCTCTAGGCCTCTTTCTCGTTGGCATTTGGCAGGATTTCCTAAAGTCCAATATTACTGTCTAGCAATGGGTCAAGGCACCCAAGAGAAAAAAGTTGATGCCGCATTGACGTATCACCTCATATGAACGCTTACTATGTAATTTAATCCCTTTGTCTCGATATCTCATCAAACAGGTTTCATGGAAGTGTCAAAAACCTATATGATTTATCTGTCATTCATTGATTACCTAAAATAAACTCATCGTTTACACCATTCCCATGGAATTTAATGCGACATTTCTATTTCAATCAAATGGTCGAGATATCAACTTCCATAAATGGAAGGGGTAAATCTTTCCTCGAATTATCCATTAACAACATGTCACTCATGACGCACCCAACTTACCCTACTTCCCACCAACTGTCTGCGTGACGGTTTTCATCAGTAAATCTAACTGCGTGAGTCATGACATGAGTTAATGATGATCTTTCAGTCTAAGGACCATTATACATGCTTGTAGATAGCAATATCCGATGACACGAAGACATCCGGAATTACTACTCACGAGTCTGCTCTCATAATCTCCCATATTAGAGATTACCAAGTGTGAACTCAATGAGAGAGAGTCTCGTCTTCTTACGAGTACTCGCACATGACGGTCAGAATACTATGTGTCCTATCATAGTATGCCATCCAACCGCAGAACTTTATTTAAGAATACTGTTATAGCATTTCACGGTTCTCATTATAGCGGGGATCTGCTATGACCTTTTTAATGCAAAAAAGATTCCAGGACATTATTATATTATAGTCATGCAGAACAATGAAAAATATATAATAAGTGAATATTTATGTAATAAAAGTGAAAAACAGTTGGTTCTGAGGACACCAACCCTTACAGTATATATGCCTTTTAACTTATTATCAACCTCACAATTATAAATAATTATTTTATAGATAACTTTTAATTTAACCAATCAGGAAAACATATATTCTCTAAAATATTAACAAAATAATCACTGAGAAAATAAAATCACATAATATTGAATATGTTCCATAAATATAAAAAATTAGTATACCTTATAAAGGATGACCTGTATCACTAACCAATTTAAATGATACAAGAATTGTACCATTAAATACATTAATATAAAATTTTAATTTATATAAAAAAATTATTATCATTAGACCCCTAAATCACTTATTTTAGTAATCAATACCATTAAATATATGTTTTCAAATCCATAATGATAAAAAACTATGGATTAATCTATATATGTTTCACAACTATTATATCCATAGTATAGTTGATATAAAAATTATACAACATACTTCTCAAAACCCAATATAGAAACACATTAATCCTTTGACATCAAATTTTAGGAATTAATGTGTCCTTCCATGTTCTAAGTCTTGAACCTTGTGTTTGGGCATTGGCTCAGATAATTTTCATATTCCAAACACATAATATATATAATTAAAAAGTGAACCATAAGATGTACTTAATTTTTAACCATTGAACATTTCATTTATTTCTTATAAGTTAAATTCAATATGAAAATATTTTCCTCAAATAAGTTATCCTCTTCTTATTCTAAGACATTTCCCTGATTTATTCATCCCTCATTCATGATATGAATGATGTTAAATCCTCTAACTTTTGTTGTATTCTTAAATAACCATTTTTCTCTTATTATGTTTTTTTAAACCCTAATCCATGTTGAGAATTCTAGTTATATCACATGGTAAGTGATTTTAAATAATCACAATGGTATTACATACATCTTCTATTTCATATGGTTTCTAAAGAAGGAAAATATTTTATTTTTTAGTGACATTCTATGTCAACACAAATTATCCTTGTTCCATTTATTGACTAATAAATGTTATTGTGTGAACAAATCTAATTATTGTGAGGAATAAAATAAAAATGTAATTGTATTTATTAGACATCAAAATCATGACCCCTTACTTTAAATCCTTGAAACCAAAAGATTAACATAAATCATCATTGGTTATGATAATTTAATATTCCAAATAATAGATCATATGGAAAAAAAATTAACCAAATATTATCCCAAGGGAGTTTCAAAAAAGGATTAATCTTAGGGGACACACATACTTCAATAGAATGATTTATGATAGATACATTGACCAAAAAATTACTAGATTATTACCCAAACATTCATTTACTCAAAAACAAAATCCATGTGTAGTTTCTAGGTAGTTATAATTTCTAGAAAATATCATAATCTCATTCATAACATATCATTAAGATGTTATCCTATGCATAGGATTATCCCCATAGATTTCAGAAAATTTGACTAATAAGAATATATAAATATTTTACTAATCCCTCATATGACACCATCTATAGAAACTGAAACCATTTATAAATCTATTTTACTTGTTTTGTTAAAAACCCAATATTAACAATAAAATCAATAGTTTAATCAAATAGTACTAGTTTACTTGAAATCTTAGATACAAAATCAACTTTTTCATAAGGGATCTACAAATGTTCCTACTATATTGGATATAATATTCATATCTAATATACTAATCATATTTAAAATCGTTAGTCAAAACATTTGGAATATATAAATAATAATGGTTTAGATCAAATGATATAAAAGGGTAAGCACGAGAGATATTAATGATTACATATGAGTAAAATGAACATAAAAGTTTGAGAGCATGATATTTTCATATTAGAAACAAACAATACAGATAATATATCATAATCCTGAATCTTTTCCTATAACATAGTAGTTCACAATTCATAAATCATAAAGGAATCGATAATCATAAAATATGAGTGATAAAAATTTCATAAGACATAAGTTTTAGGCATACATGTGTGAATATAAAATAATACCATTAATCAAGTCTCATTTCCATGAAAATAATAGTTCAATTGGTTCACTACACATTCTATATTATCATTAGTTGATGTTTACATCTAATAATATCTTAGTGGACACAGTTCCTTACTATTTTGATTTCATACACCGCTCCAAACATTATTATTTAATTAAATATACAATGTTAATAAAATAATTTCAGTTACATATAATTTTAGGACATCCTATCACAAAATTACAATCATTAATATGTATTTAAATAGATCATAAACCATTCATTTTATCATAATATATGTAAATAAATCATTTTTTTTAAATAATCAAACATTTTATCATAACATAAACTACAGAAAATAAATTATTTCTATAATCATTATTCCAAAATAATCATAAAGCATATAGTGATGGAATAATGATTGTATCTTTGGATTATATCCCTGGTAAATCACATGTTACATACAATGTTGATTTCATAAATGAAAATTCACTTCAAATATCAGTTGGAATATTTCCTAAGTAAAATAGATATTTCCTTTTGAAAAAGATTCGTTATAATTAAAAAATTTACCAATTAAATGGAATATATTGACATTAAAATGTAACTGGAAAATTTTAATAGATTATTTATAACATAATGTTTTCATGATTGTGGGAATTCTTTTTTAAACTATATCAATTTAAATTATTATTATTTCATGTATTTGGTAAAATACAAAAGTAAATAATTTGAAAAATCACAACAATATTTAATATTAAACATTTTTACAAATTCAATTATAGGTAATGATGAATTTAAACAATCATTGGAAAATATTATAACATTAGTTGTTTTTATATAAATCAAGTCCTTGGATGAGAAATTATTTTAGATATTTTTGAGAAATAAAATTATATTTCCCTTAAAATAGTCATTTAGAATCCTGAGTATATAAATAGAGGAAAATGAAAAAAAAATCTATAAATAAATTTTATAGTTGAAAATTAATCATATTCATTATATGTTGATCATAAAATTATAATATAGAAAATATAATCATGAAAAATACTGGTAAACATTGAGTTAAAACATAAAACCCTTACGGATTTATTAATCCTATTTTAAGAAAATATTAAAATATTTTTCCATATAGATATTTTTAAATACCTATAATCATAATTATCTAGACACAAAATACATTAATGGTAATTATGAAACCCCAAAAATAGAAAAAACTATTGAATATTGAAAACGTTTCATATAAATAATTGTGATATAAGAAACTCATGCCTCCTTTTAGACTTGTTTTGAAATGGATATATAGTATTTTTTATAACTATTTATTCTAATTATGTAACAGTATCATTTACATACATAAAAAATTATATATTATATACTAATAATATTTAAACTCATATTTATTTAATATAATTTATTAAAAACAATTTTTCTGAGAGTTTTTTGGTTTTTTTGTTCATGCTATTTTTTGTTCATTAGTTTCTTTCCTTGCACATTGATCATAGTTCTTTCATCAAAATAATTTTATAAATTCTAAAAATATAATATAAATTTTATATATATATATATATATCTTCCATGATTCCCAATGATTTTATATATAAAAAATGACTTGCGCAATTTATAGAGATGGTTGGTCGTACATATGTACAACCACTGATTTCAATTATTGATAGATAGAATAAAATAAAGGTAAAAAACAACTATTAATTCTATGGTAATTTTTTTTTCATATATATCATATATATTCATTAAATCTATTTTTATTATTATTATCCTTGTAAAGTGGCAATGAAAATGAATCACATCACATTGTGGGGGTCATAGTCCACAACATCGTGTGAGCAACGATTGCATTTTTCAATGAATGTGATGATGGTGTATTGTAATTATTATATCCTTAAAATAATACATTTTATTTATAATAAATAATTATTTATTTTATAATGGATACCATGTATTTAGAGGGGGAATTAAATGAAATTAATTGAAAGAGTTCAGGCTGGAGGATTACCCATTCTTCAGTAGGCCTCATTTAGATTCATTATTAATGAACCTTTGAATGGAATTTCATTTCATAAATAAAATAAACATAATGAATATGTTTGCATAAAATAAAATTTTATTGGGGTTGGATGATCTATATTTCATTAAAAAAATTGGAAAATGAAGGAAACAATGAAACCATTTATAAGTAATAGGAGGGCCACTATTATAATTATTTAATGAATTAAAGTAAAATAAATTAATATCCACAGAAAAATATACCCAATATTATATAATTATTAGAAACTATGAGAATGACTATAATTCCCCAAATTTAATAAAATTTTAAAATTTTAAATTATGTTTTCAACCAGTGAACTTAGTTTTTACTTTATATTAAACCTTTAGATAATTACAGAAATATCAAAGTTTTTCTCTTTTTGTGGGTAAATAATGTTAATATAGAATCTATAGTGACTCAAGAATTCACCATCGTTGATATTATAAAGGATATCTCAATAAAATGGAATAATATATATTTTTATGTTTTAAATATATTTAAAAAATGATTTTTACAATTAAAAATCATTAATGTTTTTTTGGAAGGAAATGAAATTTTAAAATATTATTTGTGACAGACATGTGTATAATGGTTAATAAATTACATTGATAAAAATGATATGGAATTTATATTATTAATATAACCATTCAATCAAATTCATGTTTTTATAGATGCCATTTTTTAAAATTAACCATCCATTTAAACCATCTCATAAAAAAATTTCTTAACTATTATAATTATATTTCTGTGATAGAGGTTTATAATTTTTGTTATAGGATTACAATTGGATAATAATTGTCCAATTTTTGTAAATTTAGGTCATTTATCATTCTCATTTTATTATTTCATTTTTTATCTATGTATTATTTAATAAAATATAATTATAGTAAAATAAAAATAATATCATCATAATAACTATCCACATAATTTTTCATTAAGGAAAACAAGAATGAAATTGAAAAATGATGTTAAAAATTAACACATATATATTTTTCAATATTTCCATCAAAATTTATTGGGAAATTAATCACATCTATAAAAATTTTATATTTAGAGTTTTTAGAATCATTTAATTTTTTGTGACATCTTTCACGTAGAATGTATCAACTTTTCATAAGTAATTAAGGAAATTATATCAACAATAATGTTTAAATACAACAATTCCTTATTATAAAATCCTTTATAATTAAAATATTTTTTTAGAATCGAACATCTGTAGATCATATCCATATGAAAAAATATTATTCATATAAAATATAAGTTGGTATTTTTTACTTTATTATTTAATTCCACATGATATAGGTCAAAATTAAATCCCAATGGAAAAAAGAAGTATTTTCATTATTTTAATTATTATGAAAGAAATATAATAATCTAGTGAGATAATGGAAGTCTCCTTAATTAATATTAGTCTTTACTGCATTAGTTTTCACCCATATTATCCCATTTTTACTTTACTATGGTAATAATAATTTATAGTTGTTACTATTCATAAAAACCAAAAAACCAAGGGAAACATTTATCAAATATTGATGCCATATTAACAAATAGGGAATCTATTTTTTATGATTAAACTATTTTATTTGGAAGAAATTAATTTATGATAAATACTCAAACATAAAAATAATTAGTTATTTTTTCCAAAAAAAATCTTTTTTGTATAAAATATTTTTCAACCAAATTCAACTAAAAATGAATTCAATGAAAATAATTATACTATTAAAACTATAAAAGAACATATTTTACATTGAAATAATTTTAAATAAAAAATGAATATTTTTGAATTCCAAAATCAAGAATACTATTTTCAAACTAAATTTACTATATTTCAGATTTCAAAATAATATAAATAATTTTGGAAAGAAATATTTACCATTCATTCTAATAGAATTTTAATTTTATGATTTCAATACAAAATTATTTATACCAAAATTTTAAATAAAATACTCAAATATGTGATATTTTTCACTCATAAAATTTAATAGAAAACATTTTTTAGGAAAACATATTTTCAAGAATAAAATGCCTTTACTAACAATTACCCCCTTATTTATGAATAATTTAAAAATATGTTATTAAATATAATGACTTTTATATATATGTGTGTATATATTTTACATAATATTATTACTTATACTCACACCTACCAATTTAAAAGCTTTGTTATAGTATTCATAAAATAATAATATTTATTTCGTTAAATCTCAGTGTTGAATATTGAATACTCTAACGAACATTATGTTCTCTTGATATAACAGGTTGTAACACTCTCCCCTAAACAAATAAATTTTATAATCAAAATATGATCTTATTTTTAGAAATAAAGGGTTTCATATTTCATAATTTATTTTTCTTAAAAAATAAAATTTTAAATTGGGGTAATAAAACATCATTTTAAAAACATGGAATGTGAAATATGAAGGTCAACAACAATAAATAAACATCACGCTTCTTAAATAGATAACAGTAGTGGGTAGTGAATATTATTTAATGGGGTAAAAATTCTAATGTAAAAATAATGAAATAGTTATATATATATAATAGATCACATAGAAGTGAATGATCATGATAATTTTAATGACCAAAAATCCATAAAACAACATGTTGTGAAAAACAAATCTATACTTCCAAAATGAACGTAATAGTTTTAAATAATTATTTCATGACACTTTTTCGAATGTTTAGGAATTTACATGCCATCTATGATCATAAAATATGAAAATATACTTATATGAAAAGCTTATTTTCATAATTTATTGAGTTTCCACTAAAATATCATCACTTGTATATGTGATTAGTATTCCAGATGATTTTTAATATCATATTCTCTAAAATCCACATAAAAACACCCAATCTATCTTCAAAAATTCCTTATTTCATTAAATATTATACAAAAAAGAAGATTTAAAAATGATTTGATCATATTCAAAATGTATAATCCTTATTATATTGTAATATTACCTTCAAATAAATAATATTTACAATAATATAAAAGTTTCCACATAGATCATTTCATAAGTAAACCTACATCACAAATTTCATCAACAAACTCAAAATTAATTAATTGTTTACATGAATGGTGATTTCATTTTTTAATCTTACATAAAATAAAATATAAATTAATTCTTCCTAAAAATTATTTCATGTTAAATAAAATGTTAATATTTATGGTTGCATATAAATAAATACAATGAATCATATCCCAAAATATCATTAATCACCCAAATAAATTAATATATAATCTTATAATATAGTGATTTTAACCAGATGAACAAGAATCCAATTTATATACTACGATGAAAGTTAGTAATTATCTTGATAAAAAATGTCCCTAAAAATATAACATTACCAATAAACTCATATATGCTTCCAAAAATTAATAAAATCTTCATCAATAAAATAAAGTGGTAGAATAATGAATATATTCTATAAATCGAAAAATTAAATAAACCTTATCAAAGATGAAATAAATCCCAAGTCAATTTTCAGGTAACTAATATTATCACATTTTTATCATCAATTTAAATCATCTTTTATCCTAACTATACATAATAACCATATCACTAAATTAGTTTTCCTTATTTTCTATACCTTTAAACATTTTTTTTAAAATCAATGATATAAACAAACTAAACAGTATTATGTTGATGTTTTTTGATTATTTTATCCAAAATATGATTTATATAAAACCTATAAAACATAAAACATGAATTTTAATTGATTAATTACTAGTGAAGTTTTCATAAGTGATTAATGTAACATTTTTACTTCTCTGGTCTAGGATATTACCCCTGGATTTTGGAATTGGTTCAAATAATTTCTATATTCCAAAAAATATTAAATTCAATTATAGAAGATACCCTAAATTAATCCTCAATTCCCTCCATATGGTATTTTCATTTTTTTCTAGAAAATTACCTATTCTATTCACCAATGTTCCACATATTAAATATATTCTCAATCTACTAAGACGTTTCCTTAGAAGATTCTTCAAACATGAATGACATATATAGAATGAAATCTCTATCCCTAAATGATACTATTAATACTCTATTTCCAATATTAAATGTGTGAAAAAAATCACCCTTGTAGATATTGGTAATAATAAAATGAGATAGATGATTTGGAAGAATCACAACGTATCACCGTCTAAATCATAATTTTTTTTAACCTAGTGAGAAATGAATTAGAAACCAATAATATTTCATTTTTTACATATTAGGATAGACTTTCCATCATCTATCAAATTATATGTTAACCTGAATCCTCTTAGATCAAATTACTGACTAAAATAATAGTGTCTAGTTTGGTAAACAATTATCTTTCTGAGGATTGAGATAATCATGAAATATAATCCATTGGATTTTTAAATAATGAAACATTAATTTTAATCTATTAAAACATAGTGATAACCTACATGATTATTGGTTTTCATCTATTAGAATCATTCATACAATTTTAGTTTGAAAATTTGAGATAACAAAATCATATCCCACAGGTGTGTCAAACCATATGTGACATAAGAGAATAGTAAGCATTATATATAAGGTTGTATGATATATAATTTAACCCATTCAATAGGGACTATTATCCCTAGATTAATCTCTGTGATATCCACATTCATTAATAGATTCCGAAAATGGATTCATTATTTTGAAATCCACATAAACTCTATCATACCATTCATTTATGATGTTATATTATGAATATGCCCATATTTAGGGGTCTCCTCAAATATGTATAATGAAAATATAAAATATTAACTAAATCCTCTTATCATACCAATAATTGACCCCCAATATATTCATATATAAATATTACAAAAAAAATAGATTCATATCCAATACATAACATTACGATATAGATTATAATTGAATATGATCAGTTTCATCAGAATGATGTATATACAAATAAACATGTACATAATATAACTAAATCACATACCATAATTTTATTCATAAATGTAATCCATGTTAGTCATATCGTACTTAAACCCTTTATCCATAATAATAGGGATGGGAATATAAGTAAGGGTGAGCTTTGATCCACAGTATGGGAAAATAAGTGGGAAATCAATGATTAAACGAGCTAACATGATCTTATGGGAATGAGAAAATTATAATAACATTTAAAAATTATACATAGAATATTATATTTCATAATAAAGTGTAATGGAATATAGCATGGAAATTCATAAGGATTGATTCAAAAAGTAATTAGAGAACATGGCATATGAGAGCATAACATTGGAATAAGAAATATATTTATGGAATACATATATGAATAGAAAATACTTTTTATAGTGAATGTTCATTTCAAAGAATATGATCGTCGATTAGTTTCACTAATTCTTAAATCATGTCCTTATTCATGGTCTACTCCAATGTATATCATAGTAAATAGTTTCAATTAATATAAAGGGTTCATAGCACATTCCATCCTTTATTGACTTTTGAGATATAAATCATTACACAATGCATTGGGGGGATATATAATTCTAATTCAATTCATCACAAAAGTAAATTCATATATACATATTCCACATGATAATAAATCAATAATTATATCATAACCCCTATAAAAGACAAAATCATCATAATAATTTAATTATTTCATCAAATCATATACCATAAAAAATAACTAGGTTTTATAAACATATTTTCATTATAATTATAAACCATCCAAATAAAAAATAACGATGAAATCCTTTGAACATATTACTATTAATTCATCCCTAATATCAATGGATATCGTCTATATTTTTTTACATTTAAAATATCTAATTGAATACCTCATGGGGAAAATAAACATTCAATTTTGAAATAACTTCATCAAATATAAAATTTCAATAAAATTATGGAAATATTTTCCATTTAAAATAAAAATGGAAATTTTTATTGGATTCGTCAAATCCTTGAGTGAGAATTATGATGATAAATTCCATTAAATCTATATACATTAAAATAATGAATACATCCATATTTTTAGTAAATATAAAAATTATCCCATTCAGGAAACGAAAATTACATTCCATTTAATCCAATTTTTTAAACATAAATAGTGGGTAAAATTAACATTAAATAATCATATCATTATAATAAAATATCACATATAACATTTTAAAAAAAATATTGATATGGATGAAAAACACTATTCGACTAAAGATGTAAATAAAGGGTGTTTTTCATGAAATCAAACTTTTAGTGTCATGAGTATATAAAGAGAATAAATTGAAATAAAAAACGTAATCTCTAGAAATAAAAACATTATTAGAAAAAAATGGACTATATGTAGGTATATCATAACATTTCATCATCATATGATTAATCATAGACAATTCTGGTAACCAATATTATCGTAACAAAAAAAAATTCCAATATGGCGATATCCATATAAAATAATCATTAAATAGAGAAAATTAGATAAATTTTTAAATAAAATTACTTTTAATTAATGAATCATAAATTATATTCATTGTATTTATGAAGCCCACAGAGATGGAATATGTGGGGAATATTGAATAAACCACGTGGAAATAAAATTTTGATTAGAAACCATAACTATAAGATTTATTGACAGCAACCGTAATCTAGCCGCATATATAAATATTTAATTTTATTATAATTTTATATATAGATATTTTAAATACATATAATATCATATATTATCAACATACATCCTTTTAAAAGAAATTTATAGATAAATTATTATTAAAACCATTGTTTTTTCATGTCAACTTTTTTGTTTTTCATGATTTTTTTGATCAGTTGTTCCTATATTTGAACACTTATCATTATCCCATCATATATCAAATGTTAAAAATTATGTAAATATCTTATAATATCATTATATATATATATATATATATTCTTCCATATAAATAATTATAGAAAAAATGAATAACACAATTCATAGAGACTATTCGTCATACATATGAATGAACGTTGTATTCATTTTTTGATTAATAAACTGAATTAAGGGTAAATTTTAATTTCTCCGAAATTCACTGAATATTTTTTTATCTATATAGAATTATTTTGAGACCACATGATATGAATACATGTGATTTCAATTCCATTTGATCTTGGAACAGAATTTTGAACTTTTTTTAAAGTACATTTAGTAAACGTGCGAGCGGGATTCTCTATCATTTTAATCGTTTCTCGAATTGAAAATCTGAGGGCACCATTAAACATGGAATTTCGGAATTCACCACAAAATGACTTATCATTGGCTGGAAAGGGATGAGCAGAAAAGTTATATATTCAGAAATTTTACAAAAATAATAAAATAACTTTAAAAAGTTATTTTTTTATATTTCTCATCGTTGAGTGGTGGACAATGATGCAATGGTTAAATGACAAGGATCATTAGTGGAGGGTCATTAATGGCTTGATTGTAATCGTGAAAATTTTATCTTAACGTCTCATTAAATGTGACTCAATAAATTTAGCTCATTAATGAGGTCCATTAATGAGCACGACACTCAATGCATATTTATTTTAATATTCAAATGTGTTGGAGTTTTGGAATTAATAAATGAGGGGAATCTCTGACAAACCACAGACAGAATACCTCTCTAATGAAGAACGAAGTGACGGACATTGAATGATCAGATCTAATGGTTGAAAATGGGTGAAGAATTCCAATGAATGTGGATTTAAGAAAAATATAATTGTGTCCTTTGTTATCAGTGGATCCAGAAAGTCCAATTATGGGTTTAATTTGAGAAAGTTCTTCCCCATTCATTTCTAGAAAATATGAACACAGATCAACCCACAAATAGGTTGATCCCTGAATAGTGTTTCTATGTGGGAGGCTAACTTAATATGGGTGATTAATTATCTAGGATTATTTTATCCTTTTCTATGATTGAACATCTCTCATGAGTCTCTCTGATTTTAAAACTTCTAATGAAGAGGGGACGAGCTGACACAAAAAAATGCCTAAAACCCTCTACATGTGTAGTCCATGTAAGTGGATTATCTAAATGTCTGAATGGCATGTCTTAGACCATCGTAATAATAGAGGTGACCTAAGAGGCCCATTGGCGTAGACGGATCAGAAAACACCCCATTAGAGAAACATTGGTGGCCTGCAGATTGTGTCGTCGATGTGACACCACCGACGGGTGGGCTCCGCGAAAAAGGAAGTGGCTGGCCTTCACCTGTCACACTAGAGGATGACAGTGTGCCTGTTGGCACACCACAATGCCAGAAGGTCGTGGCTGATGGGTTGCGGAATCTATAGGGGTACGTGACACAAGGCGGCCACCGCGTGGAGGGACGACCCGCGTCTAGGTCATTTGGGTTCCTAGGCATGGTGCGGACACTGAACTGCTGAAGGAGGGGCCCCGCACATCCATGAGGCCATAGTGGCCAGAATCAGTAGCCGACCACATCTTGGCTAGGCAGTGCACCACTGGCCTGCACTGTTCGGGCTTGGCTCAGGTTGGAGATCTGCGTCCCTAGCTAGAGGGCCGGAACCGTGGCCCATGGGCCGATCCTAAAACCTAGCAGTCTGAATCTGTGCCCTTCAGGAAGGGGAAGACTAGACCAGGTTGCTAGTGATCCAATGGGATAGACCCTTGTCCAAACTGATGTTGGTTTCAGTGAGTCACATCGGGCCTGGCTAACTGTCTAGGCCCGACCTATCCGACCTAGACCTAAATTGAGTAAGGATGTATCGGTTGTGTATAAACCAGGGTATGTGAAAACCATTGGCTTGGATGGTGGGGGTAGTTTGGCTTGGTCAGACTGGGCCTAGATGAAAATGATCTATGTTTACTAAAACAGCTATATCATGTAAATAGTGCATCTGATTGATGAGATGTTTGCGTCGGTTGGACCCTCTCAACAAGAAG
Organism: Viscum album; assembly: GCA_963277665.1. Lineage (NCBI taxonomy): Eukaryota > Viridiplantae > Streptophyta > Magnoliopsida > Santalales > Viscaceae > Viscum > Viscum album. The sequence goes on along the minus strand of OY728161.1, from coordinate 604,239,327 downwards.
GATCATTTTTCATGACATATGGATTATTTCTTGGAATTTGTGATGCGATTAATGATATAAAGAGAGGTTCTCCTAGGTGATCTACATAAAAAACCCTACAGTTGGATGATACCTGAAGAGTATAAACTTTTGACTCTCTATGACTCGACTGTTGCCTAGTGGGAAGAACGTCTATGTGACTTTATAGGACCAAAGTGGGAAGCACTTTTGTGTGACTTTTCCTGCTCATAGTACACAATGAGGAAGAGTACATTAGTTGGCCAAGATTAGTGGAATGTAATTTTGTGTCAATTTTTAGGCCCATGATGCACAATAATGTGTACCTAAGTAGTCCAAGGTTACTGGGAAGCACTTATGAGTGACATGGAAGTCCCACTATACTTGATTGTGCAGGGTTCTCCAATAGTAGAGTTGTTTGATGATGTGACTAATGATTCTTCAATCACAACCCTAAATGTATACTTGGTGTGAGCTATCTTGTGTTTTGTTATTTACATTGAGTATTGTTTTTTCATATTTCCTTTTTTGTTTGGGGTCCCTACAGAGTATTTTTTTCTCATCCTTGCACGGGCTTCACCCACATGTGTTGGGTCTAGTGTAGATGATTGACATTTCGACGTAGACTTTGGTGGACCGGTACCTTGTGGTGCTCCGGGAGATGGGACTAAAAGACACTATGATGATGGACTTGGTGGACTAGGACCATGTGGTACCTAGTTGTATCTTATAGAAATGGAATTATACTTCAGCTTCCAGTACCAAAACTACTCTCACGGCCAGGTGGGGCTTTCAATGGATGGAAATCAATGATTTTTTTGTACATTGTGGTTTTCAATTATTTCATTGGGTTTGTATTCTAGACCACTTTCATTAGTAGTAATTATCTTTTTTAGTGATTCTTTTTCCCTTGTGCAGTGTGTGGGACTTCGTTGTGCATGTGGGTTAGTATATGTACTCATGAAAATGCTTCCCACTTGTATGTTGATTACTTTCGTGCATGTCATAAGCCCCTGGCCATTGGGACATGGGCATGGGGTAGTCGTAGCACAGGCCCCAGGCAACTGGTTCGAAAAAAGATATATCAGAGGGCAGTTAGTCCTACCATAAATATGGGAGTCTATTTTATTATTTTGGGGAAACAACATTATGTGTTTTGAGTTCGACTTTCAGATTCGGGGAGTCTAGTGTTGGTCCGGTGACCGACTTATCCATACACCAGGACCTTGAGTCTACTTTTAGATTTATATATGAAAGAAATGGTTTTATAAGTGTCTTAATATGTTATTTTGAATAAAAGCCATATCACCAGGTATAACCTTATAAATGTGGTACAACTTGATCTATCTTAGTATACCTCCATGTTGATGACCATCGAGGATCCCAAAACGAGGCTGTGGGGACATACCATCTAGCGTAGAGGAGTAACTTCATGGAACAGTTCTAGAGATGGCCCCACACTGTAGTGCACCATAGATACCACCACTCGATGGTCAGCATCTACTATTGGCAGTTATGGTAGAGCAGGTGCACAGATTCAGATCCATAGACAAGTTTCAGAGATAGGGACCTCCCAGGTTTAGGGGAGAGATAGATCCCCAAGTCATTGATAACTGGATAGATGTAGTGATGTGGGTTTTACACTTAGTGATGACACCACCTAACCAGATGGTGATCTTTGTACTAAGATTTCAATAGGTTTCGACAGGGAGATGGTGGATCTTGACCACCCAGACACACGATGAGGAAACTCTCACCTGGGAAAACATCAAGTGGCTTTTCCAAGAGGATTTGTCCCCAAGAAAATGCACTCTGTGAGTATTTTGGAGCTACTTCACCTACAGTATGGAAGCATGATCGTGGCTGAGTAATCAATAAGGTTAAATTTCCTTTCTCACTACTCGAAAGATATGGTGTGAGACCCTTTCTTCTCGACTCGAGCCTTTGAGTCAGTACTTTGGCGAGAGATTAGGGAATCAGTGTTGTCTCTCAACATCCCCACCTTGGTCAGGTGCCAAAGCAATCACATATGGTAGAGCGTTTTTTGGAGGAGAAGGCTCCCAAAGCAAGATCTATGAGTAGACCCTAGGTGGTGGAGTCTTTGGTTTGAAGAAGGATACAGACATGAGGGCCCAAGTGGGATAATACTCTGTGAGGATGAGGTCTGCAGGGCAGCAGATGTGGCAGGGGTGTAGGCTAAGAAGTAGGTAGTGGGAAACAGTTTGAGGTATTAATGCCACCACCCCTATGTAGTCCACCCCAACCTCATGGAGCTAGAAGACATGGGAGAGAATAGATTCAGGCAGTGGAGGCTTATTACCACGACACTATAGAGATGATTCGTGGTATGATATGTGTCTTATCCACCCATGTTGCAGTCTTAATAGACACCAGTTCTAGTCACTACTTCCTTTCCACGTCTCTCGCTCAGATAATAGAGATTATGGTGGATCCTTTGGCTTAATCCTTACTTCTAGAGACTCTTAAATAATGGGATTCAATGATTACACACAAGTTCTCTAAGTGTGAGTTTACACTAGGATGCGGGAGCTTCAGCTTAGATCATCTTGTAGAATTGTCGAGGAAATATGATGTCATCCTGGTTATGAACTGGTTATCTACAATTCATTATCACATTGAATTTTTTATCCATACAATGCAGTGTGTCCATGGATATGGGACAAGTTTTCCCTTCAGTGGCTAGATGAAAACCCTTGCAGTGCCAGACAGACTTTCTCAGAGGAGGGTGCAGCCAATGACTCCCTTGTTGGCTAGCCACACCAATGGTGTAGGGGATGACAGAAGTCCATGTTTCCCTACTGTTTTGGATGAGTATGAGGATGTTGTTAATAAGGATGTTCTAGGGTTACCACCTCGCATGGAGGAAGAATTTTTCATTGACATGTACCCTGGTAAGACACCAATATCCACACCTGCATATCGGATGGATTTTACGAAGCTTCGCAAGATGAGTGTACAGTTAGAGGACTTACTGGGAAGGGGATCGTAAGGCCTAATGTTTCACCATGGGAATCCTAAGTTCTTTTCTTCATGAAAGAAGATAGGAGTTTGAGGTTGTTCATGGACTTCCAGTTCCTGATCCAACAGACCATTAATGACATGTATACACTACTGAGGATCGAGGGCCTCTTCGACTAGATGAAGGAATCAAGGTGGTTCTCAAATATAGACCTCATATGGGGCTATTAGTAGCTTAGGGTATGGTATGAGGATGTTCTAATATATCCTTCAGGTGCTGATATGACCACTATGAGTTTTAGGTGATGCCTTTTGGAATGACCAACTCCCCAACAATGTTCATGGGACTCATGAACAGGATCTTCCATATTTACCTTGACCGATTTTTTGTGGTCTTCATTGATGACATCTTGGTGTACTTGGTGTCATATGAGGAGAACACTACACACATATGGATAGTCCTAGATTCATTCAGAGAGCACCACCTTCATGTAAAGATCTCGAAGTGTAATTTTTTGATTATGGATGTCCACTTTCTGGGAAACATCCTCTCAGATGCTGGATTTGTAGTAAATCCAACTAATTTAGAGGTGGTGCTTTCATGGGATCCACCTAGGGGAGTGATTTTGGTGTGATGCTTCTTGGGGTAGGCTGGTTACTATTCGAGGTTTATTCCTAACATTTCTAGAGTAGCATCACCCCTATCAGCTCTGACATGGAAGGGACGTCCTTTGACGTGGATGGAGAAATGTCAATAGAGTTTCAATGAGATGAGGTAGAGACTGAGTAGGTCCCCCGTCTTGAGACTACCAGAGGAGGGTGTGGGGAATTTAGCTTATTGAGATGCATCAGGGACCGAACTGGGTTATGTCAGGATGCAGGAGTGAGCAGTGATCTCTTATAGCTCAAGAATATTGAGAAAACATGATGATAACTATGTGATCCATTGCCTAGAGTTATAAGAATTGGTATTTTCCTTAAATATGCGGCAGCACTACATTATGGGTGAACAGTTTACGGTTTACTCCAACAAAAAGAGTATCAGGTATATCTTCTCCCAAAAGGATCTGATCATAAGACATCAGTAATGGCTGGAGTTACTCCAGGACTATGACATTGATATGTAATATACTCCTAGAAAGGGGAACATGGTGGAAAACACGCTCAGCGGAATGATTAGGTTGTAGCTACTAAGTGAGGTGATAGATTAGTTGTCCACGATGTCGTTATCCTTCATGGAGGCACATGTGGTGGATGTTGACTGCAAGGCTTGACGTGCTTAGTTATCCTTGGGATGGACTCCTGATGGATTTTCAATAAGTGGGAAGCACATCATCCTATTTAGAGGGAGTAATGTAGTGCCAGTGACGTTGCAAGATGAGGTATTTAAAGAGTTCCACACACCCTTCTTTTAGGAATATCCTTAAGTGGAGAAGATTTATTGGACCTATGAAATTAGAACTATTCTCTGGGGATGAATAAAGTGGTGGCCAAGTTTGTTTAACGATGCCTCATATGTTATCAAGTGATGTCTGAGCACTAGGTTCTAACAGGCTTGGCTTAGTAACTCGAGGTACCAAAGTGAAAATGGGGTGGTATCATGATGGACTTGGTGATGGGGTTAACACATACATCCAGGGGCCACGAATTTATCTAGGTGATCATTGAATGACTCACGATGTTGGATCACTTCCTACCCATCTAGGAGCAGGTACCGGTAGAGGGATTGGGAACCATCTATGTCCAGAAGATAGTGCAGCATCATAGGGCTCCTTCGATGATCATATCAGATCATGGAGACCGCATTACCTCCCGTCTGTGGAAGAGATTTCCATAGGAGTTCGGGACACAACTGTGTTTGAGTACAGATTTTCATACCCATAAGGGTGTTCATATGGAGCACACCACACATACCATTGAAGATGTGCTACATACTTGTGTCTTGGATTTTTTGTCGCAATTGAGAGGACCAACTACCCGTGGTGGTGATTGAATACTACAACAAATATCACACCACCATTGGTATTTCACCATTCGAGGATCTAAAAGAACGTCCTTGCAGATCACCCTTATAATGGAATAACCCCGGGGAGTCGGCACTCATGGTTACAGAGCTCATACGAGCTTCCACTGAGATGGTGAAGATCATCCATGAGTGGATGAGGACTCCAAAGAGAAAGAATATGTCTTATGTCTATCAGAGACATAGAGCCATGGAATTTGTGTAGGTAGATCATGTATTCCATCAGGTCTCACCCCAATGAGGATTGAAGAGATTTGATAGGGGTGATAAACAATCTCTGATGTTCATTGGTCCTTTTCAGATCCTGATCATATTTGGAGAGGTGTCATGTCATTTAGCTCTTCACCCACAAATGCACCGGGTTCATGATGTTTTTCTTGTGATTCACCTGAGGCGGTACATGCAAAATCCATCACATGTCATTGACTAGGGCGGGATGGTCATTGGTGATGGGGTGCAATTTTCGATGTTATTGGTAGAGATAAAAGACTGAATGGGGAGGTCCTACCTGGGTAGTCGATTCCTCTGGTGAGTGTTTGGTGGCAGTATGGGAACATCCAAAAGAACACATGAAATAGGGAGGCTCAAATTCATGATCATTACACACATCTTCTAGATTAGTTTTTATTTTGTCATATGAGGTCGTACAACCCTAATGTGTGGACAATGTAATGTATTAGAAATTCATTGTATTTTTTTAATTATATAGAATTATTTTGAGACCACACACTTTGACAGATGACTTTTCGAGGGACGACAAGCCCTGAATGGTTTATTAAAAATTTTTAAGGTTGGTTTAGTAAACATGTGGGTGTGTTTTTCTAAATTTTGAACCAATGCATTGATCAAAAATACAAAGCACTATTGATCTTGGAATGTTAGGATTCGCCTAGAAATTACATAACCTTAGTATGTAAGGGTTGAGCAGAAAGCGATTTTTTTGAACTTTTTGAAAAATAATAAAATAACATTAATTTTTTTTTATTTTTCACATCTTTGAGTTGTGGGAAATGACATGGTAGTGTAATGATGAGGATCATTAATGGAGGGTAATTATGGTCCTCTTTGTAAATGTGAAGTTATTATCTTAATGGATCATTAAATGTGGCTCATTAAATGTTTCTCTTTAATGAGAGTCATTAATGAACACAATGTTGCTACAAATATTTCTTTTAATATTCATATATATTAGAGTTTAGGGATTAAATAATGTAGGGAATCACTGAGGAACCACTGGAGTAATCCCCCACCTATGAAGAATGATGAACGAAGTGAAGAACATTGTTGGATAAATTCCAGATGTTGATAAGAGGGGATGAACATAAACATTTTTGGATCGACGATGATGCAAATCACAACATTTTTCATCAGTGGATCCATCAAATCCAAGTAGTGGTTTAATTTTTTCATGTTCTTCCTCATTATTTTCAAGAAACGATGAACTCAGATCAAACAGTGAATATGTTGACCTGTGAATTGTGAATTTATTTTGGAGGGTATTTTATTTCGGGGATTGTCTATCCGATATTATCTTATCTTTTTCTATGATTTAACATCTCACCTAAGAATATCTTTTTTTGAAACTCCTAATGTGGAGGCTGTGGGCACACTAGAGAAACTATGGTGGTCTGTGGAAGGTGTCAACGGCGTTGACGACCGGGGCACACTGGTCGGGTGGAGGCGGCGATGCCAACCGATGACATGGAAGAGGACGTAGCAGACCCCCACCAGCTGCGCTGGAGGATGGGTGTGCGCCCATTGATTCACTATGATGTTAGGAGGCCACGATAGCCACTGGGGGACATTGTGCTAGGTAGGTGCTTCATGGAGGGACAACCAGCGTCCAGGTCATCTGGGTGCTTCGGCGAGCCTATGTCGCTCGACCACGGTACGAGATGCCTCACAAGTTTGCAGGGCCTGTAGGGTCCAGATGTGATATCCGGACACATCCCGATGAGGTGGAACACCACGAACATATACCTCAAGGGACAGGCTTCAGGATGGCTAGCCGAATATGTGGCCCAACAGGCCGGTCCCACACAGTCGGGTGACCCACAGGGCTGGACCCTCTGCCAAACTAGGCTGGTTTCAGCGAGGACCATTGGGCTTGGCCCACTCGCTAGGCCAGACCAGACTAACCCAGACCCAAAACAGGTCATGTTGAGTTGTTTGAGTTTAAACCTAGCTATGTGGGACCCTCGGTCCATGTTGGCCAGGTTTGTTAGACCGGGTCAGACTGGGCCTAGATGCAACTGGCCCATGATTACTAAAATTCCTATATCTTAAAAAATGTGCATCTGATTGATGACCTTTTTGCGGCATTGGAATCCTATAGGCTAGGAGGAACTTTTTAAATTACCTAAGGATTATTTCACAGATTTTGAGATTCATAGAATGGATTTAGGATAAATTCTCCCTGGAAAGATACCTACAGAACCCTACGGTTGGTTGAGACCTAAAGACACGTGACATTCGACTTTCAATTAGTTGACTACGGGATTGTGGGAATCACTTATATGTGAATTTTCAAGCCCATGGTGAGATGCACTCCTACGTGACTTTGCAGGACCATGGTACATGATGAGAAGGAGTACCTCAGTTGGCCAAGATTAGTGGAAATCAATTATGTGTGACTTTTCAGGCCCATGGTATATGATGAGGAGGTGTACCTAAGCTATAAAAGGATAGTGGGAAAAACATATGTGTGACATGGAAATACCATTATACTCAATTGAGGATGGGTTCTCCATCATCTATGTTGTTCTATGATGTTATAGGTGATTCATCTATCACTACCCAAAATGTATACCTGGTGTGAGTTGTCTTGAGTTTCATTCATTTATTGGAGAATTGTTGTGTGGTCTTTTCGTTTTTTTTTGGGGGACCCAACTGAGTATTTTTTTACTCAACCCTACATGGGATTCTCCTGCACCTATTGTTTCTAGTGTAGACGATCGACACTTCGATAGGGTCATTAGTGGACCAGAACCCAGAGGTGCTAATGGAGATAGGACCGATGAACTCTACGATGGTAAACTTGGTGACCTAGGACTAGGAATGACCCATTAGGTTCAGGCGGACAAGGAACTATACATAGTATTATAGTATCTAAACTACTCTCAGGATCAGGTGGGGTTTTCCATGGATGGCCCTTAAATTTTTCTTTTGTGTACTTTGCTGCTTTCATTTCATTCATAGGGTTTGTATTTTGGCCCACTTTCATTAGTTTTACTCATCTTTTTTTAGTGATATATGTTTCCTTGGTCAATGTGTGGTACATGGTAGGGATTGTGTGTTAGTATAGGTACTATGGAAAATTTCCCCCACTTGCGAGATGATGCCTTCAGTGCTATTCTCTAGCCCCTAGCCTTTGGGAGGCGGGCTTCCGGTAGTCACAACCCAGACCCCAGGTGACACGTCCTGACATAAATAATAATTCTCCAATATGTGATCATTTTTATATAACATATATTATTATATATTCATTAAATATATTATACATTACCATACATACAATAAAAAAATGAAAAACAATTCACATTACTTTTTTGAGGTACTAGTTCAGATGTATGAATAAGCGACATTATCATTTCTCAATATAAGGGACACATGTGGATTATATTTGTTTCATCAATATATTATTTTAGTATATAAAATATAATGTTTTCATTAATTTATAATGAAATCCATGGATTTAAGTAAAGTAGAATAATAATTTAATTGAATGAGTTTGTGTAAGATGATTACATCCTCTTTAGTGGGACTCCTTTAGATCACCTCTTCATGACCCTTGGAATAGTCTTTTAAGATGAAAAGAACCTATAATTAGTGAATATGGATTTTTATTTTAGAATTGGGAAGGGTTTTTTCAACCAATAATACATAAAAATTATGAGAAATGTAAGGGAGTATTTTTCATTTTATAAGAATGATTAGGTAAACTCAAGGATTTACATAAAGTATTATATTTATACAAAAAAAAATTCATAAGAAATTCAATCCAAATTGATAGAATACCAATATAATATTAGGATGATTTTAAATCATATATTTTATAAAATAGACTAATTATAGTAATTTTTGATCTGTGCCCCTTAGATTTGACACTTTATTGTCATTTTTGGACAATTACGATGATATCAAGGATTTTTAATCATTAGTGTTCAATATAATTATTATAAAATGATATGTAGACTATAAATAGAATATTGTTATTATTTAAAACAAAAATAATTTAAATTGGATTATGAAAATATTTTACTAATTTTAAATCATTTAATAATAAATGTCTTATTTTAAAATTTCATTGTTGTCTTTTTTGGTAATTCATTAAATATGATAATATATTTTGTTTCCAATTCATGTAAAATTGTCCAAAAATATCATGTATTAAATTAAATGAATATATATTTTTAATATATTTACTCAACTAAATTATTTAATATTTTAATATAATTTTTAGCATTATATTTTGGTTTAACCCCCTGAAAACTACTTTGAATATTAATAGTGTTAATGGAATTTTTTAATATTAAAGTGATAAGATTTTACTTATAAGGTAAAATTTGGATCATAAATTTAAAATTAAAATATTTTGGAATATTTTTAATCCAAAAATTTTTCTTTCAATTTTCTTATCAATTTTATATAATTAAAATTAAAATATTTAATATAAAATGCTATTAATTTCATTCAATTAACTATTCAAATAATAAAACGTTGAAAATGTTTGATTGAAATGATGTTAGGAAATAAAATTATTAAAACATATCTAATAAGACTTATTAATCATCAAAATATGTGGGAAACATTAATTCGCCCAAAAAATAACTTTTTTATTTATTAATTTCATTTACATGATTTTTAATCTACATCTAAATGCCATATGTTAGCTTTGCATAAGCATTTAAGTTAATTTTTTAATCAATAAAATGTGAAGTAAAATAAACATAAAAAAATTAATTCATATTTATTTTAAACATTATGAACATACCATAATTTTCTTATACCTAATAGAATATTCAATACAAATTAATAGTAAGATAGTGATATTTTTTACATTAACATTTTCCAAAATATTTTAATTGTAAAAAAATAAAAACTAGATTGAAATAGAAGTTCATATTTTCAAAGTATAGAATATTTTAAAATGAATATACTCCTAATCATAGAAAAGACCTTTTTTTGAGTGAACTCGAAGTGTTATCTCATTATTTTTAAACCTAATTAACCAATTATACCATTATCGTGTTGATAAAAATTTAATATGGTTAATATTCTAAATAACTAAAAATAATATGGTCATATTTCTTAATTTTGGTCCTAAAAACCAAATAAGGAATCTAATTTTTATGACCCAAATTCTAAAATGTTGTATAAATTAATTTCTATAAAAAACACAAAATATAATGAAAAATAGTTTTTTTCTTTTGGATATGGTTGTTTGTGTATAAGATGGGTTTTATTCCAAATTATACCACAAAATTTATTCTAATTAACATAATTAGGTTAATGATAGTTTAAAAGATCAAAAGATATATTATATCTATTTTTATAAAAATGTATCTTTTATAATGCATGAAAAAATTATAGTACTCAATAAAAATCAGTATTTTCACTATTCATAAGAAAATATATTCATTCAATAAAAACATATAAAATTGAACAAATGATGTTTATGATATTATTATTTTAAGATGATATTATTTTCATCAAATAATACTTTCAGAAGTTCATGATATTAATTTAAATATTCTCTGAAATATTATGAAAATTTATTTTTGAAGATAACATATTTTGGATGATATATTTTGATTACTAATAATTGAGAACATTTAAACTAATAATTTAGAAATATTATATTGTTATTAACAAATATATTTATATTATAAAATTTTAACATATCTATTCATATCTTCATATTCAAATAATATGGTTTATGGGTTATAAAATTATAATATTTTATGTGTTGTTAAATCTCAGAATTTTAATGTTTCAATATGTTATTAGATGGGCCCATAAGGTGCGTCCGGGATGGGAGCTCCTGTTTAGGGTTTCCTGTGTCGTTATTCTCTATTCATCCCTTGTCCTCCTCCTTCTTCCCCTTTGGTGGAGTTTTCTATCGGTGCTCCGTTCGATTACCCCTCACCCAGTGCGCTTTCTGTGGATTGGATCTCAGCTATGCTCGGTGGCCAGCGTTGGGCGCTCGGACGGATGGGTTCGTGGGTGTCGGAACGTGGTACGGTCGTCGCCTTCCTCCCGGGTCAATACGTGGTCGCACAAGGCTACTTGAGGAATGCTCGGGCCCATCGGTGTTCCCCTTCCAGTTTCTCCCCAACCCTTGCGGATTGTTCTGTTTTCCTATTTGGTTCGGCAGGGCTGTCATCCTCATCTCATGTCATTACGAGGTCGCAGGTGGCGTCCTCAGGAAATCTCAGTGCTGATGATGTTCTCAGGCTTGTTCTTCTCTTGATTTCTGCATGTTCCTCATGTTTGGTTATAGGTTCCATTGAAGAGGGTTTGGACTCGGTGGTTCCGGTGGTTCGGGTGTGGTTTTTGTTTTCTGGATGGTCTGTGCGCTGACGAAGATCTTCCTGTCGGTGCCGATCTGATGATGTTTGGTATTTGGCGCTGTGTATCTAGTTGTATCGTTTCATTGGACTCTGTCATGGTGGTGTTCAGGTCACGGCGGCCCTTGATGTTCTCATTTGTTGGGCGACGACTGGATGTCCGATGATGGCAGGACGAGGAAGGCGGGCGACTGCTGTATCAATCCCAGGATGATGTGGGGGTTTTCACCTGGATGGTTCAAAATTTCGTTGGTTCCCTCTGTCATTGCATCATGCTACATTTGGGAACAAACCCAAATTGGTTGGGTTCAATGGATTCCATGATTCTTTGGATTGTTCATGTGGTCATGGATATGATTGATATTTTCGAGAGCTCTTTTGTTGGTTCTACAAATTGATGTGTTTTGGGAGGCTTTGTTTGTTTTCTCGTTTCTCTTTTGGGTGGGTCTGGATTTGGAAATGGGTTCCAAATCCCACTCTCATATGGTTGTCAATGATTGTTTGGTTCTCACTGACCCAAAAAGTGACTTATTTGAAAAATCAAAAAAAAAAAAGAATTTTCAGTCAATATGTTATTAAACGTATTTTTCATCTAAAATCATTGGGAGGTTACATATACTATTCACATGAGAGAGAAAATCCAATTCTCTCATCTCCAAATGGCTAAATAATAAACATAATACAATTCTACCCCTATTTAGTAAGTCCTTAAGGATTTAAAGAGAATGGTATCCAAGAATAGTGATTTAAATTTTATTTTTTATTTCCAAACTAAGGATTAATGAACACTTATAATTTAACATCTTAGAATACATTATCCCATATGCAGTTATAAAAACATAATCTTTAAGTTTCATTGTTGATTATGAAAAAAATGGTCTAATTGTATCCAAAAAAACCCAAATTATAAAAATAAAAATTTTGATCACTTGCAATCACAAAGACCTTTTTGGTTTATAGTATTAGAAAATTAGGTAAATATCTTACATTACAATACTCAGGTATTTAAGTTATCATATTTACCATTCTACCTATATTTTCTTATTCCATGTAATATATTCCCGATATATATTTAATTTATTCACACATGAATCAATTATTGTAATAAATCATTTAGCATGAATCTTCATAATGTGTCCAAACATAAAAATATTATAGATGATCTAAAATGGAATGGAATGATAAAAACAAGCCTTAACAATTGAATTTTTTAATGGATAATAAGATTAAAACAATTTTATTTTGAAATAATAATAGTGCTTGATATTATCAAGGAGTAATTCATACTCATCACAACATAGATCATGAAATGTGTAACATTGAATAAATCATTTACAAATGATGGAGTAAAAATAATAAAGATTCATGAGAAATAAAAAGTCATCCAAGATAAAAGAAACATTAAAAAAACATATAATTCATACTTAAAAACATTTTTTATCTTGAAAAAACATTATCATATAACACTTACAAATAGAAAAAACTACCATTTAAATTGGTTCAATCTCTTATGATAAACCTATAGTCAGATAAGTATGTCAATTTAACAATTTCAATGGAGATATTTATCTTGCTTACCCATCATCATGATCTAAATTAAGATCACCTATAATCATAATTTTTTTTAAATAAACATAAAAAGAATAAATTACATAGATTATTAATTTCCTTACAAATATCCTAGAAACAACAATTATTCCCTTAATAACATAATTAACCCATGGAAACAAAATTGGTTCCATAAAAATATCATTTAAAAAAATAGCCTAGGAAGTATATGGTATTATTAAAAAATATCTCTAAAGGATAACAAGTAACATCAAATGTTTTTTTTGGATGATAAATAATAATATAATTAATATATAATTAAATATTTTCCTGATGAAAATAAACAATATACTTTAAAAATGACCATAAAAACATAAAAAGTGAACAAAAATTATCAAAACAAATTTCAATTAATATAAAATTGGATAATTATAAAATATTAATTAATGAAAATTGTGTTCATGATAGTGTGAAAATAAATTCACCTAATAAATGATAAAAATAAACATTATTCTCGAAAATAATATATAATGATTAAAATGTAACCCTTATATAAAAAATTACTAATTTTTCATTTCAACACCTATAAAATAATCTAAAATATTATATAATATAACATTATGAATTAATTTGTGGTTATTGGATAACATTCATGAATATATTTTACAAAACATTGATATAAAAGAGAAAGATTTCTGATCTAAAATAATATACAAGAACGATATCACATACAAATATTTTCATGATTTTTATTTTATAAATAATGGAGGAAATGTTAATTTAAAATGAAAACATAATTGGAAACTGTTTTATATGGAATGTGATGTATCCTAATAAAATATAAGAATATGTGTTACCCTAATGCTACCTCGAACTAAAAATATCTCAATAACAGATGTCATTTTAACAGAAAAATACTTTACTTATTTAGATACATTGAAAAAAAACATTCATTGAAAACAATACTATTACATGGATCTTAGAAAACATTTGTTTCACAATATATTATGTAATCAATTATTCATGATTAAATAATTATTACATACAACAAAATCATTTCACTTGAATTGAAAAATTATCATGAAAAGTGTATTGAGATAAAGAAAAAACATCCCAATATCATATCAATTCAATTGATAATTAATCCATGATTTAATTATGTGAACATATGTAAATAGACATAAATAAATTATACATAAACAATAGAAGATTTTTTAGATCAATTTATAGATAATAAAGGCATTAAAATGACAATGATGCAAAATTATACATGAATGAATGGAAATTGTGCAAAAAAAACCCATTACAACTTGGTAACATTAAATTCAAAACACCATGGATGAAATAATTTTAATTTTAAATTAATATACTATGAAGTATGAATTAATTATTTTATAACACATAAAATAATTATTATATAGACTATATTAGATAAATTAGATATAGAGCTGTAATATATGCCTTAATGATGAGAAATTAAGATAAAACCCATTTCATCTTGTCCATACATTCATTGTATGTACATTAACTAATTTATAATAAATATATATTAATTATTTCATTTCATTAGATCCTCATAAAACCTTAATTTATTATCTGTAGTCAAATTATTTCATTTATTCTAAGGAAATATTGAACTACTTAATATATTAGGTCCACATCATGTGTTTTTATGATGTAGGGTCCATAACATCAAAATAGATCTAGTATATTGATAGTGGTTGAATATTTCATTATTCTATTTTATCCAAAATAATAATGAGGTCATAGTTATGATTTTTTATACATTAATTACACTCTTCATAACAACTATGAATTATGGTTAGAAAAAACATATTTGCATTAAACTCATAGAGAAAGATGTCTATATGTACCCAAAAGTAACATTTCTACTTATCAAAAATCAATTTCATTAAAAGAATTTGACCTTAAAATGAATTATATTCTATAATAATCAATTTTTGATCAATTGTTTATAACTAAAATATGGGTACAACATTATTTTAAAACATTTATAGTGTCCCACTAACCTCTCTTATCAAATCCCACCCCTCTCCTCTATTAACCTAACCATTAATCCATTTTGGTTGGTAAATCCTTGTCAAAATCGCTTCCAAAGTTATTTACCATAATCCAAGAAGCCTTGTTTCTTTTCATAAATCCATTAATCTATTAAAGTAGTTATAATCCAAAAGAGGTGGTCTGAGAATAGGTAAAATTCCTAGAAATCAATTTTTTATTTCTCCATCCTGCACCTTAAAATATTATAAAACTATGTTCATATGAAAAAAAATATCTACTATAAACATAAATATTATTATATTAATTTAATAACCTAAATAAATCTCATCTTCCATCAAATTGGATACAAACTCTTCATTCGTGTGAAATGCTGATGACCGCCTCGTAAACTAGTGTCGTTCTTTTTCCGTTATTACCTCTCACGTATTGTTGAAATGATTAATGTAAAGTATATATTTTCTATTTTTGAATCATTTATACCTATATAGTTATTATATCACAAATTCATTCTTATCTTACATTCCACTGGGGATATGATAACATCGCTTGTGTATACAGTGGACTATTGCCTCACAATGTATTTTGATTCATATTTACTAATCCTTTACATAGAAACTAATAAAAATTAATTTAATTTATATATATTAAATAAATGATTGAAAAATAATATTAATAAAAAATACTTATCATCATAAACGTAGTATATATCATTTTCCTCCTATCACTGAAAATTTATAATGTTATTTGAGTACATATGGACTACCACCTCCACCAATTGATGTGATTATTGTATTTAACAAACCATACCAAAAATAATATACATATATATATGGATGTTTAAATTAATAAAATGCTAAATTTGATTTTATAATAATTATGGAATGATATAATAATATATAACTTCTTTACCTAATGATCATTGAAAAATGGAAACGTTACTCACACGTACATATGGCCTACTATCTCAAAGAATGTAACGTAATTGATTTTAAAAAACAACTTATTTTGATTGATTCTAAAATTATTATCAATTTATATAAAAGATAATTATTTCAAAAAACTTTTTATATATATTGAAATAATCACCAATTCTTCCACAATCAACACAATGATGTCATTTTAAAACACTCAACCAAACCTCTCTAAAACACCCGGGCTACACTTAACTAATTAGGTATTAGAATATTTAATTATAATGAAATAAAATTAATATTTTAATTATGAGGTATTAAACAATATATATGTTCATAATAAATAAAATAACTGATATAATCTTTTATATATGACATAATTGATATTCATGCATCTTATGGAGTCGAGGGATAAGATTTTCTCATCATGATTTTACATCAATGATACAAATTGTAAATTCATCACTTGTTAAGGTGTGTTGTATATACATAAAATTTTATATTTAATATAATGAATGAATCAAAAATCATTTTATTTTAAATTGAAAATTGAATTAATTTGTCCAAGTGGAATGACATGAACACTAACAAGTTGAAAGGTGTTTCTTAATATCATCTCCTTTAGTTGGTTTGAAAAAAATCATCATTGACTCAATTATGATAATATTTTTGGTGAATTTAAATAATTTTTTTTATTTACACATTTTGGGAATGGATTCTCATTTTTTTACATATTCTTTCCAATTATTAAACCTCAATTAATGTATATGATCTTTTTAATGGTTAATCATCCAAAATTAATTTTTTTGGACATATGTTTATGATATAATCCTATCTTAAGATTTAGATATATATAAGGAACTTTTGTAATTTTAGATCATTTATATAGTTATTTTCATGATATATATAGTTTCATTTGATGTTATTCTTTCATAGGACATACAATTAAAGAGTTACCAAAGTCCCAAAGACTTTATGTTACAATCTAAATTATTTTAGAATTTTTGTATGTTAATGTTTCTTTCAGAGGAACTAATAGTATATTATTTTATTTAACCACATATATTTTATTATATCCAGTTCATTAATGAATTTCACATGTGTAATTTACATTTTCTCCCTTATTTTTTATGAGGAATTAATAAATTCATTTTTATGCGATACAGATCAATAATTATCATTTTGATATGGTACGTTCATAAAAAAAATAATTATTTTCTCAAATTATTTAAAAAACATTGACTCTAAAAATAAATTATTTCCAAAAAATTATTTTATATTTTAAATTTTCTTATTTTAAGGAAATTTAAATGAAATTTCCTTACATGTTCCAAATGAGTCAATTTTTACTAAAATTTACAAATGGATTGGGATGAATTTTTATTTTTAATATTATAAACCTGAATTGATTTCCCTAGAACCATGAACATTATTTTCCTTTATGTATCATTTATCTGTTTCAATTTTTATCTTCATTTAAAATTTTCTTTGGGTTATTTTTTAAATTTTTATTCTTTAAAAGTAATTCTAAAATTGAAAAGGATATTTCCTTGGAAAAAATTTCTATTTTATTTTAATATATTTTTTTCATCATTATCAATAAACCTTGTTGATAAATATGACAAAATTTGGATATTATTTATTGATACCGACATCATAATTTCTCTAGATGTATTCAATTTTATTCAATGATATTATTAAAGAACCCAACTCTATTCCATGGGTTAATCTTGTTTAAATGATATTTATATAAAAATTTTAATCATCCATGGGTTAATTATAGTTCAATGGGATTTTTATGCATCCCATTTTTCTTCCATTGTTTAATATGTTTTGAAGAGGTTTTTATGGATAAGATTTCTTTTATATGGGTTAATCACGATTCAATGATATTGATATGGAACCTACTTATTTACCATGGTTTAATAAAATATCAAAGAGATCAATGGGATCCCATTTATTTTCATCTGTTAATCGGGGTTCTAATCGGTCATTATGAAACTAATATATCTTCAATGAGTTAACTAATTTACTGAATGTATGATGATTTTTTTGGATTTTATTAATGAAAGTCAGGATCTACTTAATTTATTCAATTTGCAGTTTTCAGATATTTCTTATAGAATAGGTGTTCCGTGATGGTATTAGTTAAGATCATTATAGCTTAAATTTGGTGCACAGACACATTGCACTCCAATGATTTTTTTTAAGGTAGATGGCCATATGGTTATTCCAGTTTAAGGATTCTGTATGAGTTCTATATGTTCCCAATAAAGATAATGTCCTCTAATACCAACATATTTATCTTATGCATGTTATAGGTTATAAATGTTTCCTTTGATAAAAATTCATATCACATGGCTAATGTTTTTTATTTAAATGAATCATTACATTTAAAAAGACTTAAGACAAGTTATATTGTTTTATTATCAATGTATATATGCGTATTAATATTCTTATCTAATTATTATGCACTTTGATTTGGTAATTATACCATTATTCTCTTCTTATGATCACAAATGATATTCAATTGTTAATTAATATGTTAACCCTTACTGATAGTTTGAGATCACTCTAGTTATGTTTCTATTACCCTATTTTATAAATAATTAGGTTTTATGAATTATTTTTAGAATAGATTAATACAGATAATGATGATGAATTTATGTGAAAAAAGGGTGGGTTAATTGGTAGAAATTCACATTTAAATATATTAGTATTATTTATGTACGAGATTTTACTAATTAGATAAAAAATAAAATCCTAAATGTTAATTGATAAAGTAATTTAATAAAAAAATTGATGTCCTAGATTTTTTATGACAATACTTGTGTCACATTTGTTAGTATAATCACTAGAAAATATAATGTTTATTATTTATACATCATATCTGGTAGTGTGGGTTTGGGGATATTATAAAAATAAACATACATCAATTAACTGAATTTAGATGAACCAATTGTGGGACTAATACGTTATCCTTGAAAAAATTATTTTTATTTTATTGACATATTTAATTACTGAATCAATTATTTTGTTTTAGTGTGCTTTTAAGATGATTGATTTGTAACATGAAAAATATTGATTATTCTAATCATGGAAAATTTATTAATTATTATATATTATATAGAATAATTATAAGGAAATAATTATACATTATACTAACATATTTCAATTTTAAAACTAATGATGAAATATTTTTTTGAAAAATAAATTATGTTACAACCATAATGATGGATAGCCATACACATGCAGGTGTAATGCTTCTTTTACAACTACCATGATTGTAATATTGTAATTATTATTTATAAATTATTCAGTTATTAATATATCAGAAATTGTAATGTACATCTCAAAATAAATTATATATTATGTCCCTATTATATGGTGATTAGAAATGAATCATATCGCTTCATGGAGGTGGTAATTGACATGACCCGTCCTCAGGGCTCGTGCTGTGACTACCCCAAACCCGCCTTCCGTAGGCTAGGGGATGGAGACTAGCACCAAAGGTGTAAATCCCTATGCTAGGAAGGAATTGCCTTTATAAAAGTAAACAAACACAACAGAGTACGCAAGAGGAAGTAAACACTAAGTGAAAAATCTACACAAAAGTAGTCTTGAATGTAAAGGGGACAGAAATACAAGCCCAACAGTAAAGTACAGGTAAAATGGAAAGAAAGTACAACTGGAAAAAGGGACAGCAGATAAAAAGGGCATCTCCTGAAACGTCCATCGAGTATCCTACATGAAGGGTAGGTAAAGATATCTACCTCAACACTCTGCGTCTATCAGTCAGCTTTGTGTACCATCTCACCGTGTGGTCCACCTCCAGGTACCGTTCGATCCTAGCTCGCTCTCTTCCTCTGTCAATGATGACCGATGTCTGCATCCAACACAATAAGGTGTAGGGATAGCCCATGCAGGGGTGAGTATAAAAATACTCAGTAGGGACCCCGAGACCCCCAAAGGTCTCCCAAAATCCACAAAGGATAAACCACAGAAGAAAGATAAAACCATAAAGTATCTACCAAACCTACTTAGGTATATACCCATACATATGGCTAAGTTACCAAACTCAGTCTGGCTCCAGCTCACGAAACCAAGCACAAACCAATTCTATAATGAAAGTAAAGTCAGTCGCCATGATGATAATGGTTGAAAGACATGTATCAGCTGAGACAGGTATGCCCAAATAGTAGAGAGAGATATAGATGATCAAATGTAGCCACTGGATCATATTAACTGTCGGACCCACATAGGATACAAGACCAGCTAAGTTGTCTAACCCACACATGATTCAAGACCAACTATCTCGAGAGTAATAGAGATAATCAGATATAGTCACGGATTCATCTATGTTGTCGGACCCACACAGGATACAAGTGCAGCTATGTTGTCAGACCCACACAGGATACAAGACCAACTACTCTGTCAGACTCACACAGGATGAAAGCACAGAAGTCAAACTGCCGGACCCACACAGGATACAAGATTAGTAGCCATCACTATCGAACCCCCAGAGGATCCTAGTATAGTATTCGTCAAAATCGCATCCATCCCTAGGGTTTCCGCACAAAGAACGCTCGATTCCAGGAGGGTCCGCTCCTTGAGAAAAGGGGTTGATACATAAACTATCATGAAGTTCAGAGTTGATGTATCCCGAAGTTCTATCTCCTCAAAAGAAACCCAACGCGACTGACAGCGCGTCAATCAAATGCCCGATCTGAGAGTTATTGGCTTTTCTGTTCTAGGGGCCCGGTTGGAATTATTTTCGTTCCAAACCTTGCCATTTTTCAAATTTTTCCGAAACTCACTTAGAGTATCACAAGAGGACCACCTCGATGGAAGGGTCCAAGTGCCGCAGAGGGTGATTTGATCTGATACACAATCAAGAAGTAGTTCGCGTTTAAGCAAAATGGGTCCGGCTCGTCAAGCCCGGTGGGTTGGAGGGTCGGCCCGTCCTGGCTCGGCGTGTCTGACCCGACTGGGGGGTTGGCCCTACCCAGCGGGGTGTGGCCCATCCCGCGACTGGCCGCGGCTAGGCCATATGGCCGAGCGGTGCGGGGGGTTCGTGAAACAGCGGTACCGAGCAGCGCCGCCCCTCTAGTTTGGCCAGTCGTAGCTGGCCGGTCGTAGCTGGCCGGTCTCCTTCGGCGTGAGCAGCCTGCACAGGCAGGCCACTATTCATCCACACGTGGAACCACCTGGTGTTGTAGCTCCCATCATCCCGTCCGGCAGGCGGCCGGCCGGTTCGCCGCCAAAGCGGCCCACGGAGCGTCGGCCGCGGTTCTCTGCAGCACGACGCCGAAGGGGCGTCGCGGTTCTCCAGCCCCGCCGGCTAAAGCCGGCGGGTTCTTCCTCAGTCGAGCAGCCTGGTTGCGGGCCGCAGTCTCCTCCGCCCATGCGGCACCTCATTCCACGGTCCTCTAATAGGCCGGCGTGCAGCCGTCATTGTCGCCTCCACCTTTGGTAATCGTAGCCTCTTCCATCACTGCCTCCATCGCATACATAATCAAGGATAAAAGGACGGTCATTGAGCAGTGTTCGTTTGGCACGCACCCTCTGCGTCAGCAAATATCAGATGGAAAAAGAAAAACCAAGGAATTCAATGAAGAATGTGTTACAATTTAATCACTTAAAATCATACAAACCCTCTACCATTTTTATCGACGGGAGTTTGTTCGTCGTGGGGGAAGATGATGTCGACGTCGTTCTCTATACGCTTCCACTTCCGAGTTCATGCATTGGTCTGTTGGAGAAGAAGAGGAAGGATGAAGGGTCATTGAAGAGATCCCACGTCAGAAGGGGGTTCCAAGGAAGAGGACGAGGATGAAATTTTCATCACCGACATCTTCGCGTTCTTCATTAGAGGAAGCGTAATCCTCCAAGTGTTGGGTGTCGCGTCACTTTACCAGCACTTCGTCGCTTGGTGAAGCAATCCCAAATCCTCCTCCCAAGCTCTCTATATATGTGAGAGGGGGATTGGTATGTAACCATCTTGGAATTTATGATGGTTCATTTATTAGGAACTTTCCTAAATTCCAATGATGTGGTTACTTAAATTAACAAAAAAGAAGGTGGGTCAAGCGAATTAAAAATTGTTGGCACATAAAATTAATTGACAGCAGTTAATTTAATGTTGACACATAAAATTACTTGATAGATTTAATTTTATGTTGACACACGACATTTAATTTCATGTGGACACATAAAATTAATTGACAACAATTAATTTTATGTTGACACACAACATTAATTGAGATGGTTGTGAGGATTCCTCTCCCTCCCCATTAAATGGGGGGTTAAGCCCCATGTGGACCCCACGTCATAACCTCTCACGGGAGGTTCTACTGCTCGGGTTGTCCCCACCCCAATCATCCTCTCATGGGAGGTTAGGGTGTAGTGTTCCCACCACCAACCCCCAAAGGGAGGTTCCAACTTACAACACATGGCAGCTTAAAAATAAAATAAAGTGTTGTAATTTATTTTATTATTATTTTCTTTAATAAATAGCCAAAAATTAACATCCAAACTCATCAGAACGCAACTGCAGTTAATGTCTCACTAAGTAATTATCAATGCTGCGAGTTCAACGGTGCCCTCAGATTTCAATTCCGATCACCGGTCCAAAAGTTATAAAACCACGTACATACATTTACTGAACGTACCCGAAAAAAGATCATAAAATTAGGATCTGTCACCCTTGACTCGCGCTAGTCTTATTTAGGCTCTTCCTAGGCGAAGCACTCCCCAACGAACCCAACGGTACTCTTGGATTTTTATTCCGACTCACCCATTAGAAGTTATGAATTTTACAGTAAAATAATTGTCACTTAATTATTATATTTATGGCCAAAAACTAACTTTTTCTGCTGGCCAACGCCGACCAAAGTTAGTATATTCTTAAATAAATCATTCCTTCACGAGTTCAGTGGTGCTCTCGGATTTTTAATCTGAGCTAATGTTTGTGATTTATAAGCATTTGAAAAAATAAAATAATTTATTTAAATATTTTATTTACGGTTATGCCATTTTTGGGATTTTTCACCAGAGGCCCGCGCTGACTAAACGTAAGTTGCACATAGGGTAAACCCGCCTTCTTTAGTGCAATAGTGCCCTCAGATTTCTGATCTGAGTAACAATTTAAGAGTTTTTCCACTTTTCCAGGAAAACTGCGTATACACATTAATTTAAGCATAACAAAACTTCAGAAATTGATTCTGGGCACACCGGGCCCCGGAATAAGGCTTCGTCAGAAACTACGGACTCCAAAAATATCTATGTATATAAAAAAATTACACAGGAATTATGGGTCTTTAAATTCTCCCCACCTCAAGGCTTTACATCCCCATAATATACAACCCACACTAAGGGACCAAAAGGGGGTACTGAGCACGCATCTGATCCTCCTGCTTCTATGTGCTCTCCTGGAGGTTCCCATATTACCAGTGAACACACAATAGAGGAATCTACCATCCACATAGGAACCGCTCCTGTCGATCCTCAAACTCTACTGGAACCTCCGTGAAAGTCGCCCCGTCATCGATGTCCAACTCTCCATGGTCGATGATGTATGAAGGGTCATGCACATATCTCCTCTGCTGGGATACATGGTAGACATCATGCACCCGATGCAACATAGGTGGAAGGGATAAGTGGTAAGACACCTCACCTACTCTATTGAGGTCCTGGAAAGGTCCAATGAAATTGGGAGATAAATTGCCGCCTCGACCAAATATTCACAGACCTCATTGAGGTGAGACCTGTAGGAAGACTTGGTCGCCATCCACGAACTCCAGTTATCTCTGTCTCATATAAGCATAGGACATCTATCTACTCTGTGCATTCTTAATTCACTCCTGGATGATCTGCATCATCTTTGTGGTAGCTCGTACAGTCTCTAGTCGGAAGGAAGTGGGCCGACTTGGTGTGTCGATCGACGATCACCCAAATAGAGTCATGTCTCCTAGACGTACGTGGAAGACCCATCATGAAGTCCATGGATATCTCATCTATCTTCCACTTTGGGACCCCTAAAGGCTGAACCAATCATGCTGGTACCTGGTGTTCCGCCTTCACTTGTTGACAAGCAAGGCATCGAGAGTCAGACTCTGCTACTACCTTCATCATACCTAGCCACTAGTGCTGTCGTATGAGGTCCCGATACATATTTTTCATGCATGGATGTACCACTAAAGGGTAAGTGTGAAGCTCCCTCAACACCTCCTCCTGTAAATCAAATGGTACCATGGTACGTCCTCTGAAAATGATAAAGTTCTCTCCACTATTAGAAAATCCACCAGGTGCATATCCTATGAAAATCTGAGCATGACCAGCCTCACAATCAACGTCCCCATGCTATGCCTCTCTGACACACTGTATAAGTGGAAGAGTGACTATGAGAGACTGTAGAAAGGCTGCTCCATGTCTATCCACAAATGATATCTGCAACGCGGCCAGCTGCTCTATCGCCTCACTTAGTAGCTGAATGCCTGATCTCCTACTGAGTGAATCTGCTACAACACTCCCCTTCCTAGAAGTATAGACTATCTCTAAGTCATAGTCCTGGTGGAACTCAAACCAACGTCGTTGTCCCAGGTTCAGGTCCTTCTGTGAGAATATGTACCTAAAACTATGGTGGTCAGAGTAGAATATAAAGCACTCGCCCATCAGATAGTGTCTCCACATCTTAAAGGTGAAGACCACTACTTCTAACTCGAGGTCATGGGTATCGCAGTTCTGCTCGTGTAGTCTCAACTGCCGAGAACCATATGAGTTCACTACTCGCTCTTACATCAGGACACACCCGAGTCGGGTTCCTGATGCGTCGTAGTAAACTATGTACCCAAAGCTCTCCTCTAGTATCCTCAAGATGGATTCACTGGTCAACCTCTTAATTAGCTCCTGAAAGCTCTGTTGTCACCTATCTGACCACACGAAGGGTTTCCCATTCTTCGTCAAAGCTTAAAGCAATGCTGCATCTCTGGAGAAGTCTGACACAAAGGCAAGTATGGCCAACTCCTGAGAGATCGACTGCACCCTCTTATGCATGATTCCATACTGTGCTGCCTGGGTTTTCCTTTTCTCTGACCAAATAAAACCCCATCCCAACATTGCTGTTAAATCACAACCTATGTTCCTAATACAGTCAGTCTGTGTATGAACTATGGTTGCCCAGTCTATACTCAAACTCACTTCGTAAGGCCTCAATGTTGTCACCAAGAGGTTCCAACCGAAACTCTCTCCTCAAGGTTCAGATCACACCATCGACATAAATGTGATTATTGAGTCTCCACCCAAAGGTATCTCCAGATGCGAGGTTCAAGTCAAAGGTTTAACTAGAAACTCTAGGTCTGGGATAAGATTCGTGGAAGGAAGAAATGTTTGGTACCTATGTCTATTGATACAACAACTAGTAGTAGACACAGACCGAATCTCAAATCATACATAGATACCTTGGGTCACCTCCTTGACCACAAGCAGCTACTCTCCACCTCTTCACTCCAGCTTCATTATCCTAGCAGGGACTACAAAGGAGGGTGGTTGTAATATGTTGAAATGTTCACCACCTCATGCTGCTCTCCTGGCTCTACTTCCACGTTTTCTGCCCTGCAGATTCCTCTGTCCATAACACTTCCAATTATTGGAACATTTTACATGCTCAAGCCTCTAAGACTGATGCCAGTTTCATGCTTTCGAACAGTTAACATTCACTGGATATATTTTCTCATCTAATGAACATTCAACCATAAAGGTTCTCTCTAGAACCCTAACATAAGTAGGAATTCATAGATGAAAAATTGTTGGCTCAGATATACTTAAACACACATCGCTTAGAGGTATGAGCTCTAATGAACTGATCGAATCATATTCATCGCGTACCAGGAAAGATCGGTATTCCTTGATGAATACTCAGATACCGACATGTCATCATTCCAAAGCTCTATAAGCTCTTGAAAACTCTCAGCCAGCTCCTCAATCTAGTCCTTAGCCGCCTGTGGGTCGGCCTCACCTCAGAACTGGAGGAATATCTAGTGCTTAAACATATATAAGGCACTAAGCCTACAAGTGTCCTCTACCGGTACCGCCAGAAGTGTCTGCTGACCAACGGGCTGTGATATAGTTGGCACTTTTCCCGAAGGTATCATCTCGAAAAACCATCCAAGTACTGAAGCTTCATAATTATGGGGACCATCATTATAGGGACCATCCTCATGGTCACTCACTGAAAATGATTAGTATCTAAGATAAACATCTCCTCTACTAGTATCTCAACTAGGCATAAAACTCCAGCAATTTCCTACATCCATTCCTCTGCTGCCTGGTAATCTGTCTCGCCTCATAACCTCAGAGGCCTCTACTGTTGGAACTCGTGAAACGCGCTCTACCGGTGTGCGCCATCCGCTAGTGCGTCTGGTGGCATCTAATACCAATGGGTGGTGGTGCTACTGGTACACCACCGGAAGGTGCCAATGTAGTAAGAGGACCCTACAATGGATCCTCATCGCTCGGTGGGCCGTCATCGTGTACTCTCTCTCGGAAACCCTAGCTAGCTGTCTTCGTAGTGGCATCCTGATAAGAAACATGTGTTCCACTGACAATAAGTTATACCTGGTGAGCTGACTCAAAAATTCAACAAAGGAAACTCTTGAAACCCACACACACAATCAATGTTTTTGTGCACTAAGTCAGAAATAAGATGTCAGTGTTCTGGTGTATGGATATGTCGGCCAACGCACCAACACTGGACTCCCTGGACTGAAAATGATACTCAATAATCTTAAAACTATTTCTTCACAGAAAATAAAGATCAGAGTCCTATTTTATGTGGTAGAACTGACTCCTTTGATAAAAAATTTTCCTTTAAAAAGATAATAATAATTATGTGTACATAATGTTTAATTTAATGGTGGTTAATTTTTCCAAAGTGTATTTTGAGGTGGGGACCACACCCTACATAACCTCCCATGGGAGGATAATGGTTGTGGGGCCCACAAGAGCCCCTAACCCTTAAACTCCCCTCTTTAACTCCCTTTAACCCCCTCTCTTAACTCTCCACCTCCCTCCATTTAGTGTGAAAACTTCATATTTTTAATTAATTGAGCACCCTTAATTTATTTATTTCATTTTGAATTATTATTAAGTGCTTGGCATTATTATGTTGGGTGAATTTTATTATATTTGTGTTGGAAAATATTTGAGGGATGGGGCTCTGGAGAATTAGATGAAAGGTGTTCCTCTCCAAAAAAGAACACTGTTCTTCAATGAAGAACAACTCCGACGAAGAACGTGAAAGGCTTCTCCAATGATGCTTCCCTTAGGAAGCACCCCGATGTCAAGGAATCTACATCGTCTTCAGATTCTCTTTCTGAGTCATGAAAACGACTCTTCCTTCAATGTTGATGGGATGACACCGGTCTTCCGCGACACCTGACTACCACAACGCTCGTCTTCCGCAGATCGTCGATGTTCGACGTCAATTACGAGGTAGGGGTTTTTGTATAATTTTATATATGTGTATTGTACCTTCGTACATGGGAATTGTTATGATGAATTATGGTTTGAGCCTCTAACACGGAGGGCACAGGATAACGAACAAGTCCGGACCCTCCGCCTTATTGTTCTTGATGCGCGGTTTGTTGGGTGACAGATAAACAGAAGGACAACATGGATTTGAGTCTGTCGTAGTGAAGAGTGGGACCCAAGGAGGCCGTAGGCTTAGGCGGGAGCTAAAAAGGACCACTGGAATGACTCAGGTGGCCCGTGGAAGATCGCGGCAGCGCGAGTAGTCGTCGTGGCAATTTTGTCAACCGGGGTCGGCGGTCGGCACCAGCCGGCCGCCTGGGGGTAGCGGCGCCCTAGCGCGCTACTGGCGGAAGACCGCCGCGGCGCCTACAGCGACGGCGGTGGAGTAGAGCCTGCGTTGCGCGGGTTCCAGGAAGGCTCGGTGGCGCCAGCCTGGAACCTCCATTTCGAAGAACCTGGGGAGGTTTCCCCCCCCCCCCCCCCCCACTTGCCAGGATGGCTGAGCTGCGGCCGGCCACCCGGCCAGACCGCTTGAGCACGGGCCGGGACACCTGCCATGCGGGCCAAGCCACCCTTGCGTGGGCCGGGCGGCAACCTTCAGGCTAGGCTTCGCCCTCCGGGCTGGGCCGCACCCTCCCAGGCTGGACTCAGACCCGGTTTGGGCCGACCCAAGGTGGGTTGGGCCGGGTCGGACCGGTCCCAGACCCCCCCTCTTTGGAAAATTCTCGGTTAATCCCACATAACATGAGCTACGGACCTCCGATCAACGCACAGTCGATTTTGTAGGATTACTCGGATTGAGACGGTCATTTTAGTATATTAAAATCAAGGTTTTGGAAACGTTTGGGTACAACTGGGTTGGTTCGAACCCGAAACCAACCGGGCCCTTAGAGCGGAAACACTTATAACATAAAGATCAGACGACTCATTGACGTGTCATCAACAACATTGGATTCCTTTTGATGAGATGGTTCTTTTAGCCTACTCTAATTGAGTTTTGGATGCAGTTGGAGTATGGTCAGGTTGGTTTTATCTTAAAAACCAAACGGTCCCTGGAACAAAAAGGCTAATAACTCATAGATTGAGCGTCTGATTGACACGCCGTCTGTTGCGTTGAGACCACTATAACGTGGAAGACCTTTGAGATACTTATTAGTGGGACTTATTGACACTTGGAGTATCGACCAATAGCTCATGGAGTGGATCCTCTTGGAGACGACCATACAGAGTTTGGATACCTAGTAGCTGGCAGAGACCTGATGACTGCTTGTCCGATTCATTTCGGAGTGATTTGACTAGCATAGTGGGGAGCACTACTATGTGAGGTGGAAGACCCATGGTGGAGGAGCGCTACTATGTGAGGCGGTAGACCAGCGGAACTTGACAGGAGAAGTACCTCTGTAGGCTATCAGGGGGAGCACTACTGTGTGAGGCGGAAGACCCATGGCGAGGAGTGCTACTCTATGAGGTGGCAGACCTGCGGTACTCGAAAGATGGAGTACCTCAGTAGTCTATGGTTAGTGAGTAGGACCTCAGAGTCGCAACAAGTCTACTGTGCTTGACAGAGGAGGAGTTCTCCAGCATCCGTGGTTTCGACATCATGAATAAAATCCTGGTTTGAGCTGAGTCCATGACCATTGTGTTTTCCTCATGATTGAGATGGGTTACTTGATAACTTAGGTATATGTATGGGCATATACCTATGTAATTGTTATCCGTTGAAATCATACTTTGTGGTTATCCTTGTTGGTTTTTGTGAGACCTAGAGGGTATCGTGGTCCTTATTGAGTATCTTTATACTCACCCCTGCACGGGCTATGCCCGCACCTCGTTGTGTTGGATGTAGATAACGAACAACACTGACGGAGGCTGAGAGCGCCAGGACTGGACGATACTTGGAGGAGGACCTTACGAAGATTCGGTACACGATGGAGATTGACGAATATAGAGTGCTAAGGAGGCCATCTATACCGACCCTTTAGGTAGGAACCCCGGAGGATGATCCAGGAGCTGCTTCCACCTTTCAGTTGTTTGTACCATATATATAGCTAAGTTATCAAGTAATCCATCTCAATATTGAGGAAAACACAAAGGTCATTGACTAATCGCAAACTGTGATTTTATTCATGATTTCAAAACCATGACTACTGAACAACTCCTCCTCTGTCAAGCACAGTAGTCCTGTCACATCTCTGATGTGCAACTCACTAACCTTAGACAACTAAGGTACTCCTCCTGTTGAGTACCATGGGTCTGCTGCCTCACAGAGTAGCTCTTCCCTCCCTAGGTCTGCCACCTCACACAGTAGCACTCCCCCTGATATCCTACAGAGGTACACATCATGTCAAGTACCGCAGGCCTTCCAACTCACATGGTGGAGCTTATTTACCATGGGTCTTCCACCTCACACAATAGTGCTCCCCACTAGGCTAGTCAAGTCACTCTGAAATGAATCGGACAAAAATTCATCAGGTCTCATCCAGCTACTAGGTCTCCGTACTCTATATGCTCGTCTTCAGGAGGATCCGCTCCATGAGCTATTTTTCAATAGTCCAATATTCATGAATTCCCAATAAGAAGTATCTCAATGTTCTGCCACGTCATAGGTGTCTCAATGCAACAGACGGAACGTCAATCGGATGCCCGGTCTGTGAGTTATTGAACTTTTTGTCCCGGGGCCTAGTTGGTTTCGTGTACAAACCAACCTGACCGTATCTCAACTGTTCCCCAAAATCCCATGGTTTATACTCAAAGGGACCGTTTCTCAACTAAAATATCAACATTGCCAACGTTTCATCAAACAGACGTCCGGTCTCTGAGTTATTGGCTTTTCCGTTCTAGGGGTCGGTTGGTTTTTAAACAAAAACCATCCAGAACATACTCCAAATGAATCCCCACCTAATGTGGAGAATTCCGAAAGAACCATCTCATCAAAAGGAAACCAACGCAGTTTACGACATGTCAATTGGATGTCCGGTCCTTATGTTATAAGTGTTTCTGCTCTGAGGGCCCGGTTGGTTTAGGTTTTTAACCAACTAGGCCATACCCAAACATCGCCAAAACCTTGGGTGTAATATACCAATACGACCATCTCGATCCGAGAAATCCTATGCAACTGACGGTGTGTCTATCAGAGGTCTGTATCTCTAGTTATGGGCGATTGACCGAAAATGGTCAGAAGAGGGGGGGTCGGGGCTCGGTCCGACCCAGCCCAACCCACCCTGGGTCGACCGGACCTGGGTCCGGGTCTGGCCCGATGGTTGCGGCCCTGCCCGTGCGAGGGCAGCCCAACCCGCGCGAGGGTGGCCCGGCCTATGCTAGGGCAGCCTGGACCGAGCGACAGGCAGCTTGGCCCTCGCACAGGCGGCCCGGCCCGTGCTCAAGCGGTCGGGCCCAGAGGCGGGCCGAGCGGGGGGTTGGGGCGGTGGCCTTCCCTGGTTCTACATAAGGGCAGCACCAGGCTTGCGCCACCCAGCCTTCCCGGAACCCATGTGACACGGGTTCCGCTCCACCTCCGCTGCGGATGGGGCCGCAACGATCTTCCGCCGGCGGCGCGCTAGGGCGCCGCTGCCCCCAGGCGGCCAGCCGGTGCCGGTCCCCGCCTCCTGGGGTCGGCGCCGCCACGATCTTCCTCGGACCACCAAAGTCATTACGGTGGTCCGTTTTACCTCTCATCTATGCCTACGGCCTCATCGGGTCCTGTTCATCACTACGACAACCTCAAATTAATGTTTCCCTTTCGTTCATCAGTCACCCAACAAACCATGCATCAAGAATAATACGGAGGAGGGTCCAGACTTGTTCATTAGCCCGTGCCCTCCGCATTAGAGGCTCAAAACATTATTCTTCATAAAAAAACCAAGTACGAGGGTTCAATACACATATATAAAATTATACAAAAACACCCTACCTCGTAATTGAGGTCACACATCGACGAGCCGTGGAAGACGAGGATCACTGTAGTCGGGCGTAGTGGAAGACCAATTTCATCCCATCAATTTTGGAGGAAGAGTCGTTGTCCTGACGTGGAAATAGAATCTGA
Source organism: Viscum album (assembly GCA_963277665.1). NCBI lineage: Eukaryota > Viridiplantae > Streptophyta > Magnoliopsida > Santalales > Viscaceae > Viscum > Viscum album. The sequence continues at coordinate 604,207,707 of OY728161.1, read as the reverse complement.
AGACGACATTGATTCATTGACATTGGGGTGCATCTGAAGGGAAGCTTCGTTGGAGATGTCGTTCACGTTCTTCTTTGGAGATGTTCTTCATTGAAGAACAATGTTCTTCATTAGAGAGGAACACCTTTCATCTAATTCTCCAGAGACTCCTCCCTCGAATATTTGCCAACGCAAATATAATAAAAGCAACCCAATTTAAAAATGCCAAGAACTTCAAATTAATTCGAAATGAACCAATTAATTAAGGGTGACCAATTAATTAAAAAGAAGAAGTTTTCACACTTAATGGAGGGAGATGGAGTGTTAAGAGAGGGGGTTAAAGGGAGTTAAAGAGGGGAGTTGAAGGGTTAGGGGCTCTTTTGGGCCCCATCACCATTATCTGCTTATGGGAGGTTATGTGGGGTGTGAGACCCACCTCCAACTCCTATTTGGAGGAATTAATCGCCATCAAATAAAAAATTATGTAGACATAATTTTTATTATTTTTTTAAAATAATCTCCATTACTTAACTTCTCCTCCTGAGAAAATGAAACTGTAGAAAAGGTCCCCTTAGGCGAATAATGGCGCTACGGGTTCATCGGTGCCCTCAGATTTAAATTTAGAGCTCCGGTTTAAAAGATAGAAAACCCCGCACATACGTTTACTAAACTTACCCAAAAAAAACATCAGAAATTGATTCTGGGAACATAGAGCCTCATAATCAGGTGCTGTTAGAAACTGCAGACTTGTAAAATTCCAACGAATTTAAGAAAAACTTTACTGGAAATTTCCAAGTCTTTACATTACCCCCACCTCAGGATACGTCCCTATAAAGCTACAACACACACTAGGGAAAACAAAAGAGGTATTGAGAATGAAACTGAGTCTCTCGCACCCATGAGCTCTCCTGGAGGTTCCCATGCTACCAGTGAATGTGCGGCAGCAAAATCGGTCATCCACGTAGGATTCACTCCTATCGATGCTCAATATCCACTAGAACCTCCGTGAAAGTCTCCCTATCATCGATTTCCATCTCCCCATGGTCGATGTTGTGAGACGGATCATGCACACATCTTCTCAGCTGAGATACGTGGATGATATCGTGCACCCGGTGCAACTGAGGTGGAATGGCCAGGCGGTATTCCACCTCGCCTACTCTGCTGAAGAAGTGGAGGAGTGACTGTAAGAGACTGTAGATAGGCTACACCATCTATATCTATAAACGATATATATAAGGCATCCAGCTACTCTATCGCGTCTCCTAATAGTTGAAGACCCGTCCTCCTGCTGAGTGCATCCTCAACAACGTTCCCCTTCCTAGGTGTATAGACTCTCTAGAAGTCATAATCCCAGAGGAACTCAAGCCATCGCAACTTTCTCAGGTTCAAATTGTTCTGAAAGAAGAAACACCTGAGACTATTGATATTGGAGTGAACCATAAACCGTTATCTCAAAAAACAATGGATGAGACTAGCCAATTGTAAGAACTCGACTTCTCCCTTCCTCGTCTACGTTCTACAAGAGCTGATATGATTTATCCTTTGCCAAAAAGGAAAATCCGGTCTCATCCCTAGGATGAACCACATCCTTTGCCTAATACAATCAATCCTGACATGAATGATAATAATTCATGTCATCGACAACATCGTAAGGCCTCGACGCTACAAATAAGAGATCCAATCATTACTCTCACCTCCAATGGTTGAGTCACACTGTCGGCATCAATGTATGGTTATTGGGTCTCCTTCTGTAAAAATCTCAAAAGTGAGGGTCAATTCAACAGTTTAAACCAGAAACTCTTAGTATTAACAACACAAATGGAAGGAAAACAAATGTCACAAGGACAAGTGTTTTTTATTACGGCAACTCAAGTTACAAAGACACAAAGAAACAATAAACAATGACATTATCAAAGCTAGAAGCATCATGAAAAAAAGGCCTCTATGCATGGAACTAGTACCACACTTTTCCACCTACTTCCGGTGCTCCATAGTCGTATGCTTCAGCTGTATGAAGCTATGCTCTCCCATGTCCACCCTTTCCCTATGGTCGGGGTGGACCTCCTGGTGGTGGTGGTGACAACACCTCGAAGCGTCATCCACCAACAGCTGCACGACCAGCTCCTCTACCACGGTCTCCTGCTCCTTGAGGTTTGTAATGATCAAACTTCTACCTCTGCCTGGAAGGTCCTTCATCTATCTTCTGATCGTCCGAGCAGCGGGTCGGACAGTCATGAGCCATGTGACCTTGTCTGTTGCATGAGTAAAACTGCATAGTAGGTCTATCTTTGTCTCCACCATGGCACCCCGCACTACCAACCCTAAGTCGTGCGGTCCACCACCTGTAGTTCTATTCCTCTTGGACCTTTGCATCATCTGTGTACAGACGGCGTGTCAATCGGATGCCTGGTCTGTGAGTTATTAGCCTTTTTGTCCAGGGGCCCCGGTTGGTTTCATGTACAAACCAACCATACCGTATCTCAATTGTACCCTAAACTCCCATGGGATATACTCAAAGGGACAGTTTCTCAATGAAAATACCAACACTGCCGACGATTCGTCTTACAGACGTCCGGTCTGAGAGTTATTGGATTTTCCATTCCAGGGGCCCGGTTGGTTTTTAGGCTAAAACCAACCAGAACATACATAAAATGCATCTTTACCTCAAGTAGAGTATTCCAAAAGAACCTTCTCATCAAAAGGAAACTAACTTAGTTGACGACACATCAATCGGATGTCCAGTCCTTATGTTATAAGCATTTGTGCTCCGAGGGCCCGGTTGGTTTTGGGTTAGAACCAACTAGGACATACCCAAACATCGCCAAAACATTGAGTTTAATATACCTATATGAGCTTCTCGATCCGAGTAATCCTATGCAACTGACGGTGCATTGATCGGAGGTCTGCAGCTCAAGTTATGGGCGATTAACTGAAAATGGTCTGAAGAGGGGGTTCTGGGCCCAGTCAGACCCGGCCCAACCCAACCTGGGTATGCCCAAACCAGGTCGACCTGACCTGGGTCGGGGTCCTGCCCTAAGAGTGAAGCCTGGCCCAGCAGTTGCAGCCCGGCCTGTGTGAGGGAGGCCTAGCCCGCGCGGCAGGCAACCCGGCTCGCGCGCAGTCGGCCCCTCCCGTGCTCAAGCGGTCCGACCCGGGGGTCGGTCGTGGCTTGGCCAGGCTGGCCGAGTGGGGGGGGGGGGGGGGGGGGCTCACCCAGTTATTCTTAATTTCAGTTCCATGATGGAACCACCCAGCCTTCCCGAAACCCGTGCGGCACGGGTTCCGCTCCACCGCCGCCGTGGCCGGTGCCTGCCACCGCCTCCGGCCTCCAGCACCGACGCGCTGATGACTCGTGCCGCCGTGATCTTTCATGGGCCACCAGAGTCATTCTGGTGGTACATTTTAGCTCCTATCTACTCCTACAGCCTCCTCGGGTCTAGCTCTTCAATGCGACAACCTCAAATCAACGTTTCCCTTCCGTTCATCTGTCACCCAACAAACTGCACCTCAAGAACGATATGGCGAAGGATCCAGACTTGTTTGTTAGCCCGTTCCCTCCGCATTAGAGGATCAAACCATAATTCATCATAAAAATACCCAAGTATGAGGGTAAAATATAAATATATACAATTATACAAAAAACCCCTACCTCATAATTAACGTCGCACGTCGACAAGCTGCGGAAGTCGAGCGTCGCGGTAGTCAGGTGTCGCGGAAGACCGATGTTGTCCCATCAACATTGGAGAAATAGTCATTGTCGTGATGCAAAAAGAGATTCCAAAGATGACGTAGATTCCTTGACGTCGGGGTGCATCTGAAGGGATGCTTCGTTAGAGAAGTCTTTCGCGTTCTTCGTTGGAGTTGTTCTTCATCGAAGAATGGTGTTCTTCATTGGGGAGGAACACCTTTCTTCTAATTCTCCAGAGCCTCCTCCCTCGAATATTTTCCAACGTAAATATAATAAAAGACACCCAAATTAATAATGCCAAGAACTTCAAATTAATTCAAAATGGACAAATTAATTAAGGGTTCTCATTTATTTAAAAATATGAAGTTGGCACACTTAATGTAGGGATGTGGAGAGTTAAAAGAGGGGGTTAAAGGGAGTTAAAAAGGTGAGTTGAAGGGTTAGGGGCTCGTGTGGGCTCCACCACCATTATCCTCCCATGGGAGGTTATGTGGGGTGTGGGCCCCACCTCCAACTCCTCTTTGGAGGAATTAACCACCATCAAATAAAAAATTCTGTACACATAATTTTTTATAATTTTTTTAAAGAATCTCCAATAAATGAATTCTCCTACTGAGCAAATGCAACTGAGGAAAAGGTCCCCTTAGGCGAATACCAGCACTATGAGTTCATCGGTGCCCTCAGATTTCAATTACTAGAACCGGTTTAAAAGATAGAAAAACCCGAATGTACATTTACTGAACATACCCGAACAAAACATCATCAATTGATTCTGGCACACCGGACCTCGGAATCAGGTGCCGTCAGAAACTGCGGGCTTCTAAAATTCCAATGAATTTAAGAAAAAAATTTCCTTGAAATTTCAGGGTCTTTATATTACCCCCACCTCTGGGAATTACATCCCCATAAAGCTACAACACACACTAGGGAAAACAAAATAGGTATTGAGCACGCATCTGAGCCTCCCACTCCCATGAGATCTCCAGGAGGTTCCCATGATGCCAGCGAATGCGCACCAATGAAATCAACCATCCATGCAGGACCTGCTCCGGTCGATACTCAATATCCACTGGAACTTCCGTGAATGTCACCCCGTTATCGATGTCCAGCTCCTTGTGGTCTATGTTGTGGGATGGATCGTGGACGCATCTCCTAAGCTGAGATACGTGGAAGATGTCGTGCACCCAGTGCAACTAAGGTGGAAGGGCCCGACGGTAAGACGCTACGCCTACTCTGCTGAAGAAGTGCTGGAGTGACTGTAAGCGACTATAGATAGGCTACACCATCTCTATCCACAATGTATATATATAAGGTAGCCAGCTGCTCTATCGCCTCTCCTAACAGATGAATACCTTTCCTCCTATTGAGTGCATCTGTAACAACATTCTGCTTCCCCGGAGTATAGACTATCTCGAAGTAATAATCCTGGAGGAAATCAAGCCATTTCCACTGCCTCAGGTTCATATTCTTATGAAAGAAGACACACCGGAGACTATTGATATTGGAGTGAACCATAAACCGTTCGCTCAACAAACAATGGGTGAGACTAGCCAATTTTAAGAACTCGACTTCACCCTTCCTCGTCTACGTTCTACAAGAGCTGCAATGATTTCTCCTTTTTTGAAAATGAAAATATGGTCTCATCCCCTAGATGAACCACATCCTTTGCCTAATACATTAAATCCCGACAGGAATGATACTAGTTCATGTCATGGATGACGTCGTAAGGCCTCAGTGCTACTACCAAGAGATCCAACCGTTACTCTCACCTCCAAGGGTTGAGTCACACTGTCGGCATCAGTGTGTGGTTACTTGGTCTCCTCCAGTAAAAATCTCAAAAGTGAGGGTCAAGTCAACATTTTAAACTGGAACCTCTTAGTATTAACAACAGAAAAGGAAGGAAAACAACCGTCACAAGGACAAGTTTCTTTTATTACCGTAGATCAATGCACAAAGACACAAAGAAACCACAAACAACGACATTAACATAGCTAGAAGCATAATGAACAAAGTCCTCTATGCCTGGAACTAGTCCCACTCCTGTCCACCTGCTTCTGGAGCTCCATAGTCATATGCTTCACCTGCCTGAAGTTGTGCTCTCCCTTGTCCACCCGTTTCCTGCGGTTGGGGTGGACCTCCTAGTGGTGGTGGTGGCAACCCCTCGAAGCATTGTCCACCACCAGTTTCACAGAAATCACCTATACCACGGTATCCTTCTCCTTGAGGTCCGTCATGATAGACCCATGCCTCTGCCTGGGAGGTCATTCCTTTATCTATTGATCATCCAAGTGGCGGTTCGGACAGTCACGAGCCATGTGACTTCGTCCGCCACATGAGTAACACTGCCTGATAGGTCTGGCTCTATCTCAACGCTGGGTTCCCCGCACTACCGACCCTGAGTCATGCGGTCGACCCCCTGTAGGTCTGGTCTTCTTGGAGCTCTATATTATCTGTCTACAGACAGCGTGCCAATCAGATGTCCGGTCTGTGAGTTATTAGCCTTTTTGTCCCAGGGGCCCGGTTCGTTTCGTGTACGATCCAACCCGACCATATCTCAACTGTACCCTGAACCCCATGGGGTATACTCAAAGGGAACATTTCTCAATGAAAATACCAAAGCCACCGACGGTTAGTCAAACAGACGTCTGGCCTGAGAGTTGTTGTCTTTTCCTTTCCAGGGGCCCTGTTGGTTTTTAATCTAAAACTAACCCGACCATACTCCAACTGCATCCAAACCTCAAGTGGAGTATTCCTAAAGAACAGTCTCATCAAAAGGAAACCATCATAGTTGATGGCACATCAATCGAACTTTCGGTCCTTATGTTATAATCATTAACTCTCCGTGGGAACAGTTTTATTCAGGTTCGAACCAACACGGCCATACACAAACATTGCCAAAACCTTGAGTGTAATATACCGAACCGACTGTCTCAATCCAAGAAATCCTATGCAATGGATGGTGTGTCGATCAGAGGTCCATAGCTCATGATATTGGTGATTAACCGAAAATGGTCTGAAGAGGGGGGTATGGGCCAGGTCCGACCCGGCCTGACCCACCCTGGCTTGGCCCGAACCAGGTCCACCCGACCTGGGTCCGAGTCAGGCCCGACTGTTGCAGCCTGGCCCACGTGAGGGTGCTCCGGCCCGCGCGGCAGGCAGCCCATCCCAGGCGCAGGCGGTTCGGCCCGGTGCCCGTCCACGGCTCGGCCTGGTTGGCCGAGAAGGGGTGGGGGGGTCCCCTGGTTCTTCGTAACGGCGGTGCCAGGCTGGTGCTGCCCAGCCTTCCGGGAACCCGCGCGGCGCGGGTTTCATGCCACCACCACCGCAGCCTGTGCCACGACGGTCTTCCGCCTGCTGAACCGGCCCATAGTGCCTCACGGTTTCGCTGGTCAAATCGGCCCGATCTCCCTGGCCGAGTTACCGAGCCACCTACGTGGCGACTATATGGCCTAACCACCCTCGCGGTCCGCTGGGCCTGGCCCAGCGGATCGGGTCAAAACTTACTGGGCTGACCCGCCCAATGGGCAGGGTCAGACCCAGTGAGTCGGACCAGGTCGACCCAGACCGGGCCGTCCTGAACTGGGTTAGGTTGAGTCGGGCCGACAGTGTCGGACCAGACCTGTGCCCATTTCTGATACTTTTCCATTCATGGGCCATATCTTTGGCACCAGACGTCCGTTTGACAAACCGTCAGTACTGTCGATATTATTGGAGCATAGTCATCCCTTTGAGTATACCCCACTGGAGTTCGGGTTATAGTTAATTCACGGTCAGGTTGGTTCGTACACGAATCCAACCTGGCCCTCGAAACTAAAATGATAATAACTAATAGACCAGGCGTCTGATTGACACATCGTCTGTTTCTTTGAGACCCTTATGAAGAGGCATACCATTGACATACTTCTTCGCGGGACTTCGTGACACTTGGTGTATCAGATTGTAGCTTGTGGAGCAGACCCTCTCAGAGATGAGCGATCAGACTACAGAGACCTAGTAGCTGGATGAGACCTGATGACTGGTAGACCGATTCAATTCAGAGTGACACGACTAGCCCAGTGGGGAGCACTAATGTTTGGGGTGGTAGACCTGTGGCGGAGGACCGCTACTATGTGAGTCGGCAAACCCACAGTACTCAATAGGAGGAGTAACTCTGTAGGCTATTAGGGGGACCACTACTATGTGGGGCGACAGACTACAGGTGGGAAGCATCTTTGTTGGACGTAGCTTTCCCACAGTACTCAACAGGAGGAGTACCTCAGCAGTCTAAGGATTGTGTGTGGCTATTCGGTGTCACGACAGGACCACTGTAATCGACAAAGGGTCAGTTCTCCAGCAGTCGTGGTTTTGTTAATGAAAATATTTGTTTGAGCTGAGTCAATGACCTTTGTGTTTTCCTCATGATTGAGATGGGTTACTCAACAACTTAGGTATATGTATGGTCATATTCCTAATTAATGGTTGTCTGATGAATTCATAATTTGTGGTTTATCCTTGTTGGATTTTTTTGTGACCTTGAGTGTCTCAGGGTCCCTACTATGTATCATTATACTCACCTCATCACGATTTATGCCTGCACCTTGTTTTGTAGGATGTAGATGATGGACAACGCTGACGGAGACCGAGAGCGCCTGGACTGGACGATACCTGGACGAGGACCTTACGACGTATCGGTGCATGGTAGAGTCTGACAGACGTGGAGTGCAGAGGAGGCCATCTGTACCTACCCTTCAGGAATGAACCTCGAAGGACGATCTAGGAGCTGCTTTCACCTTCCAGCTATTTGTCCCTTTTTAGTTATACTTGCATTCAGTTGTATTTTTACTTTACAGTTGTGCTTGTATTTTGTCCCCTTTTACATTCTAGCACTTCCTCTGTATCAGTTTTTCTTAGTCTTTGCTTCCGCTTGTACTCTGTTTGTCTGTTCACGTTTTATAAAGGCAATGCCTTCCCAGTTTTAGGGAAATACGCATTTGGTGCTAGTCGCCAGCCCCTAGCCTAGGGAAGGCGGGCATGGGGTAGTCACGATACAGGCCTCAGCGGACAGGTTGTGATAAATTGCATGGTGCCTCTTTGGCACCGCACTGCGGAGAACTGTGGCCCGAGCTCCACGGGCCCCTTGGGTGGAAAACCTGCTAGCCGCCTGCCGGCCGGGCTGAAGGGAGCCACGACACCCGCTAGTTCTGCGTGCGGAGGAACAACGACCTTCCCGTACAGGCCGCTCACAATGAAGGAGACCAGCCGGCTGTGGCTGGCTACGGCCGTCTGGGCAGGAGGGGCGGTGCCGCTCGGCGCCGCCGTTTCACGAAAATGGTGGGCCCATGCCAACTAAACATAAGTCGTGCCTAGGGTAAACCCGCCATCCTAAGCACAACAGTGCCCTTGGATTTCTGATCTGAGTAACCATTTAAGAGTCATTCTAATTTTTCAGGAAAACTTCTTACGCACGTTAATGTAAGTTTAACAAAACATCAAAAATTGATTCTGGACACACTGAGCCTCAGAATCTGGTGCCGTCAGAATGTGCGGAGTTGTAAAATTCCCATGTATATAAAAAAAATATTCCACATGAATTCTAGGTCTTCACAATAATCCCTACATACGTATGAATGGAACTATCATTTATAAATGGATCTAAGTGTAAGAAAATATATGATATCATATTTTTTCATAATTTAAATTATTTCTTTAATATATATATATATATATATATTTCATTAATTAATAATTTTAAACATCCATGATATGAAATGTTTGAAAATGGATTATATCTGTTCTATAGGTGGTAGTCTGTCATACACATGGATGAGGAAATCATTCCCCATTGATGCGAGAACGGATGTATAAAAGTAATGTATTTATAAATATTAGTTATTAGTTAATGAAATATAATTATTTAATGATTTCATTATTTTGATAATATTTTAATGAAGTGTAAGAATAAATGAAACTAATTCATTTGGTAAAAATAAATACCTCTTCTTTTGGAAAATACATTATCATTATAACATAATCATTATTAGGATGGTATCTTTCCAAAATAACTCATCTAGAATATGGTTTGATATGATTAAAATATATTTGGGTTGTTACTGGATAATCTAAATGAATATTTAACTATATAGAGAATATGAGAAGGGTTTCCCATTCATCATTGGGGGGAGGGGCATTATTGGAATTTAATGAAGTAGTAAAATATTATAAATAAATTTTCATTTAAAAATTAATTAAAATTTATATATTAAAGATATTGGATTATCATGACTTGAAATATTTTCTTATAATAAAAAATAGAAATGTATTAGTAATGTGGTAACCCATATTTCATAATTATAACCCACCATTTAACCATTGTAAAATTACAATGTGATCAAGGTCTTTTAATATTAATGAATCACAGAAGATTTTATAAATGTATAACTAACACATGAATGGACTACATGATATTTTTCACAATATATTGTTCATGGGGAAATTGATATGTTTTTTTATATTATGAATCATTTATTAAAATAATTTTTTTATAAAATTTCATTAGTCTAATTTTTCTAAATACATGAAATATTATAATATAATTTGAGTCTATATCATGTTATATGCTTCCAATATGTAAAATATTCAATGATACATCATATATGGTTTTAATATATTCATCTAATCAAATTTATATTTGATTGATAACATTTTAGGAATTATATTTTTGTTAAACTCCCTGGTTATCCGATTTTATCCTTAACTATTATAATGATTATTTCAATGTTGAAAGGTTATATTTATAATTATGTGCTGGAAATTGGATTATAAATTTCCATGGAATGAGTTTTTTTAATATTTAACTTCCTAATTATCCTCCAGATATTTTTTAATTATTTATAAATAATTGAATAAAATATATATAATATAAAACTATAATAATGTAATTTTTTAACAATTCACATGATTTTATATTAAAAATCGATAGAATGAAATGAAATTCTAATATAACCCACAAAAATACATAACATGTATAATTTAACATCAAAATTCTTAAGACACTAAAAATCTCCCAAAAATGTCAATTGTATTGTTTTTAGAATCATGTACTTTTTTTCTAGTACTTTCATAATCACTTTATTAGTGATTCATATGAATTTTAGATACTTGAATCATTACAAAAATATAAAAAAATAACATGATAAAAAAATATTTATTTAATAATTAAAATTTTTATAAGTGAACATATTTTTTAAATCTCTAAAAAACATTATTATATATATTAAAAGAAAGAGAGTCAAATTCATTATATTTTTATTTATATAAATAATTATTATAATAAATGTAGAGAGACATGAAACATACCTATTTATAATTTTGGATTATTAAAGAAGAAATATGAGAATAAAATTTAATATTTGATGTTTTTGGTAGATTTTACTGCCTTATTGTATTACCTTTGACATCAATTCTTAGATTTTCCTTTATAATGGTTATTTTTTTACTAAGGTGTCTACTCATATTGACAAAAAATAAAAAGGTTTTATTTAAAAAATTTGAACCAATTTTTTTTGAAATATACGATACATTTTAAAAAAACTCAATTTCTATAAGGGATATAAATCAATTTTACTATAAATTCTTCAAAAATGAGGAAAATTAGTTTTTATAAAAAAAATTATTTTATCCATAAAAATGAACTTATATAATGAAAGATAAAATTCATATTAAAATAAATTTATTTTGATCTTATATAATTAAATTACATTTATGTTACATAGAGATCAAATTCAAATCATAATGTTCTTTTTTAGTGAAAATTATTGAAAATTTTACCAAAAATGAGTGTTTATCACTATTCGAAGAGAGATAAATATTTTCAAAAAAATAAAACAAATATCACTCTAATTTTTTTAAATGATTATTTTATAATTTATATCCTTTTATAAAATATTACTTCATAATATTACGAATATTAATTGTTAAATTTGAAAAAAAAAATTACATTTTGAGTAAAAACTATTTTTCAAGAATAAAATGACATTAATAAAAATTGAGTGTTCATTTCCTATAATTAATCAACACATTTTTATTATGTATTATGATTAAATATTAATTTCATGATGAATTTAATCCTATTTGTACAATACAATTTAACTTCTATGATATAAATATTAAATTTAATTAATAACATTTCAAGGTTTGTTATAGATTAGTATATCATGTTGAAGCTCTATGATATATGAAATTCTATGAGGTATGGGCAGTGATTCATAAAAAATAGAAAAAATATTTTTATATTTATCTTTACATTTTAATGATGAATTATCATTACAGTTTATGAAATGTATATTAGTATATATAATATGCATCCTACGTAAATGTAATGTTTAATGTAAAATTAAATAATAATTCGTTATTTTATAATATTTAATCACATCCAATAGAATTTAATTTAAAACCAGATAAATACTAGTATAATATATCATTTACCTTATACTACTAGATTATCATTATTTTTGTGACAAATTTTTTATTTTTATTACTCATTTAATCTCTATATAATTTCCACTATGCGTCTATGTGATCATTTGGGGAGAACCCTCTAACTAAAATATTTCTTGAGTAACAGATATGAAAAAATATTTTTGGAATAATGGTATCTTTTAAAAATCCCATTCTTAGTATTCATCTTAGTGATCATAACCAATCTAAAAAAAATATATCATATTTTTAGAGGATGACTTGTGGGAAAATTTTGACATATCATATGGTTAATTCCACCATATTAGGACATTGTTACATAGAAAATATCCATTGAAATATACTCATAAATAGTGTTATAATTTACATCATTATGTTCTATAATATTATGTGCTCCATTAAAATGGAATGATGGTTATGATGTTATGGTAATAAAATGTAAATATTTATATTATTAATTATCACTATAACCTAAAAATATTTCAGTATATTATGATTAGGATAATTTTCATTCACACTAGAATAATCCTTTTGAAATTACTAATTTTAACTCTCTTATGCTAACTAAAATTAACTATTTATATTTCTCTTTTTTTTACTTATCATAAAATCTAATGGAGATTACATGAAAAAACTTTACTTTTAAAAATAATAACCATTATTTATTTATTATTTTACATCTAAATGTTTAAAAAAATCCCACAACCATCTTGAAGGTAATATTCTATTCTTAAAATCATTATATCATGCACAACTTAATTTATGTTTGTATAACAACAATTATTTCATTATAGAATGAATATATGAAAAATAGTTAATTTTATATCACAAATGTAATTTAGGGTTTTAGAGAATGTTTGTAAAAAACAATAATTATTTTATAAAAAATAATCTACCCATAGGTGGTGTGAAAATATTCCCTCATTTTTTTATCAAATATCCATATCATACACATGTATCCTCGATAAACAAAATTAATCCCTGTCAAATTTTAAAACATTTCTTAGAAACTAATGAATAATTAAAAATAGGTATTGACTAAAATTGTTTGTAATAAAAATTATTTAAAACAATAATATTATTATAATAAAATATAAATTAGATTAATGTACTCATCCTAATAATATATTGACATTATCTTGAAAAAATTGTTTCATTCAAGTCATTTTTATCCACCCATTGATTCATCACCATATTTAAAATTAAATGGTATTTCAATTTTGTTGTTGATTTCTAACTAATATTTAGTTACAAAAGTTTTACAATGTACATTTGGTATCATATAACAATAAAAATTAATTAATTTATAGGAAACTGATAACTAATAAGAATACCCCGTCGATTTTCCACAACATATTCATTTTTCAAAGAGAATTATATCATAGGGAATCTATTTTCCTAATTTTAGTATTAGGTTTCAATAACCATGAATTATTTATAAATGAAACAATATTAAACCCTCTATATTATTTTTTCCTTTTTGTGTGAAATTTATTTATATATATTTATTTTAAATCATTATTACCTAGATATAACATTTCATGTTCAATTATTAACAACACATTAGAATAGCTGGTAATATTTTCATTTAATTTATTTAATGTTTTTGGAAAATTTATATTAGTGAAAATAAAATGAATTCCATAACTATTATATTTATTAAAGAGACCTATTGTATTTCCATATCATTAAAATACCTAATCATATTGACTATCGGAGGGATAAACACAAAATTCTGGTATATTTATGATATTATTCCTTTAACACACTATATGAATCATTATATTTATTGTATAAGAATCTACATTTAACTATTGAACAAAAACCACACTAGGTTACTTTGGAAGATGTTTCTCTTACTCATAGAGTTTATTTTATGAGAGAACATTTCATATGATTCCATTCATTGATGTTCCACACAATAATATTTTCATTCAGAAAGATTATTCCCATATATATTATTAATTATAGTTATTATATTTATCTATTTTTTTTATATTTATCTATTATAAATTCATTTAAGAAATGAATATAAATTATTTCATAAATTTAATAAGATATTTATTAAATTGGATCTAACTAAAAGTGTGACCCTTTTTAAATTCATCAAATCCATTAGTGGTTCATGCTCAATATTGTATCATAACATACATTATGTATCATGTAAAAAAGGAATTAATTTATATATTAGAAACTTATTGTTAGTTATATCACATTTGAATCATGGATATCAACATAGGTAAATATTTACCCAATTCCTATATATGGATTTCAATAAAAAAACTTTTTATCAAGTATCCCAAGTGTTAGGGTTTCTTAACTACATTTATCTTAACAAAATGTCCAAGAATAAGAAGCATAATATTTTGAGTTATTTTACAATTTTTGATTTATAAAAAATATAATCCATGGTATCTAAACTGTTATGTTACCAAAATATTATTATTGGTGTCGTAAAAAATTAATTATTTTGATGCTTCAAAATCTATGAAATTTTGGAATGTATTTAATTTTATCATCACATATCATGCCATTCCATTTTTATATATAATTATAATGAATATGTTTTGTAATCCAATACTTTTGATAAAATTAATTATTTCATACCATATTAATATGTTTCTGATTAAAAAACAATTTTTTTTCCGGTGTATCAAGTATAAATAAATTAAATCATTTTTTATGAATAATAAATATATTTCACAAACATTCATGACGAAGGACCATAATTCTTTAGTTTATTTTGAGGCTAGATACTTAATCAACATATTCAATGGAATGTATTTAATATCGTAAAAAATGAAATTCTTTTGTATTACCATCCGTAGACATTTCATACTTAATTCCATTATTCATAACATAGGGAAAATTGAAACACAATAAATAGATTACTCTGATTTTTAATATTGGTAAACAAAATAGTTTTCAATAAATATTCATAAGTTCTAGGAATAATATGGGTATGAGAACTAGATTATATCATATGAAGTTCATTCATGGCTAGTCAAAAGTCATTAATAATGAATCTTGGAATATGGATTTTCTATAAAAAATACATAAGTCATATGAGTGAGGAATAATTAATAATCAATCAGGATTTAAGAGAACATATAACAAAAATATGACATCAGTTTGTCGAATATACAAATGAATTTAATATCAGTTCCATAATAATGACTCTCTTCAATGACTATCATAGTGGATTGGGTTCATTCCAAATTAAATAATTAACATTGTTATGGATCACTCTTAATACTATAATAGAGGATATAGTCCATTATTGCAATTGGTTTACACCCCATTCATGTCTATATTATCTCATTTGATATTATTTATCATCCATTTAATTGGATTCTTATATAATTAAAAGACCACACATACCATTTTAAAAATCATACATATATATTCCATATGATCATAGAACATTCATCAAATCATCATAACATAACCCATGGAAAAATGAAAATATCTATAAACATATCATCATCAAAATATATTAAGATAAAGGAAGTCAATTATTCATGACATCATTCATTCTCCAATAAATGTTTTATTAACCCATTAGAATAAAATGTGTTTCATGTAATCATACTAAGATATTAATCATAATAATTGATATATATAACTGAATGGAATAATTATGTCCCAAACTAACCATACATTTCCATTTTATTTTATTCTTTTCAGGATGTTGGATATTTTTCTTATAGATTGGGTTGATCTCCTAGATTGATTTTTTGAGTTTTGGGGTTCAATGTTTGTTTTTTTATTCATTATTTGGGTTCATGGTTTGAGGATAAATAGTGAATCTTGATAATTTTAACAATCATTCTAGTTTATTTATTTATTATATTGTTTTTTTGGATGGAGTAATCAAGGATTGGACCAATCTCTGGGTGACCCAACAGAAACCATGTCCAATTCTTTTAGTGTTTTGGGAATAGGACATGGCTTGCGAAAGGATTGAGGAAACCTTGTGGAAAGTCTGTAAAATAACATTATTAAATAAAAATGATGAGTTTCATGGATGGTTCATGTTTTCCAAAACCATGCATTCATCCCATGTGGGGTGTCTCACATCTCATGTAAGGTTTGAATACTTAGCGCACAGTTTGGAAAATGTGTGGCCAAAAGGTGTGACTTTCCCAAGTCATTAAATATTTTTAAATTCCACTTTTTTCCCACCCTCTTGAAAATAAAATTTCCAGATTATCCTATGGTGTTCAGTTTGGTAACATGAGAGGGATCCCAAACCCAATACCCTTTTGAGATTTTGGCATCCATGGTGCACCACCTTCAAATCTAGGTAAGTTTCACTTAATTTTTAGTCAGTTTACACTCCCCTCATTCTTTTATTTAATTCCATCATTTTTTATTGGTTGTTTCTCTCATAGTTGAAACCTATGGTGAGGTTTGAATAATATTATTTTATTCCATTTATGTTAGGGTGTGTGGATTATTTCATGATCTTAGACCACCGTCCCCTTTGACTTTCATTGCATGGACATTTCATCAAGGCATGTGTTTTTGTCTGTTTCCCTTGTGATACATTTTATTTTTTATTTGAGTTTTACTATCATATTTTTAAATAATATTCTTTTTATGGTTTAGTATATATGGTTTTTGAAATTTAATATTTTATAATTTTATTAAATTTCATTACTACAGGTTATCATATTTATACAAATATATGTATGCTTAAAAAGTGTTTTCTAAAATTAGAATTATTATTTCGAAATGAAATTGAGTTCTATGGATTTTGTTTATCCTTGGTTTTGGTTTAATAAATTGGTTTCCCGAGTGATTTGAATTTGGTGTGTAGTTTGGGTGCCTCTTTCTCATTTGATGTCTATTTGTAAGACGGTTGCAATGACCTCTATTATTCTTAAATTGGAATTTCATGATGTGTGTAGATGTCTCAAGTAGGCCATTTTATGTAGTAATATCTATATGTGAATGCGGTGTACATATGAATGGTCATATAAATGTTGATGTCTTCCTTTGTAAATATTTCCCTCTTAAAACTAGTTTTAAAAATTCACTCACTCTTCTTCTACGTCTCTTTCATATCCCTCCTCATTCAAAATGGTTTCTCTAAAACCACAATGATTCCTAAATGATTTTATTCATTCCTGAACAAGTTCAAATGTTGTTCAAAATGTGTTGAATAAAAAATGTACTATTTTTTATCTTTAAATGTGGTTTCAAATCTAAATTAAGGAAATTCCATTTTGAAATTTTTTGAGTATGTTGTAGGTTTTCATCTTAGTTTTGATAATTATTTTGGGATGTAAACATTAATAGAAAATGTGAAGGACGAGTTAGTGCATATGTAGTTTTTGGTAAAATTGAATTGAAACCCACATGATGTGAAGGAATTTTTGGGGCTTGTGAATGGATTTATGTGTGATTAGAAACCTCTATGGATATTCATCATACAGCTACAGTTGATTCTAAACTGAGTGCATCTAGGGATTTCTTCTTTATATGTCATGGAAATTCAAATGATTACTATCTACATATCTTGTTTTAATTTGATGAAAATTTATTCCTATTCTTCATGATTATTCCTACTTAAAATTTTTATATTATATTCTATACTACCCATTTTTAAATCTTGTAAAGATTTTGTTTGGGATTTTGGTTTTGAAAATTAGTTTTTGGAATGAAAGACTATTTTCAAAAAAGAATATGGGTGTCTGTTATTTTAAAAAGAAAATATTTGAATGATATGTTTGGTTCATTAAATTATTTAACACCTATATGATAATTCTACTTTCAAAATAGATTTTTTATTGTTTTGGCGATGGAAATAAATGGAATATGTGTCATTACTAGCTTGTTGGTTTTTTCTCACACCCTACTTGTGCCACTCAGAATAACTAGACATGAGATGTTTTAATTTTTCTTGGTTCTTGTTCATGTTATCTTTTTGAGTAGGTTGATCTTAGGGTTGGTGGTGACCAAGAGGGAACAAGGTGATTGTGTTGTTTCTAGGTTGTTTTTAGTTTCATTTTATATTTTCTTCTTCATTGGAGGTGTTTTTGTATCATGATATTGTTATTGAATTTAATTATGATCAATTTTTATTAGTTATTATGTGTAAAATGTTTAGGATTTTGATCCTGGTATATTATCTAAATCATTACCTACGTGATATATTTGATACTCATTTTTAGTCTCCATCTTGATAAGATCAGGAAAACCACTGAAGGATGTAAGGACCCAGTTGGAGTAATGAACCACTGAGAGGGGGGAGTGAATCAGTGGTACCCCTTTTTCTTCTTTTATGTTCCCTCAAAATTAGAACAACTTTTTTCTCCTGTTAAAGATATACTTACCTGCTGAGAAAGAAAAAAGCACACATCCAAAGGAACAAAAAATTTACAAGGTTCACTATTCAATAAGAATAGATACGTCTTTGGTATGGTTGGAAACAATCTATCACCATAAAATCCACTAAGAAAACAATCCTTGAATTAAAACGAGTAGGATATACCCTTACACTCGTGAAGCACTGTGAAACAATCACTCCAGTGCATGTGCACCCGCTTTGCACAATAGGGAAAAGTCTCTTTTCTTGTAAAAACTTATGGTACCTGCACTTCCATTCAAATACACAAGTGTAAGCAAGTTCAGCACAAATCTTCACTTCCTTACCCAGAATAAAGGCAAGGACTTCTTGGACTAGAGATAGATCAATTATAGTCAGAACTTCCCATTCCGAATCTCCACTCTGAATTCTTCACTATAAATTTTCTTCTTCACTCTGACTCCTCAATCCAAGTCTTCCTCAGTCTGAGAAACTCAATACGGTGACAACCAATATTGATTCCCCAATCCAAATCTTTATTATGAATTCTTCACTTCGAATTATTCTTCTTCACTCCGAATTTTCTCAATCCGAATATCCACTCCGAATCACCACTCAAAATTTACACTCTGAATTTACACTTCGAATTATTCACTTTCACTCTGATTATTCAATCTGAGTTTTCTTTAATATGAGAAACTCAATACAGTGTCAACCAGTATCAAATTCTCGTTTCAAATGAAACTGCAATGAAAACTCAGTCGGCCACACACTTCATTCTCTCTCTATATTATCAGAGTTTCTCTCACTACATCATCGTCAATAAATTTACTTAGTACTCTGATATCCTTTTATAGGTGCTCCAAAGAGTGCTTAGATGGGAAATCAAAATATTTTCCCGCTCACTTAGATTCACCCAAATCTTAATTTCCCCTGAAATCTCAGAGTAATTAAGACTTTATCAATGCTTCTAGAATCTTATCGAATCTTCTTACCCTTCTATTGACTTAGAGATTTGGCCTTTTCCGGATCCGACCTTGTTACATAGGTTTCTTGAAGTCACATTCTCGGATCCACTCTTCTGATTTCTCGGTACCACATTCTCATATCCACTCTTTTTTGCTTCCTCGGAAGGACAACATTGCAATTCTCAGTATGACCCTTCATTATTCATCGATACCAATGATTTTGAACTCTCGGTATGACTCTTCTAGATCTCGGTACGACTTCTTCGATTCTCGGTATGACTTTAGGTTCTCGGAACAACTTCTGTTTCTCAGAATGGGTTTTCCTGATTCTTGGAACAGCTTTTGGTTCTCGATAAAACTTCTTCAATTATCGGTATGACTTCACGTTCTCGAAACGACTTATGTTTCTTGGAACGACTTCTCCATATTCTCATATTGACTTCTCCAATTCAACTTTTTCTTGTATCGTGAGTACCTGCATATACTCTCAAATTAAGAGTTACAAAACAGCAAATCATCGTCACAAATAATTCCTTCACATCTCATATCAGTCAGCTTCCGAGAATTTGCAATTTCCCGGTTCTGAACTTCTCAATTTCCATACTCCGAATTCCAGACTCCGAATTCTTTGAACACCAGGTTCCGAATGTTCAATATACTCGGTTTTGAATCTTAAAACTACTAGGTTTCGAATTCTTAGAAATTCAAGGTGTATTTACTTTGTGAAAACTTGCTCAAGATCAACAAAATACAATCCATGCAAACTATCTGTTCCTTCAGCTTGGTCCTAAAAATCTCTCCCATTGAATTTTGTTTTGAATTTTTTTGTCATAAATCACCAAACTTTGTAACCTCAAGCAATAGATTAATTATCAATAATTCTGATCCTACATGAGATAACTCATTGTATGAAACAAGAATCCTTGACAGAAAAACCATGTTGTCCATAGGTAGTGAAAATGGAATCTTCAACTTCATACATCTTCAGCTTCATACATCCTGTAAAAAACTTCATGTTCTATCGTACAACCACTCCAACAAACAGTTATAATAGTTAACATACACAAGCAGTGCTGAGTTCATAGCTTACCCACAACTCTGTCTTTAAACAATAGATTTATGATACAAAAAACTTCTCCCCCTTGACAAAATAATCCAATGGTAAGAAGAGATAGGGGATGGAAAAACATACCTTAGCCTTGAAGAGAATGTGGTTGGACACCGATGTTCAACCTCAATAATGAGAATGATTCCTTTCGCAGAGGTTTCTTGAAAATATCACCATCTTGTTCAGTAGATGAAACATATTCAAGTTTAAGTTCATTCTTTTCCACATGATCTTTGATGAGACGATATTTGATGTTAATATGATTTGAAAGAGAATGTTGGACTGGATTTTTGTTAATATTAATTGTGCTTTGATTATCACAACCCAAGAACAAGGGAAACTTCACTTCAAATGAAAAATCATCTAACTGTGTCTTCATCCAAATAAGTTGAGTAGCGGCCATGGTGGTAGCAACATATTCAGCTTCATCCGTACTAAGTGTCACAAAATTTTTCATCTTTGAGTGCCAGCCAACACTACTTTTTTATAAAAAGAACACTCCACTGGATGTGGATCTTCTATCATCAGCATTTCCTGACCAATCTGAATCTGAATAGCCAAACAAATTGATGTTACTTGAGACACTATTCTTGATTCCGAATTCTATTGTGCCTTTTATGTATCTGAAAATTCTTTTTCTAGCAACAATATGCGAGTCTTTAGGAGCACTGTAAAATATTTCACATAAGTTAATAGCAAAAACAATATCTGGTCTTGATGTAGTCAGGTATAACAAAATTCCAATTAGCTTTTGATATTCATTCCTATCAACTTATTTTCCTTCATCATCTTTGCTTATCTTCATTCCCACTGAGATTGGAGTTGATACAGGTTTTGAGTTTTCCATCCCAAACTTCTTAAGAAGTTTCTTAGCATACTTTTCTTGGGAGAGAACAATTAATTAAATCTATTGAAAAAATTTTAACCTAAGAAAGTATCTCATTTCACACCATCATAGATATCTCAAATACATTCTTCATTTCTCCAGTAAACCTTCCAAAGCTTCATTCATCATTACCAACAAAAATAATGTCATCCACATAGACAATCACAATGAGAGAAAGATCTTGGATTTCTTTGATGTAAAGATTTTTATAAACTCTTCCTTTCATGAAGTTCATCTCCTTTAAGGAAGTGTCCAATTTGGAATACCATGCTCTTGGAGCTTTCTTTAGCCCATACGGGGCTTTCTTCAACCTTCACACATGACTTTCATTCTTCCCAACAACAAAGCCACATGGTTTCTCAATATAAACTTATTCTTTGAGATCACCATTAAGAAATGTAGATTTAACATCCATTTGAAAGATTTATTATCCTCGTTGTACACCAATAGCAAGTAAGATTCATATAGTTTCTAATCTAGCTACCAAAGAAAAAGTTTATTCAAATTCAATTCCTTCAATCTGAGAGTAGCCTTTTCAAACCAATATTTCTTTATTTCTAATAACATCACATTCTTCATTCAACTTGTTCCGGAAGACCAATTTGGTGCCAATAATGTTCTTATTTTCAGGCTTGGGTATGAGTTCCCATGTTTCATTCTTTTCAATCTGATCCAATTATTCATTCATTGCTTGATATTCATTTTGGATTCTCAAAGGCTTCTTTAAAATCATCTGGTTCCACTTTGGAATACAAGGAAGTATGTGATATATAAATACCTATTCTTATTGTTTGAACCGTGTGACGTTGATCAACAATAATATTCTGAGCTTGCACTTATTTCATCATCCTTGGATAATTTTTTCATGTGCCTTCCTCATCACTTGATATGGATGAATCTGATTCTTCATCTTCATTAGGATTACAATTCATCGCATCATTATCATAATCATCAACTTCATCTTCCTTATATTCTTTGTCTGTCTGGACATGCTTATCTTTCCCCAGATTTTCAATGACTTTTACATCAACTGTATCCACCATTCTTCATGTTTCTTTGTTAAAGAATCTATAACCTCTTCCTTTTAGAGCATAACCATGAAAAATTCTGTCTTCTCTTTTATGCTCGAATTTTCCACTACTTCCACCTTTCTTCTTTATGGTGCATGAGCTCCCAAAAAATTTAGCATGCTTCATACTTGGAGTTATGCCATAGAAAATTTCATATGGAGTCATGTTAGATTGGGGCTTGTTGAAACATCGATTTTGAATATAAACAGCTGTACTTTTAGCGTTCCTCCAAAAGTAATGAGTAAGGCCATGTTCAAGTAACAAGGTTCTTCCCATTTTCACCATGCTTCTGTTATTTCTTTCAGCAACCCCATTTTGTTGAGGTGTATATGGAGCACTGTATTCATACTGAATACCATGCTTCTCAATATAGTCTTCAAATGCTTCACTTTTATACTCACCACCATTATCTCTTCTCAACTTTTTTACAGAGTACTCACATTATTTCTCATCTTTTCTTCTGAATAATTTAAACATTTTCAGGGCATCTAACTTGTAATTTATAAACATAACACATGTAATGAGAGTAAAATCATCAATGAAGGTGATTAAGTACTTGTCTCAGTTTGTTTATTGTTTTCTCATCGAACCACATATATCAGAATGTATTAGTTCAAGGGGTTGTTTTGAAAAAATGTCAACCTTATTATGCACAACACATATAATAATTCCTTTTTTATAGGTAGTGCAACACCAATCTATTCTTCTTGGAAAATATGGGATATATTGAACACTGTCCCTTTGAGATAACTTGCTCATATTTCTATAGCACATGTGTCCAAGTCTTCTCTGCCACAACTGATTTTCTTCCATTATGCTCATGTAACAAAAATTTTGTGAATTTCCAACCTGAAACAGATTTCCATTGGTTTGTTGGCCTCTTGTAACAATCTACCCATCTTTTTCAGTTTTCATAATAAATCAATCTTTCTTGAAGATAACTTTGTTAACCTCATCACACAATTGTGATATACTCAGAAAGTTGTGCTTCATCCCATCAACATATAGAGTTTTCTTGGACTTTAATTTTTCCTTCCCAATGATGGATGATCCAAAACCGTTGATTTTTAGAGATTCATCATTGCCAAATGTCACAGTGCCTTCATTAAACGTCTTCATTTTCCTTAGCAACTTCATGTCTCCTTTCATATGTGAAGAACACCCACTCTCAAGTATCCATGGTCATTCTTCCTCTGTAACTTTTAAATAAGTTTCCACAAAGAGATTTTTCTTCATTCACTTCTTTCTTCACATTAGGCTTATGATAATTAAGAACTTTTTGTTGAGCTGGAAACAACACAAGACATCCTTTTTCAAGGTGTCCAGGATGTTCACACCTTTCACAACAGGTCTGTAGAGGCTGGAACCTATTTTCTGTCAAGAATTCATTCATCTCAACTTTCTTCAAGAAAAAATTCTCACCCTTATTCCTTTGAGGAGATTGAATCCCCCTCAATATTTTCCTTTCATAACATGTGGGGTGGTGGTAATAATGTTGATTGAACCACCACATATTTGTTGTATGCATGAATCCACCACAATTCCAACAGTACACATAGAAGGAGTAACTTACTCTAATGATTTTGTTCTAATACTTCTTTGTTGGCCTTTCTTTAGCCCCACCAACCATTCTTTTTTTAGAAAGATTGCTCTGCTGGAATTATGATATTGCTTGTTTTTCACCAGTGTTAGACTTAGGTTTCTTTGAAACATCAGTGTTCCTAGTAACGCTGGTCTTGGCCACATAAGTAACTTTGTTAACTTTCTTCTTCACAACAACCAATTTATTCTTCTGTTGAATTTTATCAGAATGTGCTTGTTGATAGCCGTCACCAACAACAATATTTGAGTTTTGAAAAAAAATATTTTTTTATTCAACTTCTTATAGATTTTTTTGAACAAGCTCTAGTTCTTCCTCTTTTCCCTTCAGCTTTTCTCTCATGTGCTCATTTTGATTTTTCTCATCTTCAAGATAATTCTTCAAGTATTCATGCTCTTTTTGAAGTTCTTCTTTATCATTGGATTAATTGGATTCTGCATAACATTCATCTTCTAACTTTTTGTTAAGCTTCTCCAGCCTTCTGATCTTCCTTAAACATTCATTCAATTCTTCTTTCAGATGCATCTCAAGCTGCGTTTCATCTTCTTCTGAGCTGCTGCTTCTGAAATATTCATCATTCATTGTGGCAATGAAAGTATTTTACAGACCATTCTCAACTGATTTTTTGGATTCAGCATCACTTTCTTCATCATCTTCATTTATGGATAGAAATCTTTTTATCTTTGATTTGAAGAAGTTCTTTTCTTTTTCTAACTTTTCTTTTCCACCCTGCTTCTTCCATAACATTCTTGGTTTTATTTCTTCTTCATTACTATCTTCCTCTTTCCCCCTTTGAGGAAATTTAGCCACAAATTGGACAATGCCTTCACATTAAAAACACTTCAAGGGATGTTTTCCCTTGTATTTCCCTATTCCTCTTTTAACATTTTTTGAAAACAATGATAAAATATCATTATGATTTTTACAAACCTCGCTTTCAGAGTCAGAGCCACCTCCATCTTCTTCAATAAAGATCTTCTTATACTTTTCATTCTTCATGTATTTGAAAGATAATTCTCTATCAACCTTTTTCTTGGTCGTCATAGCCTTTTCCCTTCTCATCTCATAAGTAATGAGAGTTCTATGCAAATCATCAAGAGATAGAGTCTCTGAATATCTGTCTTCTAATGAAGATACCTTCACATCGAATTTATTATGAAGAATCCTCAAGATCTTATCTACCACCGTAGATTATTTCAGATCTTCACCAAGACATCTAATGGTGCTAATAATATCCTTTAACCCGGTGAAGAAATCCCCAATAGATTCATGCTCTCCCATCATCATGTATTTATACTTCAATCTCCAGATTTGAAGTTTTTCCATCTTGACTTTTGTATTGCCTTCATATTTGTTTTTCAGTTTGTCCCATATACCTTTGGCTGTGGCCACTCCTTTTACTCTCAAGAATTGTCTTTCAGAAAGTGAATACAATATAGAATTACTAGCTCTTCTATCATTCTCAAGAAACTTCTTGTCAACAGGTGTAAGTGGAACATTGTCTTCAATGGGGGGAAACCCAACTATTGCAGCTTCAAGAACTTCATAACTAATAGACATGAGATACAGTAGCATTCTATCCTTCCAGATGTGATAGTTCTTCCCATCGAATACTGGAATGCCTTTATTGTTCATACAATTCATATTTTCCATTAGCAAGGAAAACAAAGGAAACCTCCCTCTGATACCACTTGTAAGGAACCAGTTTGAGTAATGAACCACTGAGAGGGGGGGGGGGGTGAATCAGTTGTACCCATTTTTCTCCTTTTATGTTCCCTTAAAATGAGAACAAAATTTTCCTCCTCTTAAAGATATACTTCCCTACGAAGAAAGAAACAAGCAAACATCTAAAGGAACACAGAAATTTCCAAGGTTCTCCTTGGTTTACAATGAGTATGATATACCCTTACACTCGTGAAGAACTATGAAACAATCAATCCAGTGCGTGTGCATCGTCTTAGAACAATAGGGAAAAATATATTTTCTTGTAACAAATTATGTTACCTGCAATTCCTTTCAAATAAACAAGTGTAAGAATTTTCAGCACAAATCTTCACTACCTTACCTAGAAGAAAGGAAAGTACTTCTTAAACTAGAGATATATCAATTACAGTCAGAACTTCCCATTCCAAAACTCCACTCCAAATTCATTACTCCAAATTTTCTTCATCACTCCGATTCTTCAATCCAAGTCTTCTTTAGTCCGATAAACTCAATACGGTGACAGCCAGTAATGATTCCCCTTCCGAATCTCCATTATGAAATCTTCACTCCGAATTATTCTTCTTCACTCCAAATTTTCTCAATCCGAATCTCCACCCCGAATCTCCACTCTGAATTTCCATTCCAAATTTCCACTACGAATACTCCACTTTCACTCTGATTCTTCAATATGAGTTTTCTTTAATCCGAGAAACTCAATACAGTGTCAACCAATATCAAATTCTTGTTTCAAATGAAACTGTAATGAAAAATCAGTCAGCCACACACTTATTTCTCTCTCTAGATTTTTAGAGCTTCTCTCACTACAACATCATCAATAAATTTACATAGTAATATGATCTCCTTTTATTGGTGCTACAAAGTGTGCTTAGGTGGGAAATCAAAATATTTTCCCACTCAATTAGATTCACCCAAATCTTAATTTCTCCTGAAATATCAAAGTAATTAAGACTTTGTCAATGCTTCTAGAATCTTCTTGAATCTTCTTCCCCTTCTCTTGATTTAGAGCTTTGGCCTGTTCCGGATCCAACCTTGTTACGCAGGTTTCACGAAGTCACATTCTTGGATCCACTCTTCTGATTTCTCGGTATCACATTCTCGGATCCACTCTGCTTGGCTTCCTCAGCATGACACCATTTCAAATCTGGGTATGACCCTTCTTTATTCATCGATAAAGAAGATTTTGAACTTTCAGTTTGACTCTTCTAGATCTTGATATGACTTATTTGATTCTTGGTACAACTTCAGGTTCTTGGAATGACTTCTGGTACTCGGAACGGCTCTTCCTAATTCTCGGAATGACTTTTGGTTCTCGATACGACTTCATCGATTCTGGGTACGACTCCAGGTTCTCGGAACAACTACTGGTTCTCGGAAAGGCTTCTCCAGATTCTAGGCATGACATACCTGATTCAAATTTTTCTTGCATCGTGAGTACTTTCATGTACTCACAAATTTAGAGTTACAGAACAACAAATCATCGTTACAATTAATGCCTTCACATCTCCTATTAGCCAGCTTTTGAGAATTTTCAATTTACCCTGTTCCGAACTTCTCAATTTCAAGACTCTGAATTCTGGACTCCAAATTCATCAAACACCAGGTTCAAAATGTTCAATAATATCGGTTCCGAATCTTTAATCTTTCATATTATGAATTCTTAGAAATTCATGGTGTCCTTCCTTTATGAAAACTTCCTCAAGATCAACAAAAGAAAATACATGCAAACCAACTCTTCCTTCAGCTTGGTCCTAACAAATTCTTCTCACAGACTTGGTCGAGTGTTGGGTTAGATGTGTCCTAACCTATCTTGTGACAGTATGGTATCAAATTATCACTTTTTTAATTTTGGAGTTACATATTATGTAGATAGAATTTTCAGTAGTCATAAGGTATGTGCAGAAAGATCACAATGACCATTTTACATTCTAATTCTTATGATTCGAAGGGTAATTCGGGTTTTGAGTTTTTTCAATTGATTTTTTAGGTGTGGTAATAGGGAATGAAAATGGATTTGGACTGCTCCTTCATTTTGGGATTCCATGGATTAGTGTCGCATGTGGAGTCTGAGTGCAAATTCCAAGATACTCCCAGTGGTTTTCTTCTTCATGGGACATGGTCTACTAATCCATGTGGTTGGTTTATGTGTGTACACAAGCTCTCTATTCCATGAGTTTAGTGTGAGTTGTATTTTGGTTGTGATTTCATCAATATGATTGGATTATAAAAAGGAAAATATATTTTTAGAAATAGGATATTCAAATTAAAAATGGATAAATATATTGGGTATAGTTTAAAAACAACTATTTTTTCTTTAAAAATATCTTTGAAAAAGGAATTTAGTATTTTGAAGGTGTCCTTATAAGGTCCATTTAAAATTTAAATGAGATGTGGTGTGTTTTCAATGATTATTTTTGTTTTCTTTTTTATTATTAGATTTATTCAACCTATTTTGGTTTGATTTGTTCTCTTTGTTGATTTTTGATTGGTGTTGATTTTTGTTTTTTTCTTTCTCTTCATAGTATACATCCTAGAATGGTCAAAATGGTTTCTACTAAGTCTTATCTTGTTGATGGACATTCCTAGAGTCTATGTGGATTTGAGGAGTTGAGTTTTCTTAGTTATTTTTAGTTATCCACAGTGATCTATGTTTATTTTGAGGATGTGGAGTGGATTGATAAAGACGATTTTTTTATGTTCCATGGATCATCGAAAGCTATGAGAGTGTGTTTTATTATTGGTTCATTTGATAGATCATGTTTGGATCAATGGAAGGTATTTATTTCTTTATCATTGAAAGGATTCATTCCTTAGGATGTTTTAATCTCTACTTTTATTTTTATTTCATGCCTAATGAGGTGACTACAATAATGTGGTCCATTTTTTTGGGTATTCGATAAGGTCAATAGATGATAAAGACCTATTTAGATCACTATAAGTATTTGGTTTCCATTCTCTTGATATATAAATGTAGGATCTTCTAAAATCTCATATATTCAGTTGTGGTATTCATTTAGAGATAAATTATCGTGTTATCTCATCTAAGAGAGGATTGTTTTTCAGAATCTAGTTGATGATTAATTCTTAGCTATGTTGGTTCTAGAAATTTAGGTGGTTGGAAATTCAGTATTTATTGGGTATCTAGACTGATCCCTATCTCAAAAGTGGTGTGTTACAGTGGATCCATTTCTGGTAAGACTTTTTTATCAGTTCTAGTTTCTTATTTCTCATATTATACACTAGTGTGATTTAAGTGTGTCTAGTTAAGGAATTTGAATCGATCTTATCATAATTCAATAAAAGTCATGATATCTATATGGATTTTTGGGTCCCATTGATATGTTCTGTAAGAAATTTCTCCCATTAAAGTAGTCCTAGTTAAAGGGTGTTTCATCTAACAATGTGGTAACAAATTCATTGAGAAATCATATCTCCATCCATAGGACCCAGAGTGAATCTCTTCATGTAGTTAGGAATTGTTGGGCGTGGTGGAGTGTTTGGCCAAGAATTTTTACCTTTGATGTTAGATTGGAGTCTTTTTATGTTTCGATGTTGGTTTTTTTGTTTCTCTTCATCATAAAAGGCTTGGGGGACATTTTTTCTTATAATTTTTATACTCTTGTTTCACATTGATAAAATATAATTTTTTGTTTTTTCTGTATTGATTTTGTTTTAAATTGTGATCAACTTTGAGATTTCTATTTCATTAAAGAATAATGAATTATAAGGTGATTTTTCGTTTATCTTAAGAATAATTCAATTTTTTCCCATGGGTTATGTGTTTTTGGTTTGGGTTAGGAGTTCTTAGTGGTTGTGCTCGTTGGATGTGTGGTATGTTCTTTGGAATCTTTATGTTTAGCTTCCCTTTGTTTGGTTTTTCCAGTCGAGATCCATAGTTCTGAGGTTGGTCTAAGCTAATTTATTCTTAAATGGTGGGTATAAGTAACAGAAATATTTTTTTCCATTTCTTCTAGTTTTGGTCGATGGTAGTTGGTTTTTTTGGTAGAGAGAACCCTTAAAATTTTTATCCTCATTTTGGTTCACTCTAGAGTTAGTCGAGTGTGAATTTTTGGATTGAAAGGTCAAACTACGTCAAATGGTCTCATCCTAATTCATTCAGTTTTGAGCTCATGCTTCATTTTGCAATTGCATGTGTGACTCTATGGGGGAAGAAATTGTTTATGGTCTGGTGAATTTCCACACATTGAAAATATTTTTCCTTATTATTTAAAAATTTTCTTGATATTTGATCCTTTTATTGATGTTCAAGTTGATGTATAGTCTTTAATTTTTGATTCTTAGTGGTTTTTGGTGTTTCTTGTCCCTATGAATAGTTTCTATGTATGGTATATGGTTCAGCTATAAATCTTGTTAAGGATGAGGTTGGTTCAAGATCAATTTTTTCTTGAATGGTTTGTCTGGAATAGTTTTATCATGGTTTGGACCCAACCATGTGTGACCTAGGGGAAACACTAAAGCCTTCATTTATTTTAAGTGATAAGGCACATGTCTTGTACACTATTGTAGGAAACTATGACAAAAGATAATAAATAGATCTTCCAAAAGGTAGAGTTGAGTTGTATGATTGGTGAATCATTTCCCAAAACATGTATCCAGCCTATGTGGAGTGTCCATCCACTCTAGTACTATGTTCATAATGAGTGCATTGATTGAGAAAACATTCTTCCAAACCATTAAAATTATCCATGTCATTAAAAAAAGTAAAAAAATTCCTTTTATGCTCCCTCATTTTATCCCTAATTCATTATCTCCTTCCCTTGTTCTGTATGGATGCATGAGAAGGATCCCGAACCCTCCACCCTTTTCAACACCTTAGATCATTGGTGATCCTCCTTCAAATATTTGTGAGTTTAATTTTAACTTTTTCCCAACATCCTCCTCCTTCTCCCTTGGTTCCTAGGTTATTCATTTTTGGGTTCTCTCTTTAATGAATCACAGTGTGCGGTTTGTCTAATTTTGATTGATTATTTTGATGTTAGGGTGTGAGAATTGTTTCTGGGATGTAGTTCTTCCACCTATTGGAGTATTTTTTCATGTGTGTGTTATTGAGTTATGAGTTTCCACCCATTTCCATTATGTAAAATTTCATTTGATTCTTGATTTTTTCTAAATTATTTCAAAATGTTATTTTCTTATGTCTAATGTGTTAGTTTTAATGGACATGAAAATTTAATACCAGAAAATTGATGTAAATTTATTTTCCAAGGATTCTCCTAATTGTAAATAAATATGAATTCTTCCAATTTTTTTGATAAATGGATAATTATTCAAAGGGAATTATATTTGGTGCTTTGTATTGTGTATTTCTATGGTTATATTTTGGGGAAAAAATCATTTTGAAATGAATTTTTTTTCTTGTTTTGGGGGCCTTTAATGGTTCAATGGTTGTGTGTAAGATGGATTCAAAGCCCTTTTTATTCATAAATTGAATTTTTATGTATTTTTTCAATGTTTCTAGTGTTCTGTGGGATTTCAGAACATCCATTTTTGAAAGGGGAAAACATATGGATGGGATCACAGATGATGATGGATTCCTTTGAAAAAATGTCCCTCCTAAACCCAATATTCAAAAATCACTACCTCTTCTTCGCCTTATATTTTTATCCCTATTATTTCCAAATGTTTCTTAAAATATACCAATTCTTATAAAATGGGTTTATTGGTTCCAAATGAGATCAAATTTGGTTTAAAATGTGTTTACTATATATAGTTTTTTTGCAACTTGATGTGTGGTTTGATTTCTACATGATATAATAGACAATTTTGTATATTTATGGTATGTTTGGTTTTTTGATCTTGGTTTTGAAAATTATTTTTATTTGAACATGAATTGTGAATATAAATTCCCCATTTGTATATTGTAATGTTTTGGAAAATTAGTTTTGATACCCAATTTATGTGAAGTCGAAGTTGGTACTTGTGAATGAATTGATTTGTGATTAAGAATCTCTATGGTAGTCCCACCAAGGATATGGTCATCAAATATATGGTGTAGGATTTTGGGATAAGAAATAATAGTGGAATATATGGGTAATTAGATCATACCATGTATATGAGTACCTCCCCATTCTCCATGTACTATAATCATGATATTCCTTGGAATCATATAGTGGACGAGTGAAAACATTTTATTAACCCTGATTAGAGGGGTTGGTACCCTTGGATCTTTATAGAGGGAAGGTAGGTTGTTCTACTAGTTAGGATCATTTAGGTAATCTAGATAGTTATTAACAATGTTGATATACCAAATTTTAGTAGGTGAGTATGAACCATGTACATCTAGGAATTTATCATAGAGAGAAATACTAAATTTCTATGATTAATATTTGAATGTTCGATTTTATTTTTCTCATTTGTTTTCCTTATCATATACCTTCTTCCTTATTTCATTATTTCCATCATTTTTTTACAGACCCTTCTTAACATATAGTAAAGAAATATTTTTGGTTTTTGTGTTTTTAAAATAGGTTTTTTGAAGACAATACCACATTCAAAAGATTTGTTGTTTTTTGTTTTGTTTTAAAAAGGGAATCTATAAAAAAATGTGTTTGGTTCTATTAATGATTGAAATATTATTTTATAATTATATTTTAATACCAGTGTTTATGGAATGTTTCTAGAATGAATATGTGTGTACTTTATGGTTATTTTCTACTAAGGTTTTTATGTTCAAAGTGTACTTTTTTCGCATGGAATCATGGTACCAAATATATTTTACAAGATTAGGGTTCTGGATTGAGCATCCCTTTGGAGAAGGTTGGTCTTATAGTTGGTGGTGACCATGTGGTCGTGAAGAGATCAAGTTGCTTCCATATTGGTTTTAGTTTAAATTTTTAGTTTCTTCTTCATTTATTTAATGTAATATCTAAATCTTATTTTTATGTTTAATTATTTTACGTTTTAATTGAATATGTTTTGTTCCCTATTTTGGATTTTGATCAGGGTTGTTTTTACGCTAAATTGTTCCCACAAAGATATTATTTAGGCATGGAGCTAGTTGTCAGCTAGGGAGGATTGACAAATACTATCAGGACTTTTCATGAACTAGGTAATCTGTTGGAATGGATGGAATCCCATCTGGGTTCTTCAAAAATAATATCACAACCCCAATTAATAATAATAATCTTAATGTGTTTCTTACATAATTGAAATATTCTTTTAAAAAAATTATTAATAATTTCTCTAAAAAATGTTAATAATATCCTTATTTTTTGAAAAATAAATTATCTTAAATTATCTTGTATATGAAAAATATTATTGTATTGAAAAATATTCATGGAACCTTTTAACATAATATTTAAAGTAATAAATGGTCATGATTTTAGAAAAAACAATTCATACCATATAAATTAAAAGGGAATATTTTTTTCACACTTTCGTTAAATGTAAAAAATAAATTTCTCAAAAATATTTAATTAAAATTATTCCTTTTAATCAATTGAAAATAATTTAAAATTCAATTAAAATTGAATTTTTAAAACAATTCATGTTTACATAAAAATCGGAAATAGTTTATTTTCAGAAAATTAATATAGATAAAAATATATATATAATTCCCAAGAAGAAATAATAACAGTTTTTCTTTAGAAACATTTATTGATCATTTTACATACATAAGTGATGATAAGTGTACGAATAAATGAAAAACAGATTAATAAATAAATATTAAAAAAATATATGAGGTTGAAATGATAATATCTATATATTTTCTACAAATGTGAATTTCTACGTACATACTCTTATAAAGAATTGATATTTTATCATAAACCCTTACCTAAATTCACATCTTGCATCATACTTGTTCAAAAATGATTTATAATAAATTGAGATTTATTATAAACCGATTGTTAAAATATATTAATAAATATAATATATTATATAATTATTTTTAATTTACAATTATCCTTTTGTTAATAATTTTATCATTAAAAAGAATCATGTGGATGAATGTTTTTTTGTTTTTCAGACATGCTTCAGTTCAATGGTTCTTACATAGAAGGACACTAGGTCAATTTTATATGAATGGACACTAAATACTCCCATGTATAGTTTTTCACACCCTAGAGACTAGTATTTTAGAATTCTTCTTCTTAATCTATTTGAAAATTAATCTTACATAATGGAAGTTACTGTGTGATTATGATCATAGTTTAGGGGGAATTATGTATTTACATTTCTTAATTTTATCTATCTTATGTAAGTCATTAATTGGTAACTTATATTTTTTTGGTATTTTTTAGGGGTTCATAAATGCTTCGACATGATACATTGTGGAATGATGCACATTTTTGTGAGGTGATGAGAATTACAATACAATCCTTATATTATTTCACTACTCTTATATCATATGATTTCCAACATGGAATATTCATGGTACAAGAAACACCCAATGAACCCCACATCCATTATGATCAACGATCCTACTATCTAATGGTATGTGGGCAACACGGTTTCTAACTAACAATACTATGGAAGTCACATTGGTCAAGAGGATGAGAGATTGGGCTCATCACATCCTATTAAGTGGAATTGTGGCTTCCTCTGGGACTCAATT
Organism: Viscum album; assembly: GCA_963277665.1. NCBI lineage: Eukaryota > Viridiplantae > Streptophyta > Magnoliopsida > Santalales > Viscaceae > Viscum > Viscum album. Next base: position 604,173,344 of record OY728161.1, on the reverse strand, counting down.
ACAAATTGAGGCCAGGCTTGTCAATCATTCATAGTTTCTGATATGAGAACAATTACCTTATTGATTAGAAATAAATTATTGGCTTGTTAAAATTATATTATCTATAAATTTCATAAGAATCATGTTGTTATGAACATCTATATGTATCAGAGGCTCTTTGTATATGATCCCATCTAATGGTATCATAAGTTATATATTGTTACAAAATTTAAATTAGTGATATTGTTATGAGGAACACTGGGTTTTAAATCAGACAAGCCCAGTGGAATATATTTTATTTAATTCTAGGAAAAATAAAGTTATCCATAGTGTCAAAATTTAATATAGAAGAGGTATTCCATCATATTCTTTTTTGAAGAACATAGGTTTTAACTAGTTTTATAATTCACAATGGGTCACATCCTGCATTTTACGATCATTTTACAGGGGCAAATCAATATATTTTCACATCATGTATTATGTTTTACAATGTTAAAGGTTCGTAAAAATGGATAGTGTGGGGTGTACAATTGATAATCCATTTATAGTTGACTTCAAAAATAATATGGACAATGAAGATGTTTTCTATTCAAATTGAATATATATGTGAGATTATATGTTATTACCCACTCATTTAACATTGTATTGAGAGTACAAAGAGTCATTACTGGGCCTCAACCGACATCCCCAAGACTCCAAAAGATGGAAATAAATGCCGAAGTGTTTCAGATAGAAGTAAGGGAAAATATAACCTTAAAAAAATAATAAACCAAAAAACCATAACCAAACATTCACTGTATGATTCATGAAAAAATGAAAGACAACACAACAACATCATGTATCTCAAGAAAACATCAGAATGATGTGAAATGAAAGGCCAAACTAGTATAAATGTAAAACACGGATAAATGACACAAGACTCTCAAAAGACCATAACAATCCATGATCCACAAGAACCAAGCTCCACAATCTCCGAACAGCCCAAACATCATGTGTTAGTGGTAAAAGCATAAGAAATGGTACCTTTTAACCTGTCCCAGAAGATAATATCTACAAAGAGACAAAAGTGCCAAAGTAGGGGTGAGTATAAAACACAATAGGTTTCCCCCAATGACATTCTTACTCACACAACTAGGATAGAAGAGTTTACAACCTTTAAAATAAATAGTTCATATAAATTTTTATATCAAAACTGTATATAATAATATATAAAATTTTCCCAAAACCATTTATACCCAAATTCATACAGGTTCAATTGAAAACCATTTTTCAGTGAGTTATTTTTCAAGAAATATAACTATGCATACTTTAGAACCATTTTACAATATCCCCTTTTGGAAAAACCTATCATTTCAAAAATCTATTCATCAAACCATGCATGATACATTGTGATAGTTCCATACTCATGAGAGGTTTCTCATTGATTTACCATGTCATCACAAGGTTATTGTTTCCCATGTGCCATTAACCCTTTGGCACCAAGCATAAAGTTATATTTCAACCAAGCATCATATATAAAAAATGAACATTATATCACATGTGTAATTTAACCTTTGTAACTTAGAATAAGGTTATATTTAAACCAATCCCCATAAATTCAATATGAACTCTCACACCAATAAGCCCAAGAATCACACCAAAATACATTTTCAATAAAAATACACTTTATATTTAAAACAAATTCCATCAAATTCATTTCCACAGCAATCCATTGTAATAAAACAAGATTTTTATTGAAAACAAAATTTTTATCAATCCATTAAACAATTATAGAAAATCAATAATTTAAAATCATCATTTTAATTCAAGAGGCTAAATCACTTTGCACAAAAATCTACTATGAATTCTCAATTTCCTTAAAACCAAAAATCATCACTGTGGATGAATTATTCCCTTTTTTTAACAATCAATTTCATTCAAATAAACTAATTTTAAACTAATACAATCAAGTCATGTAGGAGGAGTTGAGGGATAATTTTCTTACCTCAATGGTTTTAACGAAAACCACAATGAATGATGAACACTCAAGAAAACTGAGTTGATTCTCCAAGAACCAACCTTAGATCTCTTCTCCTAATAAGACCGAGATAAAATATCACCATATTTTCCTTCCAAACACCTAGCCATACCATGTGTAGAATTAATAAACCAAGATAATTGGAGAAGTATATATAAGTAGATATATTAAATCGAACAAGAACGATTGAGAATGATCACATACCCCATGATTCTGTCTTCGATTCCCCAAGGGAAGCCATTGGATTGCCTACAGAATGATGGGAGATCCTTTTGTGACCATAGGAGAAGAAAAATTCTAATTTATGGAAACATGAGAAGAAAAACAAGCCTCTTAGGGGAAAACATGTGTGATCACATTTTTTAGGATGTCACTTAAGTGACAGCATGGTTAGTTCGCACAGTTAGATAAAAAATGTGCTAACTGTTCATTACCCTCTGCCTAGGTAGACCCTTTCATGGATCCCATGAACGGTCTCTCTAACCATACTATAACTGTGTGAGAGCCACTACCTAAAAAGGAACAACTACGCATGGTTTGGCCATGCAGTTAGGCATCCCATGCACCCCTCGTGTGACTTCCCCTTTGTCTCAAAACATTACTCAATGTTATCCGGACCATTGGTCTTTTTGTCCACAGATCGTAGAAAACCCTTACCCAACTGAAAGAGTTCCTTCCACTACTCTTTTACTTCATTTCCATGTTCCCATGTCTCTTCTTGAATCTGATCATGCTATCATAAAACCTGCCTAGGACCAATTATTTTTTCATACAAGACTTTCCCTTTATTATCCACATTCAGTAGATGAATATTTATCAATGAAGGATCCGGCTGAAGGTCAATGGGATCACATATGATCACATGTTCATGATCAGGCTGATACTTTTTTCAATTGAGATACATGGAACAAATTATGCACAAAAACTATCCATGGTGGTAATTCCAACCGAAATTCCACCTCTCTGACCCATTCTATAATCTCAAAAGGGCAAATACATCTTGGAGATAACATGGAATGATTCCCAATATTATGATGTCCAACTCTTGGAGAGATAATCAAAAATACATGATCACTTAAGAAAAACCAAAACGGACTTCGATGGTGAACTACATAAGATTTATGACGACTCTGAGCTATCTTTATTCTCATTATTATCAACTAGATCTTCTCCATTATTTCGTGGACAAGGCTCGGAACAGCTAGTAATGTTTCACCTATTTCCACCCAGCATAGTGTAGAATGAAAAGGACGCCCATACAGTGCTTCAAATAGATCCATGTGTATCAAGGCCTGAATGCTGTTATTATATGAAAACTCTACCAAGGTTATATGCTCCTCCCATGAGCCATCAAAATCTATTATACAAGCCTGTAACATTTCTTCCAATGATTGTATTGTCTTCTAGGATTTCTCCTCCGTCTGAGGATGTTATGTTGTGTTCATAGTCAACTGATTCCAAAGAGATTGTTGTAATGATTTATAGAAATGATATGGGAACCTAAAATATCAGTATGAGACTATTGAAACTAGAATACCATGCCTCTTTACCACTTCTCATATGCACATTTTTTTTACAGATCCTCCACCGTATGTGTTTTACGAATAGGGATGAAATAGGCCAACTTGTTAAGCTGATACACACTCACCCACATGGCATCGTGTTTATAAACCATTATTGGAAAACCAATAAAAAATACATTTCTATCTACTCTTATTCTCACACTAGGATATGTAAAGACCGCAACATTCCTACTAGTATCTTATTCTTTGCTTTAACCTGCTGACAAACTAAGGACTGCGAGATGAACTCGGACACCTTCCGTTTCATGCTGTTCCAACCAAACTATACAATTAATTCCATATACATATTATGTGTACCTAGATGTACAACCAATCTCTAATGGGGGTAATCGTGACGGAGGGGTTCCTTGCAAGATTGAGGTACAACCATCCTTTCTCTAAAGCGAAAAACGAAATTCACATTATGTTTCCACCCCTCAATGATCTCCCCACCATTGAGTTTGGAACTCATAACTAGAAATTCTATATCATATTCTTTTGTCTCTTTGAACATATTTACAAAAATCATGAAAAATCATAGCATTAATGAAAAATTCAACATCTCCTCGGTCTTCACATTTCCAGTTCATGTCGGCTAGGACCGACATCAACTGCCATTCATCTTAAGCTTCTTTTTCTAACAGAGCATATGACTTTCTACTCAATGAATCTCACACTGAATTTCCTTTTCCTGGTGTATACATCATGTTAAATTCAAACATTTTAAGATACACCATCCATCTCCTTTTCCTCATATTCAAATATCACTGTGAGAAAATGTGTTTCATGATTTTGTGATCCATAAACACAGAAAATTTCTCACCAAAGAGATAATGTTTCCATGTTTATAAGGAATGAACAATTGAAGGTAACTCCAAATCATGTGTTGGTTAATTCTTATCATGTAGTATTAACTACCTTGAAATGTAATATACCCCATGGTCTCTCTAGATGAGAACACAACCCAACCCTGATTGGGAAGCTTCACAGTACACCAAAAATCCTTGTCCTAATTCTGGAAAAATCATAATAGGTGCTGATGTAATCCAAACTTTTAACTGATGTAAACACTTATGTAATTTCTTTCTACATTTAAATGAAGCGTTATTCTTTGTTAGAGCTTTCATTAGTGAATCTCGTCGTGATAAATCATGAAATAATCCTCGGTAGTAACCAGTTAGACCAAGAAAACTTCAGATCTCGAAGACATTATTCTGTTGTTTTCATGATATAACAACATTAATGTTTTTAGGATCAGTTGAAATTCCCTTATCAAAAATTACATGACCAAGGAAAATTTCTTCTTGTATCAAAAAATAAATCATTGATAATTTTGCATACAAACAATGATCTCTCAAATTTTTTAAAACTGTTTTTAGGTGGCATTCATGGTCAGCCCTTATCATTGAATACAACAAAATGTCATCCACAAACACCACAACAAAAGAGCCTAAATATTTCTGAAATATACGATTCATAAAATCCATGAAGACTGCTAGTGAATTCATTATACTGAAATGCATGACTACATATTCGTAGTGGCCATATCTACATCTTAAACTTGCCTTGGGAATATACTCATTTTGTACTCCCAATTGATGATATCATGATCACCTATCAATATTGGAGAACCATTGTGTTCCCCTTAATTTATCTAATAGATAATAAATTTATGGAAGTGTATATATATTATTTATCATAACATGGTTATGCTTACGATAATCAACACCCAACTGAAGAGTTCCATCTTCTTTCCTTATGAACAAAAACAATTGTTCCAAAGGAGATGAACTAGGCCAAATGAAACTCTTGCTTTGAAACTCCTCCAATTTCACTCTAAATTCCATTCACTCTATTCATTCCAACCTATATGATGTAAGGTAAATAATAATAGTACATGGAAGAAGAATAATTGTAAACTCCATATCCCTTATAGGTGGAAACCCTAAGAAGTTCCTAGGAAATACATATGGAAATTAATCCACAACTACAGGAAAACTAGATTCCTTGATCACTTCCATTGATTCCAAAGTCAACACTGCCAACGGGTAAGATATCATTCCCACCATTTCTTACACCAAGCTCTTTTCCACTTTCTTTTCCACACTCTTTCTTCTGAATAGATTCTAGATGCCATCCTTAGTCATAAAATTCACTATTATACTATAACACTCGATGTGAGACTTAATGATTGTCAACATATCTATACCAAGGATTTCTTCATATACATCCATGTCCAACATGGAGAATTTCCATTCCATCTCAGCTCCATCAACCATTCTACCACATTCTCCACAAACAAAGGCTTGAAATTATCTTTCACTGAGAAGAGTTTGCAGTTTTAAAATAGAAGAAATCATTTCCAAATTTAAACATAGTACGTCAACAGTATGAGAAGTAATTAAAGATTTATATACACTAAAATCGAAGAGTACATTCACAAGGGTAGAATTAAAAATATTTGTAAATCTCATCGATGATGGTCCTGCCTGATCATCGATAATCATCTTCTCATCTCTATTCAATTGCTTCGTCATTGCATGGTTCTCTATAGTTCCTTGATGAGATTTCCCTAGTCGAGGTGTCCTTGTATTTCTAGAATCAACATGGTTAGCTATACTTTACTGACGAGACTAATTCTTCTATCTTCAACCTATTCAAGCATATGATACTTGCAATGCCTGAGAATTGATTCAAGAACAAGACTATGGAGAACTATGACAATAGTTCTGAAGATGTCCTATTTTTTGCAGTCATGGAATGCTCTAGGTTTTCCCGTACACTCCCTCTTTGTGTGGTCAAGCGAACCAAACATGATTTTCTCTGGGGTCGTGGAGGAAGGTTCGTTGATATTGTCGTCTGATTCTGATGTCCACTTCCACCTAGTAAATAAGTGTCCTTTTTTTATTCTCCTAGTAGTTGAGTTCCCACCATTCCCTATAGGTATCATCATTCCACCTCCTATAGATCAAGAGATATCACATTCAGTTACAGTCACTATGTTCACCATCTCTGTATAATCAGTAATACAAAAAACTGTGATCTTCGATCGAATCTCCTTACTTAGCCTTGATTCAAAGATTCTTGCCTTCAGGGAAGCACATGCCATAACCATTGGCATAAAATTGACTAAATTCATGAATTTATCTATGTTCACTATGACAGAGAGGATCTAATATTTCATGCTAAAGACATCATTCGTTTTTTGGATAGTGAACGTATGAGGATAGAATTGTTTTTTGAACAATTATTCAAAATCCTCCCATGTATGGCCTTCATCAAATTTACCATGCACTACTATATCCTAAAAAAGTCATGAAATATCATCTAGAATATAAGTCGCCAGCTTGAATTTGAACTCTAATGGTGTGCCGATTAAATTGAAGATATGATTCATCCTATTCAGCCATACCTTTATCTTTTTAGTCTTAGCATAACCCTAGAAGTTAGTAGGATTATACTTCATGAACTATATGGTATGATCAACTTGACTTGGCTCATTCCACCGGTTCCCCATATCCTCAGCATTAGAAGGCTAGACAATACTCTGAACTATCTCTTGGTTCTCCCATGGTTTAGGTGCAACCATATTCTCCACAGCTTTTTTGGGTTAGCTTCGACGATGACTATAGGGTGCCATTTTCTAAACCAACAACAATATTTGTCAATCTCTCTATCTAGAAACTGAAAGCTTAGCATATCAAATTCTATCACGTCAACTAACACAACATTGTTTTCCAAAAACAACATTTTTCCCAGATCAACCATTTTTATAAGTCATCTATTGGTTTTGAAAATCAAACTGTTTTCGAAATACACCAAGTAGCCTCTTTTAAAAATAATTCATTTTAAAACAACATCTGCATTTTTCTAAAGTTTACATATCTTCACAAAATCATAAATCATTACTCACAATGAGATATTTAATCCTAGTGGATTTTCATTCCTCTAAAATTAATGTCATGCTCATATCATTGGCTAAACCCATGAAAATAAGATTTCCCAAATTCTATAAGTGTATCCAAAATACTTATGTACCCAACACCTTGGTAAATTGGAGTTCATCATAAACATGTTAGCTACATCCTCTTATGATATACATTTTAGTTCTGACACTCCTACTCCTTTATAATATTCCAACACAAGAAATAGATAAAAAGGAATTCCAACTCCAAGACCAAGAACACTAATGATTTGTACCACAAGGAAAGGAATAGACTGATACCATTTGTAATGACCCGCTCATTCTCATTGAATTGAGAGTAAAAAAAGTAATTTCTAGGCCTTAAGAGACATCCCCATGACACAAATGGCTGAAAATAAATGATGAAGGGTTTCAAAGACAAGTGGGGGATGATTTAACCTTTAATAAATAAAATATTATACCACCCATCCATAACCAAACGTTCAGAATATGATTAATGAACAAATGAAATACATCAAAACAACTCCTTGTATCTCAAGACCACATAAAAATGTGCAACAATTGAAGACCAAACTAGTATCAAAGTAAAAAACAGATAAATGAAAAAAGACTCTCAAAATATCACAACACTTCAATCTCCAAATGCTCTAAGCTCCAAAATCTCCGAATAACCCAAACATCCTGAGATAGTGCTAAAAAGGCAGGTAATGTTACCTTTACCCATGACCTGGAAGATAGCATCTGCAAAAGAACCAATGTTCCAAAGTATGGGTGAGTATAAAACTCTCTAGGTTTTCCTCAATGAATTCCTCACTCACTCCACTAGGTTTGAAGATTTAACAACATTTACAATAAAAACATTATATAAATATATTCTCATATAAATTTATAACAAGATATAAAAAAGTTTCCTCATAAAATTTATAACCAAAAGAATACAAGTCCAATTGAAGCCCATTTTCCATCATGTTATTTTTCAATAAGAATAACAAAACAAGATTCAAAACCAGTTCACAGTATCCCCTTTTTAGCATCCCCAACCATTCTGCAAACCCATTCAACCAAACATGCATTTTACATTATGATAGTTCCATACTCTTGAAGAGTTTCTCATCAGACTACCACGTCATCACAAGGTAATTGTTTCCCATGTGTCATTAAAACATTGGCACCAAGAACATGGTTATATTTCAGAAAAACCTCATATACACAATAATAAATTTATATCATGTGTGTTATTTGACCTTTGGCACTGAGAATAAGGTCATATTTCTACCAAACCCCACAAATGCAATATGAACTCATACACCAATATGACCAAGGATCATGCCAAAACACCTTTTCAATAAAAACACCTTTTTTTTTATTGAAAACCAATTCCATTAAAGTCATTTCAATACCAAAAGATTTCAATAAATCACCCTTTTCATTGAAAACCAAATTTTCATCAATCCATTTAACAAGTCCATCAAATCAATTATTTAAAATCATCATTTTAAATTCATGAGGCTATATCACATTACACAATAATTCAAAAAGATTTCACAATTTCACTAAAACCATAAGTCATCATTTGAGAAGAATTATTCCATTATTTTAATAATAAATCTAATTCAAATAAAAAAAATTGAAACTAAGAAAATCAATTCTCACAATAGGATTCAATATAGAAGACTCAAACATAAATGGTTTTGACGAAACCCACAATGAACGAAGAATCCTAAAGAAAACAGTGTCGATTATCCAAAGAACCCCCCATAGACCTCTTCTCCTAACAAGACCGACACTAAATCACATCATATTTGGCATCCACACACCTAGATATATCCTTAATAGGTGTTTATCTAAGAAACTAAGAGAATAGGAGAAGTAGATCCAAGTAGATCGATGAAACCAAACAAGAACGATAGTGAACAATCACATAACTCAAGAATTTGGCTTTGATTCACAAATAGAAGCCTTATGATCACCTAGAGAATGATGGGAGAACCTTATATAACCTTAAGGGAATAAAAATCCCATGTTTTATCCCCATAGAAGAAAAAACAGGCCACATAGAAGAAAAATCATGTGAGATATTCTTTTTTATGTTCTCAATAAATTGAATGCTTGGTTAGTTCACATTTTTAGACAAACCGTGTGCTAAACATGTGTTATCCACTACTTAGGAAGACCCTTTCATGGATCCCTCAAACAGTCTCTCTAACTGTGCTTCAACCGTGCAGGAACAAATGCCTCAAAAGGACCATCTATGCTTCGTCTGGACGCAAGGTTAGACAAAATGTGCGATGCCGGTGTGAATTCCCCTTTGTCTCAAAACATCCTTCAATGTTTTCCCAACTCTCCCATTCATCACCATTAACTTTAAAACCTTTAAAATAAATAATTAATGGTTACATACAAGAATCTGGGGGTACTACAAGATAGATCCTTATATGAATATATCTTGATGAAGATGAAATGATATAACCCATAAGAAATATTTTCTTCCATGTTAGGGAATGATAATATTGGGAATATGTGCTCATAGAGGATAGTTCATAGGGGATATGCCCAAAAGGGTAAAGACATTCAAAATCGTGATAATACTCATATGATAGGGGGTATACAAGATCTCATAATAAATATACACAAATGAGGGTTAATATTAATTCTTATAAACATTGTGATTGACCATTGGTGGAGGAATCATACATATCCCATTGAGATAGAAATCAAAGACAACATTCATATAATAGCACAATTTTATTGTCAAATTACAGGAAAATAAAATGCTATTTAACATCATCGTTAAAGACATAGGCCAAATGGTTTAACAAAGTGCTACAAGAATATCTTTGTATCTAAAGGAATGATAGTTGGTGATTGATATGGTCATAGGCATAATAGGATGTCCTAATAGTCTTCAATTGTTGTAAAAACCTATTAACATATGCATCATAGGGAATATAACAAATTAAGAAGGTGAAAATGTGGTTCAAGATTATAATTAACAAGGAGTCCCAAAATATAGAAATTATAAATATTCAAATATTATATTTATGACACAAATCAAGTGAGTTAGGATCTATGTAACAAACAATGGATAGTAGATAACTGGAAAATTCCATGTGAAAATATCATTGGAATAAATATTGGATTACATTGTTAATATTATTAGAGAAGAATATAGTTTTGATTCTTATAGAGAATATGTTCCCATGAAAGAATGGATGGGAGTTCACATAGAAATTATTAATGTTAGAGATATATAGTGGAATTAAATAATAACATCCTGAAGGAAATATAATATTAATGGGGAATATGGACTTATAAAAGGATAATATATAGAAATATACAGTATTTGGTGACCGAGCAATGGAATAGTGTCAAATATATATTTTTTATTAATGGAATCAGAGTCCACATATTTCATATAATTAAAGAATGAATAGGATTTTTGAGGGATAATTTACTCATCAAAAAATTCTTTATATGTTTGAAAATTTAATAACATAATACACAATGGATTCCTATGGGAGATATGGCCTCATAGGAGAAGATTAAAGTACATAAATAATAGTTCTAATTGATAATTTTTTTGAAGCATGACCAATCTTTCTTATGGTAGAGATGGTTGATCATGTAGGGATTATGGGGTGATGTGAAAATGTAAATGACATGGGGTAATTTTGTCTCAAAATAAGAAAAGGGTTCTTACCATCACATAAAACTTCAAGGTGTCAAAATATCATATATTAATGTGGTTCACAAGATTATATAACATTTATTATATTCTATGATTTCTTGACAAGATTGTGTGACCATTAGGTCATCATGTGATCATTTGATTGAGGGACTATCACACCATCAATAGTTGAACATGTTGTTATGTGTATTTTCTTCAATAAAATTTTTACATGATATTAAAAAATTAACTTCATTTTATAGGATCCCATTTAGTCATATAACATGCCAAATTTTCAAATTATTGAATTAGAATTATCATCAATCTTAGTTATTTTACTTTCATCATCTATATTTCCCAAAATATAAATTTTTTTTCACTCATGCATCAACTATGTTTTAAATGGGGTTTTATATGAATTGGATTAAAATATTTTGGTTATATCATAAGGATGATAAGTAAAATCTATGGGAATGAGTTTGGGGAAGTCATTATGGTATGGAGAAATTACCCCATGTGTTTCACATGACTATGTTTATATTTAGAAGATGGTTCTCTGTATAGAATAAGATGAAAATAATAGATGGAAAAGGTGATCTGTCAGGGAAAACCTCTCTATATAAGGTTTTACTAACTCATAGGCATTTGGTGATCATGTATCCATAGGGGAATTACCTGATTAATAGAGGAAATTAAACAGTTTTATCATAGAACTCCTCTTTAATTTTGTGGACAATATGATAAAGACTGACTGGGAAATGCTTCCAATGTATATATCCATTCCCAATGTCGATCAAAAGGATCCATTGATGCTATAGGAAAACATGTATTTGTGAAATCACATGATAATAAGAAATAGTGATAAGGTTTCATCATGGAAAACCTCTTTTAGAGGAGATCATGTTAATACACAGGGGATAAGCAGTTACATGAATATAAGGCATAAATTATCCTTTTATGGTTATGTTATGGAGTAAAACAAACACATGACTCTAATGATATCCTGAAATTCATGCTTGATGTTTTTTTCCATTTATAAATGGATCTATAACAAAATGGTTCTTGTGAATTGGGTATTTTCAAATTTTATTCTACCAAAATCTCTTTATAAGTCATCAACAAATGCTCTACCATTTAGAAATGAATTATTAAATAATAAGAGAGGACACGATTCTATTAAATCAGATGTGAAGTTGAGACTCCATAGGTTTTCATGGGACCTTCGGTCTTCTATGTGTATTTTTTTATTCTATGATCTTCCCTTATATTAATATAATGATAAGGAACTGTAACCACACTTACATATCAGATATTTATTAAATTTTTACTAAGTTACTAGAAAAATACAATCACATTATTTAATTATATAAGACCCTTCATAGAAATGAGACATGTGGTCCCATAATTTAAATATTTTTTCTTGATGTATTATTATAAATATAATCACATGGCCACAATTCATATCCCATTCCACCTGCTAAATAACAAAAATTCAATTATCCATGTTATGGTCTTCTGTCATTTTAAAATATATGATATCATGTGTTTTCCTATGGTCATGGGATCACTTGATGCTTAATTGGTCATGTCGATGTATTCCCCTGTCTTGGTCGCATGATTGTGGGACTATATATTAGTATTTTGATCATAAGATTTTTTTTATAAATCAAATACACTTTTTATTTGTTACCTTGTTAAAATGATCAACACCATATTTCATACATAAGTTTATTTTTCATTTTTTGTTATGAGACTATCGTCATAGAATAAGGTTTATAATTTTATGACTTTTCGAATGAACATAATAAAATTATTGATGCATGAAATTATGGGGGGTTTTAAATCATATTATGAGTTTTATTGGGAAAATATATTGGAGTAGAAACATTATAACTTATTATGTCTGAATGGTTTCAACCATTGAAATGATTCTCTAATATTGCCACAATAGGAAGGGGTCATGCATAGATAAATTTTAAACACTCGAAAAAAATTTAGATTATATATTTCAACTATTTGAAATTTCATAATGGGAGGAGGACCAATTTAAATATTACATTTTATGGTCTCTTATACCTGATATTGAAGGTGTCTAGTTGATTATGGGCCTAAGAATAATATCTACCTGACACTATTGTTGATATCCATATTAAATTATATATTTATCTGACCATCTAGATGGGGTATTCAATTATCCACAATCTTATGATTTGAGTGGAGTCGGGACTTCTAGGACCTATAATTATACACTCAACATTTTCAAAGATAACCCGTAATGATTTTCATGCATAAAATTCACTACACATCTTCCCATTAGTAGATTAATGCCATAAAATTTCAAACTATAAATGTGAAGATTGAGGTCATGTGATAGTAAATTTGAAAATTTTTAATATTGGGTATCAATTATTTGATTCATGGATGACTTTCATGAGAAAATGAATGATATTGGAGATATTGAAATATTTTTCTAGATCCCTAAGTAGAACATCATAGTGTATTGAACATGTTAGCAAAGCTAGTATTGAATACATTATTTCTCTTAATTTTTCATGAAGATATGGATATTAAGTAATATTTATTGACTTTTGAAAAGTTTACATATTGGACCCCAAAATCAATGTTCCTTTTTCTATTCCAATTTATATTTTTACTATTATTCTCAAGAGTGAATCTTAGTGAGTGGACAACAAAAGTTTTATCATACCACTAATTATGGGTGTTAAATCATCCACTTTTTGTGTATATTTTAATATAAGATTATGGTTTTAAAATTTTTACATTAAAATGATGATTAATAATCTAAAAAAAATATTGGTCAATGTTTACTAGGTTTTGGGAAGAGCTCCTAAAAAACTATCCTCCCAGTATGCTCCATCATGTATGTCTTAGAAGCTAACCCTCCATTTTCCCCATTGACCCCAATTTTGAGTTTGAGAAATTTTTTATGTTGAAATACATGTTACATTAAAGAGGTAGAAAAATTCATGTAAGTTTCATGTATAATCCTAGGAAAATTACCAAAATCCATTTATGGTGTTTTCTTCGTGAAGCTCCCCTCCTTCGCAAATGTGTGTAGCTCATGAATGCCCTAACCGCACAGAGACTAGACAGTAATATAAGAGATCATCGATCGAGATTCTTGGAGATATTTGATAACCCATGTATAATTGAGACACATAATATATATGTTTATCATGTGTTGTGGGATTATAATCATTGACAGTTCTACTCATGATGTTCATAATTGGTCATCTCAATCACTGGAAAATAATATTAATAAATATCTAATAAAAAGACCATATGGTTAATGTTTCATTGAAATTTCATATCAATTTTCAGATATATGCATCTCTATATATTAAATCTTCACTTATGTAGGTCCTTAATTATTCAAAAGCCCCGAATTTCCTTCACATAAAAAAATAATGTTTTCCTCACTAAAAAATATTTTATTATTTTAAGAGATCATAAAAAGGATATTATCAATCAAAAAAACATTTCACCTCATGAAATTATATTAATGATAATATAAAAGAATATTAAAGGTATATAAACACAAAATAATAATTTATATTTAATGGTAAGCCCCATAGACCTAAATTCTCCCATAATGATCAATCCTACTATAAAAATAGTAAAAAGAACAAGAATTGTTTGGAATATAATCAACATTATAAAGGGAAGTGTAGAACATTTATATGTGATGTATGGTTTAATAGGGTGTAAAAATTTGGATGTATAAATATTATGTAAAGAGAATAGTGGACATTTGGATATAACTATTACCTTACAATCATTGAATATGATCACTTGTCCTTCTCACCATTGGTAATTTTAAGAATTGGTAATAATGTGACTATTTTATATAATGTATATAAAGGGTAATTAAGAGAGATAATTTAAAGGGGTTTTGTATTAAGAATATAAGTTTTACTTTGGTGGAAATTCATTTAGAAATGAAATAATAGATTCATTAATCCCATATTTTTATTTAGTGTGTCTCCATAATATAAAAAATAAATTATAATTTTTAGTTGATTAATATGGTAAACTACATTTTTTATACTAGGAAACCATAATTGTATATTTGGGAAATATATATCTATTACTAGTTTTCAATAAAAAATTATGCTAAAATGAATATTTCTTCTCAAAATAAATTAAAAAATAATATTTATTCATATTGAATTTACAATAAAATTTTATAAAATAATATTATGTTTTTCATTGAGTATTTATTTTTATTGTTAAATAATTATTTTTTCAAATGATAATTACTTTTAAGAAGTATAAATTTATCTTATTTAATTATATTTATTAGTTAAATTGGTGTGATTTTTAAAATCATCAAAAAATTACCTAATAGTGAATTTCTCATAATTTTCATTGATATTTGAATTTTTTGGAAGAATTTTAAAAATGAAATAAATATATGTTATGTATTAGGACATCATACTGACATAAAAGTAGTGTAATTAATTCTATAATCTCATAATTGACCATAAATGTATTTTATTGTAAAAATAATTTGTTTTAAATTAATCTAATTTGACTTCACAGACTATAATTATTCTTCCATATCCTAAAGCATGTTTTAGTATTTTAAAAAAGGTAAATTTTTTATTTGAATCACATTCCCATAATGAATGATATTATTTTAAGTAGTTTAGCTAGTAAACTATAAAAATACTAAACCGATTCCTCATTGATAATTATCATTCCCCAAAACCATGTTAATTCATATAGTTTTTTATTTTTTTTATAACAGAAAGTCCAAAACATGTGTTTATAAATTAATTGAAAATTTCCCTAAATATTACTATTATTATAATTTCAATCTCCCATTCCTCTGTATTCCTAATACATTATGTGATTTTTTTTTCTATTTTCATAACATTATATAATTTTTACCAACTTATTAAGGTTTTATGAATCAAATATAATGATTTAACAAGAAAAATTTAATGTAATATATTCCCTTGAACTTTCATCTATTTCATGAAGAAATTATTTATAAAAATTATTTTTATTTTAAATTGATCATTTTCAAATATTATTATTAAAATTAATTTCGAATAAATTTTTATTCTTAATAATAAGTTACTTCCATTAACTCTCATTATTACAATTCCCTAAACCACTTTTTATTATATTTATTCCCAAAATCATTATTTGATCTTTTATAACATCAATAATGTTTTGAATATCCAACCCAATTTATATGGATGAAAAAACATATATATTTAATTATATGTCCTTTATTAATTATTTAAAAATGTAAATCCCACATTCCCTTATCATTGGTATAGAATAATGAAAATTCCATATTTGTATGAACTTATAAACATTATGCCTGTTATACGTAACTCATTTGTTATTTACCATGGGTTTTTGATAAAAAAATTTCTTATGATAATTTATTTATGTACAAGTCATAAATATATAAATATGAAGGTTACACCTTTAAATATATTTGATACATTGGTTTGAGTATTAATCTTTAGATATTAAATGATTCGATACCTTGGTGAATATCATTGGTAACATGTGTTTATCACACCCTAGTGATGAACCCCTTCTATAAAACTCCATTATATGAAAATGAATGACTCATAATTTATTTTTTATACACATTTATATGTTATTTCTCATATAAAAATGATTTTATCACATTTCTTGACAAATGTTTTATCCTTGATGGTCACTCACGCTATATTTACTTTTGTGTCCTTAACTAGGTAATATGTTCAACCCTTAAATTGATGCATTTCCTAAAAATATTCTATGTATTGTAGTAATATAAAATTAAATTTAAAAATTATATTAATAGCATAAAATAAATTTTATATACCTCATATAATATGCTCATTGTTTCCATTACGTTAAACATCATGAGAAACTATGTAAATTTTAATGAAATATGAATTAATAAAAAAATGTTAAATATATGTATAAAAATGTGTTTTTATAAAGTTGATATTGGATAATGTTATACTAATTTGTATATATTTGGAATATAAATCATTATTCCCAACCCTATGGATAATTTTATGAAAATTTCACATCAAAATTTATAATTTATTTATTTTTTTTCTTACTAAATTTGAATCCATATCTGGATAATTGAACATTTATGTTTTTATGGAACAGATACACCCAAGTGTAATCACACTAAAAATGACAGGTTGAGTATCACTATGATATTCACTTGGTGCATTATAATTTTTCCTATAATTACATTATTTGGTAGAAACTATTAGGGTATATTCTCTGGTCAATCATCCACTTTTTACAAACCATTATCATGGATATATAGATAATGTATCTATCTCTACCAATTGATGTATAACATCCAATTATCATGTTATTAGACATTTTTATAATTAAAAATTCCATTAAAATTAATATTATATTCTTCCCAATACTAAAAAATGTCACAAACAGTTTTTAGTTTTCATTGATAATAGAAGGAATAAAAGGACTCATTTAAATATCATATAGTATGGAGAAATAAATTATGTAGTTCCCAAAATTATAGAAACCAAAGGTGAAAACTTCATGATGATAATGAATTAGTTCACTCATGTCTTATATAATAACCTATATCATGTAGATCATTTAGATTCTCCATGGAAGGAAAAACTAGAAGTTTTACCCATCATGCTTTAATAGAGACATTTATTTAGTAATACCTTTATGATTTGATCATGGAATGATGGATCAACACTATAAATAATTTATTTTTCGTAATCCATTTTTATGAGTTTGATAATGTTACATTGTAATCTAATTGGCTAGTGGGAAAAGATAATCTATGGTAGAAAATGATTAATAAAATCAATAAAAATAATTAGTTTATGATATGGACTGAGAAAGATTCAAAAAAATGTTTTTTAAAATGACTTTCCTTATATACATAGAACTAATATACAGATGGAATTCCTTGAACTGATGTATATGAAATATGACCTGGTTGGAATGTAAGACCCCATTATTTTAAAATAAGAGATTATCATTTAATAGGATATATAACATGAAAAAAAATTCACAAGAGAAGGTAACACCCTAATAAATGAACGAGTTTTTATTTCTATCTAAATTAAATCACTTTAATAGCATGTAATGTATTCAACACTCAATTTAAACAAAACATGACAATCCATTAATATATTATTATTTAAAATTTTACATTATAATCTATCTATTAAGATGGTAGATATGAATAGTAATAAATATTTTTTTTGAAAATAATATGGTTTAAACATCAATAAATAAATTTATTAGGCATATATTTGTTATAAATAAAAAGATAACCAGAAAGATTTTTTTTTCTAAATTATCTTTTTATTTATAAATGGAAGATTATTCGCACTTTTCAAACATTTCATAAAATATATTTTTACAAATTTTTAAAAATTAGTGTTAAAAAAAGAATAAATTTTTTTAAATCAAAATGTCAAAAATATATTAAGGTAAAAATTTGGGTTTTTTAGGAATTTTTTTATTTTTCAATAAATATAGAAAAAATTATGTTTTTTAAACTATATTTTTGTTTGAAAAATTTAAAATAAACCATTTTATTTTAATATGTTTTTAAGGGTAAATTAGATCAATTATATAAATATAATTCAAATTTAGGTCAATATAATAAATTTAATACTGAATTTACATATTAAATTTTTCTCTACATTGGAAAATTTTCCCTTTGAAAACCCACTTGTTCATCACATATAAATGATTAATTTTAAATTAAATACTACCACTTGTATGATTTCAAATCAAAAAAATGGATTGAATATTGAAATTCAAAAACAATATATTATCTAATATTTTGATATAAATTTCATACTCTAATTAAATGATAAATAATAAAAATTATTTACCACCCTTTAGGAGATAATGGATTTTCCCAAGGGTTAAAAATGATAAAAGCTAAATATGATCCTACACATGTATAATTCCAATTGTAATGAAATATTTCAATATAAAGAATTCCAATAAAAAATATATGTTCATTTTTATGCATATTTCATGGTAAATACTTTATCCTCTTAGATCCTTTTTAGAAATTAACATGTAGTATCCAAATGGGATCCTTTACCCACATATAAGAGGACATCTCTCCTCTAATCCTCTGCAAAATATAGTTACCCTTAGTTCCGCCAATACATTCCCAAAAATATTACACACATACCAACTCAAAATAGGCCTTAGTTTGATTAGTAATATCTTTGTAGAAGGATTTAGTTATGAACTTGAAGGTGTTCCACATTGAGGATGTGTAGTCCTTAAATATGAATTTTCATTTTATATCATCCACCACAACCTCTAAATATTATTATTCCATGCTAGTATAATATAATTGTTTTATTATATATTCTTTTATGTTTTTATATTACTGGAATGACTGAAAACCATCTCTACCTACCTCAAGTGGGAAACAAAACTATTTTCTCAGTCACCACGTCAAAATAGGACTTTAACAACGATGTTATTTATCCGTGCTATAATAAAACACTAATATGTAGAATATTTATTAGTGATATAGAATGATTTGGTACATTTAACCTTTTATCTATGCATTTACTTTATCGTTGGTAAAGGAAACCTTTATAATCACATAATTTTTGCACTGATAATGGGTATCATTTATTAGTGACTCAATTGTAGCGCTGATAAAGGATACAGATATTCATAACATTATTCTTAGCAATGATAAATATTAATTTCATCAATTCATTTTTAACAGTGATAAAATTAAATAATTAAATAAATTAAAACTAAAAAATTGACTTTATTTCAAATTTTATTAATTAAATTATGGATAAAAATTAACTGATTGATTAAAAATTATAAACTATTAATTTTTTTTTAATTAGATATTTATTATAATTAATGTTAAAAAATTATATATATTAAATATATATATATATATATATTGATGTATATAAATTTGATATATATGTTACAAAATATTTATGTGGTTTACATTAAATAGTCATATATTTGTTGAATAATGGTATATGATTAAAATTAAATGTGATTTAAAAATATGGTCTAACTGTATATTACTCAACATATAATTGAATGAAATCTTATTTTTCAATTTAATATATATCAAAGGTGTGTTATTTTTATTTCACATATTATTAATTATTTCATTTTTATATACAATATTCACACACATAGAACATATCCTGTTTTTTAATTTTATTATAGTGCACATATATTATTAATTTATTCAATTTCACTCATTTTACACATATATGCATGAACTGAAAATTAGATATTCACTAATAATGTTTAAAAAATCTATAAAAAAATATTAATAAATAAATATATTTATAAATGTACAATCATTATATTTATACAATTATGAATTTATAATTATAAATAAATAAATATTTTTTCTATTTATTTATATATTTATAAATACACAATTATGTATATTAAAATAATTATTAAATTTATAAAATTTTTACATATATATTGAATATATTTACTATATTTATTTTTATATATATTTATTAAATATATAAATATATATATATATATATATATTTATATAAATATATTTAAAATGGAATATATATACTTTATTAAAAATATATATATATATTAAGTGTTTATAATTTTTTTTTATTTTTTTTATTTATAATTATATATCCTTTAGTAGTGCTTTAGTAATAAGAGCTAATAAAATAATCCTTATTAGTGCTTTTCCCATATTGAAAAAGAGGGGGATTTATCAATGCTAAATAAAGAGCTGGTAAAATAAACATTTATCAGCACTTTAATTTTAACATAGATAAATATAGGTTTTATAGGTTCTTTTTTATCACTAATAAATGTACCTCATTCTATTTTAGAAAACCCTACCATTTTTGAACCTGTCACGATATAGAGTTTTCTATGGTATCCACCTGCTATCAGTGCTCCTCCATAGTGAATCAAAGGTCAAATCACACCAATCAACTACCTCTGAACATGTCATTTGACATTTGAATAGGGTATCTGACTTTCTTCAACTTAGAAGGGTAGGCCTTCTGATTATCTTTGGGTATTTTTGGTTTCATTTTTTATTTCTTCTTTAATGATTTTTTATGATTCATTTTTCATGATCCATTGTTTAGGGAATTATTTTTGATTCATTGTTTGTATGGAATTCCGATGTATAATTTCTAGTTTATACCAACTCATCAATTGGATTTTGATAAAAAATAGAACACAAATTTTATTGTTATGATGCCTCTTATTTCACTCAGGCACATGAAATAATAGATATAGAAAAACATCTCATTAACTACATTAAATTAGTGACCCCTATTAGAAAATTAGATAGAGGGTTTAATATATCTATCCATATAATGTGGGCCACTAGTTTTTTATTCATTGGCATTGTTCAAATGATACATTTATCCAATGATACTGCTTGTTTGTTGAACAAAGTTGAGGATAGATAAATGGTGATTTTTCATTATTCACCCTATAATGATCTGTTGTGTACATTTCTTGGAAGGTAAGCATTAATCTTTTCATAAAAATGGTTTGGAAGAATGAAGAATTTTTTTTCAACTTCGGATGCCTCCTACTCTTTTTATCCTCTCAGGATTTCATTAAACTAATTGATGGTTCAATGAAATTGTGCCTCCTGCATCCTCTTTGTATTCTTATTTAATAATTATAGGGGTGTCGGTTGGGAAACCAAATCCTGGTAAATATTACTAAAAAATCACTACACTGAATCATCATTTATAACTTCATAGTATGTCTTAATAATAATTTTCATTTTTTGATGCAGTTTTTATTTTTTGGAATTCTTTATGAAACCTCTTTCAGGATAATGATATTCTCTAACCATCCCATGAAATATATTTCTCAAAGGAATATATTTTTCATTGATTTCAAATTAGTTTCCAACTTCTATTATAGTTAAATATCACCTGACACATCCAATAGAGACACAATTAACATGGAAATAATTTCTTTAATGATATCTATAAATTCATTAGTATAATTGGTAACATTATTTTATAAATATTACCATAACATCACAATAGTGAATATATTCCAAATAATTATGGGAAAAGTATAAAAATAAACATTTAATCTAAAATAAAATCACTTGTATTTTTACCTTCTAATATAGCTCATATAGTTGCCCTTACTTTTTATGTGGGTCCTTTTGAGTGTATATAAAACATATCCCCTATTTTAAATTTTACAAATAACATCCAAATCAATATTTATTAACCCAATAAGATGGATAAGAACCAAAAATTGAAGCACATTAATTGTTTGAGAAATGAAAATGAATATGGAGTTAAAGAGTTCATCAATTTTTCTGAAGAGCATGAAGACGACCCTTCAATTATACTATGTTTGTGTTTACATTGTTGTCATCAAGATAAATTAGACTGTAAGTGTTGGAATAACATTTCATTTGTCAAAGAATGAATCAAATCTAAAAATTATGAAATAAACACGGTGAAAAAATATTAATGTTGACATCAATTAGGATGATACTATATTTATGTATCATTTGATATGAATACCATTGTAAAATATGACGGTGATCGAATGGAAGAAATTAAAATTGGAATTGAATATGACCTTAATTATTTTACAAGGTTTTTTGAGGAGATAAATTGTTATTCCAGGAAACCATTATAGAACATTTTTACTAAATACATAACATTGTCAGCTATATTGAAGTAATAAAATGTTAAAGATGCCAATAGATGGACTAACACAAGATTTATAGAACTACTTGGTCTTCTAAAAGAAATGCGACCAGAATAAAACGAACTACCATGCCAAATATATGATGTTAAATGATTATTATCTTCAATGGGAATGTTCTCTAAAAAATACATGCTTTCGCAAATTATTTTATATTGTTTCTCAATAACCGTGAATCACTCATAAAATGCCCTATTTGTGGCACCGATCGATACAAGAAAAATGAATCAGGTCCTTCCAATTCTATATGGTACATTCCTATCATTTCATTGTTTATAAGAATATATGGATGTCATGAAACTGAAAAAATATTAACATCACATGCAGATACAAGAATTAAATATGGGAAGCTATATCTTTCAGTAGATTTTCCATAGTGGAAGAAAATTGACTATGAATTTTCTAAATTTAGAGATGAGCCAAGAAACATTCGCCTTTTGTTATCTATAAATGGAATAAATCCCTTATATGTACATAGTAATACTATTATTACATGGCCCATCAAGTTGTTAAATTATAACATACCACCTTGGTTATGAATAAAGCGCAAATACATTATGTTATCTCTTCTTATATCTAGACCAAAGAAACCGTGTAATGATATTGATGTCTATTTGGCTCTATTGATCAAATATCTGAAATTTATGTTGGATACAAGTGTTGTAATGTTATATTCTCATAGAATTGATGAATTCACATTGAGATCCATGTTGTATTTAAGGATAAATGACTTCCACATTTATGTAAATATATCAGGATAATGAATTAAAAAAATTTCGGGGTGTCCAATTTGAGAAAAACACACATAGTTTGGTTAAAACATTCCTCAAAGACGGTGTTTAAAGGACAAGTAAAAATTTTACCTTAATGACATAAATAGATACCCTAAATGAAAAAATTCAATGGGAATATCAATCACATTCCAACACTGTCACCAGCAATGAGCGACAACTATAAAAAAGTAAAAAATATTGACATGGTTATTGGTAAACCATTTTCAATTAAACGTAAAAAATCAGGATGGGAGAATATATCAATTTTATTTGAATTATCATTTTGAAAATGTTCGTATGTTAGTTATTTTCTTAGTTTCCTGCATGTAGAAAAAAATATATTCAAAATTGTTATTGGAACATCACTAAATGTATGTAGAAAATTGAAATAAGGCATCAAGGCTAGGTTGGACTTGATTGAAATTGGGATAATAGAAGAGTTGGCACTGGTGAAGTGTAAAATGCATACTTTTCTTGATCCATCTTCTTACACACTATCTAGGTAGGAAAAATTAATAATTTTCCTATTACTTAAGAGTGTGAAATTTATATAGGGGTATCCATAAAATATCAAGATCGTTGTGTTAATGAATAATTTATTGTTATAAGGAAAAAAATAGTTAGATTATAATGTTTTGATACCAGATTTAGTGCATATTACATTTCATTGCATTATGAATCCAAATGTACAACATATATTAACCAACCTCTTCTTATTTTTCAAACCTATATGAAGTAAAGTTGTAGATCTGGATAACATTCCCACCATTAATAAAGAGAATAAAATCATATTATGTGAATTAGAAATTTTATTCCCCCCATCATTATATAATTTAATGGTCTACCTAATGGTTCACTTGGACATTGAGGTTCAACAATGTGGTCCTATCCATTACAGATGGATGTACCTCAATGAATGTTATAAGATGATTTTGAAAGGGAATGTCAAAAATAGATGTCGGCTAGAAGGTTGTATTGTTGAACTATATTTTATTGATGAAGCTATTGAATTATGTACTGATTACCTATCCCATGTTGAACGTATTTTTCTACCAATGTCTTTTCATAATGAACGACATATGTACGAAGGGATTTCTAGAAGAGATGTTCTGACAATTACCATGACAGAGCATGTGCAAACAAATCTTTACACATTATATAATATTAAAGATATTGATCCATACATTTAACCCCACAAATAAATTATTATTGATTTGAATCAATCAAGTGCTAAATAAAAGATATCAGATACCCATAATCCACAACTTATAGTTTGACATAGAGATAAAATTTAAAAGGAGTGATCTAAAAATATAAATTCAATTTCTAAATTACATCAATAGCTAGCCAGAATAATGATTTCAAATGTAAAATCTTACACTAGGTTTTTAATAAATGGTTATATGATCTATAAAAAAATAATACAATGACTTCAATATGATGCAAAAAAATGGTGTTACGCTTTTTTAAGTGATGCACATATCTAGTTCCATGGATATAAATCCAATTTATGAGAATATGTCATATTTTAGAATTATCAACCAAATATATGATTTAGATTATTTCACATTTTATGTTCCTGTTTTCTATTAGAAATTATTTGACAATATCAATGGAGTGAAAGTTGATAAAATGGGATTTATGAAGGGAAATTTCAATATTTTCGGGGAAAAAGAAGATCCATTAATAATGGCATCACAATGAGTACCATTATTTTATGTATCTGATTCATCAAATAAGAATTGGTTAATTATCCTGTTGGTGGATAAATTTTTTTTTGAATCATATGAAATTTCAATCAAGGGTAACCCCTTCATTGGAAAATCACAATCGGTTAATTCAGGTCCAATTATATACAATGTATTTTATGTTATAGGGGATTTGGATTCTCAAAAGAGGATCCAACCCCTTGAATCATTTAAAAAATAGTTTTCATTGAAAATGTATGTCACGACCCGCCCTTGGGGTCCGTGCCGTGACTACCCCAAGCCCGCCTTCCATAGGCCAGGGGCTGGAGACTAGCACCAAGGCGTAAATCCCAGTAAAAAGGGAAGGCATTGCCTTTGTAAAGTAATAAAACACCACAGAGTAAGCAAGAAGAAAGTAAATACTAAGCAAAAGAAGAGTACAACTGAAAGTGCGGAAAAGTAAATGGGCCAGTATACAAACCCAAACTGAAAGTAAAGTACAACTCGAAAGGGAAAACATCAACTGAAAAGTAAAAGCCGCTACACCGAGCTGTCCACTGGAAATCCCACCTGAAGGGTGGGTACAGATAGCTCCACTGCTCCATGGGTCCCGCCGTCCGCTCCGAGCACGTCCCGCCCAGTGGTCCACCTCCAGGTACCGTCCTGCTCTGCAAGCTTCAGCTAAGATCAACGCTGGCTGTCGTCTGCAACCAACACAACGTAGTGCGGGCAAAGCCCGTGTAGGGGTGAGTATAAGCTACTCAGTAGGGACCCCGAGACCCATGAAGGTCTCTCAAATCCACAAAGGATAAACCACGAAGAAAGGAACAATCACGAAGTAACAACCGACACTGCTTAGGTATATGCCCATACATATACCTAAGTCATCAATTTCAAATACGCTCCAACCTCCGAGCCCAAGTACAACTCAGTCCACACAGGAAAGTAAACGTATTCCACACAGGAAAGCAAAACGTAATCCACACAGGATAGCACAACACAATCCACACAGGAAAACAACAGGATTCAGCTCACACAGGTATACTTCTTCGAAAGACGATAAAGATGATCTCTGATCCATCTAAGTCGTCAGACCCACGAAGGATCGATAGGTAACTAACCCCCGCAAAAGACCCACACGGGATCGGGCCCACGTAGGACCGGTAGGCGCTGGTTCACACAGGACCGCTGAGCGCAAGGACCCACACAGGATCAGACCCACACAGGATCGAGCCCACACAGGACCTATAGCACTGATCCACGTAGGATCGCTGAGTGCTGAAGTCGTCGTCGTCGAATCCACACAGGATCTCTGTACTGTCGTCTTCGCAGTCACAGTAGCAGTAGCAGTAGCAGTCACAGTAACACTCGCAGCCAGCACTAGGGTTCCCGCACACAGCAAGCTCGTTCGGAGGGTCCGCTCCACGAGCCGAGAGGCTGATACATCAACTGTCACAAAGTCCAGAGTTGATGTATCCAAAAGTTCCGTATCGTCAATAGGAACTCAACGCAACAGACGGCGCGTCGATCGGACGCCCGGTCTGAGAGATATTGGCATTTTCGTCCCCGGGGCCCGGTTGGTTTTTAAGGCAAAACCAACCCGACCGTACTCCACCTGCGTCCAAACCTCGGGCGCAGTATGCCAAAAGATCTGTCTCACTAAGAGGAACACAACAAAGCTGACAGCACGTCAATCGGACGTCCGTAGCTCATGATATGAGCGTTTCCGCTCCGAAGGCCCGGTTGGTTTCGTGAACGAACCAACGTGGCCGAACTCAAAGTGTTCCGAAACCTTGAGTACGATATACCAAATCGACCGTCTTGATCCAAGGATCGCGTTGCCACAGACGGTTCGTCGATCGGAGGTTTGTGGCTCAAGTTATGGACAAAAGACCGAAACAGTCTCGAAAACGGGGGGGGGGGGGGGGGGGGTCCGGGTCCGGGCCGGTGGAACCGGCCCGGCCGGTGGCGGCGCGGCGGCGCGGCCCGGCCAGCGGCGGCGCGGCCCGGCCATAAATTCTTTTGTTCATGAGCGGTGCGACGACACCGCGCTGTCTCCGCTAAACCATCACGAAAGATTAGAAGGGGGAGGAGAATCGGCCGTGTTCGTGCAGTCCGGTCTCCTCCCGTTATAACGATAACAGTTGGTCAATCGTATAAACACAACAATGAACGTTTCGCAAATTTTTAATAAAATTTGGAACTATTCCCAATAGATTATTCTTTCATGCTCGAGGGAATGAAAACACGTAATTTGAAAAGGACAAACCCCTACCTTGGTTCTGGAACAAGTTCGATGATCGATAACGATTCACGGAAGTCGAGCGTCGCGGTGGTCGGCGTCACGGAAGAAGAACGTCGATGTCGCGGTTATGTCGTCACGGAAGACGGTTCCCGAGAACGTGGAGTTCTTCGTCAAAGTTCGAAGGTTCTTCGTGTTCTTCGTCAGAGTTGAAGGAGAAGAAGAATAAGGAGAAGCTCCAAAATTCCTCTCAAGGTGGTAAAAGAATTATCCCAGAATAAAATAAGCTTTAATATTATATTATTACACAACTTTACCACATGAATTTCAAAGGTTTGAATTTGAACAACTCACCTCAATTAATACTTAATGTTTTCAAACATTAATTAAAAGGAGAGTTAAAGGGAGGTGGAAGGTTGGGTTTCATGTGGGCCCCACCTCACTTAATCCTCCCAAGGGAGGTTAAGTGGATGTGGGTCCCACTCCCAACTCCCTTTGGAAGGATTTATAAAAAAAAATCAAGTTAAAATAAAATTTTGTATTTCACAAATTTTATTTAACTTAATCTAAAAACCCAAAAACTAACTTTCAACTCGTAATAAACGGAACTCCCGAAAAGGTCTCCTTAAGCGAATATCGGCGCTGCGAGTTCATCGGTGCCCTCAGATTTCAATTCCGAGCACCGGATAAAAAGATAGGAATTCCTGCTCGTTCGTTCACTGAACGTACCCGAGCCAAACTTCAGAAATTGATTCCGGGCACTCCAGGCCTCGGAATCAGGTTCCATCTGAAACCGCGCTCTTGTAAAATCCCAAAGAAAATTAAGAAAAAAAATTTCCCTTGAATTTTACGGGTCTTTACATTACTCCCACCTCAGGGCTTTACGTCCCCGTAAAGATACATCAAAAACTAGGGAAACAAATGAGGGTACCGAGCACGCATCTGAGCCTCCCGCTCCCATGTGCTCTCCTGGAGATTCCCGTGCTGCCATCTGATGCGCATAAGAGGAATCGATCGCCCACGCAGGACCCGCTCCTGTCGATCCTCTATCTCCACTGGGACCTACGTAAAAGTCTCCCATCTTCAACGTCAAGCTCCCCATGGTCAATGATGTGTGTCGGGTCGTGCACGTATCTCCTCAGATGAGACACGTGGAAGACGTCGTGCACCCGGTGCAACTGTGGTGGTAGAGCCAGGCGATAAGTCACCTCACCAATCCTGCTGAGGACCTGGATGGGTTCGATGAAGCACGGAGATAACTTTCCGCCTCGGCCAAATCTCCGAATACCACGTCGAGGTGAGACCCGCAAGAAGACGTGGTCTCCATCCTCGAACTCCAGTGGCCTCCGCCTCCTATCAGAGTACGAATTCTGCCGGCTCTGTGCTGTCCTCATCCGCTCCTGGATGACCTGGACCTTCTCTGTCGTGGCCTGGACCATCACTGGTCCCACCAGTGCTGACTCTCCATAGTCTGTCCAGCACAAAGGTGATCTACAAGGTCGGCCGTACAACACCTCGTACAGTGCCATCCCGATGGTGGAGTGGTAGCTGTTGTTGTACGCAAACTCCACCAAGGGTAGGTGGTCCTCCCAGCTACGACCAAAGTCGAGGACACATGCGCGGAGCATGTCCTCGAGAGTCTGAATGGTCCTCTCAGTCTGACCATCTGTCTGAGGGTGAAAGGCTGTGCTCAGACGTAGCTGTGTCCCGAACGCCTCCTGTAACCCCTTCCAAAGCCGGGAAGTAAAGCGAGCATCTCGATCGGAGACGATAGATGATGGCACACCGTGGAGCCGCACAATCTCATAAACGCAGAGACATCCCAAGCTCTCCACTGAGCCCTGCTCTCTGATGGGTAAGAAGTGTGCCGACTTGGTGAGTCGGTCAACAATCACCCAGATGGAGTCGTGACCTCTGGAAGTGCGTGGAAGTCCTGTCACGAAGTCCATAGATATGCCGTCCCACTTCCACTCCAGAACTTCCAAGGGCTGTACCAAGCCTGCTGGTACCTGATGCTCTGCCTTCACCTGCTGACAGGTGAGACATCGAGAAACGAACTCTGCTACTGCCTTCTTCATGCCCGGCCACCAGTGCTGTCATCTGAGGTCCTGGTACATCTTTGCCACTCCAGGATGTACCGCCAAAGTAGAAGTGTGAAACTCTCTCAACACCTCCTCTCGCAAAGCGACTGGTACCATGGTACGTCCTCTAAAAAGGATGTCATGCTCTGCTCCATGGGAGAAACCATTAGGTGCCTGTCCCGAGGATATATGTGCACGCCGTGTCTCACAGTCAGTGTCCCCATGCTGTGCCTCCCTGACTCGCTGCAGTAGTGGAGGAGTGACTGTGAGAGACTGAAGGAAGGCTGCTCCATCTCTATCCACGAAGGATATCTGCAAAGAGGCTAGCTGCTCCGTCGCCTCCTCAAGTAGCTGAATGCCCGTCCTCCTACTAAGGGCATCGGCTACTACGTTCCACTTCCTTGGAGTATAGACTATCTCAAAGTCATAGTCCTGGAAGAACTCGAGCCATCTCCACTGTCTCAGGTTCAGGTCCTTCTGCGAGAAGATATACCTGAGACTCTGATGATCAGAAAAGACTGTAAAGCGCTTGCCCATCAGGTAGTGTCGCCATGTATTCAGAGCGAAGACCACTGCTGCTAACTCCAGGTCATGGGTAGCATAGTTCTGCTCATGCGGCCTCAACTGACGTGATCCATAGGCGATCACTGCCCGCTCCTGCATCAGAACACATCCGAGTCCGGTCCCTGATGCATCGCAGTAGACTACGTACCCTACTCCCTCCTCGGGAAAACTCAAGATAGGTGCGCTATTCAATCTCTGCCTCAGCTCCTGGAAGCTTTGCTGACATCTGTCTGACCACACGAAGGGTTTCACCTTCTTCTTCAAAGCTGTGAGTGATGCCGCAACTCTAGAGAAGTCTGGCACGAATCTCCGATAGTATCCAGCTAGTCCCAAGAAACTCCGAACCTCAGTCACACTCCTGTGTGGCTCCCATGCTAACACAGCCTCAATCTTCGCGGGATCCACTGCAACTCCCTCCTCCGAGATAACGTGTCCCAAGAAGTGGAGCTCACGTATCCAGAACTGGCACTTCGAGATCATACCATAAAGCTGGTGCTCTCGGAGTGTGTCTAGTATAACTCTCAAGTGATAGGCGTGCTCCTCCTCTGTCGTAGAGTTAATCATAGTGTCGTCGATGAAGACCACGACAAACCGATCGAGGTATGACTGAAAGATCCTGTTCATGAGAGGCATGAACACAGCTGGAGCATTGGTTACACCGAAAGGTATAACCAAGAACTCGTAGTGGCCATACCGACATCTGAAGGCCGTCTTCTGCACATCCTCGTCTCTGACTCTGAGCTGATGATAGCCTGACCTAAGGTCTATCTTCGAGAACCACCGTGCTCCCTTGAGCTGATCAAAGAGATCATCAATCGTCGGTAGCGGATACTTGTTCCTCGCTGTCACCTGGTTCAGGCAACAATAGTCAACACAAAGTTGCAAGCTCCCGTCCGCCTTCTTGGCGAATAATACCAGGGAAGCCCAGGGTGAAACACTGGGTCGGATGAACCCCTTGCCCTGCAAGTCCTCCAACTGTACCCGTAGCTCTCGATGCTCGGCGGGGGCCATCCGATATGCTGGAGTGGATATCGGGGCTGTCCCGGGGTACAAGTCAATATAAAAGTCTACCTCTCTACGAGGAGGTAGCCCTGGAACGTCGTCGGGAAAAACGTCCGTAAACTGATCCACCACTAGAGGAAAAACAGAACTCCGCACGTCAACTGCTCCAAGGATGAGGCTAGCCATCTGATGAGTGATGGGCTATCCTCTCCTCCGCGGAAGTCCATCCTGTGCTGCTAAGGCTCCCTTCTCGCCGGTGAAGGTGAACCTGCTCCCGTCGGTGCGTACACATCGCACCTTGCGCCTAAAACAGTCAATCTGCGCATGGACCGTAGATAGCCAATCCATGCCCAAGATGACGTCATAAGGCCTCGACGCTGCTACAAGAAGATCCCAGCCGAAGATCTCGCCTCCTAGAGTAAGCTCACACTGCCGGCACCAGTGCGTAATCGTCGAGTCTGCTCCCGTAGGAGTCTCTAGCCGTAAGGATCGAGCCAACGGCTCTGTCGGAATCTCCGAGCTCCGAACAAGGGCAGCGTCTATGAAAGAGTGACTCGCTCCTGTGTCTATAAGAAGTGCATCAAGGGTGGAATAGACACAGATAGTACCTCAAATCATCTCGGGTGCGCCGTGGTCGTAGGCCTCTGCTGCCTGGAGTTGTGCCTGTCTCTGCCCGCCAGCTCCCTGTGGTCGGGGTGGACCTCCTGGTGGTGGTGGTGGCAGAGCCTCAAAGCGTCGCCCACCACCGGCTGCTCACCCAGCTCCTCTGCATTGTCCTCCTCCTCCCTGCGGACCGCCACGGTCGACCCTATGCCTCTGCCTCGGTGGTCCCTCAACCGTCTGCTGCTCCTCGGCATGGCGGGTCGGGCAGTCATGAGCCATGTGGCCCTGCCCGCCGCACGAGTAGCACTGTCTGCCCCTCAAAAGACTGGCTCCTCGCTGTGTGCCCCGCACTGCTGAGCCAGTGCCCTGAGGTCGTCTGCCCGAAGGTCTGGTCTGTCTGGACCCCTGAGTCATCCGTCGACTGCCTGCTGCAGATGACTCTGCCGCGTGCCGCCCTGCGGTGGGTCGCTGCGCTGGTGTAGACTCAGCAAGGAAGCTCTCGATCAGAAGGGCCCGCTCCAGTACTCCTGTCTGAGTCGGTATGCTGAGGGAGATCAGCGATGCCCTGATCTCGTGTCTCAAACCCTGCTCGAAGGCCCGGGCCCGGAAGAATGGGTCCCGTACCATGTCGGTCGAGTAGCGCGAGAGATTGGTAAATATCGCCGTGTACTGAGTGATCGTCATGCTGCCCTGCCGCAGCTAAAGAAGCTCCTGGATACGCACCGCATGAAGGGTGGCTGGGACGAACTCCGAGCGGAAAAGGCTCTAAAAGTCCGTCCAAAGTAGAGATGCCTCATCGTGCACCTGGAGCATCAAGCTCCACCATCGTCCTGCTGCTGCGTGTAGTAGGCTCGCAGCGAGGATCACCATGAGGTCTGCTGGTGTCCTAACTAGCCTAAACACTCGTAACACCACCTCCAGCCAGTCCTCTGCTGCCTGGGGATCCGTCTCCCCGCGAAACCTGTGCGGTCGCTGGCGCTGAAACTCATGCAGTGCGCTGAGGTGACGTGCATCGTCAGCGGCTGTTGTTGGATGCATCGAGGGCTCGGTGGGTAGAGCTACCGCCGGTGCCACTGCTGACAAAGGGCCCTGCACCGAGGCCTCGTCGCTCGGTGGGCTGTCGTCACGCTCAACTCTCGGAACCCTAGCTGGATGCCGTCGTGGGGCCATCTTGAAAAGGAAACAGGTGCGCCACGGTCAAAACAGTATACCTGGTGAGCTGATATAAGTAATCACAAATAAAACTTTGAAACACACACGCAATCAATATTTTCGTGCATTAAGTCGGAAATCAGAAGTCAGGGTCCTGGTGTACGGATACGTCGGCCGCAGCACCAACACTGGACTCCCTGGACTGATAACCACACTCAATACGCTAAACATTATTGCTTCACATAGAAAATATCAGAGTTCGCAGTAGAACCGAACTACTCTGATACCAATTTGTCACGACCCGCCCTCGGGGTCCGTGCAGGGACTACCCCAAGCCCGCCTTCCATGGGCCAGGGGCTGGCGACTAGCACCAAGGTGTAAATCCCGGTAAAAAGGGAAGGCATTGCCTTTGTAAAGTAAACAAACACCACAGAGGAAGGAAGCGGAAAGTAAATACTAAGAAAAAGAAGAGTACAACTGAAAGTGCGGAAAAGTAAATGGGCCAGTATACAAACCCAAACTGAAAGTAAAGTACAACTCGAAAGGGAAAACATCAACTGAAAAGTAAAATCCTCTACACCGAGCTGTCCACTGGAAATCCCACCTGAAGGGTGGGTACAGATAGCTCCACTGCTCCACGGGTCCCGCCGTCCGCTCCGAGCACGTCCCGCCCAGTGGTCCACCTCCAGGTACCGTCCTGCTCTGCAAGCTTCAGCTAAGATCAACGCTGTCTGTCGTCTGCAACCAACACAACGTAGTGCGGGAAAAGCCCGTGCAGGGGTGAGTATAAGCTACTCAGTAGGGACCCCGAGACCCCTGAAGGTCTCTCAAATCCACAAAGGATAAACCACGAAGAAAGGAACAATCACGAAGTAACAACCGACACTGCTTAGGTATATGCCCATATATACCTAAGTCATAAATTTCAAATACGCTCCAACCTCCGAGCCCAAGTACAACTAAGTCCACACAGGAAAGTAAACGTATTCCACACAGGAAAGCAAAACGTAATCCACACATGATAGCACAACACAATCCACACAGGAAAACAACAGGAATCAGCTCACACAGGTATACTTCTTCGAAAGACGATAAAGATGATCTCTGATCCATCTAAGTCGTCGGACCCACGAAGGATCGATAGGTAACTAACCCCCGCAAAAGACCCACATAGGATCGGGCCCACGTAAGACCTGTAGGTGCTGGTTCACACAGGACCGCTGAGCGCAAAGACCCACACAGGATCGGACCCACACAGGATCGGGCCCACACAGGACCTGTAGCACTGATCCACGTAGGATCGCTGAGTGCTGAAGTCATCGTCGTCGAATCCACACAGGATCTCTCTACTGTCGTCGTCGCAGTCACAGTAGCAGTAGCAGTAGTAGTCACAGTAACAGTCACAGCCAGCACTAGGGTTCCTGCACACAGTAAGCTCGTTCGGAGGGTCCGCTCCACGAGCCGAGAGGCTGATACATCAATTGTCACAAAGTCCAGAGTTGATGTATCCAAAAGTTACGTATCGTCAACAGGAACTCAACGCAACAGACGGCGCGTCGATCGGACGCCCGGTCTGAGAGATATTGGCATTTTTGTCCCCGGGGCCCGGTTGGTTTTTAAGGCAAAAACAACCCGACCGTACTCCACCTGCGTCCAAACCTCGGGCGGAGTATGCCAAAAGATCCTTCTCACTAAGAGGAACACAACAAAGGTGACGGCACGTCAATCAGACGTCCGTAGCTCAAGATATGAGCGTTTCCGCTCCGAAGGCCCGGTTGGTTTCGTGAACGAACCAACCCGGCCGAACTCAAAGTGTTCCGAAACCTTGAGTACGATATACCAAATCGACCGTCTCGATCCAAGGATCGCGTTGCCGCAGACGGTTCGTCGATCGGAGGTCCGTGGCTCAAGTTATGGGCAAAAGACCGAAACTGTCTCGAAAACGGGGGGTCCGGGTCCGGGCCGACCCGGCCCGACCCCCCCTAGTCTGACCCGAACCGGGTCGACCCGACCTGGATCTGACCCAAACCGGGTCGGACCGACCCGGTCCGCTGGAACCGGCCCGGCCGGTGGCGGCGCTGCGGCGCGGCCCGGCCAGCGGCGGCGCGGTCCGGCCATAAATTCTTTTGTTCCTGCACGGTGCGACGACACCGTGCTGTCTCCGCTAAATCATCACGAAAGATTAGAAGGGGGAGGAGAATCGGCCGTGTTCGTGCGGTCCAATCTCCTCCCGTTATAACGATAACAGTTGGTCAATCGTATAAACACAACAATGAACGTTTCACAAATTTTTAATAAAATTTGGAACTATGCCCAACAGATTATTCTTTCATGCTCGAGGGAATGAAAACACGTAATTTGAAAAGGACAAACCCCTACCTTGGTTCTGGAACAAGTTCGATGATTGATAACGATTCGCGGAAGTCGAGCGTCGCGGTGGTCGGCATCACGGAAGAAGAACGTCGATGTCGCGATTATGTCGACACGGAAGACGGTTCCCGAGAACGTGGAGTTCTTCGTCGAAGTTCGAAGGTTCTTCGTGTTCTTCGTCAGAGTTGAAGAAGAAGAAGAATAAGGAGAAGCTCCAAAATTCCTCTCAAGGTGGTAAAAGAATTATCCCAGAATAAAATAAGCTTTAAGCTTATATTATTGCACAACTTTACCACATGAATTTCAAAGGATTGAATTTGAACAACTCACCTCAATTAATACATAAAGTTGTCAAACATTAATTAAAAGGAGAGTTAAAGGGAGGTGGAAGGTTGGGTTTTGTGTGGGCCCCACCTCACATAATCCTCCCAAGGGAGGTTAAGTGGATGTGGGTCCCACTCCCAACTCCCTTTGTAAGGATTTATAAAAAAAACATCAAGTTAAAATAAAATATTGTATTTCACAAATTTTATTTAACTTAATCTAAAAACCCAAAAACTAACTTTCAACTCGTAATAAACACAACTCCCGAAAAGGTCTCCTTAAGCGAATATCGGCGCTGTGAGTTCATCAGTGCCCTCAGATTTCAATTCCGAGCACCGGATCAAAAGATAGGAATTCCTGCTCGTTCATTCACTGAACGTACCCGAGCCAAACTTCGGAAATTGATTCCGGGCACTCCGGGCCTCGGAATCAGGTGCCGTCTGAAACCGCGCTCTTGTAAAATCTCAAAGAAAATTAAGAAAAAAATTTCCCTTGAATTTTACGGGTCCTTACAATGTAATTTTTTGTTAATTGATTGTGGTTTTCCTAAAAATATTATATACTCTCTATTTTATTAACATAATCTAAATTAAATTTATTAATAATCCTATAGACAATGTGTTATTCACAGGATTATGTTACAAATCCCTCGAATGAATAAACTATAATGAAGGACACCATTTAAAATGATGTTAAAGAAATGTTATGATATAATTTCTCTATTTTACCGAAAAATTATATAATGGAATGTTTATTTAATTTAAATTATTCCTTGATGAGTTGGTATATATTTTTACTAATGTAAGAGTAGTTCTATTATATAGGTGTTTTATTTTTCTCAAGAATGGGTGGTCTCTTCGAAATTAAAATGAGTCATGTCAGTATAAAAACACCAGAGAAACTTGATGTTTTCAAATGCATGTAATAATTTGAATTTATGTAATTTTATAAAGCAATGTTTTTAATGAACCTAATATAGTGACTTTATGGTATTTGTGTTTTAAACTTAATTTCATTTAGATTATGTTTTGGGGCATTTTTCTTTGATATTTTATGCGTTTTGGGTCTGTTTTTGTTGTTTTAGAGTGCAAAAGAACACTGTAGTGGTGTTGTTATAGAATATTGTAGTATGATTCTTTATCAGCGCTTTGAAAAGTAATGATAAGGAAAACCTAAATCAGAGATTCTCTCTATGGTGATAAAGGTATAATTTATCAATTCTTCAATTAGCTATGACAGAATTCCATTATTAGGGCTTTTATAACTGATAATAATGGAATCATTAAGCATCACTAAATAGAAGTGCTAATAAATTTCTTATTTAATAGCACGTTTTTAACATGGATAAATTGACCATATATCAGCACTTTTTCAGAATTGATAATATACATAGCCTTTTAATACCTCTTAAGTTATCAGTGAATTTCTAGCATTGATAATTTAAATTTCTATCATTGTTAATGGCCAGTTTTGTAGTAGTGGGTGTATAGTTGATTAACACCTTGTGAACAGATGTAATTCATGTTCCATCACCTCTTATAAATGATGGATATAATGAAATATATATATTTTTTATATGATATTTATGATAAAATTATACTTCTAAAATGATAATATCATATATAGCTTCTTACTTTACATTATGTGTGGAATATAATAATGTCACTCAGGTGTATGAAGGACTACCCCCATAAAGAGATGTGATTCATTTTTCACTAACTCTTTACATGTAAGTTACTAAGTAATGAATTTAATGAAACAATGTGGTATATAAGAGTTTATATTGATTGTATAAAATTAATCTATTATCCAATTCCTTACCATTTTAACTATAAAAAAAATTACAACATCGTTCATGTGTAGGTATAACCTACCATATCTACAAAATGATTTGATTCATTATCCACAATATAAATTAAATAATGATTATAAAGAAGATTATAATAGAAATAATGATATTTTAAAATTAATTTAACTCTGAATATTATGAGACTATATTATATCTTCTTGATATATAACATTCATGAATGACATATAGGAGAAAATAAGGATATTAACACGAGAAACAATAGAGATAATGAAACATTATGAATGAAGTCATAACAAGATGTTATAAAAGGATCATATAAGATATTATAAATATTAATATTATTTAGGTATATTTTAATTAAATTTTTTAAAACACTATAGTGTATTTTATGGTGTTCTCAAGAAAAAGTATGTGTGATGTAAAGGATTTCCTAAATCAATTTTCATTCATTTAGTAATATTTCTACATCGATGATTATATTATTCCAGGATTATGTGTGAAATTAATATTTATTGATTCTATTTTCATTTACTCTATATCATTTGGTAAATAAATTTTTTACCCATAATCAAAAAATTTATTTACTCTCACATAAATGATATGATCATTATAAGTGATTTGTATCTAAATTTTTCTTTTTGAGATATATGTCTTGTTAGGAACATATATTCTTTTAAGTGGTGTAAAAATATTCCCTAAAGGAATTTATATAATGAATTTATTTAATATAATGATATTTTAAGTTTTATTTATTAAATCATTTTTGGGGAATATGATTCAATGATTCCAAACTGGTCTAGGTATTACAATACAATCTCATCATTTTTCATTCTTTTTTTATGTTTCTATTTCCAATGGTGAAATCTTATGATAATTTTTTCATGAAATTCAGTAATATTCATCTACATTTGTAATTAAATGAGAAAATATGTCTTCCCTTATATTTCCTCCATTTTTTCTGAATTGTATAAAAGTTTTTAGGGAAAATTTTCTTTATTTCACTCTTCTATCAAAGACCCTTTTTCTTCCAAAATCATGTTTAAAAAAAATCAGGAATGTTTTTATGAGAATAGATATTATTTAATAATTATATTTTCTCATATGATTTATGTTTTTTAAAAAATTGATAGAAAAAATTATTTCATTTTCTAATCATTTCACATTTCCTTTCACTGAAAATGTGAAAGGAATCTTTCTTTTAACTTGTACAACATTTCACACCATTGTGATAACTCATTTAATTTAATGAATCCTTTATATGATTCTAAATTTATTCTATTATAAATTGATTTTGATTTTTTTAAATCATTTTCCTATAGATTTAGTGTTAATTTCCACAATAAATTGTTTGATTGATTTTTAAATAATCCTTTATAAGATTCCATGATTATTTTAATTTAAAATTATTTAAATTTTTTATGAATTATTAGTTTTAAAAATTTATTTTCATCAAAATTTTATTTTCCTAAACAAATATTTAATGTGATATTCCAAACAAATTTTTAATCAAATATTACTTATTTTCTATTCCTCAAAGTGAAATGGTGATTTTTATAAATAATTTTTTTAATATGTTTAAAAGTCTTCTCATTAACAAAAATAAATTTTGATTTGATAGACTAATTTTAAATCACATATATATGTGTCTCTCACATATATTCAAAGTATATAATTCCTTTCTTTGATGGGGTAAGATAATCTATTTGATCATTTCTCAATTACCTTGATTATGAATTTTCATTTTATTATGCTATGAAGAAGGATTATGTAACACATTTTATTTACATGGTTTATTCTTATTTTCTGCCATATTATTAATTTCTTTTACATTAATCACTTATATAATCAAAATTTTATGATGGGTGCACCTAAATTTCACTCTAATTCTTCGGGTAAACCATTAGTGTCATTAGGTGTCAAGTATTGGATTATGGAGTAAACCTAATCCATTATGGGACTTTTCAACCACTTTATATTTTCTATGTATTTAACCTTGATTCAGGTTAAGGTCATGTTTTTTTAGATACATTTTCTATTATTCAAGGAACTTATGATTCCATGTTATTTATTGTATTCTTCTATGTCATTACTCATATGACTTCTCTTTTATGATGTCATGTTACATCTTCAAATCACATATTATGTTTACATACCATTTTTATTCACTTAATAGGATTTTTAGATCAACAAATTTATTTTATCTATTATCTAGGTTATTATATACAATTATAGGATATAAAATTGATATAGGTTCTCACTAATGAAATGAATCAAAAGAAGGATTCCGTATTTTAGTTTTCATTGATTTATTATACTCCTAGTCTTCCAAAGACACCAAAACTTGTGATCATTTTCTTGTAATTAATAAATGTATATATTAAAAACATGTAATGATATATATAAATGGATATGTTCAAAAAAAATATGTATTAGAGAAAAAGTTTAGTAATGATTTGGAATATTAGATGAGGAACAATTAGTGAGATCCCAAGGGATATTTCTAAAGTTATGTCTGGTATTATGTTTATGGATAAGTCTAAGGAGGAGACAAGGTATAGGAAAAAGTCCATGAATTTTGGTAAGGGATAAATCAAGTAGTTTCTGCCTTATTAAATCCTTGTTCAGAAACTAATAGTAGATGTTACTTTATGACATAGGTATCTAGGTGAAATAAATAGGAAAATATATCATTGAGGTGTACTCGATCATTACATTGTGCATGATAATGGGACTTAAAGCTCACCCAGTTTGACACTCCCAGGGGATATTCATTGAAAATTTCCAAATCATTATGAACCATTATGAAGGATTCAAATAATGACCCTTAATGACCTAGTATAAACCAAATGATTCATATATTGAAAATAATGTGTCATGGATTATATATCATTTATCTTATTTTCAGGATTATGTTATTTCCCAATATGATTATTATTTATTATACAATTATTTTCAGTTTTATTCAATCAATGGAACCAGGTAGAATCATGTTAATATAGAATGTGATAGATTTTTTTAGTGATTATGAGAAACCAAATTAGATGATTACGGGATATAAATATACTTTCTTTATATGTAATTTTCTATGATGATATATTACTTTCAATATGAACTTTTTTGAGATTCCTAAAAAATAAAATAATAGGAGAATATAATTTTAGGAAATTACATGGGGTAATGAACATAAAGGAATAAAGATTCATTTTTTAAAATATCAGAATGTTAAAAAGAAGAACCTAAAGGATTATCACAAATATTGTGGAATATATTTTCTATGTGAGAATAGAGGTCATGAAGTTATAAATTTTTATGGAATTTGATGTCTTATATATGTGGAACCTGGTAATTATTTGAGTAAAATCACAAAAGTAATTGTTATAACCTAGAAAATGGAAAGACCTATATTATAACAAATTAATAAAGTATATTGGTTGAAGTATTATGTATTATAAATCAAGAAAATTGATATAGAAATATTTTTAACAATTCTGTTTCAAATTTAAGAACCGTGGTAAATATATGGAATCTAATGATTTTTGAAAGATATATATATATATATATATATTCATGTTATATTAAATTAATAATTGGGGATACCAGCCTGGTTTTAGGAGATTAATGTTGATCATAATATTATGGTTTTAGACACCCCTTATGAGGTATTTATAGAATTATATTTTTAGGTGACTAGTAATTATTTGGGAGATGTTTTATTATATTGAAGAATATAAACCCATTTATTTTTAAGGAAATGTATTATTTTTTATGTATTAAAAATTATTTTTGATATATAATTTTAAAGGGTATGATATAATCATTGAGTATAATACCATTTTCATGTTTTAGTTGCTGAGGTTATTTGGGATATAGTGTAATTTATATAATGAATTATCTATGATAAACCATTGGTTTTAATAAGGAATTTTTGAGATTAATAGATTCATATTAATTTTTTATATTTTGATAGGTTGTGCTAATAATTTTGGTAATCATATGTTGAATATATTGTTACTCATTTATGGATCATATATATTTTTTTAAAGTTAATTATTCTAGAATTTTTTTGGATATTAATTTTTTGTGGAGTAGGAGTTAAAGTGGAAATTGATCGAAGAAAAACCGAAGGATTAAAATGTGTTTTTTAAAACTAAATATATCATGTAATTATATTTTATTATATTTATAAATATTAAAAGAACTCATAAACATTAAAAATATTATCTTGAAATTAAAATATTATCATATTATATTCACATCAGATGAATCAAATGGTCTTTCGGATAATAACTTTTTTTGGTTTTGAGGTCCATAACATATCATTAATATTTCAATTTCTTGTAATCAATTATATTTATCACTCTATATAATTCATTATGCATTTTATCAATTAAGATAACATCACATCCCAATTATTTTCCCTTATTTGAAAAACTATTAAGTGTTATTCCTAATGACATTCCCCAATCACATTATATATTTTAAATATGTTTTTTATGAATCCTTATAATGATTTTTTTAGAAAATAATTATATTTTCAATTCTAAAACCCATGATTAGTGAGATCATAATTATATTTAGGGGAAAAATTTATTTTAGGGGGTAGAATGTAATACCATGTATTAAAAGCCGAAGATCATATTCAATTTAAAATATTATATGCAACAAAAAAATTAGAAGAGAAGGTAAAAACAAAGGAATTTAATATATATTTCTTATAAAATGAATTAAATATATTTTTTAGGTTGTGATTTATGAAACACCAGTTTTAATGGAAACATGATACTATATTAAAATATTATTTTTTAAATGTTTAAATTTAAACATATCAATTAAAATAGAATATATGAGTATTAAAAACTAAGGTATAACAATTATATGTTTTAAACATGTATTAAATAAATTAAAAGGTTATCTATTATTTATAAGATATATAATAAATTCTTAAAAGAGAAAAGATGTTTTTTTTCTTTTTAAATG
This sequence comes from Viscum album, assembly GCA_963277665.1. Lineage (NCBI taxonomy): Eukaryota > Viridiplantae > Streptophyta > Magnoliopsida > Santalales > Viscaceae > Viscum > Viscum album. The sequence continues at coordinate 604,130,863 of OY728161.1, read as the reverse complement.
AGTTCAACTCACACTTTGTGAACATATTTCAAAAATAATTTCTACAAATTATGGAAAATTAAATTTCCAAATTTATATTTATTTTATGAATAAATATTTAAAATTCACATATGTTCTCTTTTGGGGATTTTTCTATGAAATTTTATTTTTTGAATAATATTGAATATTTACTAATTTATATTAAAAACTATATATTCGTTTAAAGAATTCGAAATAACAGTTTTATATTAACATAGATTTAAAAGTTAAGTAGTTTAATTATAAAAATATTAATCCAATTTTGGTCATTAGAATAATTTTCATGTTAAATTTTTTTGTTAAAACATTCTCTACTTATGAAACATTTCACAATAAAAACAATTTTTATCGCATATTTAAGTTTTATTTTATATTAAATTAATCAACTTATGTGTGGTGAATTTTATAAAAATAGATTATATATTTGGAATCATAATATTTTTTATTATTAAATAATATCAACTAATTTTTTAAATATAATGAACTTTGAGAAGAAAGAAAAATGTTCAATGCAGTTTAGGTAAAAATAGGTTTATTGGGAGATAGAAAAAATCATATAAGGTTTAAAAATAACCAAAAATTTGAATAAATCATATTATTAATCCATATATAAATATTATCCCTCCAAAAAACAAATATATTGTATTTATTGAGATTTTTATTGGTAAATACTTTATAATTTTATGATTTTTTAATGAAATTTTGAGGTAGTTTCCATGCAGGTTAATTTTTTCACATATAAACGGATGTCTCCCCTCCCATCCTATCCAAACTCTGACACCCTTTTTGATTGGATAATACTTAAAAAAAATATTCCTAAATTAACTTCCCATTTATTAGATTTATCTATTTATTTTGAAACACACCTTATAAGGCTTTAGCTGTAAACATAATGGAGTTCCCCAAAGAAGAGGTATAGTCTATAATTATGTATTTTCATTTTATTTCATCTACCAGTGAATAAAAATATTTTTAAACTAGAATTATTTAATATTATTTGTATATTATATATAATTAGTTATTTTTAGGTGAAGATGATAACATAAAATCATCTTCTCCTCCAACAAGTGGGAAACAATGTCATTATTTTTGTGTACGATAGACTAATTCCCCATGAACCCACATATATCATTTTCCAAAACCACTTTTCATGGATTGATATAATGATGTATGTTATTTTTATATATGATATTTTTGATAAAATTATAAATATTTAATTAAAATATACCATATAACTCCTATCGATCCATTCCATTGGTTCTAAAATAACATCAGTCTAGTGAACATCGAACTACAGTCTCATAAAGAATTGTGATTCATTTTTCACTTAATATTTCCATGGATGTTAATAATGGATTATATTAAATTATATATTTGATATAATTGAAATGATATTTATTCAACAAAATTATTATACCACCCACTTCCTTACATTTTCAATCATTAAGGAAATAATTACACTACTTGTGCATACAAAAGAAATGTCCAAACATGGGTTCTATGAACCGGTTCCCTACTCTAGACCGCAACAAGACCTCAAGCATGCAAATCCATATTCCAGAGTCTACCAGCTACTATCGAGGGTCTAATATCAATCATGGAGAAACTATACCCACTTTTATTAGTGTAATACACCCGTAGAAATTGAGAATCAATAGTGGGGTAATATATAAGAATAAAAATAATAGTAACAAGATCACAAGATGTCCTAAACTAGAGATACAATATGAAAATTGAACAACATATATTCCTTCCTAAAGTATGTTTAGAGAGTAAAAATGGATACTAAAAATTAAAGACACTTATACCATCCAAAGGGGTCCTAAACCACGTCTATTTATATCATCCATGCTCCATCCCCAATTTAGCCATCAAACATAGGTTCTTTTCCCTTATCATGTCCTGAAAACATGAAGCCAATTCAAGGACCGATTTGGAATATTGATTTGGGTGTGATAACAACTCAATATGAAAAGACCAACATGGTCTAAAGAAAATTTATTCAAATATAGTGTATGTAGTTTTATAAAGAATAAAATAAAAGAAAAATAGAAATTAGTCTACATCTATTCAATTATCCATTATTTAACCACATTGACCCTATAGTTTCTATGGACAACCATATCACAATACCTTCTTCGGCCCATGCTGGAGTTGAAAACAATTTACATTATTAATTAAAAATTAATTTACTAAATGGGATTTCATTTTTTATTTCATTTTAATTCATAATACATCAAATTGGAAGGATAGTCCAATCACACTTTTTAAGGTGTAGAATGAAATGCCTAGTTCCCCTATAATATTTGTAATATTAGTCTTTATCTCAAAATATTGGGTAATTGGAGCTTTAGTCCTTATCTCATACAATTTACATGCATGAATTGGGTCTAGAATGCCATGTTTATGACCCCATAGGTTTTGGAAGAATCATTCCATTTACCACACCACATTTTTCTCAATAAATCAAATATATCTCATGTGTCACATATCTCAAATGTATCATATATATCAACTGTATCGGATATATCACTTTAAATAATTCAATAATAAATGAACTATGCAAAAAATACTAATTTAATAGTTATTTTATCACATCAATCCCTTTAATAAATTTTCTACTTAACTAATCTTGACAATACCATTAAATAATTCACTAATTAATAAACTAAATCGACAATAAAAAATAGTCCCTCAAATAATTCCTCGAATAATTATCCTTATTCGTCACTATCAACATTATAATAATTAATTTTACAATCGATTAGTTGTAATTTAAATTCAATAATTCAGTAACATTATCAAAATTAATTACCCCCAATTTCCTAATTAATTACCTATACAATTAATTCACCATTAAACTATCCCAATTCCAAAGTTCTATTCATTAATGAATTCCAAAATTTTGGAATTAATTAATTAGATACTTTAATTAATTTAATTAGAAATTATCATTGGAAAAAAATTTCTATAAATACTACAATAACATACATACAGTGGATAATAAGTCTATGGGATTGAAATAATACAACACATATATCTATTCATCAGTGAACAACTATAGAACAGAAATCCCCCAAATCCAGCAGAGTAATGACACATAATGAGATCTGGATCTATGACCCGAAATGAATATTAAAAAAAACTTGATCCCTTATATATAGATATAAATCCATAATCCAAGATCTTGATCCATCAAATATAAATATTGATCTAGAAAAATAAAGGAAAACACCCCACCAAAATAATGGGAGAATAATGGAGGATGAAAGGGAAAGCAACGAGATATGATCTACATAATGGGAGTGGTAGATATCTTCGATCTGGGATTCAAATCATGGTGAAAATAGGTCTTGAAGGATTTGAATTTATCAGAGAGCTCCAAATTCATAAAAGATACATATGGTCAAATGGGGTTTGTATATTGGTCAAATGGGGTGAATTTCGGGGGTTTGTGGGAATTAAAGTCAATTTTTTAGGTTACTTTAATTCCTACTCCCAGTTTGTGGGGAAAGGGTACTTTATTTCCCTTACCGTGAACCTAAACCATGTGCCTCTTTTATATATGTGAACATTTACTCTTAAGAGGGAGAACAGTTTGAAAAATCATGTTCCAACCATGATGCTCCCTTATGTCTAGGGTTTCATGGTTAGTTGGGCTGGGGAACCTGGTTAGGGAAAACAATGAACCAACCTTGTGAATCCCTATTACATAATTTTTTTCTCAAAACTACACCCAAACACACAACGTGTTATAAATAAAACTAAAGGTACACAAATAAGTGAAAAAATTACCAGAAATCAAGCTAGAGTTAAATTTAGAAATGGTAAAATCATACAATATTCCCACCATGTAATATCGCATCTTCAAACTATACTCATATGTGTATCTATTATTTCAAGCCTCAAATATTTTTTCATTGAGTCATCATATCTTCTCCTGTTTCAAATGTTTTATCTCACACATGCTCACGATTCCACCAGACACAAAGTGTCAGCATGGTATTCCCTTGAAATACATTATCACTATGATCAAACACACATATCAGATGTTACTAAAAGGATGTATCTATTTGAATATTAACATCAACTATGTTTATCACATCAAAATATTTGAGGTGATACCTATATAGTTTTTACACATGGAAAACATCATCAAAAGAGATATATTCCTATGAAAAATCTAATCAGTAAAATGACACCACAATACATTATATTATATCCCTTTTATCATAAATATAATTTTCCTGTTCTAATATATTATATACAATGATAAAATTATGCTACATATGACTATTAATTAACTTGGGTTACACGCAAGAATGAGTACTACAACCTTTTAATGGGAAAACTACTTTAAAACCAATTTTCAAACTTTTATAAATTCTATTTTTAAAAATTAACATAATTATTTTATTTATAATGTCAAAATTATAGAAGGGTTAATTTTTTGGATTTCTCAGAGAAACATCATTTTATGATGAATTGTGAATTTTTTTACAATTTAGTTTTAAATAGCATTTTCATTTAAAAAACTTTTAATGATAAATTATTTTTTAATTTATTTTTAGAGTCATGGTAGATAATTTATTAATCTACATAAAAAATAAATTATATTAGAATAAATTTTTCTTTTAAAATTAATATAAAAACTCTATATTCTTTTGAACAATTTTCTAATATAAAACCCATTTATTTATCCTTATCCAATGTATTGTAATTAATCTTAATTTTCCCTCTTTTTTGATTTGAATTTTCAAAATACTACATACAAGGATGTAATTTGTATGATATTTGCTGTCGAATTAGATCAGTTTAATTTTTTGACCAAAATTATTAATGAATGTGAATAAAATTAATTGTGGTGGTTAAGGTATGATTAAGCTTAATAAGGCAGTAAACTATGATGTTAAGGAACAAAATAACAATGATTCTAGTCCAAAATCCATTTTCGACTAATAATTTGACCATGCCCCCACTTGTTTCAAATTATAGGGGTCATTGGGAATTTATTAAATGGATGTGCCCTATATAAAATGTTAAGTGAGGATGAAGACAAAAAGGGAACTTTCCTTACCTTTATCATTTATAAAATTATGAGATATTTAAAAAACATAATATTTTAGGTTATAAATATCCAATTTTAAGATATATGGTATATTTTTATCATCATGATTTATGAATAATTTTTTGAAAAGTTTTAGTTACTTAAAATTCTTAATAAACCCCAATGTTGTGAATATTTAGTTAATAATTAACTAAAATGTTACTATAAATATTAAAAGTGAAGTTAATTTATTGAATTATTGAATTTATTTACTTTTTTAGAAGATTAAATAATATTACACAACAATAAACATAATATATTTAAATTCCAATATAATATAGATATTTAAGAATTAACCATAAATAATTAATGTCAAAATTAACATTATTAATATTTTACAATTAATGAATGATTGAAAATTAATAAAAATAATTTAATCTTACAATTTTTTTTAAGTGTTAATGAATAATATTTTTTTTCTATTAATGGACTAATTAATGTTTTATAATTAACAAATTTTCCTATATACTGTAATAATGTTGTTAACACAGTCCGGGTTGAAGGAGGGTTTTAGCGCGTCACATATGCTTGTTTTAAAATTAATTTCCAAACCACATGAGATTTTTTTAAATATATATTATATTAATAATTAAGTGGATCTTTATTTTCTACTAAATCTAATATTATTTATTTCTTTTTTTTAATTTAATTTGATAATAAAACTAAATGCTTTAATCAAAACCAAAATGGGAAATTTTGGGAAACAAAAAAGTTAAGAACCAAATTATTAAAACTGACATAGTTTTGGGTTGTATAAGTTTTAATATACCATTAATAACCTTTAATACATGATTTTTTAATTTTTAGGCACTTTAGTTAATTTGGACCTCCTATTTATGAATTCCATTTGGTATTTACGAAGGTGCCACTCCCCCTCTGCGATTAAAATGCGATCAATCTACCCATTATTCACACCTCTCAAGACATATTTTTTCAACCTAACTATAACAAATAGTATTGAAACATCCCTCCACTATACCTATTTTCCCACACTAGTGTATAAACAGATCCAAGGAAGATTTTGGTTCAAACCAAAAGAATTTACCCGATTAATAGGTAATGCTTTCTCTCAATCTTTCTAGGTTCATTTCCATTATCCAATCCTAAATTACTATTATTCTATGATTACGTAAAAAATAGTATCATAAAAATCATATGATTTTTTATGCTATGGGTTCATCCTATACTCACACACACCTCCATCGAATGGGTAACGAATATACTATTTTTGTGTACGGTGAACTACGACTTCACGAAATAATGACTGTTTTATTTTTTTATACCACCTCTCATGGTGTCCATTATGATTGGGAACATATATATATATATATATATGATATATATGTTATTTAAAATTTATTATGATTATGAAATTTTTATTTATATCATAACTTTATGTTTTCCACGTTTAGTAAATATGGTAATTTCATGTGACGAACTATAGACTACCGCCCCCTCAAAGCGATATGACTCGTTAATGCGATAAAAGGAAAGTAGAATGAATGGTTTAACATAAATATGTAACATATATAACACATATATTACACTAGAATTATAATATACATATTAATCATTTATTTTTAATTGATTTAACATAATAATAAATGAATGTAGCGTTCATGCATATTTACGTCTTATCATCTCGAAGAACAGTGCACTTAATTTATAATATCTAAATATTATAAACTAATATAAATACATATTTAATTAATATATAAGATATTTTATTCATGTTTTAAATATTATTTATGATTAAATTACGATCTAATTATTTGGAACAAATAATCACAAGTCAAACCATACTTGAGAAAACATTGCGGTTAGCACCCTTAATCGCTAAAATAATGAATGAGTGTAAAAAAAGGGTAAAAAATATTGTAAAAAGTTAATATATGGTATTATAAAATTGATTTTGGTTCTTGTGTTATTTATTAAATTTTTCTAATACATTATATAGTAGACTAATGACCATACAACAAAATTGAAGGATAAGGAAAGGGATTTCGTCTCATTTTAAATTCAATTTAGTCATATTTATCATTATAAACCTAGTAACTTTTATATAGTGTCTATATTGACATTGAAATGTCATATCAGGAATATTATTTCTATTATAATATAATATGTTTCATTAAATTATTTGGGAATCATTATTTAAATGTTTCTAAGTGGTATGAGATACTTTGGGATGTTTAATTATTATTTTCCTCAAGATAAAATTAATGTAAAAACCCCTAATTGTTATTTATCCTCATCTAATTTTTTTATTGATAAATCCATATTATTTATTCAATATGGATATTTTATAAGGATTATTTTTTTATTTTATTATTCCATATAATGAATTCTTTTTACTGATGGACATGGGTTGGTGATCGGAGAATGAATTCCCCTTGATGTATCAGTAGTCTCATGAGACAAAATAGTTTGCTAGACGCCTTAAATGGGGTGTTAATCAATATGTAATCCTTAATGTGAAATTTCTGGATACTACTATTTATATGTACCTATGAAACATGAAACCAATCAATTATTCATTTTCCTCAGTTATTATTTATTTATGATATTTTGAATCAATATATATATGGATTTATTTTATATGAAGTTTGTTGATTAATGTAATGGGGTTTCAGTTTCTTACATTTCCATATATATTATGCCTTATATAGGTGGGTTACTGGGAATTTTATTCAGTTATTTACCTTTTCCATATATTTTGATTCACTATTTCTTCTATTTTATTTACCATTACTAATCAATTGATCTCACGCTTATTATAATTCCATCCCCATATTATGAGTTAGAAATAGTTAAATTACAATTCAAAGAGGCATTTTATTTTATTTTATTATTCATATTGTTCGTATTTTATATTTCCCAATGTATTGTGGTTTTTAGTTTTGTAATATTGATTTCTAAGGATGCTAAAATGAACGGTCCTTTGGGATTTGATTCCTTGTAATCATTAAAATGTAATGTAATAATGCATATGTTCTGGGATTCTGGGGTCGCGGCGTTATAGTTCCTATCAGAGAAATTTATTAAAAACCCATGGAAACTATATATATAAAAATTATATTATAGGGAACAACCTAAAAATATAAATTGAGGGTAAGTTTAAAATAAAATACTACAATTTTGTTATTGAAGCGATTATGTGGTATTCTTAGAAATAAATCCATATATGGATAATAAAAGTGGATGTGGTTCTGGAATATATTTACCTTGATATAACCACACGGGCAAGCTATTCGCATCCTGGCTCGGGGTAACCTGGTACATGACAATGGGCCTTACTAGACACCTAGTTTTAAATTCTTTGGGGATATTCTTAGGATAATTCATATTTTATTTACGTATCATTTTGAAGGATTAAGAAGTAATGATTTACTGAACATACCAAAATTTATGGTTTTAAGATTTATAGTGCATAAATTTATGGTATGCGATATTCCATGTTTATAGTTATTGGAATTTTATAATTTTATGAGCTAATATAATATATGTAAATGTTTAGAAATGGTGCCTACCAGATTAAATGAGAACTCCACCACTACACCAGATGAAAATAGTGAGATGGATCATATCATTCATGGTGTTACGCCAAAATATATAACGGAAATTAAATCCCATGTATTATCATTATATGAAGAAATAGTATCATGTGTTAAAAATATAAGTTGTTAATTATTCAAGTCCTATGGATTTTAATGGATAAAGATGGTGGAAGATAAAAATGTGGAAAAACTGTAGAATTGAATGAAGGATTTTCCAACATGTTATAACTATGGAATGAATCACCATGGTAAATGCTTTAAGGGAATGTAAGTTTGTTATAATTGGGGATAAAAAGGACACCTTGTTCATGATTACATTGGTATGTTTTGAGAAAATATCCCTCAAGGTGTCCAAATAGTATGGTTTGGGTCTGATTTCATTTTATCAAAAATCCCGATGATAGGGAATGAGGACGGTTAGTACGTGCTGAAGTAGGTGTCTTTGGTGGTGTAGTTTCCAAAGGATGGATTTCTATGAAGATATCATCAATATATGGAAATGGAATTAATTTAATGAATGTGCTATTCACAACGAGTGTTTCAAAATAGATAAAAGAATGTTGACGATGATCTTTGTGATAATGAAAAGAATCACAAATAGACAAATAGAGGAGTATAGTGAGTGGAGCATCAGGTTTTCACCGAGGATTTGTCAGAACTCACTAAAATAAAGATGAGCATTAAGAGTGTAGCGGTATGGTAGTGTAATGTAATGTATTTTATGGAACACTCACTGATTAAGATGATCATTTCAATCATAAAATATCCATCATGCTTTGAGAAAAAGGGAGCATTGTGGTGGAAAACTCGATGCTCTACGAAATGTTGAGTACATGGCCCAAAAGTTTTTAGATTAAATGGAAATACCTATAAATAGGACTCTACCCACTTCAGAAGATGTAGTGAGAAATAAAAAATTCTCAAGGCTTTGGATTCATGAAGTTTTCTCAGGAATGGTGGTTAACAATTGGGATATGAAAAGAAGATTGAAAAAGATAAGATAATCCAATGAATTATATGAGCATTAAAAAAATAAGGGAATTTGAAAAGGTTGTGTTAAATTCCTGAAAATAAGAAGCTTTGTGAAGGCTAGGTGAGAATTTTGAAAGTGGTGTGCTTCGTGTGAAGGTTAAGTGAGCTAAGTGAAAAAATAGAATCTTCATGAAGGCAATTTGGGCATTGTGAAATAAGGAGCATTTCAATGAAATTTATATTTGAAAAAGATGTGTACTTTGTGAAGGCTAGTTTGAGATTAATGAAATAAATAGCATCATGAAGGCTTTGTGCAATGTGAAAGTGAATTAAAATGGATTTCCCCGTGTTTTTTTGGTAAAGTAGTATTAATCAGTGGATGAAAGTAGAAATTCAATGGGGAATCCATATACAATTTAGGATGTATTTATTAGAGATAATTAAGGGACAAAAAATTACATAAAATGTGAGTGGATGCTTTAGATGATCAGTGAGTGAAAGAAGAGGAAGAATGTGACCCTTCCCATTGGCAGTGAGCTAGAGGAATAGACATAGGGAGTGACCCACAAGAATGTAATGAGAATACCCTAAAACATGTAATGGATGTGAGAATGGGCATAGAAATTCTAGCCCAAACCATTTAATTGGTAGTGAGAGTTGTTTTATTTGTTATATTCGAACATTGCCATTGTGTGCTCCCTGGATGTATCTTAGTGAGGGTGAACAAAGAAAAAATAATTTTTTATTGTCCTTCATTCCAATTATGTTTATATATTATTATGGGAGAATGAGGGAAGCGTGATTTGTTTAATGATGAATCAATATCTGAAGGGTCATTAGTTTTAATCTTTCATACCTAGATTCACCCCTTTTCAAGTTATTTGACCTAGTGTACATAACAATTCTTATCAGAGCGAAAGTTTAAAAGTAAGTAATTCTCTCTGAGTAGATGAAATGGAGGTGGTAAATTCCAAATGAGTTATGATGTTTGACGTTAAAATTTTCCAACTTTGGAAGAATCAGATATAGAACTACTTCTAATCATTAAAAATAGATTTCATTACAATAGTTAGGCATGGTATATCATTCGAGGTCAATAGTGGTGCTTTATCAGAAGCTAAAAGAAGTGGGATGGATGGAGATGCTAAATGGATCAATGATTTTGGAGGATCCCTATCAAATTAAATTTTTACATAGTCAATTTTATGAAAATCATTACATGCTATATGGAAAATTATGTTGAATATCTATGAAGAAGATTTAAAGGTTATATAGAAAATATTGTAGGTGTTGTGGAAGAAGTATGAATATCTGCTAATGAACCCAAATGAATATGTTGATGCATTCATTGACTAGGTGAATATTCTAGTTGAAGATATGTTTGGTCATATATAAGTCATTGAAGATATAAATATTTTCCCATAAATATTGTGGACACTTCCACCTCGATTCAATACGAAATTTCCAGTATTGGAAGATAAAGACACAATAGAGATTAAATTGGATAAATTTGAAAGTACTCCTATTGCATATGAAATGAGAAATGATGATAAAAATGTTGTAGAAAAGGTAGTGTACATAGAAGTGGTATTTAATCCCATGAAGAATTTCACTATTGAAGATGGTTAGAAGGAAGATAATTTGGATGATGTCATGTCATTTCACACTTCAAATCTGAAAATAGGAAGAGAAATGTTCAAAGGTAAACTTCCACTTGAATGCTTCTATTGTGGAATGATTAGACATATTGTATTAAACTGTCCTATGAAGTATGATGATAGTGGTGAATACAATTATTTAATTGCACAAAATAAATATTCATCCAACAAAAATGGTAGGATATGTGCTATACAGAATTTATTCAAAACAAAAAGAATCATCATTTAGAAGAAGACGAATGTTCAGAAGAATTTGAGACCAAATATTTGGAGGACTACAAGGATCTTGATGTAGATGATTTTGTGTTTGTTTAAAGAAATGTTGTAACAAAATAGAAGATTGGGCTGAATGAAGAAATTGATATACTGATTTCTTCAAAGCTAGAAACCTCAGAAAAGGTGGTTGAGTACAAACTCATAAATGAATAAGTGAAAATAGATATCGATAGTTTAAACGAAACTAGAAATGAACCAATAATGTGTATCAATGAACTTGATGATAAATTTATAGGTTATCGAAAAAGTGTTAAATATCAATAAAAACTATTAATTATGGGTATGATGTTAGTAAATCAAACTATACAGACTAGAGAGATGATACATTTTTACCATAGTGGTCCAGTATAATAGAGGAAAGAATAAAATAGAAATGGTAAGGCTAGCATGGGGTTTTATTGGAAATAGAAAGTAGTAATGGTTTAAATCATACCACAAGAACCCACTCCAATAATAATATTTTATTTGGGTATAAAGAAGAATCTGAAAATTCAGATACCCCTAGGGACAACTTGTGGTTATGTTTTTACACACAGGAATTTACCCCGCATAAGATGTTATTGTTTTGGAAAGACGAGAAAATAAAAAAAGTTTTTACCATAGAAAAGAGGTGCCTAAGTGAACAAGACCAACATAAGTTATGATACATAGCTCAATTTTATAGGTCATCATTTTGATGGTCAGTGTTTTAGGTGTGGAGGATTTATACCCATGAAAAGTTATTGGTCATCAACAATATAGTGGAATGTGAAAAGGAAGACTATGTTTGGTTTTAAGTAGTTGAAAAACGTATCATTGAATGATTTGAAAATGAAAACTAAATTTGAAACTCTACAAGATGAATCTAGTAAATCATATTCTAAGTAATTTCAAGAGTATCAATCTATACAGGTTATGAATTCAAGAAACATAGATTAAAAAATAAAAGATATGAGCAGGTATTGGATGTAGAGTTTATGTTGAAGGGATTAGATCCCTTCGATATATGGATCATTAATAGTGGATGAAAATATCATATAATAGGATACAAAGATCTAGTGATGGGAATTAGGTATGATAAAGAAGGTATAATAATATTTGTTAATTAAGAGGGGTTGAAAATCATTGGATCTTGGAAATCACCATATGGGGGGAAATACATGAGATGGGCATAAGTCTAGGTTATTAAAGGTCTTAGTCAGTGCATATTAAGTGTATGTATATTGTGGGACTTAGGACATTCCATAACCATTTCTATGATATTGTGTGTAATCAACGAAAATGATCGTGCTATTTTATTTCAGGGAATGTGTACAAAAGGGAATCTCTACCTCGTTAATAGATAAAGTGAAATGTTATTTCTGTCCGAGGAGGAAAAAAATTAGTTGTGGCATAAACATCATGGCCACGTGAGCTGAATATCCATGGAAGATCTATTGAAATATGATGTTGTTCAATGTCACCTTAGATTATCACATGATTGTACACATACATGTGATGCATTCAAGAAAGGGAAGATCATTCGAAATACATATAAGTCAAAAGAGAAAAGGTTAAACATATTTCTTGTGTTTGTTCATATTGATGTGTGCGGACCAATTTCACAAAGAACTCTTAATTCGAGGAGATATTGAATTATTTTCATTGATGATTATGGTATAATGTCATGGGTATCTATCATTACCCACATATCGTAGGTGTTTAGTTGCATTAGAAGATATCAACGAGTAGTCGAAAAGATACTAGATCATAAAATTTAGAAGATCAGAATAGAAAATGGAACAGAGTTCATAAATATCCATGTGGAGTATTATCCCAAGAAACATGGGATATGACATCATTTTTCAAAAGTGAGAGCTTCATAGTAGAATAGAGTATTTGAGAGTAAAAAAATTAGATTTTCAACAATATGGATAGACAAATTCTCATTTGTAAAGATATTCTAGAGAAGTTTTGGAAATATTTAGGGATGACAGTAGTCTACACATAAAATATTATGTTACTATGCCTGGAAGAATATATGACTCAGTATGAGCTATGGTATGGATAGAATCCATCATTAATGTAATTTTTATTCTTTGGATGTACGTGTTTCGTTCTCAATAAGAAGAAACACATGATGTTTGAATCCCATGGAGATGAAGGGATATATCATTGCTACCCAAAGAAAATAAAATCACATAAATTCTTTAAAACGATGATAGGAAATATTTTTTAAATCCATGATGTAACTATATTGAAGAATAAGTAGAATATTTATGGAATACATGATCATTATTTGGAGGAGTGTGATGAAGAAATAAAAAGATAATGGGACGATCTAGTTCTAGACGATTATTTAGAAGAGGACTTAGTTGATGATAAGGATGAGGATAAATTAGTATCTATATAAAGACATAATATGTGAGAAAAAATTGATTGACAAAACATAATCATGGATCATAAAATGGATGTTCAAATAAGGAAGATGCACTCTCTATAGAAAGAATCATACATATCATAGGTAGAGCAAATATTTTTTGGGGAAGTATTTCATGATGAGAATTAGGTTCAAGCTATTAATTAATAACTTGAACAAATCGATAAGGATCATAATGATAGATAGTTTCAAGGCCAATAGATTAGAATGACATTAGGATGAAATGGGTATTTCACAACAAAATTAATAAAGGGAGTGTTATGATTAAAAATGCACAACTAGTCTAAAAATGTTACTCTAAGATATAGGGTATCGTTGTTTATGAAACATTTTCACTTTCTGAAAGTATAGATACAATTCGATTACTCTTGATAATAACATCGTAATGAATGCTCAAGGTCTCTCAGATGGATCTGAAGTCAGTATTTCAAAATATAGTTCCAGAAGATAATTTTATATTAAGAAACCAGACCATTTCAAGATTCATATATATGATAATAGTGTATTTTGGATAAATAAGTCATTATATGGTTTGAACAATGAACCCTAATCTTGGTATTCAAGGCCAGATCAGTTTTTGAATATTATTGGTTTTTAGCATGGGGAGTTGAAAACAATCTATATGTCAACCATGATATTAATAAAAGGATAATTTTGAAAGTATAGTTCTATGAAATAATGTATTTATTATCTGATTAAAACAATATAGACATTTTTCACAATTCATGAAAAGTGATTTAGAAATGTCAATTATTGGTGAAATGACATTTTTCATTTCTCTATGGGAGACACAAGGAATGATTGAAAAATTCATTTTTCAATCCAAATATGGAATGGAAGTTTTTATATGTTTTGGAATGGATAGTTCTAGGATAATAACACTCTAGTAGATACCAAGATGAAACTATTTGTGAATTATTAAGGAAAAGCATTCAATGTCACACAATACATCAAGATCAATATAAGTCTATTGTACATAATAGTGACCTGACCAGAATTTTTTTTCCATCATGTAAAGAAGTATGGTATCAACGTAATTCCAAGGAAAGAAACATGATTATAGTAAATAATAATACATTGGTGTATCAATGGTATTGTGGATTCTGGTATAATGTATAATTACAAATCTCATCCAATGATATTAGGTTATACAGGTGCATATTGTGTTGTTTTAGAAAATTACCTGAAAACAATGTCACAGTTGGAATTAAATCTTGTAGGATTGTATATTTATTATCTAATAAAGAAAAAAAACTTCATTTCATTGAGTAATAATGAATATGAATATATTTTAGCTACTCAAGCATGCAACAAATTATTTTGGATAAATTTCAACATTATGGTTATGGGAATTAAAGTACACTATCCGATCAGAACTCATTGTGATAATTAATGTTCTGTAAATCTTAGAAAAATTAGTTTCCCTCACCCAAGGAAAAATAATATTGAAATAAAGAATCATTTTATCAATGAGATGTTGGAGAGAGGGATTGGGAAGTTGGAGTTTGTTCCTATAGTATGACGATTTATAGAAAATTTGAAAGTGGACATACCCAAGGAATCGTATGAAAACTAGTGATTAGATCTAGAATTTAGTTGACTCCCCTCACTTAAAAAAGTGTGGATGTCTCCCCCCCCTCTCTTTGGTATGTTTTTTTATCCATACTGTAATTTCATTATCAAAGGGGGAGAAATTGGGGATATTAAAAGGGATGAAATGTCCCATTCGGGACATAGGAAGAAGCTATTTGGTGGAGTAGCGAGATTGGATGTGTTAATGATGAGATGAGATGAAGTTGTTTGGAAAATAAGTGACATAGATAGTTTATTTAAATTTTATAGTGCTAGATGTGATCGATCAAAGGATATATATCACGACATTTGAAGTTCATGATGAAAGTAAAAGAGTGGTGTTTGAAAGGAATGAAGGGTTTCATTGATGAAAATTTCTTTATAATCTCTATTCTAAAGACGAGTATGGCTCATATGGTCTTAGAGAATGTGTTGAGTAAATCCTTGGTCTGTCTATTAATCACATAAAATGAATAATGTCATATGTTTTATGAATCATTAACAATATATCAAATTATGAAAGTGTTGTCAAAATACATAAAAGGGGATATTGGTGGTAAAATACCTCAAGGTATCCTATCAGTATTTTTTGGGTGTGATTATATTTGTTGACAAAGCTATATTAGTGGGAATGAGGATGGTTGGTGTGATTTTGAGAAGGTGCCTAAGGTGTCGCAGTTTCCTAGTGATTGCCAAATTTTTAGGGTAAAAAATTTGGATTCCTTCTATCATTAATAAAGGAGGATTTCCTTGAACATATCATCTAAATATAGAAATGGTATGAATTTTTTGATGATGGTATTCATGAATAGTGTTTCACGAATGATCAAAGAATGTTGATGGTGATTTACACGAGTACAATGAGCATTGTGACTGGGGAAGGTGAGAAGCATTGCGGGTGTAGCATCACAGTGGCACAATGGTTTTGAAAGAACTCTCTAGGATTGTGACAAGAATTTAGAGCGGAAAATCATGGTGGTGCAAAGGATTTGACGGAATTCTCTACAATTATGAATAGCATTGCGAGATAGAAATATCTATGGACCTTGTGAAAAGGGGATATTTGTAGCAGAAAGGTGGGAGATCTAAAAAATGGTGTATAAATCCCGCAAATGAGTTCCAGAACCAGTGAATTTTTTTTAAAATAGGTATCTACCCCCTTTATAAGATATATTGAGGATTAACAAAAATCTTAATACTATATAATCACAATCGTGATTCACAATGGGTGGTTATCAATGGTGACATGTGAATAATATCATGAGGGCTATGGTATCCAACCTAATGATATGATCATTTTAAATTTTAGAGAATTTGTAAAGGCTATATATGATTTTCGAAGGCTAGTAGATATTTTCAAAAGAGTTGTGCTTTGTGAATGTTAAGTGAGATTCGAAAAATATAAGAGCCTTACGAAGGTAGTTTGAGCATCATGAAAAAAGGATCCTTTAGAAGGAAGTGAGCTTTGTGAATGAGGTTTAAATGGAAAATGTTATTTTGGGCTTCGCCAAGTAAGTATCTTTGTAAAGGCAGTTTGCACTATGAATTTTTTTTAAAACAGATTGCCCAGTGTTTTGTGGAAATATGGTATTCATCAGTGGATGAATGTGGGAATTCAATAGAGAATCGTTATACAATAGATGATGTATTAATTAGAGATAATGAAGAAACATAAAATTTCATAAACAATTATTGGAACCAATCCTATAGTAGTGAGGAATGATTGATGAATATGATGATCATTCCCATCAGATGTGAGCTTGTGGAAGAGACATAGGGGGTGACCCTTGTAAATGAAGAGAGAAGGCCCTAATAGTTTTATAGACAACGATCTTTGAAAATTAATACTTATCCTAAACCTTGTACTTATAATTGAGATTTAGTATATTTGGAACATTGGCCCATTGTCATTGTATGTTCCTTGGATATATCCCAGTGAGGGTGAACCTAGTAAAAATTAATAGTCATGTGCATGATTTCATTTATGTTCATATATTACAATGAGGTAAAGATAGAAGTTTGTTTCTTAACGATGAAAAAATATTTGAAGGGGTGGTGGTTTTAATCACTCATACCCTAATTCACCCCCCTCAAGGTATTTGACCTATTAGACCTAACAGTAAGAAAAAGATTTCCATTGTTCAATGATTCTACTGTAAGAGGATGGGACACTATGATAATAAATTCCCCATGATTCAAAGGAATATATCCTATATGATGCTATTGGATAATTGTGAACATATGATACTTATTCAGATGGAGAGGAATGATTAATATTCCTGTATAGTAATTATGTCATTTGAATATTTTATTTTCAGTGTACTGGTTATAATAATTATGGAATATATATGGATTTTACTATAGTACACTTTTGATAAGGATTTGAGAAAAAATGTTGGATGGTAACAAGAAAAATTATTCAGTAGTAAGTTATAATTTTCAGAAAACATGTGATTGAGGGAAAGGAAACCCATATTATACTCATGATGTTATGATATTGATGAAGAAATGACTTATTGGAAGAGTTATATCTACCATGGAACAGATTAACGACTTGTGGAAATGTGGTCAATGATATCATTGAAGTAGTTTACATCAGCTTTGGATTTATGGAATATATCCAATAACATATGTCATACATAATTAATAAGGAATAATTCATGTTTCCAATAAGATTTTATAGTAATTTTAGTGATTACCATATTTCAAAAGGACACATGATGAAATTATTTTCATCTTTTAATGTGAAAATTAAAATCAACTTCAGGTTAATTAATGGATAATGATATGTTCAATTTGGAAGTTAAGTTACTTTCATTAAAAAGTGATTGGAACATGATCTGTTGGAAAAGTTAAAAAATTATAAAATGGTTTAAGATGCTTATTGGATGATATTTTAAATGGTTATGTATTACTTCACTATATGTTAAATCATGTTCTAAGAGACAAATTAGAAATAGATCAAGGAACAATAAAATGAAACAATTATGTTTATAAGAATGTATATTTACTTATATTCTTATGGATTAAAATAATTCATTAACTATAAAATAATTTGGGTTTGAAACAATAAATTTTCTTATTATCATCATTTTTTATGATATTAATGACCTTTAGCAACACCTATGATATATGGTCTTTTGGAAAACAACTTTCATTTGAACATATTCTCTATAACTCTCCATTATAACTTGATTGTTATATTTTTAGTCCACATACTTATTTCCATTTCCCACATAGGTTCCCCAACAAGGGATCCTAGTTTCGTGACCATTGTTTTTTTCCTTTATCTCTTATTAATAATATGTGGTATTAACCATTTTACAATGTGGGTATTTGAATAATAGAATTTTTTAATTTTTTCATAGCTGAGTTAATTTTAAATTTAAAGGATTTATTTCAACTATGGTGGGTATAATGTGACACCCCAGGATACTACAATATATTCCATTTAGAATAAATATAATTTTCTTGTTGGAATTATTTTTATAAAATGTTATATTTATACCACATATGATATTGAATTTACATTCATTACACATAAGACCAAGTTTAGAAAAATATTAACTGTTGAACCTATTTTAAAACTAAATGTTCACACATTTATAAATATAATTTTTAAAAGTAAACATCATTTTTGAATTCAAAGTGTCGAAATTATATTCCGTTGAATTTTTTGGATTTGTCTGAGAAAATTTTTATTGATGAATATTGAAAATTATGGAAATTTAGTTTAAAATGCCCATTTAATTTAAATAATTATTAATTATTAATTATATTTTAGAATTTTTTAGAGTCAAATTAGATCAATAATACATCTATTTTAACAATTAAGTTCATTAGAATTAATTTTACATGTAAATTGAATATAAAAACATAACAATCCTTTGAATGTTTTCCTACATTAAAAAACCCGTTATTTCACCTCGTCTGAAAGGTTAGTGTTAATCTTAATTTTACCACAACATTGACTTTAATTTTGAAAATCTGAAATACATGGGTGTAATTAGTGTTATATTTTTTGTATAATAAGATAAAATTATTTTTTTGGTCAAAATTATTAGTGAATGTGATTAAAATTAATTGTGGTGATTAAGGTATGATTAAGCTTAATAAGGGTCTAAACATTTATATTAAGGAACAAAATGACCAGAAAGTTTTTCCAAAATCCATTCACAACCAATAATTTGGCCATTTCCACACTAGTTTTGAAATATATTGGTTATTGTGAAATTAATAAATGGAAGTGCCATATAGAAATGGATAAGTGAAGAAAAATTAAAAAAGGGAACATTCCTTGCCAGTTACATTTAAAAAAACGTAGATATATACAAAACATCATATTTTAGGTTATAAAAATTATTTTGTAAGATATAAGGGATACTTTTATCATAATAATTTCTCTATAATTTTTATAAGTGGTTCAGTTACATAAAATTCGTAATAATCTCCAATGTAGTGATTTTTTAGTTTATAATTAACTAAAACAAATGATACTATAAATATTTAAAGTGAAGATAATTAATTGAATTAATATCTTAATTTATTTTTAGATGAATATATCAAGATATGAACCTTTAAACCGAATATATCTTATTTCAAAAATAATATTTATATTTTAAAATTTACATTAAACGAATAATGTCAAAAAATGACATTATTGTTATTTTACAATTTTTTTTTAAAATTAGTAAAAGCCCTATATTCTACCAAGTAAATTCTAATTGTTAATATATATTAAATATATTATATTAATGTATCAATTATTATTTTATAATTAACATATTAACCTATATATCATAATAACGTTGTCAACACGGTGTAGGTTGTAGCGGCGTTTTAGTGTGTCACATACGATTGTTTTAAAATGAGTTTCCAAAAAATGGGAATTTTATTTGATAAATATAATATAATATTAACTATTTAGTGGATATATATTTTCTAATAAATCTCACAATAGTTTAGTCATTATGGTTAAATTAAATAGATTAGAAAATTATATACTTTAATAAAACCCAAAATGATAAAATTTGGGAATCATAGAAGTTAATGAAATAAATTATTAAAAAAACATATATTTATTTTTTGGTTGTCTTAATGAATAATTCATCCGATTTTATCCATTATTTTTATATTTTGTAGGCACTTTAGAAAATATGGACTACCCATTAATGAATATATTTAGGTATTTACCAATGTGTCACCCCCCTCTATTATAAAAAGGGAAGAACTCTACCACTTCATCACAAATATCAATCCATGTTGGATCATCCATCCTCTATCAAAATATTTTTCTAACATCCCAATCCTAGAACTTTAATCTTTCCCATGGTCAAAAAATTTTCCATTTAATCTTTTGGTACAAACTAAAAGAGTTTACCTGATTACTATGTAACAGCTTCACTCATGCTTTCTAGTTTCATTTCCATTATCAACTCACTATACTCTTCTTATTATATTATTACATAAGAAAACCAGTATCATCAATATACTAGGATATTGGTATACTAATGTTTCGATCTTCACTTATAAGAACCTACAACTAGTGGGTAACTAATATACAGTTTCTATGTACGATGAACTACTACCTCACGAAATGATTATTGTTCAATTTCTTCCTACCACATCTCATGGTGGCCATTATGATGGAAAAATGATTTATATATGATATAAAGGTTATTTAATATAGATTATTATTTTACATTTTTATTTAGTGCATACCTTTATGTTTTCCTAGTTGAGTAAATATGATAATTTTGTTTGAGAAAGTGTGGACTACCGCCCACTGAAAGTGAAATGACTCATTCATGGCATAAATGGAATATATAAAGGAAGGGTTTTATGTAAATATGTAAAAAATATTACATATATATTGTACTACAATTATAATATACATATTTATCATATATTTCTTTTCTTTTGAAAAAATAAATAATGTAATGTAGTATTCAGGCGTACGTACGACATACAGTATCCAAATATGCTGCACATAATTTCTAATTTCTAGATTTAATAGACTATTTTTAACATATCAGAACTGAATAATTTATATAAATTAATCATGGTTTACATTATATAGATGATGAAATCATAATCAAATTAATTGTAACAACAAATCACATGTCAAAACATACTTGATAAAAATAGTGATTTAACACATGAAATAGTTAAAATAATAAATGAGCATTAACAAATTGGTAATAAAATATTGTAAATAGGTAATATATTGTATTATAAAAATGAATTTTTTTCTAGTATTATTTATAAACATATTATAAAAATTTTTACATGAGGCTAAATATGACAGATCAAAATGAAAGGACAAGTAATGTTATTTAGTATCAATTTAAATTCCATTGAGCCTTATTTTTAATTATTCACCTAGTTATATTTATGTGGGGACTATACTTTATTTGAAATATTATATCTTCAATATTATAACTATAATAATATTCTATAATTAATTTAATTCACGGTGATTTGTTATTTAAATGTTTTAAAGTGGTATGGGACACATTAGGATATTTAATTGTTTTTTCCCTCAATATTGCTTTAATGTTAACAACCCTTATTGTTACATATCCTCCTATAAGTTATTATTAGTAAATTAATATTCTATATTAAATATGGAAATTTTATAACGAATATTATTTGTTTGATTATTCCATATGATGAATTCATTAGGATGGTAGACATGATTTGGGGACTGGTGAATAAAATCCCCCAGATTTGTCGGTTGTCTAATGAGATGATATAGTTGGATAGATGCATTAGATGAGTTTTTAACCTATAGATAAAACATTGTTTGAAATTTAGTCACTATTCTAGTTCTATGTACCATGGAAACATGGAATCCAACAATTATGCAATTTATTTAGCTATTATTTATCCATGATATTTTTCATCAACATATTTATGGATTTATTTTATTTTAACTTTTTTGATTAATGGAATTTGTTTTCGGGTTTTTACATTTCCATATATATTATTCCTTTTCTACTTGAATGAATGGAATTTTTACTCAGTTATTTAACATTCCATGTAGATTGATTTTGTATTTCTTCTGTTGTTTTTACCCTTACAGATCATTTGGGCTCACCCATATTATGTTTCTTTCCCCAGATTATGAAGAAGAAATCATTGAATAATCATTTAAGGAAACAATTTATCTCATTTTATTATGTATAATGTTTGAATTTCCCATTTACAAATGTATTATGGGATTAATGTATGTTATATAGATTTTTAAGACTATTAAACTGAATGGTCATTGGGATATTATTTTTTGTAATCATGGCAGTGTAATTTAATAATGCACTGTCACCCAACTTTTGGGGTTGAAGTGTTACAATTGTTCTTAGAGGATGATTAAAAATAAACATGCAAACAAGATTAAAAAAACATAGATTATGGACAATAACCCTAAGATAGAAATTGAGGAAATGTGAATAAGAACATATTAGAATTTTCGTAGACAAACGATTATGTGGTAGTTACTATAAATACATCCATTTATAGATACTACATTCTAATATACATCTTTAACATATGTACCTAGTTGTAAAAACTATAACTAGGGGTTTTAGGCCTGAATCGGGGTAACATGGTACATGAAAATATGCCCTAATTCACACCTGGTTTGACACTCCCATGGAATATTCAAAAGATAATTCACATATTATTTACCTACCATTATGAAGGATTTAGAAGTAATTATTTCTCTAAAGTATCCAAAGATTATGGTTCTAGGATTTATGATGAAAAAAATTAGCTTATTTTCTATACATGGTTTTGAGTTATAGGATGTTCATAATTTTATTAGATATTATATTATATTTAAATTAATGGAATTGGTTCCTATAAGAATAAATTAGAACTCCACCCATTCAAGTGATAAAATTAGTGATCAGGATCGTATCATTCATGGTCTTAATCTAACCATTCTAAGTAAAATTTTCTCCCATGTATTATCATCATATGAAAAAAATAGTATCTTATGATAACAAGAAATGTAAATAATTATCTTTGTCCTATGGATTTTAAGGGAAGAAGAAGATGGCTAAGAAAAATATTGATAAATGGAATAATGGGAAAAAGAATTTTCCTACATATGATAATTGTGGAATGAATCACCCTAGTAAATACATGAAGGGAATGTGTGTTTTATATAAGCTTGGAGAAAAAAGACACCCAATTTCTGATTGCAGGGGTAAGAAAAAGTTTTTTAACATCCAATAAATCCACTAAAAGATGATAGGAAACTATTTGAACCAATTCCCCAAGAGTCATAGGAATATAACCAAGATGATGCAATTGGATAGTGATATAGCTATGAAACTATCACATATAAAGAGGAATTATTAATATGCTTGTTCAATAATTATTTCATTTGATTATTTTATTTGCAATGTAATGGTTTTTATATTTATGTAATATATGTGGATTGTGTTTTAGTACTTTTTCATTACAGATTCTAGATCATATGATGGATGGTACCAAGAAAATATATTCAATAAAAAGTTGGAGTTTTTTGAAGACACATGATTGAGGGAAATAAAAACCTTAATATATTCTTGATGATGAGATAATTATGATGAAATTACTTATTTCACTACTTATAAATACCACATAAATGATAAATGACATGTGGAAAAGTGGTATATGAAATCATTTATGGTGTTTACACATTTTTTATTTAAGTAATATATCCAATAAAATATTTATTTCTTAAGGAATTAGGAAGAATTCATGTATCACATATGAATTTATTGTAATTTATGTTATTTTAATATCTCAAAAGGATACAAGATGAAGTAATTCTCATGTTTAGTATATGAAAATGAAAACATACTTCAGGTTTATTAAAGGATAATGATAATTTAAATTTGGAAGTTTATGGTCTTTTATTCAGAAGTTATTGGATTAGAATCTGTTGGAAAACTGAAAATTTTATAAAATGGTTTAACATGATAATTTGAAGATATTTTATATTTTAATGTATTAAATCACTATATGTTGTATCTTGTACTATGAAAAGAATTGGAAATAGTTATTGGCATAATAAAAGGAAAATATTATGTTTATAAGAACGTATATTTACTTATATTATTAAAGAGTGAAATATTTACTTAACTATAGGAAAAAATGGTTTTGAAACCAATTTTTTTTTCTTATTATCATCATTTTTATGATATCAAGGACCATTAAAAATACATATGGTTTATGGTCTTGTGGGCTGAAAATTCTATCTGATCATGTTTTCTAGTACTATCCATTACAACTTGATTGATATATATTTCTTCCATATCCATGTTTCTATTTTCCACCCATGTTATCCTAAAATGGAGCCTGGTTACATAACCATTATGCTCTCCTTTCACTCATATTTAGAATTTAGGGTATTTAGAGTTTTTATGATGTGGGTCTTTCAAAAATATATTATTTTAAATCCCTAGATTACAATGATTTATATTAAATTGCAAGGAAAAAAATTAATTAATATGGGGAGAATGTGACCCCTAAGAAATTTAAATTTTTTCCTTCTATAATTAATATAATTTTGTTTTTGTAATTCCTTATACAAAATGTTAAACTTATGAAACATACAAAACTAAATTAACTTTCATTGTGCATAAGACTAAGTTTTACCACATTTTATGTGAAAAGATTTAATAAAACTAAATATTGACACTTTTATACATTTTATTTATATAAATAGACATCATTTTTTAATTCATAATTTTGATGTTATCAAAGGGTAAATTTTTGTGATTTTTTTGAGTGACATCATTTTTTATGAATAGTGAAAATTACAGTAATGTAGCTAAGAATATCCTTTTCAGTAAAATGGTTAACAATTCTAAATTATATTATATAATTTTTTTAGAGTCATATTATATCAAGTATACTTCAATTTAAAAAATTAGGTTCATACAATCAATTTTACTTTAACTTTTAATATAAAAACAAAACAATCATTTGAACGTTATTCTACTTTAAAACCCCATTATTTTGCCTCATCTGTAGGATTAGCATTAATATTAATTTTCCCAATTTTTTGATTTGAATTTTTAAAAACTGAAATATATAGATGTAATTAGTATTTTATTTTTTTTAATAATATCAGCTAATGTTTTTGACCAAAATTATTAGTTAATTTGTTTTAAATTAATTATGGGGATTAAGGTATGATTAGCATAATAAGGGAGTAAGCATTAATATTAAGGAACAAAATGACATGGAAACTTGTCCAAAAGACATTGTATGCCAATAATTTTACCATCCCCTACATGGTTCTAAATATATGGGTTTTTAGGAATATTAAAGGGAAGTTCCATATAAAAAAGTTAAAGTGTGGAAAAAGACAAAAAAGAGAACTTTAATTTCCATTAAAATTTATAAAATATCAAGATATGTAAAAAACATCATATTTTAGATTATAAATATACTTTTGTATGATATATGGGATATTTTTATCATAATAATTTATCAATTATTATTATAAATGGTTTAGTTACATAACATTCATAAGAAACACCAATGTAGTGATTATTTAGTCAACAATTAACTACAAGAGATGATACTATAAATGTTAAAAGTGAATTTAAATAATGGAATTGTTTCTTTTATTTATTTTTTAAGATATATATATCATGTTACAGACCTTTAAAACTAATATATTTTAATTCCAATATAAGAATGATATTTTATAATTAATATTAAATAAATATTTTCTAAATTTACTTGATTTTTATTTTTAAAAAAATGAATGATTTAAAATTAATAAAAATACTATTTTTTAAATTGATTTATAAGCCTTAATAAATATAAAATATGTTATATTAATTTACCAATTAATATTTTATAATAAAAATATTAACAAATATATTGTAATATCATTTTGAACATAGTTTGGTTTGAAGCAGCATTTCAGCACGTCACATATACTTGAATATAAATTCATTTGCAAAACACAGTGGAATTTTATTTTATAAATTATATATAATATTAATAATTAAATTTACCTATACATTATAATAAATAACAAATTATTTTATTTTTAATGGTTAAATTTAATATATTAGAATAATATATGCTTTGATAAAAACCAAAATGATAACATTTGGGAATCATAGAAGGTAAGGATCCTAATTATTAAACTGCCCATATTTTTGGGTGTTGGAGGTTTGATTCGACCATTAATCCACTTTACTCCAATTTTTTTTCTTTTTTAGGCATTTTAGAAAATATGTAACACCCATTAATGTATATTTCTTTGTATTTAAAAAAGTGTCACTCCCCCTCCACTATAAAAAAGCCATTCCCTCTACCCCTTCGTCACACATCTCAAGTAATATTGGATCGTCAAAACTCTATCCAAATAGTCTCCCAAAAACCATAATTTTTACCTAGATTACTCCCTTTTAGAATAAAACCATAAAATTATTCTATTTTTACGAACCCAAAGAATTTATCAGATTAAGAGGTTACACCTTCTCTCATGCTTTCTAGTTTCATTTCCATTCCCCACTCCCTATACTATTCTTATAATTTGATTACATAGAAAAAAAGTAATAAATATAATATGATGTTTTTATGATCTTTTTTTCTACCTATATTACTCAAACCTCTATCTAATGGGTAATGAACATACTCTTTCTATGTTTGACAAACTACAACCTCACAAAACGATGATTTATCAATTTTCCCATACTACCTCCCATGGAGGCCATTATGATAAAAAAACTATTTATATATGATATATATGTTATTTAAAATGTATTATTATTCTATAATTTTTATTTATAACACATGTTTATGTCTTCCATTTTGAGTGAATATGATAATTTCATTGGAGGAAGTTTGGATTACCACCACCTCAAAGCGACATGGCTCGTTCATTCCATAAATGGAAATTATGAAGAATGATTTTAATATAAATTTGTAACCTATATAAAATACATGTGATGATAGAATTATAATATATCAATGTGTCATTTAGTTTTGATTATTTTAATTCAAAAATTAAATGAATTTAGCATTCAAATGTATGTACGACATACCATCTCCATGAATGGTGAAATTAATTTCAAATATAAAAATATTATAGACTATTATAAAAACATATTTACTAATTATACAAGTTAATTTTATCATGTTATAAATTTTGGTTGTGATGAAATCATGATCTAAATAATTGTAATAATAAATCAAAAGTCAAGAAATACTTGAGAAAACTAGATAGTTGAAACCTAAAATATTTATAATAATGAAAGAGTGTTGATAAACGGGTAATGAAATATTATAAGAAGGTAATATATTTTATTATAAAAGTTAAAATGGTTATAATATTGGTTAGTAACAAATCATAAACCACTATACATGAGGTAAAAAAGCACACAACAAAAAAGAATGATCATGTAATGGATTTCATCACAATTTAAATTCCATTGAGAACAATTTGTCACTATAACCTCATTTGAAAGGATATATCCTGAATATTTTTAGTCTCATAATATTATATGTTTCATTTAATTCATTCTTAATAATTATTTCTGTCCTTTAAAGTGGTATGGGGAAATGTTTTAGGTTTAGTGATTATTTTTCCTCTAAATTTCATTAATATCTACAACCCTTATTATTATGTAGAATTTTCTATGTTATTATTGATAAATCCATATTATTTATTGAATATAGATATTTTATAAGTCATTAAATATATTTTATTATTCACTATGAATAATTATTTGGATTTTTAGATACGGTTTGGGGACCGGTGAATTAAATTCCCTCGATACATCAGTAGTCTCATGAGATGTAGTTGCTAGAAAGACACCTTAAATGGGGGTTTATCTTATAGTTAAACCATAATTTGAAAGGTATTTATGGTATTTGTTCTATGTAACTTGGAATAATGGATTCCAATAATAAATCATTTTCCTCAGTTATTATTTATCCATTATTTTTTGAGTCTTAAAATCTATGGATTTATTTTATTTTTACTGTATTGATTAATTGCATGTTTTTTTCAGATTCCTACTTTGACATATAGATTATGCCTTATCTAGTTGTAAGAATAGAAATTTTATCTAGTTATTTACCATTCCATATAGATTGATTCATTATTTATTACATTTTATTTACCATTACTATGAATTTAATCTCACCCTTGTTAGGTTTCGTTCCCTGGGTTATGAAGAATAAATCATTGATTAAGCATTCAAGGATGCAGTTTATTTAATTTTATCATGTTTCATGATTGTATTTCCTATTTACCAATATATTATGAGTTTTATTTATTTAATATGGATCACCAATACTAGTAAATTATATGGTATATATGGATTTTATTCCTATTAATTATGCCAATGTAATGTTATAATGCACCAGCTACATGCTTCTTGGGTCAGAGCATTAAAGTTGGTATCAAAGAATGTTTAAAAACAATCATGTAAACTAGATTTAGAAAACCTATATTATAGAAAACAACCCAAAGATAGAAATTCAGTATAGGTGTATAATAACATACAATAATTTTGATAGGGTAATTATTATGTGGTAATTATTAGAAAAACATCCATGTTTGGATACTAAAAGTGGGTGTGGTTTTGGCATAGATGTACCTATGAGTAACAACACTGAAAAGGTGTTCTTTGAATGAATCAGGGTAACTGGGAAGATTACAATAGGGATTAATAAACACATAGTTTGACACTCATAGGGGATATTCTTAAGATAATACACATTTTATTTACCTACCATTTTTAAGGACATTAATGCAATGATTTCCCCAATGTAGCTAATGATTATGGTTCCTGGATTTATGATGCATAAATTTATGTTATGTGATATATCATAAATTGAGTTATAGTATGTTCCTAATTCTATACGATAATATAGTATATAGAAATGTTTAGAATTCGATACATGAATAAGAAATGAGAACTCCACCAATGCACGTGATGCAAATAGTGAGAAGGATCATATTATTCTTTTTTAATAATTATGTCATATGAATATTTTACCAGAAATGTACTGGTTATAAAAATAACGGAATATATGTGGATTGTACTATAGTACTTTTTAATTAAGGATAAAAGATCATGTGCTAGATATTACTAAGAAAATTTAATCAATATAAAGTTAAGTGTTTTAGAAACCACATGATTCGGGGAAATAAAACCCTTAATATATTCCTGATATTAAGATAATGATAAATAAATGACTTGTTGGATGAGTTATAACATCCTTGTAACTGATTAATTACTTGTGGAAAATTGGTATATGATATATTTTATGGTGTTTACAAAACTTTTGGATTTAAGAAATATATCCTATAACATATGTCATACTCAATAAATAAGTAAGAATCAATTTTTCTAATAAAGTTTTATGGAAATTTGATTTATTCAAAAAATTTAAATGGATACATAATGAAGTTATTCACATGTTTGGAATGTGAAAATTAAAATATATTTCATATTGATTAAAGACTTCAGATATGTCCACATTTAATGATTAGTGACATTCATTCATAAGTGATTGGATCATAGTCTATTGGAAAAATTAACAATTTATAAAATGCTTTATGATTATCATTGGATTATATTATAGACGGTAATGTATTACTTCACTATATTTTTTATTATGTGAAAATAGATGATGTATAAATAGTTCAAGGAATAATAAAAAGAAAACATTATTTTTATAGAAATCTATATTTACGTGTATTATTAATGAGTAAAATAATTACATATATATAGAAGAAAAATGGATTGAAAGAAAAATTTTGTCATATTATAGTCATTTTATATGATACTAATGGCCTTTACAAACACTTATGGGTTATGGTCTTATGGAATACACCTTTCATATGAACATGTTATGTATAACTCTCCATTAGATCTTGAATGTTGTTTTTTTATTCCATATCCGTGTTTCCATTTTAGACCTACGATATCCTATAATGAACCTAGTTACATTACCACTGTTCTTTCCCTTCTCTCGTATTAATAATATGTTGTATTAACACTTTTTAAGATGTGGCTCTTCAGTAGTAGTTTATTTTAAATCCCTTGGTTATAGAGATCATGTTTAAATAGAAAAGAAGAAATTTAATTAAGGTGGGGAGAATGTGAAACTCCAAGATATTACATTATTTTAATTTTAGAATAAATATAATTTATTTGTTGTAATTATTTATACAAAATGTTAGAATTATTCTAAATATGACACTGAATTAACTTGTATTACACATAAGACTGAATTTTAACACTATTTAATGGAAAACATATTTTAAAAATAAATTATAACAGTTTTATACAATTTATTTTAAAAAATAGATATTGTTTATGAATTCAGAATGTTGAAATTATATTCTGGTGAATATTTTGATTTTTTCTATGAAACATCATTTTTTATGAATAGTGAATATTACATCAATTTAGTTAAAAACATCTTTTTTATTATAATTAATTATTAATTAAAAATTATATTTTAGATTGTTTTGGAGTTAAATTTGATCAAATAAACATCTATTTAAACAAATTAAGTTCATTAAAAATAAATTCTATTTTTAAATTGAATTTAAAAAACTAACAAACATTTGAATGTTTTTATATTTTAAAACCCAGTTATTTCCCCCCATATGTGGGATTAATGTTAATAATTAATTTACAACTTATATGATATGAATTTTGAAAATCTGACATACAAAGGTGTAATTTATATGAATTTTTTCAATATAAGATCAACTTAATTTTTTGACAAGGTCGATTAGTGAATGTGACTAAAACTAATTATGGTGATTAAGGTATGAGTAAGCTTAATAAAGGAATGAACTATATTATTAAGGAACAAATTGTCCTGCAAACTTGTTTAATATCCATTGGATGTATAAAATTTGACAATTTCCCCACTTGGTTCAATACTTATGTGTTATCTGGATATTTTAAAATGAAAGTGCCTTATATAAATGGTTATGTGACGAAAAAGATAAAAAGGGTACTTTACTTACATTTAATATTTAAATTTTTTTGAGACATATACAAAAATTCATATTTTAGAATATAGATATCCTTTTTTATGGTATATGGAACATTGCAATAGTAATAATTTATCAATAATTTGTAGAAATGGTTTATTCACCTAAAATGATTGTGAAACACCAATGTTGTGATTATTTAGTTAATAATTGTCTGAACCAAATGATAATATAATTATTAAAAGTGATGTTAATTGATTGAATTACTGTATTTATTTATTTTTCATATGATTATATCATTTTTCACATCTTTAAACCAGATAAATTTAATTAAAATATAATATTGTAATTTTAAAATAAATATTAAATAAATAATGTCAAATTAGACATTATTGTTATTTTATAATAAATAAATGATTTAAAATTAACAAAAAGGATGTATTCTTCCAAGTGATATGTAAGTGTTTATAAATACTAAATATTTTCTATTAATGGTGAAATTAGTATTTAATAATTAACATGTTGACCCATATATTGTAATCACATTTTTAACTTGGTCTGGGTGGAAGAATGTTTTTATTACGTTACATATATTTGTTTTAAAATAAATTTCCAATTCACATGGGAATTTTATTTTATAAATAATAAATAATATTAATAATTGTATGGAATTATATGGTATAATAAATCTCAATTTAGTTCAGTCTAAATGGTTAAATTAACTATATTATAAAACTACATACTTTAATAAAAACCAAAATGATAAAATTTGTGATTCTTAGAAGCTAAAGAACTAAATTATTAAAATGAACATATATTTTGTGGTGGAGTATTTAATAGACAATGTGAACTATTTAATATATTAAGTGTCAATTTTTTAGGCACATTAGTTTGGATGCTCCACCAATCAATGAACACCTTTTGGTATTTACCAAAGTGCCACTCCCCCTCCACTATAAAATGGAAAGCACTCTAACCCATCCTCACACATCTCAACCCATATTTTCTCATATAAATTCTTTCAAAATAGTAATCATAAATCCCTAAAATAGTATTTTAAGCCTTTCTTTGGGAACAAAACCGTCCAATTATGCTTTGCGTACAAACTAAAAGAATTTTCTTGACTAAGAGGTTACCCCTTATCTCATGTTTTCTTATTTCATTTCCATTATCCACTCCATATGCTCTTATTATTATATGATTTCTTAAAAAAATAGTATCTTTAATATAATAGGGTTTTGTTATTATAAGTGTTATAAAAAAACTTAAACAAACCTCTATATAATGGGTAACTAACATATTGTTTCTATGTACAACGAACTACTACCTCACGAAACGATGTTTGTTAATTTTTCTCCTACCACCTCTCATGGTCAATAGTATGATGAAAAAAAATATTTATATATGATATATATTTTATTTTAAATTTATTATTATTATGTAATTTTCATTTATAACCTAACATTATGTTTTCCATGTTGAGTAAATATGATAATTTTGATTTAGGATGTATGAACTACCGCCCCATCAATGTGATATGACTCATTCATGCCATACAATGAAATTATAAAGTTTATTTTTAATATGAATATGTAACATATATAACATATATTTTATAATATAAATATTTATCATTTAGTTTTAATTCTATTAATACATCAAAGAAATGAAATTAGCATTCATGCATACGTACGACCTACAGTCTCCACGAATCGTGAACATAAATTATAATAGAAAAATATTATGGAATTTTATAAATAAATATGTACTGATTATATAATATAATATAGTCATTTATTCAATTTGGATATTATTGAATAATGATATAATTAATTGGAACAAAATATCACAAGTCAAAACATACTTGAGGAAACTAGGTAGTTAAGACCCAAAAGAGTTGAAATAATGAAATTGAGTTGAAAAATGGGTAATAAAATATGGTAAAAATTTAATATATGGTATTATAAATATGAGTGAGGTTCTTTTATTAGTTAGTAAAATATTTTATTCCAATATATAGGATTCTAAATACCAGAAAAAAATGAAGGTTACATTAATGTATTTTGTCTCAATTAGAATTATATAGGGACTTATTTATCATTATGAACCTACAAATTTTATATGTTGTGAATAATACCATTTAAATGTTACATCAATAATATTATTAATCTCATAGTATTATATGATTCATATAATTCAAAGAGAATAATTATTTAAATTTTTCAAAGTCATATAGGATACTTTGTGATGTTTAATGACTATTTTCCATCAAAATTTCATTAATGTCGACAACCATTATTGTTATATATCCTCCCATGAGTATTTATTGATTAATACACATTATTTATTTAAAATGGATATATTATAAGGAATATTATGTATTTAATTATTCAATGTGAATAATTTTTTTCACTGGTTTACACAGGTTAGGGACAGGTGAATGAAATCTCAATAATGCATCAGTTGTCTCATGATACGAAATAGTTAGCTAGCAACATTTTAAGAATTTTTTCCCTATATAAAAACCATATTTTGAATGTTATTTATAATAATGGTTCCATGTACATGGGAAACAATGCATCCAATAAAAAATCATTTTCCTCAGTTATTATTTATCCATGAGATTTTGCATCGACATATCATTATAATTATTGCATTTTCCACTTGTTGATTAATGGAATCTATTTTCTATTTCATACAATTTAATATAGATTATTTATTTTCTATTTGTATTAATATAATTTTTATTTAGTTATTTACATCTCTATATAAATTTATTCAAAATTTATTCCACTGTATTTACCCTTATTGATCATTTGAACTCAACCTTATTATGTTTCTTTCCCGGGGTTATAAAGATGAAATCATTCAATAAAAATTCAAGGATGTAATTTATTTCATTTTATTATGTCCAATATCTATATTTCATATTTTTCAATGTATTATGGGTTTCATGTATGTAATATGGATTTACAAGAGTACTAAAATGAACAGAAAATTAGGATTTTATTCCTTGTAATCATGCCAATGTAATGTAATAATGCACCAGATATGAGCTTCCGGGTTAAGGATGTTACCGGTATACCACCAATCCAATTATCTCCAAAACAAAAAACAATTCAAGAAATGTGGTTTTTATCTTTCCAGGTCTATGTATCCAATGATTAACCAACCTAGGTAACACTTAAAGAATACATAATCACCCTTTGTATACTATAGGGGTTATCGATGTTAATCAGCATAATGCTTCGTTCTACTATAAGTAGAATCCATACATTTTCATATCAACTAAACATGTTATGACATATACTATACAAGATTTAGTCCAAATATCTCAAAATCACCTGATTTCATCCCATACAAGTTTTATATGCATGGATATCCATAAAGTTCCTCTTATGGTGTCATCTGTATAGTTTCATGATAATTGTTGTTATAGGAAAACACCAAAAAATAATGGTGCTCCTCCCAAGATTCACTTAAGTCAAGGACACAATCTCATATCATATCCTCAAGAACATGTATAGTACATCCTGAAATACATTCTATCTAGGAGAGTAAATCTATAATCAATAACACCTTCGTTGCAAGTTCCTTATTTAAGGCCTACTAGAAGCGCATAGTAAGGCATTATTCATTGTTTGAAATATAATTCTACGGAACCCCATGAAGATGGACTATCTCATGAACATACAAAAATTGCATATGAGCCACTCATAAAGTATCACAAATATGAAATAAATGTTCTAATTTTATTACTCAACCCAGATTCACCAAAATGAATTATTCTTTTGAGGTTTCGTCAAGAAACAACCACAAAGTCCATGGTCACATCGTCCAACTTCCATTCCATAAATTTCATTCATTGTTCATAACCACCCAAACATTAATGCTTAAACTTCATCTACTACGAGGTGAATCATCATGTCACAAACCCTTTTATATCCATTTTCATGCTTGACCACCAAAACTTTCATCGTAGTTTATGGAAATGTTTTGTCACATCTTGTGGTATCACCGACATTAAGGGATCAAATACCAACATCAACTCCAATTGTATACTCCTAGGAAGAAAAACATGATTAATGACATAGATTATTTCATCTTAATAAATGCTCTGATCAGAACATGACTCCCAGCATTTAACTATTTCCCTATAGTTTATGAACTCTAGATACTCAAACTTTATATCTTAGATCCAAATATATAGAGTAGACTACAACGAATCTGATATGAGATTCATCTTCTCTTGAAAATTATGAACCATAACATTTATGTCTTCCAAAAAAGTTATCATCTTCTACACAAAAATAGACTCGTATTCCACCGTATTATATTTGTTCCTTTTTATATCTTCAACAATAAAATCCCCCTTTTGGGTTGCATATGTTGTCTCAGAATAATGTGACCGAATATACTCTACTCATCTCCACTGATGACGATTCTAATATCTTTTAGGGAATATATACTTTTAATGCATTTGATCAGTGTACCCTATAAAATTATAACCAAAAAGATTGTTCTAATAACACTTAAAAAAATAAATAATAGATTCTAACATGAGTCCATGTGTTGGGTTGTTTCGTTCATGAGGCCTCCAATTTAGACACTCGTACACCACAACTCGATTTCCTAGCTTCAACACTACTCTGAGTCTAACCCTATAATTGTAAAAATATATCTTTTAACCTTCACGTGGATTGGGTACGATCAAGATCAATGCCAATTTAAAAATCAGCTTCAAATCATTAAATTATTTTTCACATTTTTATATCCGCAATGATTATAGTTTTTTGGTCAAGCATGTAAGAGATGTTTCCAATAGGTGGGAGTCTGGAATGAATTTATGATAATATTTAGATAATCCCTTAATGTTTAGGATACCAAAAAATTTATTTCAATGATGCCATGAAACACATCCTATACATTATATGGGTACTTAATCACACATTACATCAAGAATATGTTACCTAATATGTACACATAATTGATCCGAAACTGACACATAGATACCTAGGGGTATAGCCGATTCTCTTTCAATATACCTATGAAAACGTCACGGTTTTGGGAATGTTATTCATTTTTATTAAAGTACACCAATCTATCATACACAAAAAATTACTAAAAATTGATTGAAGTTCAGAAAAAATATTTTTCATCAAGGAAATAAACACTTCAGGTTCATTAATCAATCCAAAAAGAATTACAATTAACCCTTAAATGACATACCTTCTTTTGAAAGTATTATTCATTATATCTGTATTCTCAACCCATAGATGATAACAACATATTCTATAATTTATCTTTGAGAGAACAGAGACTCTACTCAATTGGTCAAACAGATCTTCAATATGTGGAATAGGATACCCATTATTCAGAGTCATCCAGTTTAACATACAGTAATCAACACATAAGAATAGATTCACGTCATCCTTCTTGGTAGAAAAAAATGTTGATCCCAAAATAAACATACTGGGTTGGATAAATCTTATATCCTCTAACTCCTCCATCTAATTCTTCATCTCTTTAACCCCTTTGGTCAACAGTATATAATGTTGAATTTAAAATGGATTATCCCCCATCATGATATCAATTATGAATTCCACATCAATCTTAGGTGGAAACCATTATAATTCTTCCAAAAAAATGCCCTGAAACATATCCACAATAGGTGTAAAGACATCAAGACTTACACCTATTTAATATGGTAATATACTTGCTTCATCGAATAAGAGATCTCTCACTTTGTGAGTAATTGACCCTACTCAACCTTCCTTGTTATCCAACTATCAACGGTTAATATAGTTTTCACCCTTTTGAGACATAAATTATAGTATCTTCTAGTAACAACAAATTTTGGATTTGTATGTTACTAGACTCTCCAATCCCATAAATAGGCTGAAGCATAACATGTCAATAATATACAAATCCCACTGAATGTTATACTCTCTAATCTCAAGATAACAACCCTAGAAAAAATATATTTCACTATATATTTCTCCCAATGGTGTATCTATCATCATTGTCGAGCTCAAAAACTCTACATTTAGGCTCAAACTATTAACAAATTTTTCAGATATAAAGGAATGAGGGAACCCATATCAAGAATGGCACTAGATAATATAGAATTTATAATATCAGTACCTCTCATTGTCAATGGTCGATATCCACTTGTGTAGGTTGTATATCATCTAACTTTCATTATTTTATTCCATATTCTATAGTTTGAATTCACAGAGATGAACCACTCTGATGATATGGGATCTCTTTCCTAGAAGCACCACATCCACTACTTATGTCTCATCATCCAATAGATCGATATATACCAAACTGATACGTTGCAAAATACCCACATCCTGAACTATGGTCTGTCTATATCATCCATCATTAATTATTGGACTTGAGTTATTAGAGAACCTATGTATTTTACCCATATTATTATAGTATCAATGCTCCTCTAGTAGTCAGGATTCTTTTTACCAAACTAGCATGACCTACCACACAGGTAAAAACATAACTGGATATGTTCCTGAGTAATTGATCCATATTACATGCCACATTTATTCAAACCTCTCTATCAAAATTTCGGATGATGATACCACTTCTCACATAAGACATACCTCTAGATCATCCATATGAAACCACATGTCTACTTATAGAATCCTACTTTATATTCCCCCCCAAAAATTTTGGTCTGAATCGCCAGTTGTAAAAAATTATTCATTCTGAATATATTCCATTGGGACTTGATTTCAAACATTATTCCATCCTGAACCAATTTATGTGTATTAGCCTCATCCACCACCAAAGCTGGAGATATTCTATACAATTCTATAAAGAGTTCAACAGATTCAATTACAAACATACTCCCCCTTTTAAACCTCATAAACTCATTTTATCTCATTTATATTAGTGTGTTTAGATAAAAGTTATCTAATAACAACTCCTGAGATTAATTTCAATCCATGGTCTCTAGCTATCCATCTCATGTCTGGATGTCCCACCATCATTTTTCTTCACCATGTAACCTATAGGATTCCAAATTTTCTCTCTTCTTAGAAAGAGTCCTTATATAGTCATATAGAGTCTAGAGAGACTCAATCTAGAAATAAACTCCATCAGTTCAACCGTCTAAAGTATATGTTCTTGGGTTTTGTAATAGAAACTCACTTGAAATTAATGTGATGATTTTCACAACCCTTCCTGAGTCTCATTCATTGAATTGAACGAACCGAGTGAAGTTATATTGGAACTACTCCCCCAATTCCTAAACCTACGGTTTCAGTGCCTCAGGTTCCACTACTGGTGGAGCACCTCTATCTATACCCTCCTATGATCCCCTCAATAGGCTTCATCTTGGAGTCATATTTCAAAAATTCCAAACACATTACTTAGGACTCATAACACAACATTATCACAATTAAGTATGTGGAAATTTATATGGAGAAACACCTAGTCTTTTCCAAAATCCTCTTCACATGGTCAAAATATAGGAGAAATAAGTACCCTTAACCATCCTGAACATATTTCCTAGATTACAAGGGTAAACACATTATCATTGTTCCTGTTTTTCAAATTAGACTACCATTTTTTCTTATTTTTCACCATTTTTCATTCTTATCAATTTATATATTATCATCCATTTTCATTATAATTTGAAAATAACATGGGAAAAATCATGTTTAAAAAAATTCCCGGAACTCAATTTCATATGCCTACATAAAAATTATGCATGTCTCAAAATAATCCTGAGTGACTAAAATGATGCATGAGAACACAACTCTCTTGCCATATCGGCCCACGAGTCAATTCTAAATGATTGTAAAAACAATAATATCATCATAAAACAAGTGAATCACTCAAGGAGAATTAATATTCAACTATAAAAATGAAATAAATAAAAGCAATCTCACCAAAGTTAATTGGGTTTTCTGTCATTCATGGGATTGAAACTCCTATGCACGAGCTCATAAGAATGGATCAACTCTTACATGTCATAGGTCTAACATTCCCAAATAGTAAGACAAAATAAAAAGAGAATAAAATTACTCTAGTAAAACATTGTTATATCCTAACTCAAGTACAACTAACTACTTCCATGAATTTGATCACTATAAGACCTCATACATACCTTCTTGTATGGAAAATGCACTCGAGTAGCCTTGCGGGTCTAATAACAATCATGTGGATATTGTACCATATTTTATTAGAGAAATTCACTAGAATAAAATAATAATAAATCGAGGAATAACATATAAAAACAAATATAAAACTACCAATATGACAAGATGACTAAAACTTGATATACATGATCAAAACTAATCAGTGGATATAACATGCTAAAGAACATGAAAAGTGTAAAATGAAAACTCAAAAGTAAATACTCTTCTAACTCAAAAATGTGTCCTCGACCACATTTATTACTTCATACATTCTCTGTCCAAAAAATTATCTATCTAATACAAGGAATTTTCCCCTTATCTTTCCTAAAAATATAATATCAATTCAGTTACTAAGAAGGCATCCTGATTTGGCTGTTATTAAAACTTAGTGAGACACCACCAACGATGCCTAAAAAAACCATTAAATAATAGTTTATGTATTTATATATATAATAAAATAAAAGTTATAGCATAAATATTTTATCATTATTCAATTATCCATTATTTAGTGACATAGCCCCTTGGTTCTCGTAGACACTATTATCTCAAACCATCCATCAGCCCGAGCCAATATCTAAACCCCTTCACATTATTGATACACAATTTAATTAGAAAATGAGATTTTATTTTCCAATTCATTTCAATTCATAATACTGATAATTGGAACAATAACTTTCGACCACTATTTAGGGTGGAGATAGTCATTTTTTGTGCCTTATGAGCATTTGGATCATCATTCATTTTCTAACACATCATGGATATTTAGAGCAACAGCCCATGACCCATTCAATTTTTATACATTCCATGGGTCTAGAACTCAATGTCTAGGAACCCATGGGTATTTAGAGAATCATTCCATGGCCCACACATCATTTTCTTATTCAAATACATATATCATGTATATCACAAATCTAACATGTATCACATATATAACATATATCACCATAATTAATTCAAAAATTAATTATGTATGCCTATAAATTACTAATTTAGAATTATTTTATCAAATCAATCATAATAAATAATTATCTAATTATTTAATCTCCACAATATAATAAATTAATTAAATAACTAAGTCCATAATAAAAAATAGTCCGATAATTAATTCATAAATTAATTATCCTTATTCATCACACTTAATATTCAAATAATTAATTTAATAACTAATTATTCTCAATTTAAAATGCAAATATTAGATAAGTAACTCAAGAATTATTTATTCTAAATTTTCAAAATTAATACCTTGAGTGGCGATGGGCTGATGTATCTCCTGATTGATGGATTTTAATTTCTTCCATTTGTGTGGTTCTTTGTATGCGTGTCTTTGGTGATGATTACGGTCTCATCTATTGCGATAGCTGACGGTCAATTGAGATGTGCTATGTGGGACTCGTTGGTGCCAATGGGAGGTGTGCTAGAATGGTGGAGTGTAGGACAATGTTGGGTCGGGTCGCCTTTTGGTTGTGATTTACTTACATCGATTAATGTTGTGGTCTTCCTGCAGCTCACAATGCTTCCCCCTTCGGTTTTGATCTGGTTTTAGATCCTAGAAACCCCAATATGTTTTTCATGTTTTCATGCTTGAGATTATCTTGTTGGGTTTCTTCTACCAGGTCTAATCCAAATGAAGGTATTCGAGGATCAATGAAAGGAACTACGCTTGGAGGTGGACCATTCTGCAGAATTATCGGTTGAAATTTTCATGGATTTTTTGGGTTCTTTTCCCCTGATTTAACTATTGACGATCCTTGAATGGTGTAGTTTGGTTCTCAAGGTTCTGGGCGGAGGTTGAGGGATGAGCCTTGTTTGATTTAGTGTGATTTTGACATTGTTTTTCTTTTCTTCTGTTTTCCTGTTTCTTTTTTCTCATGCTTGTTCATGAGAATCTGCTTTCCTTGTGGGTTTTCGTTATCCCTATTGCATTTGAAATGCCACAAAAATTTTCATGTGTCTTTGGGTGGGAGGATTGAAATGGGGTAGGGCTGTGTTGAAATCCTTCTTTCGATCAAGCGTCTTCTCTTTGATGGACGTATAACTGTCGTGTCATTTCATCTGTTCAGTGATTCTTCCAATTTTTTTTGTGTTACATGAGTTTGAAATTACTGACGTTCACATCATGCTTCATTGGGTGGGTGGCTCGCAAGAGAGAATGGTGTGTTGAAATATTCATTCATCTCTACTCCATGTTGTTGGTTGGGGAGGTGCTCTGACATGTTGCACTGTCGGCAAAGTGAAACTTC
The DNA here is from genome assembly GCA_963277665.1 of Viscum album. Lineage (NCBI taxonomy): Eukaryota > Viridiplantae > Streptophyta > Magnoliopsida > Santalales > Viscaceae > Viscum > Viscum album. The sequence continues at coordinate 604,088,921 of OY728161.1, read as the reverse complement.
TTGGAAGAGGGGGGAGAGAAAATTTCTTGATGGGACTCACATTGAAATGATTATAAAGATGGGATATGAGGTTTTCTAATGTCCACTTTGATGTTTTTTTGAATTTGTTTTTCTTTTTTATGTCTTGTGACCTACTTGTAATGGTTTACCACTTTACCATTCTAAATAGGATTTTTTATTTCAAAATCAAAGGGGATTTCCCCTCACCCTTCTTCAAAAAAATGAATAAAAATTTAATGATAAAATAGATCTTCATATATATATACAATAATATATATAGATTCATAAGATATATATCATGATCTAGCAATGCAAACAACAAGATCGCACAAAAATAATGATAGAATAAATGAAGATTAATGGGAAAGCACTAAGATAAGATCCACTTATTGGGAGAGGTGTATATCATTGACTCGATCATCGAATCTAGATGAAAGGTGGATAGTAACTCAAGGAATTCATCTTGTTATCCCTTATATAATGATATATGACCTAGGGTTGAATAGGGGTTGAATGGGATGTGTTTCAGGGGTTTAGTTGATTTAAAAGCTAATTTTTATGAAACATTAATTCTCGTGCATGGTTTGATGGGAATGGGGGAATGGTTCTTCCTAACCGTACGCCAAAAATATTAACATACTTAATAGGTGTGTTTGGTTAATCCTAACTAGAATCATGATTTGACAAACAATGTTACAACCATGCGACATCCTTCTTTGTAGGGATTCATAGTTAGTTGGGTTGGGATGCATGGTTAGGAAAAATCATGTGCCAACCGTGCACAACCCTATATCATAGACTTCTCTCAGAATAACAGCCAAGCATACTCCATATTATAAACCAAACATTAAGTACACAAATAAAGAAAAAATAGTACCTAAAATCTAGCAATAGTTAACCTCATAGAAGATCAATATCTTACATTGAGCGACCTACCATCTCTAAAGTGACGTGATTAATTATCCATGTTAAAAATTATATAATGATTAGAAATAATAATATAATGATAAAAATGATATTTCTAAAATTAATATAACTTTGTAGATGAGGATATTAGATCATATGTTCATGATCTGTAACTTTCATGATGAAACATCCTGGAGAATACAAGGAAATTAGCTACTAAATCAATAGTGATATTGAATAATTATTATTAAACAAGTAAACAATGATATAAAAGGATCGTATATGATAATATTATTATTAATATGATTCCTATATCTGTAATTATCATGATTAAATACACTATATTATTAGTTAAAGAGTTCTCACCTTAATAGAAGTGTGAGGTAAATGATTTTATAACTCAATTACATTCATTGGGTTATATATCTAATTTATAGCTTATGTTGTATCATGAATATGTGAAGATTTTTTTTATTTATTAATGATGTATATATTCTATATTTTTGTTTATATAAATTTTTGGCATATAATTATACCATTTGTTAACACTCACCACAATGATAATAACTTTATAATCTTTTTTGTCACGATTTTTCCTTCTTTGAGATTTATATCAGGCTATAATCATATATTCTTCTATGAGTATTACATAAAGACCAATTTCAAAATGTAATAATATGAAAATATTAATTATCATGATATTTTAAGTTATATTTAATATTATTCATTTGTTGGGCTTACAATTAAATTTTACCATAGTGGTAAGGGTTTTGTGATACAATCTAATGATCTAATGCGGTTACTTATGATTATGTTTTCAATGATGAAATATTATGATTAATATATTAATAAATTCATGAATTTTGTTCACCAATTTTTAATTTATTATAATATCTTTTCACTTCATTTTCCTCTCTTTATAAACTTTATATTTCAAAAGAATGATAATAAGAAAAATCACCATTTTAATCACTTCAACTGAATTCCCTTTTTATTCCAACCCCATATTTTCTAAATATGATTTCATAAATTGTTTTAATTTTATTAAAAATATTTTTTCAATTAATTTTAAGAAATTTTTTTATAAAAAGATTAAAGGAACTTTCTTTCCTTTTTCCAAATTAGAAATGTTTGAATTTTAATGAATATATGAAACAAATATTTGTTTTAACATATATATAATTTCCTAAAATCATGACCACTAAACATTTTCAAATATTCCATTATAGATTTAATAATAATATTCAAAGGAAATATTTTTTAATTATTTTTATATTTTATGAGTTATTCTCAATATTAAATGTATATTTTACTCCAGAATTTTTTGTAATGATTTTTAATGATTCCTTTAAATGTTTTCAAGGATATATTCAAATAAAAAAATTAAAAAATGTTTTATGAATATTTAGTTTTTAAATTTTAATTTAAATGAAATTCAATTTTAATCATTAAATGTTTAATGTGATATTAAAAATTAATTTTCCATCTAAGATGACATCCATTGATGTTAGTAAAAGTGAAAATGTTGTTTTTATTAGTATTTTATTTAATATTTTTAAAAAAATTTATATCAACCACAATAACCATTGAATTTGTGTATTACATATAAATTATGTATATGTGTATAATACATATATAACTAGATTATTCTATTTTCCCTGGATGGGGTAATACACTCCTTATGTTCATTTCTTATATTCCTTCAATATGAAATTTCCATTGATTATGATATTAAGATAGATTTTGAAACCCATTTTATTTCTATGGGTAATTATTATGTAATGCCTAATGATTTGTTTCCCTTATATTAAAATATATATCATGGAAATTTTATGATCGTTTCCCCAAGATAGAGCTCTCATGTACAGGGTGAATCATTAGTCCCATGAGTCATCATGTACTTGATTAGGGATTAATGCTGACATATTATGAAACTTTTTAGACCTTGTGATATTATCTAAATAGTTATCCTAGACTCATTATTATGACATTTATTTCTATTTCTACCACATTTCCTATGATATAATGATATTATGATTCCATTTTCTATAAGTAATTATTCAATGTGATAACTCATGTTCCTTATATTTTATGATAGAATTTTATATCTTGGTCTCACATGTTATGTTTTTATATCATGTTTATTCACTTAATGGGATTTTCAACACACCCATTAATTTTATTTTTTCCCTAATTTTCCTTTTATATTTTTAGGAGATCAAATGGATCTTGGACCATATTATAAATAATAATATAATAATATTTATTCCTTTTTTTCATTTTATTTATTATGCTCCTAGTATTCCAAAGACACCAAGCCTGGAAATCATAGGGTGTTAATTAATATATTTTCATGTTAAAAAATGTAATGATGTATATAAAAGACTTGAGTAACCATAAGGAATTAATGAGATGAATTTTTATAGATATTTTCTAATACACTTCAATAATTATTATTAATTTTGAAGGGTTGATTGATCAAATCTCTAGTGGATTGAGGCCTCATCTATAGAGGTCTCTAGAAATATGAGAATTTTAGCATTATGTAGAAATAGTACGTTGTTATATCAAAGTGGATTTAATGTTTGGATATGTATAGATTTATCATGGAATGTATGAAAATAATATAAGGATTGATATTAATTTTTTGAATAATTTGAATCATTGAATACAATGTAATAAACAATAACTACTGATGTACAACAATAATGGGAAAAAATTATGGAATCTTTCGAAAAGGATGTGGAATGTTTGGAATATGTGAAAATGATGGGAAAATATTCTTAAAAATTAGGAATATATAAATCATCACCATCCAAATGGAAATTAAAATTGTAATAAGGTGGAAGAACAATATAAATTAAAATAAATAATGTAATAGTACATTGAAATTTGGGTAACCAATTTCAAAAATAGAAGCTAATAGAGGGAAACTACCACTATCCCTAGTAAAATCCTAAAATAAAATATAGGATATTTAAAAACATTATGGATAAATTTTACACTTATGAAAATTTAATGGTAGGTAAATTCAATATACACTCACTACTAGAAGGTACATTGTTTTATTCTAGTTCATAACATTCATTTTTTTATTAATATTTTCTAGGAACACCAAATTAAACCATGATATTATTTTTGTAGTATTGTTGGTTTAAAGTCATTGAATAAATTTTAAACAATCATAGATATATATATTCCGTTATAATAATTGGTGAGTTCATTCTCTCTACAATCCTAGTGTGCATTATAGTGGTCAAATTTGACATTGTTATTCAGATGGATTATCTATAGAAATATAATTCCAATATCAACTATTAAAGAATAAAATTTTATTTTACAGACAGGGAAATACTATTTTTATTTTTTAAGGAGAAATATCCCATCACGAGTCTTATCAATTGACACCTTCTATGGTATTATTCTTGTAAATTACTTGGGAAGAAGGAGGATAATGTAAATGTATTAATTAAAAAATATGCATAATGTTCCGGAATAATTTGTGTATTTCCATAATAATTATCTCGATATCAATAATAAATAGAGGTAGTGTTATTAATTAAACTCATACCATGATCATACGCTATATCGAGTACCCCATTATAATGTAATGTGTGGTGTTATACGAATTTAAGAAAAATATCATAATATTCTTGTGAAGGATTATTTGATTGATTGTTTCTCCTTATGGGGAACTTATTCCCTTTATATAGATGATGTATGGATAAATGATAATATTAAATGAATATAGATAGATTAATTGGATTATCGTGAAGAAGAAAAATACCCTCACCAAATCATTGTGGATTTTAGATAAGATTCATGGGGACCAATTATTTTCCATGATTGACCTATTATCAGGGTATCATCAATTAAATGTTGTGATAAAAGATATTGAAATTACTTTTTTCATAAAAAGATATAGACACAATGAGTTTTTCTATTATTATTTTCTTAAAATTTCAAACATCCATATTTATAGATTTCATTAAAAGTGCCTTTCATTCATACCTTATTAAAATTATGGTGGTATTTATGGATTGTATTTGGTTATATTCTGAAATTCAGGTGGATAACTAGGATCATATTGATGTAATATTTCGTACTCTAATGAAAGATACTATTTTATTATAATTATATATATATGAGTTATTGTTATGATGAGTATCATTATTGGGACACATTGTGACTAGTGAAGGAATATTGATTGATCTGGGGAAGATAATGTTTTCACAGTAGTGTCCTATTTCAAAAATAGAAACTTACAATTATAGTTTCCTTAATTTAGAAATATATTATAGATGGTTTGTGAAAATATTCACATATCTATCTAATATACTATCCATAATGAAAGGTAGTAATTTTTATCTGGAGATATTGTTTTGAAGAATGTTTCTAAGAACTAATGAAGATCTTGGTTATTAAACATGGGCTATCATTAGCCTCTAATGGTGAAGTAGTTTTAATTAACAGTGTTATATCCATTAATGTTAATAGATGTGTAGTCATGTATAATGATATATTGATTTCATATGCATCCTGAATTTTTTTTCCACGTGACTTTTTTTCATACCGATGATTTTTATTGAATGTAGTTATCATTTAATTAATTATATAGAGATGCTGTATTTATGAGTAAAAGTGTTATATATACACAATCCCTCTATATTAAAAATTAAACGTTCACTAAAATGGATCAAAACAACATAAAATGTTTACAGTTGGGATTTTTATGTACTATGACTGTTTTATTCATTATCACCATTTTAGGGGGAACAATGTATTTGATGCATTTAATAGGAATGACCTTAGAGCTCTTGAAATTATTATGATTTATGGGGGCCACTTTTCAAAGTCCTCAAAATTTTTAGAAAGGATGACATAAGGGATGGTAAATCATTAATCATATCCTGAAATATTTCCCATCCATCATTAATGGAGAAGATCAAGAATGAAAAAGGAGATGATCATAAGTTAAAAATGAATATAAAATATATGATAATTGTAAGTTTTCTAATGCATACTTTTTATCACAAGGGTGTACTAAGGTTTCATAGAAGTAAATGTATCCAACATAATATAGATTTAAAGAAAGAGATAATTCATGAAGACTATAACTCATTGTTCTTTATACCATCCAAAAGCAACAAAATATAACAATATTTATAAGATTATTTTTTGATAGATAAAATAAAATGTGTGATTAGACATTATAAAATTAGATGTTTCTTTATGTGTATAACTTAAGTAAGAGATACTAATACCAAAATGAGTACCACAACTACTCCCTTTACTTGTATGATTACAAAAAATGATTACTATAAAATTTGGTTTTGGACTTACTATGATATATAAAGAAAATATTTATATATGGTTGACCATTGAATATTTAAAAAAAATAACTTTATAAAAATATTATAGTACCTCTCCCATTAGAGCCTTTCTAGGATATATACTGTTCAAGTGTTCATGATTCATGTGGAACAACATTAATTGTTTCCTCTTGTGATCTATTAATAACTTATGCGTTTTCAAGGAGCCTTCAAATGCCTATAAATACTAATGTAAACCATAACATAGAAAATCATATAAAAATAGATGGATAGTATGAGAGGACTATAAAATCATTTTATGATATTTTATAGTTTAGGTAACATTATTTTAAATGAATTTGGGACCATTATATTCAACTATTGATTTCTAAAATAAAAAATGTTTTCAATCAACTATTCAATGGGCTCCATATGAATAATTATATCGGGAAAGTGGTAGAACTAAAACATTCCAGAATGAAGATGGAGAATAAAAAAATTGTGATTAGATATTGTGAATGACACTACAATAAAGATAAAGTGATCGATAGATATTTTTGGGATTCTCAATGTTGAAAAAAGTGTTATGATGAAAATAGATGTAAGGTCATCACCATAAATTTTAAAAAATCTAGATAATTCAACTTCAATTCGATTTATTACATTCCTAAATATATTTTATGTTTATGGTTTTAGTTAATTATTTTCTAACATCATACAAAAAAACTCATATATTATAAGTTAGATACTACTTCTCAATATACATTTTTTCACAATATGAAACTATTTTAAATAAAAAATTACTTTTTTCTGTAACAAAACTTTCTGAATTTAAACATAAATTATCTGATCCCATTAACCATACATAATCCCTATGAATAATATTAAATGTGGTATGATAACTAAAAACTAAATAAGGGTCAAAATAATGATGAAATTAAGTGTTAGTCCCTGAATAAAAACATTTTCACAAGTTATAAAATTTTCACAATAAATATATGTTCTTTAGATTTACATATAAAATCATAAGTTCCCTCCAAAACCATATAAATAATATATAAATTATAAAATCTGACTATTGGAATCATTTTCATATCAATCATACATATAATGTATCACTCTCAATAACTTATCGAGTAACCATCCTTGTTACTCTTGGAATAACCATTACAATATATTTCGTTGTTCTCTAAGGATAATCCTAACCAGTTAACTTTATCCCTTTACATAATTAATTTGAGATAAATAATGGGACAAAAAACTGTTATATTATCATGGAACCACCCGTACTCATGAAAATTTTCCAAGAACCATGATAAATGAATATGTAATAAATCATTCTTATAAGAAATATTCTTCATGAAAATAATTTTTATGTTTTGAAATAACTTAACAGTTTTAGGAATCCCCAAAAATATAAATAAAATAAAATAATTTAAAATAATCAATTAAATGAAAAATAAATTTAAAAAGGTGTCATCAAATAAATAAAATCTACTTAGTCTCTACAAGAAATAAAATTATAATAAAAAGAGTTTTGACTTGATAAGAGGATTTTTAAAAATAAATTCCATTATAAATATCATATCATTGAAGTTAGAATTAAAAAAATTAATGTTATATTTATACAAAATATAAATACACTTAAAAAATATAATATTATATAAATGAATATAACATAGAATCTTATTATGACATAATCAATGAAGTTGAAGGCTAACCCAAATAGTGGAAATTTGGTTAAGAATTGACATACATTATGTCTTAAGGTGTTCAGACCTTGTAATAAATGTTCAAGATATTAAAAATATATTAATTAATTTATAAATACAAAACATATTATTAATTTATTTTATTTATTTTAATTTTATTAATATTATTTATAGATATTTTTATGAGTAATATTATGAAATATTTTTATTCTGAGAATGTTCATTTTACTATTTTATGGTATGTACCCTTGAGTAAAATTATGGGAGTTCATAAAAAATGAAATAAAAAATAATGAAGTCGAATGAAATGGTATTAATGTACTTAAATAATTTTAAATGATCCCATATATCATTTTCATTATGATTTAAGGAAGATTCATTAGATATAACATTAATGATAAATTTTTTCTTTATTTTCTCTGGTTTCTCCAACCATCATAAACTAGTTTCATTTTATTTAATTTTAGGTTTAGTAATTTGATTCAGAACATTAAGAAAGTCATAATATACATGTAAAAAATTATTTGGACATAATAAATGTTTTATTTCCAGTCCTAAATAAGGTAATATAAAATAAAAACATTCCATCTATTAAGCTGGTGAAACCACACATCACAGATGATATTTTCATTTCTAAAATAAGATGATAATAGAAAAGGTTTTATGATGGTAATTCCATTTAAAAAATAAAATAAAATTATATTTATTATATTATAGTTATAATTTCACTTTGGATAGGATAATTGAGTATATGGTATCGAAATACGTGAAATTAAAAGGGAATGATTGAGGATTTTACCTCTTGAATGTTGTATCCATGAAACCCACTTTAACAAACATGGTTTTGGAAATTCAATGAGACTATCAGGTCTTCGATGTGTATAAGAGTCTAGGTAAAATAATATCAATGAATTTGGAAAATATAATAGGATTCAAATGTGTGAGGAGAAGTGGTGATTATAGTGGAATTTATAGAGAGAGGAGAGGGGTGTTTTCATTATTTTAATTCATTTGTTTATTAGTTAGACTTGTGATTATCAATAATGATAATTTATATGAGTAATAATACAAAATAATAAATTTTATTTATAAATAATTATTTATTACAACATTAATAGCTCAAAAATTCAGGTATTTGTGTTCTAATGTAAAGTACTGTAAATTACTGTATTTCACTATTCACCAAAAATTCAACTATTGTAGTAAAATTTCTAAAAAAATCACACTAAAATTTTTTAAACATGTATAATTCTTTAATGGAATCCATTTTCCCAAAATAATTTTATATTTGTGACAAATTTAATTTTCAATTAAAATTATCATTTATTAAAAAAATACAGATTTTAATATTTAAATGATTTTATGAAAAATTGAAAAATGAATTATTCTATCATAAAATTATCTTCTAATAATTATAGAAAGAACATTATTTGAGGAAATAATTTTATTGAAAAAATTTATTTTAAATAAATACATTTATTATAAAATTTTATATAAATTTTTACATTTTTCAAGAAATACCTCATAATTTTGGATTTTTAAAAAATTTATTTACATATTAACTAACAAAAATAAATCAAAATTTCACTTTTGAGAATCCTAAATTTTATTTTTTTCTTTAATAGGTGATTTTATTTTTATAATGGATATATTACTATTTCTAATGGCCACATGACTATTTAAATGGTTATGATACAATTTCATCAGTATAGATTTTTTAATATCTATAAATACCAAATATTTTAATAGGAATTTATAATGAATTTTAAATTTGTAATAATATAATGAAAGAAAATCATTCTATAAGTACCAAGGTTGTTAAATTTTGATGGTATTAGAACATATATGAAATTTTATTAAAACAATGTATTTTTTACTCTCCAAAAAAACTACTTTTTTCATAAAATTCTCAAAATTTTACCACAGAATTATTTGGGAATTAAGACCTCAAAAATAAAAATATTTTTATCATTTGAATATTCTAAAATATATCGAAATTAATTATATTATTTTCAAAAAAATCCGAAAATAAAAATTTTTGAAGAAAATTTATTTTTTGAAGAATTATATTGCATTATTTATAACTTTGTGACTATTTTAAAAGAAATTATAAAAATATTCATATTAATTTGAATGATTATATTTATTTCATAAATCATTTATTCTTATTCATTTATACACATTTAAAAGCTATTTTATAATGGTCATATAAAATTTAGTTGTTCATTTAAGGTTGATTTGGTATATCTAATATATTATCAAGTATAGTGTTTCTATTAAAGATGTCATTATGTAATATTATACAATGATTTTGGAAATATCATCTTCAAAATTTGAACTTGATATGGGTAAAATGGGGTCGAATAATCAAAATACCTCTTTTGAAACCCCACATCAAAAAAAAATTATTAATAAAAAACCTACATTTAAAGAATGAAATAAATATATTATGGTCACATAAGATTACACATTCTATGATTCCCTATAGTAATTCATTAAAATAGAATTGAAAACTAACATTCGTTTTCCGATTGAGAGTTTTAGAGAACATTATCATTATAATGTAAACCATCATAAAATATTAAATTGATGATGGGTTGAAAGGTTATTAATTTCTAATTAAATATGTAAATTGATAACATTTTTTTTCAAAATCATTTTTCTAGGAATTAGGAATTCCTTTGAAATCATTACTAATATCAAAATGTTATGTACATATAGGAAAAGTTTTCTTTAATCATTTAATCAATTTTCCACCAAAAAATCATCTTCTTCTACACTTGACTATTATGAATCTTTCATTCCTATAGTACTACAACAAAATTTGGTGGATCTTTAAATCCATAAATGGAAAGCAAAAAATTCCACTTATATTTAGGCTTTTGGAAATAAGCATTATGGTTTGCATAGAATAATAAAATTCCCAAAAATAACAAATTCAAAAATTCATTAGTAATTTCCAAATATGAACATAGATAATTCCACAAATAAATATAATAAAAATAGATCAAAAATAATATAAACATATATTGAAGCCCAAAAATTAGAAGGATTTGGTCAAATAGACTTCTATGATAGTATTAACATTTATCACCAAATAACATTGATGAATCTTAATGTTTCACCATGGAAATTATATTTTCAAATGATATAATCTCAAGGATATGAAATTCAATTCTAAAAATTACCTTAATTCTATAATGAAATAATGTTTTCCTCTAAAATACAATTTAACCATTATTAATCAGATAATATCTCAGGTTATTTGGTTTACCTTATTCCTATAAACCATACAAAAATTATAGTGACCTTTTCCAGGATAATATTTCTCACAAAATTACATTCTGATAAAACATGTGTTGCATAATTATAACAACATAAAATTACTTTGAAATAAATGATCATATTAACCATAAAGATATCAATACCTTTAAAATTATTTCCAAAAATAAAAAGTTTTTTTTCCTCAAATTTTTTTTTGAAATGAAATGGTAATAATTATATATAACTCAAAATAAATAAAACGATATGCATTTAAACTCATTATAAAAATTTTACTATTAATTTTAATCATTTATTCATCCTTACATCTACTATTACTCTTTAGTCCTTTATATATAGACATCATAATCATTCAATATTCTTCATAATACATTAACTAATCAGTGACATCTTATTTATTAATAAGTAATTAATGAAAATACATTATATGAATTATATCATAATGATTCATAAAATATTAATCTAATAGTTTTTTGTACACTATGGATAAGAAAATAATTCATACGTAGAATCCATATTTTAGGATCTTCTTAATGTTCCCTTTATCTTTTAGCATGTTCTCCTACTTAGAAAATATAACCATTCATGCCAGTTATGATATTTTTTTCTGATGATATAGAAGAGTTTAGAACTGGGAATAATATGAAGAAGATAACATGACCCATAAAATTCATATATAAATAATTTGTTGTTGGATACCCCAATCAATTTCGGGAATGTTTTGTCAATACTCAAAAAGATTTCAAAATACATTTTATAAGATATTTCAATAATTGTGATGATAAAATCATCGGGGGATAATAATATTATTAATGATCTCTTTACTTCCTTCTAGATAGATCGAACATTAATATATTTATTATTAATTTAATTAAACATGAATTCAATTATTCAAATAAAAAATCTCTATGTGTAAAGATAATACCACAAATGTTTTATAATAATATAATCCATCAACACTCTTATATATCATTTGATTTACATTTTTACCCAATTTACCTAAATAACCATAAACCATCAAATGTTTCCATATGATCGTATCCTTTTTGGTTATAAAGGATCTTAAAATTATGTACCAATAATATCCTAACCTCTATTGTTATATAAACCCATCTCTAATACAAATAGTAAGGACTCAACATTATGCATTATATTATCTAGTTAATTCAACTAGAATTCAATTTCTTAACATAAAATTATTTTTTTAATATTTTCATAGAATTTTGTCATAATATCAAACATGTAAACTAATATTTTACAAAGTAGACACATCAACTCAGTATCCATTTTTTTATAATATGAATTTTTTAAAAATAAAGCATGATTTCTATCTATAACAAAACAACAAGAATTTAAAATGTATTCTCAAATTCCATTACCCATCCAAAACCCATATGAAATTTTTTTTAAAACATTTTATGAGCACAAAAATCTATGTAAGTGACATGAATGAAAATATTGAATAATTTTGTCCTTAAATGAGAACTTTTTCACAAGTTATTACTTTTACTAATAAAACATAAGCTCTTAATCTTTCCCTATGAAATCATATGTTTCCTATAATGAAATATAAAATATAATTAAACTATAAAATATATATTTTGGAATTATTTTCATATCACTCTTACATATAAAGTAGTTATCCTCGCTACTAAGGGAGTAACCATCCTTGTTACGATTTGAATAATAATTGCAATATATTTCCATAATCACTTAGGAAAATCCTAACTAGTTTACTTTATCCCTATACTGAATGCATTGTAGATATATAATGGGATAAATTCCCCCAGTATATCATGGAAATACACATCACCATAATGAATTCCCAAGAACCATTACAAAATCATAACTAATAAATATTTTAAAATAGAAACATTTATTCAAAAATTAATTTTCCTATTTTGGAAGATCTTTTCATTTTTAAGAATTCATAGGCTTATAGATGAAGAAATGAAAATAAATTAAATATGTAATGTTACTATAAAATCAATTAGGATTCATGGAAGTGTTATAATTCATTTGTTCAATAAATGTAAAAAATATAATTTCTTTAATAAAAATAGTTGTAACCTGAAAAGATGATTTTTAAAAAGAATATACCATACAAATATCATATCATTGAAGTGATAATTTATTAAATAAATTAAATAAGTGTGTTAGATGTTATGAAAAATAATAAAACATATTATAATAATAAAAATTCAAAAATAATCTTATCATTACATAATAAATGATGTATAAGGTTAACTCAAAGATCTGAACATGGGATAAGAATTCTCTTACCATATGTCTAGAAGAATTGTTCACATACACTGAATTTCCTAGATTATTAAAATCATTTCATTAATTAAGAAATCCAGAACTTACTATTAATATATTTGATTTATTATAATTTTTTTATATTTTATTTCTATTTCGATGAGTTATAATGATTAATTTCAATGTTTAAGGAGTGTTCATTTTGTAGTTTTATAGTCGGTTCCCTCAAGTATAATTATTGAAGTTCATTTCTAGTGGAATAAAATCAATATAGGTGGAATTTAATGGTATTAATATAATTATAAAATTTTAAATGATTTCATATATCATTTTCCCATTATGTGAGGATGTTTTTTATATAAAACATTAATTATAAATGTATTTTTTCTGATATTCTGACAAGAACAAACTAGATTCATTTAATTTTTTATTTTTTATATTATTTCTATAATAACATTAAAAAAAGTTATAATATACATTTTAAAATATTATTTAATGATAAAAATATTTTTATGACCAAAATTGAAGGTGTTAATGAAAAACAAAATCTCAACTTCCACAAATGTTTTGAATTGACACATCATACACGATGTGTTAAGATTTAGAATAATATGTGTAGCGAAAAGAGTTGATCATGAATATTACATTAACCCAATAATATTCCAGTATATGTATTATATTTGATTTATCATTTCAGTTTGTATGTTGTAGATTATGAGAGGATAAGAAATAAAATGAAATTTATAAAATATATTGTTTATCTTACCTTTTGAATGATGTCGTTTTGAGTTCTTGATATTTAGGCCATGACACATACATTTAAAAATATACAAAGTGGAAACTTCTAACTAGTATCTATTTTTCTATAACGTATAACTTTTAATATAAAAGAAGAATTATCTTCATGGAAAAAAATCATGTCTTTCAACATGAATTATTACTTTTGATTACCCATCCTTAAACATTGTGAAAACATTTTAAAACATGGGATGAAGGAAAAATATTATTTAGGTATATTAAAACAAAATAAAACGTTAGTTTGGTAAAAACATGTAAACACATATAACATTTATCTTAGTATGAAATGTTCTTTGAGAATAAATAATTTTCACAATATAAACAAACTCACTTTTTCTCAAAGAAAATATTTAAAATCCATATCAAATATGTAACCCTGTTTTGGTAGCTTAGGGTATCATATTCATTAGTCCCTTTATAATCCTATTTAATTGTATTAAACACAATGTCAAATTACAACATTATTTTTTCCAAATTAATTAGATATCTATAATGGGAATCACCCTTCATATAAGTTTTATCAGGTTCAATATTTTTTTGTAAGGTATATTGGGACTCAACCATTCGTATAAGATACATTAGTCTCACCTATGACCTATAACAAGGCTCATACCTCTAGATAAGATATATCAGGATCACAAATTTCATATAATTCTCAAGTACCATATCTAGATTAAATCATTATAATCATAAAACCCTTTATAAAATGTTTCTATCTCATATGAAAAATATTTTTAAGTAGATATAACATTATCTTTTAAAACCCCATTTTCAATTAAAAAACCCCTTTCATTGAAAATGGTTTTTAAATATTAAAATAAAAGAATAAAATGAAATGTTTTTTTCATTTAATAAAACATTTATTCTTTTAAAATAATCTAGAAATCGAATAAAAGTCGTGACTATGTAAAAATCATTGTCATTATACAATAAAAATATCACCTTTTGATTGTTGTATATCAAAACATTCTATATATTATAGGTAAAAGTATCCCATTTGAAAACATTTTAATGAAACAAAAAATAGATATAAAATTCCCTTAATAATAATTTTATATCCATATAAATGAATTTGAAAAAATTATAAATATTATTGACATGGGGAAAAATATTTTGAAATTAAATCATTATATATTAAATTCACCTCATACCACATTGAACATTTAAATCTTAATCACCATGAAATAATAACATTTAAAAAACAATTAGTAAAATTATAAAAGATAAAATATTGATATATAATTCCAATGGGGATTTAAATAAAACGTAAAAATAATAAAGGTTCATATCATCAAGAAATTTTTCAATGAATGGAGATTGTGATAAAATCCCATACCAATGTTGTAACATATGAGCTAGAAGGCCCAAATTAATAACAATAAAATAAAACAAATAAGTGCCATTAAGATAAAATAATTCATTATATATTATATCATATGTTTCTATACATACACGACATAAAATAATTAAGTGTTATTAATGGAATACTACCCACAGAAAGAATAATAGAAACAAGAATCCCTTACATTGAGTCCAATATTTCACCTGCATCTTTATCATCCTAAATAATACAATTTTGTTAATTATATACATGTTTTATAAAATTATTAATTTTTATTAATAAATTCATTTCACTTATTAAATTTTTTCTCAAAACTAAGAAAATAATTATGTATCCATCAGGTGTTTCGACCATAATTGTTTTATGTGTGAAACTAACTTCGTTCGGTAAACTATGTTCAATGAGGTTTTTATATTAACATATAAAGATTAATAATCATGATATTATAATAATTTCTACACAGAAATTATCCTTTTCTAACCAATCATGAAATAATGTAATGAAAAATGTCCCAACATTACAATTATAAATATGGTTGGCTATACATACACATCAGTAACGTTACCATTTTTATTGACCATTATTGAAAGAAGTTAACTAACAATTTATATTTAAATTATTATAATTATATTTTACATAAAATATTATTTAATCATATATACTTATATATATAGTACTATTTTTATGTAAATGGAATCACAACTCGTCAAGTAGCCGGTAGTTCACATGTCTACGAACAACTTTATCACTTTTTCAATGTGTCAAAAACTAAACAATAAAAATGATACATAATTTTTTTCAATAAGGTTATTATGTAATTAATATAATATAAATTTTAATAATTAAAAATATAGTTAATAAAACCCATCCATAATACATTCCATGTAGTTTGTGGCATATCACATCACTTTGAGAGGGCGATAGTGCACACTACTCCAAAAGATGTTATCATATTTACAATAAATGGAAAGTATAATGGTATGTGTTATAAAATAATTAATAAATAATAAAGAAATTTTAATTATCAAATATATAATATATAAATAGTAATTCCATCATAATACCAACCATAAAGGTGGTAAACAAAGAATAAACTATCATCTTTTCTTGAGGTTGCAGTTCGTTGTACATATAAACAGTTAGTTCATCAGCCATTCAATAGAATTGTGGGTAACTAAAGGTATAACCCATAATATAAAAATATCTCAATATATTGAGGATATTGAGGTTATTATTTAGTCTTTTAATAATAATAAATTAATGTATTGGAAATGGAAACAAATTAAAAAATGTATTATGAGAAAATATATATCTTCTTTGAGTTACTCCTTCTGGTTTACCACAAAGGAATTATTGGTTGTATTTTTATCAAAGGTGTGGAATCTAGGGTTAGGGGAGTGATGTTGGTAAAATATTTGGGAAGTTATTATATGGAAAAAAAAGTTTCCTCAAAGGCATAATGGGAGGGTGAGGAAATGAGGACTTTTCTAATAGTGGAAAATGACGTATTGGATATTCTGTAAATGAATCCTATGTTCACCACGTACATGTTCCCCAAGTTTCCAAATATACCATTATAGAACCTTATGGGATAAATGACCTATATATGTCTATAAAATCGTTTTTATACACGTATAGGGTCATTTTTCACCTTATTTCTTTATTTATTCATTAATTAGGTTTGTTTTTCCTTAATCGCTCTAATTAATTTTCATCTTTTACTAATATTTTTGGTCAGAAATTAATTTTATATTATTATAATATAAATATAATACCTATTTCATCCATTTATTTCCATTATTTTAAATTCAATTTAAAGATTCATCAAAATTATGTTTAATGATATTCCCATAGGTGTTGTGAGAAAACTTGATTTTAAAGAGATAACATTCCAATGTTGATTATGTTTTTATATCAAAATTTCACAAAAAGATTATAATAAAATAAATTAGATTAATATCTGTATAATTGACTTATTTATACTTTAAAACCAACTTAAAATACAATTTTATATCAATGATAATATAAATGAAAATGTAGTTTTTACTAAAATGCAGTATTTTTTTACTATTCATCAAAAATTGAGAGATCTTAGAAAATTACCAAAAAATAACCCAAATAAAATTTAAATATTTCTATTTAAAATAATAATTAAATTTATTCGAATGAAAAATATATATAATTTAAAAAATATTTTTAATATATGTTTTCTATAAAAAAGTTAGTAAAATTACCTTTTAAAAACATTGTGGTTTTAATATGGGTTATACACATTTGTTGGGTGTGTTGGGATTTCATATGGGTTTTGGAATATGTAGGTGTAAGTAAGAGGATCAATGTTTTTTCTGTTTCGATGTCTTTTTAAATCATTTTCTCTCGATCTATTTGATGTTTACCATTAGGGTGTCGGTATCAATTTATTATTAGGGATTCAATATTGGCTCCCCTTCCTCTTTCACACCTCTTCCAATTATGGGGTTCAATATCTATTTTCCCGTAATGTTTTCATTATAGTGTTTCTCTCTTTCATTCTATGGTAGATTATGTTCTTCTATCCCCTTCTTTACCGCACCTCCGTATTCTAGATTATTGGTCCCCAGCTCCGTCTTAGGTTGGTCGGGTGCATATGATAATAAGGGAGTTTTGGGATGTTTATGGGAGCAGTAAGAGTTCATGTGAGGCATTAAATTTGGTGTATTTATCTAGTAACTATAAATATATTATATTTATCCTTTGATGTTGTCTCTTGTTCACTTTGTTGTTCATCGTTGTTATTCATGATGGTGTCGAGCTACTGCATTATGTGGTTCATTTATGATGTATAAAGTCAAAGCACTTTGTTTTGTGATGTCGTGATGGACTGAAATGTTCTCTAGTGGATAGGTGTGTTGTTTTAAAGATGGTGAAAATAGTGGATGTTTATTGGTGACAATTACAGTGATGATGGCGATGTGGAACCCTATGACATGGTGGTGAAGATTTCAATGGGTCTCACCAACATTGTGATGATGGGGAGATGAAAGGATAGAGAATATGATCGGTGGGTGTGTGAATCATGGTAGAAGAATGACATGAGATGACATGTAAACAGAAATGGGTGATGATGACTTATGAAATTTTAACTTTTAATTTCATTGATGTAATGTTTTTTGTATCATCCTTATGAAATGTATGGCTACAAATAATCCTTAAAGTGTCTTTTAGAAAATAGAAAAAATGGACTTGGCATTTTATAGTTAGTCATAATAAGTCTTATTGATATAATTGAATGGAGATATAAACCACTAAAAATAATAATATTAGAAATATATTACTTTTATGTATAATTCAGTCTTGTGTGAAACATTATATTTTGAAGAAACTCGCTATTGTGTGCATGCATGTTGTTGGGGATATGATCACTTTTATGTTAAAATTACTATCTAATTCATAAAAATTAAAAAATATTAAAAATATATATTCTACCATCACATGTGCTATTACATCCTTTATATTCAATTGGTTTTCACTTTCATTTATAATTAAAATGTATCTAATGAATTCATCTTATAAACATATCTAAACTATAATTTCATAATTTTAGTTAATATCATATATTTTCTCAATTCCAATGGAAATTTGATAACTCTAATAATAATATTAATATGATGTTTTTTTTAAGGCTTGGGATTGCGTGTAGCATAAGTCATCTATGCCAGTCAATGTTTTGTGCAACATAAGAAAATGATGGTGTGGTTTTTGATGTAGTCTATAGAATGTATTTTGTGTAACACAATCCAATAATGAAATTAATTAATTTTAAAGAATATATTTCATAAAATCTCATGATGTTATATACTACCACCATTATATTTATTTTTTCCTTCAAAATTATTATTTTTTGTCAAACAATAAATATTTTTATAATTTCATTATTGAATCCCACATCTTCCAAATGAAAAAGTGACATCCTCATAAAATATGAAACTAGGAAACACTATGGTCCCCAGAAGTTATTTATATCTATGATTCTATATAGGTAGAACATTGGTAGTATATTCATAGATGGATTTGAGAAGGAAAAATGAATTCCCATTCTATAATATAGACTAATAGTGAACTTTGTTAAGAGGATTTCAATGAAGAGAAAACCACAATCCAATTAGGTTTGGAAAAGGTAAATTATATATTATTAAATGATATAAATAAAATAAAATTTTATTCCATCATGATATTTTTCATCAATTTGAAAGATTACTTTACCATAAACACTAAGAGGAAATGGAAATATAATTAATTTATGATTATATATTCAAACATTAATCATTTTCCACTAAAAACTAATCTCTTTCTCCAAAAAATGAGTGTCTGAGATTACTTATCAATCCTGACTCACTAGATTCCGCTTCTTATGAATAAGATAATCATAAGAAGGGTAAAATGGCTGTACATAAATAATTATATATATACAAAACCCTATGTGGTTAAATAAAGTAATATAATTCACACATTCCAATGACGAGATAATTCATTAATCTGTAATGTTAAATAGTAATATATAGTGAAAACTGAATCATTCCATAGATATATAACCCTAATAGTCTACTAAACCATTATTATCATTTCAAAAAAATTATAGGTATTCATTCCCAAATAACATTTCAACATATACCTCATACATTTATAGAAACTCAATAAACATCTCCAATTTTATTTATATTATTTAAAACATTAAAATAGGGGTTCTTAAGACATTGTTCTAATGATCAACCCTAAAAAAGGATTATTACTCTATAGAGATAAAATCACTTCACCAAAAGGCCCAACATTAATTATTGATATAGCTAATGATTTATAAATCCATTTTATGATTCTATTCATGTTGATTTATACCTAGAGTATGTTTACTCAGACACACATTAGCATAATATCCCAACTCATTGGAGCTAATGAATATTACTATTTAATGGATATATGTTATCAAATTTTTGGATTGTTCCAAACACTTTTCCATGTAGTCTTGAACATTGTGGACAAACATATCCCATCATTTACACATTATAGATTTCGGCACACATTCCACAAACGTTATTTGAACACACCCTGAAAACAATTTAGACTTTACTATAGAATTCTTAGATGGTTTATTCTATTTTTCATTACACATTGATCATTTCTTACTCTTGTCATCGCGTGGCATGAAGGTGTTAGAAAAATCCATTTCAACATTACCATTAAAAAGAAACACTTTTTCATAAATTTTTAATTCTAAATAGTCCCAATATCATCATAGAAATGGTTTTAATCATGAGTAAAATATATTAATTTTACTATCAATTTGTTTAATAAATATTGGATATACCAAGATAATATGGAGTTTTCTTTATATGAATCCACAAAATTGTCATCATTTTACTAAAATTAAAATAATTTTTTCTCAATCCAAATCCAAATAACCTTAAGGATATATTTCGCAGGGAGGATATTTTTAAATTTTGACAATTACATAGAATCATGATCACCTTTCTCTATAGAATTCTAAACCAAATAAGATCATCAAAATTCATCACCATCGAAATTAAAAATATAAAGGGTTACTTGTAGACATTTAAAATATCCCAAGACATCAAATATCTTATCTACAGAATTGATCATCCCTTTAGCTACCACATAGATAAATGATTCATTGAATGATATGTGTTTTTTCCTCCTAAAATAATCTACTATCATCGTGTTTCTTTAAAGTAGGTTGGGTTTATCTTTTGCATGGATACGAAGAAATTTTAAATATTATGTTAACTAATCCATAACAACAAAAAACTATTACATTCTGATTCTAAATTTATCCAGATGCAGTTTTGGAATAATATATTTTAATTAATTCCTTCCCACTATAGCTTTATTGTTTACAATATAGAAACTGATTTAGAATAATGATACATTAAATGAAAAAAAAACAAATATGAAATTATATATTATTTTAACATATCCAAACAAATAAAATATTCTAAGGGAACGCTGTAAATATTAACCTATACTCTATAGATATCTAAACCCATCCTCTATTACCAACTTTAATTACCTGACCTTAGAATATTAATTTAACAGTAGTAATGTTAATAATTTTACATTATTCTTCATTAAGTAACTTATTAGGTTTAGAGTTTTTTAGAATTGGGCTATAGCTCATTCATAAAAATTCATAAAATTAAAATTAGAAACATCTGATTACTATCTATTTTTTTCATAGTAAAAATACTTTTCAATGAAATCTTGCTTTATTTTTATGGAAAAACATTATGACTTCAAACATGACATCTTCATTTCTATTAACCATCCATACACCCAATAAAAACATTTTAAAAAAATGGTATGAATGAAAAATATTTTAAATGGATATAAAAATGAATGAAAATTTTAGTTATGTAAAAAAATAGAAAAACATATAACATTTACCATTATAATAAATTTTCCTTGATATTAAAAAAATATCCCATGAATAAAAACGCATATTTTATAAAATAAAATCAGTAAAATACATAAAAATAAATTACACCTTGTTTCGTTACATCGAGAATCATATAAATAAAAACCCTTCAAAACAATTTTTATTGGAATAACTATAAGGTTAACATACAACATTATTAGTACCAAACTCATTAAGGTCTATAGTGGGTATGACCCTTCATATATTTTGTATCAGTATCCCCCATTTTCTATGAGAAATAATGGGGATCAACCCTCTATATATGATATCTAGATCACCCGTGATCTATAATGGGGATCAACCATTCGTATAAGATATATTGGGCTCACCCATTCCATATAATTATCGTTTAACATATCAATAGTAAAAAAATCATATCATTAAAACTTTTAAAAACACTTTTAAACTCAAATGAAAAATAATTTTAGTTGGAAATAACATTTTGTTTTTAAAACACCATTTTCAATACGTACATGCCTATTTTTTCTAAAAACCATTTTAAATAAATAATCAAATAAAATTAAATAGTGTTTTTAACTTAAGAAAACTTGTATGATTTAAAATAAATCTATAAATATAAAAAATTTCATGACAACGTGAAAGTTTATTATCACTATAAATTAAAATATGATATTCTAATTATAGTTTGACAAATCAAATCATATAAAAAATTTAAAAACATTACTTTTAAAAAACCATTGAATGAAATTGAAAATTGAAATAACATTCCCTTTATAATCCTTTTAGATGCATATAAATTAAATTTTAAAATATTATAGACATTGTTGACCTGGACAAAAATATTTTGAAATTAAATCATTAATCATTCAAAGAATCCAATAACATATTCAAAATTTAAATAATAATAACTATTAAAGAATAATATTTAATCATACATTAAATAAAATGGGAATATATAAAATATAGATATATATTTTTCAATGGTTTGTATATACACGTTAAAAAATTTTGATGCTGTATATCACCCAGAAATGTCTTATTGAATGGATATTGAGACAAAATCTCCTTCCCCAGTGGTAATATATGAATTTGAAGACCCAATGTAATAATTATAAATTAAAACATTTTAGGAACATTAATATAAAATAATTAAAGATATATTATATCAAAATGGTTTATAGGTACACCACATAATACAAGTAAGTGGTGTTAATAGTGTATTCCTCATTGAAGGAAAAATTGAGAAAATAATCTCAAAGCTTCAGTCCGACTTGTTGCGTGTGTCTTTATATTCTGGAATAATAAAAATATGTTAATTATATACTTATTTTTTAACCTTTTACATGTTTATATTTACATTTATTTCACTTATTAAATTTTTTTATACAACTACATAATCAATTAACTTTGCATCGGTTTTTTTGTTGTATTTGATATAAGTGTCAAAATGAGTATGGTCGGTAAACTATGGACGAAGTGTTTTTTATTTTAACATTTACTAAATAATAATTATTAAACTATTATCACATACATATATATATGTTAATATTTCAAAACCAATTATGAAGGGTGTTTATAAAAAATGAACTAACATTACAATCATGGAGACCGTAGACTATACGTACGCATGAGTAATGTTCCCATTTTTCAATAATCATTATGGAAATGGGTAAGTAACATTTTATATTTTAAAAATTATAATAATATCATATATAATATATTATTTAATTATATAAACATATATACAAAAAAGTTTATGTAGTAAAACTAATCACTATGCATCGAGGAGGTGGTAGTCCCCACATCCTCAAATGACGTTATCACTTTTTTAATGTGTGAGAGGGTAACATAGAAAATTATATATTATATTTAACAAATGATTAGAAAATAAATAATATTATATATATATATATATTTTTAGTATCATGAGTATATAACTGAACCCATCACTATTATATTCCATGTAGTGTGTGACCATTTCACATCGCTTTGAGGTGGCGGTAGTCCACACTTCCACAAACAATGTTATCATATTTAAACAAAATGGAAAGTGTAAAGCTATGTGTAATAAAATAATTATGGAATCATAAATGAATTATAATTATCATTTATCTCATGTATAAAAATATTCTTAGTCGTAATTCCCACCATTAGAGGTGGTATAAGAAGAATGGTCAATCTTCGTTTTGTGAAGCACTAGTTCATGGTATAGAAAAACAGTAAATTCATCCCAATAGGTGCAATTGTGTGTTAATATACAAAAATCGAAAAATATAAAAAACTTATTATATTTACGATACTAATGTTATTATTTATTAATGTAATACTAATAAATTAATGTAGTGGAGAAAGAAACAAAGTAGAAAAAATGCATGTAGAGGAATGTTGCCTCTTCTTCAGGTAACTCTATTTGTCTTGGGCCAAATCACTTCATGGATGGATTTCAAAAAAATGTGAGACATAAATATTTATTTAAGGTAATTTTGGGGAATGTTTTGTTTGGTTATTGACAATAAAAAGTGTCTTGTGTGGCGTTAAGAGAGGGGGAGAGGATGCCTTTTGTAAGAGGATAAACTCATTGTATTGTATTGTGTAAGATATGGGAGATAGTTTCCATTTTAATATAAAATAACTATATACATCATATATAATAATAAATATGATAATGTCACACTCATTAATTACCTGGTCTATCACATGTTTTATATTCAATTAGTCTACATTTTCATTTATAAATATTTGGTAACCAATGAATTCATCTTATAATCATGTGTAAAAGATTATTTAATAACTATATTTAGTATATTTTATTTAATTAATTCCAAAATATAGGTTAAAACTATCATAAAAATATTAATATTTTATTTTTTTCTGGTAAGACATGATCTTGCGTGTAATATAAGTTCTCAAAGCTAGTTAATATTGTGTGCAGTAAAAGAAAAACATTGTGTTGTGTGTGATGGAATCTAATCAATGTATTATTTGTAACAAAATACATTAATGAATTTCAATTAATTTTAATGAATATATTTAATAAAATCTCAAGATGTTACAGATATACCACACAAAATATGTATGTGGTGAATATGATAATTATCTCTTGGATGTAAACAAATGAGATGAAAATCCCTAAAACTTTGTTTCCTTTAGAGTGAACATACATTAACGTATTTTATAATGGTTTGAAACACATTAAAAACTTATAATGAAACCATAATAATATTTTAAATTTCAGATATCAACTTCTTATCATATCTTATTACCCGTTTGACAACAATCATTCTATATTTTTACTATTTTGAGTGTTAATTTCTTAGTTTATCAATATTGTTTTAGTTATTAACATGTATTTACTATAACATAGATTTTTATTTCATCATATAATTAATTCAAACCAAAATTTCATTATCATATATATCTAGTAAAACTATATTTATAATAATTCATAACATTTGTAGATAAGAAATGAAATGCATCATTCATGGAGACGGTAAGTCGTACATAGGCAAGAATGCTACTTCCATTTCTGTCCCATATTAAATGAATGAAAATTAAATGGTATATATTTATATTTTATATTCTAGTAACATATATATATTATATATATTAAATATTTTTATTAAAAAAATAATTTAAACATTTTATCTATAGTGGGATCGAATCACATTTCTTTTAGGAGATGGTAGTTCACTCTTCCACAAATGATGTTATTCTATTTATAAAAAAATGGAAGGCATATGGGTGTGTTATATATAAAAAAATAAAGAAACATAAATTCATTATAAATATATTATATGTATTATATATAAAAACTGTGTTTCCATCATAATTCCCACCATGATAGGCAGTAAAGAAAAAATGATCAATCATCATTTTTGAGGTGCCAGTTTGTCGTACGCATAAATGGTAGGTTACTTACCCAATATGTGGATATTTTTTTAAGTTCAGTTATAACACATAAAAAATAATACATATATTTAGTATACTTTTTTTCTATATAACAATTTAATATGAAGAGTTGAGGTGGTGGAGAATAGAAATAAAATTGAAGTGCTTGAGGATAGATGTTACCTCTTCTTTTTGGTAACTCCTTTCGGTTTTCATCAAAGTACTTACTTGGATGGATTTATGACCATTGTGTGGATTATAGGTTCATTTTATGTATTTATATGAGATATTTAGGAAGATATTGGTTTATAAAAATAGTGTTTAGAGGTGTGAGGAAGTTGGAGGAGAAGAGGATTTTTTATAGTTCAGGTGGAGTGGAACTCTTGAAAATTTTTGGGAAGGGAATTCCAAACACGTTTTTACAATTAAATAAGGCTTAAATAATTGTAAAAATTATATAAAAGGGATGATATGTTATAAATATTTCCAACCAATGGATTTTTGACACGTCTAAAATTCATTTTAGCCCATTAGTTTCATGTTTTGTCCCCAGTTAAGCTAAAGTTTCCCTTATTGGTTGTAATTAATTTTAATCACCTTCACTAAAATTTTATTAAAAAAAATTCTAACATTATAATAAATTAGAAATTATTCTTACTCAAAAAATGGAATAATATTTATACATTCCAATTATAGAAGTGTATGATATTAAATTAAGATCAATCCAATGGAGGATAGGACAATGAATGTTTTTAAAGTAAAATCATTCTCACGTTTTCTATGTTTTTATGTTCAATTTCAAATTGAAATTGATTCCAATGACATAATTTTTTTTAATTTATAAAACATTTATCTAATTAAACTTTAAAACCACTTAAATATATTTTATCCTTAAAAAAAATAATATGAAAAATATGTTTTGAATTAAAATTTAATATTTTCACTATTCATTAAAATATGAATCAGCAGAGAAAAAATTCAAAAATTCACCCGAACATAAATTTTATATCTTTATTTCAAATACTATGTTTATTTTGATATATAAAATATAAAAAAAGTGCAAAAGAATTTATTTCAAATAGTTTATCCAATATAGGATTTTTACCAAGTGTAATTATAAAAATATATGTTTTATGAGAAATAATAGGTTTTTTATTATCTTACATCTAATGAATCTATAAATTAATTTTTTTAAAAATTATTTAATATATAATACATATATATTACATTAATATTTCTCAAGATAAAATATCATTGTGTGAATAAAATTGGTTTTCTATAAAAACATTCTCTCTATATTTAATTGGTCCTTATATTCACATTTAATTAATTAGAATACAATTAATTCATATCATATTTTTGTAAACCCTATATTTTCATATTTCATTTAATTCCATTCAGAATCACCAATTTTATGGATAGGTTATATCTTATTATATTAAATAATAATATATTAATAATATATTATTGTTCGATAATACTCAGTCTTTTGTGTAATACAAGCCATTGAAGAAACTCTTTATTGCGTGTAACATATGCTAACTCAATGTTTCGTTTATTTAAAACTATAAAATATATTTAATTTATTTAAAATATAAAAAATATTCTAAATAATAGGAATATTAAAATATTTTATATAATTTTTACTGGGTGTTATACATGCTATCGAATATAATGTTTGCACTTTAGATTTTTGCGGCGTTACATTATCTCCACCTTAATTAAAGTGTTTCCCTATTATTTAAACATGATCTTGGTTATAAATTATATGATATTCCTTATGTTTGGAATCCCATATCATGATAAAGGCTCATAATAAATTATATAGGAAATATTGAATGGGATGTACATATGTCACATACAATAATAAAATAACTAGGTCTCTAGGTAGGAGAGAATTAGTGGAATGAAGAGATACGTACTTGAAGGGAAAGAGTAAATATTTATAGGGACTTATCGATTTCATAAATTACAAACATGTAAATTTTTAATGGATAATTGGGGGCCTCAAAGTAAAAAATCTATGATGATTTATAAGACCATCTATTCAAAAATTTGGGTATTTGTACATCAAATTTTTAAGATCTGTTTCCTCATGTTTATAAATTCCATTACAACCTAAAAATATAAGGAAATTTACTTACATGATATTTTTCAATTTCATATGAAAAATTCTATCATTGGGTTGTTCTTTGATAAAATTATAATTCCTCCCTTACATTATGAAATGGGTATCAAAAAATTAACATTGATCACAATACCACTAAAATAAAAATTTAATAGATGGTAGGGCCCATAAAATCTTGAAAAGATTTTATATTAATCTCTAAATATTATATAATGATTATATGGTTATGAAATTAAACTCAAATGGAAAAAGTAACACTATTGGTTCATCATTAACATAAATTCATATAATTGGTTAACATGAAAGAATGGCATATTTACCATGACATTGTGAAGGTCTCTGGTTCACATAAAACCCTTATTGTCCTTCAATAATGGGTTCTAGACCACGAAGTTAACAGAAATGATTGGTAGTCACCCAATATATAGTTTTTCCTTTTCTAATCCCAAATTAGAATAATTTTAAAAATACATATGATATACATACTTTATATTAGCTTAATTAGTAAATATAATTTTAAAAAGGATTTCAATACAACCCCAATACATAAACAATTCATCCATTTATTTCCATATAGGTCATACCTAGGTCTATTGTTTATCTATAATTTAATTTATAGGATTTATAAATCTTAACACCTTATCTTCATTCTCAATCACCTTATTTTTAACCTAAGTCATTCACTGTTGAAATGCATCATAATGGTTTCTTATAAAAATGCGAATTATCCTAACAATATCCCATGCATGTGTCAAAATAATGTCTAGTAGGGCCCGCTGTCATTTAATAGGTTACACTGAGTAAGGCCTGACACACCATGTCTATGTTGTTACTCTAATGTACATATGTTCTAGAACTACACCCACTTGTAATATCTAGTTAATGATGTATTTCTATAAATAACACATAATCTCAATCTAATAAAAATTCAGGTTGTTCTTCTATAATTATCCTCTAATTCATCCTTACATATCAGTTATCTAATATATTTTTTTTACTAAATCTAGTTCTCATGGCTGCTACTAAGAAAACTCTAATATCAACTATTACTCCCCGACCCAAGAAATCCAAAAATCAGTGTATAAAACCATTATATTAGTATGATTACACGGATTCAAATCCCAAAGGACTAAATAATTTTGTAGTCTTTGTAAACCATGTATATACATGAGTCTTTTAATAAAAATAAATTCAATAATTACAACATAATTTTTCCTTCATGTCGAGGATAATAATATTAATCCTTCTAGCATATAATTTAATATTTATCTTAGTGCACCTCTTGGATTCTTAGGGAAAGGAAAAAATAAGGGGGAGATCAAATGATGTGTAAGGTCAATTAGGGAGGAATTAATGATGAATCAAAGAGAATATTCAATATGGGAAGGTAATAACTAAAGACACATTCCCTATAATCAATAAACTGAGAGTGAAACCAATCAATAAATATTTTGATGAAAAAACTCATTGATAAATCCTAACATATTAATTTTTCTGAAAATTATTAATTATTGGATGTCATGTATAAGGCACATTAAAACCTTTACCCTCAAGAACTATCCTCTAATCAGTTCAAAACTATTGATAGAAACCCATCTATTCTGCTAGGAAACAAACTCGATGTGTTTTTCTCAAAAAAAGACATCATCTCATGAGAATTCCAATGATCCAAGGGTCTTACATTAATCATTACCCAAACTCTATGGATTACAATAAATTATCCCCAACCTATTATTTTTTTCCCTATCATTTCTCATACTGAATAAAAAATATTCCCTATCAAATTTCCTTATTTAATGATATATATAGATTTATCAATATTTCCTGATGAAACCAAATAATATTCAAATTAAATACTATATTAAAAAAAATATGTTTCAGGAAATAATCATATCCATGAAAAATGCTATAGAAATTTATATGAAATTAAAAGTCAAATGGTCATATTAAACTGAATATTTCAATGAGATTAAAAGGAATCAAGGTAGTGAATGTGAATGCAATCATTTCCCAAATAAATCATAATCCATTTATTAGAATATTAATGATGGTATCAATACCATTGATCCCATATTGAATAAAAATATTGTATTTTTTGTTATTAATGAATATATTTACTATAAAAATATCTTTTAAAAACATTTTTCGAGAAAAGTATCCATTTTAACCCATTTGAAAAACCTTTTCATCGAAAATAATTTTTTTTAAAAATTACATTAAAATGTATCCTTTAAACATGAAAATTAAAGATTCAAATAAATTATTGTGGGTAAATCCATAAATATTCTGTTAGGTAAAAAACAATCCCATTATTTTGGTAAAAAGGATAGATAAATGCCTTGTTCAGAAAGTAACAAAAGGATTCCCTTGTAAAAATTTGTAGAAGAATGAATGGTAAAAGTTTCATTAATAAATATTTTTTTGAAATTATAAAAACATTTTTAGAAAACATTTTTTTAAAATATGATTTTTACAAAAACAAATTTTATTGGACTAATGAGAGAAATGATGTTGGGATTTCTTAAAAAAAATTAAAAACATTTTTACTACCAAAGAGCGAGAAAATGGAACTAAAACATGAAATAAGTAATTAATAACAATAGTATAGAAATATTTTAGGTATTATTATACAATATTGAAAAAAAATTCCCCAATTGAAATATCTTTCAGAGATTATTAAAATTATTTTGGATGAAAACAATCTTTAAACATTCCAATGTTTCCCATACCACATTGTATAATTTTAAATAATAATCCTCATCAATGAATTAAATTAAAATAAAATTTTATATACAATTAATATGTAAGTATTAATGATATAATATATCAATTGGTTTTATAGGTACACCACCAAAAATAATTAAGTGGTGAATATTTTATTTATGTCACGGATGTAAAACGTGAGATGAAGATCCATTACCTTGTGTATATATTAGGGTGAAATTCCATTAACATCCTATATAATGGTTTTAAACATTTAATAAAATAATACCTAAAATATAATAATATTTATAATATTATATATTTTGTTTTTATGATTTCTTGTTACCCATTTGATAATTATCTTTCATTATTTTCTCTTTTTTAAGCATTAATTACCTAGTTTATCGAGTATGTTTTAACATGTTACATGTTGTTCCTATTAATTTTATAATTATTTGATGATATAAATAACGTAAACCATAATTTTATTCTCATATATATCCATTATAAATGAATTTATAAAAATCCATGACATTTTGATATAAGAAATGAAATGCACCATTCATGAAGACGGTAGGCCGTATATATATTGGAATACTACATTCATTTTATTTCCATATTAAAATAATTAAAATTAATTGATATATAGGTATATAATAAATAAATTTTCATTTCTATGTCATATATGATATATAGGATTATTAAAACCTTCCTTTTTGTGTTCCATGTATTTTGTGATCAAATCACGTTGCTTCATGTAGGCGGTAGTCCATACTTTCACAAACATGGTTATCATATTTAAAAAATTAAAATCCATAAGGCTATGTTCTATATAAAACATAAAGAATAATAAAGACATTAAAAATATAATACATATCATATAAAATTAATATTTCTATCATAATTCCCCCCATGAGAGGAGGTAATGGAAAAATGAATAATCATCGTTTAGTGAGGTGGTAGTTTTTTGTACACATAAACCACATGTTTGTTACCCATTATAAGGATGTGTGTGTAAGTGATGTTTACAAAAATTACATAAAAACATATCAGTATAGTTAGGATACTTTTTTTCTTATACAATCATGGAATATGGAGATTTTATAGGTTGGATAGTATAAATAAAACTAAAGAGCCTGAGGAAAGATGCAACCACTTCTTTGGGTAACTCCTTTTAGTTTGCACCAAAGGGATTACATTGATGGATTTAGGAACAATGTGAATATTATAGTGTAAGGGGATGTATTTTTATGATTTTTTTTGTATATAATTGTCTATATGATCATGATTGTTAGGTGTGAGGATGTTGTATGAGAGGAGGCCTTATATAATGCAGGAGGAGTGGCACTGTTTTATATTTTTGGAATCAGAATTCCACCCATGTTTTCCCCAATTCAAGTGTCTCCAATATTGGTATAAAGTCTATAAAATGGAGTATGGGTTCGAAATATTACCATTAAATGGATGTTGGGAAAGTTTATAGGTCAGCTTTACCCTTACTATTATGGTTTAATCCCTTGTTAAGTTATTGTTTTCTTAATCATTCTAATTAATATTATTCAATATCACTAAAATAATTTTTTTAAAAATAATTTGACCTTATTATAAATTATAAAATAGTCTATCTCAAAATATATAAAAATTTATTCCAAATTATTATCACATATTTTATAGAAATTAATTAATAATAACACCACATATGGGATGATAATATTGATTTTTATGTAAAAACATCTGATCATTTTCATTGTTTTTTCATTCAATTTAATAATTATTCTGATTCCAATGACATAAATTGGATTAATTAATAATAAGAATCTTATTAAACTTTAATAAAAATTTAAAAATATAAGTTAAAATTAAAAATAAATTCTATGAAAAATATGTTTTAAATTAATGTTTAGTATTATTCAATATTAATTAAAAATAAAACATCATAAAAAATACCAAACATTCACCCTTACATAATTATTAAGTTATGATTCAAAATATTAAGATTATTTTGACTTATAAAATTAATAAAAGATCCAAAAATTGGATTCAAAATAGCTTTTCCATTAAAAGGCGTTAAAGGTGCTTTTATAAAAATGTAGATTTTTATGTGAAATATTAGATTTGTTCTTATATTATGTCTATTGAATTAATTTGATGAATTTAAAAATCATTTTATTGAATTTAATATATAGATATATATATTAAATTAATATCACTCCCTAATTGCAATTAATTTAATATATTATGATAAAATAGTATTGTGAGCATAACAATTGTTTTCTCTAAAAACACACCATTTTATATACAATGGTTTCCTATATTCATTTCAAATTAATTAGTAACCAATGAATTCATTAAATAATTTTTTAAAAAATATATTTTCATAATATCGTTGAACAAATTTTTATCCTCTAATGTAATTTCTAGGTTATATTTAATTTTATTAAATATAAATATTTTAATAATAAATTTTTGTTCGGTAAAACACTTTCTTGTATGTAACACAATATACTGAAGAAACTCTTCATTATGTGAAACAAATGATAAGTCATTTTCGTGTGAATTGGAATATAAAAAATAAATTTAATTTATTAAAATTACTAAATATATTATAAATTCCTATGATATTATATTCCCTTACTCACCTACTGTTGTGTGTCATACAAAAAATCAAATATAATGTTCCTACATTGGATTTTTTTTGGGAATTACAAGTATGCACCCATATCAAAAAAACATTCATAAGGGTCACGTTAAGAATAATGGTTCCTCATACATTCAAATGACCTAATTAGTCTTCCCTGACAATCTTATTAGCACTATAAAACTATTTATAAGAACCGATTACTTCTTCACTTCATTGTTTTGGTTTTGTTACCAGTGGAGTTTTTTTGTTCCTTGATTCACCTTTTATTTATGAGTTATTATGATGATAATTGTTCTCAAATTATCATCTAGTCATATTATAATATTTTTAAGACACATTATATGTATTTCAATCAACTATTTTAGTTGTCTTATGGAAATAACTTTGGATCTGTCACATCTGACTATAGTTATGACATATTCTAGGTGGGTTCAAAAAAAATCTCTATATATTCTAGAATTATCCACATTAAAAAATTCAATGGTAAATTGGAGGATATGGAGAAAAGTCAATTGAAGTACTATTTTAATTGTGATATTTTTCCACCAATAATATATGTGTTCCTATTCTACTATTTATAGGCTTTATAATACAAACTTATTATAGTGTTGATAATCATAATTTCCCTTGTAAGATTCAACATATTACATCTTTTTCCACTATAACATTATTAATCGTCTTTCTATAATAAATAACACATATTATAACTATCATAGAATGAATTATTAGTCATATTCCTGACATAAATATGTGTTAATTTAGATACACACTATAATATACATCTATTAAAAAACTAACAACATATTTAAACGTAGCTACTTGTTCCATGAATGGTTCATTTTATTTCGTTTGTATAAATAACTATATTTTTGGATATCATAATAGTGTTTATGTAGAATATTTTTAAACAATTATCTAATGTTCTCCCATAAAGGGCCTTGGTAAACTCTAGCATGGATATATAAATATTACAACATACATGATTGTTCCTTTTGTATATAGATTTATGATAATGAATTATGATTAAAAGGTGTTCCTAAGAAATCAATATTTCTATATATTACATTAAGAAACACTTATACCATTTCATGTTATGAATCCCCTTGAATGATTGGTGGAACATGTTTTTGAAATTTTGTATAATGATCCACTACTCTAAGTTTATCATTTAGATTTCCCATATTAATATCTTGAAAATATTGATAAATGATCTAAATAAGATATTGTTTTATATATGGTTTTGGAGAATACACCTTTTATATGGCATATTTTCTTGGGTTTTTATATAATCTAATAGCTTAAATTTAACAATAGTTATATAAAAACCCAACTTAGTCATCCCTCACTTGAAACTTAAGGTATATAATATTCAAAATCATCAATATAAACAATATAAATAAAACCTTCAATGAAAAAAATAAAAATAATATGAACAATTTTTTCCTATTGGAAATTCTGAATATGGATTTATGATATACAAAAATAATCGGATAAACCCAATATGATGATATCAATACCAAGCTATTTTTTTATAAGAATAATTATTATAGTAGGAACACCCTTGTTACTTGATTTTCAGTATAAAGAGAATAAATATTTATTTTAGTTTTATATTTTTCTTGATGTGGAATGTATTATCTCCTTGTTAGTATCCCAATAAGATGATGCAATGAAGAATGATAATATTTGAAACATCCAAACTCAAACAATTAGTATGGAAAGAGTTGAGGTTCCACTAAACATAGGTGGAATCCAATAGATCAAAAGGTAGATGAATAAAGTACAATGAATTACCTAGAAATTGGGGGATAAATTTCAATTTAAAAAATATTATCATATCAATAAAAAACCAACTATATGATGTATGAGTATAAAAAATATATTCCAAATAGAAAACAAATATATCAAATTAGATGTGAAATTGTATAAAATAAGTATAAATAAAACTAAAGGATGAATCAAAACGAAAACACCATAGTTTCATCACTCCAACCACTCTATGAGAAGACCCCAATCTCTACACACCATTTTAATGATTCTGTATCATGATTCTCTACTACAGAAATATAGAATCATCCCATTACCAATTTCATGAAGAATAATAAGTACATGGGCATCAAATCTCCAAAATACTGGTGAGTTAACATATCGAGTTTCATCTCCCCAATATATGTCACAAATCAAACCACTAGTATGAAAACATATTAGCTCGGATTTCAATAATATATTCTTCTATCAAAAGGGAGGAACACCAAAATAATTTAACATATTAATACATTTCAAATTAAAATATGACCAATTTATCCATCAATAGATAATGTAATACCCAAACCACATTAATCTAGTCAAAAAGACATAAATTCCTAGTGAGTGTTCTATATTCATGATTAGTTACTCATTGATCCCCCATTTCCTCATAAGGTGGGAATTCTACAAGTGCATCTAGTCTAGAAACACAACCCTAATTCAGGGAAATATATAATGAAAATGATCTCACACCGAAAATGTATACAATTTTTTTATACCAATTTGTTACATATAATAAAATTCTTACTTTTTATACATTTTATAAAATATCTTTCATCAATTAAAAAAATTAATTTTAAAAAAATAAAAAAACATATGTTATCAAAATATAATTTAAATCTTCACTTTATTTACTCAAAATTAAATAAATTAAAATTAAATATCCAAAACATATATTTATCAAATATTTGTTGAAATTATAGAATCCACGTAGGTCACCACGAGTGATGAAATTTGGAATCTTTATTATAAAACTACATGATCTAGGATAAAAACCTCTTTCTATAGATAGATCCAATAAAGATCTCATTAAAAAATATCATATATATATTAGATAAATTCATTATTAAATAGGCCTAACAGATAAGTTATTATATATGAATTGATATGAAGATAAAAATATAAAAAAGGAGATGTATTATTGATTTTGGATATCCAATTCACTTAAATAAATCATATTATTCTTAGAAATCAAAAATTAATGACAAAGAATGCATAGGTGTGGAGGAAAGTTCAAGAATAATGGATGATAAGTGAAAAATGAGTGTTTTGGGGATAAAACCCAAGTTGAACTCTGATTTTCGAATCATTTAATGCCTAGTTCAGGGTTAGTCTACATATTTTTGGAAATGATACACTAATAGTGCACATTCATCATGAAGTCTCCAATAGAGACAAATATTTATGCTAAATCATTTTAACATTTATTTAATATTTATGTGATTATACTATCTCAAAAACCCCAGTATTCATGGTTGGTTCACATAGTTTGAAAACCCATTTGAATGATTTCTTTCTTTATTACCTCCATCTCTACAATTTCTCATAGATCCTATATACTTTCGTTGAACCATTCAGTAACCATGAACCTTCATATTGATTACAAGAATATCCACACACCATTTATTAAAAGAGCTATATGGATTCTTATAAATATTATTAAACCATAAACCCCCATAAACACAAAAAAACATATAAAAACCATCCATAGACAAAAAAAACAACACACTAGTATAATATAACCTCAAAATACATAATAATTATATAATTAAGTGAAATTTGTGGGGATTATATTCTTCCAAAAAATTAGGAATTACTACCTAGAAATTATGATATTTTTAGTGACATAGAAACCTTTATAGAAATAATCTAACATAAAATCCTCACATTCCAACATATATTCTTAAATTTGACCATGTGATCATGAAACCCAATCAAATACATACACTTTCCACACCATAATTTATCATTCCCATCATCAATATATATCTGAACATGTTGTAAAGTATAATTTGGTGCAAGATCAATTTCATCCCATCTTGTCACACTATTCAGATCACGATGGAACTTATTCAAGAGGGATACATGAAATAAATTCTGGTCGGAACCAATTCATGGTTATAAATCTAATAGATATTCCGCACAACCATTCTATTATAGTATTACAACATAGTGGTTATATGAGGGAGAAAATTTACATTTCTTACCCAAATATATCTTCCCTATCTATATAGAGAATTTCAATAACACCAAACCTCTGATGTAAACGGATAAATGTCGAAGATTATTTTCCATATAATATTTATGGAAGCATTGGGATGAAATAATAATATTTTTAATCATCTTAATTTTCCAATTTTTCTCTAGAATATTATTATTTCCCAATAGTGGATATTTTCTAGTATATAAATAAAAAAGGAGATATCAAAAAGAAATACATTAATATTACATAAAAGAATACATAATTAACATGGACTAATAACTAACTAGTGGAAATAAAACCATTAAAATCGATTTTTTTCATTTCAATATGTGTTATAAAATGAATTTAATATATTATACATTTTAAACCCCCATAAAATGAGATATTTAGAAATCTTTACATGTCAATTTTTTATAAAACAGATGTGGAAATATATATATATGATGCATTCCATCATTTTTTTTAAATTGATTTTATATCCTCTACAGTGTGGAAGGATTTGATCATTCCTTTCATAAAAAAACAGATATAGAATTCGATTTCAATGTTAGTTTTTTATAAAAAAGATACTGAATCCTTAAAGGATATATTTCCACCTTATTTTACTATGATTATGTTGAAAGATGTTACTATTTAAAAAAATATTAGGTAATTTCATAATTCCACACTTCTATTATCAAATTGAAGAAACAGAAAAAAAATAGCAGAAACAAGAATAGAGTAGAAAAACTCTTCAATAACTTCTATAAAAAAAATTATATCTAAATGAAACTTAATATCCAAATTTGTAAAATATAGAAAATATTCTATAAATAAATTTTTATGGAATCCTAGGATTTTTAATGTATCAGAATAAAAATCTTCAAAAATCTAAAAAATAAATTCTAATGAATTAAAATAATAAAATATTTTTCAAAATTATACATTTAATTTTGAAACTATACTTTTCAAACTATATTTTTTTCTATTAAATATTATTTTATTAAATAATCTTAAAAAAATATCTACATTTATCATTAACTTGTTGAAAATAAAACTACATTAATGAAACAATATTTCTGAAATAAAAAAACAATATATGTTTTAAAAAATACATATTCACCTCCAAAAATGTTTTATTCCTATATAATCACATATTCATTTTTTTAGTTCCACAGTTCAATATTTATCCCTATTATTCCCAACCAATAACCTATTCTGATATGAAATATTAATTTTTAATACCTATATAAAATGAAAAATTACGATTAAAGAAAATAAATAACACAATAAAACATATATCATTAACAACATGATAATTATTATTTAAAACCACCCATAATAAGCATAACTTATGTGATTTAAATTCATTTCTGAAAAATTTACATAAAATAAATCATCTACAAAATATAAAATGTTCAGAATTATTAATAATGTATTGAACAATGGATCTTAGTCTTGTATTTGTTCTTCCTATCATGGAATGGAAAAAACCAATATGAAATCTCTTTGTTTTTTAATCTGTTATATTCATATTCAATTATGGATTCTTAGTTCAAATAATTAACCTATGTTGAAAATTAATTTTATCCACTAAAAACTAAAAAAAATGTTAAATTGTATTGTATGCAGTGAATGTGGAGTTAAATTATTAAAAAAGTAATTAAATAACATTATATAAAATATTTTTACCAAATAAAAAATTATTAATAGTCTAAACATACTTACATTGATGAGAAATTAAACACTAGTACAATTAGCTGATCTCCCTTTAATACATCCATGATATTATTTTTTAAAATATTGAACATATAATATCATTCACATATCCCAGAACATGTCAAAAAATAATAATTATTATCTATTATAGAATGAAACATAATAACTTTATAACCAATTCATCTTCCTTAAGAATATCTATAAATGCTGGAATCTGAAAGTTTCCTCTACATTACTATGATTTATTCTACATTAGATACACCTATATAAGTTGAATATAATGAATTGTTATATATTATTCTGTATTTAATGATTAGTAAGTATTAAAAAACAACCCAT
This sequence comes from Viscum album, assembly GCA_963277665.1. Taxonomy (NCBI): domain Eukaryota; kingdom Viridiplantae; phylum Streptophyta; class Magnoliopsida; order Santalales; family Viscaceae; genus Viscum; species Viscum album. The sequence continues at coordinate 604,049,477 of OY728161.1, read as the reverse complement.
ACCTCATATGTTTGGTAATGTCATATAGTAGATATCCAATATAGATAATTAAAAATAATTTCCCCAACTATAGAAACCTCCATAGTAGTTAGAGAAACAAGAGTAGTTTGGGTAATAATATCATGTACCTCTACTCTTACATCATCCAATGCTTGAGCTAATAATGTATATAATCCCCAAACTAAGGTAAACTCATGTATTCTACAATACATATAAGGGGATCCCTAACATGAAACTCACATTACACGGTCAGGTCGGAATGAGGAGGTGGTAGATCTAGGTGGGAAGGCTATGTAGGCAACGACTATATCATCAAATCTACCAATATGAGTAAAACATATAATTTTATTCTATCCACTATCAACTCATTCAATTTCCACATCATAACATTCAAAAAATTGATTTCACCCATATATTCCTCACAGACCAATATCACACTAGGGGTGCATCCAAAAACATTTAAAAATATGATAACCTCTTGGTTTAAAATTATGTGGCTAAGTTATTATAGATTTATTAAATCAATAGAAATAATATACATCCTACCCTTGGGGTTAAATATCCCATGGTTTATTTTCTCTTGAATTTAATCATAATATAATATTTTCAAATGTAATATTACTGAGAAAATTTTATTTAATGTTAATATTGATGAAATGTAAAAATTAATTATTGAAAATATTATCAATTACTTATTCTATTAGACTAGTAATATGCATTCCATTTTTATCCTTCATTACCTATTCTGTTTTTCAAAATGCGTGTGAGGAGATGGAGGGTCAGGTGGAATATCATCAGAGATACTACATGAATTGACTCTTAATTAAATAATTTTTATTGTTAATCATTTGTCCCTATAATAAATATTACCTTTTAAGTGATAATGTATAAGGATATAATTTTTGAGACTCTTTATATTAGTGAAAATTACAGATTCTTATTTCAGAAAAAATGAAAAATATACCATGTAATTAAAATTATTTAAAATTTGAATTTCATAAAAAACAAAAAGATAACATAAAAGATTCATCCTACTTAAGATTGTAAAAATATACCATGTATCCCTTTTTATAAACTCACACATCATTTTTTTTTATATTTATCCTATTTACTCGTAAAAAATTAAAATAATTAAAATTTTACTTAAAATATCTCTATCTTTCTTCTGTAAAGGATAAACACTTTCATGATTCCATCTATCTATTTAATGTTAAATTTTATTTTCTAATGAATAAATAAAAAATTAATACATTAATAATATTTAAATAACCTGAAAAATAAATAAAAATATTTATAAATTGAACCAATATGAAGTCTAATAGTAGATCTTATATCGATTTTTTTTTGCTCCTCTAATTCGGGTATAAATTACTTATCTTAAAAAGACTTTAAATTTACCACATAAATCATAACCTGAATCAAATGTGGGAATGTTGGGTGGTATTTCTCATCAATGTTACTTAGCACCATTTTCTCTCTATGTGTGATATTATGTTTCAGAAAATATTTAATCCCATGCCTACTATCTTTAGGTACCATCCTCTCATGTGAATAAGTGGAATTGAAAATAATTTTATGAAGTAAAATATTAATTGTATTAAATATTTTATTTACTATATATATTTATTTATAGTAAAGTATATATATACCTCAGTTCCCATTCCTCATTTTTTATCATTTATAAATACTAATGCTAGTTCAGAAAAATTATGTGTAGATATATTTAATTGAAATTAAATTACTATAATAAATAAAAACATGATTATTCATATCAGAAAACTAATCATTGAATTTTATATATTTCAACCAAAATAAAATTCAACTGAAACAAGTTTATAATAATATTAATGATGATAATTTAAAGAAATTATTATCATCTTAAAATATTCAATTTCGTATAACTATATTTGTTTTTAAATAAATAAATACTATACATAAAAATGTAATTATTCACAATAGGGTGAAAATTATAAATATTTTTATTTAGTAAATCCATACCTATAAATTAATAATATAATGAAAATATAGACAAATATAAAGAATGAAAAATTTCTGAACAAATATATATATGATTTATGTGAATTTGAAAAATATTACAAAAAAGAGGCAATTATAAATGTCCATATATTTAAATATAAAAATTACATACTAAAGTTTTAAGCAATGTTACCATTACATAGAAATATAGATTCATTTATTAGGAAAGTAGTTTAATGTTTTCTGATATCCCTCTTTTGTGATCATTTCATGATTTATTAAAAAAATCCACATTGGAGACATTGTTATCATTAGGTAATTATGTAACAGATGTATACTTTTCATATAAATCATTAATATGATCAATATTCTCATCACCCAATTGATTTTTCAATAGAAAACAACTAACCACTGATCATTTGGGGGGTAAAAAACATAAATTATTATTTTTTGATGAAATTTTATGATAATTGATACCGCATTCAGGTAAATATTTTCAAATCAATATGTGTATGTCAACAATAACTATGTTCTACACCATCATTAATATCAAAATTGTGACACATAAATATTGATACTCACTATTTATTCTAATCAATCTCTTGTATATCCTCAACAACTCCAAAATATGAGTTTGATGCATAAATTTAGTTTTTATATTTTGAAATAGAAAATTTAAATTGTTCAATTAAAATTATTACTCAACTATTTTTATTGTAATCTCATTATCCTATTTTTTGGGTAAAATGTGTAATCATTAATTTCAAAACAAGAAAAAATGTTCACAACAATATGTGTTCCCCTACTAACATTTTCATTGTTTTTTGTATGGATGAATCAATTTTTATTTTCTCATTAATCCACAAACAAATTTGTTTTTATACTTATTAATAAAACAATGTCAAATTTTTGTCAGATATCTTATCTTCAATCAATCAATATATGATTATATATATGTTTTAAAAGCGCCGATGTTTTTCTAACATTTATAAATTCACATTGATTAAATAATCATGTTGAATTAAAATTCTCTTTTTCTATAAATATCATCACATTCTATATCAAATATCAAATTTAAGATGTAGGGTAACCATCATGCTCTACTAGAAAAAAATAACCAATATAGAATTCAATTTCATATTTTGATATTTATTTTTGAACATCAAATGTTTTTAGTCTACACTGATCATTAACATAACCCTTTTAAATCTTTGTATATCTTTTAACGAGAAACATATTCTATAAATAAAAAAACCATCAATTTTCTTATCTCGCAAACCAAATGAATAAATAATTAAACTATTAAATCAAAAAAAATTGTAGAAAATATATTTTTAGATGAAAATGTGTAAGGAATGCTTCATTCTACAACACATATAAAAAATCTGTATCGATGGATTTTCTACAAATTGAATTGACAAAGTGAAATGACCTGCTTATAAATTTTATAAAAGGTATCAGGAAAACATAACAAAACAAAAATAGTGGAATATGTTGCATTAATAAATTATATTCATTTCATTTCATACCTATTATTATTAACCCCATCAATTTTAAAATCACATTTGATGAAAACCCACTAGGTTCTTTATTAACATTTAGTAATTTAAAAAATTTACCTTCTCACACTTTATTAATGTGTGATAAGATGGAGGAAAATTAGTTATACCTCATTTCATTATAGTATCTATCTCTAAACATATTCAAGTTTTTATTAATTCCAACCTTCCTTATAATACAAATTTTTTCTCTTTTCCCCATTTATAATAATGATTCAATTAAAATATAATCTACGTTTTTTTATAAAATTCATAATATCTATCTAATGCATTTATATTTATTCAAAGAGGAGGACTCGAAAGCAAGAAAAAGAGAAAACAAGAGGGGGAGGAGGAAGAGTGATGGGCAGAGGGAGAGGGAGAGTGGGGAGCGGGAGCATCCCCATGGATTACAAGTAATCCGCAACCTTGTTCCCCTCTCTCCACGCGTGAGTGATCTGAATCCTGCTATCATGGAGCTGGTTGCACTTCCAGATTGTGTAAGCCACTGTCCAAGGAGAAGGAATTCTACCCGTCAGAGAATCGTAAAGGCTCTTTCAGTCTGTATCCACTTCGGAGAGTGCAATACCTTGCTGTTTTCATAACTTGAGCCCTGAGAGAACTGCATGGGCCTCCGCCGGACGAGCACTACCTCCGCCATAATTGGCTATGAAGGTTAGGATCACACTCCCTTATGAATTTCAAACCACTCCACCTCCCCGCATGTCCCTCTTAATGAATGAACCATCCGAGTTCAACTTCAATTCTTCAGTAGGAAGAGACCACTTGATCCACCACCCTCGTGCTCCATGCGCTGGAGGAATGGCCGAAAAAGAGGGCAGACGACCCAGAAGAAACCGCATGGATGGAGCATCATGCCAATTATCAACAAGGGTGACCTAGTCGATCAGCACCATCTTGGTTCTAATGATGATGGACTGACCTGTGGAGATTGTAATTCATAATATGAATTTTATGTTTAAGATCAAAAAAAATTCTAATTATGTAGCTCGAATAAAATGGATCATTTATTCCGTATAATTTCACAAAGACTATAAATTCCTTTTTTTCTAAATATTATATCAATGTTTTCATCTTGTTGTTATATTATTCATCTAAAAATTTATTTGGGGTAAAATAGTACACTTGTAAACCATTTAATCCATTCTTAAATCATTTATAAGGATGATATATTCATAATAACATTCAATTCCAAAGAGAAATTATTTTTATTATATTCAAAATTTTATAATATAAATTCCACTATTGAATAATTAGAAAATAATTATTTCATTTAACACTATATCGAGATATATTTCTATATATAGTATTTCTTTTAATTGTTCATATTATCTTAGTAAACAAAAATAAAATATTATTCCTATAATCTATTAAATTCTACAAAACCAATCTCCCATATACATTTCAAATCATCAATCAATGGTAATAGATAAACATCAATGTCGTTTCCAGGTTGTTTCATTCCAGAAATCATTTTGCTCATCATCACATATTCCCTATTCTTAATTATATTCGTTTAAAAGTAGAAGATAATCCAAAAAATAGAACATGTAATATATTGAAAAGTGAGACTCTGACATGGATTAATTCTATTTTTCTTGACACCACTTCTAATATTTTATGATTTATTTTCAAAATAAAAAAATTCCTTATCAGTACTTTTAAATTTTGTAGAATCATAGATTTATAGGTTTCTATGAGAGATGTGACAATATGCATATCATCATACCCTATGTGTATCATTTTAATTTTCAAGAAGTCACTTCAAATAAATAATTATTGGATGATACCATACTAATTTAGTGTGAGGTTTGGGACATGTTCATGATAACGAGTCATTGTTTAATTTGATTTCCATTTTATATCATTCTGCCCAAAATATAGGACATTTTCATACACTTTAATATTAATTCCCATACAACAAACAATCTTAATGGAAATAATGTATCATTTTATACACAGATCTCATTAGACATAATATTTTTCCCTCATAATGTGAATATTGATGCACATTTCCTTATAAAAATATCCCTTCTAATTATCCAAGAAATAAATTAAACCATTCATCACTCTAACCACATCATTATATAATGTTAATTAATGGAATTCATACTAATAACAATGTAAATTTAGTATAACATGAGAATAGTGGTTTCTCATCATCTCTATAATGTTTTTCAATACATATTTTTCAAATGGTTTTAACATATACATCATGAATTAATCATTCAAGATCATCTTTTTTCTCAAGCCAAACATCATCACCATCATAATTATAATTTGATGTGTTCTTTATTACATCATACATAATTCTATATGTATATTTATAAATATCTCCATAACATATCATATTTTATTCAATTTTTTTGTACTATATCATACTCATGTTCAATCACATTTCATGCATGGGTAAAAAATCATATCTTTTCTTTTAGGATTTCATTTAGAAAATTCCATGAAACTATAAACCACTATCTCATATTCAATGGTAGTTCTTAATTCATTTATATAATTATAGTCCATTAATTTTCTAAAATGTTTCAATAAAATAGATAAAAATATTAATAAATAAATATATTTAAACATATATAAATATAATTAAAAAATATATGAAAATAAATATATAAAAAATAATAAACATTTAACAACTTATGTATATCATAAATTAATTTGTAAAATGAAAAAAAATTACAAAAACAATAAAAAAATTTACTCATAGGTAATTATAATGAAAAAAATTGTAATGGTGGATAATTGAATAAAATTCATTTTCAATAAAAAAAATTATAATCCAAAAAATTTTATAAATGTAGAAAAATTGAAATTTTCAAAAATAAAAACTACAGTATCCAAAAATTTATAATTATTAAAAATTTATAATATTATACAAATATTACTATATAAAATCTTATTGACTATAACAAGAATTTTAACAGTTTAATGGATTAATTAAATTTATAAAAAACTGATAATTGTTTAATCCGCCCTAAATAAAGAAACAGTCATAATTTAGAAGTTATATATTCAAGATAATTCATTATTTGTGATGAAATCACACAAAATATGTGATAATAAGGACAACTTAAATATATTGAAGACAAAATTTTATAAAAATGATGTTGAAAATTTGAAAAAAAATACTAATATAGAGTGTCTGAGAGTCAATAATATTAATGTTTCTATGGATGAAATAATGTCAATGGTAAGAGAAATATAACCAAATATGAAATGTTGAAGAGATCAAATATGATACAAATTCTAATATAAAATTTAATTGTAAGATCAAGCAGTTGGGTTTCATTAAGAGTTAAGAGAATGAGTATTTTAGAGATATCATGATGAAATAATGAGAGGTTGCATGAGGATACATGGAATTCTTAAAATATTTTAACATTTTTTCCATAAAAACCCATAAAATTTAAAACAAAAATATTTAAATGTATGTTTTTTGTAAAAGTGACATTAAAAGTTTGTAGACCTTTTCAGAGTAAATTTTCAATAAATTGGATCAAAACAGCTCTCAATTCAATTTTAAAATTAGTTTTTTTAAAAATAACATTAAAACCAAAATTATAAAATGTATTTTTGTACAAGTGAATATATCTATAAATACTACTCTAGAGAAAAGTTATCCTCCCATAATCCTCAAAAATCCATTACATAAATTCATAGAATTTATTCCAGTGTTTGGATTGTTCTGTTGTATATTCCAACTATTTGAAGATGATATGTTATACTCATGGTAAATTGAGAACCCAATTCCTCTTTAAGGGGGTAAATGAATATGAGAGGTAAAACTATGTCTAAAAAAAATATTGAAACTATTATTTCATGAATAAATTTCACTTCATAAATGTATTTCTTTTTTGAGTCATGTACTTTTTTGGATTTGTGAATTATAATGAAGTTCTCTAACTTTGTTGGTATTTTCACAATCACTCAAATAAAATAAGGCTTCTGAATAGTTTTTGGTAAATTCATGGAAAATTATATAGTGTTATACTACCATTTCCATTCTATTATAGGTAAACATTCCAAAATATAATTATTTTATGATTCTTATTATTAATAATTTTATATGTTAAACATTTAAAGAAAAAATGAACCTCATTTGGATTAATAATTTTCCACAAAAAATGGGTTATTAGATCATTGTTTATATTTTGGATGCCTATAAGAGATGCCCATTTTGATTTTTGATGAGTATAAAGAAGTTTATATTGGGAAACTGAAGAATTAATTTTTGATAATGAAAAGTATCATTGAGTTCTCATCTAGTTTCCATTCATCAATGGCCTCTACACCATTATGTCTGAGCATTATTTACGGGTTACTATAATCCAATATTTTATCATCCTTATCTTTCCCAAAAAAGTCAAGAATAAAATTCAATTAATAGAAAAGTGGATCCTCATTCATCATAGTAAATTAAAATTGGTTATGTTCTATTCTACTAATCAATTTTCATTTTCAATGATCCACATTGAATAATTAATTTTGTGACTTTTTTTTAAATAATCTACATAGAAATTTATTTTTCTTGGCATTCATGCCTATTAAAAGACTTATATATATAGATAATCCATTCATAACATTTGTCTCATGTTCAAATATCTCTACGAAAATATATGTTTAAAATAATTATGGTTATGTAATAATAGATAAATTAACACCAAATATATAATAAAACCCTATTTTAAAATCATGCACCACCATATGTAATTGTAAGTCATGATTCAGATAATTAATTTCTTGAATCCACAACTCTCATAATCCATAAGCTACCACAATCTCTCCATATTTGAGAAAAAATTCATTTCCATATCCAAATGTTCCAAAATAAACTGTTTAACCCTTTTTAGGCTCTGGAATAAATGAAATAGATATATTAGTGAAGGAAGATATATGATCTAAAAAGGAAACCTAACAATCCTCCCTCAAATGGAGTGGAATTACATTCCATATAGGGATTTTATTCGGATATGCAGGACATGGGATATCATGAATGAAACAATAAAAGTAACATGATATTTATAATAAATAAGTGTATTTCAAGGATTTTTTTAATAACATCCAAGATAAAAATAATTATATCTTTTTTTGATGTACCAATATTCCTTTCTAGATATATCCTGGCTAAGGAAGAAAAATTAGATTATCTAAAATATTAATTTAAATTGATTCTAATATAATTTGTGTTCTTATAAATTGTTTAACACAATATCATAAGATACTTTATGTTCATTATGTGTTTTAGAATAAACATGAATCTCATCCACAAATACTATACTAATATAGTATAATTTCAAAAAAAAATACATGATTCATCTATTCCATGAAAATATCCAATTCCTTTTTAATACAAAAATAGCATGACCATATATTCATAATAAGAGTAATGACTCATAAATGTATTTTAGAATATCCTCTTTCCAAAATATAATTGTAGATACCTGAAGGATTGATCAGTTTTAGAGAACCCTTTGGATCCCTTCAATTTTCTTAAAAGGTCTCAAAATTATTTAGTGGACATATATTATTTATCTTTAACTTATTCAAATTACAATAATCAATACTTATTTGTAATGCAACAACTTATTTCTTGATAAAAATAATATGAGTATCCCAAGGTAATGTACATGGTCTTATAAAAACTTTAAATTTTTATTATTCTATTTCGACCATCAATGTATTTACTTAAATTTATTAATTACTATTTTATGGGATTGAAATAGGATATTTTTTAGTGAGGATATCAATTAAAAATTCCATATCTATATCTATTGGAAAACTAGATAGGATCTCTTAAAAGAGTTTGGGATATTAATCAACTCGGGTAAGATGATTTCTACTATCAATTATTTCAATACCCCCAATGGTATTTTGGTTAATTTATAAGAACTAGTTAAAACCATTGGTGATAAGTGTCATTCTTGTTCAGCCATAAATTTCTAATTACCCAAAAAATTATTCACCATCCCATTAGGATATTTAAATTTTAATCATCACATAAGACAGTTGATATGGGACTTTAAATCCATAAACAATCCTTACCAATAATAAAATAAAATAAATTCATATTTAAAAGAGAAAATATCCAATCAATGTATAATCCATTATTTATAATATTACAATATATATATTTTTAATTCCCTTTTACTCTAACTTTCAGAGAGGTGTCAAGATACACATCACATGTGGAATTATTCCAATGCGATATACAGTTTTATTAACTTCACATGATGAAACAAAATATTTGGATATGCTAGTATCAACGATAAAATGAATAAGAGTTGAGTAAAAAATGATATTTATTATTGTCAAAGAATCCGATTGTTCTTCTATGATTATATAATCTATAGAATAAAACTATATACATTCATTCCATTATTCCTTACATCATTATTTTGATTTCATTGCGTGAGGAGCTATTGTGTTTTTCAAAATGCCTCGGAACACAATGTTTTGATGTTGATAATTGTTTTTATGAGATCATTTAGTAGAGAAATATGTTTTATAAGACACTGGAAGATGTATTTCTAGATAAACATTTAGTTAAATTTTATAAATAATGAAAAATGTGTCCCATATTATTATATTTGTGACATGGTCAAGGTGGTTTCATTAAATCTCACATCATATGGTAAAACAAATAAACATGGAAATATATATGTTTAATTTTCTTTTACATAGAAAAGTTATCTATTTTATGGTTTGTTTATTATATTATTTACCCATCTATATGTATATTACCTCTACAAATTGTCCCTTAAGATACACTTATAACCTTTTACCCCATATAGAACCATACATCCTTCATCAGGATTCAATGTAATATCCCTTTCTACCACTGTCTCATTATTAACTATCTTTGTATAATTCTTAATATAGAAGATATCTGTCTTTAAAAAAACTACCCATCATTGTTACCACTTGAATATGTTTTCCATTATGGAAACACTATCATCCACTTATAGAGAAAAATGAAATGTGTTCTTAAACCTATATTCACATTCTATCACAAATAGATTTTATTACTTTTAGAATTTGAAATATTTCATTCTGGATATCTTAAAGTTGAGTAGATAAAATAATTTGTTATAAGATTCTCCAATGGTTTACCATATAAGTCCTTATTCATCATAATCTTGGTCATTAGATCATTTAGTGTTCTAAGGGAATTAAAAAGTTAGATCACACAGTTGATCAATACATTGTATTTTTGAGGTTCCAAATGCCCAGCTAAATTTTAGCTAAATCCATTTTTAAAATTATATACAAATATCATCTTGTTGAGATTTATTATTTTTTATTACACATAATAAATATCTCGGAAAATGTGAATGTTTCTTGGGAAATTGTTTTGGTTCACTTATGGGTTATGAGAAATAAAATATTATGTATCCCATTCTTGTGGGACTATACATAATGTATAATGCTCCATTATTATATAATAAGAGAAAACCCCACTAAGTCATTATTCACATAAAATTGAAAACTTATTATTTTCCAAAACAACAAATGAATCAATATCTTTCAAACCAAAAATGAAAATATTTTTAGCAGAATATGATTTTTTTCCAGTTGGTATGTCTTAATATATATGCATAATATTCTATATTAATCTATTAAACTCGTGATTATGATGTGATAACACAACTATATGTGGTTTATAAAAAAAATCATACGTGGACCACACTGGTAACTTGATGTTAATCATAAAAAAGGTTAGTTATGTCTTTTTATACTATCAATTTCAGGTTTATAAATAACATACCTCTATAAAATTATCCATATATGATGAATGATTAATACTAATACAATTTTTAATATCCCAACTCAAACTATTTTCATGGAAATAGTTATGGTGTAACTATACTTAGGTGAATTCTACAAGACACAAAAGGATAAAAAAATTTAAGGTATTACATTGTCATTGGGTGAAGATTTACCCATTTAAAATAATACAAAATGTTTAGAAAAATTAAAAACCTAGAAACCAACTACATGAAGCATGTTTATAAATAATTGTTCTCAAGTTTAAACCAATAATTAACAAGATCATACTAATATAAAAAAAATTAAAAACTAGGAAACTCATCAAAACGAAAGGAACACATGATGTTGGAACACATGTTTGACAACACTCTAACCACTCCCTGAGAGGAACCCAAGCTTCAAAATGCATTATGAGGGAGTATAATCATTATGTTACACTAGAAAAATATTATACCATTACTTTAACATTTTCATAAATAATTGATACAACCTGTTATTTTAATATAATAACATTATGTTCGATTGTGTATACAAAACAAAATAGTATGCTTAAACGACCAATTTTTTTAAATGATATTCATAAAATATTTTTTAAAATTGATTATATAAATATTATTCAATTATTTATTGAATATATTTGAATTTTTGACTTGATATTAATTTATTGGTAACTTCTTAGTAAATAATCACCCATATTTTAGTAAAGTTAATTTATTCTTCAAAAAAAGGATTTATTTTTAGAGATGTTTTTTTATTTTTGTTGAGAAAATATTATAATTAATTTCTAAAAACTATTGATATTTTATCTGAAACAAATAGTATCATTTTAAATCATAATATGAAAATTATATTAAGGTAATATTTTCATTTATTCTATAATGTTTTATTTTTTTAATAAAAATTGAATAATTTTTTTATTTTTTATTTTCTTTTAAGATTATTTAAAATGTTTATTTATATTTTTGATTTTATTAAAAATTTAATTTCATCCTATTTATTAAAATTAATGTAATTATATTCCTTTTAATGAATTATATACTTGAATTTTGTATAAATGTGTTTCTATATATAAGGGACATTTTCTTTAAACTATTATTCATTATGTTATTCATATTAATCATAAATTAATTTCACACACTTATATAATTCGATTATTGAAAAATTGATCACTTTTTATTAGGTCTAAATTTTCTAATTAGGTAGTATTTAATATTTTTTGTTATTAATAGTAAAAATATTAAATAATGGTCACCAATTTAAGGGAAAATCCATTAATTACGGACAAAAATAATATGATAAGAATAGATAAATGACATTAAACCTATATTTATTCTATTTATGAGTCGATTTCAACCATTAAAGATGTAGAATTTATCAAATAAAATGTAAACCCTTTGATTTTAGAGATCAAATTGACATTTTCAGCATGAAATTTATTTACGAGCCTGTGAAAGTTACAACTAAGACATCAAAAGATAAAAATTGTATTTGATAGAATATGAGACATGCATCAACATTCTTATACATACCACAAAATAATATTATATTAATGTGATCATTATAACATTGTCTTCAAATTTATGAGTATAAGTTGAATTAACATTGATAATAAATATATATAAATTTATTCCCATATATATATTTATAACTAAATAGTAAATAATCAGCCAATTTTTAGAAATGTCATTTTATTAATAAAAAAATATGGTTCCTCAAAAAATATGATTTATTAATTATTATAATAAAATATTACAATTAATTTTCAAATTTATATAAATTTTATTTTATATAAATTATTACATTTATGATACCAACATATCAAATTTATATTGTGGTAAAATTTTGAGATATTTAGGAAAAAGTTAAAATTTTCAATGAATAGTGAAAAGATGCTTATTTTTATTGATGTCATATTTTATATTAATGCATTTAAAATTTAAAATTCAATTTTGAAATAATTTAGAATGATCATAAATTTCTTTTTAATTAATCTAATCCAATTATAGTATTTGTAATAAATTATAGTTTAATTATGAATAAATATGATTTAATACATAAATTGAGTTCTTTGGAAAAATTGGTTATCATTTCAATTTTCATTTTAAATTTAAATTCATTTCTACCATTTTTATGAATTTATTCATGGAAAATTAATTCTATATTGGAAATCTAGTGGATTATATTTTTTAAATATGCCACTTTTTTATCATTATAAATAGTAACCCTAGTAAATAATTATCACTAAGGACAGAGTAAATTGGGTTATTAAGATTATACACAATATGATAATGAATATAATGAAAATAAAACATGCTTTTATACTTTTTTGAGATTTTATTTGGGACATTTGCATACATTTTTTTTGAAATATTTATACTTTGTTATGTATTCCTTCGATTTTGACCTTTATATTATTGTACATAATGAAAAATAGAAAATTTCATTCTCATTGTTTTACAAACTCTAAATTACTGAAAAAGGTACGTATATATATGTGTGTGTGTGTGCTATGTTCAGTTATAAATGGATTTATTAAATATAATTGATTTTCATTATGTAAATTTATTTCAAATTTTACTGATGAGTTATTCACATTAAATATTAATGAAACACCGACAAAGTGTATATTCAAATAAAATAAAAAGAATATAGAGGATTTTTTTCTCTAATTTAATGATAGAGGGGGAGTTCGGGGACTAAATCCATCATCATCTCACCCTTACCTCATTCTATTCCAAAATCCCTCCCCACTCCCCCTTTTTTCTCTAATTTTATGTTTCTTGTTCTCTTTCATTACTTTTTCCACTGCTCTACCACACATCCATTTTTGGTCTTGGTTCATTAATTCTCCTCAGTTTCTACTCCATCACTATGTTGTTGGTTCATTTTTCTGGTGGCGGTTTCATTGGTTTAGGTAGGTTTTCTGGATGAGGATTATATTTTCTGTGGAGTTCTACCATGCCCAACTCTCCTATGGATTCTTGTTCGATCATATTTTTTTCTAGAAGGCTCTTACAACATTTTATTCACTCAATGTCGTGGTGGTTCTCATCAAAGGAACAATTTTTCTGGGATTCATAGTATGTATGTCAAATCTTGTTGTTTTTTCCATGTTTTCTAGTTACTCTGGTACCCAATAGAGGGGAAATAATTATTCAGTATAGAACTATACAAAGAGACTTTGTTGGATTATTCTTATTGGGGCCCTAATGATGGTACTCTGTAAAATAAGTCTATGGAATTAGGTTCATTGGTTCTTTTCTATATTTATTTATATTAGTGAAGATGGTTTTTGATGGGAATTTCTTACTAGAGAGCTAGTTAGATGAGAGTTTTTATTCATCCAAGGTGTTCATCATGAGGCGGTATGTGGCCCAAGAGGTGATGATGCCTCTATTTTAAATTTAATACTCGGTGCATGATGAAGGTCTGTGATGTTGTAATGATATGTTTCATTGAAAATATTGAAATTTTAAATATGTTATGTGATATTTTTTAGGGGTCATTTTGACATGATGGTGTATTGAATTTCAATGTGTGGTTCCCCCATAACCATAAACTGGCTTTTCAAAAATATAAAATATGGATTTGATGTATGTATTTCCAATTATTTTATGATGTTTTAAAATCTATCTAAATGAATACTGTCAAAAATAAAATTATTGATATTTTATTTCAAATAATTTTTTTTAAAATATTTCTAAATTTTTAAATAACATGAAAATGAGTAATATGATTACAAATGATCAAAAATGTCATATTATGGCCATTTTTATCCAATTTTAACCTTATAAGTAAAATAATAGCTCTTCAGTAAAAAAATCATTTTCATTGTTAGAGTTAAAATATTTTAACTTGGGGATTAATCCAAACTATAATGTTTAATTTAATGTTAAATTATTTCCCATCTAGTTAAATTTATTATTTGGTCATTGGAACTACTTTAGAGGAGTCTAGAGGATAATTGTTTGGATTTAGTGATTTTGGATCACTATAGTAGGTAGTTCATGATGTGTACTTAATTGAAATTGTGAGTTGGGGGTTGTAAGCATATGAGGTTATTGAATTCAAAACTTCTATTTGGCTATGGCATGAGAAAATAAATGTATTCTTTCTTAAATGGGTAATTCATGAAATGTAAATTAATGTAGTCAGGGTTATATTAATTTTAGTGGATGTTGAAAATATAGGAGATTTGTAGCCTAAATACATTTCATAGATTATAATTCATAGTCCTCATGGATTTCCCCTCATGAATTTGTAATTCATTATGTGAAAGGGGTTAATTACATGTTCCAAACATTTCTGTTCATCTAGTTCATTCTCATATTATCGTCACCTATTCCTATTATTTTATAAAAACCCCTAGGTGACATTAACGGATCTTACAACCCTATTTATCTTACATTGATACTTGGGTAATGGTGGTATTGTTTTAGAAATCCAAGGTATGTTTGTCTTCTTTTCCCATATTATTTCATTCTGTTCATATCATGGTGTTTCACTATAGAATTGTTACATATGTTAATGGTGTTTTTGGGATGTCTTTTTAGAATCCATTTAGTGCATTGTTAGTTGATCTATTTTTTTCTTGTGTTGTTAAGGATCGTGGGATATTTTATATTCACCCTGTGGTGTTCAGAAAGATCAAAAATCTTCTTTGAGATAATGGATCCTCATTTTCACTACAATTATGTATAATGTGTCAGATATTCTTGGTTTTATATCCATTGTGTGGATAGTAAGGCTCAAAATAATGAATGTATTAAATTTATAGAAATAAAATTTATGGTTATGGGGGAGATGACACATGTTTGGGATTCATTGACAATTCTATTGATATGTTTAATCTTGATGATTCAAATACTAAAAATAATTGTTATTGTAATCCTTGTTTTTTATGTAGATGATTTGTTCTGAGACCATTTTTGTTTTTTTCATTTATTGAAACTTCAATGATATGATAATAAAGTTATATTTACCCAATAAATAGGTTTCTCATGGAATTTGGCTTATGTGATAATGACCATGCTAAATAAACTAGTAATAAAATGTAATTCCATTTAGAATTTGTAGAAGAATGAATGTGTTGTTTTTGTTTTTCTATCCTCGATGTGTTTACCTATGTGGTTTGAATTTTATTATAGTAATATAGGTGACTAAATGGGATTTTTGATGGGTGGGGTTGTGATGGGGTGTGGGATATTTTTTAATATGATTCACATAGGTTGAGGTGTGTAGTGGAAATGTTTTGTGGCGATGATGTGTAGTGGTTATGTGTGGTAGTTATGTATATTGGTTGTGTTGTGAGTGTGTTTGGGATGTGTGATGTGTATTTGTTATGATGATATGTAATTTTTGATATATAATAGTGACTATAGATGATTTATGGTGTAGAGGAAATGGTAATGTGAGTTGTCCTAGTTGATTCATGATATGGTTGAGTTAGTTTTCCAATTATCTTAGAAATAAATCATGATGATAACATGAAACAAAAATAGGAAGTAAATAAATGAAATGTGATATAATTTGATTTACCGTAAAATTTATTATGTAAAATTAATAAAATATCATGTCATGTACTAAGAAATAGAATGGATTAATGATTAAAAGTGGTGGAACCTGTAACTGAATGTGGAAATATTTTGTAGTGGATGTAAGATGTGTTTTCTAATAGTAGTAGTGGTGGTTAAAATGATTTTTCTGCTGTACGATATTTTATATATAGTTTTTTTATTTAGTCATTGTAAACCCATAGGTTGGGTATTCTGGTCTATATATGCATCATGTATGTTTATGATATTTCAATATATTCCCCACTCAATTTGGATGACCAATCTAGCTTTTAGATTTTCTATGTTACGAGTGTTTTTCCAAGTATCCTCAATGTTGGTGGTACATATGGATGGTTATCCACTTTTTGTTAATCATTCTTTAGCATCATTGATGAGGTTATTTAGTTTCGGAGATTACCCATCTTTTTTGTTCCATGTGTTTTCTGGTGAGCTGTGTTGTGATGAGTTAAGGATGTGGTGTGATATATTTTGGGGTCATTAATGGCAGTAAGAGGGAATGAGATTTATTCCCTTTGAATTTAGGATAACCTACAACTCTTTTTATGGATGATATGATATTTTAGGGCCCAACTATCTATGGGTGGGATGAAATGTCTTTCCCAATGTTTTTTCAGGTTAGATGTGGTGTGGTGATAGCTGATGCTAGCATTGGATTCTATAATATTTTATGGTGCAGTAGATATATATGTGTCTAAAACCACACAAGTGAGGACCCAGTTTTTTGGTGAGATGGGTTGTGACGTACTGCGAAATGATGTTATGTGAGTTTTGGTAATGTTGGATGATGTGAAATGATATTTTTAGAAGGAATATAGGAACATGGTGTTCTAAGATGGGGCATGAGAGTGGAAAATCAGATGTGAAGTAGTAGTGAGGCTCCCTGATTTTTTATGAAATTTATATTATATTATTATATTGGATAATTTATTTAGTGAGTGGGTCATCGTGTGGTTGGGTTATTTTTAGTTGACCTCTATTAGTTCTTATTGGTTATAATTTTTTTTACTAGATCATTATCAAGATACTTTCATATATGAACTTGAGACATTTTTTATCACCCAAAATAATATACTTTTATACTCACCCTACGTATATAAATTCTTTTTCTTGTTTCTAGGTGGACATTGAGAACAAATATATACATTACTAGGTGGGTAAGGGCTATTTTGGATCCACATCCCTAGAATTCTATTTCTATAATTAATTAGAGGCTTTTATATATATCATTTTACTTTATTCAAACATTTTGTGATGGTTTTCAGTTTCATTTATATTATTTTATGGAGTTTCATGTTGTCTTTATATCATATCTCCTAATCTTGTTATATATTATATTGGATAATGTCTCCCATATGGTGTAATTTGTATACCGTATTTTCTAGAAACAAACACGGGGCCTACTAGAGGAGTGACTCAGGGGTCAGGAAAGAGTGAGTTCAAAGGACGATAGTTGAGATATAGTTTAGAGTTCAGAGTTTGACAGGATCATTATTTTATGGTTTGGAAGGGAAACAATACCACTTCATCTTATTATGTGACATTGTCTAGGGATACTGTATAGGAAATGGGATTTTTCACCCCCCATGATCTAGTATATAAAATATGATCCGATTGAATATCTAACTGAGGCAGACCTTTCTCTATGGTATACCTAGAAGAGGTACATTCATCTTGATTAATTATGTTTTTCCTGAATTTGGATTTTGTGGGAATATAAAATAAAAATTAATGTTTGAGTATAATTCTATGCTACATGGCTTAGGATGTTTTCTTTGTTTTCTGAAAAGGATCATGTTCACCATATACGAGTAGCTCAAGGAGTTGACATTCAACAGAATGATATGGTGGATTATCTATGGTTTGACACCAACAACTTGGTTAAGGGATGACAAATGATTTTTTATTGAAATAGTGGAATACATTGTGAATGTACGATGGGGAACCTCATATATGGATACCGTGTGTTTTTTGGTGGAGCTTACATTTTCTTTTTATCTTATCTAAGCATGGGATGGCTCTTGATAATCATTGGCACATAGTCTAAGGTGGGGAGATACAGGTTAGTGGTGGAAATTATTTCGTTGTGACTGAATAGAGGTTGATGTTTTTTGGCCCAAATTTCGAAGAGATTTTTGGTAGTATTTCTTATCACAAACATAATGGTTTTACAAGAGGTTTAAGCTTCTCTCCAATCAACATGGGTGATTAACTATATGGTATTTGAGAATATTTTTCAAGGAACTATTTATCACTTCTCCAAAAAAATCAATACGAGAAGTCAATAGTATGCTGTCTAGATGTGTCATTTTATGAAATGATCAAGTATGTGGTCACCCCATTTTAGGCTATATGACTATCCTTATGTGTATTAATAAGTAGAGGTTTTTGAGACAATTTTTTTCTTTTATATTTGAGCCTTGATAGAGTGACTAGTACCTTGCTTGGAGGAGTAAGGATTTAGGTAGTCCTCTAACATTGTTCAGATATTTAGGTATCTAGCTAGTTGGGAGCCATCCATAGAATATATTTCCATGTTCTACTATTATAGGGGTCTTCTAGGAACCTCTAGAGGGTTTTTTGTATGCATGTTTTTTCTATTAAATAAATTGAAATCAACCGCACTCTTTTTTTACCACTATGGGCGTCCAATAATAGTTTAGTGTTCATTTCAATTTTGATAGTAGAAGTAGTTGAATCTGAGTCATTTTATGCATCCTAGACAATATTTTCTTTTCCAGTAGCCAAGAGTAGGTATAGTTTGAAAATGGAGGCCTCATTATGATACTCTCCAATAACGACATATGATAGAGCATGTTTATAATGGCCTTTAATAGATACTCAAGGGGTTGGATGTGGAAAATTTCATGAATTATAGGTATCAATTCCAACAGAGTACAGAGTTGTTTAAGGTACGATTAACTTATCAGCTACCATTTTTTTGAGATTTATTTGATTCAAAATACCCACACTCCTTTTATTCTCTCTCTTTGGTTCATATCTTGGTATAGGACATGGAAAGGCTTCAAATTCCCCTCGTGTTATTCAAACTGATATATGTTCAGGTTTACATGTTTGATTTCAGTCAGGGATGTAGACCAGTGATGGGGAAGCACTTATCGGTGGGAGGATACATCTTTGTGAAAATAAATATAAATAAAATTTTAACATAAGAATTTATTTTCTATATTTTCAGTATGGAGTCAATTAATTCTACCAGTGGATAGTTTCTTTTTATGAAGTGGATGGACAATGGGTGGCATTCATCAGTAATAATGGTAATTAGGTGGTTGGTAGGAATTTTAATTATACTTTTTCTCAATTAGAAGATAATTCAATAAAATATTAGGTAGATGATATTCCAAATGTTATGGATGAGTTCCTAGATGTTTTTCAAGTTGAGTCATTCAATCAAACCCCTTGATGCGATGTTGAGTTCAAGATAGATTTTCAACCCATGGAGTCTTTAACCTTCATGGATTTGTATCAAATGGCCCATATGGATTTGTGTTATTTTTGGTTGAAGGAGGATTATTTTAAGCAGAGGGGTTTCAAATGACTCGGAGTGTCACCATGGAGTGCTTTAGTGTTGTTCTCCTAGAAGGTGGATTGAGGTATGAGTTTTTTATTATACTATGAGAGGTTCAATCTTGTGATGATCAAGAACATAAAACCTCTTATGAGGGAATAACATCTTTTTTTCCATCTGATATGTGTTTTGGATATCACCAAATGAGGGTAAAGGATGAGTATATTTTGAATATTTCCTCTAGATATAGATATGGACACCTCAAGATTATTCTCAAGTAGTTTTGTGTTATGAATACACTAGTAATGTCAATGGGGCACATGAAATCTATGTTATATGAGTACATAAGTATATATTTTTCTTCATATTCATCAAGGTTATATTGTTTTACATGATGTTAGTGGAGGATCATTATAAGTATCTTAATCATTTTTAGATCATTTGACACCACTATATCAATGGATTTTTTTAACTCTGAATATTGGATGTGTGCTTTTTATTTCATTGTACATGTGTTATCTCATTAGGGTGTGAGAGTGGACCCATTGATGACAGAGGTAGTTTGTTTCATACATAGAACCAAAGAAGGTGGAATAAGATCATAGTTCTTCTAATATATGTAGTTATTATTGTAGGTTTCTGTCTAATTAATCTTATGTTTTGGCCCCACTCATGGTGTTCACTATGAAGGACCATGGTTATTTTTTGAGTGATCAGTGTTATAAAATAATAGGTTACTAGTAATAGAAGTTGTTTAGTGGTCAAGTGGTTCAGTTTCATAGAGAGGGTTTGTTGTTTGATGTTTTATGAAACCTATCCCATATGGTCTAGGGATGGGTGTCGATGTTGAATTGGGATTTTATATCTTATGGTTATAGTGAGTTACATCCCCACATGAATAACTATTCCACCTATTATCTAGAAATAGTGGTAGTAATATTTATTCAAATGTTATGGTGGAATTACCATGTGTCAAGATCTTTGTGGTTTTCATATACCACAAAATCCTGATATATGTTTTCTCCAAGAAAATTTTGAATCTACTCTTGCAGATGTGGATATATATTTTATAGGATTATGATTTTGATATTTCTTACACACATTGAAAGAGAAATATTCCTATTGAAGTGATGAGACATAAGTCCTAACTATATGTGGGTTGGGAGTATTGAGATGTTTAGAATGGAATAGAGGATGTTGAGTAATGAATCTTGGTGTTGGAATGATTAGTGGCATAGTTTGTATTTATCATGTGATAGTGGAGTCAAAATTGATTTCACTAGTAGAGGAGTCCCAATAGAGAGACTCAAAGTAAATGGATGTGCATGATAGTGTTTTGCATAGTGATTATTTTATGGGATGGTCACAATTGGATATTGTTCTAGGTGAGGTTTTTATTTTCCACATGTGAAGCATGAGGGATTTATCCATGAGTATAAAATATAAAATTTAGGGGTACATCTTCAAGTGAAAATGACATATCAGTGTTTGAGGAAAAAAATTCAGTTTCCAGGGCTCCAATGTAAAGTTGTAGAGTTTTTTTGTGATTTTTTTGACTTTTCAACATGTGAATGTACAACAAAGGGTTTCGAGAAGATTTCTTGTTGTACATTGATGTTATTGAATAAAAATGGGATGAAAAATTGATGGATTACTTCACTGGGTTTTCCTGGGCCCAGGGTGGTTATGATGCATGTAGGGAGATAGTGGATTAATAGATGAAGATAGATCATTTCATGGTGATAAGTGAGTCTACTTCCATGAATGTTTTGGTGGTGAGGTTTGTAGAGAATATGGTTAGTATTCTGGTGGTACCAAGTTAATTCATCTTTAATTAGGTACCACATTATACCTCATGAGTTTGGTGAGGATTTCAATATTGTTTTGGATCCTAAGTTCACCTTAGTACTTCCTTCCACCCTCAAATAGATGGGAAGATTGGGAAATCCATATTAAAATTGGAGGATATATTACAATCATTCTTCATGAATTTTGGCATATCTTGATTAAGGAACCTATCTTTGGTAATTTTTTATACAACAACATCTATAAATCATACATTGGGATGAAACTTTTAGGGTTGGGAATATTGTTGATTCATTCTCTATTGTGCTGGATGGAGGATGGAGAG